>OZ004315.1:1057767-2525267 GCA_963924455.1 Pelagia noctiluca | reverse complement strand
AACAGAAAAACAGGGCAGCTTTGACAAACAACCTGATGAGAGTAAAGGCAGCTGTATTCCTATATACGTATGAATTAATAAACCTTTGTTTGGAAAGGCTGTTACCAGAACTCCTACCTAACACGTTAAATGGGCTACCACAGTGATATTGAATAGCCAGTGGTACAAAACACGTGACTATTCAATTAAAACCAGACCAATCACGAAGCACTTTGGCAGCAGCTGCATATGAATTGCAAATCAGAGGGCACCATTTCAATCCACTATTCAAAAGCACGGTATTATATCCGTCCAACGGATCAGAGTTTTGATTATCTCTGTCATGTGACTCTGAGATCGTTGAGATCAAATCCGAAAACAGCAGGTCGTAATACAAAACAAAAATACGAGAAAGGCATTGTGTCTCGAATTAATGAAGTCAATAAAAAACAGGTTTCACGTAAACAGTGTTTGTATAGTTAGAAAAGGCGTTTCAATGGATTTTTGCTTCATGAAATAATTGATTCTAGTTTCGAGATAATAACAACAATAACATTGTCAACATCAAACAAGTCTATTGTAAACAATGTTTGTATGGTTAGAAAATTTGTTTAATAGGCTTTTTTCTTCATGAAATAATAGGTTTTCATTACAGCAACCCTTTTCTTTAGTTTTCGCATAGTTTCGAGATAATAACAACAATAACATTGTCAAAATCAAACAGGTCTATTGTAAACAATGTTTGTATGGTTAGAAAATGTGTTTAATAGGCTTTTTTCTTTATAAAATAATAGGTTTTCATTTCAGCAACCCTTTTCTTTAGTTTTCTCATAGTTTCGAGATAATAGCAATAATTAATTGTCATTACTAAACAAGTTTAATTCAAACAACGTTTGTGTAATAAGGAAAAGTGCTTAAATGTTTTTTCTTCTTCAAAAAACAATGGCTTTGATTGCATTGCAAGATTCATGGCTTATCTAATACTCGATTGCGAGTTTAGGCAGTCAGTACTAAACAAGTTTAATTCAAACAACGTTTGTATAATAAGGAAGAGTGCTTAAATATTTTTTCTTCTTCAAAAAACAATGGCTTTGATTGCATTGCAAGATTCATGTCTAATCTAATACTCGCTTGCGAGTTTAGGCAGTTATTTTCATCATTATCTATTCGTATCTTGTGACGAAAAGAGTCAAAAAACTTAAGTCTGCATCTTTAGTACATCTCCTGACGATTGGGCCACCACGAAATAAAAATGAAATAGAAAACATTTCCTTAATCAAGCTGAAAAGAAAAAATTCAAACATTTAGAAATATACAAGATCACTAAGTTAGAAGAGAAACATGAAAGGAGTTGAAAGTTAAAATTTTTTTAAGTTCTGTCTGAAATATTAGACAAGTGTTTCTAAAAAATAAAGTTCTTATGGCAAAAACGGTGTGCGTTTCTTAGCCTTACATAAATACATAAACCAGAATAAATGCTAAATAAGTAATCAACCAAGAAATTTAGTACATTTTTTCTTCGTCTAAAATTCATCACCTCCTATAAATAAAATACTGCTGTAATTTCGGAGTATTTTTCATTGGAGTTTGACGATTGCGTAAGCAGAAAACTCAAAGTGCCAGAAGAACATTTCTTTTTATTAATCTGTTCGTTCTACTTTATAAACAGAATAAACAAGTTCTTCCAAAATAATTCAGAAAAAGACCAATGCTTTAAACATTTTGATAAAACATACATCAGTTAACTCGCTGTGGAAATAGTTTACTGATGAAGATTTTATGAAAACTTTTAAAGCAGTGGTTTACTTCTCAATTGTCTTTTAAACAATTTCATAAACTTAGGAAGTTTGGCTCTCGCATCATCATTCTTCTCAAATAAATTGTTAAAAAAAGAAATGTACTAATTGCATGATAACTACGGTAAACAAACAAACAAAAACCTCATTGGACGAAGACGCACAATAGTATCCAAAAAACTCTGATAAAGGATGTAATATTCAGCCGGCAATTTAGCAATTCTTCACAAACATACAACATAGTATGTAGTCTTTTCTCGAGATTGTGTTATGAAAAGAGAATTTAAACAGTCAAGGGTATTACCTGGTGGTGCGCAGAGCGTATACAAGGTAGACAGGCCAGCGTGGTATTTACAAGGTGACATTTTCAATTTCATTGTTGGTTTAACGGCTTTTGTATCTTTCATTGTTGTGTGAAGATCAAGGCTTTCTATAGCAGTCTTGCGCATTGCGGCCAGCACGACTCACTAACTCACACTGCAGGTGATTGAAGAAATGCGAATCAGCGCACCGACGTTAGTGGTCTCAATGACGACATGATACTCTGCACTTGCTCTGCACTGCGCAGCTACACGAGCTTTTATGACGCTTTAATACTTTAAGGGCAGATAGCTTAAGTGGTTTAATTGCATCTCACAGTGACATGAATTACAGGCCTTTTAAAATGTTCTACTTCGCAGTGCGGGTCATGACGATATTGACGACATAAAGCAAGATTAATTTTTGAGAATATTAAAAGTTAGTTGTATCTGGCTAGCGGTAAACTTCAGTTGGAATTCTTTGATTTAACGAGGTCAGCTAGAGCTTTAAGTTCAGCTTTTATCCACTATAACGAAGCATTCGAATATATTCTATATCAGTTTCTATATTCTCTCGCATCAAGGTCTATTTAAGATTCCTTATTCTTTGAAGCACAGAAATACTTGTCCCAAACAACTGCTTATTTTAGAAAGCAAACTAGCTGGTAACAAGGCAATATAGCAAAATGACTTGACATTTCAGCAACTATGGCAGATTTGAGGATAGTCTTTACTTTTGCTCTTATAGAAGCAGCGATATGTGTGACACAATTAACAATCTCCTTCAACCACTGTGCAATTGAATGAAAGTATTAGAAAGTCAGCTAGCTTCTAACAAGGTAATATGATATGAAAGCTGTAATTCCAGCAACTGTCTGTTCAAAATGAAGGATAACTCTACTCTTAAAAACAGCGATATGAGTGACACAATTGACGGTTTTCTTCAACCGACTGTGCAACAGAAGGCAAAATAGCTTTCTTGGAAATATTGTCTAACTGCTTTTATTTGAGAAGTATCAAAATCAAAGTGTCCAGCACAGATATCACAATCGGCAGTCAACACAAGAAGATACTTTCCAGTGCAACCTGTAACGGTCAACACACAACAATTCCTTATTCATTTCTTAATCAAACTGTCAAAATGTCTTCGCACACACCGGAAATCTTTTCCTCAAACGCGACGTAATTAACTTGCAAAGTTTATTGGCATCTCCTGTTAAATCTAATCAAAAACCAAACTTCATTCATCACAGCGGATGTGAAGTTCTCACGATTTATGGTTAGATATTTTCCATCAACAAACTGTTTTGATTGAAGAAAAGCGATACATCAACAGGCAACTTTTAAGAATATTTTGATAAGATTTGATCATTAAACTTCGAGTTTGGATCAAAAACCAACTATCAGCTATCTCAGCACACGAATAGGTTCCAAAATTTACAATTAACTATCTTCCACCAACAAACTGTTTTGAAAGAAGAAAGGCGATTGTTCAACTTGCGATCTTCAGAAATATTTTGATAGTAGATTTGATGATTAATACTTTGCTTTGCTTGCATTCAGCAAAGAAGCTTGCCAACACTAACAACTCGATGTTTTCTTCAATAAGATGGAATAGCGCTTATCGGATTAAAACGTTCTCACATGAATTAAAGGCATTCATCCACTGTTAGCAAATTCATTCTTTTCGAAACTGTTCGAAACCTATCTGCAGCATCACTAAAATATGATTGTAGCACTAACATGCAACTCACCGCAGCAGAAAACTTCTCAGGCGAACAAATGCAATTTCAACTATAAATTGACTGGTTATAATCGTAGTACATAGATCGACCAACAGAACTGCCACAGTTGTCCTTCAAAACAAAACAGTTAGCAACACTAAAAATTACTTGCTTTCAAAACCATTGTCTGCTGTAGTACTAACATGCAATTCATCTGAGCAGATTACTTCTTGAGGCGATCAAATGCGATTTCAACTGTTAAATAACTGGTAATAATCATAATATAACTTGGCCTTGTAAATCAATCACTCTTATCCATCGTAGCAACAATAACAACAAACAACAACTTGCTTCCCTTACCGTCATTCATTACAAATGCGATCACTTCAACTACAGATGACTTCTCAAGATTCGATCTTTAGAAGTATGGTTTCTATGACCTTCTTTTGGCAATTGAAAATAAATCAAAATATCTGAAAACGATTTTTTTTCTCCTAGTCCGATGAAACATTGTTTACTAGATTGTTTACGTTTGGTAAAAAAGCAAAAATCAAATAATAACTGTGCTGGAAAGAATACGAGGGCAGGTGAAGAGTATTTTCCATGAAAAATAGTTATGCTCTCAGCAGGTTGCGGTTTTATCTTCTATTCTCTCAATCAAAAACTTGTATATCTGAATGGGTAGCAGTTGGTCTTTGAAGGAAGAGGCTAACAAACACTACAATCTATAGTGCTATCCTTGAAGCCAAATAATATGACAACCAACTACTTTTGAAATAATGTTGAAAGTTCTGTCTATCCTTGAAGCCAAATAACATGACAACCAACTACTTTTGAAATAATGTTGAAAGTTCTGTCTATCCTTGAAGCCAAATAACATGACAACCAACTACTGTGGGAACAATGTTGAACGTTCTGGCCTTCTCCAGTTTCACCATGGCAAAACAGATGCACGCATTTTTTATAAGCAATTTCAGCTCGAGCTCAGTACTAAAAATTGCTTAGCTGGAGGGCGAATTTGAGTACTCAAAATTGCTTAGCAATTGCTTAGCTTTTTTTGTTAAGAAGTTTATTTCTAAGAGTACTATCTCACAAGTTGTTGTACAACAAATGTCGGTGGTATCTTGCATACAAAAGTGTGCCGGGATACTGATATCCACTGTAACCTACTTCTTTATAGCTGCTGCACAATTTTCATTGCCAATTTTATCAGAACTAAGATGTTCTAATTGCTTAGCATTCCTCTATCCAGTACTGGAATTGCTAAAGTTTTTTCTTGTCGAGTACTGACTTGCTTATAAAGCAATGGCTTATGAAAAAAATACGTGTATGTCGAAACTCAAGGGCCACCGGTTCGAGTCCTCCCCTGGTCTTTTTATTTCTTTTCTTTTCACAAAATAGTATCGATTGATGTTTCAAATCCTGCTTTTTCTCAAAGGGCTGACATCTAAAACCCTATCCAGTGTTTGGACCACGATGGTCCTCCTGGTGTGGAAAGTGGTCGCCCTTGGGCAGGTCCTGCATAGTAGATGGGTGAAGAGCATAGTGGAATGGAGACCGATAGAAGGACGAAGAGGAAGAGGGAGATCAATGAAAAGATGGGATGTTAGCGTTAGATTTCTCCTAATTCTGGTTTGGAATTGCCAGATGGATAAACGAAAACGCGATTCATTCTGGAGAAGAAAAATAAGACCAGAATTTGATTGGTTTTTTCAGTTCATTTTGCTAGCTTATTGGATGAGATTTTTAATCCTCCACAAACCAGAGCTTTTGACAAATTATCTGAAAGCTAATGAATTTTGGAGTCGTTCTGTTGCCTGCAGGTGCAGAACACAGTTTCTTTTAAAGGACACGTGGCTCTGATATCAGCCTGTCTGTTTCTTATTTTTGAGGTGGTTTTTCACCAGATTATCAGCCCTTCCCTCCCAAAAATGTGTTTTAAGGGCTTTCCTGGGCAAGGGCTTAACTTTGGTGAACCAGTCTTATGTTTATCTCAAATAGTTTGGAGATAACAAAACATATGAACCAAGTTAGCCTTTCAATTCTTAAAAAGAATGCTATTATAAAAAACGTGTATCATACATTTTTAATCATTTTATTGGTGTGATGAATTCTGAAAGATTTTGGTAAGGAATTACCACACCAAACAGGTCATGTAGCAGCTGCAGTTAAACCCTCTCCTGATGGTAATTAACAAAATCTGCCCTTGTTTATTACGTTTATTTGGTATTCCCTTATGAAATCAGATATTGATCAATAGATTGTGACCAATAAAGATCAGATAGTGACCAATATAGGTATAGATCAGATAGTGACCAATATAGATATAGACCAGCTAGTGACCAATATAGATATAGATCAGCTAGTGACCAATATAGATCAAATAGTGACCAATAAAGATATAGATCAGATAGTGACCAATATAGATATAGATCAGATAGTGACCAATATAGATATAGATCAGATAGTGACCAATATAGATATAGATCAGCTAGTGACCAATATAGATCAAATAGTGACCAATATAGATCAAATAGTGACCAATTTAGATATAGATCAGATAGTGACCAATATAGATATAGATCAGATAGTGACCAATATAGATATAGATCAGATAGTGACCAATATAGATATAGATCAGATAGTGACCAATATAGATCAAATAGTGACCAATTTAGATATAGATCAGCTAGTGACCAATATAGATCAGATAGTGACCAATATAGATCAAATAGTGACCAATTTATATATAGATCAGCTAGTGACCAATATAGATCAGATAGTGACCAATATAGATATAGATCAGATAGTGACCAATATAGATCAAATAGTGACCAATATAGATATAGATCAGCTAGTGACCAATATAGATCAGATAGTGACCAATATAGATCAAATAGTGACCAATTTAGATATAGATCAGATAGTGACCAATATAGATCAGATAGTGATCAATATAGATATAGATCAGATAGTGACCAATTCAATTCGCCTTTGAATACAAAAGGCGTGCTGGCCCACCGGGATACCGGGAAATTTCCCGGTGGGCCCTAAAAACTCCCCGTTTGGCGGACATTTCCAGGCCTTTTTTTACACCCAGCAGGCCCCTATTGAATAATTGCAGGTGATTAAAACTGTTTTTTACTGCTTCAAATAGGGTTATCAAAGAAAAAGAGTACGAGTTACTACTAGTAATCATTAATCGACCGAGCAGATTACCGAGTTACCTTATAAAAAGATTACAAAGAAAAGGGTTATAATCAAATGTTTATAGGATTGAAGACTCTTAGTCCCTAAAGGGTCTTGTCACGTGAAACTAAGTACACCACATGGTTATCAATTATTCACTAGCCTTAACTCCAAAATCATCTTTACTTTTTGACTTTGGTAAAAAGAAACATATTTCACCCTGATGAACCCCCGCTAAACAATTCTACGCCCTACTATGAGCCCTTAACTCTACTTGCACCACAGTATTCAAAGCACGGGGGTGTTGATTAGCTTTGGGTAGGGATCTAGTGCTGGCATAATTCAACATGGTACCGTTAGCTGGACTTATTTCAACGCAAAAAAGGTAACCTTAGCTAGCCTCGGTGTTTACTGATCAAGTCCACCAACATGAAAAGAACTAGCCATTACAGTTGGACATGTTTTCAAACAGTAAAGGATGTTCTTGCTTGCTTAGTACTTAGAAAAGCTTTTAACAGCTGGTCTAAAGTGATGATTAGCAGTAATAATAAGAATTCAATAATATCGTTTTCGTCTTCTCATTGTTGTAAAATAAAGAGGAGAGGGTTATGCTCCATAACTCAACCAAAGCTACTTTTGATACTAATAGCAGTTTCATATTTTGTGGAGAAGAGTCAAGAAACTAAATCCTGCAACTCATTTCATCTTCTGATGAGTTCGCAACCACGAAACAGGCTTGTGGTGGTGCAGAGTTTAGGCTTTTGACTCTTTTCTTCACAAAATCATGTCAATCACGCTCTAATATTTTGTATGCAGCTAGAGCACGGTCTTAGGAGATGCCAAAATCCTGACTACATTAGTAGCAGTTATTTACCCAGGCCTCGTTTGATTTTGATGCGAAAATCGCTTTCAATTTACAATCACTTTCATAATCATGAGTCGAAAACGTTGATTCAAAACCAAGTTTAATATTTCTCACCAAACAGTCAGTAAAAACCACGATACACTTAAATATTAGCATATACTTGATACTTGAGGGGCATATCACTCACAAAAAAGTGTACGAGATTTTTGTGATTTCTAAAATCACAGTGATTTTTCAGTGATTTTGGTGATCTTTTGTAATTTTTGTGTGATTTTTCTTCTATTTTTCTGTGATTTTTGTGATTTTTCTGTGATTTTCCTGTGATTTTTCCAAAAAGGGTACGAGATTTTTTCGAGTGATATCCCCCTTGTTGGTACTAAGCAGTTTCCTATAGAGGTTATGGTATTACCTTACAGATAGAAATAAAAGATCTTAGACCTCTTTATTTCGTTTCCATTTCTGCTTTATTTCAGAGTTTTAGTAAAGCTGCCAACTAACATTCTAGCATGTCATATCATGATTCTTACTAAGTATGCCACGTTACGTCACGCGACTACTAGTTTATTTATGCGATATATTTATGAACATAGGCTCCATTAATATTCTAAAGCTATAGCTGATAAAAATATATACAAAAAGAAATAACAGAAGTATTAGTATTTCCTATTGTTACATATGGAAGCAAGACATGGATTATAAGAAAAGCAGAGATGAAAAATATTGAAGCTTTTGAGCTTTGAGTATGAAGAAGAATGATAAGGGGGCCATGATGGAGATTGAGAAGAACTAATGAATGGATATTAGACCAAACAAATTGAACAGCATCAAAAAGATGCAAACGACTAATTATAGTCACATACAGAGAGCTTTTGTGTCTTTTCTTCACCGTATACATAGTTGTACTTTTCAATGGTAGAATATGGCTCAAGATTCACAAAGAGTGCTCATCACGAAATTGATCTTCTCGAGCATAATTCACATAGAATATCTAATTCTAAGAAATCTTTGGTTCAGCTATCCCCGAAGATACATGCATTGTAGAGCAAGATACATACGTAAGGAAAGAGAGTACAGTAGGTCAGGTCTACAATATGTCTACAACATGTCTACAATATGTCTCCTGATGAGTGAGCAATTTAGAAACTTGTCGTGATGCTATGTTAAGTCTCTTGACTCTTGCATCTCACGTTTGAATATTTCATTCTAGGCAGGAAAGGATGTCTATAGTATATGAATAATATATCTACAATAAACTCAGTTTGTCTCCTGATGAGTGAGCATAAGGGAAAAGGCATGTTGAGGTGACGTGTTTAGTTCTCGACTCTTTTCTCTTACGTATGAATATTTCATTCGAAGTAAGAAAGGACGTCTACAATATTTCTACAATATGTCTATAATATATCTACAATATGTCTACAGTTTGTCTCCTGGTGAGTGAGCATAAGGAAAAAGGCTTGTCAAGATGCCGTGTTTAGTCTTTTGCCTCGCAAAAAAGGCCCCTTATTTATTTTGCCTTTTTTAAATACAAGCTTCTAGGCCGAGATCGATGACACATAACAATTTTTACTTAATAATGTAAAAGTCTACTCAAATAATTACAATAACTGAAATCAAAAACGTATATTTTAATATGTTTGATTGCAAAAACGAACAAGTATTAAACTCTTGACATAATATCAGAGATTCTCGCATCTTTCAGGTTATTAATGAAAGAGGTTCCTTTTTTATATAAAACCTTACAAAAATGTCATATCAATCATAGAACATCTCTGTACTTCTGACTCATAAGCCACAAGAATAGATTTTTTTGGGTCAGAGATTTTATAGCTAGAATTCCCTCATAAATATAAAGCAACAATTTGTTTAACGGTCAACTTTATTCAAAGGGCAAAGAGTCAAAAATGATTAGACAAAAGTCCGCACAATTCAATACTGTTTGCACTAGCTTAACTTGGGCATACGATGAACAGTTTGTATACTCAAATACACCGAAAGAACGGTATTAAGAGGTGCTGCACAGCTACAGGTGTTAATCCACAGGGTAACTATTTAAGCACTGTATATCATGATTTATATTCACCCATTTTATAAGTTCATAACCAAGGATCTTGACAAATACACAATGTAAAAAATAAATCAATAATAACTCACGGAAGATGGTCAAATCATTCAGCACGGTGTAGGACCCACTGCGAAACATTTTGAAGTGAAAACTCTTGGCTTGTATCAAAACACTGATCGATTCCTGGCAGCTGCTGGTTCCTCGAGAACAGATCTGTTATGACCTGTACGTTAACACTGAATAATTAATTCATCTTTGTTTTTCTTTCGAATAGTTAATACTTGTTAATTCATTTTCTAATTCAACAGTTAGACTCTGGTTTCTAGTTAAATCGATACATGCGTGGCAAGTGTATGATTGAAACAAGCGAAATCGAAAGAAAGTTTCTTGAAATTTCACTTTCACAAAATATCGAAATTCTTTGGAAATCTTCTTCAAGATATGATGTAATGAAGAGTAATAATAATTGGTTTGTAAAGCCATAGGTTAAACGAAACAAAAAGTATCAAATTGGAAATGTGCTTCACGTAGATGACTCCGAAGTAAAAAAAACATATTAGATTTCACAATCCAGCCCCAATTCATGGAATCTATTTATTATTTGAGGTGAAGTGGATGTTCTTGGGAATGAAATTGAGCACGGCAGGGATCAAAATTATAGCGAGTTTTACATAATACTTGAACATATTTGAGACAGGATTTCATCAAGCATGGCAGGAATTATGTTCTCATACTTTCCACCGAACCGAGGTAAAGTATTAAAATATGGAGGTATGTAGAGTTTTAGTTCAAATATGTAAGGTCTTAAACTTTTTAGAAGTAGCAATATAATCGATCAATCTTTGAATAAATTTTTTGAAAGAATGAAATAATGTAGAAAAGTTCTTCTTCTTTCGATACCAAGCAATAGGTATGAAGTAACTCCCCTGAAAATTTGACAGAACCATCACACACGTTTTGAGGTTAAAGTACTAACTCAACCACTTTCCTATCATGATCCATATATTTCAAGAAGATTAAAAAACTCAAAGAGCAACATTTTCCATAAGGGGAGTAGCTTTATAAATAGAGGATCTATTGGCTCCTTCGTCCTGTAGAACACAATATACACATTTTTGTATAGCCAGGAATATCGGAAACATAGCGAAACGAACACATAGATACTTAAGCTTAAGTATCTATGTGTTCGTTTCGCTATGTTCCCGATATTTCTGGCTATATTGAAGTTTTTTACCATCCAAAGACTGTTATACACATTTCTGTTCTGTAGAAAAAAATAGATAATCGAAAGGACAATGCTGCAGGGAATACTAAATGAATACAATAGCATATGCGGATTTCGTGGATTATCCAACAGGAAAAGATTCAACTCAAGGTGCTATGTGACGCACATTTCCTTGAAAAGGTTTCGTATATTGCTTTTTCAATAATGACTTTACAAATCATATGGAGCCAACTCACATTAAACATTTATGCTAACAATTTGCATTAATAATTTAGAAGAGTGAAAGGGACCTACTTTAAAATCGATTTGTTAGAATGAAAAATGACGTGAGTAGATTCGAACCTGCAACCACTGATTTGTCGCACCAGTGCTCCACCAACTAAGCTATTGGGCAGTTGAATTATTATCGACCCCCCTGAGTCACGTCAATCTCTCAAATTTAACCACCATTATTTGTGTAAATAAGAAAAATGAGAAACAACATAATGGAAAAAAGTGTTCTGAACTACCCTCTGGTTTGTGATTATCTTTTAAAGTTCCCAGCTTTACCGTTTCTCTGTAATTTACTCATACATAGCTGAGGAAAAGAGGAAAGTCAAGAGTAAAATATTTCACCGCATCTTGCTTATCCTTACGTTTTTCACTACTTTTGATTAAAAACAACAACAGTAGCTTCTACAACAACAGCAACATCCACCTCATCAACGAAAACAACATTGAGGTACAATATGGTAATGGAATAAAAAATTTGTAAGTTAAAAGACTAACCTGTTTGAAAAACTTCTTCCACATTTTCCCCCGTCTCCAAGGATACCAGAAAAAACTGACAATTATTATGATCTGCAATAAACTTCCGGATGCGTGCATTGTTAATTGTGTTCGGCACGTCACAGTTTGATTCATCTGAGAAAAAACGAGCTTTAGATCATTTGAAAATGAATATAATATTGAATGAAATAAAAATAAGTTTCTTGATATGAAATAGAATAATGATGAAGGTTTTTGATTATCATGCTGAAATGCTACTTAATCTTAGTTTCAGGCCTTCTTTCAACATAAATTTCAGAATGATGACTGATAAGCACAATAAATGCCCAGACACGTGGGTGATGTACAAGGAGGCACGTAACCGAGTGAAGAAAATGATACGAAACGCAGAGCTGCAATACTGGAGAGAGCAATTTAGTGAGGCAGACAACAGTAAAAAATTCTGGCAGATAGTGAGAAAAGCCCAAGGCAAAACAGGGAGTAAGAAGATCCCCCCAATTTCTGATTGTGATGGGAACATATTGACAGATGACCTCCAAAAAGCAGATCGTATAAATAAGTTTTTTACTAGTATTGGGAGACAGCTTGCAGAAAAATTTAACAACAACAACAACAACAACAACACCGAAACAAGAACCCAGGAACTAATGAATATCTATAGGATAACACCAAGTATAAGTCACATCAATTTTTCAGAGAAACAGCTTAAAGAAAAACTAACACACATTAAGAAAAAAACAGGAGGAGATGATAACATAACATCTTGAGAGCTTTCTGAGGCTGGTGAATCACTTTCTGTAGGCATGTACAGTATCTGTAAAAACAGCATCTCAAAGAGTATATATCCAAACTATTGGAAACTGGGGAGAGTTATACCGGCTTTTAAAAAGGGAATTAAATCAGATGCTGAGAACTATAGACCACTAACAATGCTCAACTTAAACAGCAAGATCTTAGAAAGCATAATATGTGATTCACTGGACAAACACCTCAGTGAACCAGGAATACTACACCCCAATCAATGGGGATTTAAGAAGGGAATATCAACAGAATCGCTACTACTATACCTTACTGAAACATGGAAAAAAGCTATTGATACAGGTTATAAAGTTGGAGTAATATTTGTGGATTTCAAGAAGGCATTCGATACTGTCGACCACCGCAAATCAGAGTCAAAGCTTCTAGCAACAGGTATCTCCGGGAATTTCCATGAGTGGATAGTAAACTACCTGTCAGAAAGATCTCAATATGTGGCTGTAAATGGAGTAAACTCGTCCATACGCTTTGTCGAAATAGGTGTACCACAGGGCTCCCTATTGGGCCCAAGACTTTACGCTATTTATGCAAATGATCTACCAGAGGCAACAGTCAACGGATATATACACATGTTTGCAGATGACACCACAATTTATTATATAGGTAGGGAGGTAGAAGAAATTGTTGACATGCTGAATATTATATTGAACGATTTTGAAGCATGGTGTAACTTGAATCATTTCACTGTATATACTGGGAAGACCGAGGCGATGTTGATCAGTACCCAACCATTTATAGGTCCCATGAGACCACTCCTGTTTGGTAACAACTTCATCAGCTTTACAACAAAGACAACTTGTCTCGGAGTGATAATTGACCAAAAATTGAACTGGAAACCACAAATAGATAAGCTACACACCAAATTTGCAGGAAAGTTAAAGTTTTTGAAAAAAATAAAAAGGTTTACCAACAAATATTCTTGAAGAAATCTACTACAAAGGTATTGTTCCAGGTATTACTTACTGCATTGCAGTTTGGGGGACATGCCCACTTTCTAGTTTTGACATACTAGAAAAGATGCATATCAAAGCTGCGAAACTGATCCACAAAATACCCAGTGGAACTAGAGATATAGACGTCCTGAATATTGTGAAGTGGAAACCATTAAGCTATTTGTACAAAAGAAGAATTGCAACTATTATGTATCAGATAAAGAACAAATCATTACCGGAACAGCTAACCAGCCTATTCGAGAGCCCAAAGAATACCCATAATTATAGTTTAAGGAACAAAACAGACTTTCACCATATAAGATATAGGAACGAACAAGGACGAAACAGTGTGCGATACAGAGGGCCAATTGTTTGGAATTATATCCCAGAAAAAATAAAATCAGCAGCAACACAGGATTCCTTCAGAAGAAGGCTCAGTGGAGCCTGTAGAACTTTAGAAAAAATACAATTTGAAAAAGAACAGTGCGCTGTGAGGACAAAAGATGTAGACTATTTATACTTTTAATCCTAATTTTAATTTTAATTTTTAGATTTAATGGAATAACGTAGTTTAGGTATTTAAACTTTTTTTTAACGGTAGGTCCACACCAGCCTTTAGGTTGCCACAGACAGACCTGCCTTATCAAAAATTTTATGTATGTATGTATGTATGTATGTAAGCTTTTGGTTATAGATTACTAAATGAGAAAAACTGACAGGGACAGCACTTAAACCCACTACCTATGAGTTAGCACCTCAACCACTATACCAACTGAATAACAGAGGCAATCAAATTAATCGACCAACACAAGACACATCCATCTCACAATTTGCACCACCATTCACCAAGTGTAGAGACAAACCAAACAAATGGATTACCCTGGGAGTTCAGTTGGTGGAGTGGTTGAGGCACAGACTTGGAGGTCATGGGTTCGTATCCCATCAATTTCATTTTCACAAATCAATTTCGATTAATTTTCCAAATCTAGCTTCTTATCAAATGTTTAACTCTAAACCCCAGTACTACTGCTACTGTTACGCTTGGTGTCAGACACTTATTTGAGTGGTGCTTGGGAAAATCAAGTTTAATAAGTTCTTCAAATACTCTAGAGAGTTCCTTATCACTAGCCTTGAAATTATGAAATATTGTGAGATTTTATCATCAGTAAAACAAATTGCCATGATTACCTCTAATTCTAATGCTGCTTTTAGTATGAAATATTGTGAGATTTTATCATCAGTGAAACAAATTGCCATGATTACCTCTAATTCCAACCAAGATGACAGGGAGATGGTTGTCTTTATATTGCTGCATCTTGGCATAATAACTTGATATGACGTTGAAGCTCAGTTCATCAGCATAACTGAACACGAGCATTATAGCATCGACCCATTTTGAAAACTGAAATTAAAGCAATAAGAGCTAATGGATTAACCATAAATAATCCTGCAAATTCGTTTCAAAAAGCGTAGAAATTCATTTTTTTTTGAAGGCTTCTTAGAAGATTTGCCTCCTTTTGACAGTGGAGTAAGACTGTGGATCAAAGCTAGCTAAAAGTTGCATAGTTTCTCAACATATTGCTAAGTTCTTTCAAAACAATCAAAAATCCTTTCAGACTCATTTCAAATTGTTTCCACAAGCAAGGCCCTCTATGCTTAAACGACAATACATAAAGGTGGAGTAAGGCAAGAGCTAGACAAGTCTTCATTGGTGTATTTTTTCAAAGAGTTTCAGGCACGAATGAAATTTCATTGGACAATGAAGAAGTTCAGACTTCCCTGGTATAGCAGTATTTTTTGAGAACTTAATAAGCTATGATTGCTCAGTTGGTAGGGCAATGATGTTCCATGTCATTGACGTAGGTTCGAATCCTGCTTGGTTCATTTTTCATTCACACAAATCATCTCAATTGATTAACTTGTTATGACGTATGAATAAAGATCTTAAACACACCTGGGGATCAGGAGGACCGGTCTCATCTCTAACAAGAAGAAGATATTTTTTTCCGTTTATAGTCAAGTCTTTTTTATGCCTCCCAGACAACACTTCTTCTTTAGGGCAAAACCCATTGAGATATCTGTGAACCAACGATGACTTGCTTGACAAAGAGCCTCCAGCTAGACCCTAAAACACAAAGTCAAATTCCGTATATTTGAACAAAAATTGCAGTGGAAATAAAGCATTGGTGTGCGAATTAGCTCCTGACAGTTATTGCTGCAAGTTTGTTGGAAAAATTGCTGAAATATATGAATTAGAAATATATGGATGTAAATTGTTTATATTCCTTAGAAATGGCATCAAACATTTTCAAAAGCATCTATGGTATTCTCAAACTGCAGCAAATCCTTTCCACACTTATTTCAAAATTGTTGGAAAATTTTTACAAATTGTTTCAATATGCAAGGATAATTTAATATCTTACCACTCATCCAAATCAGGGTATAATAATTTGTTAGGTTTCATTTTTGTTCTCTTTCTGAAGCACTACTTTGATCAGATGAAAAGCTTTAGTAGCTAATATATTTTGTTATGTTCCCAATTTTCAACACCATCCTTACCACTTATATTTCACTGCTGAATGTTGAGTTTCTGTTTAATTTGCTAGCTTGACTGAGGCTTGGCTTAACATCATGGTATTGTGCTAGTATAGCTTAGTGCATAGTTTAGTATAAAATCAATTTATTAGAATGAGTCCGATTGCACCATTTGCATCATAGAAGTTTTCAATTTGAAACAAACATTCTGATGCGGATGTAGAGGCTCAAACGCAACTAAGATCTAAAGTACCTAAAATTGGTTCACAGGTGCATATCAATGCAATGCACCTAGTGATCTCTTGTAAAAAGGAAACATAACAAAACTTCATGACAAATTTAAAGACAATATTTTATTTGGGACAAATGGCAGCAGTTTGCTATGTGCAGCTGAAGCAAAGACAGAGGCATGCTGGGAGCAAATAAGGGCCTGGAGAAAATTAAGTTTAAACCTTAATTAGTGGTAGTGCTACAAGGATAGAAAGGC
Source organism: Pelagia noctiluca (assembly GCA_963924455.1). NCBI lineage: Eukaryota > Metazoa > Cnidaria > Scyphozoa > Semaeostomeae > Pelagiidae > Pelagia > Pelagia noctiluca. The sequence goes on along the minus strand of OZ004315.1, from coordinate 2,508,590 downwards.
CCAGAATAGGGGCTCACTGGGAGATTTCCCAGTATCCCTACCTGCATGACCCTGAGTCAAGCTTATTCGTGTAAGGTCAACATCTGGATGGGTGACCTTTGAGGTACGTTGAAAAAACAACTCACTCCACTGTCCTGTGAGAGTTTGTAAAGTAAACTAAGGGTCCTCTTACCCTTGCTGGAAATAAGCCTCTGGCGTTTAGCAGCTTTTCGCATTAACTAAAAACTTACTTACCAATCTTAGTTCTTTCAAAGGGTTGGTTCTTGGAACTGTAAACTCTGGACAGTTAACAAAGTCATCTGCAAAAAAGGAAATATTTATTCATTAATTCTTTCAATACATTATAATACATAGCTAGTTAAGAATTCCTGACATAGTGTTTTATAATCAGGCTGTCATGCTAATGCTAGGAGGCTCCAGGACTTCTTAATCCCCCAAAACCTTTGAGGCTTAGGATCTTAACTGATTGCCTTTAGGTCTCAATTCTCGGACCACAGTTTGGCACACCCACAAATCTTTTGTGGTATGACTCTTGGAGGCTGTCCTTAAAGTTTCCTGAGGGATTATTGAACTCCATGCATAATGAATTGACATCATGGAAGAAGGCTACCTATTAATGATTTTTATTCAAAGAAAAGTTAATTTCATTTTGATTTCTATTATATAGCTAGTTATAGCCAGATATCGAAAAATGTTGACGACAGCAATTACGTCATCTGATTTCTGACGTATTACTCTGTTCAGTGTCAGAAGAGAAGCTTAGGTAATCAAATGTGTTTGTTTCACTATGTTTCTGATATTCATAGGTAGTGAAAAAATATTTTAGTAAAATATGTAGATAAGCATTTTCTCTCTATTCTTTGGGATTGGATCTAGGAAAAATTCTGACTTTTGCTTAAATAGGTAATGATTTAAAAAGGATGTCGCTAAGCAATTCAAGGTTGTGGTCTTACACGAAAAGGGTGGTGCCCCCATCCACGTCCCATTGAAAGGAACATGGAAAATAAGGTGCCAGTCACAGCACAAGGAAATGTGTGAATTAATCAAGCTCAATCCTGAAATAAGAAGAGAGAAGGAAATTGCCCCCTGTATCTTACTACTGGCTAGGTAGTTGTAGCCACATTCTCTAACTCTGTTTCCAAATTCAGGGCTCCACCTTCCTAGTACTCTGGAGATATTTAATCAATAAATTGTTGATTTTGAGTTCTAAGTTTGAGGTGGTACGAGTCTTACGAAAGTTTACATAATCCTTCAACCTGAACTATCTATCATTTATAAAAATTGGGATACAAGTCATATCTTTACCAGCCACTTGAAAATTTTGGAAAAGTTTATCTTGATTTTGAAATCTACCAGTAGGTTGGTGTCCTAATTAAACCTCTCTTTGCTCTCTAAGAGACATCTAAAAGGAATGCAGTATTCAAATGAAATGTTCTGAAACCAATTGAAAGGATTTGAGGTTTCTGAATACTTTAGGGATGTAAATATCGATAAACATCCTGAAGGTTTTGAAATTCGGCAAACTGTGTTGGCTTATCCAAATGGATTAATAACAAGCTTATTAGTTTTTTTGAAAAGAATCTCAAATATGAATGGGGATAGAATTTACTGAAAGAATGAAAGATATCTCTGAAACTTCCTCAAGCAAAACATTTTCCTAGTTGAAAAGTAGTATGAATTAGAGTCGGTGCACTGGTGTACAGTTAATGAGCTCATCAATTCAGGGACTGCAGAGCAGTCAGAAAAGGGGGCTAAGTGATGGAGCTTTTATTGGTTGAATTTCTGTATAAAAAACTTGATAAATTTCCTATATTGAGAGAAAAGTTGGGGGATATACCCCAAACCCCCCTTACTCCACATTTTATTGTTCTCAAGGAAGTAAGAGGCATCTTACTACTCCATTTTACATCAAACAAACTTTAAAGCACAATTTCAGTGTACGCATATTTTTTTTAAGCAACTGCTTTATAAGCAATTACTTGACAAGACAAAAACTTAAGCAATTCTAGTAGAGGAATGCTAAGCAATTTGAAAATGTCAGCTCTGATCCAATGGGTAATGAAAATCGTGCAGCAACTATAGAGAAGTATGTTACAGTGGATATCAGTACCCTGGCACATTTGAATGCAAGATACCATCAACATTTATTGTACAACGACTTATGAGATAGTATTCTAAGGAACAAAATTTGTAAGTAAAAAAGGCTAAGCAATTGCTAATACATTTTTCTCAAGCTGAAAATAAAAAATGCATGTATTTCAACAATAAGATGAAGAAATTATGTTTAGGAAGCAAAGTAATTTCACCCCATGCACAACAGTTGAGACCTTTTCGCTGTTGAAGGTCATATATTTCCAGCATACTGTTCCGAAGTTGTACTCTTTGAGAGAAGTTTAATAGATTTAGCAGATTTTTCCAGAGGTAGTATTTTAACAAAAAGTGGCAAGCTCTGTGTTTTTCAACATTCCTTCAACTTTTCCAATGTTGGACTGTCTGCCTTAGAACTTTCTATTTTTGAAAATTTTGACATCAGGTATTTTATTTTCCATGATTCTATCATATTGTTTAATTGTTATATCTCACATGTGCAAGTGTCATGCTTTCAAAATTTTGGTATGTTTTTCCTGCAATTCCCTGTACATAGAACTTCAACATCACCTTGACAAAAGCAAAATTACCTGAATAAAGTAACTGAACAACAATCAATTCAAAATATTGAGCTCAGAAAAATCTAAGAAGTAACAAGACCTGTTATCTTCCATAATGATTGAGCCTTTTTACACATGAACTTGATATTCATCAGTTAGTTTGCATGGAGATTAGGAAAAATCTAAACAATTCCATTGTTGAAACTGTGGTAAATTTCCCAGTTGGCTAAACCTTCGATCATGACTTGTTTATGACAGCCCCATAGTCGAGGTTTTACGTTTCGGTAGCAGATACTTTACACCTTATTATCTTACAATTCTGACCAAATTCCGCGATTTGTAGTGACCCTAGCTGCCCAGGTGGGATGTTTGACGCTGCGATGCCTGTCTAGTCCTGAACGAAAACAAAAACAGTCGAAATAACGGTGGAGGCAAACCAACAAGCATAGATAGATTTCCAATATTCAAAACAATACAAAACCATCATCGTCGACCGTTTCTGTTTAATCGCATGGATGGCCAAGCCTTACTTAAAAACTGCACAACAGGGCACAAAATAATGCAAAAACTGAGCTTAAGGTAAATAAATGAGCAACAATATTACCTTCCAATCGACTTATAATTTCCCGCATTCGGCGTTTGATTGCAAATTGCTCAATTCTTTCCAGTACGTCGTTCATCTCCAGAATTCCTTGATAGAATCCTTCAAACCTCTCGGCTTCCCTTGTAGCTGGGTCGACCTTTTCTCCATTACTTTGTACAGGCAGAGGCATTTTATTTCGAGCATCAGATGTTACTAAACTCGATGTTTTGTTTCGCTATTTATTGCCGTTCACTTGTTGGTTAGTACGCACCACTCCAACCCACCATTTTCTTCAGTCATTGATTTGTTGAATGGCGGAACAAAACGAAAGTGCGCACGAGCTGCGCAGGAGCAATTCTTCCGCTTGGTCTCTCTTTCGTTTTTACCGAGAATATTTGTTTTGTTGCCCCTGGGGAGGGAGCACATGGTGTAATACGGGGATGTTCCACTCCTAATTTAGGGGGTTTTTCGTCAAATAGTCTCTGGAAAAGGGTAAAATTTTCTGTAAAATCCAATAGAAATGGATATGAAATCTAAAAAAAGTCGCTTTTTCATAAAGATTGGTTCAAATTTTCGCCTAATATCGACGTAAATTAGGATATCTTTGCAGTGTTTTATTCATAATATTGGGTATCATTTCCAAAAGATTGGTATGAAACAAGTAGGTATGCTTTATAACGCATTATATCCCCATCAAGCTGTATATCATGTACCCCCTGGGGTATTCGTCTTGAGATTAGATCGGCGAGACCCAGCCCAGGGGGCAGTCGGTGAATAAACATGACCGGGGTCAATCTGATAATTTTACAAGAAATCCAAAAACATCAGAATTTATTTTCTCAAAAACCCAAAAATATCGATTCTCTCATATGCTGTACCTAAAAATATCAAAACTCATAATCAGTTAGACTAATTTGTACACCAAATAGTATAAGAATAGCCCGTTCACGACTTTGTCCAAAGATATTATTTTTGACCAATTAACTTGTCACTCAAAGATATCATAATAGAAAAAAGCTACCCCCAAAACATTTGACTGACCCCTGTATGTCTAGAGTGATTCAAAAATAGACCATGCTTTTAAAAGTTTTCAATATACTTATCTTCAACAGTAAACTATTCTAACAATGATTTGGGGAGTTCATGCTTTCCCTGTGTGTCTATGTACCACTGAATACCACCCTAGGTGCGAGGGTCGGGATATCAGTAATCCATGGGAATACTTGATACAGTCACATCTCTGAATGACACACTAATAACTCACATCTCATAACGGTCACACACGAAGAAACTTGACTAGAATTTTGTACAGGGGTCTTCATGGTCTGCTGCTGGTACACACAAAGTGGTATTTGTCAAGACTAATTTGCAATACCCTCCTTTTAGATTAATGTAGTATGTAGTTTTACGAAGGAAAATTCAAATACATTTTACCCTCTAAGATTTGAGTTTTAACAAATTAATTCATTATACATAGTTCAAATTTTGAATTTCAAAAAGTGGACAATCCCTCAATAAATAAAATAAATACAGGATGTTTTAAATGCTTACAGCAAAAACATAAAAACCATGCAACTTACTTTGATTGGACAAGTCATAAACTATGATAATGATGATGATGGAAAGTTTTCATACAATTTCTAGATTAGAAGATCCTAAAGGCAAAACATTAGTAAAAAACTAATTGTTGTCTATGAAAATTTGCATCCTTATTACTGTCCCATTTATCATATTTGTGAATGGTTGTAAACCTCAAAAACTCTTCTTTTCTTATCTCTTCAGCAACAAAGTGCACTGAAAGCATCTTCATACTGATCTGGCAGATGATTGGAAAAGCAACCCCGAGATAGTAACATATTCGAAAAGAAATTGCTGTTCTTGCGTGAGACAGTGTACTCCTCTGATTCTGGTTTTTTCAGCATCAAGTGAATTCTCCCTGGTATACTTAACTTGGCAAAATGGCTGTCAGCATCATTTGAAGACCCAGGCAAAGCGATGTCTTCCATCACAAATTTGACCCTCTCAATTATACTTTCCCTCAGAGGATTTTGAGTAACATAGAAAAACACTTTTAACCTGTCTTTGAGCTCATATTCTAAGCTATCAATCTTTCGTAATTCATGGAGAAAGTGGTTGAATGAGGCAAGGGACAAGCGAGGCACGATATCAGAATGATTGACGTACACATCTATGATATCATGAAATTCACTTAGATCCTTCCCCATTCTGTCAAAAACTGGAGGAGGGGCAAAGGCGTAGCAATGAATTTTCACATCATTTGGCAAACACGAATTTTCAGCTGACTGAAAAACATCATTTCTCATCAGGCTTTTCTCCGGTTGGAATTGATTTCTTTGATAATCAAGATACAGAAGTGTCAGAAGTATGCTTGTTCCCCCACCCAAACTATGACCCGTGACAACCACAGAATAGCCAGGATTCTTGTCAATTTGGGAGCAAACCAACTTGATGGTCTTCATGAACAATTTCTCAGCCCCTACTTTGATCCCTTCATGAGCAACCCCATCCAAAAACTTTACAGATTCACAAACCAAATCAGTCATCACATCACCAATATTTGATGTTCCCCGAATCGTAACTATGACTGTCTTCTTAGAATGATCAACAGCAACAAAATAAGCAGGGCAATTCACTTGCACTCCTGACAACTCCATGGACAACACGTCACCTCTTGACACACCGGTATGCAGATGAATTGCATCTTTGTCAATTTCGCTGACACTCCTCAAGTCACTCACACTCTTCACAGGCAGCTCTTTGATAATATTCAAGAATCGCATATACAATGCTCCATATGCCGCTGATGCGAACCTCATGAAATGCTGGGCATCTGTGTAATCTTCATTGTCAGAATCTTGTGAGTAGAGCAGGTTTGAAATCAAGTGATCGTGGTGCATTTGATGATATGCAGCCAGCAATGGCAAATTGATAAAAACAGGATACTTGAAAGTATAATCATCTTTGTGCCTTTTTCCTAAAGCCTCAATCGTTTTCTGGATGCTACCAGCGCAGTTATTCCACTCTTCAGTGACAAATTCTGGCTGAATTTCCTTCCATCTATTTGCGTTCTTCTTCCATAAAATAACAGCAGGGATGAAACCAACTCCTAGACCAATTAATATCGACCCACGAGATATCTTATAGCCAGCTGTGAAGAACACGACGGATGTCAGGCACAAAATAACACGCCCCCTTTTCCTCTGCGACCTCTGGTATTGTTTTATATCCACCACTTTATCAAGATCTGCTCCTTTATAAACACGGGATAAGACGCAACCCATGTTTTCATGAAGTTTTCAACTTCGTTAACTTGAATCCTTATTTCCCTTATTCTGCAAAAAGCACAACGATATATCTTATAATGATAACGATATTCCTCAAATTTCACAACAGGCTTCACTAGTCTTAGGGCAACGCTGATAGTTAGGCCTGAGTGTAGCAACAGCAACAACAACTATGGAAAGCTGATTATTTTTTTATAGCAATATACGCACTTCTTTTACAGGTTTGGCTGCTAACACAACAACAAATTACAACAAGTGATTACAAAAATAAAAAAAGAATAAAAGTAAATTTCAGTGTTTTAGATTTCGGTTTATTGTTGATAGAAGCGAGTCTCTGAATTGAATCCGTTTGCCTAAACTAGGAATTTAGCTAGGAGTGTAACAACGGTGATATCTTCCCTACTCATAATCTTTATAAATTGTGTGCCTTCGGTTTGGATCTAAGGACTCAGCCCTTGCAGTTAGAAGTAGATTAATGCTTAGATTTTGATAAGCAGTGCAGGGCATGTAGTTAGAAAGTGGAGCTCGTCTGCAACCAGTTTGAACTGCACATCTTGCAGAGCCGTTCCTCTACTTCCAGACCTTTGTGTCTCCTAACTTAAATTGAAAGTGTGTGGTTATGGCGCGCCGTTGCGGCAAAAAACATTACAACTTTCGTGTATATCAAACTATTATTTTGTGTATGCTATTTACAACTTTTGTGCTTGTTAAAATAAAGAATTGTGGAAAATTAGTTTTGTGTTTGTCTATTTTGAATTTACTTTTGTGTATGTCAAAACTAAAACTTTTGTGTATGTCAAAACTAAAACTTTTGTGTATGTCAAAATTAAAACTTTTGTGTATGTCAAAACTAAAATTTTGTATATGTCAAAATTAAAACTTTTGTGTATGTCAAAACTAAAACTTTTGTGTATGTCAAAAGTAAAACTTTTGTGTATGTCAAAACTAGAACTTTTGTGTATGTCAAAATTAAACTCGTGTGCAGTTCATAATGAAAGGTTTGTTCATTTAAAAGGGTAAATATCAGATTTTTTGTCTCTGGTCATGCCAAATTACTAATCCTGAAGGCAAGGGTCATCCTAAGGCGTCCCATTTTCCAAAATGGGCAGTTCTAACTTAATTTTGGGCAACTCTAAATGAAAAAATGGGCAGTTCTACAAACTTTATTTCGGACTTCTCAGGTGAGGTCGGTGTAGAACAAAGAAAAGGAAAATGAAGAAAAACTAAGAACTTAGCTTGACTGGTAAATGCAATGCTTACTCTATGTTTATCAGAATTTACGTTTGCCTAATTTAGTAGATTGCTTATCATCATTGTCCTCATTATCGTTCTCTGATTGGCTTGCTTCTTTGAAAATGCCTTTAAACAACCTTTGTTCCTTTGCCTTTGGGGTTCCCTTGTTTCGTTCTATATTCTTGAGCCAAGCTGCAACAACAGGTCTTGGAGCGAATTCATCCAGTGATGGCATGTTGTAGTGGATATATAAATTGAGATTTTTTCAGTGCTTATATCAAGGGAGCTTCATTCTTTATAAAGTGTTAAAAAAGCTGTGAAATGTATTTTTAGCCAATCTGAGGCATTCTATTTTCAAAATTTTTCTGGGGGAGCATACTCCCCAAACCCCCCTAGGAGAGCCCAAAACATTTTCTGGGCCGCAGTGCGGCCCCACTAATTTTTTGGGCAATTCTACATTTTTCTTAGGATGACCCCTGCCTGAAGGGGGGGATGAAAATGATTTGTTATTCGTTGGCTTCCGTCTGTTAGGTTCTTTCCGGAGCTCAAATGTTAAAGCACGTCACCCCCGCGAGGAGAGATATCCTCTGCAAAAATGTGGTGCCAGATTATTTGAAGGCGTGTATTCTTGCTCTGATTCGCCACATTGCAAACAATGATCTACCATTGCAAACAATGTCAATTGTACACAGCCATGGCCCTCATTAAGAACAAGAATTTCAACATTTTGCTAAGAAAGTTCAGAATCATCATCATCATCATCATTAATTTATTATTAGTGAGCTAGATTAAAAATAGCTCATTCTCAGTTGTTTCCGCTATCATCATTAAAAAAAGATGCTTCAGTTGTGTCCCGGGGGGGGGGGCGCACTAAGCAGAATAGGCATAGGCATAGGAGGCAGGGTAGGGAACTGGGGACTGGGGAGTTATATCCCCCAGCATTGGAAAAATATGCAAAATCAGCCATACTAAAGCATACTATATCAAATATCTATGTGACCAAATACAGTACTGATATTCCTCTTCCTTGATATCAGCCCTTCTTTGCAACCACAAGCACATTTATGGACTATTTGGAAGAGTCACTGAAAATTTGACAAGAAACCTGATTCACGACAGTTTATTCTCCAAAATTTCCCATTTTGGTCTATTCGCAAAAGTTAATTGAAGAAATTGCGCGTTTTTCAAACTTGCGAAAGTTTCTTCCCGTGAAAGTTTCTTCCCTTAAGTATTTTTTATAAGAAACTAAGGCTGATATTCCGTCTGCCATCTTATAAAAGTTTTCAAGCAACTGGCATGGCTGACCTGTTTTGCAAGGCCGCATTGTGCTCATGCGTTGCAACTGCCTTTCTATATATCAAAAATAACCTTTGACGAGCTTCACAGAATAAAACCCAACTTGTACAAATATCTTTTTAGTTTTGACATACACAAAAGTTTTAATTTTGACATACACAAAAGTTTTAATTTTGACATACACAAAAGTTTTAGTTTTGACATACACAAAAGTTTTAATTTTGACATGCACAAAAGTTTTAGTTTTGACATACACAAAAGTTTTAATTTTGACATGCACAAAAGTTTTAGTTTTGACATACACAAAAGTAAATTCAAAAGAGACAAACACAAAACTAATTTTCCACATGCACAATTCTATATTTTAACAAGCACAAAAGTTTTAAATAGCAAACACAAAATAATAGTTTGATATACACGAAAGTTGTAATGTTTTTTGCCGCAACGGCGCGCCATAGTGTGGTAACTACATCTAAACTTACTCAATACCTTTCTATGCTCAAATGTCAAATGTTAGATTACTCTAGTTTGCTTTAAGAAGACTAGAAGGCTCTAGTTTGATTTAAATGTTTAATAAGTGCGTAGTTTACTGTCTCGAGTGAAGTTTAGATCAACTAGGGAGATTTCGGACAGCCAAAATTTCTCAATATCATGAAACTGTATTCATATTCGCTCTTGATAACATGTGGTTATGATTCTACCAATGATAATTTAGATTGTGTGCCTGTTTTTCCAAAAGTTGAAAAATATATGTCCAATTCTTTCATACATTACACGCTGTACTGTAAAGTTGTCTACATGAAAAAAATTGGTATCTCGAACTCTCACGAAAAATTCTACTACATAACGGGGTTTCGAGATAACCAAGAGTCTATGATATCCTCGACCGAAATGGTGACTTCATACATATAAACAATGTATAAACCATGAAAAGCATGAAAACCACGATTAAAAATCTAGAAACCACCAACAGCTAACAGTTGGCCAGGCCAATCATAGCTGAACGATAAAGGAACATGTTGTTTTTCAGTCAATTTGGCAGACCAGAATTTGAGTAAAATCTAAAGCTATATTGGAAGCGAACAACGTATTCGACCAATTTTCAAAGACCATCCTCTTTCTCAGGGCGGACGAGTTTATTTCCTGCACAGCAATAGAGAAAGACAGACGTTTTAACCTTAGAGATGGTTAAGGAATCAGTGTTCCTTGCAAAATATTTCTTGTTGGAAAAAATAGATTTAATTCTGTTTAAGAAAAGAGTTGTCAACTAATTACAGAAGTTAGAAGTCGTGTGTCAGTTTAAGGAAAAGCTATTATTGACATATAATTACAAAAATAGAACTTTTTTGTGTCATACTGTTCGAGACAACAGAGTTTTTTGCTCATGGGAAAAAGTTTTGGTCGAGATAGCAGAAAAGTTCGAGGTAACGGGTCTTATTTGCATATAAACCATATAGGAGAATGAGGGGAAATAGGTTTTGTTCCATGATAGAGGAAAGCTCGAGATAACTGGTAATTGACATAGAGGGAGTTGACTGTATTTACAATAGCTTCATGTCTTTATTATTCAAAAGAAGAATGGAAGCAACAAGAATTTCCGTTTTTTGTTCAAAAGTTCAAAATCATTTCATTGAATTATAATAGTACTAGCACTACTCCTAATTTACTTAAAAACTTAGAATAATAGTTTGATTTAATCTTCTCTAAACTTCTTGGTTTTATATTTTGTTTTTCAAATGAAATAATTAGCTGCCAGTCTACTAGCGGGCTGGCAGAACAAAAATAAGAAAAAGAAAATGTCGTAATAATAATTTTGATGAGTAATAATTAATAGATATCTTGAGTACAATTTGAGTGCTCACTACCATATTTGTAGAACTAAGTAGGATATATGCTATTCAATAAAGACTATGCTGCTACACCAGGAGGGTACAAAAGGATTCTTTGACAGAGATGCTCGAAGAAAACGGGAATTTTTACGTGAACCAGAAAAATAGCAGACACAGAATTAAAACCCAAAAATATAGAGTGATATTTTAACTTGAGATATGGAATTTGAAAGACGCAGAAAAAAATAAGTGCATTTCTTTGAGCCTTAGAAAACAGCAGAAATTTCGCCAAAAGCCAGGGAAGTAGACTTTGATCAAATTTGAAAACACAGAAATGTAAGATGAGCACCCCTGTCTAAATTTTTATGTGCGCTCCCTAGGGTTGTTACTTAGAGATTCATGCTTATTTTGCAATCACCAAACAGCAAAGAACAATTTTACAATTATGCCAATGATTAAATACTATTTTCATGATTGATTATATTAATTGAGAAGAAAGCAAGCAAGCAGATTTATATGTCAACAAGGATTCAAAGAATGGCAGCTTGCAGCTGACGTGGACCTGCAGAAAATGTGGAATTAATGAGTAATCAAGATTGGTAGATCAGTGTGATAATTTGTGGAGGGATTGCTCATGGCAGAGCACATGGAAAAATTCAGAAGTTTTGAGTTTCAGTCCTGTAAGGGTCAAAACTAAAGCCTAAATAAAACACCAAGTGGTGGCACTGATAACATTCGAATAAACCAGAGAAACATATAGAACCAGACCCACTGCACCCTTACCCTCTTGAAAAGCTTTCTTGGTTGGATTGGTTTACAATTATTGGTGAAAATATTTAAGAAAAATCGGAGCAAATTGCCCTCTCATCCCAGGGCTGAGCCACTGAATAACTCACAAGCAACCTTTCAGCTGAAATCTTTTCTTTTTTCTAAAACTTTGCGAACCTTTCATGATTGATTCTGCATCAACATAATGCATCAAATGCATTCTCGTACTGATCTGATAGATGATCTGCAAAGAAACCTTCAACAAGTAGCATATGGGAGAAGAAATTGCTGTTCTTTCTTGAAACCGCATACTTGTTTTCTTGTGGTTTCTTTAACATCCAGTGAATCCTTCCTGGTATGCTCAACTTGGCAAAATGGCTTTCAGCCTCATCTAGAAACCCAGGCATATTCATGTCTTGCAACACCAATTTCACGCGTTCCACAATGTTTTTCATCAAAGGGTTGTGAATTGCACAGAAAAACACCTTCATGCGGTCTTTAAGATCCAAGTCCAAGCTATCAATCTTCTTTAAAGCATGGAGAAAGTGGTTGAATGAGGCAAGGGACAAGCGAGGAACGATATCAGAATTATTGACATACACGTCTATGATATCATGAAATTCACTTAGATCCTTCCCCATTCTGTCAAAAACTGGAGGAGGGGCAAAGGCGTAGCAATGAATTTTCACATTATTTGGCAAACATGAATTTTCAGCTGACTGAAAAACATCATTTCTCATCAGGCTTTTCTCCGGTTGGAATTGATTTCTTTGATAATCAAGATACAGAAGTGTCAGAAGAATGCTTGTTCCCCCACCCAAACTATGACCCGTGACAACCACAGAATAGCCAGGATTCTTGTCAATTTGGGAGCAAACCAACTTGATGGTCTTCATGAACAATTTCTCAGCCCCCACTTTGATCCCTTCATGAGCAACCCCATCTAAAAACTTTACAGATTCACAAACCAAATCAGTCATCACATCACCAATATTTGAAGTTCCACGAATCGTAACCACAACGGTCTCTTTGGAATGATCCACTGCAACAAAATAGGCAGGGGAATTTACTTTCACCCCTGTCAACTCCATGGCAACCACATCACTTGTCGAAATCCCAGTATGCATACAAATTGCATCTCTATCAACATCAATCTCTACAATATCTTTAAGAGGTAGCTTTTTGATGATTTGAAAGAATTGCATGTAAGCAGCACCGTATGCCGCAGTTGCAAACTTCATGAAGTGCTGGGGAATCTTATAATCATCCTCACCATCAGGCTCTTTCATATTAAGCAACTGGGACATTGATTCTCTGTGATGGACATGATATACGGCAAGCAAGGGCAAATTGATGAAAATTGGGTACTTAAATGTGTAGTCCGCCTGGTATCTTTGGTTCAGTGTTTCTACTGTATTTTTTATACTACAAACGCAATCATTCCACTCTTCATTGCAAAAGTCTGGCTGAATTTCCTCCCATGCTTCTTTATGCTTCCTCCATAGAACTATTGCAGGAACAAAACCAAATGCCAAGCCAATCATCTTCGACCCACCAGAAATTTTGAAACCAGCCATGAAGAACACAGTTGATGTCACACAGAGTATAAACCTCCCCCATCTTTTCAATGACTTTTGGTATTGTTTTATATCCAAAGCTTTTTCAAGAGAAGGCCCTTGATAAATGCGAGATAACATGCTTCCCATAGTCATTTGAAGATATGATGAAGCTCTTATGTTTCAAGGTACAGTTTTAATGTTTCTTTGGGAGTGCACAAGTGAGCAATGGCTTCATTTCAAACCTTAGGCCTTTTTCTTCTTTCAAACGCTGTATTTGTTTTAGCACGTGATATGTTCTGACCAATGACGATTCAGACTATGCGCAGGCGTAGTAAAAAACGTCAATCAAATTCACTCAAACCAAACTGGTAACAGGTACAGTAGTACGGTGTTTACGATATTTTGCAAAGCTTTGCCAAGCAACTAGTCATCAAATCAAACCATTTCAAAAATTGTCGTGTTAAATATTTCTTCCTTGTTTCTCCTTTCAACAAATAGAAAAAATTAACATGTTTATCGAAAGAAACATTTAAGCCAAACAATATATGACTTTGTCACGTCATGTCATCATATAAACAAACGAATAATAAAATAAATATTTACTATTATTTCATAACAATCATTGTTTCTCAACCTAGAGCTTTTCAATACTCTGAATACCCTTTATTCCCTCGTGAATTCTAAATCACGCATTAGTAGCTACATTCTTCGTGATTTCTGAACGCGTTCATGACAATCCAAATGTGGCTAGTACCAGAGACAGGTGAACCTCTAGAAGTGGTCACTTCTAGACAGAGAAAACAGGGGAATTTTGGGGAAGTCAAACAAACTAGGGGAGCTAAAAGAGCCAAAACCGTTTTGTTTTGCTTGTACAGGTGAGACCGATATTTGTTCATCATCATTCGGTACCATCGACACGTAGCTAGATTGGAAATCATGAACTTCCATCTTTCACAATGCCTGCAGCTGCTGCTCAACGGACCAGTTTTCATTCCTTTCCAATCTTTTAAATCTCCGATCTAGATTCTACGCTGACTTCTTTTGTCTCTTTTTCCATTGATGTACCCTTTTATAATTCCCTAATATAAACTATGCTTTTTAAACTTTTCGATTCCATCTTCGTCAGTTAATGTTTACTGCAAACATTTGTGATTAAGATGAAACCCACACGTTTCAGAAGGATGGTTTATTTCTGAATTAGTCTATTCATATTTTGTTAACTTAGGAAATTGGGCTCTCGTATCATCATATTTCATAATTTCTTTATAATCTGCCCCAATAGTGCCATGTAAAACATAACCTGCTAAATTTCCTGCGGGAAAACTTTTCAGGAACCAATGTTCTTCCTCAAGTAGGTAAAGGTTATGTACAAGGAAGGTGAAATTCTAATTTGCAAGTAGAGAAAGATAAACATTATTTTCACCAAAATATCCTAAAAGCATCAAAAAAGACTTTAATGCAGCTAGAATTTACAACTTGACAATGCTATCAAACGGCACTTTCATACCATTTGATTTCAATATGTTGAATCCTTCCTCAATTTCTCAGTTTTTTCGTAACCTTCCACCGATCAATGACCGTGCGACCGTAATGTTTTCCTAACTCTGAAGATGTGGGTGAATAAGATAATTTACTTAGCTCCGTCCTAAAGTTGCGTTTGAATAATCATTTATGCTTCCAAAAGAAGCTTTTAGCTACTCCTGTTCGTCTTTTGATCTCAGTCAAACAATTGTCATTTCCGCAAGCCAGCTTCCGATATACTTGCACTATTCAACTTGTTCAGCAAAAATTTTTACCGTGGGTAATTCCTTTTTTGACACAACCGTCAGTGCAGTTTTTTGGGTTTAATACCATACCACACCTCTTAAATGTTGTAATACCTTCATTTATTATGTTATGAAGAGCGGTTTCACTATCTGCCATACGAAGGGTATCATCTACGTATCAAAAATCAGTAAATCGTTGACCTTGACCATCTATTTTGATTCCTTCAACATTTTCTAGTGCTTCTTCGGTAAGTACTTTATTAAGTAATATTTGCTCACTGAAGCCATAATAAAGTTCCATATGAACAGTACACTTTTTCAAAATATGGCAGGGACTTCACTGTATCCACAAACAGACATGGAATTAAAACCAAAAATAAAAATACAATACTTGATAAATAGATAAGACTAACATTCTACGATTCCGTTTTCTCTTCTGAATATGAATTTTCATCTACAGTTGCACTGCTCGGTTGCAATACTTCATCTGCAGCCGCAAGCAGGGAAGAAAGGTCTGCTTTTGTCCGCAAATATGGCGGATAAGAAGTTCTTAATTTGAATAAGTTTGTTGGTGCTCTCGATACGAATTCAAAACATTCCATTGGCCTTGGTATATCCTCATCAGGACCTGGAGACGAAGAAAGTAAGATTATTTCTCAAGTTTTGATAAGTAGGTATCATGATGTATAGAGTTTCTGAGAGTGATAGCAAATTTCGAGTCTTGAATAGATAGACCTAATCTTTGATGGTGGATCACGTTGTTCCATGATTAACATATACATAGGAATGAGGCAAAGTGTGGATAAAATGAAGGAGTGGTTTAGAAATGATTCTAACATTCTGTATGCCAGAGATTGCCGAGTGGTTGGCTCATTTGACCCTTGTTCAAAGGGTCCTGGGTTCGAAACCACCTTCAGACTTGTCATATAGTGTGAGGAGAGAATTTGCTAGCTTTCTGTGATTTCAGGCAAAAAGAATCATAAGGTTTGGTCAAATTGAGAAGAAGGACCCAGATCGCACGGCATGGTAAAGTCTACCTTTTCAGTAGGCCCTTTGTGCTTTGTACATAAACAAATACCTTACGAAAATAGAAGTAAGTGTATGCTAAAGTTAGTTTGAATATCAAACACAGATTATCAAACTTATACCACACCACGAGCCATGAGTTGAACTACTAAGCTTGGTATGTCAGCTACAAAAAATCTTAGCAAATATACCTGGGAGAAATATAGCTGGATCAAACTTGGTTGGGTTGGCAACAGTTGGTAATAACCAAGTGATAGCAGCACTTTTGTTTAGATGAATATCTTGCAAGAAACCTCTCAGCTGCGCAAAGTATTTCTCTCCATTGATATCTACCACAGAAACTATGTCTCCTTCTTTATAAAGCAAACCCTTAAACAAGAAGAAGGTAGTGAAATTTCAAATCAACGAATTATAGAACAAATATCTCCTTCCAAACAAACCATTTCAACGTATTCTTGCAATTCATAATCAAGCTACTTTTGTGAGCCTAAAACAAAGGCAGGGAGGGTTTTTCTAACTCTTATCCAATGCAGGGTAAAATGCAGCTACAGTTAAAGATTGTAAAGTAATTGGGGAAGGGATCAAAATAGAAGAAAGAACTGAGATATCATAAGTTAATGCACTTCATAAACAAGGAGAAGTTTGAGGTGAACAATTAGGAAAATTTTGCATGTTATGTTCGCGAGGTCGATGTCGCCCATGTGCCCGTTTTGTTGATGTTATTGGGAAATGGCGTGGTCTGAACATGCAACAAATGATCGCAAATTCTATGCAAGGCTTTCCACTACGTAAAGGACAGCCCAGCCAGCAACCTATTTGCCGTTGTCGACTAATAAACAATGCTCTAGATAACGAGGATCGTCCACAGACCCAAGAATCTTCGACGACAACATGATGAATGCAAGGATTTCAAGTTTGATGACTTGCCATAAATTGCCAAATAACAGAGAGAGAGAGAAAGAGGGATGGAGAGAAAGGGGGTGAGTGAGTTAGACAGCTAAGGCCGCCTCTAATGAACAATTTATAGCATTTGTGAATTTCTGGGTATTATCAGCTTGACATATGATCCACAAGTGAGCTTAATATAATCCACAACTTCCTATTTTCAACTCCTGTCTACTTACCTGGTCATTATTAGCTGGGATTTTGCAATGATTATAGATTTTCTGAGCAAATTAAACTCAAGCCTTATTTCTTACCTGATGATAAATACTCTTGGAAGTCACAACAGCACCAGATACAGTCAAGCTCTTTGTTGGCTAAAACATAAAGCAAGGACTGCATTAATTTTTAAATAGGACAAACATTTCTTTTCAGAAAAAACAGCAAGGCTTCGGATAAGAATTGGATAGGGGCTCTAAGGCTTTTTCTGGGGAAGCCCTCCCTATAACGATTACAAAATGACAATATTCACTTGAGTTTTTTTGGGTTGCAAATTTCTAGTTTAATAATTTGGAATTTTTGTCTTTTGATGGTTTGTTCTGGAGCATTTCTTAGAATTTTTCTTTTGTTACCTTCATCTTTCCAACAAAAGTCAAGATGAACGATGGACCGTTTCAGTTTATTCACTCTGTGTAATAGACATCAGAATGAAAATCGCATTTTTCAATACATCAATAAATTTTCTTATTTCTTGCATGAATTTTCTTATTTCTTACATGGGGGTTCCTAACAGGCATAACAACTCCATTTTTGTTCAAAATCTTTTGAAATTACGTTTGCGGAAATTGGAAAAAAGTCTGGGAATATGGTGTTTTGGGACCTCAGGCCTGTGGGAACTCGGTGGTGAAAGGGTTAAAGCATATTTGATTGATGTATTTTCCCTATATTGTAACATTTGAAGTCATCAGGGTTCAGGAAAATAATATGATTTTGTTTTTGATAGCATTTTAGTACACTTATCAAGGTCACCCTAGAATAGATCTAGCCTTAATTTACAGTAGTCAATTGTCTTCAAAAACAATTTTTATTTTTCCACCGTTTGATAAATCTAACTGGGAACAATCTTGTTAGTCGAGCACTTAACGAAAGTTACCACTTGAAAGAAAATGGCCACTTTAGCTGGATCAACTCCTGCTGCTTATACCTTGAGGCGTTTGGAATTGATTCAAATCCCAGTAAACTAAGAAACATGAAAACAAAACAATTTAAACTGCTTGTGAACCGAATTTTAACCAACAGCTATGAGCGTTATTGGTTATCAAAAATCAAATCAACAGCTGGTCCTTCAAATTCAGGAGGTAATAAATTAAGGACGTATGCAACATTCAAAGCACGTATTCAACGTGAGCCCTATACTAAAATAAAAGATAAATCTTTGAGACGGTGCTTAGCAAAATTCCGTTGCAGTGATCACAAACTGCGAATTGAAGTTGGCAGAAGAGAGAAAATCCTTGTAGAGGAGAGAAAATGTCTCATGTGCAACGAGAACGTTATCGAGGATGAGCAACATTTTTTAACTACCTGCCCAAAATATGGGACACACCGCACCCAGCTCTACAAAAAAAATTTGACATTCAGTTCCAAATTTCAACTCTCTCTCGGCAGAACAAAAATTCATTTATATGATGTCAAGTGAAAGCCCACATACAGTTCAATGGGTTGCGTGCTTTATTAAAAATGCTTTTGAAACACGATCCACTCCAAGTACGACATGATCTGATCACATCTCCCACACTATTATCAGTGTTACTAGTGTTCTCTTTACTATAATTCCTTTATTTCTTTTTCGTTCATTCTATTTCATTCTATTTAGTATATCGTAGTTTAGTTTTATCTCTTCCTTTTTACTGTTAGCATTGATAACGACGCTCCTTGTAAAAGTGTAGCAAGTTATTTTTATATAAATTGAATTGAAATTGAATTGAGTAGTCAAGGAAGGAACAGTTTTTACCCTCACACAGCATTTACCCTCCTGTCCCGTCAAGTCCAAATGTAGAATACTATGATCATAACGACATATTATAATATGTTATTTATGAGGATATGTGGCCTAATCAGTGCAGATCAGCTTGCTTCTCACTGAAAATTTTTTCGATAAGCTGTGGCAGCGTGTTATTTGTTGTCTAGGAAACTTGGGCATTGGCAAAATCTGCAAATTTCAATGTTGCCATCATTTTCAGGCCTTTTAAAAGTTAGATTTTAGTGTACAATATTCTTATCCTGTCAACATTGTAGTATATATACTACAATCATTGTAGTACATTACCAAGATAAGATACAGAGAACTACAATCCCCGTCAAAAGTAGTTGGAACACCCTTGATTTTTTTACCAAATAACTACATTTTTAGCTTTTATTTCCAATGCAACTCCCCTTCCCCCCTCAAACAGGCCCGTAGGAAGCGGGGGGGGCAGGGGGGGCATTTGCCCCCCCCCCCCAATAATTTCCAGACAAAAATTTATAAAATTGTCCATATTTTGTGGAATTGGAAGGAAAAATCAGGTTGTGTAGCTTCATAATCCTTTTTGTGGGCCAGACTGCTGCACCTACTACACACACATTACACCCCAGACCCATACAGTTGGTCATTGGGGCTTATGCATTGAGCTGGGCAGTTGGCGACGCTATCAAGTCTGTTGGCTGTCTCGAGGCTGTATTTGATACGGCTCGCAAAATATGCAAACTGATTAAGGGTCACCAAAGATGGACACAAAGCTAGACGACCTAAGAAGCAAGTCAAAGAATGATTCCAAAGGTATCCATGCTCTTTGCCCAACAAGATGGACCGTGCGAGGTTGGTCGTTGGGGCTTTACCACCTGCTTGATTCAATTCTCTTCATAATTGCAAAAATACAGACATAAAGGGAAGGGTACTCGGGATACCAGCAAATATACCCACATTTGACTTTGTGTTTGGTTGTGAGTTGGGAGTACTGCTGCTACGCCAAATAGACAATCTAAGTCGCACTCTTCAGAGTCGCAAACTGTCGGCTTTAGAAGGAATGCGATAGCACAGGATGTTATCAAGGTCCTGTGCAAAGACAGCAATGATCAGTCTTTTGGTTTGTTTTGGGAAAAGGTAATGCTGAAGAAGGAGCAAACAACAAGCGGACAAGCTTAAGTTACAAAGAGAAGCGAAAAAGAAGGCTACCTGCAAGGTTCGACCCGGGTGATCCCTCAAATCCACATTTTTCATCGAACCCCAAAGATAATTACCGCACAGTTTATTTCGCTGCTTTTGATGCGACAATTGAAAACATCAGGACACGATTCAATCAGGAAGACTTTCGTCGCTATCGAAATTTTTCAAGAACTTATGCTGAAGGCATTTTCTGGAAAGCTGCTAGATGAAGAATTAGAAGAAATAAAAACATCTGTATGAAGATGAAATCAATGAATTTCAATTAGAGACTAAACTCCAACTACTTGCACATACTGCCAAATCTTCGATCTGCACATTCTGCCGGCTTCGATGTAGATGAATTCAATGTTCATAACCTCACCGATCTGCTACAGTAATTACAAGCATCGAGAAAATATATGCTCGGTGAAGTGTGACATCTTGGAAAGCTGTTGCTGGTGATGCCAGCCACAAACGCAGTTAGTGAAAGGTCTTTTTCGGCTTTAAAGAGAATCAAGACGTAGCTACCTGCAGTCTACCACGACAAACAACAGGTTGAATCATATGATGATTTTGCATGTGCATAAAGACAAACTTGATGATTTGGACCTTATTGGGGTGGCGAACGAGTTTGTCGACCGCATTGACAGCAGAAAAGAAGTTTTTGGAAAATTTGCAGACTCGGACAGGGTAAAGGAAGCTGAATTCCACCACGTTGGAACTCAAACAGATGAGAGATTCACGACGGAATGCATCGACTGATTTATTTTGACTTATTACTTTAACTGAACAAATAACATAAACAGAAACCTTGTATTAAGAAAAAATTGGCGTTTCCAGCAATGTAGAGGGCGTGGCACTAAAAAAGTTGCCCCCCCCAATCTCAAAAACCACGCTACGAGCCTGCCCTCAAAACAATGTTGTTTACAGAAGGAACTTTATGAGACCACACCAAACACTTGCTTAATGTTATTGCGCTAGTTTTTGTTATCAGAAACAACCATGTAAAGGGGGGAGGGGGCAAAATGTAGAAAACTGTAAAAATGATGCAAGTGTTTCAAGACTTTTGGCGGGGATTGTAGTTCTCATATTTGATTGATATAAAGATATCGTAGAAGGTAGGTATACGTTGATCTGACCCTGGTCCAATTGACATTTTTGGCTCTTACCTTTCTTTTCATCATAGATTTTCTGTTTCTAAAGCTTGATTTGGTTGATTTATCCCAATATTTTCCATTCCCTGATTTTGAAATTTTACTGGAAGGTTTGCTCTTCCTCGACGACTGCCGAACAAAGTCTCTTTTTCCGTCTTTTTGCTTCGAAATTCCCACACCATTCCCAGAAGATTTCAAGCGCTTCAAATGACATGTGTTGCAAACTATCAAACCTCTTTTAGTTCTCCTCCACATGAGGCATGTATTCACCAAACAGTCTGCACATTCTATCGACGACATGACTGAAAAGTCGAGAAATTGTCCACGCAAAAGCCTTCACTGCTAGGCCAAAATCAAAATGGCAAAAATTATTCTGACTGAAAAGATATAGAGCCTCTTTCTGGTCTTGCAAATAATTCATTCTTTCAAATCGAGGTCTCGATCCTTTCGCGATACTTTTGACATACAACAGTATTCACCAACAAGGTATCGAACTAGAGGGCAGTATGAAATACGGCACGATTCAGAGAATTTTTGTTCTGTAAGCATACTCTAGCAAATACATGGTAGGGGTTTAGAGGGGGAGCCCCCAAAAGCACATGACTTCTGCCATCTTATCTATGACCTGTTCTTGCTTAATTTTTGCTACTTTTCAGTTCAATTTTGACACAAAAAGTCTGTCTTGATCACATTTCCCCATTATCACTGCACATGTAACATTTATCACTTCACAGATTGGTTATCACTGAGCCTTACCATAAGCTGCTCCGTATTTGTTCAGCCCGTTCCGTTATACGGAGTGTTCATATCATAGTGTTCCGTATTCGAATGAAAACGGAGTAAAACCACACTGATACACTTTTAATATGGAGTGTTTCGAATACGCGAACAAATACACATACGAATATACGGTGCGTATTGAATACGCTCAGTTTTAGGTGTGAGCACCAAATACGGAGACATTTGAACACGAAGGTATTCTTTCAATGAAAATATTTTTCTGGAAATGGCAATATGAGCATCATAGTTGCCTGGAGTAGTGTGAACACTTTATTGCATTCGTGGGGTATTTGCTTAAAAATGGAGCAGTGTGATGTGAACAGGCCCTATTTTTCGTCTTCCAATACGGAGAAAAACAAATACGGAGCAGTGTGAAATAGCCCTAAGAATAAGCCTACCAGGACGCTATCCAGCATAGGCTAATGTAACCATTGCCCTTATCAGCCCTGATTTGATTTAAAACCGTCATATTCTGAAATACAGAGATTTCGATTAATTCATAAAATAAGCGATGTTGGTTACGATGAATAGTGAGACGACTTGAATTGTACGGGTCTCCAAAAAATATTTTCATTTTTTAAGGAATCGTAAAAAAAAATGCTTAACGATGATCTTTGGAGTAATAAAAGCTCTAGCAGCATATATGGATGCTAGTTAGGTAGGTAATGGAGGCCAGATATCACGAACATGTAAAATTTTTTTATGATAAGAATAGTTTCATCCTAAGCTTGCATTTTGTACTTCATCACACATATGAGTTCCATCGCAATACGGAGGATTTTTAGTTTGTTTGCATCCACAGAGAAAAGCTACGCCAGTGTCTTCTGCCTTGAATCTCAGTGGGGAAATTCCTTTGCTTTTCTTTCTGTGTGCTCCATCACAGAATGGCTGAAAAACGATAGGAAAAGGCAAATGTCACATGATTTTATAAGTATCATCACACTGGATAACGTCTGTGCAGTACTGTGGAGAGTATTTGGTATTTTGGGGGATGTTCACTACTTTAATGAAATCATCAGTACTTGGGGGGGAAATCATTAGTACTTGAGGGGATATCATCAGCACTGGAGGGGATAGCGCAAACATTGTCCAAGAACAATAAAATAACTAGGGACCGTTCTGAAAACAATAGATCTGAAAACTTTTGGGAAGGTAGATGCAACAGATAGGAGCGTGCCTAAAATTGAGCCTTGAGAAACAGCACAGATAATATTCATAGACAGGAATTTGATTTTCAACACAATACTGCTTTCTCTAATACGAATCACTGCATCACATGGAAAAAACCTTATTTAATCCCAAACGCTGAGGCTTTCACAATCTTCAACAACTGATGACGATTCATTTCAGGAAAGAAAGTTTTTGTTTGACAAATTATAAAATGCTTGCAAAAAGTCTGAGTGGGGAGATAATTCAGAAAAGTTAAAGACTAAAACCAACCTGTCTATCACTATGACCACAAAGACACCATGAATAATTTTTTCCTTCAACCAATGAAACCTCGTATGGTCCTTTTTGAGCAATTATGCCTCCACTCGCACATCTCTTTACCTTCAATAAAGAAAACTACTCAGTAAAAGAGGTTCAGAATACCTTACTCTTGGTTGGTAGCTTTTGCCTATTCCAATGTCCATCCCAAAAGAACACCCCCTTTGGTTTGGGGTCAGAATTCATCCACCATTAGACAAATCCATGGACCGGTCAATCCCCGAAAGCCCACAAAAAAGGTAGACTAAAAGAGCATTGCAAACCCTCGTAATTTGACCACACTTTGTTGTGTTCCCTTTGCTTTTTTTTCTGGAAAACAGAGAAATGGCTAATTCTCTCATCACACTAAGTAACAGGTCTCAAAGTAGGCTTGAACCCACTTAACCCTTTTAACAAGTTGAGTGATACAGGCACTCCCCAGTGTAGATTCCATGTCAATAACGCCATAATACGACAAATTCTAGTTCTAGGTTCCTCAGACCTGTCAACCTAAAAATTTTAAAACCTGGAGATTTTAGATTTTTCTTATAAAAAACAGGGAGATTTGGTCAAAAACAGGGAGATCATAGAAATTTGTTTAAAAAAATTTTGTTCGTTAAAAAAATTTGTTAAAAATTTTCGTTACGACACCATTTTGAACGATACATAACAAACATGTTCAGTTAGAATATTGGATGAAAAATCTTCCCTTAGATCCCTTAGTGTATGGATTCGAAAATAAACCGGTACATTTCGAGCATTATCCTTTAGAAAATTCAAATAAATCGCGCAAAAGCTATACGAGATGTCACAAAATCAAGAAGAAAATAGCAACCTGAGAGATATATTGGTTTCTGCTAGACGTCTTTAAAACCGGGGGAGAAAAATTATAAAAACCGGGAGACCGGGAGAAAGCAGTCAAAACCGGGAGTCTCCCGGCTAAACCGGGAGGATTGACAGGTCTGGTTCCTTATAAACAGTTCCTTATAAGAAAAGAAGCTTGTACATGTAGAAGGTGGAAAAACTTAAGGAACTTCAACAACGAAAATTCAAATCACTAAGGAACTTCATAACTTTGAAAATATTAATCTGGTGTAGATGTAGATATGCAACTTCTCAAATGACTATTATCAACTTTAACATATTATAGGCCTGACCTAAGCTTCTTTGTGTTATAGCATGTTTCTCACTAGAGTCTATTGACAAATGTTGAATTACACTTGAGTATTAAAAGAATTCGAATGAGGGCGATGAAATGACTACCGATGCGTCTTGAACTCACACTAGGCCCAGTTTACAAAGCAATTTAAGACCGCTTTAAATGATACAGGAGTGATATTTTCTACATGAAATAAAAGCAGTGGACCTTAGCTTCATTAAACAACAATTAAAATGAGATTATCACGTTTTTAATTCATTTCAGGTCAACATTTTCAGCGACATTTGATAAATTCAAAAACTCAAATAGGAAATTAGGGTATATGAATAAAAAGTGTCAACATTGGAAGGAATTTTTGATCTTTTTGTTTTATTTGCAGTTCATGATATGCAGTAAGAAATAAGTTTCAAAATGATGCCATTTCATAATAATTTGAGTATTAAGATGCCCTGTAAAAACATGAGCAAACCTATGAAAACGGGCGAGAGGCTCCACAAAATTAATCGAGATTTTGAATAAAAGTACAAAAAGTGAAAATAAATCAGTATTTGCAACAGAGCTTCTGGAAATGTTTATGGAAATTTGAAGCATAGTAAACAGACTTTTAGTTAAAACAATTTGGACAAAATTCAATCAGACATAAACAAAATAAAGAGCTTTTCATCACTTGGATCAAAAATCAAAGTTTTAAATTTAGCATTCTTCCTCTAAGGCCTTTTGTTATTTTCTTTCATCCCTCAACTTAACGAAGGATTCCCGAACTTTGAATTAAAATTCGAAATCGCAAACTTACCAGCATTCGTTTAAGCTATTATTTGTTGAGATTTCTTCTGGAAAATCCCCAGTTTACGACCGATATTTTAGTGGACATTGATTTTTTTCTTATATTTTGTTTACTGACCTAATCATCTTTCTGAACCTGTAAAACTTTTCAAAACTCTCAGAGCAAACTAAATTTGACCACTTTGGATGACGCAAGCAATTATTTTTAATTTGGCGCGAAAATTTTGAATGAGGAGACTGGGGAAGGGATGAAAACTGTCAACAAACTTTTGGGCCTAAGGGAGGGGGGAGACTTTAAATCGCCATTTTCTCGTCTCGTTCGAATACTTTTAATACATGAGTGTATAATGCTTTTCTTGCGTTGATATTGATTCCTATCCACTAAATGAGCACTTGAAATAAGAAACTATTAAGAACATTTAGAACTGCAAAGTGGTCGAAAAAGGCATGAAAATAAGGAACTTAAAGAACTTGATGGCCCTGAGCTAGGTTCCTTTAAAAAAATCTTGCAGTCTATCTTTTTATTGACAACTTTTATGCTTTGCATATAGACCACTTTCAATGTTTACATTTTTGGACAGGCAAATGAGATTCTTTTGAAATGCAAAATAGCACTACAATAAAAAGCTACACCTTTGAGAGTTAATTCAATACTAATTGTTCAGTAAACAAAGAAACCTAAGGGTGTAAAATGTAAACAGTGAAAGGGGTCTATACCAATACCTTGCGAAGATCATCAACTATCCCAAATATCTTCCAAGAATGGATCTTTTCTTGATATCCTCTATTATCTATGAATAATTTCAAACCTTATTCTGGAGGCTGGCTAGACTCATGAATATTTCAAACCTACCTTATACCACAATTCACCTGCACTACACCTGCCCTATATTCCAACCTTAAATACAAACGAGGCCTAAAGTTTCTCAGTTTATTTTGTGCAGCCCCAGCAGGAGGCACTTGGAGGTAAACTTCTCAATGCAAAGAATTGAAATAAAGTTGAGGAACTCACCAAAGAAGGCAAAATATTGGCAATGCTTGGTTTAGCTAACAAAAAACCTGAATTACAGAGCTTCAAAGATGCAGAAGCTGCTCTTGCAGAAATCATCTTCCACCAACCAAATGCCAAATTGTTGTTGTTGTTTCAGCTCGGACTGCGTGGTAATTCTGTAATGTGAAGGAGCACGACTCCCCCTGTTATTATTATGCCGCGGAGCATGCGTAATAGAGTAATGCCCAGGAGCGTGCGCAGAAGACAAGAAACCGAGATGAATGATCATTCTGTTCTGGATAGCCTAGCTAAGGAAAATACTACAAATTAACTTACTAAAAGGCCAAAAAAAATCCCACTGCAAAGTGTTTGAGACCTTCGCGAAAGTCAGACTGCACGAGAAATCCGCGTTCTGATGAAACTTTGATTAGGGCTATTTTGCACACTCAGGGAACCTAAGAGCTTTGTTTGGGGGTTGTAGGAGGGCAGCCCTTTCCATTGGTGTAAACGCCATTGCCATTGCAATAGGAAGTACCATTGCGATGTTCCCTTTTTTAGAGGTTTTACGTTCCCCGGTTCCCATATTTGATTCCCAAGTTCCATGTTCCAATATTCCCGGTTCCAGTATATAGAGCTAGCCAACAAATCTATTGGTCATAAAACTTTGCTTTTGCGCATGACGTCAATTGTGTAAGGCGTAAGACATTGCACAGAGTAGTACTCGAAATTTCAATCACTTTACCTGCTTGGGCAACTACGGTTTTAGAATAGAGCATTAGCAAATAGCTTGGCATGTTATTGTCAAGACACTGGAAATCCCCTAAAACTTGATCTGTGATATTTGAAGGGGAAATCCTTCGCTCACTGATATAATTGTCTGCGTTTAGCACGGATTTGACCAGCTTTCCCCGCAAGAAGATCAAATTTCAGATAATGGTGGAGGAAAAGCTCAAAATAAGGACGGATTGAAAAGAAAGAACTTGTTTTTAAATGCAAAATTGATAAGCAGATGAAATAAGCGAAGCAGGTGTTCTGCAGATGAGTTTATTTTCAGAATTACATTGGCAACAGAAAGCAAGGGCGAGCTTCTACGAGCTCCGTGTTTGCAAGGTAAAGAATTTTTATTTTTGGTTAATTCCTACACTTTTTCTATTGTAAGAACACTGAGGCTCGATTTCCCAAATTCACCTGCCATATTGTAAATGCAATCGTCTCGAAAGCTATACTCTACAATAATGTGAACTGTACTGTATGCAGTTTCCAATAAATGTATGGGAAAGAATAGCTGGCTCTAATTCATGAAAAATTTAAGAGCCTTTGAGGAGCCTCGGCAACAATTATCTGATTCGTATAAACAAGTTTAATTTAATAGCATTTGATCAAGTCACAGTCCCCCGTTTCCACGCAAATAATAACGTTCTTATCTGAAAATCATTATAAATTCAAAACTGAAAGTAGCTATAATCACACCACGATTTAAAACATATTTGCACTCCTTTTCTATAACAGTAAATAGTGAGAAAAATCAGAAACACAGCGAAAAACATATTCATATTTGTTGTTAAGTATCATTTTTATTTTCTTTCTTTTACTGAATTACGACTTCGAGAGTGTCATTTTGGATTATCATTTTCTGCTAAGTTTCTGATTTGATGGCGTTCTTGAAGCTCTGTATTGATCGAGGACTGATTTTAGAATTAGTGGAACATATTTCAGAGATGTTGGGTAAACTTCCCTATCCAAATGTATTGTATATTTCCATATAGTGAACAAACATTGATGTAAATTTTAGTTGGTAGTTGGCAGGTTGATAGGCAAATACGCTTATTATCTTCGTAAGGTTTGGTTTATGTGCTAACACAAAGGGTCCACAGGAACTTTTAGAACTACAAAGTGGTCAAAAGAGGTCTCAAAATAAGGAACTTTTACTACTAGGCCCTGAGCTAGGTTCCTTATAAAAAAAAGCGTGTACCCTCCTAGAATGCTACAATAGCACGGGGCTTTGCCTTTACTAAGAGAATGAATTAAGCATGAAACCAAATAAATCGAGAGAAGTTAGCTAACGTGGGTGCGTTTGAAGTAAAATGAATTAAAATTGAAGTAAAGTTGTTTTGTTCCTTATCAAAGAGCTAAGCCCGTTTCCAAATTGAAAAACACGAATCATCTCAATAAAAGTTTAATTATTTAAAAAGGTTTTCACAAAGTTATATTATTCCACACACGAGATCAACTCTTGGTGGAATCTGCAGTGCAACCACGCAACTACGGTGAAACTCAGCGATCAACATCGTCAATAAGTAATGTAAATGAATGGAAGGATCGGGAAGCTCTAATCATTCCACCCACGTTCTTATCAGCAATATATATGTATTTAATTGGAAAATAACACCATACTAAGTTGTTGAAATTCAAATGTACAATATTCCAAACATACCTGTACGTAGAATGCATCATAAACCCGGGGGCCGAGCTTCAAGGGCACTTATTGAATCAAGAAAGAGGTACAATTTCTGAAATTGAAAAAGGCACTCAATTGTTTTTTGGCCAAATCTCGGGTCGAACCCCCTATATCTCTATAAATGTAATGACATGATGCATGCAGGAGGGTATTCATCCTTTCGGAATGCAACTACGAATAATTGTAAAAAATTGAGATACGACAGGTCATGGAAGTCAAATGCATGTTGCAACAAGCTCAGTCTGAAACCCATCCCAGGCTTTTCAACAGTTTTTACGATGATAACACATTTAGAACATGAAAAATTGTATAATAATGAACAAAGATTCCCCGTCTTTACTAAACAGATTCTAAATTCCGATAAACCGAAGAAGTGCTTGCTATGCATATCCTGGCCCCGGCGGAACCCATCCGGTTGGTGCGGCCTTACCCGGACCAATTTTTCGGCTAAAAATCTCCATTTTTCAAAATATTATATAGCTTTTTAAAACATTAGATTTTTACGGTAACTTTCGGTTCCTTTTACGTAAATTACTTTCTAAAAATGTACCAAATTGCATTTCTGAAAATCTAAATTTCAAACTTTTCAGGGGGTTTGCCCTAGAGCCCAACAAGTTTAGCTTGAATCGGACCAGCTATGGACAGCCTCCACCGGACCTGTTCTGACGAGTGAGAAACTATGAAACAGGCTTGCCGTAAAGTCTAGCCTTCTCTTCTAAATAGTTTATACAAATTTTAACTTATGATAAGTATGTGATCGAGATACCAAATGTGCCTTCCCTGTCATGGCCACACTGACTGTGTAGTGCAGCAACCCGTAAATTTTGGCATACGAAGCAAACTTATATTTCGCTCGTTGTCCTTGCAACTTATTGAGCACTCTTTGTGAATCTTGAGCAATATTCTATCATTTTAGTATCTAATTTACCTATTTTCAACCCAAATTGAATCAAATCTTTGGTGAAGAACAGGGGAATAGAATACATGCAGTCTTACTGGGTTTGATTAGCAGGCCTCAGCTCAGCCAGCTCCTTGTTCCAATCAGCACACACCCCCCTCGCGATGGATTTCATCGACCTGAATTTCACCTGTTTCGATAATCATGCTAGAAGTCTAAGTATATTTGCTCTGCTGTGTCAACTCCGGGATATTTGATGTTGACATTTAGAAAAACTTAAGGCTGAAACATTATTTTGTTTTCAGGTAAAGACCCGGCTCGTGGAGAAAAGACCACACGGCCATCCTACCAAACGTGTTCTCTAAGCAACAAATAGTTCAACAAGAGGCAATTCAGAATTCTGTAACTTTACACTCAGAAATAATTACTTGGGAGACATGGAGAAGATTTTATCAGCCGTTGCGTTTCTGTCTTTCACATTAAAAGCCATCATCAACGTCTTATATTTCGACGACACGAGAAAACAATTTATCGTGTATGACACCGAGCTATCCCCTGCAGAGAGCCCGCTTCTTCTCTGCCGTTCGTTTTTCTCGTTACTTTACACGTTTATCTTCATATCGTACTGTTTTGTCAAGACATTGCGAAAAGGCGAGCATTCTGAAGGGCCTAATATCGTGTCTTCGAAATTCTACGCTGCCTTTTCTGCATCCTGCGCATTAGAAGCGGTTTACATTGGAGTGTGGTCGCGTGGCTTTTGTGTTGTTGCGTTTATTGCAATATGTGGCGCGTGCTTGATGCAATACGTTGCCATGTACCTGGCATTTACCGGACTATACGATACCATGCACCGAAACAGCGAGTTATCGACGAGTACAATCTGGTATAATCGCATCTTGGTTCAATCCGGATTGATCTTCGATTGTGCCTGGAATTCAGTGCTCGCGGCAATCAATCTATCGGTGATTCTCCGCTATTATATGGGGCTGACCTGTTTTCAGGCATCTGTTATCGGATTGCTGGTTTTATCAATCGGATTGTTCATCTGGTTTTTGATTGAGAACTTGACGGTGGAGAGGTACGTCAGGTTCACGCTATCCGAATACATCGCGATGTCGATTGCCTTGACCAGTTTGCTGTCCAGGGACAGGAAAAGCGAGTCGTATTTTCCGTTTCTACTGCTGTCCGTCATGTCGGCCGTTGTGATTTTGCTGTTTCTGAGAGTTTTCATCATCATTTGCATGGAAAACAGAAGGAAAAATCAAGAACAACTTTACACGATTGTAACAGTTTAGACAGACAACTACGTGTGATTGAAGGAAATACTGTACAAAGGGAGTGAATCGTTATAAATTGAAAACATCTTTAATTAAGTAGGTAAGACGCATTTGGAACGATGTTTATTTTCGAGTATGACATTGCTGCAGTTGGTTGGAGTCGAACTACAGTAACACTAGTGTTTGTCAGTCTGAAGAATAAATGTAGCTATCTAGAGCTTAGACTTCAAAGGAGTGATTAAAGTGATAAAATACAGCTATTTCTTTATCATTTTGTAGCACTGGGTATGGTAGTATGGATAAGCTTGTAAGGTATATTGTATATATTGTTGTTTTACTATATTACAAATCAAAATTCAATTATCAAATTGATTGAAATTGTATGATCAAAATTTATGACCTATTAATCAAATATTTCATCATTTCATTTTGGGAAGTATTTTGACGCATTTCTTCATATGATTAGAGGAAAAATGAACCCCATCTGCTGAAGTTTTAAGTCTAAAGTGCACTTTTCATGCCATTCTCTTACTCAGGTATACTACTTTGTGTCTCATTTTCAATCTCTAATATTAAAACTTCAAGATACGGAGTACATTTTGCGTGCTCAATTCTGTTTTAACTCCTAAGGTCGGAATCTTATTTTAATGTACACTAAATGTAGATCATCAGAATCTGGAGATCACAGGAATCCAGTATTGGTACAGTCTTTTGATGGTACAGAACTTCAGTATAGCCAGAAATATCGGAAACATAATGAAACGAACACATAGATTACTTAAGCTTTTAGTAATGCAAAGCAGTATTCCCGAAATCATGGGTGAATTTTCAAGAAATAGGCTCTCCAGTTCAGCTTAATTCGTAAAATGTTACACAGCCTTCAAAAGCTTGTTTGTACCCAACAGACCTCGCAACACACCATCGCAGACAATGGAAATCTGGTACAGTTGAAGCCAGAGTAGCCTTACATAAAGCTGATCTGCACTTTTTGGTGTTGCAGGAATCAAGATTTCGAATATCACAAGAAAAACAAGACTTTTGGCTATTTCAGGCGAAAACCGGGAATTCTAGTTTAGCATATACACTTGCTACAAAAGATAAGACCGGTTTTTACTGTTAAGCTTTTTGATATTAGCTTCAAGCAAGTTTTAAATTCCATTTCTTTCCTGAAGGTTGGTTACAAGATATTTCGTGAAATAATGAAGTAAAGGAAAACAAAATTTTGAAAACTCATCCTAAAATCTACAAAACATACATCAACTAGCAAGTCACACATCTTGGTTTCCAGTTTCCTTATTCTTGCTAGCCTCGGAAAAACTGACCTCTGAGTCATTCGTACTCTGTGATGTTGATGAGCTGTCTTCTGCGAAACTGGTTTTTGAGTCACTAGCCTTCTGTGCATTGGATGGACCTTCTTTTGAAAAACTGGTTTCCGAGTCATTTGCATCCCGCAGTGATGATGAAGTGTCTTTAGAAAAACTGGTTTTTGAGTCACTAGCATCCTTTTCTGCGGATGAGCGGCGGTTTTTTGAGAAACTGATTTTCGAGTTAGTCACACTCTGAACCGTCGATACTGTAGACAGGCATCTCTTGGAACGAACTGATGAACGCCGACTTGGACTGAAACCTTCCAGTTTCCTAAAAAGAAAAAACGCAAAACTAAATGGCCCATGTTCGTGGAAGTTGTTCCAGTTCTAGTGTCAGGTGATGTTGAGTGTGCACCAGTTTTTAACAAAATTTGAAATGTCGAATATCTAGGGGTCTTAAATTTTATACTTTTGAAATTTCAATCTTTTCAATCCTTACACTGGAGAACGTCTGTGCAGTACTATAGGAGATTTTCAATACTTAAGAGGAATAGTACTAAGGGGGTTCTACCAGTACATTGGATGGTATACAGTACTGTGGGGATACTATCAGTACTGTGCAGGGATACCATTCAGAACTGTGGAGGATGTTCAGTACCGTGGAGGGATACAATCCGTACTTTGGGGGTACCAGGATACCATCGATACTGTTGAGAGTATTCAGCATTGTGGAGTCAAACCACAAGTACTGTTGAGAAAATACCAAAAGTGCTTGAGGTCTCCTTCAACAGTACTTGAAATCATCCACAGTACTGATGGTGTATGTACAAATAAACTGATGGTATCCAAGCACAGTGCTTAACATCCTTCACAGTACTCATAGTATCCCACGACAGTACTGAACACCCTCCAATATGCTGATGGTATCTTCCCATAGTATTGAACACCCTCT
Source organism: Pelagia noctiluca (assembly GCA_963924455.1). Lineage (NCBI taxonomy): Eukaryota > Metazoa > Cnidaria > Scyphozoa > Semaeostomeae > Pelagiidae > Pelagia > Pelagia noctiluca. Next base: position 2,475,288 of record OZ004315.1, on the reverse strand, counting down.
TTAGTAGTGGACATCCTCCACAGTTCCACACAGACGTTCCCTAGGGTGATTTAACCACATGGTAAAGAGATGCTAGGAATTCGATATTTACACGAAAATTTCAAAAACCTACCAAAACTTTTCATCAATGTTGCCCACACTGTCTGCCAGCCCGACGCAATGCAATCTGACTTCAGCCAATTTCTTCATCATTTCTTTCATGTCAGGATAGACATCAGCTACCGTTGCATAGTCGTCAGCAGAGAGGGAAAACAAATCGCATTTTGTCGCTGCTCGCACTGTTGTCACTCGTCTAGCTTGTCGAGACAAGACGCAGATTTCTATGGAAATAAAAGCATACCCTTAACACTCTGAAATATCATATATCCTTTAGTGAATAAGTGAATTCATGCAACTAGCGCGAGAAATCGATAGCAGATAAAAAATAAGATGAAATGTTTGTAGAGTAATCAATTGACAATTTTTCATGAATCGCAGCTTAATTGATGTGCAGGATAAATTCTTCTGTCTTAGTTGGGAATGCAGTTTAGGTTCGTGTAACAAGGTACCATTGTGTTATTTGTTTTATCATGTTGATTTGAAACTCTGGAATCAAAGTTTGAACTTGCTGTTACCAATGTGGCAGGGCATGTACATCTCATAATGTGTACTAAGAAGAAAAAGACTCAAAAGACAAAACTCTCCATCTCAAAAAGCCTGTTTCATGGTTACCCACTCATCAGGAGAAGTACAGGGCCCACCACATCTTTTCGAGATGGACAGTTTTGTCTTTTGAGTCTTTTTCTTCTTGGTGTATATTGCTCTACTCTATGTATCACCATGAAGGCAAACAGACCAACAGACTTCATAGCTCTAAGTGTATAGCAATCATAGTTCATCAATAATAACAATAATCACGACACATACCTCCGAAGTGAGATCCTTTCGAGAGAGTGGCAGTAACCGAACCATCGAGACCAAGCACTTCCACGACGCCATGCTCCACAAAGTACATGCGATCCCCCTTTCTACCTTTCTTGCAAATTGTCTCTTCGGGCAAGTAAACCTCGAATCGAAGAAGAGTCACGAGCTCCTCTAGGAATTCCGGTTGGGCATTGCTGAAAAAGGGAACAGCTTGGAGAAGTCCACCGAGGTGGTACATGAGGATTTTCTGAAAATAATAATTGTCATGATTAAAATAATGATTGTTATTATCAGTCGAAGATTAACATATGTGAGAACAACCTTTGATCGGTACTGAACTTGAGAATGGCGAGGAAAGTCGGAAACATAATAATTTGCATCTGTTACTCATCAGAGAAGTACAGTCTTTGATTGATACAGAACTTGAGGATGGCGAGGAAATCGGAAACATAATAAAACATAAAAACTACTGAAGCTTTGCATCTGACACTCAGCAGAGTAGTACGTCAGAAAAGTCTTTGATCGGTACAGAACTCAAGGAGAGTGAGGAAATTCGGAAACATGATAAAACATAAAAACTACTGAAGCTTCACATTTGAAACTCACCAGAGTAGTACGTCAGAATAGTCTTTGATCGGTACAGAACATGAGGATGGCGAGGAAAATCAGAAAAACAATGAAATATAATAACTACTAAAGCTTTGCATTTGACACTCATTACAGTAGTACGTCAGAAAGAGAGCGAAATGAAACCTTACGAAATTTGGATTCTATTTATATGAAAACCATGGATTCCTCATTGTATAGACAGTAAGAGTTCGATTTCCCGCATGACCTCTTTCGATAACAGTTAATTGTTCTCCTTAGTGGACTCAAGGTGATGATTGATTGTTCTTTACTATACCAATCATTCCTTATCATTCACGTCCTTTCTGATAAGCCAATTTTGATCAACATCTAGGTATATTAATTCATAACGTTTCGTTTCCGTTGAAATCAACTTCACTGGCCTGCAAAAAAGTCCTTTCTCTTATCATCAACTCTCCTAAAAACTAAAGAGCCCCTACCTCTCTCAAGCAAGGAGAAAGTTCTCTCATGATTTGCTCTTCATCAAAACATTTCCGCTGAAACCGATGTTCGTAATATTCGTGAACCTTGTCTCTCAAGAAGCGAGGAATCTTCCGATATTTCAGGTATTCGTTCACTTGCTGGATCTAAAAGACAAAAAGCAAGATTTAGAATTCGACGGAGATTTAATCTCGTTACGATAATAATCTTTATGAGATTTTCGAATTGTAGAAAGTTGATCGGCAAATATGCTTACTATCTTTGTAAGACATTGGTTTATGTGCAAAACAAAAAGGGCCCACTGAATAGATAGACTAATCGACTAGCGCGATCCTAGTCCTTTCCCTCGATGTGATCACACCTCGTGATTCCTTTCTGCTTTATGTCTGGAGTTACAGAGAGCTGGTAAATTCTCTCATCATTGTCTCTTTTAAAACTATCGTTGTCAAATATGTATGGGAATAGTAGAATTCTATACAGTGGAGAAAGGCTCGAGGGGATGGTGGTCCTGACCCCTAATCTTTTTAAAAAGAGTAAGATAGATGTAAACCTAAATCTTTCACTCAATACCTTTTCAGTATACTGGCGTCCCGAAGAGTCAATCGCCATCGACAAAGTTGATAATCCGCCGATGAAAGTGGCGTAAAAAGCACCGCCAATCGTCATGCTCAACATGATCATCCAAGACTCGGTGATGTTGTTGGGTGGAAAACGACCATATCCGATGCTTAGCATGTGCGACATGGCTTTGAAGACGGCCCAGCTGTACTTGTCCCAAACACTGGCATCCTATAAGAATCAACAGGATATAGTTACAACCCCATGAACAGTGAATTTAATAAAACAGAGAGATAGATAATAATGAAAAACGCCAACGGCATAGTAATTGATTGACCGTTGAAAAATTGATTCAATTTGACTGATCAGTAATGACCTGCAAGATGATCAATAAAATCTGCCCTGAAACCCTTCGGAAGAGCTATAAAATATGAAACACGTATTCAAGTTACACAACAATGAATTGCGCTTTTATCCAAATTCTAAAATATGATCTTAAATACACTAAAAGAACTTTCACAAGATATTAAAAACAACAACTACCATCAGGAATTTCTCTGCAGTGAGTAAATTCAAGCATTCTCTCAAAACACATTTAGGGGGCTAAAACTAGATCAAAGATCAGTCCTTGAATAAACCTTTGAATTAAACTATTTCTAAGATGTGTCACAGACCCGAGCATACACTAATGAATAGGCAGAATTCTGTCTGTAGCAACTTAAGAATAATTCAATATATCATGCATAAAAACGTATAACTTTTACAAGAAAACCTACGTACTACGGCGATACGTACTTTCTCACGAACCTAGGCCTCAGCCTAAAACACTCTACTTTTACAAACTAAATGAACTCGTATTTATACTAATACAAGATATGTAAAATAAGCATGATTAAGCAAATCTAAATATAAGAATTACAAAAAGATTACGAATGTTACTAAATCGGGTAAAATATTAGGCCAAATATAAAACTACGTAATGTTTACGGGGAAATCACTAGGATAAACAAAACCTAAACAATAGAGTGGGGGATGCCTAGACTACGTAACGAAACCATGATGCACGGGGAAATAACCTAACGATGAAAATAGCTATTACCTAACGAGTGATGTAATACGTGAATTTAACTAAATAAGCATATCGTGACAGATGTATGAATCAAGTAAGACAGAGAAGCTTGACTATCAATTGAGTATATTCCCTACATGAAAATTGAAAAGGAAAACTTCAGCTAGATAAAAAACTAAATCATCTACAGTGGCACAGCGTTCACTAAACTAAACCCTATTCACAGCATAAAGAATTGAAAGATGTAAGTATCTCACCACCAAATCGTTGCGTGCGACCCAACAACTTTCAGGGAAGTCTTGCAAATATGGAACGAGGTATTGCAGACAGCCACTCCAGTGAGACAATAACAACATCAGGCCTACCAGCTTGGTGATTCTCAAATGTGCCGATGTTATGTTGGTTATCTGCAAAATAAACCGAATCAATCCATTGTATGATATCCCAAGACTGGAGGTATCCCCTCTGAAGCGCGGCGTGTAGATGCAATACCAAGCGATCCGTTTTTAGTCGCCTAGAGCGTTTGATACCTTAGAGCGTGTTCTGCTAAACTTAAAAAACTGCCGAATTCTGAAAATAGGATGCTACCAAAAACCGAATCCACGACGTTAGAAAAACACAGGCTACATTAATTCCAAAATTTTTTGGCTCACCACCAGTCCCATTGATGACACATATCCTGGCAAATGGCAAAATGGCAGCCATGCTCAATTCCAAAACAATAAATCTCACGGAAGACTCGGAAGACCCTCTGCATTTTGGGGAGCTCCAAAACCTGCAGTTTTCGAAGAATAGCTTTGAAAAACACGCATTCTAAAACAGAAGGCTACCGAAACAAAAATTGGTTTGGAAAAACACGCCCCGACTTACATCTTCAAATCTGCGCATGTATCTCAGCAGTCTTGACAGCCTCAACAACCTCAATAGTCCCAACATTTTCGTCAGCTTGAAGATCTTGAATCCCCTTGAAGCTTTCAGGATCGTTTGACTCGGATCGGTGGAATGCACCACGAAGTAGACGTAGTCAAACGGGAAGGACGAGAACAGGTCGAGGATGAACCAGGATTTCAAGTATCTTTTTTGGATTGTCTTCAGGTTCAGAATTGTCTGAAATTAGAATGAGACAGGGATAAATCAGAGCCTTTTTTAAGAAATTGTTAGTGGGGGAGCAAGAACAAAAAGGGGTAATGGGGATTTGGTCTCGTAATGATTTGCTGAAGGTACGCAAGCAATAAAGCTAAAAAAGCTGGGGGTCTAGGGGTGCTGTAAGCCCCCCAGCGGGTCTAGGGGGCGACGCCCCTGGAAGCCCTTGAGATTTTTTCATTTCCGAGATCTCAAAATGGCTTAGAATCCTTAATTTTCTCTTGCTGCATATGTTAATAGTCCCCAGAAACGCCACTGTATTAGTAGCTGATATAAGTGGCTGATAAACAAAGCCTATTGACCACACCTTTATGATTTTACATGAAATCACCGCACCGACAAGGTTCAAGCAATAATTCAATCATTCTTGCTGCTGAGCTTTTTATTTGAAGGATACATTCTTTCTATATTTGATTGCCAAATAAAAATTATCGATCGTCTGATTCTTTTGGCTTGAAGGAAAGTGTTTCTTCGGAATAGGTGCTTATTCAGTGGGAGTGATGACTCAATTTTCAAGATGTCTGTGCAGTGCAAGGCTATCGTATCAGATAAAATTTATCTTCATGAAAGAATTATGGGCTATCGATGCCCCATCCAGGCTTGAAGGTGAAGCGAGGTGGGTATCTATACACATGGTTATTCAACCACATGGGCAACCAAAGTTATGAAACCCCACCACTGGGTCTCGAACCCGGGACCTTACCCACCAAAGTCAGGCGTGGACCATTGTTCTAAATTAGGACAAGACAGTAGCCTGGATATATATCCTTCTCCAGGCCTATCCACAATAGGGGTATTAATTCGGATGTAACCCTTCTTCAGATCCATATATTTGATTGCAGAAATTCATAAGGCATAGCCTAACATGGAAGGAAAATACTAAACCCCCGTTGGGTCATCAATAACCTTTGCATCGCATGTTTCATTTTTAGGCCTTTTCACATTTTCCCTTCGTTCGATGTTGACGATGCAAAGTTGCAGGCTAATTCAAAGTTGCAGGCAAATTCAATTCATTTTAAAATTCACAAAACTCTGTCCGCTAAAGTGCAGTCTAGCCTTACCAGGTGTTCGTCGTCTATGTCTGGAATGCCAGTGAAGAAGTTGAAGACGATATCCATGACAAAAATGACGTCAGAGACTCCATTTATGACCAGCCAGACAGGAGAGGTATCTGAACTGTAGAACGCGATGTTGACCGGCAACACGAGAACTTGGAAGAACAGTATGATCACTAACATCATATCCCAATAGAACCTGCGAATGAAATATGTTGATATTGAATAAATTGTTATGGAGCGGTTCACACTGGTCAACATTTCACACGCTCTCAAACCGTACACTTTCTCAAACCCCCTTCCTAGAAGGGTTCAAATAAAATGTTCGTTGCTCAGAGAAACGATATCTGAGAACCAATACGAATAATATCGAATCCTAGGATATGAAAGGTGATAACAAGACACTAGGCATACCTATCAACCCTCTACTGTCTGTCCCAGTAGGTCCCAGCATAGGTAAAAGTATTTGAAAAATAGAATTTCTCATAAAGAGTCCAAACTCGAGATAAAGGTTAATTTGGGGTGCTGATCTTGAAAACCGAACTCGTTTTTAAAGATTTTGACGTTTTCTTGGTCTAATTAGAGAAAATTAACGGACACCTCCATACAACAGACAGATACTTGAGTCCCAAAATTCACATAGTCATTAAAAGCAACTCATTTACAGCGGACACCTCTCTCTACAACGGATAATAAAGTTTGTCACATTGGTATTCGTTATATGGAGGTTCCACTGTGTATTTTACGGTCATAATACGGTTTTCTTGCTGGAGAAGATCATTGACGAGTGCTCAAAGGCACGTGTTGATTATAGTATCGTTAAATACAGGATGGAAATCAGTGATATTTCCTCACCTGAAGTTGCTCAAAGGATGAATAACCCACTTGCTCATCTGTTGCTGCCTTTCATTCTCAGCCTCGATGTTTTTGTGGTGACCATACAGTTTCATCGCAACTTTACTTTCTAGATTCAACTTAAAGAGTTCCCTGACAAAAGGATGCACAGTTTACTCAAACAATTGAAATATACTATCGAGAAAAGAATAATAATACGAGATCCTAACTATCTAAGTTTATAAAATTCTAATAGATAAATTCAAAAATAAACTATGCAATCTAATTGTAAGACTGATTGTAAGAAGAGTTACTGATGAAGATTTATATCGAAACGTTTAACACAAGCATAGTTTATTTTCGAATTTATCTATCGAGAAAAGCGTATAACGGAGAGGTGGGAAATAATGAAGGGAACAGTCTTTGGATGGTACGAAACTTCAAAATAGCCAGAAATATAGCGAAACGAACACATGGATTACTTAAGCTTTTCGTCTTACACTCAACAGAGTAATACGTCAGAAAAAGAACGAAACAGAAATCTAACTGATTTTTATACACAGATGTGGATCGAAATAGGCCAATTAGAAAAGAGCTGAATGATTGGGAAAACCAATCAACACCCACGATACAGTGAGTTAGCCAATAAGATTAAGAGTCATAAGGCGGAAACGAACTCTTTCTGTCTACACACTAGGGAATCCCAGGTTCTTATGTAGACTGATTCCGAAATCCCTAAGTGAAGTGTAGATCTTGCACTGCCAACTATTCGAAACAATTCTCACTATAGGCTTGAGCACATTCTGAAGGGGGCTTGGATAGTCTAAATTTGAACAAAATTTAGTTTCAGAATGGGTTGATTACTGATAGCAAACATTCTTTCCTTTCCTGTATTCAAAATTTACCTAATAGGTATTTTTCATTGTTTATTTTTCATAATAATATTTTCTTTATTCTATTGCTAAAGGGTCAAGCTTTTGCCTTTGATCAGTCGTATGGGAACATACATTGTATTCTTTTATGATTCTTCGAATAAAGTCGAATTGAACTGGTTGATTTTACACAATTGTTGCAAGGGGGTCTGAGGAGAATTGGGATACCCAACTATACCGTTGTAAATGAATCAAAAAAACCATAATCGTAAATGAATTTAGAAGTTAACCAACCAAAATATGCGAACTTACGCAAATATGTGATGACGACCAATGTTTTCTGGGATAGAGCTTCTCCTGTGATAGCTTGCTTCCGAGTGCCTTCGGAATGATTTGTAGCTTGGCCGTGAAATCGCTAGATTTGAAAATATACACGGTTAGACTTTCAAAAGACACATACTTCTGTTGTGACTTTAAGTTCCAGCACTTATGCGATCATTAGACATCTCTGTTTTGATTTCTAACTCTGCAATATCCCGCTCTACTCATTGCACAGAGCACTTAACTATCGAGTGTAGACACATAAAATGCTATAAGTTATTACTACAACAGGTTTGGACATCTTTGTTGGGCCTAAGTTTCACAAATGTATGCAATCACCGGACAACTCTTAAAATGGAAGTATGAATTTTCAAATTCTTTCATCCAGGCCAGGTATGTTTGAAGAGAGTGTCAACAAAAGATATATTAGCAAGGTTCATCTCAGGGGAGTATTAGGTCCTATATTTTTTGTCCTTCGCTTTACGGTACTTTTCGTGCGTCTCCTTAAGTCTTCGGCGGTAGTCTGATATTAGTACCTTTTTTGCTGAGGCAACGAGTGGAGCATTGTGAATTTCTTTAGAAAGTGTCAGATACAGCGAAAGAATCAAACTTCAAAATTAACTAAAAGTAAAATAGAATCATCCACTTACGGTCATCTTCTTCGATCACATAAATTTTGTGATTCGCCGTCATGGAGTTCTCCTTCTCGACATCTCTAACATCTTGTTGTTCGATGGGGGCGACCTTATGAGCCATCTCAAACACTTCCTTAGTCATTTGAAAGTTTTAAACCGCGAAAACTACAACTTCACGGTAAATAAAGAGCTAAAAATACGAAGAAACGAAACGAGAAACGAAGAAGGGATGAAATCATGACTGCACTTCCAGCTAAATCCAGGTCAAATGAAATTATTCATCTGACGTCATGATCAAAATAAAGAAAATTCAATCATCGACTATCTAATCAGTCAAAAAGCCTCCTTCAAGATCTAGCCTCGCTCAGCAACGGTGTATACAAAAGCTGCAATACAAACTTGGTTACAACATTTTTATTGGTTACAACATGGCTTATGGAAGTAGATGGTCAGGAAAACTAATTTCGTGCGTTTTTTTCCTATATAATATTAACCTTAAAGTGCACAACGCATGCCTTATCCTCTCTTTGGAACGTTATAATTTAACACGAACACATTGCCTACATAGAAATGGTGGTGAATGTTAAAAAACTTTGGCATAAAGAACTATAAAGAATATTTGGCATGAAGAACTAAAAAGGCACTTTGGTCTATTTGGTCAACCATGACCTTTTTAGCTGAAAAGATGGCAAAAGAAATCTCCGTGCACCATCAATTTTGAAAAACTTACACAAAAAGATACAACAATGGGTTTCTAAACCATCTCCCCTTATAAACTTGATCAAAATTGAATTAAGGCAATCGGAAATTATTTGAAGTGTTTGAATTTCAAAGATTCGTTTGTCGAGCCTGAAACTTAACTGAAAGAGTTGCAGCTCAAGATATAAAAACCAAACATTGTATGAAACTGCACATATGTAGCATTTCAATACAAAACGCAACTGATTACGAAATGATGAATTTTATCAAAAATCTTTTTGTATCCTCAAAACTTCTTGAAAAATTAGACGTAAACAAAACGGCACAGGCAACGATTAGTATTAACCAATAGTCTCTCAATAATTCTATACTTTATAAATATCGAAGGAAATTCGTAAATGTATAACAATATTCTAGAATAAATAGAAATGAAAAGAAAGCTTATCTAAATAGATTCATTGCACATCTGTGAGATGAAACACACAAATTCACGAGAGAAAGGCCATGAGAAGAAATAAAAGTATTATGCAGAAGCTTGCCTTGATTCTTTGACTCTTGGTTTCCAACCAAGCACCAACATGGCAAACAACCCAAACGTTGATAAACAATTTTTAGTTGATTAGAGCTCTAAAGGTAATATCAAGGCCAGACACGATATCCAGGTTAATGGATATGGTGGTGGAGTCAGTGTGAGTCAGCAAGTTCATTTTCAGCATGATGGACGTCTTTCTCTCAAAGGGCAGTTTAAGAGCTGTTGCTTGGTATTTTTAGAGCTTGATTGGAAAAAGATTTTTGAACTTTAATCGAGTTCCACACCCTTTGCATTCTTGCGAGTAAAAATCTCTTGAATGAAGAATATTTCTGGCTGGATATTTTACCAGTAGACTTTGTTAGTGGACTCTTTCGATTTATTTTCAAATATTTATCATTATACTATACAAATTTATACATTTCTACGCTCAGCAACATTCAAAACATACAAACACACAAAACTTTCAAGCTAAAAAGTCAATTTCATTTAAGCAGTGGTAATTGAACTTGGTTGTTTTGATTTTTAACTTGCCATTTTCTCTCCGCTAGGCGAATTTAAGCTTGCTTCAATATCATCAATTACTTTAATTGCAGCCTCTGGAATTTTTGTTCCTGAAAGAACATCAAAAAGAAAAGTGAGAAGAAAGACCAGCTGATACCGCAATTCACACTGAAATGGCTAACCCATCTTCATGTACTCTGGCTTCCTTTACTGCCAATCAGGAGTATTCGAATAATCGTTTTCACCAATCAGAGTCGTTCTGGTTTGGTTTTGTTTAAGCTGGTTTAACAGCCAGAGAGAAGGCCGTATAAATCAAAATTTTGGTGCGGTAAAGAAGGAAATTTAAAAAGAGGCACTAATATTTGTCACAAAAGCCACATACCTGGGCCAAATATACTTGAAACCCCACATTCGAATAAGAAAGGGTAATCTTGTGGGGGTATCACTCCACCAGTCACAACAAGAATATCCCTGAAAAATAAAATACTTCAAAAATAGACTATGCTTCTTAACGTTTCGATGTCATCAGTAAACTCTGAACTTCTTTATCAAAATTTCATAAACTTAGGAAATTAGGCTCTCGTATCATCCTGCAAAATAAAAGATATTCAAAAGTAATATCATACATCATCTATCATTTAATAGTCGAATCATACCACATAGATATATCCATTTAAACCAGTCATCTAACCTATTGCTTGAATTGTGAGTGTCAAGATATTTACAAAGCTGAAATTAAACCCTAGGTTGATCCATGAGCCAGATGATGGTGAAAATAAAGATCATCTAGTCATTAGTCTCCTTTTTTGGAAAAAGTCCACAAAAAAAGTTTTGTTCTTTTTTACGGCAAAAATGACAAGTATCTTATTTTTTTGACTTACTCTCTGCCGATTTCCTTGAGCGCTGTGATGAGTTCTGGAACCAACGTTTTGTGACCAGCAGCCTGGGTACTAACTCCGACCACGTGGACATCAGAGTCGACAGCCAATTGAGCGCATTCTGACGGCGTCTGCAAAATCAAGGATTTTCATTATTGCCCGTGTTAGATGTGGGAAAGACTCATGTATTTGTGGTTTTCATTATTTCTATCCTTTGTTTGATTGAAAATTTTGTATTGCAAGTACTCTTCTTGGTGGGAGCTTCGATGACCTAATGTCTATTCCCGTCGTGATTGGCACAGAAGTTGTATTTTCTATCTTTCTTCTAATCGATTGTAAAAGAAAAGCATTAAATGATGTCAACTACTTGAGTAAATATGAGGTTCACATTGGTTGATCAAATTTTTCTTACCTTGAAGTTCAGTTGGTTGGGCAATGACGCTCCAAGTCAAGTGTTTGCCATTCTCAGAAATGAATTCGACTGATTTTCCAAACCCTGCAACGTATTACGCAAAAACATGCACACGCATGGCCCGATCTAGCAAGAGTTGCACTTCAGTTTCATATCCAGAACCAAGTAATCGGATTATTTTCACAGCTCTGTGTTTAGTTTTGTTTAGTATAGCCTACTGAAGCCACTTGCCCAACCACTCGCCATCTTGGAAAATCATTGCTGCTTTTCCACAAACTCCATCGCATCTGATGGAAAGGAATTATTTGACTACCTTACCTGAAAAAGAGGTCCAACATCGACATCGAAACCGAGGTCAGCAAAACCACTGGCAATAACTTTGGCTCCTCTGTCATGTCCGTCCTGTCCCATCTTGGCAACTAGCAACCTCGGTCGGCGTCCTTCCAAATCCATGAATTTCTAAAATCATAAACGAATTCGAATAAATCTCAAAACCTTTTCAAGCTGGCTTTTTTCAACATCATTAAGGGTCAATTGAAGGGGCGAGCCCAGCAACTTCGCCCAGACCAGACCGTTTAACCTCATGTAAGCAAGTCGTAACGATTCACAAAAAGCCATGATTAAGAAGTAAAGAAGAAACCAGTTAATAAGGCCATCAAGGGGAACAAAAGTCGGTCCGAATCAAGAGTAATGGGGTGGACGCATAAACAAGGTCTTTTTCATTAGATTTTTCTATGTTTAGGACTGTGACTTTTGGCTTTGATAACCTGTTGGCCGTAGGGCGGGTGGCCGTAGGGCGGGTATCCACTATCATTAATTTGTGTAAACAAAGATCCGTTTTCGCCCACTTTGAGGGTAAACGATTTTATATTTTGATGGATGAAATTCTACCATACCTGGATTCTAGCAGCTACCTTTGAGATTTCATCAGCTTCACCATATTCGGTTTTGTATGCCCCACTAACCATTCTGTCACTTGCAACATGTCTTTTGAATACCTGATGGGATCAAATGATAATCATTATACATGGGTAGCTTATTTCAAGACGCAGTTTTTCACACAGAAATAATGATTTTATTGATTTAATGGAAAATATAAAATAGTTTCTGAACAAGATTCGTTAAAGCATGGTATTTGGATGATTCAGCTGACTGTTTATGATATTTATAATTCCAACAATTCACTTCAGAGAGTTGAAATAAAATTCAAGATTTCTTTATATTCCATTAAATTAGATTCTACTTTTGACATTCGGAAAATTAAAACGGAGTCCACAATACTAGGCTCTCCGCCGGATTCTCTTTGTACGTTCGTGACAAAGTAAGTAAAATGAAGCAAGACAGGAAAAACACAAGACGACAAAAACAGAAAAACGTAGATAGATTAGATATTATATGTAAAAAATATCGTCAATATTTCACCCTGGCATAAAGGGCTATTTAAGGACACTGGAAAATGGTCGATACGGAAAATGGTCGGTTCAGAAAATGTTTTAAATCAATAAGCCTTTGGTGTCAAAGCGACTTACACTTTCCATGGCATCACTGATTTCCCCCACAGTACATCTTGCTTTTGAAGCCTGAAAAACAAAGGATTATCAAATATGTTCACCGCTTGTAAATAACTTAAAATAACTTGGAAATTTATTTACAGTTTAAGCTATGCTCATGATTTTATCTTTCTGCCCATCACAAAATCATTGGATAGGATTTTGTTATTGTATTCTTCTACTTATTGGCTATTTCATCTCATGAGAAAAACAAAAAACAACAAATATACCTACAGCCTGTTAACTCAAACTTTATTTCAACATCATTACGAACAAAGTTCTCTTAATTCCTAATTTTCTCGAAATGATGTAAACAGCTTAGAAAGTAAATTGTTCAAAATACCAATTAAAGACTCTAATTCAAAAATAAACAACTCTTCTTAAAAGTATCAATTAAATCTTCATCAGTAAACTTCAATCTTCAGCAGTAAGAATTGGGAAAAGTTCACTGATGAAGATTTAATCGAAACGTTTAAGAGGAATTTTTGAATCAGTCTATCAATATTTTATGAATTTGAGAAATTGGGCTCTCGTGTCATGAAATTAACACATTCATTTTCATCGTTTGAATGACAGATTACCCTAAATTTCACAATTCCACGAGAACCCCTCAGATAAAAAGACATATGTAAGTTGAGGTGTTCAAAACATCTTCAAATCCTTTGCCTTGATTCGTGTTAGTAAAGCCTTAAAGACAGAAAAATCAGTAAACAAAAGCAATCAAATAAACAATTGAATAAGCAACCAAACCTCAATAGCCAGTTCCAAGAGATTTCCTTGGCGTGTTTCACAAGCTTCTTTTATTGCATCGAGTGCTTTTTGTGCCTAAACAAGGAATGACACAAACTCACGTCATTAGCCCAGTACTCACGTTTGCAATCCAACAAGCGTATCTAGCCCATGAAAGCTCACGAAATAATAGTCTAGCGAATTATTACAGGGTATAACGAGGATGGAATGGAAGGAATGATTCTTAATTTACGACTTACAGCTGCCGCATCTCGCGTTTCCCGTATTCGTTTAAGTTTCTCGATCTAAAAAAGCATAGAAAAAATAATAAGATACATATTAACTAACTTTCTACGAGTTAAACACAGGAGACAAATGAGAACAAAAACAAAAATAAAAAAGCAATCGATTTAATTACCTGTCCCTCTCTTACTTTCGTGTTGTCTACACTGAGTACATCGACTTGGTCTTCATTGGCTAGCTTATACTTGTTCACGCCCACAATCACCTCTTCAAATCAAAATATATTTGTTATTTCTAATTCTAAACATAGCAGTATTCATGCACATAATATGATTAGAGTCCTGCGTTTTTTCTGGGACAAATCTAATATTTGGATTTAAGCTATGTAGCTTATTTTTCAGTATGGAAAATAAAAACAACTACATTTCTTATGCTGATAGGGAATGTTGATCAAATATTCCTTTGACATTAAATATTCCTCCCAATCTATTGAGAATTCAAGAGTTGAAAATAGACAAATACCTTGTCCTGAGTCGATTCTTGCCTGTCGTTTAGCCGCACACTCCTCAATTCTTAATTTTGGCATTCCCGATGCCACTGCCTTTGCCATACCACCCATTTCTTCGATCTTAAAAAACAAAATCAGTAAAAATCTAAGACAACAGCAAGAAACAAACAAGTTAGACACCAACCTTTTAGGCCTGAGGTTAATTTTGACTGCGGTATCATTCGTAAATGATCCTAAAATAAACTACAGACTACACACATTTCAATACAAAATCTTCTCCAATGATTTTGATGCATGGGACTCCGTAGGCTTTACGAAAGGAAAATATTCATAACCAATGAAAGAGATCTTGCTAACAAATACTTGGTCAAATTTTAATGAGCGGACTGTAGACAGGTATCTTCATATTCTGTAGATAGATACATCAACAGTCTACGAACTGCGTGATAAATTGGAAAACAAGAATTTGAAGAAGAATCTTACCTCATCAATTACTTTCTTTGCCTCTTCATAAATATCGTCAGTCAGACTCTCCATCAGATAAGATCCACCCCAAGGATCTGCCACCTAATCAAATCAGAAACTCAATGCCTTATCCATGAAAAGCAAATGTCAAAGAACAATAACATAAGGCGATAGGGTACTAGTAACAAGTGTTATAATGGCTGATTAAAGATTGTGTTCATAGACTCATCGTCGCTCTCTTTGAACTGCGGGGAAAAGGAAGTCAATTCATGCAGGTGAAATGGGTGGACATTGGTGCTAGACACTCTGGACGGCTTGGTGCTCGATTTTAGGTTTTAAAGAATCATTTGTTAAACTTGAATCAAGGGGTTGTCTATTGGACAATATTTTCAAATTTAGGATTTCTGCAGCGCCAATGGATGAATAAAACCCATTAGGACTGCATACTGATATATGTAGCTAGTGATGTAATGCTAGGCTGCCATGTCCCTACTGGAAAAATGTCTGGTGTTAATCAGGCATGTCAACAAAAACTCACTCACTCAATCAGATGGTGGAAATATGTTTTTTAAAATAAAGATCAACATGATACAGATCAGCTGTTTCTGACTATCACTATCGTTCACCTCCTACCTAATTTGCCAATTTCAACTCAATCTGAGTATAATCATAAAATGAAAAAGTCACCAAAACAAGCAACAAAATCAATCAACCTTTGGAATACCAGATTCAGCTTGGAGGATGATCTGAGTGTTTCTTGCAAGCCTTGCACTGAAAACAGTTGGCAATGCCAAAGCCTCGTCAAATGCGTTTGTATGCAGGGATTGAGTTCCTCCGAATGTTGCTGCCATTGCTTCGATTGTAGTTCTTATAATGTTGTTGTAAGGGTCCTGCATAAACAAGAGATTTCGAAATCAGTTTTTCACATATTCATTAAAAACAATAAAAACAAGATTTATAAACTGCATGTCATCCACAGGGAAAAGGACATCTGTCAGCAAGCTCAAACTAAAGATAAAACTTACAACATTGAATATTAAAGTTAATTTCACAGCCACAAAGGGACTGAAGCAACAACATATAGAATTACACAACAAAGGTGAACATCTGATGGATGACATTCAAGGTGTTGACTAAGTAACTCCCACCATCGTCCTTAGGAAGGGACGTTAAACTATCGGTTCTGTGACCCTGCTAGAAATAAGGACTCTGACGTTAAAAATCAACTTACTTATCTTCAAACTTTCAAAAATCTTTCCTAATAAACGAAGAACTGGTTAGTCTAGGGGCGTTTTGACAGAATGACTGGCAAAACAGATCCTAATTTTTTCTGAGACGTACAATATGAATTATCCAGGTCTTCAACCAATAGTTTACCTAACCTGTTCAGTGAGAGACCAGCCAGACGTCTGAGAATGCGCCCTGAGGAGGAGTGATTTTGGCTTCTTCGCATCAAACTTGTCTTTCATTAAATTGGCCCACAATCTTCTCGCAGCTCGCATCTTTGCGATTTCCATGTAGAAGTTCATACCCACTCCCCAGAAGAATGACAGACGAGGTGCAAATTGATCAATGTCCATGCCAGCGTTGAGACCTGGAAGATAATAAGCATCAGTAGCTTAAATCATACCAAATGTAAATCATCAATTGTTGTACAAATATAATCTGGGAACTTATGTTACGAAGCAAGGAATTTTATGCCAGTCACAAAGTAGGTGGATGATTAGTATAGTATGAAATAACCAATCATCATCATAATCATCATCATCACGTTGTGTTTCACTTCACCAATCATTCACCTCCTTCTTGATTGGCCAATTTTGATCAACATCTCTATATAATTATTCGTAGAGTTTCTATTATTCAGGTCAGGAGCAGCGCTTCAGTAGTTATTATCCTTTACTATTTGCCATGTTTCCCTTTTCTCAGCATCCTGAATACCTGTATAAATAATGTGTTAATAGTACCTTGCAATTTTTACATGTAAGCGTCCACTGGCGTTTCAGGCGTATGTCCGTTATCAAAGTGATGGAAAAACCATCAACTTATTTGGTTTTTCCTATCACTTTCATAATGGGCATACGCCTAAAGTGTCAGTGGAAGCTTTTATATAAATTGCATGGAACTCCTACCAATACAATTTGTTCATTTATTCGTCTTACTGATTATGACAGTACCACACGCATCAAATAATTTTGAACTACATAATCATGATGTTCTGTATGATCGAAGACTGCTCCTACCAGTTCTGCAATACTCGAGTCCATCTGCAATCGTGAAGGCCATTTCTAAAATTGCGTCTGCACCAGCTTCTTGCAAATGGTAACCAGATATTGATATGCTGTTGTATTTTGGCATGTTCTGTAGAGATGAAAAGAATTCAGTTCAATATAGGAATCATATATACTGGAAAATGTGAACAGAAAAGGGGATGCAGATATGAAACAGACAGACAGACAGACAGATAAAGAGATAGATAGACAGACGAACAGACAGAAATAAAAGTAGGCATGGATATCAAGTGAGAAATATACATACTAATTAGACTTAAAAACTCTTGGTCACATCGATGCTTTGCAAAAAACCTGGCATAGTTTGTTTTTAGGGTGAAATCAGGCAAATTTGTAAATGAAATTAGAAAGAATTAAGAATAAAATCTTTGAAATTTGATTAAGAGAACGAAAATGAGACAATTGGACACAAATCGAGAGATGAGTTGTTTTCAGACAATAAGATTAAATGGAAAAATGGAAAACTTAAGCAAGGTGTCTTGACTGGGGGTCTTCAATCTATGACCAAAAAAAAAATTGTCAAGAAGCACTTGGGAAACTGATCAGTAGTTGCCGGTTCAAATCTTACAGGGGTGATTTTTCATTCCCACAAGTCAATTTGATTAATAGGTAGTACTTAGACTAGAAAATGAAAATGACAACTTACAGCTGAAGTGTATGCAAAGATATCGCCAATAATCTTCATTGATGGTTCAGGAGGGTAAATGTACGTGTTCCTCACCATGAATTCTTTCAGAATATCGTTCTGAATTGTACCAGATAACTTATCTTGAGATACACCCTTGGAAAAAAAAACAGTTGAGGCAACTTTTCCTTTCACATATAAAAAGAGTTTCTCACTGATCTCATTTTTTTTCATCGTGCAGAACTTGAGGATGGCAAGGAAAATCAGAAACCTACTGAAACATGATAACTTCTTAATTGCGTCTGACACTTATCTGAGTAGTATGTCAGAGCAGTATTTGATTGGTACAGACCTTGAGGATGGCTAGGAAGATCGGAAACATAGCGAAACGTAATAGCTACTGGAGCTTTGCGTCTGACACTCATCAGAGTGGTATGTCAGAGCAGTCTTTGAACAAAAAGAACTTGAGGATTGCATAGTAAATCGGAAAACATAAAGAAATATGATAACAACTAAAGACTCGAGTCTGACAATCCTCATCAGAGTGGTAAGCCAGAAAGATTAACGAAAATGAAACCTAACATAATATCATTCCTAGATGTGGGTTGAAATGGGCCAGTCACAAAGGAGTTCGCTAAACCTGCCTCGAATAAAGTTCTCACCAACCCCAAGTTTCCCTTAAAGGTGCGTAACACTGGTCCCAGGGTCATCATCTCCATATACATATAGCCCTGTAGCTAAGAAACAAAAACATGAAATCGAAACAATCCATACCTGTTCTGCTGCAGCAGCGATATACATCGCTAATACGGGTAACACAGCTCCGTTCATGGTCATTGAAACACTCATTTTGTCCAGAGGAATACCCTCAAATAATTGCTGCAAAAAGGAAAAATAATACGGAGCTTTTAAAACCATGGAAAAACTTCAGTGTAATTGGAGTATTACCTGGAGAGAGTGCCCAGTGTTAGTGTGCCTACTCAAAATTCAGGTTATGATGAACTGTGGACATAATGACCTCATGTATGGGGCCTTTGTGGTGTTGAGTCCCATTCTTCTATCCTAAGGGACGGTCGATTGTATTCCCTCCTTTGTCTGTTGCTATCATTGGGAAAAGGTTAAGTATATTTTCTACATACAACCATGTTCTTGAATTTACCCTTAACATGAAGGAAACTAATATCCCGGGACCTGGATCAATCTTGCTGAATTCAAGCAGATTCAACTAACCATTCCCAGTGAGCTAACCCTTGGGTTAGAAGATGACACATGCATAAACTGATCATTAAAAACATGATAAAACCCTGACCTTCATGTCTTCAATAGAATCAACAGCTACGCCAGCCATGCCAACGTCCCCATGCACACGAGGGTTATCAGAATCATAGCTGCAATCAAAATTAACAACATTTCAAAACGAAAAAATATCCAAGCATCTTTAAATCACAAACATAAGACTTCCCTTGCGATAATGTATATGGTTGTTCAGTGCATTATAATGCATGCGTCAAAGGCAACTGTTTCCACGTTTATTGAGGGGATCAACTTGGTATACCCAACAAGGGAAGGAGAACTTTCAAAAAGTTTTACTAGGAGAATGTTTGAAGAGTCTAAGTGCCTCATTATTCCATTGATATAAAAAACTAAGTGGCCTACCCTCTGTGAGTTGGCAGATCAAATGCAACACTCAATCCTTGCTGGCCAGCTTTTATATTTGCTTTGTAAAATTTGTTGCTTTCTTCTACTGTGCTGAATCCTGCATACTAAAAAGACACAGTAATTCAAAAGTTGACAAAGTTTCATCTGAAAGTTAAACTTGAGTAATTTCATAATAAACTTTAATAGACTAAAATGGACTTTAAGGGGCACAGAACATGAGTATAGCGATGAAAATTGGTAACATAGTGAGACATAATAATGACTGAAACTTTGAATCTGATATTCATCAGAGAAGTACATCAGTACAGCCTTTCATTGCTACAGAACTTATGGTTAATAAAATCGGAAACATAGCAAAACATAATGCTTACTAAAACTTTGCGTTTGATACTCATCAAAGTAGTAGATCAGAAAAAGAAATTCAACTTAATTCGGTAAATAAAAATTGAATAGGTTTTGTCCATTTTTTTTCTTCTGTACTACTTTATTGAGTATCAGATGCAAAACTTCAATAGTTATCATGTTTTGCTATGTTCCCAATTTCTCTCATCATCCTAAATTTCATTTCATTCAAAAACATCCTTAATTCTTGACAATTACTGAATTACATAACCAACATCAGAAATTGAGACTGCTTAGAAAAGCAGAGAAAAAAAACACCAACCTGTCTAATTGTCCATGGCCGATGCGTGTACATAGTGGCATAAGGACCTCTCGTGAATGGAAACTCTCCAGGGACCTCTTCTAGAACATGATCAGTGTCCTTCTTTGTGTATAATGGCTTCACTTTGATGCCCTGTGCAATCGAAACAGGGATTAAAAGACCAATTCAGAAAAATGATGAAATAAGATGACAGAAGGGTCATTTTCAAGGTTCAAAGAGTAAGGAGGAGAGTTAGTCACTCATCAAAAACAAGAGACCCAAAACTAGCCGCAATCACCTGTTGTATATATGTTGCTGATTCTATCGTAAAAATTCTGGAAAGTTAAGAGCAATATTCTTCGAAAACAGCAATAATAAGGCCTACTTTTTAACACAAGAAGAGAGAAGATTTTCTGGGCTGAAAGAAAAGGTCCCGTATCTCTATGTTTACACGTATGCTGTCCCTCTTTGCGCAGCTACAACCTAATTACAACCTTAATTGAATTTCGAGAAATCTCGTCTGCAGTTTGAACAAAGAGAATCATCGCGTCGAGAGTTCTTGCCCGCAGCATGCAAAGGGTTAAACCAGGTCAGGCTATTCTCCTGAATTCCAACACTTACTAAAAGCAAATATTTTGGTATACCCACCTCTGGAGTATGCCACATGAGCTTTTCAGCAGGATCAGCACCTTTGATCTCCTTTTTTGCTTTTTCAGACCATTCTGGAGGCAGTGGATGCTTATGAATGGCAGCAGATGCTTGATACACGCATCCCTACAAAAAGAAACAATTTAGAAAAAATACATCCATATGAAAAACATTTTAGAACATATATTATGCACCAAAGTCTTATGGCAATAAATTAAGCTCCTATTCACACGATACTATTTTCATTTAGTTCTGTTTTCATTTTGACTTCTGTGTACAGACTGTGTCTACATGGCTACAATTAATTATTAAAAAAATAAAGCAAAACTATCTGCTTTTGCGCTTTCAAATCAAAACCGTCTAAAGGTGAAGTGCCCCTTTTCACTTTTCACACTGTTTTGCCTTTGAACTCCTGTGAACGCATGAAAACACAGACAAGTGACAACCAAACCACGTTTTGAACTTTGACTCCTTGTAAAACCTGTCTACTCAGCTGATAAACAACAGAAGCTGCAGTAGAAGAGGAGCAGAGCGTTTTTGTGTGAAAAGAGAGCAAAGTGAATATGGTTGTCATGTAAACAGAGTGAAACAACCAGTCTGTTTTTCTAGTGGTATCCAATGTGTAGTGAGAACAGATGTCGTGTGATCAAAGCAATTGGGAGGTAAGAATTTTAAAGATAGTTTGCTTTAAATCCAAATCTTTAACAGCCACACCACCAAAGGGTGGACTTCCCATCTTAGGGAGGACCATCGCAGTAGGTTCATTCCTGCATTTGGTGAATAGTACTACAATTTGAGAGATTGGTGTGATTTGGATTTGTTGATTAAATCATCTTCTCTGATGCTCAGCTGGTGGAGCAAAGATGCGTACTAAATGAGTGGTTGTTGTGGGTACTTGCAGGGGTCAATTTTCATTCTCATAAATGAATTTGATTGATTTGCCAAATCCTGCTTCTTCTATATTTGTTTATTTTCTTCCACTAGTATTCACTATCTTCATCCAAAATTAACCTAGCCTTGACGGCGAATCGACTCCAGGCTAGGCTATCCATACACCCGTGTGCGTTGCATAATATTGGCCTAGCCTGTACTATAAACAGGCCTGGCATAGTTGAAGAGTAGGCTATTATATTATCTCCCACAAGAAATAGAGGACAAGGACAAATAAATTGTTACCTTGAAGCCTCCAGCAAGACTTTTAGCACTTCGGGTTGACGAAGAAATGCGACTAGCACAAGCATACATCGCTTCAAGAGGAAAAGAAACACGGCACGTTAAATCTTGTTCGGGCTGAAGAACTTTGGAAATGATGGTAGGTCTGCTTACAAACGTATACAACAACAACAACAACCGTTGGTGTAAGCGTGTAGAATGTACGACGTCGACGACAACTTAAAGCTGATGTCCGCCATCATACTTGCCGCAAGGTGCAGGGGAAGATGGCTCTTTTGCAGTAAATACAACCTTTTGCTCCATAAAAGTGCCTAATATTACTCATCTGATATCAAGCACCATGTTATGAAAATCTCATCATTTGATTTATTCTCGTGTAATTAAGGGTACTTTTTTCTTAAGGCTAAAATACACAATCAGTTTTTTCGTCAGTTTTTCCTCTTCAGTCAAAATTTGAGACGTTTCGTGACGTTTTCTGACTGGAAGTTTTAACACGTCCTTCTTTCGACAAAAATGATCAGTAAAAAACGTCAGAAAACGTTTCAAATTTCAACTCAAGAGAAAAAACTGACGAAAAAAACTGATCGTGTATTTCAGCATTTACACAGTTGGTAAACAGATTCCAAAATGTATGTTGAATCGGTTTTGTAAATTCCACTAGACTACACTCTTTTTTCTTTATAAGAATAAATTTTATAAGAATATTGAGGCTCAAAATTGCCAAAGAGCAATGGATATTAATTCAAATCAAATACAGACATTTTTGCTAAATTTCAAATGTTCCTTTCTAATTCTTATATAAATGTCTGTGCCCTAGGTGGAGAAGGATTGAGAGAGCGGTTAATTGCTAACAATGTTCACATCATATGTAATGATTTCGCTTTCAAAATTGCAGCTCATCTTTTAGGTAAAGACTCATCAGACCGCAATTGGTAAAACGAGGAACGAGCAGTTTCTTTCAAAAGCAGAGTATGAGTAAAAAAAATTTTTTCTTTCAGTTAGAATTATGTGCAATAAATGAAAAGAGAGGGTAAACAAGGAACAGATAAAATGATGAAAAAAATGAAAATTAATCTACATATGGAAAGAGGGTAGTCCCAACCACCCAGCCCTACCCCTGTCCCCCCCACAGCCCCAACCAACCCAGCAATGCCATAGTATCAGGGGATTAGTATTTCAGATATTTGGACCAAGATTGCATTTAACATTTAGACTTTTATAGTTTATCTTTTCTTTAACTGATTGTAAGGTTTCTCAGGGAGAGGGTGATTATGTTGACATTTTAAGCCGTCAGTTAATTATTCTAATTGTCATTACTCCTAAGGTTTTATAGATGCAAATCATCAGCCGATACCCTAACACAGACATTTCGGGGCATTTAAATCAGAATGTCTTGTTGTGTTAGGTGCCCCAGCAGACCCGCGTCCGGGACCACCTTTGCATCTTTGTTATGTTTATTGCTATTCTTTATTCATGGGTTTATCTGGTGAATCTGGAATTAACCAGAACATCCTTGAAATGTTTATGCCTTTTAAGTGCCAGAAAAGGAGGTGTGGTCCAAATGTCTTTTAGATTCTCATCCTTGGTTATCAGGTGCCAATGTTTCTTCAATATTGCTCCAATCTGGATGGTTGTGTTATCAAATGGTACAATAAAGGGGAGAAGTCTGGGTGTTTCATTATTTGGTGGTTTATCTTTGAATATTAGTTCATGTTGAGTGTGCTGGATAGATTTGCTGAATTGGTTCTGAATATTGGACAGGTTGTAGCCTCTCCGAAGTAGGTTGTCCCTCAGTTCGTTTAGTTCCTCTGTTAGTTTTTCATTGTTTGTAATGATTCTCCTATATCTCAGGGCTTGGTTGTAAATTATTCCCTTTTTGCGGCTTTCAGGGTGGAAGGAATCATTGTGTAAGAGAGTGCATATATCATTTGGTTTTACATAGTGTACTCTCCAGACGACCTTGATCATTGAAATAAATTGTTGTGTT
The DNA here is from genome assembly GCA_963924455.1 of Pelagia noctiluca. NCBI lineage: Eukaryota > Metazoa > Cnidaria > Scyphozoa > Semaeostomeae > Pelagiidae > Pelagia > Pelagia noctiluca. The sequence continues at coordinate 2,451,287 of OZ004315.1, read as the reverse complement.
AAGGAAATTTACATTAGATAATGATATCTCAGCGGTGAATTTTATGGTGGGGAAGCATTGGTTCAGGAAGTCCAAAAATTCATTGAGGGCAGCCTCTCCATGTCTCCAAACCACAAATATATCATCAATGAACCGTTTCCAAATGAATGGTAGTTTATTGTGTGGCGCATGGTTAAATATGTATTCCTCACAATAGTGCATGAATATATTGGCAAAGTTTGGAGCAAATGGGGAACCCATTGCAGTACCATGGATTTGTCGATAGTAACAAGCACAGGACTAGGTGAATGACTGAGGGACATATTTATGGTCTGTTTTTTGGTTTCATGCTGGTCCTGTGCTCATTACTTGGTCATTCTGCTAGTTCCTAGATGAACCTATACTCTTTCACACTCACTACTTCCAGCAAAAGATAATACATGAATAAAATGACAAGAATGATTTTCTATTTTCATTAACATATTCAAGAATGTTTATGTCTCGGCCATTTCCCTCAATCTTCGGATGGCACTTTTGACGGTCACTGCAGCAGTTGTGCTAAAAAGAAATTGTTTCATCAACATCACATGATCAACAGAGAAAATAAGTACCTCATCATAAATCTATAAGATAATGCCTTTAGAAGCCTGGTTTCAATTTAATCTGTTATGAAGTCCAAAGCTGCCTTTACGTATGTCTGGGGCATGTGCACACACTTCTGTATTTTCACCAACTTTCGAATGACAAATCACCAAGATGTTATTGTTCCAGAACTATCGATTTCAAAGTTTTTATTCCATACAATACAGTTGATTACAGGTAGCTTATGCTGTCATACACCGTAATGGCTATTTGGAAACCAGGCTTTATTAACATCATTCCAAACCTTGTAAAATTTATATGCCACAAATTTCTATGTTCTTCTTTGAGGTATCAGTAATGCGTTTTGGAATCAGGATTCATAACCCAGTGCAATTCATCATATACCACAAAGGAGGCATGCAAATACTTGTTGGTTCTCAGTAGAGTATGTGATGATGAGACCCAATGTGTAGCTCGTAGTTGAAAATCAAATCACAAATAAATAGATTACATACTTGGGGACCCATGCTCCTCCAGCAACAGTTTTCTTGCATGGTTTGCAATTCCAGATTCCGACACATTTACGCTTCATGGTATCCTATAACAAAATCAAAAACTCTGTTTAAAATACTTTTCATCAAACTGGAGTGCTTTCTTCTTTGTTTACAAGTAAAAGCTTTAATGAAGTTGAACCAGCTTTGTGTTTTACAGCTAGTGCTTTTACTGCATATGTTATGGCAGTTCCATTCCTTGTATAATCATAATATGAATCACAAAAAACTGGATTGTATCATTTATTACAACAGACAAGCTACCATTAAAGAACATCATTTTGTCTACTTCCAATATCGAATCAAATAGCTAATATCATAAAAAAGGTTTCATAGAATATCTATAAATGCCAGTAAAAGCTATGAAAAGCTAAATACCAAAACATCAAGTGAGTAGAAACAGTCAAGGTACGAGTGTTAAACTGCCAAAACAAGTAAGAAACACCAAATTCTTGCTTGAAGGACTTATCTGTTCCTTCCCCATTCTAGCATATCTTTACCTGATGCCCATCTTGTTTCCTATAGATAATTCTACTCCTTCCCTTCTTGCTTCATGATAATTCACTTAAGTTTTATAAAGATGTTGTTTACTTCAACTGTTTCCAAGTTAACATTCTAAAGTCTGTTTAAAAGAAGTTTAAACAAAAGGAGTAGGGGAATGGTGGGGGGTATAGTTTGATGACTATATCAGCGCGATGCGGTTGTTAAGATCATACTTCACAATCATAACCAAATCTTTCATCACTTATAGCATCAAACTATAACAAGGCAAAGGAACTTATAAGGTTGATGAGGATACAAACCTTTCCACAGAAATGGCATGTATATTTGGCGTGCTGGCTGACCTCAATCTTCTTGGTCATTTTCCTGAGGGACGCACCATATCGGGTGCCATATTTACCCACAATCCCCACCTTTCTGGTACGCTTTGCCTACAACGATCAACAATCATGACATGAGTTCAGTGGTGACAGATTCAAATTTCTTAGCACGTTATGATGATGTATGAAATATTGCTTCAGGAAGGCAGGTAGGAATCAGGATGATAATTCATAACCCAGTGCAATTCATCATCAGCAATATCACACAATTCTCAGTAAGAGCATTTCTGCGTGCCTGTTCCTCCTAGCTCTGTATGTCAAATGTATGTGGCAGGACCTTGGAATGCTTGAGTACAGTTTAGAGGATGGCCTCCTCTGCAGTTACCCAGTCCACAACAGTAATTGACAAGACATACTTTTCTTTCATCTCAAAGCACGATCACACACAACTACTAGATAATAAACAACTTGAGTTTTTAAGCAGTAGCCTAAATTGATAATCTTTAAGCCTTTTTAATTGAATCTGGAATGAATTCAAGATTTTTGGCCCTTGAAAACTAATATGTATTTGAAAGAAGACAGAGCGAAACCAATCCATTTCAGCCTTGCGTACAAATAAGCTTCAACTATGCATGACTTTCAAAAACGATGTGTATCGAATACCCTCCATTTTCAGTATCAAGACCAAATACAGAGACATTTAAATACAACAGTATTCTTTCAATATAAATAATTGTCTAGAAATGGGAATAAAAGCATTGTATTTGCCAAAATGAGTGTGAACACTACATTGTCATTGTATCATAGCCACAGCTGTTACGAGCGGGAAGTGAAGTCCCGCGCGGCCTATTTTTTACCTTGTTGCATTATTTGCTAAATATCTCTCATATTACATAAGACATTCAAAAACAAATTATATCATTCGATTCCTGAATAAATTCTGAACAAATTTGTTGAAACCAATAGAACAATAAAGCTTTTGCCTTGTTTCCAAATTTTTTTTAATATCGATATCGCTGTTTGCGAGACAACATGCAACAGAATTTTTCGTGGAGTGAAAATTTTGAAACTCAACAAAACAATATAAAAAAAACTTAAATTTGTTTAGAAAATCATTTAGAAATATTCTAAATAGCTTAGTTAATATTATTTTTAAGTTTTTTAGATTAATTAAACCTGATTTTATCAGTAAAATCGTTGAAAGAAACAAATATAAGGTTTTGAAATTTTCTTTGCGCTGTTTTTCTTGTCTGACGCTGCGAGCCGCTGCGCAGGAAAATCCCGAAACCAAATCAAATTTTTTTTTTTTTTCATTCAACAACAATTTACAAACTAATCTCAAGCATAACGATAATTAGTACAAAATACAATATATAATAATTAAAAGACAAATTATGCTTATAACATTCTAATAGATTTAATAAAAGTTGTCAAGGACACTGAGAAGAACCCTAAGGTTATCGAGCCCAGTATTGAAACCGCACGTGAATGGAATAGTTTTGGCCTAGGTAGTCAAACAAAAACTTAATTCCGCAGGCCCCTGGAGGCTTTTTAGAGTAAAAAATACTTGGAATACACGTAATAAGAGTTGAATAATACTTACATCTTGGGGCAAAAAGTTTTCAAATCAAGGAAAGGTCACGAAACTCATGCTGAAGTACTAAAAGCGGGGAGGGCACCGCAGGATCGCGATGGAAATTGTGTGCCCCTCCATTTTAGGATTGTCTCATATTCAAAGTGAGACATGCAAAAAGAATGGAAGAATTATCTCTTACCGAAGAGCGCGGAAAAGTAAAAGTTTGGGCTCATGTTTTGGCCTAAATGGCCGCGAATGAAAAAAATTCCTCAAAACGCAACTTCGATTTAAATCTTTGATTAATTAAGTAGAACATAACAAACTGTTTTGTTTGTCTTGGTAAGTAGAGTAATATTTTCTGCATTGAATTAAGCAAATTCGGTTTAGCTGGTGTTAATTTGAGAGCAGAAATATTTATTTGAAAAAAATCGAAATTTTCGAAATTGATGCGTGCGGTCTGTTGTGGCCCGAAATTCGAAGGACTTGACATCCGCGAATACAATGTGGCGTAACAGCTGTGTAGCACATTTATTGGCTTGATAAAACAGAGCAGAGTAAACGGACACTATTCCTTGTCATCATTGATGACATCAAATACTGAGACAAACAAATACCGAGAAGTATGATGAGCGAGGCATAAAACTCTTTACCTATACCTAAGCTTTAGTTACTCAAAGATAGATAACGGCTTACAAACTTGTTTTCGTCTAGAAAATTGCCTAGGCTATCTTGATTGACAACTTAATGAGAGACCTTTGCATGCAATACCTGATTCTGGTGTCATTAGCGAGAGGTAACCAATTCTTCCAAGGGTCAGGGTCAAAAAAAAGTAAATCTCAAAAACAAAGTCTAGATAGCAACGAAATACTTCGATAAAACCAAAGTAAACAAGAAACAAAACATAATTCAGGATAGAAAAAATAATAAAGAAATGGCTAAACAATATTCAATTCCTGAAGGAAGAAAAAGAGACGAAGATTGTAGAAGATTACGGAGTTGAAGAATGCGGTGACTTACCATGGCGGAGTAGTTTGCGAAAGAGGACGAAGAAGCACTGCCTCGGTTTCATATTTGTATGATTTTTGAAATCGAGTCTGTTGATATCTGGCGGGAAAGTTTTAAAGATGTCGGACAAAACGACAACAACGATCTGAGCAGAAGAATTTTAGAAGTGAATGGTTTGATGTGAATACACAGACAGTGTTATAAAAGATTAACAAGACTAAATCATGAGCAAGAAAAGAAATTCAGATGGTAAGAATGATTGATTCGGCTTTGAAAGGACGAGGGAGTAGCCAGGGAGGGGGGAGACTATCTATTGATTAAAGTAATAGTAATTTGCATATCAGTATTATTTAATGTATTTATGTAAGGTCCTAACAGGAGGCCTAGTTATAGAAGTTCGTTACCTTTGTAGATAGTAGCCTACCTAACCATCTTCCATCCAGCATCCAATCCTATAGGCCAACAAGATGCTAGAAATAGATGTCGCTGTTATTTTCTGTTCGTGTTTTCACAATCTCAAACCCCTAAACATCAAAAGCACCAAACACCAACCATGTAACCAAAGCCCCAACACCGTTCAGTGTTCAAACCCTACCTTGCCCCAATCCCATCCAGCCTCAAAGTCAAATTATAATAGTAATCCTAAACTGGTTGCCTAAGAAAGGCAAAGTGTCACAAATCAGCTTATACATGCCAGTCATTACCCTTGAGCTGAGAGGGGGTAGCCAGGGTAGTTACAACAGGGGGACGGAGGCTCTAAGTGGTCTGAACAATGTAAATTATCCATGTTTATTAATTATAAGCTTTGTTTTGAGGAAATTCAGACTTAATATCTCAGGGCCCAGCTGGTCTTTCTGTCGCCCTATGTGCAATCCTGGACGAATAAATGTGGAAAAAAACTCTCAATAACAATGCTTGACAACTTGACAAGTATCCTGCCTTATAAGTCTTTGTCCCCATCACACAATTACAATGATTTGTTGCCTTCTTTTATTTACAGACGCTGTTCTCGAATATCTGAATAAACAAAACAGACCATACAGTGCAAGTGAGTATACTTTTCAAAGGGTGGATATTTCCATCCTTTTCTTGGAGGTGTTATTCATCATTTTATCAAAAATTGAAAATTGTTATTAAAAATTGTTCCTCAAAATTTTGAATCCATTCATTTCTAGTTGATATTTTCAATAATCTACACAAAGAATTTGGGAAAACTGTATGTAGCTAAATTTTCATTAACTTTGCTTTATATATTACCATATTCTCTTTTCTGTTTGATAAATTCCCACAAAAGACTTTTGATACAAGTATTAATAAGCCTCTTCTCAGGTTCAGCTGCTTTTGGTCTGGGGGATGTGCTGAATGTACCCTGGTTGAGAATTTGAGATTATTCATCGGCAACAAAAGTTATCCCAAGTAATTCTCTCCTCAGGTCAACATTTCGCGCAAAATCCATGTGATGTGACACTTGTAAACTACCCACGGGCAAAACCGTTTTTCTGTCATGCAAATATCATGACAGCCCACAGGGTAGTGCTTGTCAACAAAACCTTTTCAAACAATTAGTCGTTGGAACTGTTTCTTTTTCTTTGTGCCTTTTTCACCTTTTTGAATGTCACTCAAGTTGATCTAAAGGTTTCATTTTTTCTTCTCCTCTCATTCAGGCGATTGTGAAATCTCTGGAAAGCCTTGCTGAGAAAAAGAAAATTCATGAGAAAACGTATGGAAAACAAAAAGTTTATGCTCCAAATCAGGTTTGTATATCATTGTTTCAACCCCATTGTTTCTCCAGTTGTGTGGTTTCAGGTGGTTTTACTTTATATGAGAGACTTAATTATTACAAATTACAAATTACATTACAAATGAAATTTTGATGATGCTTTTCTGTATTTGTTAGGAACAATATGGTGAATATAATGAGAGTGAGTTGAAAAACATGGACCAAGAAATAGTGAAATTAAATGAAGAAGTCACTAAGTTGCGACAGAAGTGCAAGTCCCAAGAAGCAGGTTTGTATTTTATCAGTTGCTATCTGGCCCAAACTAACCCTATCTTTATGAGTATGGAAGTAGCTTCAAGATATTGTCTAAGATTTTATAGAGCTCTTACTCACTATGTTTGGTTTCACACAAAAATCAGGGCTTTCCATGTAAAGCGTTCGATCAAACGAGAGTGCCTCCACCCTCCACTTGAACATTGTACTGACTCTGCAGATGAAGCACCTTCCCTGATATTCATTATATAAAATGAGGGGCTATTAACAGTTCCATCTCAGCCTTAGATATTCAGAGGGGGGTTTTTGGATCTGGCAACAAAGAAAAACGACAATTTTCAAAACTTTGATTTTCATTTGTATATACAATACTATGAAGAAACGTTTGTTGTGGATACAGGACATTGGGTTTGTCATTTATACTACTGCATATTCCTTCTTTTTGAATGATTGTGCAGTTTCTTTAATCTTCATAAAAGTTTTTTGGGATGTCAATCTAATACATCTTAACTTTCTTGAGCATTTCAGCCGCTTGGTACATTGCTCTCCAGGATATTTTTCATGGAGAGGTCTGAAAAATTGTATCTATGCTTAGAGACTCTTGATAGAGGATATTCAACAATGCCAAAGTCATTTGAAGGAAAACAGTCCTACATGCTCCACTTCAGTATTTAGACTAGCAATTATTTCGGTCTCATGTAGCAGACTGATTCGAGATCCAAAAATGAACGACCACTTAAATCCTCCAATAGCATTTGCCGTCTTTTTCTTGCAGTTTTTTTATGCGTTAAAAAAAATAGTCAAATATTCATCAAAATTCTCTTGCACACCTACAGTTAAATATTAAAAGCCTTTCAATCCTATCTCTTTTTCATGAAAACAGGTATTGGAAAGTTGAATAGTCAGATTACAACAAAAGTGGCAACAGAAAAACTCAAACAGTTGACAGAAGAGGTAAACAAACATCTAAATTTGCTTTCTCATACAATCTAAGTCTTCTGAGGGTAATGAGAAAAGTAAAGAGTGATGGGGGAGAGGGAGTTATGGTTGGAATTATGAAGGGCTGCACTTATTTTTGAGTCTTTTTAAGCGTCTTCTTTATTACGAGAACATAAAAAGTTTCCTTACTTCTTTTGGTTCACATAGAATCTCCAACTAAAGTATCTCCAGTTTTGAAATCTAGTCCCTACTGTTTCTTATGAATGGTTTCTAATAAAAAATGAGTGCATAAGAGAGTGAGTTAGTCAATGGAGAGACTAAGAAAAGTAACAGGAAGCTGAAGCAGACAGTGGTGGCAGCACCAGATGTAAGAATGGGTGCCCACGGACTTGACAGCTGAGTTAAAGTGCCAAAAAAGGTTCCATGTTACTTGTAATATATCTTTATGTCATAAATATCAAATAACTATTAGTTTGAATTTGTTTCAGTGTGATGCTATGCAAACTCGTATAAAGAAAATTGAATCAGGTAAAATTACATCATTATAGCCAGAAAAATCGGAAACATAGTGAAACGAACACATGGATTACTTATTTTTCTGGCTATACTGAAGTTCTGTACCATCCAAAGACTGTTCAATTACATCATTCTCCAACTTGCATAAAGCATAATATTTAATATCATTTGATGACTTAAATGAAATGACTGAAAGGCATATGAAAATTTTATCGTTTATTTTGTAGATACAAATTCTGTGACTCCAGCCGAGAAAGATAAGGTAAACATCAACTTGAAAAAACATTGACACTAATATTATGCTTTCCTACACAATTGAACTTTTAAGGTCGAATGATTTTCTGTCTTATTTGGCATTTTTCTCCCTATTATTTAGATCTACAAGGATAATAAAGACTTCAGCCAACACTGGCGAAAGAGAAAACGGATGGTAAGGCTATTGAAATGAGTAGCGAATGATTAGAGGATGAAGTAGAAAATCGGAAACATATTGAAACATAATAGTTACTAAATCCATATCTGGATATAATAATTTGCCAGGTTTTGTTTTTGTTCTCTTTCTGACATACTACACTGATGAGTTTCACTTAACAGTACTGTTTTAAATTATTAAAGTGTAAAACTCACTGGTTAAATTAATAAATTGTTCAGTTCAAAGCCTGGCGAAACTGAAAAATTTTGTACGTAATTTTTAGTTTGTCTCGTGCTATCAATATGATTTTATTTCAGGCCATGGATATCATAAATTGTATTTTGGAGGGATATCCTAAGTCAAAGAAGCAGCTATTGGTAAGGTTATTGTTCTAAACAAACATTTCCTCAGTTCCCATGTGCAGTACATCAATGTTTGGTGGATTAAAATTATATTTAAACGGTATTACCACTTCTCTACGATTGCAAACTTTATTTTCTGAAATACCCTAAGAAGGCAAGGAGGGGGAAGAACAATAGTAGAAGTACAATAAGTCCTCGCGTTTTCAAAGTAGGCTGAGCAGTTTCTTATATAAAAGGACTCATTTTACAATCAAATGTGTATAATTACCTAAGGACATGGTATTTAACTGTCAAAACTGAAGATGGGTCCTTATGATGTTAATGGTGGCAAGAGAAAACATTATTTAGATTGATAGGCTGCAGCTTCTTGGGTGTTCGTTTTTCAAAAGGCAAGGAGGGGGTAGAACAATAAATCCCACATGTAGGAAACGCAAATTTTCATAAGCCTGTGCATGTTGGTATGTGAAAGGACTCATTTTATGATCAACTGTCAATACTGAATGTGGATACTATTTTAGAAGTCCTTATGATATCACAAATTGTACAAATCATCATAAGAGAGAAAATAGTATTCAGAAGAGTGAAAGGCTGCAGTTTCTTAAATGTTCATTCTTCAAATTAGGGGACTTGCTGTAGATTAATAAAATGGTGATCAAATTCAAAGTACCGACCAATAATCAGATTTCTCTGGAAGTTTCTTTTTGAGAAATTCCCTTTAATGTATCAAGTATTCCAAGTAAGATTTTATTATAAAAAGTTTTCTTTTCACCTCAGGAAGAGGTTGGGGTTGAAACTGATGAGGAAGTTGGTGTTTCTCTGGAGAAAAAGTGAAAATGAAGACCTAACATCATCTTTCATGCTGCACTTCAAAATAATATGGACAGTTAGCTGTTGAAAATAAACTACTGCCGAATTTTTGATGGTTAAATCATTTGATCATAACCGAAAGTTATCGTTAAGGAATTTTTGGCAGGCAAAATTTTCAACAATGGTGTTTACATGTTGAAAAGATTATGGTCTAAAGTTGAATTCCTATTAACTGACAGTATTTCAGAAGAGAATTGAATTCAAAAAGTTTATATCAGATATCTTAAAAATTGTTGGATGAGTTTCCAATTGGGGTTTTTAATTCTAAAATACAAGCGTTTTAGGAGGAAAGTGAGTTTAGCGAGGAAAGTGAGGAAACAAGTTCGGATTTCCCAATTAAGGACTCAAAGCCAAAACAATGAATATTTCTGTATTTTCATGCGAAAAGTGCCTATCATTTGGCCATAAAGTTTTGCTGAAGTCTATAGAAAATTGCTTGTAATATTAGTTCCATCTATCTTCTACAAAAAATAAATTGGTTGTTGAATGTCTTCATTGCATGTTATTTGTTTTCAAAATTAAATCTGTTAGTTCATAACTCTATTAACCGTTGCTGTGCCAGTGTAAAAAAGCAAGTAATGAAAAAGTAAATATTCTCTCTTGCCTTTTCCCTCGTGACAAAAAAATTTAAATAGCTCTCTCGTTCAGGAAATAGTCATATTCTGGTAAATAATACTTTGCATTCATATGCGATATGGTCAAAAGAATTAAATAATTTCAATAAGTTACAGCAAGTCAAATAACAATTGTAATATATTTTAATTCATTCTAGATGTTTCTGAACAAGCTGACACCAAATCACACATAAATTAGCAAAATCAGATGATATTTCATGGGCGTAACCTTCTAAACCCAACAAACTTGCTCAATTCTGAAAACAGAATAATATCGAAAGACAGAATCAATGATTAAAAATAATAGGGAATTCATTCTAAAAATCCGAGACTTTAGGTGCCAGAAAGTTTTTGCCTGGCTCATTCAAAGTCCCATTCACAAAATTAATTCTGGCAACACAAGAAATGGCTGCCAATTTCAAAGTTTAAAATTTGAGGCTTTTTGAAAGTCTTTGAAACATTCTGCTTTTGAAAGCAGCAGGTTTTGGAGAAAATTTCCTAGAAAATCGCACATTACTAAATAAGAAGGCTACCAGAAAAGGAATTGGTTTAGAAGGTCACGCCCTATGAATACGATATTTTCAGTAATGAAAGTCATTGCCATTCTAGTAAAAAACAACACATTCAGTAATTTTTTTGTCAAGCCAAGCATAAATTGTTACCTAGTCTGTCTTCCAAACGTAATCCAAGAGTTTCATCACTTGCTCGTACATCGTAAATGTGAATGCAACATCAAAACAGACACGGCCTAGCCTCGGTACAGTTCCCTTGTAAAACCTAAAAGCAAAACATAAATGCATATCAACAACCTTGGTCTTCTCTTTTTTGGTTGATATAAAACTTAAAAACAGGTGTAAATCTATAGCAAAACATAATTTGATAAAAGGAACAGATTATTGTTCGAATTGGTAAGTCCAACAAACTATGATTGGAGCCCATCAAATGAGGCAATTCTCATATCAGTACTCTTAGATGCCAATTAATTGACGCCTGCTGTTCATTAATTTTGCAATTTTGTTGCCTTATATTATTTGACCCCCCATTTATTAATAGAGTTCATGGATGAAACGTTTCATATGCCCAGCTTCATCAAAACTGAACATAACTTTGGCACTTTCCTGGATAAAGCTTCCAATAACTGAATTAATGGGGATGAGGAGAAAAATGTAGAAAAGGGTTAGATACATACGCTTTGATTCCTTCTTCTTTCCATGTTTTTACGACACAGTCGATTGTTCCTTTATAAAGATGAGCCTCTAGTCCCTGAAAAAAATACAAATAAGACTTTTTTACTAAGTCATAAGGCACCAATAAACATTTACAACTTGCTAACGGTACTTGATAATGAGTTTGTAGTGAAAACATCGCTTTTTTAAACAAACATTTCAGCTAGCACTATCTGTCTATTTTGAATGCCATTTACTGCTAATCTAAGATGGGCCAAACGCAATACATTTGTTTCAATAAATATTTACAAGCCTAGCAGCTGGTGAGGTTGGTGGCTGAGCAGCTTAGGCTGTTCACTATGTACTGCTGCAGTCAAGCTTGGTTGTATGAGATCAACATCTGGATGGCTGATCTTAGACATGTTTACTAAACAACTTATTCTACCTACTTTGAAAGAAATTTCAAACTAAACAATAGGGTCCAGAGCCCCTACTGGAAATAAGGCATTTGGCCCTTTAAAAGTTAGGCATGTGAAGCATGTTAAACGAAAGCTCAATAATTTACTACAACTCAGATGAATATCCAATAAACATATTACCAATAAAGTATTATAGAATTTCATCAATTCTATCAATCATTCATTCTAATGAGCAATTGAAGTGTTTGACTGTGATTAGTGCAAATTGATTGTGTAAGGAAAATTAAAATTGAAATTAACAGCTTGTGACACGAACCTGCATTCTTGTTTTGATAACATCGATTGGAGTATTTCCAAACACACTGGCAGCTCCAGCTATACCTCCAATAAAGAATGTTTTCACTGGGCCTATTTCTTTGGTATTATCATCACCTTGGAAGTAGGCCTTGAGGTTGTTGTAGACGAAAAACCTGATTGCTTGATTTGAACCTTGCTTCAATATGGTGGGGACCAATCCTTGATAGGTACCACGTATTCCTAATAGGACGAGATAGAGTTAAAATAATTGATAGAGTCAAGCATAAAGTCCTGTTGAGAAGGAGTAGGATCAGGAAAATCAATCAAGATAATTTGTAAGATGAAAAATTACTCTTGCATTTGCTTTACCAACTGTGCTAACTATCATTGGAGTTGATTTAATCAACCAACCTTAACCATCTCACAAATTACACCACCGCTGATCAAATGTATAGACCAACCTGTCCAGTTTTTCTTAGCAAAAGTATGAGTCAGGTTGCTTTTAGTTACTTAGGAATAGTAAGCATTACCTTCTGTTTTTACAATAGTATAGACACCACTGAAAAAGCCTTTGTACTTTGGTTTTGGTTGCGTCTGATCATGAATGAATTTCACCTTGATGGTTTCCATTGGACAGACAATAACAATGGCTTCAGCTACACCTGCACCGAGACCAGAGACAAGAGTCTGAACTTGAGACATTTTTCCTTTTTCATCTGCAAATGTGTTTCTCAGGTATTCGTAAGTAGCAAATCTGAAATAGAAAGATTATTTGTCACTTTTAAAAAAAATTTCTTGAAGCCATACCGCAAATTTCTCAGCTTAGTTAAAATTGCCTGCTGAATGTTGATAAGAAATCTGAGTTTGGTAAAGATTCACCTCAGTCCATTTGATAGCCTTGCAATTAATGATGTAACGGGCACTTCTAATTATATAGTATGTATTTTCCATTTTTGATTCAAATAATTCATACTGGGTTATCTATCTCTTCTGGGTATCAAAGGGAACATTAGAGAAAGGCCGTTTTGCTCTGGAGCTAGGACATTGCACTGTATGTGGTGGATGTGAATGCTAGAGGTAGGATAGTTTGCCTCAGGCAATAATCTAAGGCATATTCACCACTACAAAAATAACAAAGTTTGTACCTACGCTGGTAGGGTAATTCATGCAGTACGGAAAGTAAGCAACAAGTTTCACAAATATTGTTCAAAGTGATACCTAAACTTAAACCCACAGGGAATGGCAGAAAAAAGAAGCTGAAAAGTTATTAATACTTGAAAACAAGAATTATTTGATTTGTTTAGGGTTTTGCTTGATGGGACTTTCATCAATCCACAGATTATAATTTATCCAAGCACATTTTCAAACCAATTTTGCACAAGTCATCTCTGCAGCTTAAGAGTATTGCCTGGTTTTCTTCAGAGGTGGCACAATCGAGTCATTTGCTTGTCACCTCTCCTCAACAAATATAGCCAAACAGTAATAACTTTGGAGTAAATATTTACCTGACAGATGCTTTGGGGATAGAGCCATACAGCAAAGAACTTATTCCTCTGTAAAGTCCAAAGAATCCATGTTCTTTGACAGTCACAACCGTACAGTTCATCACCCCAGTGTATTTAGGTACTGATGCATGGGCGTCAAGTTGAAGTTGAGTTTTAACGTATTCGGTTGGAAAAGTGCAGCATACTTCTAAGCCTCCTGCTATCCCTCCTGAGAATTAGATGAAGGCATCCCATTTCAAAATGCAATAAATTCATAAAGACGTCGTCTAACAACCAGAGTTTATTTTATCAAAAGTGGGCTACTACACTGCTTTAACACTCAACAAGGTCTCAAACTCAGGACCTTATGTTCTCCAAATGCAAGCCTGGAAGCCCCTGTCCAGAATCAGGACAATATAGAATTTCTAATAAATTGACCAGGTGTTTAATTATAGTCTGGTGTTATGTAGCATAATGCATGGGTCACTTATGGAAATAATGAATCATTAAATGGAATATCCTTCACCCTCCATAAGAGATAAACAATAGAACAATAGGAAATTGCTCTTGCACACATAACATTCTGGCAAAAGGTGTCATACCTACAATACGGGCCATCATCTATAGCACAATGGATACCCTTACTCTAAAAAGCATGACGTTCTGTCTTTGAATCCAATATTCTTTCCGGACAATGGCAGTTTAGCAGGCAGCAAACATAGGGCAATAAGATTTCTAAAGAGCCTACAAATCACCCCTCTCATGAGTGGATCTATTTTCTGTGGACAACGTAACTACAGATGAGGCCCCACACGCTGGACTGCCATCTAGCCTCCAGCTCTGCTGAGGGAAGATGAGCCGGAGACGTACCACATAAGTCCAGAGTAGGTCTCATGTCCAAATTGTACCTAACAGGACAATCAAATGCAAATTTGTTCATTTAAAGGCAATATATGCATTCAAAGGCTAGAAATGCATCTATTAAGGTTATCATCAAGGTTTAAATCAGAGTGAAATTGATGCCTTTTACGCCACGCATAGTGTTAGTTGGACAATTCAGGTAAAAAATATTTTTAATCATAAGTTTTTAGTATGTTAAATTGACCAATCATATCAAAATTGATAGATTGAACTTGCACTATGCTTTGATAAAAGTCATCAACTTTGCTTCGAATTGAACCTCAATTATAACCTTAGTATGTGTTTCTAGCCCTAGAATACATATATTTGATTAAATTAACAACTTTGCATTACTTTTCATATTTTCCCGATTGCCCTGGGACGTAAATTTTGGACATGAGAGGTTTGAAGACATGTGTGGTACCCCTTCAGCCCAATATGGCTGGCTCTACTAGTTTTTTCATTTGCATCAACCCTTCCTTCTCACACTCATAGGAGGAGATGGCGCATAAACATATAAGCATATTGTCTAAATCTTCGTCTACCTGAGACAACCATGGGCCCCGTGGCATATTTTTGATCAAGGGGCTGATAACAAAAATATTGACAACGCCCATTGCAGCCTATTGAATTGTCTTTTGGGCATTAGGGGGCATATGATGGTTCCGTGGCACATGGGGATTTCACATTCTAATAATTCAATGTTGTTATTAAAATTCGTATCATCACCTCACAAATGAGAATAAACTTTATCTCACCCGCCATGATGGCTTTGCCAGGATGTTTCTTTCGTGCTGCCCCAACAGCGGCCGCAGTCATGTGTGATCTTGGCCTAAATCCTTGCAGATTTGGAACAGTCTTGGCCTGGTTGGCTGTTCCTTTCGCGTCCCTATCCATCTTCAATGGCCTCAAACGGAACGATCTTGCTGTTTAGGAAAGGAGAGAGCCTGAACAGTTGTTGACAAAACTCTAATTACTGAATTGCAGTTATTTTTGTTCAAACTGCAGAAATTGCAACGGTGGCCATCAAACACGTTGCACACCACGGCACGACAGCAGACTGCACACATCACAACACAGCACGTGACCACGAAACGAATCCAATTTGCATACATTGAATTGAATTGATCCAACCCCCTCTTCAATTCAATTCAATTCATATCTAGCATTTTTAATTGTAATATACTGTTTTTCAAAGTTTAACTTACTAACCTTACACTTATAAACCACTGATATTATTACAGAGACCCTTTACTGGCAAGACTTATTCTTATCCAGTCTCTTAGATCTATTATTATCTTAGGTAGATTGGTCTCTCGTATTACTGTTTTTTGGAATATATAAAAAATTCCAATTGGAAGGATTGTCTGTCTTATTCATGTTATTTTGGTGATTTTACGCTTTATTACTGTCAATTATTGGGTCTGTTTACTTGATACGAAATGGCCCTGGCAATCAAATATCAAAATGGTCTCTGCAAAAATTTCTCCACTAGTAGGCAGGGCCATGGCTGTGAAAATCTGATTTCAAGCCTAACCTAGATAATTTCAATGGTTTCCTAGACTTTCGAGCATGGAGATTCAGAATCCAAGATGGGACCAAAAACATTTTGCCTATTTGTCACGTGATTAATTGTAATAAATCCATTATAACTTCAAGTATAGCCGTGTGATTTTGCTGTTCTTAAGCTTATTTGAAAGCGCATTTCTCAAGCTTTCGAATGATGTATTCAATTATTATTTTTGCTGACGTCTTCATTTTTGCTGACGTCAGCATTTTTTTGTGACGTCACAAGATTTTTTCAATTTCATTGTCATTTTCGTTTTAGATATGCACAAAATATCTTTTAAGATGTATCAGAGCAGTGAAAGCACGGATGGTTTTTCACATTAATTCTTCTTTTTTAGAACGTAGCCCTTCTTAGTTACACTATATTTTGTCGTGCTTTGTATATGACTCGAATATTATTAACCATATATCAAACAAATAAATAAGAAAAAACTATCACCGAACACAAGTTAAGGGATCCAGTCAAGCCTGTCATCGTCTTCATCACTGTCCTAGCTGCTAGTATCACCGAAATAGATTGATATCTAGCTCCTGGTTGGTATCAAAGCAATGCATTTAGCTCCAGTATCTACTTTGTCACTTTCACTAATTTCGCTGTCCTCATCTCCTTCTCTCCTTGGCTTCTTACTTTCAGTTGGGGTAGTGCTTGTTTTTCTACTTCTACGCTTGGAATGAAACGATGGTGGCAATTGTTCACCTTGAAAATTAAAGTTATGAATTGCCATGGAAATCAAAATAAAGGGCTCTGAAAGAGAATTTCGAAACATGACATGAATCCATTTACAGTTTCTATGCTTCAAGCAAAAAAGAATTGATAGGAAAATTGCTCCAAAATAATATATTTTATATATAGATATTTTCCTGTCTTTCGAACGACCTAAGCAGCACAGTGTCTGATTTCAGAAGTACTCACGCTATTTCTGACATTATAGAGATTATCTGTTTTTCAGAGGATCATCCAATTGGTAAAGAAATATTTAGAATTTAAAGCTCTTTGGTTGCCATCTATAGTGAGGTATATAAATACAAAATTATCTTATACCTGTAAACCATACTGGCAGCACTCTGTCCTCAGCATCGACGTCCCATCCGTTATTCTCCAAATTGATGTTTGTAATTTCTTGAAATTGTTGCCAGTAGGATGACGGCAAAGTCTGCAAAACCTGGGTCTAGAGGCAAAGCTCCTGAGCCTTTCGCTTTCAATCCTTTCGTCAAAAATTGTATGACTGTATCCTTGATTCAACTAAACATTCTTCAAACTTGTCAGTATAAATGATCGTTTGTACGAATCGAGTGATATCTTTTATTCCTTTCTGGCTTAAATGTTCTGCTTTTCCTATTTCATTTAGCAAAAGAAGAGATTTATCATCCTTTTACAGTTTTTTTAAAACTAACACCTTCCCAAATCAATAGAAAAATGAAGTTGTATCACACCCAGTAATGGCATACAATAGAGGTAAATAGGATGATATTCTTTCCCCTATAGGAATGTGTGGACTTTGCTTACATCCTCAAATTTGTCATGGTCTATCTTCGTGAGCAACTGTGTCTCCCTTTAACAAGTTCAAGGATTTGAGCAAAAGATACCTCAAGGAAATGCATGGTCACTATTTTTACAGTCTTTGGATGGTACACAACTTCAGTATAGCCAGAAAAATCGGAACCATAATGAAACAAACACATAGATAACTACTTAAGCTTTTCGTCTGACACTCAACAGAGTAATACGTCAGAAAGAGAACGAAACAGAAACCTGACTGATTATATACCCAGATGTGGATCGAAATAGGCCAATCAGAAAAGAGTTGAATGATTGGTATTGTGTGGGAAGACCAATCAACACCCACGATACAGTGAGCTGACCAATAAGATTATTTCAAGAGTCCTAAGGCGAAAACGAACTCCTTCTGTATACACAATAGGGGATCCCTGGTTTTAATGTAGACAGATTCCAAAATAGCTAAGTGAAAAGTAGATCTTGCTCTGCCAATTATTCGAAAGCAATTCTCACTGTAGGCTTTAGCACACTCTGGGTTGTCGAGCAAATGTTGACCTATAGCAGAGTCATGTTTTAGTGAGCTTTTTGGTTTTGAGGCGCAAGATTTTTAATCTTCAGCATCTGATATTTATTGGTATCAAATTAGGAAAAACTGATATTTTGAAGTATTACGATTATTTAACTGAAATTTAGCTAAAATAAGACGCTTTGGAAATTACAATCTGCGACATTTTTGGGTATACAAAATATCAAAATAGCTGATATTTTTGGGTTTTTGTGAAAATCAGCTGATATTTTGATGTCGAAACAATCTCGAAAACAGTGATATTTTATTATTCTTCATATCAAAACAATGAACCCTTGAAAAAAATTACTCACAATTTCTAGGCTTGAAGTAGAAGCTCTAGTTGCCACGAAAGGTTCTAGGAACTGTAATTTTTCTAGAACCCATTGCGTTTTCTTCGTTATCCCCTTTCTTGCACTTCCACTTTTCTGTGGCTTCTTGGCCTTTGTATATTTATTTCTAAGTTGCATGAGTTTTGTTTTCACCGATTTCACTGAAAAAAATATTTATATTAATGTATCATTATACTTTTTTGGATTAAAATACACTCTCTTCTTTTATAAGAGCCAGTGAAATTGTTTTGGCTGTTCTTAAATATTCTTTGATTTTCCAGGCTGAAATGTTCTTAAATTGTTTTTACTTTGTAAGGCCTTTATTGTGCTTTAGAAGCCTGTTTTTGCCGTTATTTGTAGAAAAACAAACACAAACAGTTTGCCAAAACCGTGACAAGAAGGTGAGGTCAACATACGTGCTATGGATTATTTAGGAACTCCACCACCCACCCTGCCTGCCATACTATACATATACAGTTAAACTAGCAAACACCCAGCAAGGCCCACCAAAGTCTTATGAATGTTTGTAGTAGGCCTATACTCACCATTTTGTTCCACCTTTTCAGCAATCTCCGCCACAGCTTTTTCTCGTCTGTTCCGATCTTTGAATTCTGGAGATCTTACATCATAAAGGCAAGGATAATCTGGCCACACCTCGACCAACTTTTCTTCTAGAATTGCCTCACTTAAATAAACGCTGTTCATGGTCATTATGCTTCGAATAAAAATACGAACGAACTTTGTTGTGACAGTACTGTGCTCCCTTCTCTGGTTTGATGGTTTTTGGCGCCAACTCATGGATACAGTCATACAATTTTTGACGAAAGGATTGAAAGCGAAAGGCTCAGGAGCTTTGCCTCTAGACCCAGGTTTTGCAGACTTTGCCGTCATCCTACTGGCAACAATTTCAAGAAATTACAAACATCAATTTGGAGAATAACGGATGGGACGTCGATGCTGAGGACAGAGTGCTGCCAGTATGGTTTACAGGTATAAGATAATTTTGTATTTATATACCTCACTATAGATGGCAACCAAAGAGCTTTAAATTCTAAATATTTCTTTACCAATTGGATGATCCTCTGAAAAACAGATAATCTCTATAATGTCAGAAATAGCGTGAGTACTTCTGAAATCAGACACTGTGCTGCTTAGGTCGTTCGAAAGACAGGAAAATATCTATATATAAAATATATTATTTTGGAGCAATTTTCCTATCAATTCTTTTTTGCTTGAAGCATAGAAACTGTAAATGGATTCATGTCATGTTTCGAAATTCTCTTTCAGAGCCCTTTATTTTGATTTCCATGGCAATTCATAACTTTAATTTTCAAGGTGAACAATTGCCACCATCGTTTCATTCCAAGCGTAGAAGTAGAAAAACAAGCACTACCCCAACTGAAAGTAAGAAGCCAAGGAGAGAAGGAGATGAGGACAGCGAAATTAGTGAAAGTGACAAAGTAGATACTGGAGCTAAATGCATTGCTTTGATACCAACCAGGAGCTAGATATCAATCTATTTCGGTGATACTAGCAGCTAGGACAGTGATGAAGACGATGACAGGCTTGACTGGATCCCTTAACTTGTGTTCGGTGATAGTTTTTTCTTATTTATTTGTTTGATATATGGTTAATAATATTCGAGTCATATACAAAGCACGACAAAATATAGTGTAACTAAGAAGGGCTACGTTCTAAAAAAGAAGAATTAATGTGAAAAACCATCCGTGCTTTCACTGCTCTGATACATCTTAAAAGATATTTTGTGCATATCTAAAACGAAAATGACAATGAAATTGAAAAAATCTTGTGACGTCACAAAAAAATGCTGACGTCAGCAAAAATGAAGACGTCAGCAAAAATAATAATTGAATACATCATTCGAAAGCTTGAGAAATGCGCTTTCAAATAAGCTTAAGAACAGCAAAATCACACGGCTATACTTGAAGTTATAATGGATTTATTACAATTTTTACCTTTTTTGATTACGTCATTAATCACGTGACAAATAGGCAAAATGTTTTTGGTCCCATCTTGGATTCTGAATCTCCATGCTCGAAAGTCTAGGAAACCATTGAAATTATCTAGGTTAGGCTTGAAATCAGATTTTCACAAGCATGGCCCTGCCTATAGGGGAAAATACTATCTCGCGTTGCTACTGCTGGAATGAATGACTTGAGAATCCAAAGCTTTTTAAGAAAGAGGTTTGGGAGGGCATGTCCATTGATGCAGTATCACGTGACACCTGGACTAAAATACAGTAAAAGTAAATCTAAATATTTTACTAGCTGACCTATTTTCATGGATATTGTCTAAATGTTTTTATAGCTGGACTGTTATTAGAGAGATTTAATAAGAGCGGAGATTTAGAAAAGAGAAATTGGAGAGAAACTAATCAGAATCTTAGCCATCTGATGATAAACATTTCAAGCCTTTTTCTAAATATTTTGACTTGAGATTAATTAATCAACACGCAAAAAGTCCAGGAGCAACCGAGATTCTTATTTCTACAACCATCTCATTACTGAAGTTTGGAAGTCGGAATATGTTTTAACAAGTAGAACTGTTAAGGATATTCATTAGTTGAACTGTCTTACAAATATACGAACGAGGGCAGCTGCAAGCTCAAATGTCACCTGTGAGTTTTGGGTGTTAGTCGTTATCATTTCATTTATCTTCATGCAGATGGGTAGCAGAACTACTCGAGAGAATTTTGCACCGACCAAACATCTTGATCATGCGATAATTGATAAAGATAGCATGAAATTGAGTGGAAGACCCTTGCAAATGTTCTGAAAAGAGAGAGGGATATTCAGTGTCTTGATTTCTAAAGCAAGTGTATTGTCTACACCATAACCCGTCGAGAAGCAAGAATTCTTCACCAGAAGTCAGGACATTAATTTCAAGCGTAAAATGATGATACAGTGAAACAACTCTACAACAACATAAAATCATCCACAGTAGACAACCACTATGAATGAGTAGGGATTTATCTTCGATCTTGTCCTCATTCAGTACTCCCATTGAAAAGATGAGAACAAGTACTTGTCGATGGGCTCTATGATAGAAATAATATAACTGTTAGATGCGCGAATTCTTCACTAGAACACAACAGGACATTAGATTTCAAGCGGATAAAATGATGATACAACGAAACAACTCTACAACATAAAATCATCCACAGTAGACAACCACTATGAATGAGTAGGGATTTATCTTCGATCTTGTCCTCATTCAGTACTCCCATTGGAAAGGTTAGAAAAAGTACTTGTCGATGGGCTCTATGATGCTAATACTATAACGCATAAAAAAGCAAGAATTCTTCACCAGAACACAACAGGATATTAGATTTCAAATTTCATATTTCCACTCCCCTATAAAACATCTCCTCCAACAGACGACCACTACAATGGGTAATGGATACATCCTCCATTATATCCTTGTTCAAGTGTTGGACGTGTTGCCTTTCCTTTTAACAATAATCGGAAACATTCTTTGCCTTGTCGTATTATTTAAAAAGAGATCCCTTCACACCCCCTCAAATGTCTTTCTGGGAGCCATGTGCATAAGTGACTTATTTGTGGGGTTCATCGTTCAACCCTTCTTCATAATCAACTGCAATATTCCGTTCCATGGAAACTACAGTTTCGTATCGACAGAGCTCTGTGCTAAATTGATGGGCGCTGGCTGTTCGTTCTTGATTGCCATCATGATTAGCGTGGATCGCTATACCGCCATTTGCCACCCTTTCTACTACGTAAAGGTCGCCAACTGCCAAACTAATTTGGTCATAGCAGGGTCAGCATCAGCCCTCTATTGTGCAATGTGTATCATAATGCTAGCCATCGACAAAGGAGTATACCTCTCAGTGTGTCTGCTGATAGTGGGAATGAGTGGCTATTTGGTTGTCATTGTCACGTACTGTTTGATCTATCGAGTGATTTACAGGCAGAGGAGAGTGGCTGTGACGATCGGAGAGATTGTAGGCTCAACACGACATGAAGTACGTAGGATGCACAAAGAAAGGTCCAGAACCTTCACGATCGCATTCGTGCTTTTAGCCTTGTTGATTTGCTATGCACCATCATTTTTGCTCCTCATTTATTTTAATTGGGTTGACCGCTCTAAGGTCGACTCCACCATAGATTGGCGTTACGTCGATGTTTGGGCAAGATTCATTCTTTTACTTAGCAGCTGCTTCAACCCGATCCTTTACTGCTTGCGATGCACAGAGGTGAGGAAGGCAGTATTCATGGTGTTAAGGTTAAACAGAATAGGTAGAGAACAGAATACTGTGGCAAAAATTTCTAGAATGGAAGGGGAAAATGATGCAGGAAAGTAAACAGACAAAGGTAGGACTTAGAGCCTAAATAAAACACTGGCTACAAATATGAAACTTGTGATCTTACGCTTCCAGCAGGCAGTCCTGGGTTTACATAAAGTCACACTGTTAGAGTGGAAGAGAAAAATGATGCAGAAAAGGAGACAGAAAAACGAAGAGTTTAGACCCTAAGACGCTAAGAATATAGCTGAGATGTAGACAAGACCCTAACTAAACTGAAGAGATGAATGTAGGCTATACCATTGCCAATAGCCAATTATATAAACTCTAATAAACTATAAGTGCAACACCGTTGAAGAAAAACACTAAACGTATCGGGCCGTTTGGTACCAAATACAACGCCATTGACAACTTTATTGCCAAAGTAAAAAGACCCTCTTCAAATGGTCTTTCATCGGTGTTGTAAAGGTGTATCCGGTTGCGCATAACTCGTTCCCAAACCTCTTATTGTAATCACGCTATGTCGAGAGAACGCACAGAAGTCAACGGTGTGCGTGTCATTTCCTAAGCTAGTCTTAGGTGAAAGTCGAAATGTTCTTGTATATAGTTTGTGAATAGTCAGTTATTGTTATGAATATAAGATATAAAACCCAAAGATGTCTTCTTCATTCCGAGTAAGGCCCTGACTCAATTACTTCCAAACAATCTGTACAGAACTCGAGGATGGCGAGGAAAATCAGAAAACACAGCAAAACACAATATCTACTGAAGCTTTGTGTCCGATATTCATCATTGTAGTACGTCAGAAAGAGAACGAGAACAAACATAAATAACTTTTTTACCAAGATGTTGATAGAGACTAGCCAATCAGAAAGGAGTTGAATGATTGATTGGTGAGGAAAAACCAAACATCGTCTGGGGGGAGTCCAGTAAGATGAACAATGTACTGTTAACGATAGAGCCCTAATGGGAACAAGAACTCTTTCTGTCTACACAATATGGAATTCATGTTGTGGGATCAACTTCTCGGTATAATCATTCATTTTCGTTTTCATTCTAACGCAAGTGTCAGATACAAACCTTTAATGGATATCATATTTGCTGTGTTCCCAATTTTCCTCACCATCCTCATCTTTCGATATTCAAATCTATAAAATGGTTGTAATAAAGAACGACACAGCTCAAGAAACCAGACGATGATATCGTGCAACTGATGTATCTAATTAACAAGCAAGCATGCAAGTAAATAACACAAATCAAATCGAACTAAATGAAAACTTCTCATAAGCGAGACATGAGAAAGACCCAATCATTCATCGAAGTTTAAATTGTGCATTTTAATTACTCAAATTAAAAAAAAAGAAAAATAAGTCCAACATAAGATGCTTCTACTTCTTCCATGCTCTTTCTACATCTTCTTCTTGATAAATGGCTGAAAAAGGAAGGAAAATCTGTCAGTTGTCATCAATGTGTAAAAAGCAGACCTTTGGTTACTTATTAATTGGGCCTGAGCATTATCAAGGAAACCAGAAGAACAAATTTAAAATGGATAAAGAATTCAAAATAGAAATGACATCAATGTTGTTTAGAAGTCTTTGATGAATAGATTTCTCCCGAATTTGTTGCTTTTCTGTTCGAATGAAAGTAGATCGAGCTTAGGCTCGATTCATGAGAAGGAACAGTCTCATCGGCTCACAAAATCAGAAGTATTGCATTCAGTTTCTCTGCAATACAATAATGTCATTGAATCATGGGAATTCAACGATAGCCTCGTAGTGGAATTACACATTCTACAATCAGTTGTATGGCCTACATTTTCTTGTCCATTCATTCGCTCTCAGAACTTTCTTTCTCAACATATTTTCTTCTCAAAGTTCTCTGCGTCACAGCCTATCTAACCTAGGATTCTACACCCTATTTGCAATCCTCTAATAACCACAAGCTGCGTCATTTCATGTATCAATTTACTTTCATCTTTGTATATAAACTGTAGATTTTACATTGTAATTTAGTTCATTAGAGTTCAGATGTTAATAATTACATAAAGACAACGTGTCTCGCTTCTCACTGGCTCTCTGTTCTCCGTTTGACCGGTTCACATGTTAAACTAGTTCGAGGTTGGACAGTTCTCTTGAAAGGCAAACATTCAAGTGTCTTAGTTCGGGGGGCAAGGAACTCACTTCTTGGCCCTCGCTAAAGCCAAACTTAACACGTAGCTGATTTCGGAAATGATTATTTGGCAGTTGGGCTTAATGAGCAAGCAATTAAGTTACTGGCAAACCAATATTCTACCGCCGTGTTACTGTAAGCCCTTTATGCTAACATCATGTTACTAACATGTACCATCAAGCAATTATCTTCCCACACAGTTTAATAATCTTTACGGAATAATGTTGAACAAAATCTTACATGGTCAATCAGCAACCGGCAAACTTTGGACCGCTTGCAGAAGAGACACCATTTTGACAACAACCAAATCTTGTGCCAGAACAATCTGCTTCAGCCGGCTCACCGGGTGCCAAGGCTAGAATTGTGACAATGAATAAGCATTAAAAAAATCAGCAACATGTCACACTGTTTTGAAAAGACCGTTAAACAGTTAAACAGCTCTTTATTATCTATCTCGAGACAGACAGCTAACGAAGTATTGTCTAGGCATTGTCAATCTTATTGCCAGAGTGACGTCAGGATATCAGAGAACGCAAAACGAGAAGGGTGGTAATGTTTCATAAAAACAACTGGAATCACGAGGTGTGGTCTAATCGAGATGAAGGACAGGGAGAAACCGCTCCAATAGTCTACCTATTCAGTCGGCCCTTTGTGCTTTGCACACAAACCGGTATCTTATGAAGATAATAAGCGTATTTGCCTATCAACTGCTGTATTATCAAAAACATGGATAGCATACGAAGAAGAATGAATTACATACCTGGATCGTCAAAAATAGTTTCTTCCTCTGACATTGGAGCATTGAATGCTTGCTGCAAAACAAAAACCAACAAAATCAATTTCGAAAGCACCTGAGAGAAATGACTGCTGTTATCCAAATACTGTACTGAGCAGCCTCCATTGTACCAACATTATCTCCCAACAAGCATCATGTTATCCCTCCACTGAACTGATGTTAGCTTTCCGCGTACTAAACAACTTCCACTCTACTGAACTGATTCTATCCTCGACTGTTCTGAACAGCCTCCACTGTACTGTACTTTACTGTACCAAACACTGAACACAGTGGGCTGAGTAGCCTCCATTGTACTGCATAGACCCCGGTTGTAAAAAGGTAAAATATCGCGAAGAAATAAGATATCAAATACAATAATTCCAACGAGCAACAAGCAAAGAAAAAGTTTCCGACATTCTGAAAGAGGAATAAAGCAAATAACTTTGAAGATCATGTCAGAAAAGATTTACCTGGACGAAAAACAGGAGCATCACTGAGAAAACCACGAAGACCTTCATCTTGAAAGCAAATCTCGAAACTGGATGAGATGAAACACAACCTGCACCCTTGATGACCACTGTCAATCTAGGGAAAGCAAAAAGCGGAGACCAGATATATGACAAGAGATATTTGTGCAGCTGATTTATCTGTGATTAAAACCAAAGCATTTGCTTCCGTTCGAAAATGATTTTGAATAGAAATTAATAATTCCTCGATTTTTGTTTGCGCAAAAGGCAAACATTAATTCGCATGTCGCACTTATCGAATGTATTGAATGCAAGGCAAATATGAAAATCTGAGCAAATTGCAATTTCGATTCTGAATATAAGCAATTGAAGTTTGACTAGCTTTGAATGTGTGCAGATTTGATTCTTGGCATTGTTTGACGTCGGTAGGGCTTCGAGTAAAGTATTAATTTTTGCCCTCTTGGAGGTCTGGGCAATTTGAAAGAGTGCGCAGTGGATACGAAAGCCTTCCATACTGAACCAGATTCCATAATAATTGTGTTTTGATTTTCATCCTTTGAACACAAGGGTTCAAGAATAAGATCAAAAAGCGGAATTTCCCCTGCTGCAGTTGGCAATCATGTTGGTTTGCATGTTTCTGTCCAGCCAGCGCATTGAGACGCACCGATAGACATGTTATTTTGGTGCTTCAGATTCTGTACAGCCTGGCTCTGGGTTTTAAGGCTGCACTTTCATGAATCTGATTGTAACGGTTCCATTTTAGTATTTTAGGGCTTGCGTTTACACGGGTTCAATTTCACTTGAAGTGAAACTGTGTGGGATCTATGTGACTCATACCCTTCTTTGTCTTGTTTTCCATCTGAGTCAATTTGGAATCGTTCCATCCGTTTACACGGGATCGGTTCCAAACTGGATCCACTCCGTAAGTGGACCCATATGGAATTGCTAAATGGAACGGTTTCGAGCAGACCCGTGTAAACAAAAGGCAGTAGCGTACCCAAAATGGTTTGGTCCCACCACCGTAAACGCAGCCTAAATCACCATGCGTTCAACTAACACCGAAGGGGTATAGTGGAACCTAATTTTTAATTTGCAGACATCTGCAACGCAAACGAGTGCAGTAAACACACTAGGACCTCTCACTACTTTTTATATTGACCGTTACCGTGACCGTTACCGTACTGGAAGCGTGCCCTTACCTTGGTTAAGCTATCACGTTAAACAGAAACTCACTCACTCAGGACACATTGAGTTTCATGACACCTTTTTGAGAATTCTTCGTGTCTCTTGGGTCGTATCCATCCATAACTGCCCACGGAACACTGCTAGAAAATTCCCTTTAACAGACCGCATGTTAACCCACTCACTAAAACATGGATTCTAAAAGATGGGGTTTTCGCTAGCCTACTTCGAAAAACAAGAAACGAATTTGGTCCACCATTAACCCCATGAGAAGGGAGATAAAACACAAACGTCAAAAGCATTTAACTCACCACATGTATCATATAGGCATCCAAGTATGATCCAAGGCATTGCACAGCAACTGGAAATTTCACTGCACTTGAAATTACGACTTTGTCTTCCGTGCTATTTGTTGTAAGCGCAATGTTATGCTTAAATCATACAGCTCTTAATGAAAATAACCAAACAAAAGCAAACTGGCTCAACATCTTCTATTACTTCAACAACATATAGAAGTTGCAGGGTATCAGGTCTGTGGATATTGGCTCTCCTTACCATTGTGGGGCACCGAAATTTAGGAAATTGCAATCAAGATTTTGTGAAGCTCGAAATAAGAAATTGCCATTTCCATTGCTGGCTAATTACTAAGCATTTAATACACATTTTAACTGCGCTCCAAGCCTAAAGACAAAACAAGGGGAAAGACAATGTTTCTGGTGATTATGCATCAGACCCTTAGTAGTAATGGACTACATAAAATACTAATCTGCTATTTGCTCGGCGGATAAAAACCCACCTTGAATTCATCCCCCTTTAATAAAAAAACAATTGGTCTTTGAATAGGTGGATAGCAAAACAAGTATAAAAAGTAGTTGGTATGAAATTAATAAGAGTATAAGAAAATGATAAGGCCTCGTGGCACTCGGATCTCCAAAACATTTAACCCCACACAAGAAGGAAATCCATATTAATTGAGCCGTCCAAGTCCTGAATTTAATCTGGGATCTATACACTAGCATTCCTTAGATCTTCGATGAAATAGGTTTGATCAGGGGAACACGACAAAGGGCTGTATCTACGACAATGATTACCGAGATTAATGTGCATAAAACGTCAAAAGGGCAAACATTTCCTTGTTTCTGAGTGATAAGCTGATATTGAGAGACAAAGAATTTCAAAAACAGGCAGAGATGAACGAGTTAAGTCAACAGTAGAGAATAATTTATGCTCACAATTTCACATAAAGAAGGTTTTCATGTGGAAGGAGCACAAACATCGTCTAGGAAAGGGCGACTCGTTTTAATCAGCAGCTGATCAATTCGCTATTTTCAAATCCTAAATTAGCGTCCGTCTGAAGAAATTAATTATGAGATATTCCCATGGCCTACTAAATTGCCAAATCTTTATTTCATATGTTTTCAGGCTTTTTATTTGGTATATCTATGCCAAGAGTCATGAATTACAAGTACTTTATGTAACCTTGAATTTCCACATAAGAAATGCTTGAAACATCTATTATCAATGCAGTTTATTGCATCGCAAAAATGTAAAAAGATACGCTTCAGATTATTTAGCTATCCTGCAGTAAAATCAATTTTAATCTTATTAATCAACTCAAAAAATATTGCTTATAGACCGTCAGATATTATACCTGTTTTGGCGGACACGGTTTTTAACAAACAATATCCTTTACAATGCATTATACGAAAAACGATTGTTTTTGCAATGATGAATACTGCAGGGACTTTCAACGAGTCGATTATTCACAGTTTGATGGCATTCCCTTCTGTTCCGTTCAGTAATAATACAGATTTGATGATAAGAAAAGTTATTTTGTTTAAGAAACTGGACAGCCTAATTTGATAACTTGAGTCTCGTACAGCTGATAAGGCGAGGCTTAATTCCATAATGTCCGTTGCAGGTTTTTAAAAACGAAGCAAGCAAAATCGTTGAGGCATTTCCAATCATGCCGGGATTAATCTGATCAAAGATAAATGCAAATAAATCATTCCAGTTTCAATTGAATAATTTTAATTCAATTCAAGTTACAAAACTGGAAGGAAATGAAAAACTTACAATAACTACGTGCATAATAATTCATAAACGAAACTAGTTTTAAGGAAAATATATTTATGCCAGAGCTCTCCCGCTTCTAAGAGCACTTATTAAGAAATTGAATGAGTGAAATTTGAATAACAACTGAAAATTTGGGAAATTCATACTGAAACAAAAAAAGATTTAACGATTTAAATAACTTGTCTGTAAATTCAATCTAGTTTGAAACACAAAGTAGTTTCCAAAAGTTCAGTTTTGATGCCTATTTTCAAAACTTTTCCCCAAATTCCTGACAATTTTACAAATATTAGGAAGATCCTGCTACAACCTTTAAACACCTTACTATGCCCCATCCCCCCAATTAGCTACACCTCTCTCCAAATCAGGCAATAAAAGCATATACAAATGGTACTTGACTTGCTAGCAAGCTATTCGTCCAAAGTCATTTTACTGAATCATAATTAGTGATTATCTTTAACAGTTGATTTTTATAAACATTTAAATTCTAATAAATATGGCTACAAATTTTATAATAAGAGTAGAAAGAAATAAGGTTTTTGAAAATCTTTTACACATTTATCATCTTTGACAGTATTAAATGGTTGCAGCATACTTTTCTGCATGAAAACCAATATCATATTTTGAAATTCCTACTTTAACTACTCAAAAATTCAAATCAATTTGTTTCAAACATAAATTAAGCAAAAATATTGCAACCAATTTATGTTAGAGCTCTTAAGATTACAGTGGAAGACTCCACCGAGAATTGTCTAGGAAGAGATTATTGAGCAAATAATATAGTAGGGCATTTGAAAATATGATTAAATGTGTCAAGTAACCTTACTTCAGCCTCATCTTACCACGAGTCCTTATATTGAGTTTTACAGGAATTGGTTGGGATTAGCAGTCGGATTTCGTAGATGTCGATACTTGAATGCAAAATAAACACCAGCGAACTACAAAAAGAAATTATCATACCGTAAACTCCACTTGTAGACTTTGCAACTTGTACATATGTCTTCCATAACAAGGTTTGGGTTTTGTAGAGTATAAGCATGCAGCTTTTTCCATAATTATTTGGCAAGGACTAAATTACAATTTTTCGTTGTAATAAGGTGTCTGAAGAGGCGTCTGTTCAGGGAGAGTTAACTGTATTCAAGAAAAAGTTACAATAAGGCGGCAAAATACTAAACAATTTTCAGTTGATTTCGATTTTCAGGCTATATATGTATTGAGTTATCTGCAGCACAGATTTTCTATCTGTTATGCATCTACTGAGGTCGTTTTGGTATATGCTCAATGTTTTAGCTGCCTATCTTTGTTGTTACTTTTACACATGCAGGAGAGGTACTTTTTCCTGAGACACTGGTGGTTGAGCAGGGTCAAGGAGAAAGACGTAGCACATAAGCTAAAATTAAACTTATGATTTAGAAATGGTTCTGATTTGCAGAAAATGCTCACCAAAGAAAAGCTGAAAAATAAAGCCACACCACCAGTTGCTCGTCTGAACTTCTTGAAACTATTTGTCTCCAATTCTCTCAAACATGTACTGCATTTTGGACAGGTTTTGTCTTTTGATCCTTTACAGCATTTCAGCTAAAACACAATGTATTGAGTCAGCTGGTTGATGATAAGTCGTGGCAATTTAGGAAGGCTTGAAGAGTTTGCAATAGGAAAAATATCCTACCTAGCGATAACAATTAGTTAAAGACTCTTAATCAACCATCAAATTTTATCAACGCAGTGCGTATCAGTTACATGAATTTCTATGTTAGAAATTAAAATTGCACAGCTAAATGAAAAAAGCTCTAAACGCCGCTCTTATTGAAATATTGCAAGTCTTAAAACTGTATTCTGCATACAAACATACATAAATCCACCAAACTGCAATACTATAATAGACCCCCTAATAAAAGCATTTGAAGATCTTTTGCTTACGTTTCTCAGGGTGGATGTATTGATACCATTAATCAAAAATCATTTAAGAAACACATGAGATTCAGCATCCTAAAGTAAAGCATCTGATTCTAATCAAAGTTCACCTCTGAACAAGATGGATGTCCCATACTTCCAGTAGTGATAGTTTTGTTTTCGAATCCACAGCAGTCACCAATCTTCTGTAAATCTCTTTTTGTTGATGTTCTCGAGTTTGCCCAGCCCTTTTGCAAGGCAAGATGTTGCTGACTTTTGCTCATGGCAAGTGCAGCCAGCGAGAAGGCAAACATAAGTACAAACAACATTACCAAAATAACCATATACTTTTCTCAGTTAAGAATAAATCAACCTGAAATTGAGAGTAACATGGATTCATTCCTAATTAAATTCATAGAAAATCATAATTTCTCCTAGTTACCATGAAATGTTGATACTCACAGTCACTTCAAACCAATTTGCTAGCTTATTTTGGTGGGATTGGCACTTTCAATCAGAATAATTTGTGGGAATGAAAATTGAGGATTTTGAGCTCATGAGTTTTGAGACAGCACCTCATCTACCCCAGCAACTGATCATCAGGCCTATTGTTTTAATTGAACAAACAAAGCAATATCAGTCTCATCAATTGCAAACCACTCACATCCCCCCAAATGTTACCATGAACCTATCCAAGTTCTTTAACAACAAGTACACTGGACTGCCCATGAGTGGCCACTTTCCGTCAAAAACTATTTCAATTGATTTCCGAATCCTGCTTCTTATCAATATTACTTCTCAACCCTACACAGTAGCTGTGACAGTCCACCTGGTGTGGGTAAGAGGCAAGCCTCCTGTAGCCCATATGTAGTTGTTAAAGAACAAGTTCGGGTTTGTTTCTTAATTCGGTGAGTGGTGGTGCAATTCTAGAGGTGATTATATACTACCCTGATGAATGTCAGATGAATAGCTTCAGCAAATTTTGCAATGTTTCCTATTATAATGCTACCAAGTTCTGTACTGATCAAAGACTATAAAACATACCACCATATGATTATAGCAGTTGAATAAAAACAATGGAAGGATACAAAGAAGAGAACAATTTGATTCTGTTTCCATGCTCCATAAAATCCAGCCAAAGCAACAAAGAGGAGAAAGACTCCAGCTGCAATAATTCCTCCATTAATAGGCCAACTGCTCAGAAGTGAGTGAACTTTGAAGTAGACTGGAAGCGTCATCATTATCAAAGCTATTATCTGCAATGAGAACACAGTCAGTGATATTTGATAAGGCTCTACATAGCTGTGTTTTTGGCATATGGAAATACAAACTTATCTTAAAAACATATCTGGAATGCTAGCTATTATGACTTAAGTAGCCAGGAGTAGCATTTTCAAGAATGTTTGATAATACAATGATAATAATGGTATAGCTGATAGGCTAAAATGCAATATTGGCCCTTTTATGAAACCCTCGGTAATTACTCATTACATCATATCAATCACTGAGGACAGGTATGGATGCAACGTTATTAGGATTATTCAACTGGAGGTGCTCTCTCCTCAATTAGCTTAGCTATTGAGAGAGCTCCTCCTTAAGAAATTCCCTTCATACAATAGCTTTCTCAATTTATCAATTTTCTAAATATATATTGTATTTGGTATTAATCATTATCTTACTTAAATATTTTTATTATAATTTATATTTTTATGTATGATGATTATTCATCTCCCCTGTTTGTATCTTAAACTTCAAAACTCTTAACTTCATTTATCATTATTGATTTAACCGTGACTCGTGATTCTTCTAATTTTCTAACTCTTGCTTTTCTTGATTTGATTGTCATCCATTTTGCTTTTCACAAATCGTTCCTAGGACACATAACCGTCACACAACGGTCCTCATCCCTAATCCTCTTATATTAGTTACATAAAACGCAATAATGCAATAATCATTGTCAAAATTCAAAGTGTAGACTGGAATACTAGTAATCAGGCAAATTTGATTTACTGAGAGCTAATGATGTCATTCCTGTTTGATGGTATGTCACACATCTGAAGCAATCAAGATCTTTAAATTCTCATTTTGCATTGTTTGTTTACGTAATGCAGAGGGCCGGTATGGGGGGGTCCCAGGAACGGTTTACGAAAAATAAAATGAATGAATATCGAATCACGAATATCAAACTTTAGAAGATCTGAACGAATCACGAATCACGATAACATCAATAACGATTCACGGAGAATTATAAAGTTTCAAACACGAAACACGAAGAATGGAAAATCCCGATAACGTTGCACGAATATACCCATACCGGCCCTCTAATGCAGCGTCTCGGGTAATTTTGAGTTGTACGTAGCTACGTGGTAGGTAAAGCTGTGACACAACATCATTCAATATACGTACCAAATATCCTAAATTCAGTCCACAAAGACCACATCGCAGACATCCGTGTGAAATACAGCGTCCTGCCATGATATGTCAGTAGACAGCGCACTGTTGGGCTCTGTTGTTGAAAAAAGCGAAAGCCCTTTTGGGGTCCTTAAAATTTAGGCCAGTTTTTTCGGCATCATCTTTTAGCCTACTAAACTCAACTGCAGCAGAGATGAGTTACCAATGTATAAATTTCCTTATCTTTCTTCTTCTTTCATAAATCGTTTAATTAGGTATTCGTAAAATTTAGAGTTGTCTCTCTCCGGGAAGTTTTTGAGGCTTGATGCCTTGCTGAGGCAAGTCCTGTCTTCGTGCGTCTTCTCACTTCTGCCTCCTTCACTTCAACGTCATACGCCGTTGTTGCTGTTGTTGAAACATAAGAGGCCCAAGAGTTCCACATTGTGGTACGTCAGTTTTCTTTGCAGTGAAAGTAGTAGGAGGTAAATTAAGAACATAATTTTGACTTTTGTAACATTATCAAGTAAATAATCCATCAAATGAATATCCACAAAGAAAGGGATATCATCAGTACTGCAAGGGGATACTATAAGTACATTGGACGGTGTTTAGTACTGTTGAAGGATATCATCAGTACAGTGGAGGGAAACCATTAGTACTGCGGAGGCATACCATCAGTACAGTTGAGAATGTCCAGAGCTATGGAGGATGTTAAGTGCTGTGGATATCATAAATGTGGGTAAGAAAAGTGACAACAAAGTTATTAGCAAACAAAACCATATTGAGGATAGAAATAATGAAGTACACAAGAAATCAGAGACAAATTATCAAAATATAAACAACATTATCAACAAGTGTGTTAAGTGAGTACATTAACAAGTTTTTCAGAAATCTGATCGTAAGATCCTCTGCCACGAACCTTCAGTGTCAAGCAGTTGTCACCAAGAAGACTTTTGAATATCACATCGCATTCGTACTCGACGCAGTGCCTGTAAACGAAGAACAGTAAGCAACTTAGCAGAGACGTCTTTGATCAGAACAGAATTTAGCATGGGCAGGGAAATCGGAAAAATTGCGAAATAACTAACGAAGCCATGCATGTGACATTTATCAGAGAAGTACGCCAGAAAAAGAATAAAATGAGACCTTACAAATAACCATACCCAGATGTGGATCGAAATTGGCCAATCAGAAAGGAGCTATTGGTATAGTGAAAAACAACAAACTATCACCGACAGTTCAGTAAGACGAACAATGAACTGTAATCGAAAGAGTCTTAGTGGAAAACGAACTTTTTCCGTTTACACAATATTAGACCCGTGGTTTTCATGTAGACAGACTCCGACATTCCAAAGTTAAATATCCACCTTTCTCTACCAATGGTGCGGAAACAGTTTTCAGCACAATTTAGATAGTCGAGTAAGGTTGACCCATGGCAGACTCATGTTTTGATCCACACTGGGTATGATATAATCTGTTAGGTTTAATTTTCGTTCTTTTTCTAACATAGCTACTATTCTGATTAGTGCCAGACGCTAAGCTTTAGTAATAGTTATAACGTTTCGCTATGTTTCTAATTTTCGTCGCCATCTTCAAATTCTGTACCAATCGAAGAAAATTCAGGCGTATTTAAAAGAGTCCTTCTCTGATGCGTGTCAGACGCGAAGCTTCAGGAGTTATGACTTTGGATGGTAGAAAAGTTATGGTATTTTGCATCCAATTTGAGTTTTTACAGAAATATCTCACCTGGCTTGGAAAGTCACTTTGACTGTCTCTGTACTTTTCATGTTATATTTGACATCAGCTTCTAACAGCCCACAGGCAGGAATGATGGAGAAAACTGATTTGCTCGTTTCAGGACTGTCTTTATCTACGAAGCAATTATTTGAATTCGTTCATTCAACGAAATAGTGGAAGGTGATTTCATACCTAGAGCTAGGTCTTAGTCATGTGACCATTGATGTTGTATATCTTATCATATACTGATTTCTTAGTGAAATAACCCCCTCAAATCCTTTAAGCAAAAAACTGCTTTTCACGTCTTCATGAGGGTATACTGAGAGTAGCTTATTACCATGCTTTGATTAAACAACCGGGGCACCATTGAATTTTTGGAGATTTTAAGGGGGTTCTATTTGAGGGGTGTTTAAAAGAAAGGGAGTTTATCATAATATTTCTCATCCTAAGCAATCATAGCGTGAAACTCTGAAAAACAACTGCATATCCTCTTATTGTAGGGTATATACTGTGAATTCCCTTATTTCTTTACAAAGAAAAGCTTTAAAAAGCATCGTAGTTATGTATTTTTAATGAATTAACAACCTGAAAAAACCCCCTCTGCCTGGTTAAATGATTGTTTTCCGTCGAATAAGAACCAAACAAGCTATGTTTATTAGAAAAGGCAGGTTCTTATGTGGGTTTAACTGCGCAGTGGTGAAGCAAGCAGTTAGATCAACAAAGTTTCATCCAATTTGTCTTCCACTTACCGATTTCAGCAGTCCAATAAGAGCTGGATTTCCCAGAATTTTTCAGAGTGAAAGATAATTCTCTCTCTTGGCCGACTAAACAGGTTCCAAACTCCAAAACATGCTGAGAAAGTTCCAGAACAGGTAGTTGAATTGTGCATGTAATGTCGTAAGTCTACGAGAAAAAAGAGTTGGTTAATGATTTCTGAGCCTATTGACTAGCTTGGAATTCAACATATGCGGAGAGAATTTCAAAACCATTATCACTTTTGCGTATAACCTCCACAGTAGTGATGGTATCCCCCCACACTACCGAGCAACCCCAAAGTACTGATGATATCCCGCACAGAATAAACATGAAATTGTCCTACGGGGCCTTTCGAGATCCAGATATTTGCCTTAAAATCAAAATAGACCTACCTGGAACTGTTATTGCAAATCTAATGGATGCAAATATATGCAAATGTATGCAAATGAATTAAAATATATGCAATTGAACTCAAATGTATGCAAATGAATTGGAATGTATGCAAATGAATCAAAATGTATGCAAATGAGTTCAGATGTATGCAACTACATTATTTGCTCTCCTATCATTCACTTCATTGCTGTTTTAGGCTTCATAGCTCTCCATAGCATGAGACATTCAACTCTGAACTACCTGGATAGTGTTATTGGCGAATTTCAGGCGTAGCTGCCTTTTTAGGTCCAGCCTTGATACTGCGTTGTGCTTTTCACACGACTCGGTGACTTCTCTGCTTCTTTCGTTATTCGCTTCTTGAAGATTAGACTGCAATAAGCTTTCCATCAGCCTCAACCCAATTCTAACCTGGAAAAAGAAAAATAAATTGCAAATGACTGATTCAAAATTCATTAGAGAAGAAGCAACAAAGGAGACTAGTTTCCCGTGACTCAGAGTAACATGCTCTCGCTATCAGCAGACAGACTATAATGATCCATCTACAAAAATAATTACAAAGGGTCTGAAGAGGGGTTTCTTGATCCCAGTTCCCATCAAAGAAATATTCAAAAACCCGAATCCCAATGAGGAAAATGGGAAATTCCCAAAATAAATTGATGTGTTTAACAATCCATCTCAGTTTACTTTTTTCATTCCCAGATCCCAGTCTCAAGGAGTCTAATTACCAGTAAATAAAAAGGCCAGCTCCAAATTTACCCCTTCCTGAACTTCATCAAAGTCAGTATGATGATTACGAGAGCAAGAAACTCCGAATAACAGAAAACCGGTATCGTTTCTTGCTTCTATTCAATCATTGCATGCTCTGTGCTTCTGTATATCGAGTACCATGGTGTAAGTTTAAACCGCAATAGAAGTATGATTCAATCAATTCAATCTGCCATCAACCTAATTTAAAAATTTCAAATACATAAATTTAAATACCAACGTATTCTCACCCGATCTGTTGTCTTCCTTCCAAACCACTAAGATATGGAGAGAGCGAAGGGGGCTTCGCTGTCTGGAAGGAAGGTTGGATCGTGCGAGCCGTCGCTGAGGGAGGAGCGGTGGGTCGATTTTATTCTGTGCCCTGTTTGTTACTCACAAAGAAGGCTGAAACAGCCCCTAATTTCCTTATATACATGCCTATCCCCCTAGGGGCTATGAAACTGCTCTTACCAGGCTCCTATTGCAATATAGTCTGTGTTATAACTTAGAGCTTTGGAAATTTCGCGGGACTTCTCTGGTGAGAATACTGAAGATAATTCTGTTTATCAACCAGCACATTAAATGAATAAAATACCAAACTAATGCAGATGGCCTCGAAAAGTCCTACTACCAGATGTCACAACGCTTTTTAAGTATAGATAAATTGACGATTTTCCTAAAAACTACCCTCTTTTATCAATGAATGGTGAATTCTACTATCTAGTAACTAATTGTAAAGGAATGCTACTTATGATTGAAATTTCACTATAGCAGTTTTAAAATTCTTCTCATACGGGAGGATCTAGAGCCCCCTACAGCTAGAAGTAGGGGCACATTTCTACTGGAGGCAGACATGTGCATTAGCCTGGTCTTTCTCGTTCCGAACGATAAATTAAAACTTATTACCTCGAAATTATCGTCAGGTTTCATATCGAATTGGATCTCCTTTTCATCTACCACACTGGACGTAGTTTTCGTTTTCTCAGGAGAAATTTCAAACGGTTTCTCGATTTGCATAGAGAACCGTAATGGTGTACCAGACTGGTTGGAAAGCACAAATCGACGACTGGAAACAGCATCAGCCAGAACCTGAAAATGAAACCAAAGGTTTTTGATTGGTGAGTCTTTGATAGGTACAGAACTTGAGGATTGCAAGGAAAATCGGATATATAATGAAACACAAGAACTACTGAAGTTTTGCATGTGACACTCATCAGAGAAGTACGTCAGAAAGAGAAAGGAAATGAGCCCTGAGATAGATCAACATTGGAGTCTATCTACATCAAAATCATGGACCTCATATTGTGTAGAAAGAAAGAGTTCGCTTTCTTTCTAGGGCTCATTCAATGACAGTTTGTTGTTTGTCTTACTGGTGTTAAACTCTTGGTGATAATTGGTTGTTTCTGATTAGACTAATCATTCACCTCCTTTCTCATTTGGCGATTCTGATCCACATCTGTCCATCAGGTGAGGAGAAACAGAACTTTCACAGCCAAAGTATAAAATTCGATTGATAACTCATGTACCGATAACAGAAATAGCTTGTAACTAAACCACTTTAAAAAGGAGCCTCAAGCAGATTCTTCAATACCCCTGTTTACTGGAAAATAAGAACAAACTCTCAAAAATTCAACATTCTAAGTACCGAAATCAAATGGAAGCTAGTCAGACGGATTAATCGACATGAATTTTTGAAGGCATACTTATTCTGTTACACGCGTATGAAACCACATTTATGGAAACTTAGGCCGCAACAGAAGCGCATCAAAGGCAGCAAAGCTGCCGGAAAGTGACTACAAAGAAAATTACAGAACAGTCTTTAATCAGCAAGAACTCGAGGATGGCAGGAAAATCGGAAACACAGTGAAGCACAATAACTACTAAAGCTTTGCGTGTGATGCTTAGAATAGAACGTGGTACCATCAGTACATTGGAGGGAATTCACTACTGTGGGGGGTATACCATCAACTGACTGTGAAACTGGAACTAATACTGGTACTGGTACTGTGGAGGAATATCATCTAGTATGGAGAAGGATATTCAGTACTGTGAAGGGACACCATCAGAGCTCTGGGGGCATACCATTAGTAGAGTCGAGGATATTCAGTGCTGTGAAGGGAAACCACAAGCACTGTGGAGGTTTACAAAAAAATAACTTTGGTTTCTCTCCAACAGTGCTGAATACCCTCTTCCGTACTGAATACCCTGCACAGTACTGCAAAACGTTCCCCAGGGTGAAATGATCAACATTTTTTCTGGTTCTGGGGGGCTTGCTCATTATCCGGTGTGAGTGGGAGTGAATAAAGTCGGCAAAATCACAAACAAATTCACAATAAACAAGCCTTATAACATTTGGATTATGTGGGATTGTACGGTGTATTCAAACAAAAATCGAAAGACGACAATAAGCAGTAATAACAGGTTGCTGTCTAATATTTATTCAGTATTTCTTCAAGCCGCATTCCAGTTGGCAGGCTCCGGAACACAAGACAACAGGCATGTCATCCCAGGGGGGTACTCCAGCTATATTCAGGATTGGGGTGCTAAGAACCCTGGGGGTGCTCAAAGGCATAGGGGTGCTCAAACATGGGCTGTGAGTATGAACCCCAAGATGATATTTGGTCTTAAATCAAACAAATACCCATTGATTGCATCTAAACCCATCGTTCCCAACATGAAATTGAAAATTTGTGATTGGAGTTTTTTTACTTTTTTACCTGTATTAAGTCTAGGAGCATTATGATGTTGGTGATACTGCTTACTATTATTTTTGTTGTGAATTGCGTGTTTTCTCTATCATTGTAAAGTTTTCTCATGTTAGATCTCCAGAAAATAAAACCAGAAATGCATCAGCTGAAAAATATCTAAAGTAAAACCAGAAGAAATTATTCTGGCCGGAATTTTAGACCTGAAAGAGTAATCCTGAATTTGGCAGAGTAGCCCCCTGAGTATATCATACGAATAGGATATTAAATTCGGTCTTCAAACATCTGCAGCGGTGGAAATTCACTGAGGTCAGCTAAATCCATCAAAATAACTAAAACCGAAAGGAGTCGTCATTGAGTAAAAATAGAAACCGCACGAAAGATTTCAGGACAAGAACCGAGAACTGTTTTTGTGGCAGCTTTAATACGGAGAAGCAGTACTGTGTGCGAAAAGAGACAACGGTAAGAAAAAGATTGATTTGTAAGGAATAGTTGTTACTATATTT
Source organism: Pelagia noctiluca (assembly GCA_963924455.1). Lineage (NCBI taxonomy): Eukaryota > Metazoa > Cnidaria > Scyphozoa > Semaeostomeae > Pelagiidae > Pelagia > Pelagia noctiluca. The sequence goes on along the minus strand of OZ004315.1, from coordinate 2,410,767 downwards.
GACTGTATAGTCTTCACTTTTCATGACAAACCTTTGATGTGAAGTGGGGCCCTGCTAAATATCAAAGGCTTGGCATGAAAAGTAGTGACTATCATGCCAAATATATAATAGTTGATGTTTAAGAATTATGCTACTGGACAACATTTATTATTGAAGCAGTGCATTGATAATTGATAGAGAAATTAGCTCCAAAGGTAAGAAAAAAGAGTTGATAAGTGATAGGCAATGGTTTGAAAATTATGCAAATGCTAACTGGATGGTAAAAACTTAACAAAGCAATTCATTACTGAAGCAGTGCATTGGTAGCTGATGGACAAATTATCTATAAGGTACAAGTCTATAAGTGCTAAGTGCAAAAGAACCACTGATTCACTAAAGAACAACAATAACAAAATGCCAACATATTGTTTACGCACTTAATGAGCATTTCAACAAGTGCAACACTGATTGAGGAAGAGTTTTGATAGTTGATAGACGAGCGTACTCGACAAAAGTATTCATTATGTTTGTGAGGTATTGTTTACTATATGGAGACAAGGAGTAACCAAAAAAGGCACAACACTAATCGAAGCACTACTTTGTTAGTTGATGCACGAATGTACTAGAGAAGTTCATTTACAAAGTGCGCGAGGTATTGTTGGGGAAACAAGCGCAGAAGGACAAATTAGCAGCACAAATCAAAGAACGGCTTTGATGATTTATGGATGAAAGCCAAAGTAAGTATGCACATGATATTGTTTAAACAATAAGTGAACATCGACTTATCAAAAACTAGACGACTGATTAAAGAAGTACGTTGACAGTTGATAGACAAAACTTCTAGTCATATGCATTAACTATGTTTACGAGGTATTGTTTATGTTGTATGTAGACAATGGCTAACCAAAAGTACAATACTAATCGAAGCACTGCTTTATTAGTTGATGCACGAATGTACAAGAAAAGTTCATGTACAAAGTGCGTGAGGTATTGTTTATTTTATCAGAGTAGAATGACTAATCATTAGCACAAGAGACTAATTGAAGAAGGGATTTGACGACTTATAGACGAAGGCACTAGTATGTACACAAGATATTGTTTAAACAACAAGTGAACATGGACTAATTGAAAGCTAGACGACTAATCAAAGAAGTAAGTTGACACTTGATAGACGAACGAACTAGTCAAATGCATTAACTATGTTTATGAGGTATTGTTTATGTTGTATGAAGATAGGGCTAAAATCAAAAGTACAACATAAAGAAGCACTGCTTTGTTAGTTGATGCACGAATGCCCTAGAAAAGTTAATTTACAAAGTCCGTGATGATTTATATACGAAGGCTATAGTTAGTATGCACAATTTATTGTTCAAGCAATAAGTATACAAGGGACTAATTAAAAGCTACACGGCAAATCAAAGAAGTGCTTTGCTAGTTAATAGACGAACGTCCTCGTCAAATGCACTTACTATGTTTATGACGTACTATATTCATGTTTATGAGGTATTATCTATGCGAAATGTGCAGAAAGACTGATCAAAAGCACCATAGCAGTGCTGTGCTAGTTGATAGACTAACGTCCTCATCAAATGCACTTACTATGTTTATGAAGTACTATGTTTATGTTTATGAGGTATAATTTATGCGAAATGTGCAGAAAGACTGATCAAAAGCACCATAGCAGTGCTGTGCTAGTTGACAGATGAACGTACTTGAAAAATGTGTCTACTATGTTCGTGAGGCATTGTTTGTTTAATAAGCGTAGGAGGACTAATCATTAACACAGGACTAATCGAAGAACAGCTTGGATGGTTGATAGACGAAGGTATATGTATACGCAAAAGGTATTACATAAAGTGATAGGTATACATGAATTGTATAAAAGAATACAGTACCTGACTAATTGAAGTTTTTATTGATGATAGGCGAAGTTACTCGTTAAATACTTGTGATGTGTTTAAGCGGTATCGTTGATTTGATAAGAGCACAAGAACTAACCAAAAGTACAACACTAATCAAAGAAGTAATATGACAGTTGGTAGGCAAATGCACTAGAGAAGTTTATTAACAAAGTGCGTCAGGTAAGTATTTTTTATGTAATTCGAGTAGAAGGACTTGTCATTAGCAAAAGCTAATCGAAGAGGTGCAACATCTATATCTATTTACGTAACTAGTAAAGCCATAACAGGCATCACACTGATGAGGGCAGCTCTGTCATAGGCAAAAGGGATCACGAATGTTTCATGGCCATGGGAAGAATGTGAGCAAAAAACGAAAGAGTACGTAAAGAGGACGTAAAGAGACTTTTAACAGAAGAAGCCGAAGAAATACAAGAAATGAAAGATCATCTAAGTAGCTAAAACAGAACTATAAACTATCTCAGTCAAGTATAAAAATTTATTATTTAATATATAATGACATTATAAAAGGAAGTAGCAGACAGAAAGAAGACTGGGTCAAGGAAGATATTGGGAATGTCAAGAAGTTCTTATTAAAAAGCAGTTTGCGAGTTCAGAAAAGTAGAATTCTTAGAAAATTCGAAGATTTTGGCACAATAACAGCAAAATTTTGATTTCTAGGTTTACAATACAATTCTGAAGGTGGTTGTTATTGTTTATTTCAGTATTTCTGTGTGTATGTTTTTGAAGCAATACAAAAACACGACACGCTTTGTTTTCAATGAAACAACAAGTCTGAGTTTAAATTTCAAAACTACAGGTAATGTTGAAATTGAAAGTTCTGAAATTAAATGATCGAGAAATGAAAGAAAATGAGCAATGGTTTGGTTGCGGTAAGTTTTGCAAAGTGCAAACTCTAAGATGGTGCATAGATGAAAGATTGTTTTGTTTGTGAACATAAGATATAAAGTGGCAGTTGCAATAAACTGAGTACAAAATTTTGATTAGCTTGAAATTGGATGCTGGAGAAATGAAGTAAAGTGAGCGGTAGTTTGGTTGTGGTATGTTTTTGTAAACTGTAAACCCAAGGCTGCTGCGTAGACTGTTTTGTTTATGAATATCTGATACAAAGTTGCAGTGGCAATAAACTGAGTATATGTACAAGATTTGATTAAAGTAGCAAAACAAGACCTTTCAACGTTATACTATCAACATCGTGTGATTAATAAAGCATTCAATACAGATTTTGTCGACTTCTCATGTCGTTCCACACTTGAAATTTTCAGCCAGTTAGAAAAATAGGAACACATGTTTCTTTTATGAATATATTCAACGTTCGGGGCATTGAGTAAGCGTGTCGGTTTATAGTGGATAAAAGTCCCAAGTTCAAGACCTGGTGCAGGGTTATCAAATTTGTATCACCCTCCTAATGTTCTGTGTTTGTAATAAGGAAAAATAAATAGTTTAATTTCCAATCGAAAATTGAAAACTGTTGATTTAACTTAAATAGGTAAAAACATTTCACATTTGAACATCATTAAGGAACACCTTTTACAACTTGCTGTTTCCAAATATATCGCAAGTCACACTTTACAAGATCTACAAAGGCAACTACAAGATTTTGAAAAGTATGATAAAATTGTTTACCTACACAACTTTAAATCTCTAGGTGCAGATTGATGCCATCATTCTTAAAATGATTTCTTTTTCTCCGTTGTAGGGTGAAGAGAATAATTAACAAGAGTAGAGAATCAGTCGAATATGGAGAGAGGCAATGAAAGTAAACGAATCAGAATGAACGTCAGTGGCCTAATATTCGAGACATGGGCAACAACTCTTGAGAGATTCCCAGCAACATTACTGGGAGACATCCACAAACGACAGAGACACTTCAACCCACACAGAAACGAGTATTTCTTCCACAGAAACAGATCAGCATTTGCCGCCATTTTGTATTTCTACTAATCAGACGGCCGCCTGATGAGGCCGAAAGATCTCTGCATGGATGCCTTTGAGAAGGAGTGCCGATACTTCGAGCTGCCATCGGAGATGATATTGAAAATGATGTTGCGCGAGGGGATGTTTTTGAACCGTAAAGAGAAGCAGCACAGTTTGGGAAGCTGTCAGAATAGTCTGTGGCAGTTCATTGAGAATCCCCATTCGTCCGTAGCTGCGAGAATCTACGCAATGTTTACGTTGCTCATGATAGGACTGTCAATCGTGATTGCTTGCCTCGAAACCATACCAATGATACGACGGCAACTGGAGAATCACAACTCGGAAATCCACGCCGTGCTGGACCATATCATCAACGCGTGGTTTCTGCTGGAGCTGACCATACGGCTGGCTGTCTCCCCTGACAAACGCCGGTTCTTCACGGCACCACTAAACGTCATCGACCTATTGGCCATCATCCCCTATTTCTTGCAGCAAATATTCGACAAGGATTTCTCATCCTCGAAATTCCTACAGTCGTTAAGATTCATAAGAATCATTCGCTTGCTTCGGTTTGCAAACAGTTCGGAGAGGCTGAAACTGGTAGGCAACATATTTCTGTCCAGCTTCGACGACATAAAGCAACTGCTGCTATGCCTGATTCTGGTCGTGATATTCGGTGGTAGTGTGGTGTACTTCGCAGAGATGGACGATGAGGGTACCAGCTTCACCAGTATACCCCAGTCACTGTGGTGGGCCATACAAACAGTGGTCGTTTTGGGGTATGGAGATATCGTACCTTGCACTGTCATAGGAAAGGTGTTTGCATCATCATTCATGTTATTCGGTGCACTTACTATTGCTCTGCCTGTATTGTCAGTTGTTACGAAATTCACAACGATGTATGCCATGAATTCGGGTTCCGGAGATTAAGTGTGGGTTGATATAATGACAAAATGTTTGGGACACCTTGTGACTTATTGACATTCATTGACACCTTATTGATTCAAAACAACAACAACAACAACAACAGCAAATATAGCAGGAGCCTTTGGAAAACGGTACGGGTCCTACCGCACATAGAAGAGATACAGATAATACTTCATTCATACTAGCCTAGCTTATACAGCATTATTTACACTAGGTTCCTATACAGCCAATCACGAGCATTAGAATTATCGAACTGACCAATCAGGGCCTCTCAGTAAAAACCTAGTTTAGTTTAAACTGGTTTGACTGTTAGTGGGAAAGCGGTGTGAGAAAAGCCATGACATAGAGAGAAAAGGTTCTTCATCTACTGTGACGGCTAATGCCACAATCACGGAATAGATCCGAAAAACACTGAAAAAGTTAATAATACAGACAAATCACATACCTGATAAGTATGAAAATCATCTGAATGGAGAAGGATGCTAGATGCCACTTCAAAATGGAACCCATCCTCTGATTCGGGCTCAATGAACAATCTGAAAAATTGAAAACAAGTTGAAAAATAATTCGAGAAGAAGCCGGATTCCGGAAAAACGTGGGTGTGTATGGCTTAAGTGAATGAGGAGCCAAGGAGCTGAATTATTCAAGTTCACGTTGTAATATATGTCTTTCTCCGACTATGTGAAAAATAAACTGCCTCGAAAATACTTCCATTCCATATGAAATAGACTTTCTGAAACAAGTGAGATTGAGATTTCACGATATCCGATAAACTTATCATTTAATATTTTAATATTTAGTGATACGAAGAAGTCTTCACCTTGCTGGTTTGACGGCGGCAGTGAAATTCAAATGAAAAGGAGCAACATCAATTCCATCACATCGCAGTGTATGCTCGGACATCAGATCCTTCAAAAAACAAGATACAGTATTTATCTAACAAAAATTTTCGAAAACTCTATCAGTACACAGTGGAACCTCCATCAACAGACACCTCTATAGAAAGGAAGCCCTAATACACCGGACAGATATTGAGTCCAAAGATTCACAAAGTCATCAAAAGCAACCTCTTTAAAGCAGATACCTCTCTACGACGGACAATAAAACTGGTCCCAATAAATGGAGTCCGTTATATCGAAGTTACAAGTAAATACCCTATCATTGTAAATAATAGAAAATCGAGAACTGGAAAATAAAGAGTCCGAAGACTCCATGGAATTCAGTTGAAAAAATAGACGGTTCAACAAGAGATGACAGATCTCATCCCACGAAGTGCACGGTAGGAATATACCACCTGGAAGCAAAACACGAAATAATGCCTTACTTGCAGGGCAAGTAAAACAATATGTGAGTGGGGACTCTTAAGCTAACTTTCTGGAAATCATTCCGTGACATCCATTTTTGACGAAGGAAAGGTAAACACGTATCAACACAGCAGAAAGGGGTGATAAGGCTATTACTGAAAATAGGTATAACTGCATTTCTCATTGCCTGATGGTTAGAAACAAATCTCTCTCGAAACGTTGCCCTACTAAACAGCATACGATAAGTGGTGACTATCATGTCAAAAGGCTTTACCTTCTTCGCAAGACTCATAAAGCCAAGTGCATATCCTTGAAGATCAAGTTTACTTCTCAGATTGACAGTTGGAGTGAACTTTGCTGTTGCATGAAAGTGACTCTTAGCAGGAATAATCTAAAAGCAAAAATGTTCATGCATTTAAAAGAGATGTTTTTAAAGCAAATGTTAAAACTATAAACAAAACCTGAAAAGATTTGTGAACTTGATTTGAAGAATGATTAATTTTTATCCGAAAATGGAGCAAAAGAGAAACGGACAAGCGTGAACGGGGCATTAGTATGCATGTTTTTATAACTTGTTGAGCGTTGATAGGTAAATACGCTTACTATTTTCGAAAGGTATTGGTTTATGTGCGAAGCACAAAGAGCCCGGTATAGTTAGAAAAATCGAGCAGTGGGACCCTGGTCCTTCCTCTTGATGTGACCACATGTCGTCATTCATTTTGCCTTTTTGTCTGAATTAAAGAGGACCGGCAAATTCTCTTTTCACTCTTTGTGACAGGTTTTTTAAGTGGTTTCGAACCTTGAATACTTGAACAGTGGTCTAGTGACAAAACAACTTGGTCTTTCTCACAACATAACTGGTGGATAGTTTTGCTCGTTGATTGAATATTTGCTTGATCATTGAAGTTGATGAATAAATGCTGGCACTGTATAAGAACCCTGGAGAAGACACCTAGCATTTCCAATAAAATAATCTTACATTCATTTATCTAAAATGTGTTTTGGAAACGCAATCGCAACGATTATATAAAAACCATCTTTTCAAACTTAGACAACCAGTTCAAAACTAGCTTCCATGAGCTAAAATCTTAGATGAAAAATGATGTACAGAAAATTCTCACCATCTGCTTTGGTGTCATCTGAAATGGCAAATCGACTCTTCTGCCTTGATGAGGATTCATCTTTACCTTGATGAGTGGTTCAGCAAACCCATCAGCATCTTCAATCTCTTCTCCCTTGTCGTCCAGAAGTGGGAAAGGGTCTCCGATCATCACAAGTAGATCCATGATTTGATTGTCATTAGGCTCCATTACGTACGACTCCCAGTCCAAGCGAATGTCTAAAATGGCAACAAAATGGAATAAGTTGCCCACTCGTAGGAAGAGAAATCTTACAAAGCAGAACTCAAGATCTGTGGCGGGGATGGTTGAGTGGCTAGATCAATAATTCCTTGTTCAAGGGGTCTTGGGCTCGAGTCAAAGTTCAGACTAGTCGCATAAAGTGCGAGGGAGAATTTGCCAACTCTCTGCAAATCAAGGCAAAAAGGCATAAGGAATCACGAGGTGTGGTCACAGGATCACAGCGCTAAAATAGGCTACCCATTCGGTGGGTCCTTTGTGCTTTGCACATAAACCAGCACATAACCAACACCTCCTTACAAAGACAGTAACCATGTTTGCCGGTCAACTATCAATTCACTGCTTTGATTAGTTTACTCATTCAGTAAGCCGTTTGAATTTTGCATATTGACCTTTACCTAATAAAGATAGTAAGGTATTTGCCTATCAATGCAATACTTTGATTGGTTTACCTATTCTTTGAAGGGCTTCTTTTGCTTTGCTTGTGCATACAACATTATCTTAGAAAGATATTAACCGTATCTGCCTATCAACTATGTATTAAACATACAATGCTACATCAGAACGAATGAAAATCATCAAAAACAGCGTTAGCCCTTTAAGCTCTCTATACCAAAATACGAAGCCTTGATTGATTCAAGAATTAATTTTTGAATTTAAAATTTTAAGGAAAACACAAGAATTTCGTGTACGGATTTCTTTGGTTCAAAATGAGCATTGAAAGGTTTGCATTCAACAAATTGATCTTTTAAACCGGCTGATTTACTTGTAAAGAAAATGTTGAAATTTGTTTACCACAAGGTCCAGTATTGTTTATCTTGAGAGATCTGCTGCAAACATCTCCACCTGATATATGGGATCCAAATCTTGAAACAAAAAAAGGAATCTCTTTCATTCATTCATTTTTACAGAATTCATTCTTGGATATCATGGCGACTGTGTCGACAAAGGTACATGGTACTTGTTTAATCCAACTTACAAAGTAAACCTACTTTTAATTACAAAAGAACTATTAACTGTGCATTATTCCAGCACTTTATTTGTTCTCTAAAAACAGAAAGCTAACTATAGAAGTAAAGTATGGCTTCATAGTTTCTAAATTTATTGACTTTCAGATAGTCAAAGTAGTCTAGTTATATCGAAAGCTGAATTAGTTTTGGATTTAGAATAAAGTTCTCAAGAAAGTTTCGGTAGAACAGTCTGTGATCTGTGCAGAGCTTGAGAAAGGCGAGGAAAATCTACTGGATCTACTGAAGCTTTTCGTCTGACATTCATCAGAGTAGTACGTTAGAAAGAGAATGATAATGAAACTTAACGTATTATTATACCATAAGGCAAATCAAAATTTGCCAATCAGAAATGAGGTGAATGATTGGTTTAGCGAGAAACAACCAATCATAACCAGGAGTTCTGTGAGATGAACAATAAACTGTTGTTGAAAGAGTTCTATTTGGTAAGCAACTCCTTCCTTCTGTCTACAAATTATGGGATTCAAAGGCTTACGAATAAATCAAGAAATTGCTGACAATTTTCAAGTAATTGATTCATTTGAAACGTTCTCTTAAATAAGAAACTGTGTAGTAAAGTAAAAGTATATATACGTACCTCAGAATAGGAGATGGCTCTTTAGAAATTTGAAAATTCAGTGGGCATCCGATTGTCTCAAGGTGGATAGGAATCTTGACCAAATCAAGGCTACCAATCTATGGCGAAAATGAAATAAAAAGTAAGATAAATTCTAGATGAAATAAACCGTGCTGAAAGGGTGCTACTATACTACCCTTTATCTACTTGAAATAAAATCTCCTGGGAAACGATGTGCAGAGCGGTATCCAGTCCTGTTGGGGGAAATAATTAGTAGATTTTGGGGAAAAACCTCATTTCATTTTAGAGGGTTTTTAATATTGGGGAGATACCATCAGTTCTTTGGAGGAATACCATTCAGTACTGTGGAGGATATTCAGTACTATGGGAGGGGAAACCACAACAGTTTAGGTATTACCTCAATGGTTATTGCGGTTTCTCCCCACAGTACTAATGATATCCCCCTACAGTGCTGATGCTATGCCTCCACAGTACTGAACATCCTTCACAGTACTGGGTGTGGTGTCTTTCGAAAGTACTGATGGTGATGGTATCCACAGCAAAGTACTCAACATCCTCCACAATATTGAATGAACACCCTCCACCGTAATGCACCGACGCTCCCTAGGGTGGAAATATGTTGTGAATATTGCCAATAAACTTTCAATAATATGAAATAACTGTCAAATAATTACTGACCTTGCAAATCAAATGGTCATTGTACTCTCCCCACATATTACAGAAAGCAGTGACCTCAACCAGTACCTCCTGAAAAGGACCAAGCTGACCTTGGGCAGGGGTAGGTATAAATGCAACACCCTTGCCGTCTGCAAGAGTTGCATTGCAATGATCTGAAAATTAAATATGAATATATGGATATATGATTAAACGTAAAATGGTAGAATTAGCTCAAGATTATGAATATGTAAGTGCGATTTTCAACATGTTTTCGAAGCTAATCAACGAAAATCGATAATTCAATGACATTACCTCGAAACGCTGTCTCGGGTGTTTTGCTGAATGGGTCAGCAATATTTGGGGTTTTTCCAAGCAAGGCACGACCTCGACTAAAAATATACAAAATACATATTTTATGGTTTGAAATGGTAGAATTTGGCCTAAAAACACAGAAAAGGTTCAAGAAGTTAAAAAACCAACGAGTTAAATATGACCTATGTGCCTTCCCGGTAACCATCACAATGGCTGCGCAGTAACTCGTAAACTTGGGCAAACTATGTATACGGTTGTAGTATTGCATACAAAACCTTACATCGAATATCCAAATGTACAGGTTCCAGCACAGCCATTGTGGCGATATCCAGCAAAATATTCCATATTATAATAGCCAGTTGAACCCTATCTTTAATCGTCTTGGATGGCTTTTATTTCCAGAAGACCAAAAAGGGCATATAGTTATATAATGTACATCATATCTATCATTATTCACACATAAAACATGGACCTTTATCACACTGCAAAGAAACTAACTCTAAACATCATAAGAATCATACAAATTATAAATAAGCTCTCTGGGTTTTAATTCAAAGAAAAATACCTTTTAGTCTCGGCTCTGCTGTCTGAAAAAAGAAGTGAACAAATGAAAAGTTGAATAAAGCATAAGATTAAGATGCTAATATTTCAAGCGATTTCCCAAAGAATATGATACAGGAAACGAAAAAACATACTTAAGTACTATTGTAGGCCTTATCCTAACTTTCTATAGTATAGCACAAATGGGTTCAATATGCACACCCTGAGAACGTATGTGCAATACTGTGATATCATCAGTACTGTAGGGGGTTTAAATCAGGACTTTGGAAGTAATACCTTAATTGCTTGTGGCTTTCCTGCACAGACTTAAATATCCTCCACAGTACAAGATGAAATCCCCCACAATACTGATGATATCCCCGTAACAGTTCTTAGCACCCTTAAATATACTACTGATGGTATCCCAAACAAAACTGATGATACGCCCCCCATAATACTGACCATAATCCACAGTACTGAGCCTCCTCTAAAGTACTGCACAGACGTTTCCAAGGCTGATTAAACAAAATAGGACATCTACACGCATTGATGTAGTGTGTCTTATCATGAACCTGCTGGAAAAAAGCTTGCCTGCTAGTGAATAGCTAGTGAATAGCTAGTGAATGTTCCTCTTGGTCTTGCAATCATCAAAATCGAAAAATCATACTAGATTAGGCCTGGTAAGGTAATTCGAAACAAGGAAATTGTATGAAGAAAGAATATGAGCTTACTTGATTTACTCTTTCCAGGTGGTGTAGGGATTCTGGCGCTATGGAAATGCTCCACATACAGTGAATATGGAGCAATAATTCCTGATTTGTTCTTTATCAGCAGAGCTGCTCTTGGGTTCGAATCTATCGAGGCATCATAACCAAACTCAAGCTTCAAGTCGCCTTTCGGGTCCAAACTAAAACAATTGAAAAAGTTTTTCAGAGTTACTATAGCACATTCCATACAGGCAGGTTTATAATATATCACAAGAAACACTATCATATCAAAGGACTAATCAGATGCAACTTAGGGCCTGTTTATCTGAGCCCGGGCTAGCCGTTGTACCCAGGCTGCTCCCTTACGTGAGATCTCACATACGAAAAATCCAAATTGCTGCTTGTGTTAATCATTCCACCGCTAATTAGACGGCTGGGGCAGCCCCGTAAGGTTAAATTCAGGTTTTGTACACCCGGGATCTAACCTAATCGGGCTAGTTTTTTGAAATGTAAACATTGCAGCTAGAATTTGATCTGACCTCTTTGTATTTGACAAATTTGACATCCATTCATTACATGACTATTTTCACACCAATTTTGTCGGGCTGGAAACTACCTCCCAAGGCAGACCCTTCTCAGGTTTAAGCAGGCTTGATTGAAATCATCCCAGCAAAGGGTTAGCCAACTTATATTCCAAAAAACTAAGCTTGGTGTGATATTAGGAACTATAAGGCATCCGAAGCTCTAAGACAGCCTCAAAAACTCAAGACTTCTCTTACATGTCTAAAAAATCGATGGAGAAGCAGGACCGTCGAGAGAATTGCGGGGCCTCCAGGTAGTGACAGATACGGAGGCATCAGTTCCACTGAGAGAAGCCTTTTAGTAAACAAAGAGTACATTGCTTATTCTCATAGGCCCTTCGAATCCCTAGGCTCAATTTTGACTACCCTGGTTAACCCTCCCTCTTGACATTACAGTAGAAAAGTATTGAAAGCTTCAAATTTTCACAGAAAATATTTTTATGTGCCTTAAAATACTAGAAAACATCAAAAACAACAACAGCAAATATTCAAAACTTAAGGCATTATGAAACCTCACCTGATTTCATCTCCTATTACGTTGGGAGTGCTATATTCTACTTCCAGACCATTTACATCTGCTTTGATTGACAGAAATATCGGGTCTTTCATGCCTTCCACTTCACATACAGCAAATAAGTCATCTACCTTCGCCTTAGAAGATTTAAAATACAATGAAATGTTTAAATGGTAAAAAGGACGCATACATATAGACAGCAAAAGAAAATCCAAGCCTCTTAAAGCAGATCAGTCAATCATCATTCTTTGGCCATATGGCAAACTAGTAAGAGGCCAAAGCCGAGATTTGTTTGTAAACATCAAAGAAGGATTTATCAATGGCAAAAGAGCACAGTGTAGGCCTCGGAGGGGATGGGCGGTATGAAGTATTGGACCAACATCAAAGTATACAAACAACTAAAAAGGAAAGCACAAAACTTCCAGATGGCGAGGAAAATCAGAAGAGTAGTAATTTGTTTTCTTTCTGACATACTGCTCTATAAAGACTGTCAGACGCAAAGCTTCAGTTATTATGTTTCGCTATGTTTCTAATTTTCCTCAAAATCCTTATTTGAAGTAATCTTATTGGTCAGCTCACTGTATCTTGGGTGTTGAATGGTTTTCCTACACCATACCAATCATTCACCTCTTTTCTGATTGGCCTTTTTCGATCCACATCTGGGTATATAAATTTCTCTTTCTGACGTATTACTCTGTTGAGTGTCAGACGAAAAGCTTTAGTAATCCATGTGTTCGTTTCGCTATGTTTCCGATATTTCTGGCTATAAATCTTTATTTGTTACAATACTAACCTGTTTCCTAAAGTTCAAAGTCATTTCAAATTCAAGTTTCTCCCGAGGTTTTAAACTTCCAGATTCGGGTTGAAAACTGACAGAAGTGTGTTCACCGTCTTTTCCAATCATCTAAAAGAAAGATAACTGTGAAACGAATTCCAAAAGAAAATCAGTGCACGAACCTTTAAAATCGGTTTTAAATAATCACCATTTCATAACCAGCCTTTTATGTCTAGCCCTATAGAGCAGTTACATGTGTTTACCAATATTGAACATGAAAACCTGTCGAACAAAGTTGCACTTTGATCATTTTATCTTGATATTGTGCAACAGAACAGCAACTCTAGGGCTTGATGAAATTAATAAAGCTACAGCAACTAAGCTAAAAGTCCCAGAGCGTGTATCATTGTGCAAGATCTCGTTGTTAAAAGAGATATACTTGGTATTTTTACGGTTTTCTTACATGGGACCCCAGGTTAAAGTAGTTTATGACAGTGCATTTTGTAAGGATTTGTCACTGGTAGGGCATTCAAAATAGGGCACTGTATCTTTTCAACAAAAACTTGACAATAGATCTTCAAAAATTTTGCCACAGACAGCAGAATTAAACGAGTTTATTATAATTTACTATCATTTAACATTTGCCGACTACAATTGTCTATATTTTCTGTAAAATTTTGTTATACACTGGACTGATGTCTGATGACAGTGAAATTGAATTAGTAATTCAAAACATCGAGAATGGAGCTCTTTTATTCAATTTAAAAAGCAATTTCATTAAATCAAAAGATCACCAAAGTGAAGGGGTAAAAATTTCAACTGCTGGGACAATGGAAAAGGCTGGTAGGGAAATATCCCACCACTTTGAATGCAGAAAATGCCCTTGTTTTGATGCAGTTGGGTTATCTCAAAATGGCAGTGCTATCTTTAATTTCCAACTTACGTAAGCAACTGGTAAGCATGTTTGAGGACTGAGAATGCACATTATGTAAACAACTTCCAGAACTGAAACCAGAGTTTAGCTGCGTATTGAAAAAAGGCACCCTAAAAATAATAAATGGCAGGACCATAAAACAAAATATAATGCATGATATAAATTGAGTATCAAGCTGACAATAATTTACCTTACTCCAGCAGAATTCCACAGAAAATAACGTTAGATTCTGCAAACATACTGTCTTTGAAGCTGGCACATTCACATAGCATTCTTCAATCGTCACATGGCTTGTAAGGAGGCAAACTTTGGGTCTTTGAATCACAGCACGGGTCTCGAGAAAGCTTGGAAGAAAGATGAGAGTGAATGAAAATTGTTGAACATGTTAAACAAAAGAAAATACGCTTGATTATGCTTAGATGTTTCCTGCAGAAATTCCCAATAACCAACGTAAACATTCCACAGTAAACAAGGCCATGCCATTCCACAGCAAATATGGTGAAAATTGATTAGCCTTACCAGCTATCTGCATGCTCAACTTCGAACTCGAGAATCTTCTGCAGCATGCAAGGTGTATCAGCATTAAGATTAACTGTTATGGTCTGTGATGATAATGCTGGAATCTCTCCGTTTGTCGGACTAAGAGCTATTGCTTTATGATACTGAAAAGTAATATCAAGTTTTTAATCGAATTTTCATCGAACAAGTTTCTCCCCTATTTGGCAGCTTTCCTTCATAGCTAGATGAAATATACCCAGCTAAGATAAGTTTATTCAGCATAAAAAGGTTCCCAACGAAACATAAATAACAAGATATTACAGGTATCAAACGGCAAAAGGTACCGAAGGAAAGAAGAAACCAAGTTGAAAATTATACCTAAAGATAGAAAATACCCAGCAAGATAGAAGGTACCCAGCATAAAAACGAAAAGGTACCCAGTAGGACATATTTGAATAGGGATAAAAGGTACCAAACAACAAGAGGTATCGAGTGTTAAATGTACCGAATGATAAAAAACCCAAGTAGAAAAACATGCCTAAAGATAGTAAGTACCCAGCAAAATAGAAGGTGCCCAGCATAAAAAGGTACCTAGCAAGAGATATAAAAATAAAGATGAAAGGTACCAAATAACAAGAGGTAATGAGTGATGAAATGTACCGGATGATAAAAAGAACCCAACTAGAAAAAGATGCCTAAAGATAGAAAGTACCCAGCAAGATAGAAGGTACCAGCATTAAAAGGTTTCCAGTAAGCGATACATAAATAAAGATAAAAGTATCAAACGACAAACGGTACCTGAAAATAGATATTACCTAGCAAGATGAAATGTGCAAGAAAAATACCCAACGATAAAAAGGTACCTAAGAAGACTAAATATACCCAACAAGATAAAAAGTACCAGAAGTCTACCAATCAGCCAAGTCCTGATCGGCTCAGGTTTTAATCTTAAATTCATGTTTTAATCAAAGCAAAATTAGTAAAAGACCTTGGAAAATACATTCCAAACAATTAACATATAAGCAAAAAATATTTAAGTGAGCTTTTTTGATGAACAATTGGGTACAATTTTCTCACAAAAGAAATTATTGCGTGTATAACTTACATTTGTCAAATCTTCCTTATAATTCCAGCGAGCTGGGATGGTAGAATGGTTTTCTAGTTCAATCTCTCGTACTTGATTCTTCAGATGTCTGACTAGTCCAAAATTCAACACAGTTTCAGAAAAACTCACAGAAGGGCCCTAAAACAAGATAAAATATCTTACACAAAACTGAAATTAATTCATAAGGCTACTGCAATTGACATATGGCACCACCGGGTCTCGAACCCGGGTTTTTGCGGAGACAGGCATATGTCAATTGCAGAATTCGAGAGCCGGTGGTGGCATATGTCAATTGCAGAAGCCTGCTCTGGTATAATTTATAGAAAACTGATAAATATCTATGTTCTTTAAAACAGTTAAATTTAAATTTGTTTTTGAATGCTAGTAGAGGCTAATGTGTTTCAGCTCTCTATGAGTTCTTTATCATTATCAAAACACTCAGGATTTTTTTCAAATGCTCATTATCAGCATCAATAATTTTCTACCTAAAAAAATATTTTAATTTTCCAATCAAATACTTTCATCCCATTGAAACCCTTTCAAGTCCCACTATTGTAATACAAGATTTTAACACTTTACCCTGCTAAAAGTCTAGTGGTCAAAAACGTGTGTACACACTTTAGGTAGAACCAGATAGCTTTGCTTTCCAACTTGATTAACTGTAGCTTCCCTTAACCTCAGAGGTAAGATACAAGCAGTTGAGAAATTCAAAGAACGGGTTTCTATTAATCTATGAAGTAAGATAATGATATGAACATAAACTCACGCAAAAAATCGCCTCGAACTGGAAAAACACAGGTGATGACACATGAGCAATGTCACATACGCACGTTCTTTTGATGAGTCCAGGTCTTTTACAAACAACAGTGTGATTGCACTTGCAGGTCTCTCCAGGACCTTGAAATCAAGAGAATTAAACTATCGCATAAACAATAAGCAATTAACAACAATAAGATTATGTTCGTATCTTATTGATCCAACTCTAAATCGTTGAAATAAACGAAAGTAGGATGATATTCATGTGAGCGAGTTAAAAATAGACTAAATTTCAAACCAAAAGTTATAGCAGACTTGTTAGAAATAGTTGCAAGATTGTTTGATAATCTTACGAAAATTTGTTTCCAATTCAACTGACCTAAGCTTCTTGAATTATAATATTTTGCCTTGTTTCCGAATAATTTCGCCATTATGAAGTCCTTTACTATAGTTTTATAGTTTTACAATAATGGTGCAATTGTTGTGAAAGAGCTTCGCAATCCCAACCACTTGTCTTAGAAACATTGCATAAATCACATACTCTTATTACGCAATCATTGCTTTAAATTCGTTACAAATCGTTCCGTAATCGTTACAAAACTGTAGGGAAATTGCCTTGAACAGACAGATATGAATAAGAAACGAGAAAGATCAACTTACTAATGACAGCTGCTTTTGGGTGTATATCAATTGAGCAAACTTCATCATTAAATTCAGGCCAGCAAAATGTAATGCTCTCAGTGCTTCTATTTTCCAACTAAAAGAAATGATATTCTTGTTTACAGTTTTGAGTAAAAGGTCTGTAGCTCTACTGTGAAGGATGTTTAGTACTGTGAAAGATGTTCAGTACCATGGAGGATATTCAGTATTGTGGAGGATGTTCAGAGCCTTGGAGGATGTTCAGTACCATGCAGGATGTTGAGTATAATGGAGGATCTTCAGTACCATGAAGGATGTTCAGTACCGTTGAGGAAGTTCAGTATTGTTGAGGATGTTCACTACTGTGGATGGAAAAACTTACCGTGAATTCATATTCATAGAGTTGGTTGACAAGAAATTCTTCATGGCAGATGAAAGCCCTTGGATTAATATCCACATCAAATAACTAGAATGGTAAAAAACGAAACATTATTAACGTATGTCGACAGTATAAGCAATATAAATATAATAGATCGAAAAAATTCTTGAGAATAAAATGATGCTGGTAGAATTCGAGCCCACGACCTTCTAGTCTGCGCCTCAACTGATGTATCAACTGAGTACCAGGCCAATCCATTAAATTAGCCCATCCAAGCCATATCAATCTCAAAATATGATCTAACTCTCACCAAAAATAGGGATAAACCTTTCTGGGTTCTTTAACAACTATACAAAGGACCTGCTGAAAGGCGACGATTTTCCAACAACAAGAGGATTAAGTAGTCCCACCACTGGATAGGGTAAAGAAGTTAACTTGAGAAGAAACAGTATTTGGAACATCAATCGAGATAATTTGTTAAACATTTTACTCATCAATTATTTCCATAAATCATAATTGACCACATCGATCATACTGAATGACTCTACTGGAGCTTTAAGAATATTCCTTCAAACACGTAACATTGTAATTGAAATAGGATATCAATGTATGAGACTAGGGTCCTATGAGGCGTTATTGGTGAAAAACAAACCTGAGTATATCCCTTGAGCTCGATTTGAGTTGCTGTCAGATCAGAGACGTCATCTTCGTCATTTGTGAAACTCGGAACGTCTTGTAACACAAGACGAGCAACATTGTGGTAGTTAGACACCTAAGATAATATGAAAATTTGACAAAAACCACAAAGACGAAAAATTTAGAAATATTTTGTACCTAAGGGTATGAAAAAGGGGAGCAGCCAAGTAATATCAAGTCCAATAAGAAATATACAAAAATTCACACAAAGTATATACACTGGGTGAGGTAAAAATTATGAGACAAGTTTACAGAGTCATTTCTCGAAATATTCAAAATGGACTATCACAGTCTTTGATCGGTACAGAGCTTGAGGATGGCGAAGAAAATCAGAAAAAAGCAAACATAATAACTGTCAAAGCTTGCTTCTGACACTCATCAGAGAAGTCCAATCTCGGTCCACAACCGGGTATAATTATTCGTTAGGTTCTATTCTTAATCTCTTTCTGACATACTACTCTGGTAGGTATTAAACGCAAAGCTATCGTAGTTATCATGCATCACTATGTTTCCCATTTTCCTCGCCACCCTATCACATTCGCTTGATTAAAACATGTCTGCAGGCCAACTTGGATATCATAAAGCCATCGATGTTCTCCGATTAATCATTTATGTTATTCAGAGAGGCTGTTAGTGAAGGAAGTAGCTAATTTGAGTATGATACGTAGACTTTGGAAGATTTGCTTTGATAAACGTGCACATGCACAACAAATAATACCTCTGTCGGTTTGAAGGTTATATTGAAGCAAGACACATCGAGTGGAATCAATTTTCCAGCAGCTGGTGTGATCTCAAATGTAGCCTTGTTGTATGCTGATACGTCATCTGATGGTTTGTTGTTGTTGCTGAACACAGGCCGGTCCATTACCCACTTATAATGGAGATCGACAGCTCTAAAAAGTAATTTTACATCACATAATCATCCATGGGTTTATCATAATCAAAACAACTGGAATACAAAATAGGTTAGTTATAACTGTACCATCCAATGCAGGAAAAGATGTGTGGTATCTAGTCCACATTTTGAATGACACTTATAATCACTATACTTTTTGACAAACAAAATAGAAAGAAAAGTGTAATCAAAGGGAGCCTGGTACCAGATGATAATTTGGGACTGTCTGTGGAAATAGTTTGAAATCAAAAGATGTCAGGAGGCCTATGTTGAGAACGCAGGGAGGTCGATAAAAAAGGACCCCCTGACCAAAGTTATTCTAAAAAGAAATGATTCACAAGTATATCTCATTAACTTTTATATTTTCTTTCTATTACTTTTCTATTCCAGTCGTATCACATTCTTTGATCAGTACGGAGAATGGCAAAGAAAACCGAAAACATAATAAACTACTAAAGCTTTGCGTTTGACTCTCATCTAGTACTTAAGAAAGAGAAAAAAACGAAACCTCATGTATTTCTCTACTGAATGTAAAGTTAATATCAATACCAAAATATGCAAAAGTACATACAGTACACCCATTTTTTATATGAAACGAAATAGGGTTCCTTTCAGCTTTTAACGACATTTTGGTACAAATCAATCCTCAAAATCTGACTTTCCTTAAGGTACCAACCATAAGTGAGGCCCTGTTGGAATTTCATTTTTATGTGAGCTGCTGTTTTGAGAAAAACCAAATAAAATTGTGACTCTCCTTTTAATAACTGTTATTTCAATGATTAATGAATAAAATCATGAAACTTACGTCGTATTCTTGATAACTAATTTCTTTGTTTTCATGGTGTTCGGATACTGATTTTCGAATCTGACAAGATATTGTGCAGCAGTGTCTTTCATTTCACCCAACTCGTATTCACTCAATCCTTCTTCAACAGAAATGAGTTCCACTCCTGCCGTTTCACCGAATCCTAAAATAAATAATAATTCAGACTGATTTCAGGGGTGGCGAATGAGAAGCTTCAACAGTTTTCGATGTGCGAAAAAATACGGGTAGAAAAAATATTATTTTACTTCCTGGGACCGTAGCAATTTATGTTTCGGAGGACGTATTGAAAAATGTAACCAATATATATGTTATCTCTTTATAGAATGCAATAAGATCACTGTAAAGGAAGGCAATACATGCTTTTGTGTACCCATTAAAATCACAAAACACAATAATGGGGAAAACACAACATCGATGAATTTGTGATCATGCGAGAAGAGTTATACATTGATCATGTAGTATATCGTTTACAATTTGTAATAAGGAGTTGGAAACATCGATATGGCTGCGAGGCTGTGAGTTGAATATTGACTGAAAGCAAACTATTGGATGGCAAATTCGAGCCTAAGTGAAATAGGGATCCTTTTTTCTTTCTAGAGACTAAATTCTAAATTCTAGATTCTAAAATATTTCTGGGATCATTGGTGCTTTGGTCCGCTATATTTTCCATCCCTGAACGAGAGTTAAATTTGACCGTGAAAGGTCGACATTTGGATGGGTGCCTAAATGGTGACATCATTTGGAATTTAATTCCAGATGATGCAAAGAACTGCAATTCTGCGTAAACCTGATCGCTTAAACAAGTTAATCATTTAATCTTGTTATTGTCATAATACATTAGTTAGTTCATTAGAGTAGAGTATCTTATACTATTAGCTACTTTTGTACAAACTTAAACTCGATTAAAAAGAAGTTAAGATGGGACTCCTCCAGCAGTCCTTGTGAAAAGTAACGCTTAACTATGAGTCCAACGCTCTCCTCTTGATGAAATATGGACATTATTTAGCAAACTCACAGTGCACATGTGTACATACAGCAACATTCTCTTATATTAGCTACCTGTCGATAATTCACACAAGAACTAGTCTTGCCGTTAGTCAGTATATTGAAGAATTGAGTGCTGCAAACCTTCTATGACGAACTCTTTCGTATTACAGTTATCACAAGCCAGGACAATTTCTTCTTTGTACTTTTTCACCGAATCTGGAGAGAAGGTGATCTGAAACGTAAAGTCAAAATCATGCAATAATTCGTAGCCTTCTCGTTTTCCCCTGCGTTGACACCTCTAAAATCAATATCAAACAAGAAAAAATCCAACTGCAAAGTGAAGGAAAACTTCCTTGCAGCCTATTTCATATACGTTGATATTGAAAATAGCTGAACTATTTTATCATTTTATTAGTTTGCAAACTTGAACGTATTTTTAACATTTGAACTTTTCATTCTTGTTACAGTTATACTTAATTTAATCTGTTTTTAATCTAATGGTCCAAGCATTATAAGCATTGCTTTTCTTGGGTCGTTTAGTATACAATACTCTATAACCTTGAATTAGGGTTGTGTAATATGAATAAAATTGAATTGAATTGAATTGCGTTCTAGAGACGACTTTGTCCTGTTCACTGAAGCTTTGCTATATTTTAGAAATTACTAGAAAGCTGTATGATAAATCGGATATAATAATATATAATCAGCCATGATAATAAGCTATATAATAAAATATCAATCGCAAACACACCTGAATGTTGACGAATTCGTCGTTCTTCAGATGAAACATGGCAGGTTTGAAAGAGAACGGACCAAGAGAAATTGTTCCAGGATTGTCATTTGTAAACTGAAACCAAAATACAAAAATGAAAAAAATGAATCTTCAACAGAGAGATTCAACATAATAAACAGTTAAGAGTTTATAAGAACTTATGCTTTCAATGTGTAGCACTCAAAGGCAGCAAAGAATTGTTGTCTAAAACAGTGTGGCGTATGTTGGAAAACTGAAAAAAAAAGAATATCTAAGCAAGTGATTAAATCTAACTTAAATGAATTGCCATGTATATGTCGACAAGTTTGATACCTGCCAACTTTTTGCCGGCCATTTACTTCTCGGAAGCACACAGAATCTCCCTTCACCTCCGCTATTCACGCAATTGAAAGTGACTGTTTTCCTTCCATTTACAAGGCAATGGCCACAGTCAAAGGAAGACGATACTGCAAAACAAAATATACACATTTATTTCTCTCCAGGGCACCGAGTTTGCATGCTGGCCAATTGTGTGCAAGGCTCTGGATCCAGAGGCCTTGTAGGGTCGTACCATTATTGTGGCACCCCAATTAATCTTTTCACACATGCATAGTCCAATATGTTATATGCCAACAGAGCATTTGTCACTTATGGTAAATACTATATCATGACACTCTCTACAGTAATGAATTTCTACATGCGTATTTCTGTGAATATAGATTATTGACATCGGTAGATTGTGTTGGTTAAGGATACAGTTAGAGTTTAGGGTTTAAGATTTAGGGTTAAGGCAACTTATGTGCGTTTAAATGTAGATTCCGTATTCAGAAGCCGTGGTCTAGGATCCACAGTCACTTACATAAGAAAGCAAGATCTTGTGTTGACCACATGAACTGATAACCTGTTATTCATGTCTGTCATAAGTCTTACTATTCATGCTCTTTGGCAGTGACCTGACTGAGCTCAAGCTCATGCTTTGATGGAGATTTACGGGTTCCCTTGGAAAAACACTGGGTGATCAAAAAACCTTTCTCTTACGGAGGAGCAAAGAACTGGAATAGTCTCTCAGCCAAGTCAAAGTGGGCTTTTTCCCCTATTCTTTTCAAAATAACTTTCAGTTGTAAATAACATTATTCTGTATATTGTCATAAATGTTCAAATAAGTTTTTCATTAGGTTTAGCTTGTATGGCTTTAGGAAGGCCTCTTGTAAATCTAAACTTATTTGCTGAAAGTGCTACCCAATCAGTATTAGGTATTTGATAATGGAATGAAAATGCTTTAAGAATTATTTCTAACAATGTCTTCAACATTCTACTTGTTTGAAATAGACAGATTAAGATAACAAATGCACTGTGGACTATCGGGCAACTTGGATAAGCTAAAAAATAACGAATTGAAGAAAGTTAAGTTTGGTCACAGTTGAGTTTCGCTGAGGCTTCAATTTATCCAATCGAAAATCAAAATGATAAGAACTCGATATCCTGAACTGATAAGAATTTAGAACACACTTACGAGAAAGGTTTGGTGGTGGTCTGCGTGCTTTCAGAGATATGAACAAAGGATCAGCAAACGTAGTTTCCACCTGTTTTGTGAAATATGTAATAGTCTTTATTTGTAGATTACTTCTAGTAGAACGCTTTATCCTATTTCAGGGGGGGGGGCGCCAGTAACTATATATACAGTCACACCTCGAGCCCCCTCATCCTTGAAACCTAAGGTACCCCTTCCTGCCACCATATGCCCCATTCTAAACATAAAATGGCAAAAAACAGTCCATTCTACATTATTCTATTTATTGAGTATTTTTATAGAGTCAATAGAGTCAAGTAAATAGAAAAGAGCAAATATGCTACACCAAAGGATATTGTCTGGCAGTCGATAGAGATAAGTATTCATAGTGCGAAATAGATACCAAGGGTCTACATAGAGACCACTGACTCTATAATCTATAATGAGAATTAATAGATTTTCACACCATTTGTCCCATAAGTCAGCTTGCAATACAAGCAGTGACCATATCTACTTTCTGCTCCTGTTCTTACCTTGAGAACATCATCATAATCCGCGAGAGAATCTGGAGCGAATCTAATTGAATACTGGCAATCCATTCCAGGTGCAACCAGACCGTCAGATGTTGGAAATTTTCCTGTTGAATACAAAAGAGTTCATTACTGATATTTTGGTGAAGGGTGCTGTACAACTTCAAAATTGATGGTCTCTTAGAGGAGATGATGTAAATGAAAAATTCTTACCAAGAAGAGGGTTTAAGACAATGTTTTAGATTTTAGCAAATATTCTGGATGGTGAACATTACTTTCGAAATATATACTAAGGAGGAAAGAGTCAAGAGACTAACTCAACATCTCGACAAGCCTGTTTCCTGCATTTATGCATTGAGCACTGTCTTACGGGAAACCGAAGCACAGACTTCGTTACTTTCGAAATAGATATACCGAACTCTTTTCGGAAATAAGGTCTCTTGTGGCCTTTCGTAGGCAACCACTTAAATACTTAAACAAAAGTTAAATCATATACAAAGACCTCATTTACTAATATATATAATGATGCAGTGCATGCTACCTTGCTTTTTCTGGAAATAAGTCCTCTTGTGGCCTTTCACAGGCTAACCACATTAAACAAAAAATCACCACCTTACTAGAACCTCAATTACTAATATATGTAGTGATGCAGTGCATGTTACCTTTTTTTTTCTGGAAATAAAGAATCTAGTGACCTTTCACTGGCTAACACGATTAACTCGCTAACTCATTTACTTATATGTAGTCACACAGAGCATGTTACTGTACCTCTTCTGGAAATTAGGCCTCTTGTGGCCTTTCACAGGCTAGCACGTAAAAGACAATCACTAATTTACAACTACATGTAGTGACGTAGTGCATCCTACCGCACTTTTTCTGGTTATAAGTCCTCTTGTGGCCTTTCATAGGCTAGCACGTTTAACGTTAACTCACCCACCCCCTTGCTGACTGTAGTAACAAGTGACTTAAAAACTTTCAGTAGTATGAATACTTACCCAGACCAACGGAAAAGTAAGAGGAAGCTGGAGGCAACACGCGTACTTGTCTACTTGATGACGTCAGATTTTTCAATGAAAAAACAATCTGGGAAAGAAGTAGTTGAATGAAATTCAGTTAAGAGTCTCCAATGAGGAGTTAGTGGCTTAATCATTTTTCTATGTGCAGTTGAAGACAAGCCTGGTGATTTGAGACAGGGGCGAAACTCAAGAGGGGTATGGAGGGGTGTGACAACCCCCAATCAAAAAAACCCTGGTTTTACAGGGCAAATCAGTACAATTTCGCAAGGTAGATTAGGGCATCGAGCATATCTTAGAAAGAAAATTAGCTTATGATTTCCAAATTATCTCGTCTAGAAAAAATTGACCCACCCCTAAAAGGAAATAGCAGCAGAATCGCAAAGAGAACACAACTGTCATGCAGAGACTTCCCCTAATGCAGTCCGATTGATCTGTGTTTGTTTATGGGAAATTTTCAACATTGCTGATTGGTAAATTCTTAACGTTTCAAAAAAATTTGGCAAGGCATTTGCCATAATTTGCAGGGTAGCTATGGCCCATCCCTCTAACCAAAACACTCTAGTTTCGCCCCTGATGTGGGCTCAACTTGGCGTATGACCTTCGACGTATTGACTAAAAATCTCACTCCACTGTCCTTCGGAAGGATAGTTAAACTGGGGACACGTGCCCCTACTGGAAAAGGGCCTCATGTTATTGATAGGCAAGCACATCAAACTTAAATTTACTTAGTTAACAGGTTCGAATTGTAATTTGGTAAAAATTGCCTTTAAATTTGCTATACAATATAATTTTGCAATTGAAGAAACTTGTTGATCGGTGCAGAACTTTGAAATAGCCAGAAATACCGGGAGCATAGTGAATGTTTTCAAGACACTTTCTTGAAATTCTTGCGATATTATATCATCTTAACCTCCTTGTCCATCCAAGGAAAGGACCAGAGAGAAAGACTGATATAGAAGCTGAAATAGTCCACATTTTTCCCTAATACGTATATTCCCTCAAATTAACAAAGATATTTCATGTGTCACTAGAAGCAAAGGATTTCTTAGGAGTCAGCTATATTTTCAGCCTGCTTTGTTTCAAGATATTTTTCGAAAGAATTAATATTGCTCTTAATTAGTATTTGTGACAGGGGTATATTGACTGAAAATTACAAACCTTGTGAAACTGAACTTTGGAAATTTAATGAAAGCAAGGAACGAAAACCATTGGCATACCTCGTAAACTTCACCTGGTTTGTAATCGGTAAAAACAACTGGGTCTGGAGAAGGTTGAAATATTTTTCTCGGATCAGATCTGCAAAAAAGATAGTTAATTCAACGAAGTAGATACCACTTTCATAATTCAATTCAACGAAGTAGATACCACTTTCATAATTCAATTCAACGAAGTAGATATCACTTTCGTAATACATTTGCCTAAGGCACTTGCTTTTTGGCGTGGATGGAAAATCCTTACAGCATGGAAGTTTTTCATTCAACCTTTTGAATACCATTTTCTGTTTTGTAACTCATATGTTTGGAGATTTGTCTTGATTCAAATAGTTCCACAGAAATCAGGTCCACCATTATAGCAAATCAAACTTTATATCAAACTAAGCCTGCCAGCAGAAACAAGAATATGGAAACAAGAATAATAGGTTCAAGTAGAGCTTGTGCCCTAGTCTACTGACTGAGGTATGTTTCCACACGTTTACCGCTTTTTATTCCATCATTGAATGACAGGAATGAATCTCGAAAACCCCCATAATTAGCAGTTTCATTAAATACTGACAAAAATGTGATTGCAAATAGGAACATTTTCAGTGCATTCTGACGGTTCTAGAAATGAATACCTTTGAGCTTCTTTATCAATATCTGCTTTGGTATCCTTCTTCGCATCAGTGGCAGATTTCAGAGGCACAAATCTTGGGTTCTTCAAGAAATCAGACTTTTTCTGGAGTTTTTCTAAATCTTTTCTTTCCACCATGCGTTGTGCTGGTTTCATTCCGTCTCTCCACACGTGTTTACCGTTCAACTGTTTCGGCTTTTCCTTCTTTCTTTGCGATTTCGGATCATCCTGACAAGATCATAATAATGAATAGCCAGAAATATCAGAAACATGGCGAAAGGAACACATGGGTTTCTTAAGCTTTTTGTCTGACACCCAAAAGAGTAATACGTCAGAAAGAAAACGAAACAGAAACCTAACAAATTCATAAACCATATGTGTTGATTGGTTTTCCTACACTATACCAATCATTCATCTCTTTTCTGATTGGCCTATTTCGATCCACATCTGGGTATATAAATCAGTTAGGTTTTTGTTTCGTTCTCTTTCTGATGTGTTACTCTGTTGAGTGTCAGACAAAAAGCTTAAGTAATCCTTGTGTTCGTTTAATTATGTCTCCGATATTTCTGCCTATTTTGAAGTTTTGTACCATTCATCATAATAATACTAAACTATAACCTCATACTGAATGCAGATGAATATAAGTAATGATCATCAGTATTTATCGAAACTTTACAGCTTATATTATATTCTCCCTAAGCGGGCTACCATAGTTCTGATATTCCTCCACCAGCTCTCGAGCCCGGACCTTACCAACAACAGGCAAGCTACTCACTATCCTAAATCAGAACCATTAGTTAGTGCAGTAGCCTTCTGGTGTAATCCAGCTCTAGGCTTATCCACAGTGCAGCATTAATTCATGTTTCGGATCAAATTCTTCTTCAGGGTCATTTATCAGTGCATGAATTCATAAAGTATGATCTTAGATTACATTAATGTTCCATTGAAATTAATCAAGAATATGTTATTGCTTGAGATAGAATCGTAGATTAAGAAACATTTATTAATACAAATTTGCTCTTTTTCAAAGTCAAGAAATTACTTCACTCAAGGTTGTACACTTAAGAAGTAGACCATATATCTAAGTTCTTTAACACCTCCTAACACCTGTAAGCCCTATGATAGCTAGGAAAATCTGATAAAGATAGACAAATCCTATCGCTTTTTTCTTATCACTTGAGGAAGTAATACGCCCAGAGCAAAAAAAGAACTAACGAGTATTTGGGACGAACCTCAAGAAGAATAGTTGCTTCTTTATCAGAGTGGACGACTTTAAGAATATCAACATCACTTCCATTATGCTCTTCACATATGTCCGTGATTTCTTTAGTAGGCGATTCCGGGAAATAATTATCTTCCACTGAAGATTTTCTGTATCTTTGTATTGATGAAGTTGTTGGCCTCGCATATTGAGGTGTGCTTTCACCTACAATAATGAATTGACATGCAACTAACTAATTAAGAATGTAATTAAGCAAGTGTTTTTGTCATTAAAAAAATAAATAACAAGCAATAATTAGCATCTAACATTACGTTACATCTGTAATAAACTAAAAAGGTTAAATTTCTTAATATGATTAAAAAAACAGCCAGTACTGCTGTGCTGCAAGGATAGCATTAAAATGTCAAAGTGACTATTCTTCCCCCTAGGTTTAAAGAAATGAAAGTTCGAAAGGTAAAGTTTCATATATTTTTGTTTGTTTTTGAAAATTCTAAGATCAGGAGTAAAAGTTACTTTTTGAATTAATCTCAACTATGTAGTACTGAATAGGTAAACTAATCGAGCAGTGCGACCCTGGTCCTTCCTCTCGATGTGACCACCCCTCTCTCCTCACACTTTTTGACAGGTCTGAAGGTGGTTTCGAACCCAGGACCCTTGGATCAAGGGTCAAGTGATCTAACCACTCGGCAATCCCGCCACAATATAGGGAGTAAATAAAAAAACCAGACATAGATAGGGAGTAAATAAAAAAACCAGGAAATCTTATGTAAAATTTATCAGAATCTGGAATCTCTTTCACAAAGAAAAGAAAAATATACTTGTGACATTGATTCACTCACGTTCTCCTTCTTGACTGACTTGTTTCTCAACGGTAATAAAGTCTTGTGGAACAATAAGGTTGTTATTTCGGAGAGTATCAGCATCCAAATATATGCTTAGATGTGATTCAACTGTAAAAAAGAAAAATTCTTCTTTCTTTTTGGACTCATTATCATTTTTTCTTTATTCTCAATACGAAAATCTATCGATCATCTTTTTGCTTGCTGCTCCTTATACACAAATGCAATGGAATTGAAAGGTATTACTCGCAAATCAGATTGCACAAAACAACATTAGGTATCAACAAAAACAAAACAGAGAGCTTGCTTACTTTTCCATTAGAGTAATGAAAACGAATGATTCGTGAGTTTCTTGCTTTGAAAGGAAAACGTAAGTAGGTTTCTGAATGAAATGTATTAACATATTCCTCTTTACTCTTAAAAGTGTCGAGATCTCTAAATTGAACAAGTATCTTCTATTTCCAATAACTTGCTGGCAGAACAAACATCTTATGAGTACACTAATGATCTCAAAATAAAGACTGGATCAAGCATCTGTCATTCTGAAATGAAGTCAATTGGCAGCCATATTGGGAGGTCCAATTCAATACATTGAAATTCCACTAGGGAGAGCTTTTTTTTTTGATTGTTGTGAGAATGTTATGAATGATCAGCACGAGACTGAATAATCGTGTAGCTATATTGTTAACAAAGAATCAGGACTATATAATTTCTTTGGCAGCTATATTGGGAGGCCAAGTTCAAGCCAGAAAGCAATTTGCTTCAAATATTTGGATCCAGAAAGAAAAGAACGATCAATCCTGTCATTATTTTGAGATCAGTGGATTACACATGCACAATTTTTCGCATGAGTAGATAGCCATATATGCACTATCTTAAAGAAAAGGACTACAACTGATATTGCAACATTCCCATATTAGACAAGCTAAAGCAATGGGGCTTCATTCATGACCAGTAAATAATCATATTGAAGAAGATACCTGAAGGGAGGCCGAGCTCATTGTAATTTGAAATCTTTTCCGAAGAAGTTTCCTCTTCTAATGTTTCCTTTTGTCTTGCCTTTACGTGGGCCTCTGTTATGTGTTGCTCTATAGATTTTGCAATCTCCATTTTCTTCTCCCATTCTTGCTGAATCTTATAAAAACACAAAATTTCAATTAAGACATACTAAAGGGTTTTTTATTTGATTTTCTCTTGCTCTAGCTATTCCTATTTGAGTCTAACTTCCAATTTGGACAGTGTATAGTCAAAAATGAGAGATACAAAATGAGTACTGTAAAGACTGTTGATATTACAGGCGATCAATGTTGGTTCCTGTAAGTTTTCTTTTTTTAGGTGTTTTAAAGCAGCCTAAAAGTATGGACAACATGCGAAAGGCACTCCTCACATTTCAAAAATGATGATTTCACATGCACCCCTAGTGATCGCCTAGTTTGTTTTTACTGCCCAAGAAATCTACGTCAGTTCAATAAAGATTGTGCAGATAACGACAAAAAATGCAAAATGAAACTAGACAAGAGCCAATTTATTTCATCAAAATATGTTTATACTCAGAAGAAAATAACCCATAACAGAATGAATGGGAGAACGACATGGAAGAAAAAGTGGGTTCCTGTCCCCCAGCAAACAATTGAATCAGTCATGCTCTTTCTCCTCAAAGTCTTTAAAGTTCATATCCTAATAATGAGGAAGCTTTAGGAAGGGCTGGACGGTAAAGACTGATAAAGAAGACGAACAAAACCAAACAAAATAATTTAGTGTCTTCCATTTGGTTCTTCATTAACAATGCATTATTTTCTTTTGAATATAAACATGTTTCAATGAAATAAACTCCACTCCGCTTCATCAAGCTCCAAAATTTCAATAGATTTTATTCCTTGAGTTTATTTATCTAAATTTGAAACCTGCTTACGGCTATCTACTAAATATTGAAGTTGAGGGGACATGGGCGAAGTCACCTGTCTAACAATTTTATTCAACTAGATGAATGAAACTAGTTTGTTTGTTGAACATGCCAATTTTTGCAAAATCAATTATAGCAATCTTCGAAGTTTCATTTCACCTAAAACTCGATTAGGAAGACAAAATAACAAATTCCAAATAAACTTCAAATAAAAGTCACTGATTTGCTTGAATTTGACCCAACACAGCACCGTAAGATGGACGACTATGGAATGTATCACCAGGTTGAGATCACAAGCTCAATTTTAGTAACAATTAACAAACATACTGGATATTTTTGTGTTGATACTGATCTATTTGTTCTTATGATACTTATAGAATTCTATTTACATTTGGAACTTTCGGTATTTTGATGCATAACTGTTTTTAACATTCAAACTTTTTCCAGCATTTGCCTTTAAAATGGCGTGATGATAAGGAACCTGTTGTAAACTTTCTTCCTCATCTTTGTCTTGTTAAAAATTTTATGCATAACAGATTTCCAGTTATTTTGTAAATTTCAAAATTAAAAGCATCCAACCCATATTTTGACTCAATTAGGGTTGGCTATCACTTCTTTGTTTTAGCCAGTAGTTTTTGTTCCTTACCCAAAACTTTATTTATTTGACCTTTGTTTCTACCTCCTTGACAAGAAACATTATAGATTTTTCCTCATGCACTTACAACTGATTTTTTAAGCCATAAATATATTTAAGCACTGAGGAAAATATTTTGGAAATTTTTCAGAAAATCTGTCAGAGGATTTTGAAGAAAATTCACCCTTAAAATTTGTAAACATTTTATTTTTGAACCAACGTTGTGCAGAATTTCGAATCTGTCCGAAGACTTTTTGGAGTATAGTGTAGATGGACTCATATTTATGAGTAGGAGAACAAAATGGAAGAAATAGTGGGTGACAGTTCAGTAACATACAATTGAATGAATTTTGCTCCTTGATACATCTGACATAACCTACTTCAGACTTTTCATGCAGGATACTGGCATTCTGACTCTCTTGGAAATAAATGAAATACACGCATTTTTATTAGCAATTGCTTTAAAAGCAAGGCAGTACTCCATAAGACAAAACCAATTCCAGTACTGGATAGAGGAATGCTAAGTAATTTGAAAATGTTAGTTCTGATCCAATTGGCAACGAAAATCTTGCAGCAGCTATAGGAAAGTAGGTTACAGTGGCTATAAGTACCTTGGCACACTTTGATATGCAAGATACCATCAATATTCGTTGTACAACAACTTGTGATATAACTAGTTTCTAATAACTAATATCTAGGGGATAAAACTTTAGTTGAAAACGCTAAGCAATTGCAAAGCAATTTTGAGTACTCAAATTTGCCTTCCAGCAAGCAATTTTGAGTACTGAGCTTGAGCTGAAATTGCTTATAAAAAATGCATGTAACCTTGACACCAAGCTTGACAAATTTGACAACAGAGAGGTACCACTGAAGTACATAGCTGCTGGTATAGTTTATGGTTAAACATAGGGCTCTCCTAAAACCAAGCACATTTTGCACACTAGAAGGCAGCACAGTCAGCCATTGAAATCATCAGAGAAAGATTCAGCATTTTTTGTGTGAGCCCCTCAGGTTTAGGGTCAGAATTCATCTACCATATACCTTTGTGTTGTAAGAGGCAACAATATGGGTTAGCGTAAAACTTTGTTGCTCCACAAAAATAATGATTGATTTATCTCAGACAAATGCCTGGACTGTTTGACCTGAGGGGACGACTGCACTTTAGCGGACAGAGTTTTGTTACCTACAAAAATTGAGTTGAATTCTCAACCCGTTGCCCTGATTCGTCATTTTAGGCAATCGAAGATTCGAATGATCAATGAAAATGAGCCAGTGAGTAGGGAGAATTTGATACCTTGTAAACAAACAAAAGTTTTTGGTAGCTAGGACGATTTTGCTCTTTATTTTTCTTTCTATCTTGGGGGCAAGCCCCCAAATCCCCTGTTAAGTTCAGCAATTGATATGTGGTTTTCATGAAGTGTGTGTGTTACGAACGAACAAAAGAAATAATTTCTCAAGTTCGTAAAGTTAAAGAGCGAAAACCACTCCAGTCTTTGGCAGCTTGCAACAATTTAGATAACAGTTTAGATGATTTTGCTCTTTATTTTAATTTCTTTCTTGGGGGCAAGCCCCTAAACCCCCTGTTAAATTGAGCAATTGAAATCTAGTTTTCGCGAAGTGTGTTTTTGAGTCCTCGTAAACTTCTTTTGCAACTCAACGGCTATCGAGCCTGTTGTTGCTAGGCAGCAAAAGATTCAATTCAATAACCGATCAGGTAACAAAACCCTGTCCGCTAAAGTGCAGTCTAGCCGACCTGAGTAGCAGAGAAAATGGTATAATAAATAAATGCTGTCTGTGTATGAAAAATTTGGGAAAACAAAAAGAGATTGTGACAATCTCCAAGAGGTCTGGGTGCGAGTAAATAAGTATTTATCATTAGGAATGCAGGCGGGTCTTCCCTTTGTAAAAATATTTTGAAAAATGATTCAACTAAAACCTTTTGCAGATTTTCAACATATTTGTCATGGTATCCAGACTTCCCACTTTTGGAAGTAGTTAAATTCTTGACGGTGACTTGATCCACAGAATCGTTTGCGTAAACATCACGAAATATTCTTGTCAGAACATGCGAAATGTCTTGGCATCTCCCAGAGGACGGCCTCTGCAAAAACATAGAAGGTTCATGACCATTTTTCTCTGAGCTTTGCTGCTCGTTAGCAGTCATTTTAAGGTATTTCTTAGCAATTTACTCTCATATCTAAAATGTGCTTCAGAGAATTGGACTAAGTTTGTTCCAGACTAAAAAAGTATGTTCAACCACCATTCTTTTCTATCTGTTTACCATGCCATCCAAGTTTTAGAGAAATATTCGTTTTTCTTCACAATTCTTTCTAACAACTCAATGTGAAAGCTTTGAAAGTGTATACGACGAAAAATAGTCTCCAGTTTTACTGCAAAACACAAAATTCATCAGAAAGGCAAGAAATTTCGATATTTTCAGACGGCCATCTTGTTTTCTCTTGGAAGCAGTTGCCACTGACGATTGCCTCTCTCTGGCGTATCAGCCTCATTATCAGTAATTCTATTAGGCGCCATTTTAGAAATGGCGCCAAATGAGGAAGCAACAAAAGGAACGAACGTGGAATCCAAGCCTTTGTATCAACCAGATCTGGAAGAGCTAGCAAGAACAATTGAAGATGGTTTGAAAAAAAACTTCACCAATGTTTCTGTGTCAGTCGATGACTGTCCGGACTTGACGAAAGCCCCGTTTGGCCTTGCCAAATCCGGCCTAGGCGGTAACCCAAAAATTTTGGATGTTGGTGGTGTTCCATATTTGATCCCCAAGCCAATATTGAGCAAAATTTACAACTTTGATGAATTAGCAAAGTGTATTGGTATTGAAAATGCATTTTTTATTGGGGCAGGTGCTGGGGGGTTTCATATCGTCAAGACAAACAGTGAGATGATGACCAACTTGACTGTTGGAAGTGAGTTTGTTATTCAGGGAATATTTATCTATCTTTAGTTGACTATAAAAGTAGTTGATATAAATAACAAAAATACCAACTTAGATATGTTGTTCATTTTTGAATAATTCTACAAATACAGTTTTAGTGGTAAAATATTCTTTCAGACATATCTTTATTGGATGCAATTGATTTCGCTATAAAATTTTAGACTTTCATTCTACCTCATCTTTTCAAACTCCCCCTTTTTGAGCTAAAAAGCCACTAGCTAATTGCTGCTCTATGATGCTTGAAGTATGATTTCCTAACCCTAGGTCCTACCCTTCATTTAAGAATGGCATAAGTTATATCTCTTACAATTCCTTCTCAATCTCCTCTATTCTGAATCTACCACAAACATTGTTGATGAATGAGGCTCCAACTTAAAATCAGTTTTCTGGCTTAACAATACATTGTGCTTAAGAAAATCTTTTGCAAATGAATGTTTCTCTATTTGTGTATAGCTGACGAGAAGCTTTGCAGCAAAGTAGCAATGGTTGATAAAGAAAATGGCAGCTGTGTCCTGAATGACTTCAAACACAAAGAGTTTTGCTTGCTTGGAAACTTCTTGGCATGTGAAGGAAAAACCAACAGATTGCTGAAGATTTCTGCGTCCAATCGATCAGGAAAGCAGAACTTTGTATCGTGTGTTCGGGAGGCCATAAACTCAAAATACAATGACAAGCCAATCGGTCTGGGTGGGGTGTTTTTGGTAAAAGAAGGAAGGGCACGTCTGCATGTTATGCCAGATTTCTCTGAAAAACCCTTGCTAAGCGATGCCGATGTAGAGGAGTGGTTGAATTTCTATGAAATGAAGTCTCCGTTGGTCTGTCTGAGTGTGCTGGTCAGTAGTGATCCTGGACTTGATCTTAGAGTTGAGCATACCCATTGTTTTAGCCAGCATGGGGAAGGAGGACATTATCATTATGACACCACTCCAGAAGACGTTCAATACGAGGCGTATTACTCAATGGCAGAAGAAATTTATCGAATAGATCGACCAAAAACTACGCATTTGATAGGCCGTGATTAGTAATTTAGAAATTAGATTTATAATGATTTATGAAATGATAGTGAATTGATATAATGAAATTAAAAGAATTAAAATATGATTATTGAAATTTTCAAAAGTATACACTAAAGATGAAAGGTACTAAGGGACATGGCAAGAATAAATTCCTCTAAGACTCAAGGGAAACTATTTTCTCGAGGGTGAAGAAAATCGGAAAAATAGAAAAACATAATAACTTCGATAGCTTTGCGTCTGAAACTGTTCAGAATAGTACATGAAACCGAACGAAGTATTGTTACCAGAAGTGGGTCGAAATTGGCCAATCAGAAAGGAGGTGAATGATTGGTATTATGAGAAACATTCACCTCCTTTTTCAAACCTTTCACTACGGCCTAAAACTTTCATTGCTGCTGAGGTGCTATCAAGTATGCTGCAGTCGTTCGCTTTCGTTGCTATGCGTTGCTAGGGGCATATCATGCTTTGCGTGGAATCAGAGTGACCTTTTCGGAATGGTGTATTATGATATGTTCTTTATTCATTGTTTTGAAAGGACAAGAATATGTGTAAAGAAATCTTATAGTTTTGATACAGCACGAATTACCTTGTGCCTTAAAAGAAAATTATTCAAATCAAATTTATGATAGGAAATCAAAAGATATTACATACAGGTTTCTCTTGCCGATAATAACGAAGTTTGCACATGCACTGTAAACCTGTATACATATAAATGAATTTGATTGGTTTGTGGTTTTATTTAACTGATACCTGCAGTCATTCTGATTACCACTGTTGGAAGCGAGGCTGGAAGGGCGTGTTTCCTAAAGAATTTGATAATGTAAAGCATTATTGCCAGAAATATCGGAAATATAGCGAAACGTATACATCGATTACTTTAGCTTTTCGTCTGACACTGACACACAACAGGATAATACGTTAGAAGGAGAACGAAACAAAAGCCTGACAGATTTATATATCCACAATGTGGATCGAAATAGGCCAATCAGAAAAGAGGTGAATGATTGGTTTAATATAGGAAAACCAATCAATCACTGTATCATTAAAAGACTGTTATGAAGCATTATGTAAAATATAGCTGTTTGTCTGCTTCAAAATCGACAATTTTGCTTTGGGTCTAGGGGTCTAGGGGGAAATATTATTTGGGTCTAAACGTTTTGAATCTCACTGGGACAGTCCGTCCGTCACTGCCTCAGGGGTTCAGATGGTAGATTTATGCCAGTGGTGGCGCCAGAGGGGGGGGCAGGGGGGGCTACAGCCCCCCCCGTCGGAGGAGGCTAGCCCCTCCGTCGGAAGATAAATTTTGCTTGAATTTTTTTTGTCGGAGCGAATTTTTTAAGTTTTGAAAAAAATTAGCCCCTCCGTCGGAAGTGCTAGCCCCTTTGTCGGAGGAAACCTAGCGCCACCACTGATTTATGCTAAATTACGTTCGATATGAAACCAGATAAAACTGCTCCAAAATAGAAAATGGGTTATTTCTTATCAAATTAATGATTGTTGAGCGCGCAACAGGAGTCGAGTTAAGTTAGGAGTCTCCCCTGAGTTCCAAGTCAGAAAACACGCATTGAGAAAGAATCGACCAATCGTGTTGCAGAGAACATGAATAGAGGAAGTCACAGAAGCGTAAAAAGCACGTGGTTTCGACTATGGTCCAAAACTGTGGTTTTTTTGTCATGAAAACTAAAAGATTTTTCAACACAGAGCAAAGATTATTTATGATTTTAAGGTTTTGAAACTGTGAAATGTATATTTAATAGTAAATAATGACGAATATTTGATTAATAAACAGCATGCAATGTAAAGCAAGGATCAGCAGAGGTCAGGAGTAAATCCTTCGGGCCGAAATAATAGGGTAAGCTGGCTGTGTTTACATTTACGAAATCATTTACATTTTCTGTTTGGCGACGTTTGGCCTGGTGATGGGAAGAAAGTTGTAGAGGATAAGAGGAGAGAGCTTTCAAGCCCTAATATTTCATTTACAAGATCGTCAAGAAACTTAATACAAAACAGAAAGTGAGGAAGTGGAGCAAAGCTGTGGTAGGCAACCAAACAAAGCGACAAACTTATTTTCAAAAACCAGCTATTTGATACAATCAAACCAAATTTGAGTTTCAACACTGGAGAAAAATTATCTATCAAGTCAACCACATGCCAAATTTTT
The DNA here is from genome assembly GCA_963924455.1 of Pelagia noctiluca. Lineage (NCBI taxonomy): Eukaryota > Metazoa > Cnidaria > Scyphozoa > Semaeostomeae > Pelagiidae > Pelagia > Pelagia noctiluca. The sequence goes on along the minus strand of OZ004315.1, from coordinate 2,373,589 downwards.
ATACGCCAATAATTGCAGTTTTATTGATTTTTAGTATTATTGATAGTATTATCATATTGATTTTTAGTGCTATTGCTCGCCGAAATGGCAGATAAATATAAGGAGCTGGGGTTGATAGGCAGGGGGGCCTACGGGACTGTTTTCAAGGCGAGGGATAACGTGACTGGGCGAATGGTGGCGCTGAAGAGGATAAAAGTCGTTTCCACTGAAGATGGCATGCCGGTCTCTACGATCAGAGAAATATCGATGCTGAAGTTATTGGACAGTAATGCCCATCCTAATATTGTCAGGTACGGTATGCTCCTCTCCTTTCTCTTCAAATACAACCCTTTGCTTCTCCGATGTCAGCCCCTCAAAGTTTCTTAGATCTTCAAGTCATGTGTCATGCGCTAGAAATCTATCATAATCGATCATCAGTGTCATTCATCCGAAACTTGAGAGGAAAGGCAAACATTTTCAAGAACAGAATTGTTTTCAGAAATTATGATTTTTTACGAAAGTCATGTTGAAGAGTAATGAGATGGACTGGCCAGCCCTGGTCTCACTCAATCACGTCCTGCCCTTGAAATTTTCTGGCTGCATCTCTTTTCTGCTAAGTTCTTTTTGCAAATTAAGAATGTCTAAGTACACAAAGAAAGGACAACTTTAGTACACTACACTCTTTTTTATAAGACTTTTACCTAGACTTTTAAAGTAGACTTTTACCTATGCTCAAATCTTCCATTCTATCATTTTTTTCAATAATAGTCAATTTTTATATCTTTTCTTTCTCCTTCTCCAATAGAAATCGAGTCTTTATTCTACATAGTGTGTTTTTAGTTCTTAAATGAAGTGATGGGAAAAAAGAGGATAAGCACTAAAGATCTAGTCTAGATTGTGTAAAAAGCTTCCCTGACTCCCAAAACTGTTTTTATTCTTTTTAACAGGAAATCAAAAGTAGTCTATTAAGTTTTTAAAACATCTTCTCTAAAATTTAATCGATATTTAAGTACGTATTTAATAAACTACTATGAATGAGAAAATTTCCGAGCTTAGAAATTTCTAATTCAAACAATTTTACCACAGTTGAACGTTGAATCTATCTAAACATAAAATGAAATAAAAGTGAATCGATCGATTGAAGATCTAATTTGCATTCAGAAATTCAGACCTCATTCTAGTTGGTGGGCGGAAGTGTTTAAGCTTGAGAGAGTGAAAAAGCCACAAAAACGCTTAATGATAAACCTTGCTAACAATTCCAGGAATTTGCTCGGCTTTGTTGTTATTGTTCATTTCCATTTCACTATTTTATTCATTTAAAAAGATCCCAGTTAACCGAATGAAAGCTCGGGCATGGTTCGTGAGAATGCTTGCATGTTTAAGCCATTTCATTAATCTGTTTTGTTTTTCTAATCTTATCATTCTGTTTTCTTATTGTTTTCTTTATTGAATGAAAAATAACGCAAAGGGAGTTCCCCTGAGGGGTGCCCAATGGAAGATTCCGGTTTCTCGTAGCAGTCTTATCAAAGGGGCAAATTACTCCCTGAAAATATCGTAAACTTTTATAGAAAATCGTATTATTTAGATCGAAATATCTGGAAATCTTTTGTTCTTGAAAAATCTCGTAAGGCCTGAGCGAGAGAGTGAAAAACCCTTCGACCCTAGCAACTCCGTCTAAGACAGCTGAATGAGTTATGAGTTTGGATGAGTTGGATCAGGAAATGAAGAGGAAGATTAAAAGAATTCAAATTCCAGATTTGAAGAAAAAAAGAACAAAATTGATTTAATCGGATTTGTGCAGTGAACAGTCAGGTCTGAGCAGGTTCCTTGACTGCATCATAAAGGGGCGTGTCAAAAATGGCTAGGTTGCTCCAGTAGGTCACTGAATTAAGAAGGATCAATTTTTATTGAAGCTTTATTAGGTTGTTACACGTTTTTTCTTTTATAAGAAACCTAGCTTGGGTCTTAGTACTAAAAGTTTCTTAATTTTTCACCAGTTTCTAGTACTAAAAGTTTCTTAAAAGTTTCTTATCTTTAGATATGTACTTAACATCATATTTTGCATTTTCCCTCGCATATTTCTTGTATTGAAGTTTTTAATACGACATTAAGACAAGTAGACTCAACATCCTGTGTTCCTCTAAATAGAAACGTGTAGCGAACTTAAATCAAGCAAAAATGTATTGCTGACATATTACTTTCCGGCTTAGAAAGTCCTCTTATTTTTTTCGGAGTTTCTTAAAGATATTGATGTAGTTCTAAAAGTTTCTTAAATTTTTGGGGGCTCTAGTACTAGGTTTCTTATAAACCGGTTTCTTATTGAAAAAAAAACGTGTATATGAATAGATATAACTTTATTTTCTGTGAATTGAATAGAACTGAGCAGCAATTAATTACATAAGGCTCAAAATCTGTCAATTTACACGTTTTTTGTAAGAAAGTACGTTTGTATGAAAAAGAAAACGAGTACTTTCATAAAAAAGTGGTACTGGTATTTCTCGTTGAAAACAATATATTATTTTTTTCTATTTCTGTTTTTTCCACAAACAACAAAAAAGATAAACTTTGTTTATCAGAAAGGTGAATTAACCAATCATCACCAGCGGTCCAGATAGAGAGGGAGGGTGGGTGACGGGGCCCTCTTGATTATAGAATCATTATTTTGCATTGTTGAAATAGGATAGAAATAATCTGCTCAAAATTTTCAAGAAACAATTGAATTTCCTTCTAGATTATACGATGTTTTCCAAACAGCAACTCCATCCTTTGATCGAAGAGAATACTTTCTTACGCTGGTTTTCGAACACATTGATCAAGACCTGTCACAATTACTCGACCGCCATCCTCCCCCTGGATTACCAGAGCATATCATTAAGGTTTGTTTTATCATTTTTTTATTGCCACAAAATTTCACTGATTTCCTTTTGATTGATTTTCACCCCCATCACCCAGGGCCAATTCACTTCAATTAAAGTATAAGAGATTTTTTGAGATCTTTAAACATTCATAAGATTTTTTGATATTTTTATAGAGTTCTAAGATTTTTAGAGATTTGTCAAGACCGTTTCAGATTTTTCAGGCCAAATTTGTGAAGATTTTTCAGATTTTTAAAGATTTTTAGCAAAAAGTGTTCGAGATTTTTTTTGGTTGATTTGCCCCTCGCCCATCTCCTTTTGGTGCTTTGGGCTAAAGCCTTCAGGACCAGGTCCTCTCCCATGCCAAGAATGACAAGGATTGAATTGTTGCACTTGGATGAAAAGTTTAGGGAACTAATTAAAAGTTTAGAAAGCTGGCAAATATTCTTCTCACATTTCATGTGTCAGGTCTGAAGGTGGGTTTGAACCCACGACCCTTCTGAAAAAGGGTTGATTGATCCAACCATTCTGCCATCCCCAAAAATACGTTAGAATTTTGTATCAGTACCTCCTCACGTCAGCTGCAAGGAAGCCTCTATTGCTTTTGCTTATGAGCAGCTTTGAATTAAGGTAATATATCTGGTCTCTTACTTATTTGTCATTTCTTCTTAGTCAGCCTGGCTTTATTATGTTCAAATAGAAATCTAACCAGTGTATAAAACGTCTTAGGAAAGAATAAATAAAGATTCTGTGACAAATGATTTAAGCTACTCGGACCTTGAAGGCTTTCTTGCTTCCTTCAGGAAAATTTGTTTGTGAGTCTATCAAAGTCAATGTTAGGTTTTTTTATTATCAACCTTTATCAAGGTTTTAATCAAGGTTTTAAAGTTGATTCTTAGTTGAAATCATAAAACGGGGGTTTCTTTCATATCAGAATAGAAACCTATTTCATGGTGTCGTTTTTGAATGAAGATTTAATAAGTGTATCAATTGAGATAATTTGTATGAATGAAGGATGAAGAAAAATGATAGAGAGCATGACCTCTGACTTGACGCATTATTGCTCTACCAACTGAGTATTGAGTATCAAGGCAGTATGATTTTTAATCCGCCTACCCTACCTTAGCCATATCATTCTCGCAAATTAAACCAGCACTCACCTAATGTAGAGACAAATCTATTTGGTGTCTTTAGCAACTAAACCAGACTTTCCAAAGGGTGACAACTTTCCCATACAAAGGTGAATGATTTCCGAGCACAAAATGTCACTATACTAAAAATTTGTGTGAATGACATAGAGATTCTTCCACCTTTTTATAAAGATAAGGATTCTTTCTATGTTTTATCTGATAAGTGTTTCTGAATTTTCTTGCTGTACTAAAGTACGGTACCGATCAGAGATTTTTGTATTGCTTTCTGCTTTTTACGATATTTTTTATTTATAGGACATGATGCAACAACTTTTAAGTGCAGTTGATTTTCTGCATTTGAATCGAATGGTTCATCGGGACTTGAAACCTCACAACATATTGGTCACCAACAACATGCAGATAAAAGTTGCTGACTTTGGGTTGGCAAGAATCTACTCATTTTGTATGGTCCTTACTTCAGTGGCAAGTGAAATTATCTTAATTTTTCCCTGATCTTTACCGAATGCTAACTCGAACCTCTGGAGATGGCTGTTTTATTGTCTGATTGTGGCAAGTGACTAATTTTGCAGAATTTCATTCAATTTTGTATATCCAGCTCATAAATATTTTTAAGGGTATATCTAGAATTTGTATCAAAGTCACTTTATATACAAGAGTAGCTATTTCCCATACACACATATTATTGCTTAATCTACAAATTAGAATACGTTGAAGATCTTTATAAAAGAGAGAAGCATATATTGGAAAAATTCGTGTGAATGGAAATGAACTGGGTAAAATTACAAACATTACGAGTTTGTCCATCAATCATTTAACCAAAGAGAAACTCTTAAGTAAAATTTGTTTATATCAGCATTGATTGCTTAGGACATGCTGCTTATTGCAATATCATTTGATTATATATTGGATGTTATGTATCATGTATACCAGTGCCATATGTGAATCACTTTTTTCTTTAAGTTTTGTTAATACTAATACTCAAATCATTTTTGCAGGTAGTAACATTATGGTATCGTGCACCTGAAGTTCTTCTGCAGTCAACATATGCAAGTGCTGTGGATATGTGGAGTATTGGCTGTATCTTTGCTGAAATGTACAATAGAAGGTAATACTCAAATGAATCAATGAGTTTTTTTAAAGATCATCTAGATATTATGGTATAGGGTACAAAAATGGAAACACTAGTGTAGACTTGGCTGTTGGTATTGGGGGTTATGCTTAGGTCATAAATTTTGTTTTATGATATCATATTGTAAGCACAGATACGGAAAATGCTAGCTAGACTATGGCTAGACCTTTTTATCAGCAGAGACACAGTGACATAAATTTGATGCACAAGTTCCTGTATATAATGTCTTCTATGTCTGATTGTGCCTGTTTTTTCTAGAGAGGTTTAGACCGCTAGAATTTAGCTAGAGAATAAATTGATAGTTACAAATGGACAACAGTTGCTTTGATCAAACTGAATAAACCAGTGTGCAAAAGTTTCTGAAAGTTTGCCTCTCTCATTGTCAATTTCAAGACACTACTAAATCATTTGACAAAAATGAATTGAAAAGCAATTTATTAACAGATGAGGCTAAATAATTGCATCTCATACGTTAGGTGACTACTTTGTATTTTCTTTTAGACCACTGTTTCCAGGAAGATCAGATGCTGATCAACTGAACAGAATATTTGCGTAAGTCTATTAACTTTAAAAAGAAGTCTTTTATCGATACCGAACTTTGTGGTTGCCAGAAAAATTGGAACATAGCGAAACACAATGCTGAAGCTTTTACTCACTCATCAGAGAAGTAGCTACGTAAGAAAGAGAAGGAAATAAATTATGATTAGTTCTACACCAACCATCTACCTTTTTTTGATCAGCAATCAGCAGTCTGGTTAGCCTTTACATAGGACAATTCGGTTGTCATGTCAATCCATTCTCCAGGCTGCCATGAAATGGTGATGTCACTCCTTGTGAAAAAACACACTTGTAAATTTGTCAAAGAGAAACTACTGTTATGTTAAAGTTACCGACACCCCTCTTGCCAGTAAACCCTTTTCATATGCCACAGAGTGAGCTCAGAATTTTGAAACATTTCACAGTGACTTGGTTATCCCTGCTCTATGTTACTTTACAGCCAATCAAGAGCATTAGAATTATCAATTTGACCAATCAAATTCTTCCATTCACAACCGGGTTTAAGCTGGTTTAGTTGCCACTGGTTAGGTTTAACTGATCTGGTATTTGTCTCTCTTCCTCAAGCGTGATTGGTGCTCCGCCTGAATCTGAATGGCCTGCAGATGTCTCATTACCACGATCGACTTTCGAGCAATATTCTTCTGTTGACTTTTCGTTGTGGAAATATGTCGTTCCTGATATGTGTGCAGAAGGCCGTTCGCTATTGAAGGTAGCTTTTTTATTTTCTTTTTGTTAAGGACAACTTTTTTATGATGGTGAGGAAAATTGGAAACAAAATATAGCTACTAAAGTTTTGCGTCTGACAGTAGTTTGGTTTGGATGATCTTTGTAAGGTTTCATTTTCGTTCTCTTTCTGGCATACTTCATCTGCCTGTTTCTGTCACTGACGGCTTTTATGGAAGAGAGTGGATCACCTCAAGACGAAAAATTTCAGACGAATGATTTGCCATGAGGTATTTTGCTTTCTAAAATCTTCATGTGTCTTTGCCATGAAGGTTTCAAGTAAAAGTCGTCTAGTAGGAAGTAAAGATCCATGACGGAACCCCTAAGCAAGTTATGCCAACCGACCCCCACTATTTTCCAAATAAGTGGATTTTGCTATCAAATTACTTAAAAGAAAAGTACAAAATGATAAGTCATTAAGACCTGATTTTTATAGCAGATGACATAATTTTGTTGATTTATGCATTTTTAGGGCGGTTGCTCTTTCCAAAGTGTAAATCAGAGCAAATAAAAAAAATAAAAGTTACGATAGGCCTTTAGATTGATATAGTTCCGTGGGTAGTCACCCCCTTGCCCCCCTCTCCATGGGCCTGATGCTTACAAATAAATTGCTTACTTCTATGCAATAAATGGCCAGAAATATCGGAAAAATAGCGAAACGAACACATGGATCACTGAAGCTTTTCGTCTGACACTCAACAGAGTAATAAGTCAGAAAGAGAACGAAAAAAAACCTAACAGATGTATATACCCAGATGCGGATCGATTGTGATTGATATGTGATTGGACTATTTCGATGTTGAAGTAATCCATGTGTTCGTTTCGCTATGTTTCCAATATTTCTGGCTATTTTGAAGTTTTGTACCATTCAAAGACTGTTTTATGCAATAAACATTTTTAGCGTAGTTCTGACAAATCTCATGGGAACAAAAACTCCTCAATTTTTGGGCTGTAACTTTTAGCAAACTAGGTAGGCCTTAAATATTTAGCATCATGTGGAACCTTTTCAAACTGTTTTCACTTTCGCATCTTTCAGAGTCTGTTGGAATTTAATCCAAACAAGCGCATATCAGCAAAAGAAGCCTTGGAACATCCTTATTTTGGAAGCATAGGCTCGCCTGACAGCCAAGACTCTGGCATAGCAATGTCACAAGAAGAGGCTACAACTGATGAAAACACAGCAAGGCCATCCTCCAAACAGCACGCCGCAGATAACGGTGAATCTAGCTGTGCAGAGGAAAATTCGACTGAGATGAGCAAAAGTGAAGGCGGAGAGCGCGAGGAGAGAACTGGTGGGGTAAGTGTTAGTGTTAAACGAAAAAGGTCTGACGAATATATTGAAAAACAATGTAAATGCCTCACTCGATAAGTATTTTCTTCAGGTTTTCAAGTGATCGTTGGGACAGTCGTTCTGTACGATGCTCTAGTGATTTATGGAAAGTTCGTAGTATTTAGCAGTGGTGTAGAGCTAGAAAAATAACTAACAAAGTCCCTATAATAAAGAGATTTTTGGGGACCCTAGGTTTTTTGTCGAGTAATATGACTTACTTTCATTGAAAAGCAATAGGTATTTAAAAGCTCGTTAGGTCTTCATGAGATTGTTAGAACAATTGTTTCCTACGATGCTGTGGTATAGATTTTACAAAGTTAAATGTCTTATAATATGACAGCCCCTTTACCACACTTAGAGATTGAAAGAATATTTTTTCAGGTTCTTAGGATTTAGGTCGAAAGTATTTTTATTCTCATTATTACATAAACCATTTTATTTATCACTGATCTGATGTTGTTTGGAATCTCATATGAATTAGAATAAGTTTAGGTCTAAGTTTTGAAGAGCTTAATTATTTTCTAAATTCATAAGTTTTTAACTAGAATTTTTTGATTTCTTGTTTTATTTGTTAGTAGTGATGCAATGCAACTTCTATACAGAATAGCGTGACTAAGGTATTCCAATATTTTTGAGTGAGTGAGTGAGTTTGTGGTTTTACGTGCTGGCCTGCACAAGGCTGGGCCTTCCCTTCAACAGGAGTACGAATGGACTAATACACCACTCCTCAATATATTAATTCGAGGTCCGAGTATTAGAATTATAAAATGCCATGATTGATAAGTTAAAAGATTTAAAACAACAATCTAGTAAGCTAAAGCTTTTTGGTAAAAACACCAACTTTAGTGTTTGTAGATTCATGAAGGGACATACAAAATAAGCCATGCTGGGAAAGTTGCTTGCTATACATAACGAAACGTGTGTCACAGTGAGTTTATAGCTTTGAACACTTTTTGTCTGTTACTGTATATATGTTGCATTGTTACAGTAGCTACTAACGCGGACTTTTTTCTGAACCGCACTCTCAAGCCAACTGGCTTATTTGTTACCCTGTGACAACTGAAATTGCACATATTGTAGCTTAAAACGTATTCACAACGTGAAGATATTAAATTCATATTTTTCATTATGTTTTTACCAGTTGGTTAGTATAAGTTTGCTAGAGGGACTTTAAGGGCGACGACTTTCCTAGTAGCTCGGTTGGTAGCGTGGTTGAGGTGCAGGTTCGTGGGTTAGAATCCCATCCGGGTCAATTTCTTTCTCACAAATTATTGATTTACCCGTAATCTCGGAGACGATGATTTTATTTGAAGTCACCTTACTAATGCAGATCTCCACTACCAACCTTTCCTATCGAAAGTGAGAATAATAAAAAATAGACGTTGAAATCGGCCTAGAATGCTCTTAAGCAGTTCCCAAGCGGTTCCTGTCACTCTGTCAAGTCCAGTGAAATTATTTTACGCTACGGTTAAGAACGTAGGAACCGAGAGACATAAGGGGTATGTGCCAGCCAAGATTTTGCAAAAAACGATCAAATGCCCTTTTCAATTTAAGAATTCACCCCTCCTACTAAAAGAAGAAAGTATCCCCTCCCTATGTTTGAGATACTTTCTACGTCTCTGTTGTAGAGTTTGTGCTGTTGCCACCCTCTAGCATAAACTTTTTATGGTTTTTGTCACTTTGTTATTTCAATATTTTCACTTATTCTTTATCAATTGGGTGAATTTTGAGATTTTAAGTTTTCTATCAAGTTAGGCTAAAAACTAGTGTAAGTTTTAGTGGTCAATTTCGATGTTTTTAACTCTTTCGTATTTTTCTAAGTTGGTGTAACTTTTTAATGTACATGTTTTACCGAGTATTTTTACGTTATATATTTTTATAATATTTGAAAAATACAGTTGCTTGTTTTCTATCTTAGCTTTTGTTAGGATCAATCAAATTACGTACGCAGTAGACCCACTTAACAGTTTCAGTATTGGTCACTAACCCAGACCTCTCGATCGTGATTCATAATAGGCTCGACAGTTAGCACAGAACCCAGCTCTTCAGAATGCATATACAGTAGAATCCCGATAACTCGAACATGCGATAACTCGAACTCTCGCTAACTCGAACAGATTTGGGATCCCCCCTGAACCTTCAACACTACTTACATATGAATATACCCCCGATAACTCGAACATTCGCCAACTCGAACAATTTTTTATACCCGCTGCGGCTATTTTCTCTCGTTAACTCGAAATTTTTGTGCAAAAGTACTAACAACAACAATGACAACGATATTTTAATCAAAAACTCGTCATTGAATCAAGCTGTTTTTTAAATAGAGAGTAAATAAATATTTTTTTTGTAGATTGGCAGTTCATTTTGTAGAATAACCGTTTTCAATGAAAAAAATTTCAAGTTCAAGTTGCATTATCGTTCTGTTTCGCTATTAAGATATTGTTGTTGTTGTTTTTTTTCTTCATAAAATCCCGATAACTCGAATTATAGGCTGATTGTCTAAAAAGTTCGAGTTATGGAGAGCCTCGATAACTCGAACATTCGATAACTCGAACTATTTTGATCGTCCCTTGCTTATTCGAGTTATCGGGATTCTACTGTAAATACTGATTTCTGAATATGAATTCTGTTCTGGCCTTATACTTAATGTCCCTCAATACCTAAACTCACTTCACATGAGCCCCAAGTAGTTAAAATAAGCAGGTACAACGATACAATGTAAGAAATTAGACTGAATCAATCTTTATTTTCTGTTCCTTAAAAGAATCATAAAAAATCACAGAAAAATCCGAGATATAAACGTCTTTACCAAGTTGAACAAAACATCTACAAAAGCAGTAGTGAAATAATTAGTCATGAAACTCATTTCTCTAAGCATACATAAAAATTCCAAATACACGTAAAATCGTCTTTCTTTCCTCTCTCCTTGACCCTTTCTAAGAGAAGCTCTTCATTCATGAGACGACTTTTCATAATCACTACAAAAAGAGAAAACTCATTATCAAAAAGAGAAAACTCATTACTTAGCGTCTCCTCTCTCATACTCCAATAAGATCATGCAAGAAGCCCGTTAGAGTGTATTGATTTATAAGAGCCCAACAAAAAAATGCTGGCAGATTAAACTCGAAGTTAATGTTTATGTCGTATAAGAAGGGCCTAGACATGAACCTTGTGAAACACCAGCTTATCTATTCTCAAAAACTCTACTGATTCGACCGTCCACAGTAATGAACATGCTCTATAGAGCTGCACCGATGTTTCCTAGAGTGCTTATCTGTCGTTAGCCGACTGAGTTTTATATTTATCTACGTTATTAGTTCGAGGTTATCTCCAACCGAGCCTTGTTTGCAATTTTCTTAAAGACTCACTTCAGGCAAAACTTGATAGACAGCAAGGCCATGATGTTTTCCGATACATCTTGCATCTCCATTTTGGCATGTTACATAATCTTCCTTTACGCATTCAGACGGTGTCGTTGTGGTACCCCTAAAAGCTCCTTCGGCGTCAGTCACCCCTCTGTCCGCCCAACATTCGGCTAGATGAAATAAAAGACAATATTTAGAAATACTTGATATAAAACAGTTAAATGAGAACTTAGATAGGACAAAAAACCGCTAGGTAAAAATTAGTTACAGTGGCAAACCCGAGATTACTTTATAGGAGCTGGAGGAGCCCACCCCATAACAAACCATTACCGTATACGGCCCCGTTCTTACATGATCTGTACCCCATTCTCACATGATCTGTCCAATCTTGGGTTCTTCTTCATGTTACTAACTATGTATTTTGAATCTGCTAAATTACGTGCCAACGCCTCTTCTTGCCAAAACTCTTCTATACGAACGTGGCAAGCATGATATGGTGGAATTAGGCGACAGGCATGGTTGCCAGTCTTGACTAAAGTGATGAATTGGTACGCTTTCCGCGTAGGATTAAAAAGGTTATAGGGCAAGGTGTAAGCATACATATACAACTACACGTGAAGGGAATCTACTTCCGGGAGAATTGCCCCCATATACGCTTATTAGATAGACACTAAAGAATACAAACATAGTAAATTTTGATGAAATAAAATGTCGACGTACCGTAGTATCGTATTCCAAAGACCTTGAAATCATGTGCGTTAGCCTTTTTAGCACACCTCTGGAGCAAGTCCTTCATATAACCGTTCCAATTCATCCACTCCACGTGTTTACCGTTCCAAACAGGGCTTGATGAGTCTCTTTCTGTCAAAATCAGCTCCTTGAGTTTTGGGGGCATATGACCAGGTGACAAGAAGCACCCAGCATAGCTGTACTTGATCGTGCCTAGGACAATAAGTCTTGATTTATTAATCCACTTCAAAATTGGTTAAAGAAGTTTTAAACTTGTTTGTTTTTTGCCACTGGGGCTCTCTCTGTGACAGTTCATTGTTCGTCTCACTGGACTCTTCGTGATGATTGGCTGTTTTATCATTCAACTCCTTTCTGGCTGGCCAATTTCGATCCACATCTGAGTATAATTATTGGTTTCGTTTTTGTTCTCCTTCTGACCTACTGATGAGTATCAGATGTAAAGCTTAAGCAGCTATCATGTTTTGCCATGTTTCTGATTTACCTCCCCATCCTCTTATTCTGTACCATTCAAAGACTCTTTAGATAGCCAGACATATCGGAAACATAATGAAACGAACACATAGATTACTGTGTCGCAACGAGAACAACCATCTCGCGCTTCAAAACAAAAAAGATCACTAAAACATGACTCTGCTATAGGTCAACATTTGCTCGACAATTCAGAGTGTGCTCAAGCCTACAGTGAGAATTGCTTTCGAATAATTGGCAGAGCAAGATCCACATTACACTTAGCTATTTCGGAATCAGTCTACATAAAAACCAGGGATCCCCTATTGTGTAGACAGAAGGAGTTTGTTTTCACCTTAGGACTATTGAAGTAATCTTATTGGTCAGCTCACTGTATCTTTGGTGTTGATTGGTTTTCCTACACCATACCAATCATTCACCTCTTTTCTGATTGGCCTATTTCGATCCACATCTGGGTATATAAATCAGTTAGGTTTCTGTTTCGTTCTCTTTCTAATGTATTACTCTGTTGAGTGTCAGACGAAAAGCTTAAGTAATGTATGTGTTCGTTTCATTATGTTTCCGATTTTCCTGGCTACACTGAAGTTCTGTACCATCCAAAGACTGTACTCTTTGAATTGTATAAATAAAGCGAATAGCTTTTAATTAATACAGGGGTGGAGGTAGGTAAAACAAAGAGAGAAATGGAAATAAGGTTTAACAAGGTAAAGGGAGAATCAAAAAGGAGGAGGGAGGGGGGACTATGAAAACATTGTTTGGGAAGAGAGAAATGGTGGTTTTTAGTCTTGGAAAGGAGACATTACCACACTTTTTAGGGAAGATGGCAGTAGACCCGTGGTCTTCCCTTGATAACACTTTTAGATAAATAAACCTTTTAATACAGAAATGATAAACTAATTATTCTCTTTTAAGATATCTGGTCAGAATCGTGAACAAATGATACAAGGCCTTGGTAAATTCATTCTGAGTAAAGGTATTTCAAGTTTTCTATCAGCATAGAATTGAGAATGCAAACCTCCTACATCCTCAAAGGAACTGGGTAAGAGTCTGATGATATATCCACTCACATGTGCTTGGTGAAGGGGTGCACTTCTTTGTCTCTTGCAGGGGTGAGCAGCTTCCACCACAAGATTGCTTGGTAATTACTTCTCTAGACCTAGATTGTGATCCACCGTCGGTTGAGCAAGAACCTAAAATGATACACAATTTAAAAGAAAAGGATTGATGTGTATTTAATGGACATGTATTTCTTTGTGTTGCACTGCATTGCAATGTATCGTCTTAAAATGCTTTATTACTCAAGAATAACGTTGGACGCAAAATGTTTGGGAACAATAGAAGTTAATGGTTTATACAGCAATTCGTATGAAAAATGAAAATATCAGTCATGATATTACTTAGGCCGAGCAAGTATCAGCGTACCTGTGCATTCTCCCCACGCACTCCACGCGGTCATTGTACAGTCCCTTTTGCAGCACGATCCTTTGCATGTCTCAGATTGTAACAGACCGGGACAGGCGGCTCCATTACAGGAGGCATAAGTTGTGACACTTCTCGCTCTTGACCGTGACCCTGACTGCTCACATCGGGCGTTGCAAGCCCCCCATGATTCCCAGCTGGTTGTCAAACAATTTACGGGACAGCATCTGGAATGAAACAAAAGACTGGCATTCAAAAAAACGTAAAATTTTGTTTAGAACAGACGTGCAAGGCTAGTTATATAATCGGGAACGGGGAATATTGGAACCGGGGAACGTAAAATCTCTAAAAAGGGGAACATCGCATTGGCACGTTCTACTGCAATAGTGTTTACATCAATGGAAAGGGCTTCCCTTCTACAACCCCCCACACCAAGGTCTTAGACATAAAAACCTGATTTTTCTTTATAAAGGCATACCCTCGCTACTAAACATGAATTTGATATAGAGAAGCATAAATGAAAGCAAATTTCCCTCAGACAGCTAAATATCCTATAAAATGTAACCAATCTGAACTAGGAACAAATACGAGCACTTTCCAGGCTAACGTCTCGTTAAGAAAAATCTGAAAAGTTTCTCAAATTGTTTGGTTCACACAAAATCTCCAACCAAAGTTTCTTAAGTTTTAGAAATCTTGCCCTACGGTTTCTTATAAAATGCTTTTTACATAAACAATGTGTCGAAATGTATCGAAGCGAATTTCTAAATTTGACAGTCAAGTGGTCAAATTTGCCCCGCCCAGCCATGAGACAGAATGAGGGTGATCTGATGGTTGGACTTTCCATTGGCTGTGAGCATCAAGAGGGTTTTACATATGTCTCGATGACCACACCGCACATTTGTTAATCTATTTCAAGAAAATGACCTACCCCACACGCGTAATTTTCTAAAAGCAATTGCTTTATGAACAAGGCAGTACTCGACAAGACAAAGAACTTAAGCAATTCCAGTATTGGATAGCAGAATGTTAGTTTTAGTTCTGATCCAATTAGCAATGAAAATCCTGCAGTAGCTTTAGCAAAGTAGGTTACAGTGGATATTAGTACCCTGGGGTTTGCAGCGAAGATATTTGCTGACCTGGATGACGCCGTGCCCAGACGTGCCTGTGTGCTGCATAACTCCACTCACGAAAAATCAAATCGAATTAAATGCAATCTTAGATCGTTTAGCTCAAAGAAAGCGATAAAATCGAAAGTTTGTCGAAAAATAATGAATAAGAAGGCTTTTCTCTTGACACTGAACAAAGCAGAATGAGAAAGAAAATAAAACCTAACAAATAATCATACCCAGTTGTGTAGGTCGAAATTCAGCAAAGAACTCAGATTTTCAAAATTTGTGAGAAACGTCACGCAGATAGTTGTCACTGCTTTGGGTGTATATCAAGTTCGGGTACGAAAGCCAACTCACCTTCCGGTATTGCATGACTGAGTCTGCGATCTTGTCCCGGGGCAACCAGCACCTCCGCATGATGGACCCCTGGTGATTGTCATAGTCCTTGTCTGTGTACCAGTGCCACAAGAGCCCTGGCAAGCACCCCAACCGTTCCAGTGCCAGGCACAATTAACAGCCCCACATCTACGTCGTCGTCGTCGTCTCCAACCTTCTACGTCTGACAGCAAACTCAGAACGACGAGAAGCACCGCAACCAACGCAAGCAACGACCGTGATTTCGACATATTATCAGCTCAATGTTCTGATTCTTGTATGGAGACTTACACTGACCAATACTGTAGATCTCGCTTTGCTCCTTTCTTGCTTGTTACACAAGAGCTTTTCCTTCAAACTCGACCTTGCAAGCTTTTATAAAGAGGAATTTGCAAACTGATTATATCGATTACAAAACAAGCTTTTTTTAAAATATTTTCCCCTCCAAATCTGTTTTGCTCCAGCTTTGTCCTGTCCGTATTGCAGCGTTCAAATAAAGGATTGAATTTTACGTAACCGCTGGTTTTATGTGTAGCAAGCATATTGAGTTACTGTCAATGGTTGCTAGGGAGTTGCTAGGATCAGACCATGATAGCTGTCATCTGTCACCCGTATATGGTGTATGTGGACAACGTGTGAAGCTTAGCTCCCTTTAAAAAAAGAAAGTTCTGAAATTCTTGAGGATCGTAACTCAAGCTGGTGTATGTATATGTAAAGTGTCCATTTCCTTCAGTGTTAGCCTCAAACAGCTGTTACTACTGACGCAGGCAACAGGAACTATGCCCCCTTAACACAGGAACGAAATCGTTCCGTCCCATATTTGTTCCAGTCCCATATCTGATACGGAAAAGTAGATTGTTCACACCACACGGGAAGAGGACGATTGCGTATCGATTTTAGTTTGTGTTCAGATGGGAACGCAATTTTATCGTTCTGCAATTTGCGCGCCAAAATGAACAAAGGGATTTGTAATGCACATTTTCCATAGAAGGGATTGATTTTTTTAAGTTATTTCTGTGCTCAGTTCGAAAATAAGCAAATGCAAAATAGATTCGCATTTCGAAATGAATAGTGCAAGACCGTGTCAAAAAGAGCAAGGTCAAGGTAACTCCAAACCCAAACCTAAAAGGAAGGAAATCCAAAATTTTCAGAACGATGTAGCAGGGGCGGATCCAGACTGCCGCCACTGCCGCACAGGCGGTTGTCAATTTTGGCAAAAATTATTTTTTTAGTGGGCCTATATCTTCCAAAATTGTCTTTTTTTTCAAAATTCTCCAATATATTTTCAAGTTTAACTTGTCTTTTGTTTTACTTCGTTGACATAATGCGAATTCTTCCAATTTCATTTACTCATATTCATATATTTTAAAATCTTTTCTAAAAGTTTGTTGCGTTATAGCGTGCTGGCTTCTGAACACTCGTTTACTGAATTGAATGATTTGAATTTTGATTACTTGGCTTCATTGAATTGAATTTTGATTACTTGGCTTCATTGAATTGAATTTTGATTACTTGGCTTCATTGAATTGAATTAGATCTGTGCGGCCCTTGTTTCGAATCATAGATCGCCCAGAGTTCGCCCCACTGTCAAAATTGTATTGGGTTTTCTGCCTTTTCTCAGCATAGATCGCCTCGACTGCCGCACAAGAACAGAAGAAAAGTCTCTTGGTTCCAAAATCCTTTGTCAAATCGTGCGCGCGCCTGCGTCAAATTTATGCAAATGCCGCCTGATAATTTATTTACACGTCACAGTAATTTATTTATAGGTCACAGTAATTTATTTATACGTAAGGAACCCTCTGTTGTTGAGAAACTTTCGCTTCGCGCGTTTTTCGTCCCTTCTCTTTGTGTTATTCAAATTCAAAATCCCTTCGAGTTTCGATTACACTTGGAGTAAGGCGATTCCTTGAATTGAATTCAAAGTTGTTGTTGGAGGAGACGAAGAGAAGGCCTCAGCTTTTTTATGGAGATGGAGGAGGTGACAGTGGCGGAAAATCAAGTTTTAAAATTTTGCAGAATTTGGGCCTGTTGGAAGATTCTGCAGCTCGGCATTTTGTCCCTCTGGAAATAGAATTAGGCCTTAATAAAGGGGAAACAGTTTTCCCTGCAAGGTAGGTTGGCTTAGCATATTTTCACTGCTGTGTGCACTTCTTGTTTAGATAAGCAAGAGGGTTTTCTATAGGCCTAGGATTACACTTTTAAGAATGATCTTGCTAATGTTTTGTAGAAGGATCCTAGTTCTAAGTAGCAGGCACCGCGGAGCAGGGGGGGCTGAGGGGGCTATAGCCCCCCCACTTTTTGCCAACAATTAAGAAACCAACAATTAACTTTTTCTGCTGTTGTTTTCTCGGGTCAGAATGTAAAATAAAACTTAAATTGAGCTATTGTATCAGCGCTTAGAGCGCCCCCAGACCCTCAGCTATTGTTGACAATGACCTTTGGTCATTGCATGAAAAAATCTCCCTCCGTTTAGCCCCCCCACTTTTAAACCGCTCCGCGGTGCCTGAGTAGCCCCTCGCAGTTGTTTGAAATTTAGTAAACAATAGCAGACAAGGCAAGGTATCTACCTCCACCATCCATACCCCCAAAATCCGTTCCATTAACAGAATAGAAAGTGAGCAAAGCAGCTCCTACAGAATTCCAGAGAAGCCATCGATGAAGTTTTTTTACACCACAACCGCCTCAATCTTGGGCTTTTTGTGTTAGGCTCTCTTTAAAAACTTTATTCAAGACAGTAGAAACTTTTAGGTAGACTATTCTTCAGGAAGACGAATTTGTGACCTAAAAATGAAATTTTCCCCCATATTTGTTAGCCTCAAACAACCATGCATACTTGATACTTACAAAACATTTCCACAGGGTTGCTGCTGATGGGAATTGCCTGTATCATGCCTGTTCTACTGCAGTGTCTGGTAATGACAAACTTAGTAGTCTGTTGAGAGCCTTGATATCTGCTGAATTGTACCTTTACCCTGAATTTTATGCTTCTCACCCAACTTTTATCCATCTAACTAAACAAATCAATAGACCACTTGAGTCAGTTTTCTCCTGCTCTTTAACTTTTGAGGCTGTAGATATTCTTAAGAAGGATTTACAAAATTATTCAGAATGTGTCAGATTTGAGGCTCTGAAGAATTCTGGAAACAAAAGGTGGTGTTCCTTTATTTGCATGCGGGCTGTCTCAAGTGTTTTAGGTTTAAAAATCCATTCTTTTTACCCTGATACTGGTGCTATGAATCTTGGCAAAGTTGCTTTTAATGTATGTAATGCTATTATAGAGCCAAGACATCCTACAAATCTGGCTCAGCCACCAATCTGTCTTTTATGGTCCTTGAGTGATAAAAAAAAATCCATATCTTGGATAATATTTCTAAACAAGATGCAAGTTATGTTTTTCCTAACCGGTCGATTTATTGAAAAAAGCGCAAGTTTAGTTATAGTTGGTTTCAGGCACATTCATGGCACAAGAAATATCCCTTTCCGTGGCCATAGAGATGATTCTTCTCAATACTCCACTCAAGACAGCGGCAATTTTCAAGCACTTTTAGATTTTAGGGTGAGAAGTGGTGATCAAGTCCTTGCCGATCATTTTAAGAATGCTCCAAGAAATGCAACATACCGTTCCAAGACCACTCAAAATGAGTTAATATCTTGTTGTGCACAAATTCTTAACAAGAAAATCATTAAGGAGATTAAAGTAAGCAGATTTTTTCCAATTCTTGCAGATGAAGTAATAGATTGCTCCAATAAAGAGCAAATGCCACTTGTTATAAAATATGTTGATGGCAATGGAGATATACAAGAGAGATTTCTCAGATTTATTGAGTGTGATACAGGTGTGACAGGCAAGGCATTATCAGATAAAATATTAAGCTGTTTAGATGAGTTAGGTTTAGATTTAAATGATTGCAGAGGCCAATGTTATGATGGTGCTGCAAATATGGCCGGAAAGTGCAAAGGTGTTGCATCTCGCATCCTTGCCTTAAATGATTTAGCTCTATACACCCACTGTGCCTCTCATTGCCTTAATCTTTGTGTTGCTGCATCCTGTCAAATTCAGATTGTTCGTAACATGATGAATAACGTGCAAGTTATATCCAGATTTTTTAACAAGTCTCCCAAGAGACAGGCTTTACTTGAGAAGATGGTTACTGAGCATCTGCCAGGGTATAATCACACGAAACTCATTGATGTGTGCCAAACAAGATGGGTGCTTCATATTGATGGGCTTACCCGATTCATTGAAATGTATCCTGCCATATCAGAGGCCTTGTTTACAATCCGTGACAACTCAGATGGAAACTGGGATGGCGGTGCTGCTGATTCTTATGCTCTGGCCTCTGTGTGCTGCAACTTTGATTTTATAATTACCTTAGTTACAGTAAGAATGTGCTTAGAGTACACCAGATCGGCCACTGTTCAGCTTCAAACGTCTGATCTAGACATTATTCAAGGCTTGAAGGAAATAGATATAATGAAGAAATCTATAAGTAAAGTGAGGGAATTAATTGACGAATTAATTAATTGATTATGTTCAAGCAATGCAGCCAGAGTTTATTTATATTAGCATCTTGAAGAGAGTTCACTGAAAAGACAGTGTATAGTTGTTCTTTATTATCTTCAAGCAATGCAGCCAGAGTTTATTTATATTTTAGCATCTTCAAGAGAGTTCACTGAAAGGACAGTGTATAGTTGCTCTTTATTATCTTCAAGCAACGTCATCAGATTATTTGTTTAGAAAGGGAACAGAAACGATACCTAACGATACATTTAGTCTTGGATACTAGCATTGCAAAATTGATGAAAGAAAACCTCTTCTTGTTTAATCGGGATAGCTTTTATGAATGAAAATATGTTGCTTTTCTTTGGGTGTCTTTGCTTTCCGGTGGGTGTCTTTGCTAACCAACCTTTGTCTTTGCTTGGCGATTTAGATTCTCTATGTCATGTGTTGTAAACTAAACCATCATTGTTGATTTAGAATGGAAGGTGTGAGTCTTGTTAGCCGCCATTTGTATAAGTGATGCAGCATTCTACTCCTAAATCTAACTCAATTGAGCACTTTGCTTTCTTAAACTCTATGATGTGTAAATCTTCTTTGGGCTCAAGTTGTTATTACCAGCCATTTGCTAGAGACCAATGGAAGAACACCTTGACAAGATCTGGTTATTCGTACTGGTATCAGTGCTATTTCGTGTCGTTTGGCACAATCTCTATTTGGATAACAACGTTAAGATTTCTTGGGTAGTTTGTTCTGCGATCAATGCAGATTGGTGAGCTCATTTATTTACTGAAGAAATCGTTATCTGAACTACGAATTTAGCGCATAGAAATGCTTGAATAATCGTGAAACAGTGTTAAGTTTAATTTTTTTATTTACTAGCTAATTTTTGTCAAAGTTCTTTAGTTTTCTTCTGATTTCAAGCCTTCTAGATTGATTTTTTGCTATTTTAAAGGCAAACAAAGAATGATAGTATCATTTTTAGGGGCTTTTACTGGCGTTTCTGAGGAGATGGTCGAAAAAAATTTTCCCGGGGACAAGCCCCCGGACCCCCGTATTTTTCGGCCCATGTGTGCGGCAGTCAGATTTGATCCTGGATCCGCCCCTGGATGTAGAGACTTTTAAATGGACTCGAGGGGCAAATCACTCGAAAAAATCTCGTACACTTTTTGAAAAAATCACAGAAAAATCACACAAAAATCGCAAAAATCGCAAAAATCACAAAAAAATCACAAAAATCACATAAAATCACAAAAAATCACAAAAATCACAAGATAAATCACAAAAATCACAAAAAAACACAAAAAATCACAAAAAATCACAAGATAAATCACAAAAATCACAAGTAAAATTACAGAAATCAGAGGGGAAAAATTTGAATTTTCGGAAAGCTGTAGCTACACAAACAGTCAGTTTCCCTGTAACTTCTGTCACTGACGCTCATTTACATCGCGTGTTAGATGTCAACCATCTTGCCACCTAAAACTAGCTTTCTCTCTTCTACCCTCTATCGCTGACATTATCATTTACGCTATTTAAACTTGTTCTGTTGAGAGACATTTGATTGACACTTAAGTCTTGAATATTGCAACCATGTCTCCTCGTTTTAGCGTTCGTTTAGTTTGTTTCAAAAGTCGTTAAGTACCCACAGCAAATTAAAATTGCTGTATCTCCCCGAAAATACGTAGTATTTTACTGGAACGTATTTGACTGTTCCTAAATATTGTCAGAGTACCTAAAAAATTGTATTTGTTACTATCACACCTTCGTTGATCACGTGACACATCTTTTGTCAACAAGTGGTACGGTGTAAAAATGTTTTAGTACCCATACTATCTCTGCAACTATACCACATTTGGCTTGTTTTGATGAGGGCTTTTGAATATAATTTATCAGTATTTGCTGACGTAAGCAAAATTTAAAATCTATGACGTCACCGATGTTTATGATGTCATATCTATGTAAGACATTTTTCGTTAAAAAATCCTTTTCTGGCTTTTCTGAATAAAGATGAACTAGAAAACATGCTATTTTTCAATCTGAATGGTGATTTTATCTTATTTTCATTCATTTTAAACTTTATGCTTTTAACATTTATGACAAAATGGTAAAACTATGTTAAAATATAGAAAAAGTTCAATGAAATTGATAAATTATGATTTGAGAATGCTTTTTATTCATAAGTACATCATTTGAGAGGCAAAAAACGAAAAAGATCGCTTCAATTACAAGCTAGACGCCTATAAGTAATTATCATGGTTTTTCAGACATATGACGTCACAGTGACGTCATTTGCAGCTACTATGGTTTTGAGAATACCTTCAATCGATAGAGCAAGTAGAGTTCCATAGTTCCACCAAGTCTCAAGCCTTGATCGCGTTCCTAACAAGAATTATAGGGGCGGGCAGTGTGCCCCCCCCGTAATACAAGGGTCCGAAAAGCCGGGTAGTAATAGGGTTAAAGAGTTGAAATGATTTCTTTCAGGACACAACGCTCGGACATAGGATTTAGTCTAGAGCACAGATCAGCCGGTTCGATAATTTCTAAAATACAGTTCGTTCGATAATTTTTATTATGAAGTGATTTCGTAACGATAGTTACACGTGTTTTACTCGTTTATAAGGAACTAGTACTAGAGATCCTCCAAAAAAAGCAATAGATTCTGGTTTTCTATTATTTTCCTCTTCAATAGTACACATTAAAAAATTTAAGAAACCATTATTACCAGGGCTAGAGCCGTGTGTCTCGGCAGAAAACGTGTATTTCCTATTAAAATTGTTGTGCAAAAATGGAGTAATGGAAAAATTGGTGAATGAATCACAGTAAAATTAAAAAATCACAAAAAAATCACACGAAAATCAGAGAAATCACAAAAAATCACAAAAAAATCACAGAAATCACAAAAATCACAAAAAAATCACACAAAAATCAGAGAAATCACAAAAAAATCACAGAAATCACAAAAAAATCACAGAAAATCACAAAAATCACAAAAAAATCACAAAAATCACAAAAAATCACTGTGATTTTTCAAATCACAAAAATCTCGTACACTTTTTTGTGAGTGATATGCCCCTCGAATGGACTGACAACTAAATTCAGATGCTACTCGATGTGGTAAAGTAAAGACTACCAGTCCATCAAATCTCTAAAGAACTTGCAACTTTTGAAATCCTCAATTTTGTTTCCCTTGTTTATTACGTTCTACCCTGGAAAACAATACTCAAGCATGTGCTTAGGGCGAAAATCTTATAGTTTCGTTTATCGGACCAGTTCTACCTGTTCACACGGAACGGAACAGAATAATTGCGTATCCTTCCACTTTTCGGAACGGAACGATATGGAAAGGAACGATTGCATTACCCTGTGAACAAGGCCAATGTGCTTCGTTAAACGGGGAGCGGACTACAGGAATTCGAATCGAGAGAACCTTGCGGAATCTTGGAAACAAGAGGACGTGGGATCTAGGAACGTGGGGAATCCAAAAAGATTTTTTTTTTACTTTTGAATTGATACTGTATCGGGCGAGATTGCCATCTATTTTCGTATCCATGAGGGGCCCAGGTGTGGACCATTTCAAAGAATTAATTTTAGACCCAGTCTATCGATGGTTCACTGCACAGTATATTCAAACAAAAATGGAGACTCAACGTTCAAACAAACAATAAATGGAAAATATTTGACACAGTCTCTAAATGCTAATATTGAAATACTCAAAAAATTAAACAACGATTAAAATATCGCCACACACATCAAATATTAGTTGTTTTTTACACACAGCAAGAACTCTTATTTGCATTGCAAATGTCTTTCTAATTCGAGAGCTTGTCACCCTTTCAAAAACAGCTTCAAAATCGAGAATATGATATGGGTAATGAGCACTCTAATTTCCACGGGAAGTCTTTGTGATTCAATCGCTACAAAATACTATACGGTTCGGATTAGCTGGAAGATTTGTTGGAATTATACATCAACGCATATATAGGAGTTTTAATGGATCATGGTCGATAATCTATATCTATCGTGTTGTAAACTTGCACTATGGTGTTCAATGCATTAAGTATAGAGTAGTAATGGGGTTGAACCAAGAAAGGAGGCCAGTGAGTTTACTATTACTCAGAGTTTCATACTCTAGCAATCATCAGACAGACAATAATTGTATTAATATAACACATAAGTAAGGAGTGTAAAGTCTGGCTGTTGATTTTAAGAGCATGAAACTTTGAATAACAGAAAACTTGTCTCCTAATTTGCTTTTACTTATTTTGATAATCTTAAATTCAATGTAAATTTGAAGTGAAATGCAAAAATATTGCGATTATGTTATTGTGATATGAAATAATTCTAAGAGTGGAATGTCACGAAATGTTACATGCGTATTATGCTTTTCTTTGAAAATTCAACTTCTTGGTGTGCCAAACAAGCTTTGAGGCTGAGCGCCAATACATTTCTCGTGTCTTGGGGCAAAATCACTCCATCGTCCCAAAGTCTCGCAGTGCTGTAATAACAATTTGATTGACTCTCGATCCGAGATCTGATGACGTCATCACTCTCTGTGGTTGAATTCATCAACCTCACTCCTGCTACTAAATCATCAGCGTCCCCAATAGCAATCCTTGCGGAAGGCCACATAAACAAGAACCTCGGATTCATGCTGCGTCCACACATGACAGAATTGTCAATGCCAAAACTATTACCAATAACAACTGATATTTTAGGAACTTCTGCATTTGCAACTACAGACATCATCTTTGCCTTTTCTTTGATCAAAATAGCAGTTTCTTCAGCATTTTTCCCATCAGATTCTTGAGTGTTGTGCATAAAGATGATGGGGATGTTTCTCTGGCAGCACAGCTCAACAAAATGCGACCCCTTGAGGCAGGCGTTGATGCTTAATCCTCCATTATTAGCAATCACACCGGTGAAAACACCATGTATTGAGGCAAACCCTGTTATCAGAGTTGGTCCAAACGAAGGCTTGAATTCTCTGAATCTACTTCCATCAAATATACGAGCGAGAATCTTATAAATCAGCATGCTGGATTTATCTTTATGGGGCACAGCTAAGGCACGAAGTTCTTCCGGTGAAAAGAAAGGCTCTTCGTAGAAGTCTGGCTCATTAAAAAACCTTTTCATGTTGAGGGAGGCCATGATGTCTTTGCACATCTCGATCGACTCTACTTCTGACGTGGCAAAGTAGTCTGTGCATCCACTGACGTCACAGTGCAACGTGGCACCTCCTAGCTCCTCCGGAGTGACAATTTCGCCAGTTGCGGCTTGTACCAGCGGTGGACCTCCGAGGTACATGGTTCCAATTTTGTCGATGATGATGGTTTCGTCTGCCATTGTTGGGATGTACGCAGCGCCTGCTGTGCATGATCCAGCCACAACGCAAACCTAAGATACAAAAACATTTCATCACTTTACCATAAAAATGATGATTCGTATCAAACACTGGATTAGCATAATACAAAATTATCTAATCAAACATTGCTAGCTGCAAATTATCACCAATGGTTGCAGTGGATGGGACTTGTAAACGAGCTGCTTGCACGAGCGGTTACTAAACCTTTTGTTCTAAACAACTGTGTGTGGAGAGGGGCAGCTTCAGAAGAAATCTGAAGGGGGAACCTGATGTATGGGAACGCTGATTAATGCTACTTTATAACAACGTTGAATAAGGCAACTTTTAAACAGAGGTATCAAGAATCTGTGTTCAAAAGGGGCAAAAAAACACCCAGAAATTGGGCGCAAAAACCTGTGTTTATCAGCAAAGAGGGGGAAACTGCCCCCAAAAGCACCCCCTAAATGGGCCAGTAGGCAGTTGTTTTCAAATTAAGAACCTCTGTAGGACATATGATGCAAGGAACACACTAGGGCCTCATACTATACATCATACGCTACTAAGTGATGCAATGACAATGTGCTGTACCCCTGCTTGAAACTAAGTTTGGTTCTAGTCAGTCAAGGGAGTATCCAATGAATTCAATTGTTCAAGCTCACTGCCCTTAAAACAGGACTATTAATCACTTGAGAATTGGAAC
Source organism: Pelagia noctiluca (assembly GCA_963924455.1). NCBI lineage: Eukaryota > Metazoa > Cnidaria > Scyphozoa > Semaeostomeae > Pelagiidae > Pelagia > Pelagia noctiluca. The sequence continues at coordinate 2,347,833 of OZ004315.1, read as the reverse complement.
AGGACTTTTAATCACTTATTAATCACTTGAGAAGAAACAGGATTTGGAAATGTAAGTTCAGAAATTATTTCTTATTGATCAGCACACCTTAGCAAAGACTTTCTACCTCAATTCAGAGTAAAACTTGATGATTAAAATTCTACAATGACTTTAGTTAATTTCTATAATGAGCTGAAAGGACTTGGTCTATTTTTGCAGTTCATCAATGTTAAACTACGTAACAAGTAAACTGAAGCTTGAAAGGATGGAATGTTGAATAAACCCTGAAAGTTGAGACTAGTTCAATCCTCCCTCTCTTCTTTCGAACAAGAAAGGGTTGCGATCAAACGTGTTCAAATTACAAAACCAAGGAATTTCTATTAGAGAAAAAGGCTACTCCTAATCTGACCCCATTAAACCCTTGATGAAACATGTCTTGACTTGCCCTGTTGATAGAGATTCACTCTTCATCAGTGTCCGCTGAAAGGACTAAGCAATAGTCATGAATAGAAACTTAGAATCATTAATTGAGCTTTGTATCTAAGGGGCTGCTTAGATGGGAGTTTTCAGCTCAGTGACTTGAGCTCCTTTACATGGGAGATTTCAGGCCAGGCTGAAAACCTTTTTGAATGAATTTGACCGCTATAGTTATCAGTATCACACATGCGTCAGAACAATATTTCAGCCCAGGCTGAAACATATAAGGCATTACATAGGACAATTTTTGAAGAACAATGGGATTAACGCATCGATTCATTAATACACCACTTTGACAAACCGTATATTTGGAGGACTGGGTCGAGTTCTGGGCTATATAGAGCTAATTTTTGACATTTCTTAGCCAATATTGACTATTTTTCTCAACAAAGAGGGATAATTACCATGTACCATGTTTGAAAACATCAATTGAAGGACCTGGTTGAACTGGAAACAAAGCTAAAGTGACTTTTATCCTTAAAACGAATAAAAACATTTAAGTGCTAATAAAAAGTGGCAAATTGCAGTAATTTGGTTGAATTTGTGTAAAAATGTTGTATCTGATAGCTGATTGCACAATGCCAGCATTAAAGAGTGCAACAGTTCTTCATCCATGGTTATATACTGCAAAGAAGAACTTTTTACAACCCAGAACCTGAACCAAGTTTCGTCTCGGGTAGTGCTACCCAGGCTGATATTTCAGATGATGGAACAGCTGTTCTCATGTAGACGTAAACTGAAATTAGAAAGCTTTGACCATCAACGAGGGGTAATTTGATAGGCAGCTGGCTTGGCACGTCACTGCACCCAACCCCCCTTATGAGGAGGGAAGAATTGGGAAAACGAACCTGGGGAATACCGGCTGCTGACATGACAGCTTCATTGTAAAAAACTCTGCCACCAGGTAAAAAGAGCTCAGATTGAAGCGGGAGGAACCCACCACCAGAATCTACCAGATAAACACAAGGAAGATTATTCTGCTGTCCAACTTCTTGTGCCCGCAGCTGTTTCTTCACCCCAATCGGATAGATTGTACCCGCTTTAACCGTAGCATCGTTGGCCGTTATCACACAAAGCTGTCCACTGATCTTGCCGATTACCACCACACTCCCAGCCCCAGGAACATCTCCATATTCAAGATGATGCCCTGCTAATTGTGACAGTTCTAAGAAGGGGTAGTCTTTATCGATAAGCTTCAGCAATCTGTCCCTGACAAGAAGCTTGTTGTTTAACTGCGTGTGTCTCTTGATAGCTTTTGCACCACCACCCTGACTTGCTTGTTGGATTTTCGATGTTAATTCAGCCTCCAAAGCCATGTTTTCTTTGTACTGAGCCAACAAATTCGGGCTTTGTAGGTCGACATTGCCATCTAGAACCTTGAATTTTCTGTGGTAAAAGCATCTTCTTGCAAAATTCCAGCCTTGGCCAGGAGCCTTGGGCTGTAACTTAAATAGTGCTGCTGCCATTATCAATTTTAGGCATTCATTGGTTTGGTGAACACCAATTTGATTTAAAAATCAAATTTCAAGCAGTGGACAAGGAAGACATATTTGAAAAGAAGGCAGAAAGCAGCAGCAGCAACAACTAACAAAACAGCAACAACCACAACAACTTACAGCTATTTTTGCGAAAGCGAGGCAAAATGTAAATGGTAGCAGACTAGCAGTGATGCACTGAAAGCAACCAAGACCAGAGCTAAACAGCTAGAGTAAAGCAGCAAAAAGAAGATACGAAAAACGGAACAAATATGTCATCAAAGAAGGAATCCAGTGGCAGAAAGAGAAACAAGAAATTCTACTGCAGTCAAAATCCAAAGAAGGTATATTATATGAAGTTGGGTAGAAAATTAGTTTTTGTGCCAATTGGAACAGTCTTGTTTCCACCCCACGTGCATGCAACTAACCCCATGCTAAAGCCCACCACATGGAGGGTTTACGAGCACATGCAATCTCAATGAAGTACTTCATTTTGGGTACAAAAACCTTGTGCCTAATGCAGAAATAGTCTACACACTTTCACAAGTTTTCAACCTGGCAGCCGCCAGCTGATGTATTCAAAGTTTATGGCCAAACTCTCATTTTCAATATTCATGAGATGATTATAATTTCACTTTCGATGATATTTCTCTTAAAATTTCAGAGAAAGCTGGAAGGTCTTGAGCCTGGGTTAAAAGGATTTCTCATTACGTGTAATGACAAGAAAGAAGCACCCACTGTGTCGGAGGCATACACCCTGCTCAATGAATACGCTGATAGGCTGTATGGGCCTGAGAATGCAAGAGAGGATGGAGAAGAAGATGAAAAAGAAGAACTGAGTATTGAAGAAGCTCTCAGCAAAGAAATTTGTGATTTAAAAGAGAAAGTCAAAGAAAGAAGATTCAAATCTGTGAAGACAAAAGTGAAAAATGTTTTGTTTATAAAGACAAGTTCTTTAGATCCGAATGAATTGGTAAATTCAATTTTTGAAGACCTTGAAAAAACAAGGAAAAAGAAATCAAGGTAAAGAAAATATCACAGCCTATTATGTCAATTTAAAGAATCTAGAGGTAATCTGATGATTTGTAATGTGCAGTGGACATGCATCTGCTATCCAGCCACTCTGGTGCCAGATATTCTGGAGGGCATCATTTGAATGGATTTCAAAGGTTTTCTGCTTGACAGTTTTTTTCAAATATCAACTTCTGTTACGCGAATTAGAGCATTTACCATTCTAGGACCTCAATTACTACTAATATGTAGTGAGACAGTTATGAATGCTACCAGGTTCCTCTCTAAAAAAAGTCTCTTTTAATGGCCTTTTGTCTAGCCCGTTTTACCTTAACACAGCTGATTTCCCTTAAGTATTTCAAAAATGATGTGCAATATAGCTCTATAAAGTTTTTTCATTTAGTGTCTAAAAGAATGCCACCTGATAATAACATAAAGAAATTCCCCTAAAATGCATCAAAACATCATTGAGATAATTATAAGGTAGAAAATTGTTTGACCGGAGGTAAAACATTGTATATTCCCTGAAAAGCAATCTTCAGGTTTTAAAGTTGGATAAAACTTTTTAACATAATTCTTTTACTGAAGATGGTAAAAGCAGAAAAGCTTTTAAGTATACATTTTGATATAGATTTTCAATAGAAAATAATAATCAATGAAATCATTCTCTCTTTAGGAGATGCATGAAATTCATGCCGGTCATGTCAACTTGCTATGCTTCTGCAGATTCTATTCTTCAAAATGCTAAGAGGATGTTCCAAGAATATTTCAAGTTGAATCGTCATGAAGCAACGGTAAGGTATCCCTTAACTGTTTATCTGTCACGAAACTTTCAATTCTAATGTAATATCTTTTAACAATAAAGACAAAAAGATGAAATTGATTGGAAGATGTATGTGAGTGAATCATAAACAAAACTTCAAACAAAGTATAAACATAGTAGATCTACACTTATCTTTCATAATGCAAGATAAAGTGTTTTAAAGCTAGATACTTTTGATAAAGCTAAATGAATTGCCGACCTTTCAAGACACAAGTCTGCACTTGATGCTGCATAGCAATATTTAGGTGCCAAAAAGAAAGAACAGAAACTAAACAAAAAATTATATTTTTAATCTTATTGGGGCTCCCTCTGCTCCGCTTTTTAAGAAATTCTTTATAGAATCTATTTCTCTTTTGGTTGCACTAATTCCTTTATTGTTTGAATCAATTTTTTCAGATTGGTAGAAATATCTTGCAAGATCGACTTATATCTCTTTGACTCATTCTTCCTGTAATCTTAAATCATGAAAAGAAGTTTGATAATGAAAGTAGACAGAGTAATTTTAATATTTGTTAAGATCACCAAATTCACTTCAAGACATTTAAATTATTAAAAAGACATTAAAATCACCAGCTATAATCAGTTGAAAATATTTCCCGCATTATTCTGGGAAGCAGTGAATTCGAGAATTTGACAATGCCCAACAACAATGTCCACAGTCTGGTTATAGTTAACATATATCCATATAGTAACCATACAAAACAATATCTTTTAGGATTACATTTTAAGGTATTCTATTTGAAAAAGTATGACTGTAAATCTTCCTTTTCAGTTCTGTGTATCATTCAAGTCAAGATGCAACAATACAGTCAAACGAGATGAGTTGGTGCCCGGAATGGCAAAGATAATAGAAGAGCTGAACGAAGAATGGACTGTGCGATACAAAATTCCTGATTACACAGTCATGGTTGACATCATTGCGGTATGTTAGAAATTTTATTTGCTTCTAAGAAACTTAAAAAGCTGTCAATGCAATAAGTCAGACCTGTAGAGCAGGGGGTGTCCCTTGTTATCCGATAATCCCCTCTTTAGGGATTTTCTACATGAAGAGTCCCTTAGTTTTTTTATAGCTCTTCACCACTGCGGACAAGTGTACTGTTGTAGCCTAATGCAGATCTTATGGTTCAGGCAAACTTAATTGCATGGGAATATGAGGTATTTTTTATCGCAAAAGGCTGGTCGAAGGGTTATATCACCAAACCCTTTCTTAAAGGTATGTGCGTTCCAACTCACCTTTAGACCTGTTGCATAAAGTACAAAGAGAGTATACTCAGCTCCCAGTAACTCTAGGCACAAAGGCAAAGGGATTCGTATGAGGTGTGGTCAAATCGATAGGAAGGCTAGGGTCACACTGCTAAATAGGGATTGGCGAGTGGTTAGATCACTCGTGCCTTGTTCAAATGTTTTGGGTTCAAGCTCACTTCCATACCTATCCCATAAAGTGTGAGATGAAAATTAGCCAGTTCTCAGCCAAAAGCTCAAAATTTGTCGCGAGGAAGGACCAGGGCACCACTTATCAATTAGTCCATCTATTCACTGGGCTCTTGATCTGATAAAACTCCCTGGAAATCCCTTTGTTCGTGAATAAATCTCGTAGACTTTGAAAAGGAGTGAAATGCCCATCGACTTGACGGCATTCTTATTTTCTATCTAGAATGTTTGCTCTCTTGGAATACTGAAAGACTTCGATCGATTTCGGAAATATAATTTGCAGTCTATGACAGAAGACATAGAAGCAAAAGATGATAAATCAACAGTAAATGAAAGCAAAAAAATCAAATGTGAACAAGAAATAGAAAACGAAGCATTGGATCAAGAAATAATAGATCAAGAAATAATCGAAAATTGTGCAAACGATGTTGGAACAAAAGATGCAGAAATATTGGAGGAAAAAACGATGGGCAATGATGTAATAGTTGAAGAGACAGAGAAAGAAGTAAAATGTGATGGTGCAAAGGAAAGTGAATCTTCCAGAAAAGAAACAATTGAAAGTGAAAAGGTGAAGAATGAAGGAACAAAAGACAAAGAAGCGATCGCTGATGAGACACCTGAAGAGACGGTTAAAAGTGGAACAAAAGTTGAAGAAATAGTTGTCAACAATGAATAAACAAGCGGAAAAAAGTCAGAAAATGAGCAGGGAAGAAAGGAGCAAAAAATGGTGTAATTCAGAAGAAAGGAAAAGCAAAGAAGTACGAAACAAAACTAAGTATTATGATTCTGTAGAGCTATTTGCGTCAGGAAATAACCACCATTGAGTTAGTTAAACTATCAAAGTTAGTTTTCAAATTGAGAAATTTTAACGATTATTGAAAGAGATTTGATTTGATTTGAAAAAATTTAAATCCTCTCTTGTTCCATGGCCTGAAAAGATACTTTCTGGCAATTTAGATATCAAAATGAAAACGTTTTGCTTCTCAATCCTTTTCAGTGTTGGGGCTGCGATGGTTCTCCAGGTGTGAAATTCTTCGCCTAATAGGTCTTGTGAAGTCGTTAAAGAACCCGGTTCATCTCTGCATTCGATGAGTGGTATTGAAATTTGTGAGATTGATATGGCTTGGGCTGACTCCATTAAATGAATATCCCAGTAGCTCAGTTGGTAAAGCATTGAAGTGCAAAGTCTGAGGTCGAATCTAACACCATGTCATTTTAATTCTCATAAACGATTTGGGTGTTGAAGTGTACTTTGTCAGGCAGTTAAGAGGGTGATGTACCTCACATACAGGCATTGTGTATCAGTTTTAAACTGTGTAACTAGTGTTTATCCATGCTAAGTGAAGGAATAATGTTACCTGCTTGGAAAGAGGTTGTCAAGCGCTTTGCTGTCCTTGCTTCAAACTAATTTGAAAGAGATTTGCACCGAGGTGCATGTTATGAAAATAAAGACTGTTTGGAAACAAAGGAAGCTGGCACACATCGCAAAGAAAATTGTGCTTTTTTGTTTTGTTGGTTGCAATAGTATGTGTTGAATATTCTTGCAATTCTTCAGTTTCAGATTTCCAAGACCTAGAGCTAACAGGTTAAAACTAAATCACTTCAATTAGTCACACATTTACCTAAGTAACAATGCACGAGTAACAATGCGTCGAATGTTGAAATATCTCTTCAAAGGACTCGACCAAGGTCCTTTTCAAATGATACCAAATGAGGATGACAGCTGTCATGATGTGTACCGAATAGTTTTGATGGCTGTGAACAAACCTGGGGGTACTTATTGATTTTTATAACGGGGGTGATCATGTGCATATTTTGGGTCTGAAATTTAGATCAGAATAGGCTATGTATTCAGGATCTGTGATTCGGAAGACAGATCAAAATACATTTAGTTTCGAAAATTGACGGCCAGTCGAATATATTTGGGGTCTAGGATTTTCAAAAAGGAGCTTCGTTAAAATATTTGGGTATTTAGAAAGTTAAGTTCATGTAGGTGGGGCTCTGAGAAAATGCCCCGACATGTGAGTACCCCCTGGGGGAGCAAATATCTTTTTTCTGCTGATAAAAGCAGTGGCTTTGCTAAAACTTGTCCTTTATTTGGGCTCTGCTTCACCAGCAGGGTTGAACCCGAATTGTTTCAGAAAGAACGATCACTGCATCGTTTTGCCAATTGGTTGTCATAAAACTCGAAGATTAGAGTCTGTAATAGCTCCAGGAAAACTCGTAAAGTATCAGACCACAGTTAATTTATTTGAGATAACCCAAGCTGATAAAATGGCAAAATCACTTTCGTTGCTTGCGTTGGCTTTGGTCACTCTGGTCGTCCTGAATCTGAATGAAGTTGAGTGTTGGAGACGACGAAGTGGGCGAAGACGCAGGTCATGTTCGCCTGTCAATTGCGCCTGGCATTGGCAGAACGGTGCTTGCCAGGGTCGTTGTGGGACGGGCACAATGACCAAGACTATCACCATCGACAGGCAACCGTCGTGCGGAGGTGCTGCATGTCCCGGCGTAAGATCAGAGACCCATTCATGTAATACTGGAAGGTGAGTTTTTTCCGGGGGTAATGATACCTCCGGGTTTTTCTGCCTGATACATCTACCAAACTTAAAGTTGATTTTATTCTAAGAGATGAGTTTCTTGAAAGCTTCACTTGGTGTTTAGAAGTAGCTTGGTGTTTAGGTGGGGATTGCCGAGTGGCTAGATCACTCAACCCTTGCTCAAAGGGTCGTGGATACGAAACCACCTTCAGACCTGTCACGTAAAGTGTGAGGAGAGAAGTTTCCTGCACTCTGTAACTCCAGGCAAAAAGCCAAAAGGAATCATGTGGTGTGGTCACATCAAGAGGATGAACCAGGGTCAAACTACTTTGTTTAGTTCACCTATTCAGTGTCCACCTTGTGCTTCGCACAAAATGATACCGTACGAAGAAAGTGTTTTTACTATCAACTATCAATGCTGCTTAGTTTGCCTATTCAATTCTGTATGCTCCTCCTTGCACTTTGTTCGTTAACCAATACCTTAGGAAGGTAGTAAGCGTATTCCCTTTACCTATCACCTAAGAAGTTGCTTCAGACCAACATATCTAACCTCTTTTAGAGCCTCTATGGTTTTACCGATATTTTTATTGGCATAATTTGTTCAATAACATTGTGAAAAATTATTCAATTGAACCTTCTTCAAATGCATTGCTTTTATTTCCAGATGCTGCCCTATCAATTGTGTGACGTCAAACTGGGGTGCGTGGGGTGCTTGCAACGCCCAATGTGATAGGTCCGGGTCGCAAGCAAGAACAAGGAGAGTAACGATTGCAGCTCAATGTGGTGGAGCGGCCTGTCCCGGTCTGGTACAGCACAAGACATGCCAGGGACCATGCTGTAGAAAGAATTGTGCCGTGAGTACTTGGGGTTCATGGGGGGGTTGCAATGCCCCTTGTGAGAAGTCTGGTTCGCAGGCAAGATCAAGAGTAGTAACGACTGCAGCCCGATGTGGTGGAGCAGTCTGTCCCGGCCTGGTACAGCACAAGACATGCCAGGGACCATGCTGTAAGAGAGACTGTACTATGAAGATATGGAGTGCATGGGGCAAGTGTAATGCCAAAGAAGGTACTACCATATTTTGATTCTTTAGCATGAAGTAATTTTGAGTGGGGTATTAAGAGTGATACTTCCTTGGAAGAGGAATGTTTTTGGCCTCTTACTTGGGTTTATATAGCTATAGCTTGTCAAAAACATGGCGTTGTTCTCTAAAGGTCGATAAGCATACTTGCTTACATGTCTGCTCACTCATTTTCGTTAACACTCGTCGCTTTTGTGAAATTCTTCAAAAGAATAAATTATCTGGTAATGATCAAAGTAACCCTCTTAAAAAAGCACTGCACTCTCTTTCATCAGTTTGAAACCTCATTTACATCCTTGATTTACAATTTTACCTTTCTTGGAAAAAGATGTATGATGGACCTAGGCTGTATCCCTGTGTGGGTTTGCCTTTTAAGAAAAGGCATTTAAGAAAGCCATTTAAGAAAAGGTTTTTCTGCTATTAGGCCTGTAATTTTAGGGGGCCTAAAGCATTCCTGTTTCTCGAGTTTTGAAAGTCAGATAGTTTCATTGAAGGGAGTTTCAAGTGACATCTTTTCCCAGCCTAAACATGGAGTAAAAGATGCCACTTGAAACTCCCTTCAATGCTTAAATATTTCTCCTTGCTAACCGTTCCCAGTGCTTTGCAAAAAAATATAACAAATGCATCTCAATGTCATTACGTTTCAAGTATTCCTTTCTGACTGTTTCATTTCGTTAGGCTCATGTTCAGTCAATACTGGATCACAATCAAGATCAAGAGAAGTGAGCACAAAACAATCTTGTGGAGGAAGCTGCTTTCCGTTGCAAGAATCAAAGAAATGCACCCCTTTACCCAGCGACTGTGAGTGGTGTTTAACATTCTACATTGTAGAAATTAGAGCTTTATTTTCAATATAGGCACAGGATCCTCTGTGCAGCACTGTAGAGGGTGTTCAGTTCTATGGGGGGATATCATCATTACAGTGGGGGATACCATTAGTACATTAGAGGGTGTTCAGTACTGTGGGGGATACCAGTAGTACTGTGGAGGATTTTCAGTACTGTGAAGGGAACCAAAAAGCAATTTGGGTTTACCTTTTTCCACTGTTCTTGTGGTTTTCCTCCCCAGTACTGAATATCCTCCACCGTACTAAGACTACGTCTATACGGTATATACAGTAACGGAGCAAAAAGATGCAGATCATAGTTATGCAGATCACCCTCCCGTCTATGGTGACGGATCAAAGCAGATATGCTTTTGTTCTTATTTCTCATCACGTGCTTTGCTATTGTAAAACACCCTCGTAATGACTCCGAACAAAATTAGTGCGAATCACTTGCGTCTACACGAGTCAGAGCAGAAGTGACCCGGCACACAAGTGGTCCGAACGAAATTAGTTCGCTTTCAGAGCAGGATCAAAGTTGATGCGGATAGCGAAGTAAACGTGTATTGGATCACTTCGTGTTCGTATAGACGGAAGGCTGATCCGCATCAATTTTGTATCGGATCAAAAGTGATCCGCTACCGTGTAGATGTAGTCTAAGCTCCGTCCACAGTACTGACATCCCCCACAGCACTAAATACCCCCCACAGCACTTAATACCCCCACAGTACTGAACACCCTACACAGTACTGAACACCCTCCACAGTACTGAACATCCTACACAATACTGAACATCCTACACAGTAATGAACATCCTAGCTACACAGTGCTGAACATCCTCCACAGTACTAAACATCCTCCACATCACTAAACACCCTCCACAATACTGAACATCCTCCACAGTACTGAACATCCTACACAGTACTTAACATCCTACACAGTACTGAACATCCTCCACAGGACTGAGCATCCTACACAGTACTGAACATCCTCCACATTACTAAACACCCTCCACAATACTGAACATCCTCCATAGTACTGAACATCCTCCATAGTACTGAACATCCTCCACAGTACTGGAGATCCTCCATAGTACTGAACATCCTCCACAGTACTGGACATCCTCCATAGTACTGAACATCCTCCACAGTACTGGACATCCTCCATAGTACTTAACATCCTACACAGTACTGAACATCCTCCACAGGACTGAGCATCCTACACAGTACTAAACATCCTCTACATTACTAAACACCCTCCACAATACTGAACATCCTCCACAGTACTGAACATCCTACACAGTACTTAACATCCTACACAGTACTGAACATCCTGCACAGTACTGAGCATCCTACATAGTACAAAACACCCTCCATAGTACTGAACATCCTACACATTACTGAACATCCTACACAGTACTGAACATCCTACACAGTACTAAACATCCTACACAATACTAGGCATCCTACACAGTACTGGACAGACGTTCCCCAGGTTGAGTGCCGATCAAGATTATTTCATTTATTTGCTTTCATGACTTACTTTTAAATACTGTCTTTCTCGTTTTATCAAAACTTTCTAATTCAGCCGTGGATAATGAAGTGAAAATTATTGAATAAATTTCTTGCTGCAGGCACAGTCAAGTACAGCTATGAAGGGTGCTTCCCTTTACATCAGTCCCCGAAGCTGAAAGAAATTATTATGACCGAAAGAGATCCATCAAGCCGGGTTTGGAACGGCAACCACGTGGATTGGATGAATTGGAACACTTATATACAAGCCTTGATCAAGAGGTGTGCTGATACGGCTCACCAGAAAGGCTTCAAGGTCTTTGCATTGAAATACTATGGTACGTTATGAGAATCTATCATGTTTTGTGTTCAGCCCACCGGTCCTATATATTTCGATTTTTCGTCTACAATAACAAAGCTAGCAACGTTTAAACGCCAAAAATGATTTCAAATTCAGTAAAAACCTGCGACTAAGAACCTGAAAATTTAGAACCTCTTCGCCTAAGATTTCAAAATTTTGACCATATCTTCAAGGCAAAAATTAAAAATTCTCGGCTTATAATTTGTTAATTTTTACCAAAAATAATAATGGTATTTAAGGATTGTACAAAGACCTAAAAAGAACAATTAACCATCATTATTACTGCTGTTAACTACAATTCATTTAAGAACTTTCTTAGTCTAACCCCTAAGAATGTAGGTTCTAAGATGCAGGTTTTTATTGTTTGTTAATTGTTCATGGATTAGTTGTCCTATTATGCTTTGGGGTCAAGAAAAGATAAGAAAATAAGGACTCTGACCTGGATACATATATTCATTTAATGACGCAGATCAAGCTATGGCAGCCCAAGAGGAGCTGATGTGAACCTGCGGAAATGATAGAAATAAAAAGGCTTTATCCTAAAAGTAGAAGAAAAATTTACGATCATCAACTTCATGAAATCACTTAGGACTTGCCTGCTTGTATGCCTTTCTTATATCAATTGATAATTGAGAATGTGAGAATGGGGCACCGCTCTAGTGAGAATGAGGCCATATGATGATGGCTTGTTATGCTAGGGGCTCCTACATAATAATTATAGATTCGCCCCTGTAACTAATCGTCACCTAGTGTCAGTTTTTATTTACTTTTTTATATCAAATATTATATTTCGAAACATTGCCTTTTATTTCAACCAGCTGAGTGTTGGGCGGACAGAGGCGTGACTGATGCAAAAGGGGCATTTGGTGGAACCACAAGGACACCCTCTGAATGTGTGAAGGAAGACTACGCCGCATGCCAGAATGGAGATGCAAGATGCATCGGGAAACATAATGGCCTTGCTGTCTACCAGATTTTACCATAAGTGAGTTTTAAGTGAGTTTTCTAATTAAAGATAGCGAGATCTGAATTCTAAATGACATTATTAGAAGTTTGTTATGAAATAAAAAATCAGACATACGAATAGAAAATTAGCTAAATCAGTGCAGAGGTCATGGGTTCGAGTCCTACTTTAGTCACTCATTTTGCTCTGACAAATTATCTCGATTTATTTTCCAAATCCTGACTCTTCTCCTCAAATCGCACATAAGCTTTGATTTTGGATATGGATCCCTAATCGGAGAACTTGGAGTCTCACAAGGTTCATGTCTAGGGCCCTTCATATTTGACATTAATTCTGATTTCAATCTGTTACCATTTGTTTTGGTTCTTATAATCTATACCCTCAAACTATAATCTTCTTGTATGATCTTCTCAGAGTAAGATAGAGCGATATGGTAACGTATGAAGTAGGGGAGCAACTTTAAGAGGGTCTTTTTTTAGAATGCATACGATTATGTCTTTCCGTACTTTAGAAGACTATAGAAGCTGGAAAACTCGTTGCTACAGTGAATACCAAATAAGCAAAATAGGCTAAGGTGATCCGGTAAGTTAACGAGTAGGAGAATGTTAAAGGTGCAACATGACCCAACCTAATGAGTTTTTGCTCTTTTGATTTTTATAGTGATTACAAAAACTCGTGTTATGAATGAAGAGTTTCTAAAGGGTCGAGGAGAGAGGAAAGCAGAGAAGATCTTACGAGTATTTGAAAGTTTTTGTATGCTTAGAGAATAGAGCTGTAATATCTAATTATTTCACTACTGCTTTTGTCGATGTTTTGTTCAACTTGGTAAAGACGTTTATATCTCTGATATATCTATGATTCTTTAATCTAGGCACCAGAAATAGAGTTTGATTTTGAGCTAATTTGTTATATTGTTCGTATTTTTCATTATAACCTCTATCTGCGTGGGAAACTTTAATAAACCAAATACCCTTATTTTTGTAATTGTTGTGGCTGCAATCGTATGCCTTACTTAATTTGATATTGTTATCCTAGGGAATGTCTGTCCAAGTACTGTGGAGGATGTGCAGTTCTGTGGAGGATATCCATTACAGTGGAAGATACCATCAGTACAGTGGGGGATACCACTAGTACTGCGGAGGGATAAAATTAGTACTGTGGAGGCTGTCCAGTACTGTGAAGGATATTATGCATTTTGGAGGTACCTACGGTCCTTATAGTTTCTCTCCACAGAACTGAATATCCTCTACCGCACTGATGGTATCCTATCCCACTGCAGTGCTTAACTTCCTCCGCAGTACTAGTGGTATCCCTTCACTGAACTTAGAATATCCTCCACAGTACTGAACACCACCCACAATATTGCATAGACGTTCCCCATGGTGATTCAGACGTTTTCAACATTACCCTAGGCCCTCCATGGATCTTATTTCCTGCATTCTGTTACCCGTGTAATAGCCAAGCCTATTCTCATTGTTTGCAGTAAACGCGGAACTGAAACAGTCACATGTGTAAGGGCTAGTCACGAGATCTGCCAAGGCTTTTGTAAAAATAGCTGAGCCCAGGCCTTCAGTTCCAGGCTTTTTCCAAAAAAACCTAATAAGGATGACAACTGTCATACACGCGTTCTCAACAACTAGGCACTGTGTGCACGTATTTTTACTCCAAATAAAAGGAGGAGACTAGAGGCAGCGGATACTTTATTTGGGTTCCCGTACAAATACACTACAGGCAAAGGTCAACCTCAACTGATTGGGAAGGACAACATTGTTAAGAAGCTGATTGTTTTCATTCAAATTCGTCAAAAACTTGTAAGATCTAGAATAGAGAAGTCTTTAGGCGTCTAATCGAGCCAGATAAGACCTGTCATAACAGAAAGCAAGATCGTTGAAAGTCTTTTGGCTTTAGAATCATCATAAGTAGGACATTTCTGCAAATATTTTGTTTGGTATGGCAAAATCACTTTCGTTTCTCGTGTTGGTAATGGCGGGGCTGATCTTTTTGAGTCTGCTGTCAGACGTAGAAGGATGGAGACGAAGAAGACGACGTAGATGCGGGGCTGTTAATTGCGCCTGGCACTGGAATGGTTGGGGTGCTTGCCAGGGCCCTTGTGGCACTGGCACACAGACAAGATCCATGACCATCACTAGGGGTCCATCATGTGGAGGTGCTGCTTGCCCCGGGACAAGATCGCAGACTCAGTCATGCAATACCGGAAGGTGAGTTTGTCTTGATCAACATGATTCCTACCCCTGACCCTTGCACCCTTTTCTGGTTGATTCTTTCTCTAGCACCCTTACTCCTTATATTCCAGTGATCATATCCATCTCTTACAAGGCGTATGCGATTTTTCAAGAGCAAAATTATTCCCAGAGATTTTCTTGATATTGTTCAATACCACAGCAGGATTTCCTTGAAAATGAGGAGTGACCCACCAATAGCAATGGTAAAAATGCAATTAGCGATGAAACTGGTAATATCACTTTTGATCAACGCAAGTCTTCAGAACAGCGATAGCATTTGGAGACTAAAAGAGTTTCTCATGTTTTTATCCGGGCCTTTTCCAAGATTTTTAACGCATGTTTTCTTTATTTCAGATGCTGCCCTGTCAACTGCATGACGTCAAACTGGGGTTCATGGGGGGCTTGCAACGCCGAATCTGAGAAGTCAGGGTCCCGGTCAAGAACAAGGAGAGTAACAACTGCTGCTTCCTGTAACGGAGCTGCCTGTCCTAGTCTGCTACAATCTGAGACATGCAAAGGATCGTGCTGTAAAAGAGACTGCACCATGACCGCGTGGGGTGCGTGGGGGAAATGCAATACAGCCACAGGTACTGATTTTTGATGGCTGCTTCTAGTCAAACAAAATTTCCAAATCCTGCTTATTCTTAAAAGATATCAGACTCAACAAATGCTTCTCGAGAGAATGCAGAAAAGATGTTTTACAAATGCTTTGCTACATAAATTAAACATCACTTCGACTTCATTCTTTGCTTTCCGTTTTTCATTTGAGGTTCCTGCTCAGCTAACACTGGATGGCGATCAAGATAAAGGAAGGTTACCATGAAGCAATCCTGTGGCGGAAGCTGCTTCCCCTTGGAAGAAGCGAAGAAGTGCACCCCTTCACCAAGCGATTGTGAGTGAGATCCGCTCAATCAATTTCCATATGAGAGAAGTGCCCCCGAGAGATTTTTGCTTGGATTGCCCTTACCCAGAAAATCTTATATTAAACTTATATGTATGTGATAAAGAGACCCAAGTTGCCTTTCAAGTTATCACCACACTGGCTTTGCAGCAATTCGTAAACTTGGGCATACAGTTATATTTCGCTCATTACTCTCGCAACTTCTTGAGTACTCTTTGCGTATCTTGAGCCATATTCTACCATTTTACCTTCATCTTTAACTTATGAGTTTTAAACAAATTTCTGAGAAGGCTAAACATTGTAAGAAAAGTTACGGATATAATCCGAACTTCTTGAAGCATTTTGTTCTTGTCTTATCTTTTGATATTTCTAAACTTAGGTAAATTGGCTCTCGCATTTTTATTTTTAAGAAGGTTAGGGGATAATGAATTAGTAAAATACTACCTCGAAATAATATACAGGAAAGCTAAATTCAGAGCCAAGCGTATTGTTTTTGTTTGTTTGTTTGTTTACAAGAACAACAAATGTTTACAATACAATGAAATCGTTTCATATTTTGCTATCATGTTTAAGGTGTTATCAAATACAAGTTTGTTGGCTGCTTCACTTCACGTGGTCGCCTACCCGCAAGTCTCAAAGAGCTGTTATTCACAGAGAGAGATAGAACCCGTTCAGTTTGGAATAAGAAGATTGTCGATTGGAAGAACTGGGATGCGTACATGCCTGCTTTGATCAAGAGGTGTGCTGAAAAGGCTTTCGCAAAGGGCTCCAAGGTCTTTAGTCTCAAATATTATGGTAAGAATTATTCTCGCAAATTATCCTAGGCTGCAATGGTCTTCCTTGTGTGTAGGAGGAGAGAGTCGTCTCCTCTCGGAAGGTCTGGTGTTGTTGTTGAAGAGCACAGAAATGTTCCCCTCTATATTTGGTGAGTGGTGGTGCGATTTGTGAGATTGATGTGACTTGGGTTGGTCAATTAGATCAATCATCCCGATGTTCAGTTGGTAGAGCTATGAATTATCAAGTCAGTGGTCGCTGACTCGAATCCGGAAACGCCTTGGTAGGTACTATCATCACCAATGCACATTCGCCTGCTTGGCAGCCATGCTGCAGTCAACTATTTGACTCGAATCCGGAAACGCCTGGTATCAGCAGAGAATTAGCAGTGGGATAATGTAGGTGGTAGGAATCGAACACACAACCCCTTCACCAATGATGCTTTCTAGACAGGGCGTAGGGTTACGGAGCCCCCGTGTTGAAATATACGGTTAGTACCCCCCACAGTAATCTCTGGCTGTTATTCACCAAACTGAACTTACATGGACAACGAGTCGAGTTGCTTTCTTCTGCTTTTACTGTTGTTCTGTTCTGTTCTGTTTAGATTTATATTAGTGTAAAACGTTTGTAATTTGTTTCATATTGGTGGTTTGTGTGAGCACTGGCTTCTTGCAGAAATGAAAAAATAGGCGTGGTCACAAAAACCACACCCACTCTCGTGGTTTTTGCCTTGGGAGCCCTTTTTAATTGTTTCAAAAATCACCACTGCCCTTCACTGGTTAATCCTTTGCTTGAACCAGGCGCTCCGTTGTCCAGAAAACCACACTTATCCTTGGCCTTGTATGAGTCAAAACTTTCAGTTGAGGAATTAGGGAATGGAAAATCAAAAAATAAGTTGGCACAATCGTTTATCATACCCTTTGACAAAAGATAATGCTTTGACTTGAAAGTCGAACCAACGTTAAAGTCAGTTAAAACATTATTGAGTCAACCTCCCTCCCAGAAGACAAATCTTTTAGTCGTCTTTGCCTATAGTAAATAGTAAAGACCAATGTTTATCTCATTGACATTGTCTTATAAAATATTTGTCTCTGATAATTACTTTCTGGTCAGATCGAAATGGTTTTATCTTTTAAATCCATTTAGACAGTAAACTGATGAAAATTTGTGCATGATGTTTGCTCCGAAATAGCTTTTTCTGACGTAGCTCTATTTTTGTCCCTGGTGAGTGAGAAATGATAAACCCAAGGCTCTCTAGTTAGATATCCACAGGCCTTGCTCTAAGTATCCCCCCCCTGGGTTATAATTCAATTGATATTATTGAATCGATATTTAATTTTGTTCCTAGCTGAATGTTGGGGGGAGAAGAAGGTTACGGACGCAGAGAAATCTTTTGCTGGCATGAAAAAGAAACCATCAAACTGTATTAAAGAAGGATATAGAGCATGTCAGAATGGTGATCTCAGATGTATTGGGAAAGACAATGGCCTTGCTGTTTATCAAGTTTTATCTCAAGTGAGTTTCTAGAAAAATACTTCAAATGAAATGCTCCCAATACCACAGGCGTAAACTTGGGGGGGCTTTGAGGCTCGAACTCTCCTTTGGAGAAATAAAAAACAGACACATTTCACCCATTACAAAGCTTTTTATGATATTTTACCGTCTTCAACATACTTTATCATCCTCTAAAACAATATGATAACCCTTAAGTTATAATTGCCCTTCTCTTATTTCATACACATACCCATTAAAAACCTATTATAAAGACAGTTATGTATATATAACAGGTAAGGATCTATGGAATATTCATCACGGTATAAATGACAATGTGAAAATATACCTGCGCCAGGGTCAAACTCTACATTAAGACAACTGCAATGCCAGCATGTAAGCGAGGCTGCACCTACATTTCTCACAGACATATTTAGGGTATGGCAGGGTATTTTATGCAGTAAGGAGAAGAGGCAATATACTTCAAAAAATATTGCTCGCTTATCTGAGGGATTCGGATGAGTATATTTCGTTAAAAAATTTTGGAGTAATACCATGGATAATAACAGAAAGAAGCACGATGGAGGACATTCGGTCATATATTGAGATAACAAGCAACCACACCCTATCAACAGTCAATGAACTACTACTTTGAATGTCCACCTAAAGCAAAGAAATTCAGTGGGAGAAAGAGAATTACCCTGCCTGTATTGCTCGACAACAGCATCACAGAAGACAGTTTAAAACAATAGAACACCTGAACATCTTAAGACGCCTCGCACACAATCGTAATGTATGGAAAAACTTAAGTAATTCAATTTGTAGTGTCGCACAAGGTGAACAATGATTACAGTTGTAAGGCGAATGCGCAGTGAGAGAGAGAATAACAGAAAAAGAAGCTAAAAGCTATTGCTGCTTCTAGCCGTGAATTACTTTATTTTTCTAAGTTATGTATAGCTTTTGCTAGATTAAACATACATTTGACACTGATCATTGTCTAATTTATCACTGCAGGCTTTCGTGTCAGCACTACACAAATTGGTCATCAGTGCACCTTAGATTATTGCCTGATATCATGAGATAAATGAATACAAGTCCCTGACTTTTCATGCTTTATTCAAAGTGCTCTCTCATTTCATTTCATTTCATTTCATTTGATATATTTACTACTGGGAGGGTAGCACTTTCAACACATAGGTGCTGATTTACAAGAGGCCCTCCCTTAAAACAATACGAAATATACTAGATTAAAAACTTTAATTACAGTGTGATAATAATACATCTAACTTAAAAGTAATACATCCTAAGAACTAAAAGATTTTTTCAAAGTCTTTTTGAAAAGACTGAGAGAAGATGCCTGCTTTGACTCGATTGAGAGGCTATTCCAGGTCTTGGCTCCTCTGAAAGAAAAAGATTTCTGGCCACCCGTTGTTTCCTTCAGGGGTAGCCGTAGATCATTCTCTGTATTGCGAAGGGTATAAGAGGAGTGTTTGCAATTTTTCGTGAAAAGATCACACAGGTATTTCGGAGCCAAACCATTCAGGGACTTGAAAACCATTGTCTGTGACTCATTTTCAATTAGGTCCTGAATGGTATTCCAGCCCAGACGCTCAATAATTGGTTTGCTTGGGGCATCAAAGCTGCTATTTGTCATGATTCTAGCAGCACGGTTTTGCAGTTTTTGTAAATGATTTATTTCAGTTAAACCTGCACAGCCCCAGACAGAGCAGCAATATCGAAAATGGGGCTCTACAATGCCTGTGTAAATACAATGTCTCCGTTTTTTTATTGACACATTTTAACCTTCATCATGTTTACTTGTTGACTGCAGGCTTACACTTTATTCCTGATTTTAGTGATTATTGGAAACATCCATATGGACATCGGACAATGCATGAAAAAACTTCTTCAATGATGGCTATTGTTTTCAAACTCCTTAAGAATAGTATACTCAACTATTATGCTTGATATGACCCTCTAAAAGCTTCAAAGGCTTTTTGTATAAGAATGAATGATATAAGTGTGTTAATCAATGATATTTGAACTTTTTCAAAATTATCAATTGGACATTCCTGTTGCATAACCATGTTATATTGCAAAATATAATGTGACAATGAAAATTGTAAAGTTACTGCAGATTTTGTAATTTTGAAAATTGTAATTTTGGCACCATACGTTCAATGCTGTTTGTGTTTAAACTTTAATTTTGCTTGAAAAGCCTCTAATGACAGAATCGTAAAGCGAGAAAGTGAACAAAAGTGAAGACCAAATGTATTTTACTCAAATGAGACGACCAAGCGTATGTTGCCGTTCTGGATTCTCACCTGTGTAGTGGCGAGGCTAGAGCAGTGGTACTCTAGGATAGTCTAGGCCAATCAAAAGAAACTTAAGTCACAAAAGATGAAGCAGGTCCTTTGTGCCACGCCCTTTCTTGCTCCTTGGTTACCTTGTAACTTTATCTCTAACTTTTCTCTCTGAAAACTCTTACTGAAAATTGAAAAAAAAGTCTCATCAGCTCAATTTTGAATGGAAACGCAAACGCGTATTCTCTTGTCGATTGACAGTAGGATTGTTGTCAGAGAGGGACCCCCGGTCCAGTTTTGGTTGTAATTTCATCCTCTCCTATATTAAATTACAAGTTACATAGAAGTGATATCTCAGTGAAAGCTAACACAAACCAAACCACCAGCTTCTGAGCCTCTGCAAAGTCTGCAAGATGAAGTCGTTACTTACCTTTGGTGCTGTTTTTATCGTCGTTCTGTTTACTGCACCGACCGTAACTTTGGGTAACACTTTCTCTATTTATAATTCTATTTTGTGTTATCCAACATTCTATCATATTACATTTGTTCTAGCTACTAATCGTTTTATCATGTTCCCATTTAAGTTTTGCAAAACCTCAATCAAAAGCTTGGATAACTCTGCTGCTTTAGTAACTTTTATGGAACTAAGCATGATTCTGTTCCTTTCCACTCCAATAGCTCGCTTGAGTTGGCTTACCAATGCAGACTCGTGTATCGTGTAAGTACTCAAACTACGAGACTAGGAATTGTTTGCTGTGGAGCAGATTTCTTACCATCAGTCCTGTGGAGGGATATCATTTAGTTTTGCGGAGAATGTTCAGTATTGGGAGGTATACCATCAGTACCGTGGAAGATACCATCAGCAGTGCTTGTGGCTTTTCTCCACAACACTGATGGTATCCCTCCGCAGTACTGTTTGTTTCCCAAACAATAATAAACATCCTGCACAGTACTGCCCAGACGCTCCCCCGAGTGAGAATGATGTAACAACCATTTTGCTATTTCTGGCTCTAGGCACAGTCAGGTACAACTATGTTGGGTGTTTCAAGTCCCCTGGTCATATGCCCCCAAAGCTCAAGCAGCTGATTATGACGGAGAGAGATCCTTCAAGCCCAGTTTGGAATGGTCAACACGTGGACTGGATAAACTGGGATGCGTACATGCTTGCCCTGATCAAGAGATGTGCCAAAAAGGCAGACGACCAGGACTTCAAGGTCTTCGGGATCAGATATTACGGTATGTCGACATTTATGCAATAATAACCTATCAAACTCGTATTCTTGGGTGTCTAGCTCTCAAGCCGCCTACGGGGCCTTTCTTCCGAAGAGGTGTATTGATATTGTTATGTGCGCTGTATGATCTTCTATAAAGCATACCAAAGACTTTGATGATGTTGTAACGTGTGAGCCTATCCTAGGGGTTTGTTGTTCATGATAATCAAATAAATAACTCATTGGGAAAACACAGTAATCTGGATGTGATCTTCTGGAGTTCCAGCTCTAGAAAAAGGCCCAATCAACGTTGGTAGAACAAACCGAAAAGAGAGAATCCTTGCTACTTTCTTGCATGCGTGAAAATACGAAAGAATCTCACTTCCCATTTCCCCGCTTGTCGCTCCTTATAACCAATTATCACCAAGTTGTAAACAATTGCTTTTCATTTCATCTAGGTGAATGCTGGGCAGACAGAGGCGTGACTGATGCCGAAGGAGCTTTTGGTGGTTCCCTCACGACACCTTCTGAATGCGTGAAGGAAGATTACGCTGTGTGCCAAAACGGAGATGCAAGATGTATTGGAAAACATCATGGCCTCGCTGTCTATCAAGTGTTGCCTTGAGTGAGTTTTCGCATTTTTGTGCAAGCGTATTAACTTAAATTGAGAAATTGACGTAGAATAGATGGACATAGGACACCGAAGGAAACCGTGGACAAAGCCCTTGGGCAAGGGTAACCGAATGGTTGGATCAGTCTATATTCATTGGGTCATGGGTTCGAAACTGCCTTCTGACCTGTTGCGTAGAGTGTGGGGAAACAATTTTCAAGCTCTCTGTATCTCCAGGCTGTGAGGAAAATAGAAGTGTGGTCACATCGAGAGACAGAACGCTCTCATAGTTCAATTAATCTGCCTATTCAGTGAGTTCTTTGTGCTTTGGGCATACATAAGACAAACCAATTCCTTATGAAGACATATAATTAGCGTATTTGCCTATCAACTATCAATACACTGCTTGATTAGTCTACCTATTTAGATGGCCCTTTGTGCTTTTTAGATAAACCAATACTTATACGAAGATAGTAAGCGTAAATTCACTTCTGATAATAGCTATACCTGAGTTTACGTTTTTATATTTGTAGTGATGGTGAACACCGATGCATGAAAACTGCTTGAAAGTGGAAGAAAAAATATGGAAGATTCAAGAAGAGACATTGTTGTAAATGATTGTGATTTGTACTTCATGTGTCTAAAGAAATGAACTGTAATTGATTCTGCTGCTGTGGATATGTTTTCTCCCATAGGGATAAAGATAGTTTTGATCCACATGTTTTTAGTAAGTTCTTGATTCCACAAGAAATGAAGAAAGATGTTGATTCAAAATGATTGTCTTATGTTGTTTATTCTTTACTCTTATTCCACCGAATGACCCAGAAGAAAGGACCCCTGTTTTGTTTGTTTTGTTTTAAGAATAATAACAGTGATAAAATTAGAAACCTCAAAATTAAATAAATGGACTCATCAACTGTTAATATAAACACCGTGGTGTAGAGCTACTAGAATGATAACTAGGGGGCTCATTTTGAGCTGTAGGGAGCAGGCCACATGCAATGACGCAAGTCGTTGCCTCGTTGCCTAAAACAGCTGAGGGCACTGCGAGCCCCCAGGAGGTCCAAGGGGCAGCGTCCCCGAGAGCGCTTGAGAATTCGCCCCCCCTCTAGCTCTACACCACTGCTTAGACATGGATACCTTTATAATCTGCATCCCTTCATAAAAATCCGCAGGCAGAGACAAAAATTGTTTGGTTTTTAGTTTTGCCAAAAATTAAACTTTAAATCAAAGGCCATATTTCTCATTTTTGCAAATCGATTTTAAAAACAAAAGTTTATGTGTTTAGGTTCGCACAAGAGGACACCATTCATGCTTCATTCAAGATTAAACTGCCCACTTTTTCACCATTCTTTATTGCTCCTATACGCATTATTACACTTTTATACCGATGCGTCAGTACAAAATGAAAGCCAGCTAAGTACTCCAAGTGGCAAATGAGGCAGACCATGAAGATATGGGGGGGAGTGACAAACTCCAATGTCTTTGACAATGGACTTTTGTACTTGTTTTATATCTGAACAAGATAAAAATTAGTATCAAATGATCTATAAATGAAACTCAACCAACAACATGATTTATAAGACAGAGTCAAATCAAGTGTAAATCTCTGAAAAATGATAAGTTTCCCTAAAAAATAATATTATCAGTGGTGGACCTGACTTCAACAAGAGAAAGCACGGTCCCTGCCCCGCTGCCTCACTGAATATAGCCTCGTTTTAAAATGTGAGGAACAATTCAATTCAACTATTCTCTAACAACATCAATCTCATCGATTACCTTACCCTCGTTGTTTTCTTCTTCGACACATCTTGCTTGCATCTAGGAAAGTGAAGTGGAAATTTAATATATCAAGATGACAGACAAAGACAAGACTCAAGACAGCAACGTCAACAAAAAGACTGATCTTGGTTTACTCGAGGAAGATGATGATTTTGAAGAATTCCCAGCAGAAGGTGAGTCAGCAAATCACCTTGATAGAGATGAAGGCCAGAGAGAGAGGGCTTCAATAGTAATACCGCAACAACCTTAGGCCTAGTACAATAATTAGGGGCCCCTAGGCCTAGTTGTGGTCAAAGCCTTAATCATTGAAACGAAATTGACCTGTTTAAAGCTGGGGTGGATTTAAAGAGTTTGGTGTTAGAAAACATATACCTAGGTTATTTACAATTTATAGGTATTAGTAAATACAAAATAGGCCAATGCAAAATTAAACGATACCTAGCGAGTTCAGGCCTATTTTTGACTTAGGTACCCAGTATTTTCTTGCACTCAATTCCTCAAATCGGAAAAAGCTGGCCAAGGCTAAGCAGGTTGGACTTGTGGGTGTCCCTTAAGCCTGTTGTTTGATGAAACCCATATCAATTAATAGCAAGCCTTTTCATTAAAATGATATAAAATGAGCTTTGTTATTGATATGCAGCACCACATATTGTTACTTTACTTTGCCCCTTAGTTTTTGACTTTAATGCATCCACGATTAAAGTTTAGCTCAACCATCTAACCTCTCCGTTTAAGGCATGCGATCGCGCTAGTGCACCTCCACGGACACCTAGAATAATCTAGGAGCAGTTTTTATCACGCTCCTCAATCTTTCTGAGTGACTGGACTGCGCGCCTACCTTGGAATTGGATAGAAAATGAAGGAAGCTTGTGGTTGATCAAGATCAAAAAGTTTTCACCTCTTAAAGGTATTTCAACCAATTTGTGTCTGAGGAGTGCCAATAATGAATTTTATCCAAAGCGTACCAGTGACATGACAATAGTTAAGGATGACGAGATTGGTAATAGTAACAAAACTTCCACAACTCATTTCCGCCAAATCTTTTGAAAATAAGATAATTGTGGTTTGTGTTTTATCAATTCAACATGCAATAACTGCTTGTCAATTCATTCTCTTATTTCCTCGCAAATTCGAGATCATCTTTTCACTACTATGTTTTTAATTTTACGACCATTATCAGGTATGGCAATTAGTTCAAAAGGTCAGGCTATTGAGTTGAAGAATTTCTGTAAGTATAGAAAGGATTCTGTTATTGGGTTAAAGACAGAACATCCCAATGGTAAAGTCATGGTTGCCTCTGTGCAAGCTATGTGCCGAACACAAACTAGTTATTTTCAGCAACCCTCTCTGTAAGGGCAGAAGAAAGAAAACTAAAAGACATCTTGAAGGTAATAATCAAAAGATTTTTATCAATTCCTTAGCGATGTTTCAATTCTAATTTGGGAGTGTGTATGAAATAAGATATACAATTTGCTTTTTTTTCTTTTTAAGACTCTGCAAGGCAACTTTTAGGGCTGAAAATCCAGATTATTAAAGCAACTTTTAGGATTGACTTTAAGAACTGACTTACATAACTATAAGGAAATCTATGAAATTATAGAATTTAGAATTCCTTTATTCCTGACATATCTTAACTTCAGATTAAGTAAGTAATTCAAGGCCTCGAAACTTATGTGAAAATAAAATGTAATCAACTGAATCACATATTTCTAGGAAAAGGAAACAAATGGACAGTCGAGTCTTCAGCCGAGAATGGACGTTGTATTGAAGCAGAGCACACACAATATGAAAATGAAGAAAACTTTATACCAGTTAGCAATGCTACCTCTATGGCTCTGAAGAATTTCACAGTCCTGGTGAAATATCAGAGAAAAAACGGAGTGGAGTTGATTGAAGGAAGAGACAAGGAAAGAGCTGCAAACGAATACCTTCATTTGATAGCAAATGCTATGCGTGGAAAATAAGCTGCCATCGCAGCAAGTAGGCATCTCATGACCCTAATGTCAGATGGGTTGCAAGAAAGGAAGACCAATTCAGAGAACGATATGATAATGAACCGTGTTGAAAGAAATGGCATACCCTGCTACATCGTGATTTCCCTGCTGGAGATGAGTGACTCGACGTAAACTTCACAAAGAAAGGAATCGACAGCGTTTTTGATAAAGAAAACGACGTCATTAAAATGACAGCTGATGAATATGCTATGAAACTTATTTCCGCGATTGCTGAGGGTGCTAGCGTAAATTTTGGGGTCTACAATGGTGTACTCACGCAGCTATCACATACTCGTGGTTAGCTCATTAGTATGCACTACGCAAACCATCATGTAGAGCTAGCTTTCAAAGATGACATCAAGAACTCGATGTTGAGTGTATGCAATGAACTCTATCAAGGCATTTATACGCTTTCAAAGAATTCAGGAAGGTTGAAAATGAGGTTTTTGCAGCTTATTAGGCCCGTGCGGTAAAAACCCATAAGAGCATGCCAAAAACAAAAAGAACTCGCTTCATCGATTACCGTAAAAAGGGATGAAGGTATTAATGGATGTTTGTTCAGGGCTTATAACAGCTTTCGAAAACGCCATAGCCTAGCCAAGCATCGAAGAAGGAACTAAAGCAAAGATTTGTTGGTTTTAACGTAAGTTGAAGTTGTGCAAGTTCTTTTGTAATATTATAGGAGTTCTCGTCGTTTGTTAAGTCTTCTTTAACATGGACTCGTCTTCTAACTATCAAATATAATCTTTGAAATGTTATTATAAATGATAATAATGGAATCTTGAATAAAATGTGTCAAGGAAATATTCATGATGTTTATCGTCGTCCTACTTATAATTCAGTTTTTTAAATTTGCAAGCTATGCAGATTCTTGGAAACTGCAGGTTCTGCATCCCTCAGCTTTGAAGGAGATGATGTCATCTTTGAAGGAGGAAAGTGGAAGAAATGGAAGAATTAAAGGCAAAAACAGGAACAGTCGAAGAGCTCCTCAATAGCCATCTCAGCAGGTTCCATCACGACCTGGAAAAATATGAGATGAAGAGGAACTTTATAAAGGAAGGGCATGTCATAAAGAAACCAAGACGAAGCAAGAACTATCACCAGCGGTATGCAGTATTCTGCTTAGGCTATAGAAGTGGCAGCAGCAACCAGGGCTTCCATTTTGGATGATTTGCAGAAACTTGTCAAGGAAAGATTCCCTGAGAATGAAGCATATGTTTATTCTGCAATGCGCCTTTTTGACCCTCAGCAAACCTCCCCTAGCGAAACCTATTCGTTGGATGGAGGCGTTGCAGAGGATTCATAAAACAGTCGATGCGGAATTTATGAAGTCGCCTAAGGTGCTATGGCGAAAAATTCTTTCTTTTGGGAGAGCAGAATTTCCTTACTGGCCCCTTTTCAGAAAAAATCTCCCGTATCTATGGAGCCCCATATTTTGTTCCGGGTTCTGACGAGTGTGAGCATGTCTCCAAGCAAAACTTTGGACAAAAAGTTTCTAAGGAAAATGATTTTTTATCACAAAACCTCGTGCCAAAAATTACTAAACGTCTCTGGAATGTTCCACCTCTAATTTACAACAGTCAAAGAGAAGGTTCATCAACTTTTCTCCTCTCAGGACCTACGAGGAGACCTGAAAATTAAGGGGGGAGCATTGAAAAGGCATGATTTGCCTGTAAAAACCTACCTTCTATTTTGAACAGGTACTTGGTATTAGGCCATCTGGCTCCTGCTAATGACCATTGTGGCACTGGGTTCTAGGGGACTAGTTCAAGTGACGGGGATAGCCGAGTGGTTACATTACCTGACCCTTGTTAAGAGGGTCCCGGGTTTGAAACCACTAGACCTGTCATAAAGTATGAGGAGAGAATTCGCTAACTCTCTGTAATTCCAGGCAAAAAGGCCAAAGGAATCACGAGGTGTGGTCATTAGAGAAGAAGGACCAAGGTCGCACTGCTCGATTAGTCTACCAATTTAGTGGGCCCGTTGTACTTAACACATAAACCAATTCCTTACGAAGATAGTAAGTGTATTTGCCTATCAACCTATCAGGGGAGATGTTAACTGGTACTGTCCCCTTGGTATCCTGGTACATTTTACCGGTTTCCATCATGTTAATTCTCTTCTTTGATTTAGTTCTTCTATTTTGTATTTCAGAATGGCAAGCTGCTGATGAGGACGAGGAAGATAATCACCTTTGGGAAGATGATTGGGATGACGATAACGTTGATGACGACTTTTCAAAACAATTAAGGTTTGCTTTGCTCTTCTCTTATCTTGTCCAGCCCTCTAGTGACCCCATTACTTAGTTCCTCGAACCTTCTAGTGGGTCTTGATGTTGCCTCGCTAGTCATTACACGGCTCTGAAATTATATGAATTATTTCTTTTAACAGGGCTGAACTGGAAAAACATGGCCATGTAAAGTAAAGAAAATACTCTCAAGATCGTTTGGAAAAGGTTTTAATGATGTTGGATAGACTTCTACTCTTATCAGTTAGAGCATACCAATATAGAAAACTACATTATTTAACGTTATTGTATTCATAATTAAAGATTTAAAGCAAACCAATAGGCATGTCTGAATACAACATTGGTTAGAATGATTTTTGAAGCTTTATCCCCTTACCACGAAATATTTATTCCCTTTGGTCGATAATCGGGCTGGTGGGAGAGGTTCCTCGTTCTCATGGGCTATAGTCTTACCACTTTGCCGCTTTTGGTCCACCTTTATGGCCCGTGGAGGAAATGGATACTCAATCATCTTTGATTCAATTCACTCAGAAAGCTTATTTTGAACATCTAATTTTTGAATTATCAGGTAGCAATTCTAGACTTTATTACCACCAAAAAAACACATGAAATCGCCAGAAAACACATGAAATCAACAAATATTTTCTCCTCCGAATCAGCAAACAAATAGAGAAAAGCTTAATGGTCTGTCTCTGGTTTATCTAATTGTTACCTCAAAATAACACCAGAAAACATAAAAAATCACCAAAACGTTTACGATTGAAAAGGCCAGATATTGCAAAAAAGCATCATAGTTACACCATGGTTTTTAATCAAATTGGCCAAAAATAAAAGTACCAACATTTCATCCGCTCTCAACTGTTCATTGAGCCAGATAAGGTTAATTACCAATAGAAAACACATAAAATTACAAAAGACAATTTTTCTGTAAAAATGGGAAAGCATGATAGTTAGTCAAAATGTTTCTTCAGAATCAGCCAAAAATTTCAAAAAAGCTTGATGGTTTTTCCATGGTTTGGTTTAAGTTTGGTCAATAATTGATTGTTCCAAATAGGCTTTCAATCCACTCAAAACTGTTCAAGGAGCCATATGAGGCTATTACAGCATCAGATAAGGCCTAAAATAAAAAAATCTTAGTTGAAAACCAGCCCAAATTTGATAAAAGCACTGATCGTTAGTCCATGGTTTTGGTCAAAACTGGCCAAAATTAATGATTCCAAATAGGCTTTCAATCCACTCCGGACTATTCAGGTAGCCATATTAGGCTAAAATACAACAAGAAATAACATTAAAGTCCCAAAAAAGCTTCCCTCAAAAATAAACAAAAATTGAATAAAAGCATGATGGTTAGCCAATGGTTTTGGGTCAAAGTTGACCAAAAATAAATGGTTCTAAATACCCTCTTTATCCACTCAGGACTGTTCAGGGAGCCATATTAGGCTATAATAGCACCAGAGATCACATAAAATCCCCAAAACTGTTTCCCTCAAGAATCACCAAAAATTGGAAAAAAGCATGATGGTTAGTCCATGGTTTTGGGGCAAAATTGACCCGAAATAAATCGTTCAAAAAAGGCTTTCAATCCACTCCAGGACTGTTCAGGGAGTCATATTAGGCTATAATAGCACCAGAGATCACATAAAATCCCCAAAACTGTTTTCCTCGAAAATCACCAAAAATTGGAAAAAAGCTTGATGGTTAGTCCATGGTTTTGGGGCAAAATTGACCCGAAATAAATAGTTCAAAAAGGCTTTCAATCCACTTAGGACCATTCAGGGAGTCATATCAGGCTATAATACCACCAGAAATCACATAAAATCCCCAAAACTGTTTCACTCGAAAATCACCAAAAATTGGACAAAAGTAAGATGGTTAGCCCATGGTTTTGGGGCAAAATTGACCCGAAATAAATGGTTGTAAATATGCTTTCAATCCAATCAGGACTGTTCAGGGAGCAATATTAGACTATAATACCACCAAGAATCACAAAAATCCCCAAAACCGTTTCCTTCAAAAATTACCAAAATTTTAGACAAAAGCATGATGGTTAGTTAGTCCATGGTTTTGCATCGAAATTGGGCATTAGTAAATATAGTTCTAAATGGGCTCTCAATCCACTCAGAACTGTTAGGGGACCCTTATTAGGCTATAATACCACAAGAAATCACATAAACGCCCCAAAACTGTTTCCTTCGAAAATCACTAAAAATTGGAAAAAAGCATGATGGTTAGCCCATGGTTTTGGAGCAAAATTGACCCGAAATAAATCGTTCAAAAAAGTCTTTCAATCCACTCAGGACTGTTCATGGAGCCATATTAGGCTCAAATACAACAAGAAATCACATTAAAGTCCCAAAAGAGCTTCCCTCGAAAATCAACAAAAATTGGACAAAAGCATGATGGTTAGTCCATGGTTTTGGGGCAAAATTGGGCATTAGTAAATAGTTCTAAATGGGCTCTTAATCCACTCGGGGCTGTTCAGGGAGCCATATTAGGCTAAAATACAACAAGAAATAACATTAATGTCCGAAAAGAGCTTCCCTCGAAAATCAACAAAAATTGGACAAAAGCATGATGGTTACTCCATGGTTTTGGGTCAAAATTGACCCGAAATAAATGGTTCCAAATAGGCTTTCAATCCACTCCGGACTATTCAGGTAGCCATATTAGGCTAAAATACAACAAGAAATAACATTAAAGTCCCAAAAAAGCTTCCCTCAAAAATAAACAAAAATTGAATAAAAGCATGATGGTAAGCCAATGGTTTTGGGTCAAAGTTGACCAAAAATAAATGGTTCTAAATACCCTCTCAATCCACTCAGGACTGTTCAGGGAGTCATATTAGGCTAAAATATAACAAGAGATCACATTAAAGTCCAAAAATAGCTTCCCTCGAAAATCAACAAAAATTGGACAAAAGCATGATGGTTAGTCCATGGTTTTGGGGCAAAATTGACCCGAAATAAATCGTTCCAAACAGGCTTTCAATCCACTCTGGACTATTCAGGTAGCCATATTAGGCTAAATACAACAAGAAATAACATTAAAGTCCGAAAAGAGCTTCCCTCGAAAATCAACAAAAATTGGACAAAAGCATGATGGTTAGTCCATGGTTTTGGGGCAAAATTGGGCATTAGTAAATAGTTCTAAATGGGCTCTTAATCCACTCGGGGCTGTTCAGGGAGCCATATTAGGCTAAAATACAACAAGAAATAACATTAATGTCCGAAAAGAGCTTCCCTCGAAAATCAACAAAAATTGGACAAAAGCATGATGGTTACTCCATGGTTTTGGGTCAAAATTGACCCAAAATAAATGGTTCCAAATAGGCTTTCAATCCACTCTGGACTATTCAGGTAGCCATATTAGGCTAAATACAACAAGAAATAACATCAAAGTCCGAAAAGAGCTTCCCTCGAAAATCAACAAAAATTAGACAAAAGCATGATGGTTAGCCCATGGTATTGCGGCAAAATTGGGCATTAGTAAATAGTTCTAAATGGGCTCTTAATCCACTCCAGACTATTCAGGTAGCCATTTTAGGCTAAAATACCACAAGATTTTTTCTTTTTTCTTTCCGGTTCACTTTTTCCCTCAACATCACCTTTGCTGGGAAAAGTTCCATTTTCAGTTACTTGCTTTTTTCGCTTTCTCTTCTTCTTACTTTGCACTTTACTAGAATCCTCTAAATCATCAGAAAGTCCTCTGGAGTCCATATTCTCAGGTTCTTTAGAACCTTTTACCCCCTCGGTGCTTCTTTGAGTCCCATCATTCCTTTTCTTTACGTCACTGCTATCCGCGGGCAATGGGATCGATGCATCAAGGTGACTGTCAGAATCTTTGCAGCCTGTATTTGGTAGGCCTTCTGCATCCTTGAGTCCTTCGAGGTTTTTCTTACTTTTCTTTTTCTTGCTTTTCAGTCTACTAGTATTCTCGTCTGGTGTTTCCGAGCTTTTAGTTTTCTCTCCTGGATCTTTAGAGTCCATATTTTTAGGCCCTTCTGAGTTATTATTTGGGCCTTCCCCTCCAATGCTTCGTTTCCTTCTCCTCTTCTTCTTAACAACTTTTTCAGATTTTTCGGCGTTCTCAGACGCCCCTTCCCCATCCTTTTCAATTTCACTTGAGTTGACTTTTGGGGTTTTCGGTTTCCGCCTTTTCCTTTTTTTCTTTGCAATTTTTTCTTTCCTCTTTTCTCCCGCCCCTCCTCCTCCGCAAGTGGCTTCGACGTTGATTTTTCTTCCTTGGAATTGCGTGTGGTGGTATTTCAACGCTTTCTAAATAATAAAATGAAAATATATTGAAAAATATTTTGCACAAATAATTTACACTGGAACTCGGTAAAAACAGCCAAGCTAGAACAGGAATATATTGGTCTGAATAACATGATGACTGCTCTACAAGGTTCTATTTCTCTAACTTAACACGTTTGGAACAGCACTAACCC
Source organism: Pelagia noctiluca (assembly GCA_963924455.1). Taxonomy (NCBI): domain Eukaryota; kingdom Metazoa; phylum Cnidaria; class Scyphozoa; order Semaeostomeae; family Pelagiidae; genus Pelagia; species Pelagia noctiluca. The sequence continues at coordinate 2,315,359 of OZ004315.1, read as the reverse complement.
TAACCTTAACCCTAACCTAAAGTCTGACCCTGATCTAAACCCTAACTCCAACTCTAATCCTAACTCTAAACCTAACTCTAACTAACCCCAACTCTAACTATGCTAACTGTAACTCTAACTCTTACCCAGGAAAACTCAAACATCCGACCTTTGAATTAGTGCATTTTTGCCCCTATGACTAGTCTATTGAGCCAATTGAATCTAATTAAGCAATTGAGCCATTTCGTTTTCCAAATCCTAAATCATGCTTCTTCTCAAGTCTCTGATACTTTTTTCTGATAAGACTCAAAAATTCGGTAGGCTGGCAGTCAATCACCCCCAACATTGCTATGGGTCACTGGAGAGTAAAGTGTTGTTTGAGGCAGGCTTCACATGTGAAAAATAAGGAGGGCAGCTTATCGTCAACCTCAGTTAGCTGTAGAGCATTGATTTAGAGCAGGTAGATCAAATAGATGAAATGACCAGGCCTGATTCTTCTACCCACATTCGGGTATAACATTCTGCCTCAAATTAAACGTGTAATCTTTGACACCCTACAAAGAATTTTCAGTGAATTTGTTATTTACTGCAGAGGAGCTAGATGATTTGATAAATATTTCCATAGATCTTAGTGGCGCAACAAGCTTCAATAAAAGGATTTCGTAACAACTACTTATTGGGTAATTTACATTTAGTGAGATAGATAACAATGTATGTCTTTGCAATTGACTTGATTCCAGAATTTACATAGCCCATCAAAGATTATGTGTTTTTTGCTGCACGCAGTATACAGTAATGATAATGGATTTACCTGTTGACTCAAGACGTTATCGAATTCCAAGAAACCACACCCCTTTGATTCGCCTGATGTTTTGGTCATCAAACGGAAGTCACGAAGACCACCTGAAAATAAAAATCATACAAATAACAAACCAGTAGCAGTACAGAGATCTGCACTATAGCTAGAAAGTTGGAGCAAAACATTTTCATCTTAGGGAACATCTTTGCAGTATTTTGGAGTGTGCTCAGTACTGTTCAGAGAAATCATCAGTACTGCATAGGAATATCAGCAATACTGTGTAGTGGGACATCATCAGTATATTGGAGAGTGCTCGGTACTACTGTAGATAGATAGATACCATCAGTACTACTGTAGGTGTGTATCATCAGTAATGTGGGGGATACCAGTAGTGTAGTGGGACTGTCATATATTCATGTCTTGATTTTAAGTTAATCATGTGTTTACATAACTTCCATGTCATTACTTATTTTTGATTGTTAATGATTAGCCAGTATCCACTCATAAAATAGTCACACCTTTCATCCCCAGGCTTTGCGTTTCCCATTTCTACTCATAATTCATAAACAAAATAAGCCCGATAACATCTGTGTTGTGGGGATATAATCAGTGCTGTACGGGATTCCATCAGTACTGTCGGTCATATTGAGTAGGGCTGATAGATACCATTAGTACTCTAGATATTACCACCACAGTACTTATGTTATCCCTAACAGTACTGAAAATCTTCCATAGCACAGATGACATCCCTCAAAAAACTGATGGTACCCCTTTACTACTGAAGAGCCTGCTAATGTATAATTATCCCCCCGCCCAGTACTGTTGATATCCCCCAAAAATATTAGACATCCTCTACAGTACTCCACAGAGGCTCCCTAAGGTAAATAAGCTCAGAATATAAATCAATGACTCAAATCTCTTACCAATTTTTCCAAAATGTTCTTTCAAATCTTCTTTGGTGGAGGAAAACGAGAGATTACCTGCAAGAACAAATCAATAAGAACATCTGGCTTAGGAACGAAATCATTGGATAAAGAATTACCTTTCTGATTAGCAAAACAAAATTTAGATTGCAAACAGATATAAAATTTTAACGCTGATTTTGCACCAACAAATTTTAGTTTCTGAGAATACTGCCAGGTTGTAATCCATTTAAAGGCTATGTTGGCTATTATGTCAAGGAAGAATAGAAAAACATGTGATCCTATGTTTGCCAAAAACTCTGCGCCAGATATCTCCTGCATAAACTACATGGACTCCACTCTGGAACTGCAGGGACCTCGCCATGAATTTTGTAGTGGGGGCCAAAATTGAAATATGAAAAAGTTTAAGGCATACCCTTGGATAAACAGCTAGGGGTCTCGGAGCCTGGCAGGGGTTCAGGGGCAGAGCCTGATATCTTACCACTTTTTAGGCCTTGCAGTGGTTTAGGATCCTTAAAATTATATTCCTGCAGATAACAGAAAAACACTAGAAACACATTACGTTAAAGCTATTGGAATGCCCAATACATCAGTAGAACATGGAACCAGCAAAGAACTCTCATATGCAAGCCATGCAGATATTGGCCTGTGTTACAGACTCAACTGGTTTGTGTTTTAGATAAATTAAGTTGAATGGAAATTTGAACTACTGGAATAGGAAGTTCAGCATTTCCATTCAAGTTCATTTCTTTAAAACTAAAACCTATGTAGTAAAAGCTATGTAGATATGGGAAAATGAAACAGTTGATGATAATGGACACTTGATCCTCTTATTCAATCCCAAATTTGAACATGGGTTTAACAAATAAAATTTATATAACAGAATTTACACAACAACAGCGACAGTCTAAAAATTTACTATCAACGATTTATAAGTCAGTAAGTAAGTTTAACAATTTCCGAAATGAATTATACGATTTGGCTTATTTACCAAAAAGTCATTTGCAATTTGCAATATTGACTATAGACAGATTGACTACCAAGTTCTTGTTTCCAGATAAAATTGATTGTTGAGATTGTTGAAAATTGATTGAGAGTTGAATCTTTTCCATATCATAGATGATCGCAAAATGTTTTAATTCTTCATGATAACGAGAATAAACGCTCTGGTGTGGCTTCATTTACTCAAATTTGAAAACTTGATAATTTTTTGACCAAATTGGTGGGGGGCCATGGCCCCTGTGGCCCCCGGTTGGCGTGGGCCCTGAACTGTGGTGGGGCTCAGGGGTGTCATGACTAAGGGGCAGGGGGTCATGTCCCACTGAAGGCAAAATGGGTGGATTTTCAGAATTTTTCACATCATTTTTTGGAAATTTTTTAATTTGGCCAACCTTAAAATTGATGTCCCATAATGCCACTGCTACTAGGGGTTAGGGGCAAAAAACATCTGGTCTTCAAGGTGACCAAACTGTATTTCAAACAATGAAAGGATAATCATAGTTACCAATGAAAAGAATAAAACGCGATATCTTGGCATCATCTTTTTCTTTCACGCTTTCACCAGCATCTTTCTTCTCTGGAGACTCCGTAGCACTCATTGCTGAAAGAATAGAAAATCAAAGTCAAAGATGAAGTAAAAAGAAAGTCAAAAATGCTACGAATGCCAACCAAACTCTATTAGTCACAGAGATACTTGCAGTAACAATTGTTTATTTTAAGCCAGGGACTAGATCATTCAATAATCTATTACCTTTTTAAAGGCTGATTACATGGATCGGACTTGCCCGGTTGCCAAGTTACCCAGGTTTCTAAGCAATTACATGGGGGATGCCAGCATGCTGAAGCCTGGGATTTGGTGCAAAAAATATTTACAGTTTTGGCGGCAAAACTAATTTTCAACATAGCAGCTTTGCAGAAGAATAGGCCTACAGCTATGAGGGCTTTCATTCGACAGATTGGATTGTTTCCATCGTTGCTACTTCAGCTTCATGGTTTGATTTATGTGTTATGTTTTAAAAGAAATTTCTTGATGACAAATTGCTCAAGTATTATGCCACAAAGATACCATATTGCAAAGGAAACTCAGGCACATAAAACTGAGAAAACCTACAAGGAAAAAGCGCACATTTTGGGTTAACTAGTTAGTTTCTCAGCCCACTTTGCAGGTTCAGTTCGTCTGCAATCGATTACATGAACAAAATTTGCCAAAGATAGCCCGCTTTGCCACCTGGATGGTAGCTGCCAGGATCCCCGGTAACCGGGCCAGCCCGTTCACCATATAATCGGAAGTTTGTAAAATGTGAGCATGAATTTACAGGAAGTCTTTGTAATTTGTGAACAACCAAGGCTGGTAGAAGCAAAGTTGGAAGAACCTATTTGCTTTTGCTTAGAATAATAGGAGAAAATCGACAAAACAAAAACAGCAATTCACAACAATAACAACAAATATTGACGATACTTAGAATTTAAATTCAGGTGAAGTGTTTTCAATATTTTTTTCTAAAGTACGTTAAGCATTTATAAACAAACAAAACAAAGATAATGACAAAAATAGCATGAGCAACAATTTTCAAGCCTTTTTTCCAAATAAACTAGGCCCAAGTAGCTGAAAACTTGCAGTCGCTAATGCTGATCTTCAAGAAGTGACCCATCCATGGCGACAGTACTCTACTTCATTATTTGCAAGATAACGAGCGAGCGGGCACATCCCGTCCTTGGTACCCCGAAAATCCTTTGTCCCTGATCTCTTTTATCTAGAGGGGTGCCCGTAAAACACGGGTTGACAGACTACACTTAACAAAGGTTGGAGTTTTCCTTTATTTGTTAAAGAACGCAGCAATATAAACCACTGTACTTTCAATGTTTATGTTTTTGGACAGGCATATGGAATTCTTTTGAAATGCAAATTGGATCCACAATAAAAAGTTACAACTTTTGACAATTAAATCAATGCCAATTGTAGGAGGGTGCCCGCGCCCCGGCCACTGGCCGGGGCATGGCCGGGGCCGGCCGGGGCTCTCAAAATAAATGGAAAAGTTCTGATGGCCGGGGCCACAGATATGGCCGGGGCTATTTTGAATTGGAGGTCAATTTTTGAAACTGAGGCTTCAAATTATCTTTTTGAGAGCCAAGCAATGCACGAGCAAGCTGACAAAATGCACAAACAAGGCATCATGTTTAGCAGGCACAGATTCTTTTTTATAAAACGTGGCAGCTTGACCGGTGGTGTTCAACAAATTTTGAGATTTTTGAAGGGTTAAAGTGGCTACACGTTTTTTTATAAGATACTTGGATCAGACCATAGTTTAAGTTTCTTAATGTGTTTCTAATCCTTCTAATGCATGAATTATCATGTAGTCTCTGACACTTCTACAGATATGTTTCTTGACCCTGAAATATCAGATGGGAATAAAATGTGCTCTATTCTGTTCAAAACAACGAAACAACGAAAACTAGTTTATATTACGCAAGAACAAGGGTTCAACGACTTATTTGCCATAATATCCTTGAATCTAAGTTTTGAAGGTTCCTAACTATTTCTTGGACATAGTACTTGAGTCTCCTAAAATTTTGGCCATCTTAGTACCAGTTTCTTATACACCAATTTCTTATAAAAGAATGTGTAACGGCAGTACCGAATAATAAAGCATTACAAAAGCGAATAGTTCAAACAGAGAAAAAAGTTTCTTAAGTAATTTTTCTCCATAACTTGAGTTCCAAGTTTCTTGCGTATTTGGTAAATTTTCCAACTTTGATCAAAATAGGTGGGGCAATTGACCCCCCAAATCCCTCATACTTTCTGTCTCAAAGATTACATAAGCTCCGTATCTCCCTGGACCTTCAGGTATGTAGCACCTTAAGTAACCCTGGCAGTGTAAAACTTATGAAGATCGTCATTAGATCATAAATTCATTTATGGGATGGCCGGGGCTGGTAAAATAAATGCAAAAGTTCTGGAAATGCCCCGGCCAGTTGCCCCGGCCAGCGGGCACCCTCCTCCAATTGTTCTGTAAACAGAGAAACTGACAGGCGTAAAATGTAAAATTTGAAAGTGGTCTATTTTCTTTGATAGAAAGTTATTACGAAAAAGGGCTTGGCTGTGTTAAACCATCTTTAGGCCTAAATAATGACCCACATGATGTATAAGGATCCAAATAATTAAAGAAAAATACAGTACCTGCTGGACAAATGAGCTGCACAATCAGTCTCCTTACAAATGCGGAATAAGGCTGTTGAAATAAGGCAGGCTTCTTCACTGGCTAGGGAATGAGCTGAAGAGCGTGCTTCTTCTACTAGAATTTCGAAGGCCTAAATTTATCATCAAAAATATAACTCGTGGGTACATCACGATTACGAGGCTGAGAACATTTCTTCAAAACTTCCAATTACTGCCAATACATAGGACAAACTGGTAGACGAGTACGTGACAAACTTATTGAACATAGACGAGACGTACTCAACAAGAAACATGACAAGTCTGGGGTGGCAGAGCATTTTTTGTCAACCTGGACATACTGTACATGACTTACAGATTATACCCATACATAAACTGCACACCGGACGAGAGAGTGTTAGACGAGCCAAAGAACAACATTTTATTGACTTGGCCAACACTCTGACACCCAACGGACTTAACAGAACGACTGACCGCTAATTATTTATAATCATATCTATACATCTAACTTATTATTTGTAGTTATATTTTTGTATCTCTATTTACAGTCATACTCTACTCCTTTGCTTTCCAATACATTTATTCTATTATCATTATTTAATTATCATTATTATTATACTACTCCCACCACAATCATTGCCACCGCTCCAGCCTCTGCGTAGCAGCACCATTATAACGTACTAACCAACCATATCACTGAAAAAACTTTTCAAATTTTGTATATAGTCCCGCATTTATTCGTTTGTAAATTTAGTCCTGAAGAAGCCCTGTATGCAAGGGCGAAATATTGACAACATTTATATATATCAAATATTTAATCCAGCTACGTTTTTTCTGTGTGTGTCGTCTTGCGTTGTTCCTGTCTCACTTTATTTCACCTACTTCGCCGCAAGCATCCAAAGGATCCGGCACAAAGCCTAGTATTGTGGACTTTCTTCGTTTAAATTCAAAACTTCATCAAGAATACACGTATTTTTTTAAGGAATGACTTTATAAGGAATGCAGTACGGTAAAAACCTGCGTATACTGTAAGATTATAGATTTTTCAAATGAGTCTAAACTGGTTGTTATGGTAATAGAACATAATCCTAGGGATATCTAACAGATTCCTGCTTTTATGTTGCAAAATTACTGAAAATGCTGGGTAAAAACCACAACAAATCTTTAGAAATACAACTTATCTGATTTGAGCCCTTCATTACAAAATTTTCCTTTATTAACATTAAAATCTTCGCCTTACAGGTTCTTAAAACCTAGGTTCTTGTACGCCGGTTTTAACTGTACTCAACAAGGCAAAAAGTTACGGAATTAAGTAATAGTTGTAGATTAACAGAGGCTGTTACAAGATAATGATAATAATAATAATAACTTGCTACACTGTATAGAGCAGCGTCGTTATAAACAGTTTATGAAGATTGTTCAAAATAGTTAAAATATAACAATACTAACAATACTAAAGAACGTACAAAACGAAACAAATCCTAGTAAAAAGAGTGGTGTATGTAGGAAGATATATCCGAGAGAACAGTGACCAGGACTTTCAAATACTTTAATTTGATTTAATTTACATTGGCTACACGTAATTTGTGCCTTCAGCGTTACGGTAACAGTAATAGAGCAAAAATGTTTAGACAAAAACTTCTAGACCAGTGATCCCTGGGTAGATATACAATATTTCATTATATTGACAAAACTGTTTTCGGAGACTTTTTCTTTTTATTTGTCCTTCTAGTGACTTCAGCTTTGGCGTTTTCTGCAATCTTCTTGGCGTAATTCTCTTTGATTTCCAAACTTTCGTTGAGGCACTCTGGAAAAAGTGTTGAGGGAGACATTAAGGTTGGAGAGAGTTCAGTACTGTAAAGGGATACTATCAGTTCTATGGGGGGGGGGATACCAAGAGTAGCTTTGAGGGATACCATTAGTAGTATGGAGGGCTACCATCAGTAGTGTGGAGGGCAGTGGCGCATTTACCCATGGGCCAACTGGGCCCAGGCCCAGGGGCCCCCTAAAATTCCTAAATTTAGGGGGCCCCAAGCAAAATTTTAACCTAAGTGCTGTTGACTTCAGTCTAGTGCGTGAATTGAGTAGTAAACGTTTTCCAGACCACTGAACGGTTTCATATATCGATTAAATAGACAATTTAAGAACAGTTATAGTCTGTTCAATGAGTTTTGGGCAGAGCTAATGAACAATAGTACCCTGAACTGATTTTGAAAACTTTTTCAGTCATGAGACACTCACAATTTAACTTTCTAAACTTCTAGATGAGTTCTGACGAGTACTGCAGTATTTTCAACAAAATAAACTTAACGAGGCTCGAAATTTCAAAAAACAATGAAAATTTAAGAATAACAATGGAAAAGATCGAGCCTTAACATAATTGAAGGTATTCCTTTTCAAAACTTGGAGTGTAAAATATGTGACAAAAAGTAAACGCTGAGAACACTGCTTAGAAACAATAGTGTTGTATCCTGAACTTTGATCGTGAAGAACGTTTATTGTTTACATTTGATTGCACGTGTTTGTTGTTGTTGTAGTTAGGGGCCTGTAGTTAGTGTTTTTTATGCAGTCCAGTCACTTGGCCTAACTATAGAATTGAAGCAACTATGATGATTTGTGTTCCTGATATTTTGAGGTGTGTTTTCTTGTCTTAATCCTATTATTACCTAGTTGCAACAATTGGCGACGAGGAAAATTAAAAATGGCTGCGTTTGGTAATATCGAAGCATATGATGCAACGAGTGAACAGTGGTCCCATTATATTGAGAGATTAGAATTTTTTTTTATTGCTAATGATATAGAAAATGACGACAAAAAGAAAGCAGTCATGTTAAGCGTGTGTGGGGCGGAAACATACAAACTGTTTAGAAGCTTGTGTGCCCCGGGAAACCCAACAGGAAAAACTTATCCTCAACTCAAAAATTTGATGAAGCAACATCTGAGTCCGACACCAAATATAATAGCTGAACGTTTTGCTTTTAATACACGTAATCGTAATCCTTCCGAGTCTGTTTCCAAGTATGTTGCAGAGCTACGACGACTTAGTCAGGATTGTCAATACGGAGATTCGATTAATGATATGTTAAGAGACCGACTGGTGTGTGGAATAAATGATTTGAGTATACAGAGGAAGTTATTATCTGAAGGGTCCGCATTAACTTTGGATAATGCTTTAAGAATAGCCCTTAGTATTGAGGCTGCGGCCCAGCAATCAGCAGCAATGCAATTGCAAATTTCAAATGACAGAAGGGCTGATGGTACTACAGTACATAGGGTATTTACAACACCAGGATCCAAGAGGCAGGAAAGTTGTTTTCGATGTGGCAATAAACACAATCCCTCATCCTGTCCGTTTAAAGAGAAAAATTGCTTTTCATGTCGGAACAAGGGACACACTGCCCGCATGTGTAGGAGAAAGCCTAGATCATACAGTACATCAGGAGGCTCACATGAGCAGCATCAGGTTGAAGCAGAGCAATACATCAATGAAGAGTCAAGTGTTCATGCTCCAAGTTATCCAGAGAAACCCGAAGAAGAAAATGCAGCTGAAATGTACAACATTTACAGATGTGCCGTCCAACGAGAAAAACCGATATTGGTTAAAGTGGATATTAATCGTATACCTACTGAAATGGAAGTTGACACAGGGGCATCTGTAACAGTAATAGGAGAGTCAATGTTTCAAAGAATGTTTGAGAATCATAGGCCAAAGTTGGAGAACACCAATATAAAGTTGAGAACATACACCGGGGAATTCATCAAAGCAAAAGGGGTAGCGGAAGTTCAAGTTCGATATGAGGATCAGTCAGCGTCACTACCTCTCGTTGTTACAGCAGGAGAAGGCCCAATGTTGTTTGGCCGTAATTGGCTGAAAAAAATTAGATTGAACTGGCCACAGCTCTTGTCTGTTATGGAAGTGAACAGAGTATCAGAGAATGCTGAACTCAGCAAGGTGCTGGAGAAATTTGATCCCGTTTTTGATAAAGGTATAGGGACAATGGCAAATATCAAGGTTCACATTGAATTGAAAGAAGATGCAAGGCCTAAATTTTATAAAGCAAGGCCAGTACCATATGCCTTGAAACAACAGATCGAGACTGAGCTTGAAAGGTTAGTCAATGAAGGCATATATGAGCCAGTGACTTATTCTCAGTGGGCAGCTCCAATTGTCCCAGTTACGAAAGAGGATGGCTCCGTCAGAATTTGTGGAGATTATAAGGTGACAGTAAATCCTGCAGCAAAATGCGATAATTACCCTGTTCCGAAAACAGAGGATTTACTTGCCACACTCAATGGGGGACAAAAGTTTACTAAGCTAGATCTTAGTCAAGCATATCAACAACTGGTTTTGGATCAAGAATCACAGGAGTGTTTAACCATCAACACTCATAAAGGATTGTATAAGCCTACACGCCTTCAATTTGGGGTTCACTCGGCAGCGGGCATATTTCAACGAGAAATGGAGAAGAGGCTATCCCATGTGCCTTTTACAACTGTCAGGGTTGATGATATACTTATATCAGGGAGAAATGATGATGAACACTTGAAGAATCTTACGGAAGTGTTGCAGATACTGTCAGTAAATGGACTGCGGTTGAAACGTAAGAAGTGTGTATTTATGGCACCAGAAGTAACCTATCTTGGATTTCGCATCAACAGGGAAGGTGTTTCGCCAGTCGATGAAAAGATTAAGCCTATTTTAGAGGCACCTGCACCACAGAATGTCACTCAGCTGAAAAGTTTTCTTGGAATGCTAAATTATTATCACCGGCATATTCCCAATATGGCTGAGGTTTTAGAGCCATTGCATTGTTTGCTTCGGAAAAATAGTTCATGGAAATGGAGTGAACAGCAGGATCGAGCATTTCAAAAGGCAAAAGAGCTACTTACCTCTTCAGCTCTTCTTGTACATTACGATCCGAACAAGCCAATACTTTTGTCATGTGATGCTTCACCGTATGGGCTTGGAGCAGTGTTGGCTCACCGCATGCCTGATGGCTCTGAACGACCAGTAGGATACGCTTCACGAACTCTATCTGCTGCAGAGAGAAACTACTCCCAAATTGAAAAGGAGGGGTTGGCCATTATTTATGCTGTCAAGAAGTTCCATCAATATTTGTATGGACGTCAATTTATAATCTACTCTGATCACAAGCCATTACTAGGATTACTTGGTGAGTCGTCACCGATTCCAAGTATGACAGCTGCAAGAATTCAACGATGGGCATTATTGTTGTCTTCCTACAATTATGTGTTACAATACCAAAGAGGTGCAGCCAATGCCAATGCTGATGGAATGAGTCGTTTGCCACGACGAGCCTTAGAAACAGAAGTATCAAAGGTTAGCAATGACATTATGATGGTCAACTTATGCAAAGCCCCAGTGACATCGGTTCAGGTGAAAGCTTATACAAGAAGGGATCCTGTTATGAGTAGAGTTGTAGATTTTGTATTGAATGGATGGCCTGAGGAATTTTGTGCTTCAGAAGAGTTGCGCCCTTATGCTACGAGAGCAAATGAGTTGGCAGTTGAAAATGGATGTTTGCTATGGGGGAGCAGAGTATTTATTCCTTCCTCTCTTAGGGAGACTGTGCTGATTGAATTGCATCAAGTGCATTTGGGAACATCAAGAATGAAATCATTAGCTCGCGGTTATTGTTGGTGGCCATCTATGGATGCTGAAATTGAGCAATGTGTTAAGGCTTGTACAGATTGTTCGAATAGTCAGAATAACCCAAGTCTTGCACCATTACACCCATGGGAGAACACCACTAAGCCATGGGCCCGGCTTCATGTAGACTATGCAGGCCCATTTCTGGGAAAAATGTTTTTGATTGTGGTGGACTCTTTCTCAAAATGGATAGATGCGTATCCAGTTACAACAGCTTCTTCCATATTAACCATTGAGAGATTAAGGTCTTCATTTGCTATACATGGCCTACCTGAAATTCTAGTGAGTGACAATGGTTCCTGTTTTACAAGCCAAGAGTTTAAAGATTTCATGAAAATGAATGGAATTCATCATGTTACCAGTGCCCCATATCATCCAGCTAGTAATGGTGCTGCAGAAAGGGCAGTACAAACATTCAAGTCAACATTAAAGAAGCTTGTAAAGAATTCAAAGGATTCTATTGAGACTCAAGTCGATCGCTTTCTATTTTCGTATCGAAATACACCACATACGAACACAGGTGTCAGCCCTGCAGAGATCTTATTGAAGCGATTGCCAAAGACAAGAATGTCCTTGTTGCGGCCTGATATGGAGAAAAGTACAATGAAATATAAAGAGAATATGATAGCTGATAGAGGAGGGAGTAAACTTCGAGAATTAAAAGTAGGTCAGAGTGTTATTGCACGAAATTATACGGGTGGACAGAAGTGGCTATATGGAGTAGTATCTGAAAGAACGGGCCCTGTGTCATACAAGATAAAAATAGATGGTGGTTTCATTCGTAGACATATCGACCAAATTCGTTTGCATCAATCTTTATCAGTAAATCCAGCAACAGACCTACCAAACTTTGAATCTCCAGTGGAACTTGCAATTCCAGCACATGGAAATCCTGTCATTCCACAGATTGAGCAGGGTACACAGCAACCTCTCAGCTTAGAGAGATCTTCTTCAATTCCAGAAAGCTTAGAGAGATCTTCTTCAATTCCATCACACACAGAGACAGCAAATTATGAACAGGAATCGGTTCGTCCAACTGTTCAAAAATCACCTGTACAGTTGCCAACAACTGGGTCTAGTTCTCCCGTTCGTATTACCACCACCGATGTGAATTCTTCTCCTAAATTCACCAAAGCTCAAGAAAGTGCACCAGCCTCAGGAGTAAGCAGTAGGCCAGTGAGATCGAGAAGGGCTCCAAGGTATCTGAAAGACTATGTTACAAAATAGACTTTCCTTGTACGAGAGGGAAAGCAGTGTTGTATCCTGAACTTTGATCGTGAAGAACGTTTATTGTTTACATTTGATTGCACGTGTTTGTTGTTGTTGTAGTTAGGGGCCTGGTACTTAAGGAGTGTTTTTTATGCAGTCCAGTCACTTGGCCTAACTGTAGAATTGAAGCAACTATGATGATTTATGTTCCTGATATTTTGAGGTGTGTTTTCTTGTCTTAATCCTATTATTACCTAGTTGCAACAAATAGGCAGACAATGGGCCCAATATGCTACTTTTAACGGATCAATTGCGGTCGCCTTGGCCATTTTCTGCTGACAAGCTGATATTGTATTCGTGCATTTATTATGACTACTATTATGTGCTAGTTTAGTTGTAGTTATTCCGAGTTCGTTAGAGCTATGGTTGGAAACTAGTTAATCTAAAAGATCAGTAGCAGGTCCTACCCTAGCGGTGCAGCAAAGAAGAAGTTGAAAAAAAGTCGTGAGACCGAATCACTTATTAAAAACGTTCCAAAATTGATGATGGCGTCCAGAAAGAGATATGCGAACTGACAACAGAGGGACAAAACCAAACGATATCAACCGTTCAAACAATAACTGATGCCACAGATATAGAAGCAGTTCGCTCAGAATTGGAGTCTTCTTGCGAGGAGACTAGCGAAAGACCTGGCAACGATGATGTGGATGTGGACGAAAGCGTTTTGGTCAGTCCATTCTCTAATGATGCAGCGCAGTGGACTGAGATAACCGAGGATCTTCAACACTACTGGGCCTCGAATGGCCCCAAAGAGTGTCAGAGATGGACATCTTTGTATAATCAGTCAGCAAGGGAGTTTAAAGAGAGGGGCGAATAAAAATCCGATATTTTAGCGAATCCCTTCTTCACAGAAAAATGCCAGACGGGGAGAAAATTAAAAGAGAATGGCTTCTTTATTCGCCATCAACAGGAAAAGTTTTTTGCTTTTATTGCAAGTTGTTTGAAAGTACAAATCATTCTTCGATGTTTTCAAACAAAGGCTTTGACGACTAGAAACATCCAGAGCTAATTCACGTCCATGAACGATCATCAGCCCACTTTGAGAGCATTCAACAGACGTTGGAAAACAAAACTTGGCTTAATTCATAGCCAACACCAAAAACAAATACAGAAAGAGGAAGCATATTGGGGAAGGGTATTGTCAAGGGTTATCGAGGTAGTGAAGTTCTTAGGGGAGAGAGGGTTGGCTCTACGCGGATCTTCTCACATTATAGGAAACTCATGTAATGGTAACTTTCTTGGAATCATGGAGCTCATTGGAAAATTTGACCCTTTTTTAGCTGACCATATTGCCCGTTTCGGAAATCAAGGATCCGGATGTCCATCATATCTATCTCATGCAACTATGGAAGAAATAGTTAGCATAATAGGAAATGAGTGTTGTGAAAATATAGTAGCGTCCATAAAAGATTTCGCTCATGTGGATCAGCTGACTTTGGTTGTGAGGTACATTGAAAACGGAAAACCTGTAGAAAGATTTGTTGGTTTTACACCTATCAAATCACACAAAAGTGAAACCTTGACCTCAGACATCCTGGAGACCTTGAAAGCCCTCACGCTGGACATTGATCTTTGCAGAGGCCAGTCATACGACAATGCGTCCAACATGTCAGGAAAATATGCTGGAGTTCAAGCAAGAATCAAAGAAGTAAATAGCTGTGCACCTTATGTGCCTTGTGCCAGCCACTCACTCAACCTTGTGGGCACAGCTGCTGCCGAATGTTGTCGCGAGGCAGTCTCATTCTTCTCCATTGTAAGAGAAGTTTACAATTTTTTTTCTGCTTCAACCTACCGATGGGACTCTCTGAAAGAAAAGTTAGCAAAACACCAACTGGTCGTTAAAAAGTTATCTGATACCAGGTGGTCTGCTCGGCATGATGCCATCAGGGCACTGGCAAAAGGCTCTGTTCCAATTAAAGAATCTTTAGATGAGTTAGCTGAAGATGAAGAGCAAACAGTGCAGACAAGACACGATGCTGAGTCAATCTCTGACAAATTAAATGCTCTAGAATATGCATTCATGTGTTTGTTTTGGTATGACTTGCTTGGGAGAATACATGCAACAAATCTGTCTTTGCAAGCGATTGATTTGAGTCTTTCATGTGTTATTGACTTGTTTAGCAGTTTGAAGTCATACATCTTAGAGCTAAGAAGTGAAAACAAATTCAAAGAGTATCTCGAAAAAGCAATATCATTCAGCGAAGCAACATGTCAGGAATTCAGAGACGAGAGGAGGAGGAAAATTAAAAGGAAAAAGGCAGCGGATGAGAGTGTAACTAGTGGAGTAGAGCTAGCTGGCGAAAGAGCCTTTTACATTAATACGTACTTGCCAATCATCGACAGCCTCCAAACTGAACTCTCCCGGAGGCAAGCAGCATACGAGCTTATCAATGACAGATTTGGTTTCCTGGTCAGTCTGAATAGTGAGGATACGGACGTTGCTGCTAATTGCAAAGTCCTAAAAGATGCTTATCCAAATCATTTTGATGATGAGATGGAAATGTCGGCAGTATCGAAAGTTTGTTGAAAAGCCTCTCGAAAAGTTCCTGGATGAGAGGAGGAAGCTCGTTGATAATGAAGCCGAAGGCCACAAAAAAAGAAAGAAATTGAAGAGGCGACAACTCCATGAAACACAAAAGCCTATATCCGAGTATCTGATAGAGCAAATTGTCCAAGGAGATGTCGCAGCAACTTTCCCAAATGCAATGACTGCTCTAAGATTGTTGCTCACTTTGCCATGTGGAGTTGCCTCCGGTGAAAGAAGTTTCTCCATGCTGAAAAGGGTAAAGAGTGAACTAAGGTCCACAATGTCACAAGAGCGCCTTGTTGCCTTATGCCTAATGGCAGCAAATTTTGATGTCTTGAGAGATTTAGACCCCAATAAAATCATCCAAAAGTTTGTAGCAGTAAAGTCAAGGCGAAAGAAATTAGCGCAATGAACCAATGGACAAGGGTATTTTTATTGGGATTGTACCGAAATGCATATATTTATACAAGTTTATTCGTTATCAAACTTTTTAGTTAATGTTAACTTTTGGTTTTTGCTGGATATTGTTGCCGTGTCCATGAAAAATCATGCTAGCCGGGTGCCAAGTACTAGGCACGTGCCATAATTTTTTTCGATCAACTTTATGCCCAGGGCCACAACAAACGTAAATGCGGCCCTGGTGGAGGGATACCATCAGTAGTGTAGAGGGATACCATCAGTAGTGTGGATGGATACCATCAGTATTCTTGAGGGATACCATAAGTCAAGTCAGTACTGTTGAGGGATACCATCAGTACCTTGGAGGGTCTTTTGAGGGATAAAATTAGTAAATATGAGGGTGTTCAGTAATGTGTAGTGATACCAGAAGCCATCAGTACTGTGGGGATACCATCAATGCTGTGAAGGATATCATCACTCATCAGTACAGTGGAGGGAAACACTCAGTACTGTGCATGGCCGGATCCAGGATTCAAAAGAAGGGGGGGTTGTAACATATATATCAAGAGATGATATGGTGGAGGAAATGAGGTATTGTCAAGCTAGTTGTATTGCTTTTCGACCAAAATAGGGTTGGCGTACGCTTCTCCCTTGAATTTGGGCCTGCTGTGGGAAGATACCATCAATACTGTTGGGGTATAACATCAGTACCGTGAAGGTTATAACCACATTACTGTTGGTATCCCTCGACAGTACAGTACCGAACGAACATTTAGAAAAATTGTCAAATCTAAAGTTTCATACAAACCTGTTTCGCCGCTATCCTTCAAGACCCGATCAGCACAAAGCCATTTCCATGGATTTTTCGACTGAGATTTGAAAAACCAATTTATAATTCTGTCTTCTTCTTCTTCGATCAATGATTCGCACTGAAATAAATTTCATATTTACAGCGTTAGCTTCATCTCTCAAACAAAACACCTCATCCTTATCAATAAAAAATCGTTTCATTTTATTGTGAAACTTTGCCAGAGCACAGGTTAGTTTCTAGGCCGGTCTTTCACGCTTCAACACTGATTTACCTGAGCATAGAGGCGTTGTATTTCCCCCGTAGGATCGTCCAACTCTGATTCAGGTACGCTGTATATCCATTTCTTCACTCGCGACTGGCTCTGGGCCTTGTTAAAGATTTCCCGAATAGGAGTGCTGCCTAAAAGGAATAATTAAAATTGATTATAAGATATATACAGGGTCGTATGAATCATTTAAAACTTGGGGGGTTCAAAAGATTTTTTTCATTAGGAAAAAGGGGCAATTTCTGAAAATAACGTTACAATTGCAATTATATATAATATCACTAACATTATTGAATTGTAGCTAAGTCAAAAATAGCCTGGAGTTGTGGACACATCAAGGTTACTGTGTTAACTTATTGTCCTGGTTTAGGACAGTGGCTAGCGCGCTCGCCTGTGTCCGCAAAAACTCGGGTTCGAGACCCGGTGGAGACATATGTCAATTGCAGTAGCCTGCTCTGGTATAATTTAATTACCCGTGTTAGACCATGCCTTATGAATTGATGAGTTGTTAGTCGATAGACGATTCTTCAAAAGGTAGCAGATCTCATTTCACGCAATGCATTGTAGGAATATAACCCGTTAGCAACGCATCGCAACTAAAATTGCAACGGCCTAAATCTTTCGCAACTCTAGTGATTACTTTTGGTAGCTATGCGTTAGCTACCAAGAGGCACATTCCCATCATGCATTGCATTGAACAGAATCAGCGATATTTTGGTTGAGTGGTAAATAATACCTCCTCTGACGTATCGGAATGGCCTAATTCTCGACACTCTGTAGTTTTTCATCTCTGGGCAAACCTCCTGCATTGCTCTGTATATGACGTTCCCACTGTGAAATAAAATTTAATGATAATTAACACAATTTGGCATAAACAGACACTAGAAGCATAGTTGCTTCTTTGAATAAGAAGTTTACTGTAAATAAGAAACTTTTGCACTCATTTATCAGTAGGCATCGTTAAATAAGAAACATTTCTTATTCTGAATCAAAATACTGCGGTGATTTCCTGCGGGATAAGGGTATACGGAAACCTACTTTACGACTTTCAAATTATTCTGGTCTCCAATACTCATAATACTATGTAGCCCTTGGAGTTGTGACACCCTTTGGAACATGCATAGAAGTAGCTTCAACATACTTTTTGACGAATATTGGAGTTTCTCCTTCTCTTTCCTTTTCTATTTCACCATTTTTCTGTAAAAATCTCATCAGCTCCTCGACGAACAGACGACAAACTAAAAAAGTTGATAATAATAGATAGTTAGTAATAATTGATAGTTGATGATAATTGATAGTTGATTATGATTTATCATCATATCTTGTCGCGCCAGTACTCCAACCAAACTAAGGCTTCGTCGGTGCAGTCTCTCAAATCTTTGTCTGTACAATGGGGTCCTTGTGGGTATTCAGTGAGCATGTGGTGGACGGTTTGCTCAGGATGAGCGCATGTGCATTCACTGGTAGGCTTAAGTTTCCATTTGTGGAGGGTGCTGGCTGTTTTCCCAACCTTAGCCCTAGCTCTGTTAAGCGATGCCCAGTCCTTTCTTTGGAGATCCGTTCCTGTTGGCAACTGTTCCGCAGGGCATTGGGTGGCTTCATCTGGGATATCATCCCATTCATTCCAATTGCTGAGGCGGCAGGGTGCCGACAGTCCAGGTTCCAGTCTTTCTACTGTTCTAATACTCTTCCTAGATTTGAGTCTGCTTTCTGGGTATGTGTGACCGTACATTAGATGTCTTGGATCGGTTTCCTGCCTGTACTTCTCAGTTCTTGCATTGATGTCCCTTCTGATATGTGGTGGGGCGATGCCTGCAGTTCTGTAGAGGAGTGGCAAAGGTGTAGGCCGTAGCATACCTGTTACAATGCGGCAGGCATTGTTGAGCTCGGGGTCGACCTTCTTCGCGTGGGTTGATCTGGCCCAGACTGCTGATGCGTATTCGGCTGTGGAATAGCTGAGAGCTAGTGCGGTGGTCCGCAATGTCTTGGGGTCTGCTCCCCATGTGGAGTTTGTCAGCTTACCAAGAAGGCTGTTTCTGGCAGCTACTTTTGCCTTGACATTCTGTGCATGCTTTGCGAAGGACAGAGTTCTGTCAAGTGTTACCCCTAGGTACTTTGGGTAGTTGTCATTTTCGAGTATTTGGTCATTCCATGTGATGTTGAGTTTTCTTTGTGCTTGATGGTTGTTCAGGTGGAAAGCACAAACCTGTGTTTTTCCAGGGTTAGTATTAAGATAGTTCGCAGCATAGTAGTCGGTCAGGTCTTTAAGTGCATTTGTCAGCCTCTCCTCTATTGTCTGGAAGGATGAAGACTTTGTTGCAAGGCAGAGGTCGTCGGCGTAGATGAATCGGCGGATCTTGTCAAACTATGGTTGATCATTTGTGTATATGTTAAACAGTGTTGGTGCTAGAACTGATCCTTGTGGTAATCCATTCTTTTGGTTACGCCATCTGCTTTTCCGTCCATCCAATTCAACAAAGAAGCGTCTGTTTTCGAGAAGTGACTGTATGATTGAGACGATTTTCTTGTTCTTTATCATTTTTGCAACTTTCAATAGAAGAGTTTTGTGGTTGACTGTGTCATAGGCTGCTGTTAAGTCAACAAAGACTGTTCCTCTGATCTGTTTTTCTTCAAACCCATCTTCTATGTATTGTGTGAGGTTCAGGAGTTGGCCACTGGTTGAACGGCCTGGACGGAATCTGGCCTGATCTGGAGTGAGTTGTTCTTCAACTGTTGGGGCCATACGTGCCAAGACCATTCGTTCATACAGCTTGTAGAGGATGCATAGCAAAGAGATGGGTCTGTAGCTTTTCTTTGATGTTGGGTCTTTGCCGGGTTTTAATAGAGCAACCACTCTGGCCTTTTTCCATCCATTTGGTATTTTGCTTGTTTCTGCACATTCATTGAATAGGTCAAGTATCCAGGAATTGGTGTTGGGGCCAAAGTGTTTTATCATCTCAGTTGTGATCCCATCTAGTCCTGAAGCCTTTCCCATTTTCATGAATGTCAGGGCGTTCTCGAGTTCTGTTAGGGAAAATTTGTCGAAATCGTTGTCACATTCTGCCATGGCCTGGTCCATTTTGCACTTCAGTCTCTTTTTGTGACCCTTTTCTTTGTTGGGGGGTTTCCTGTTCTGAAGTAGTTGGTTTGCAACCTGGTTGGGGGAAACTGCAGCTACTCTTGTAGTTGTGTGCTTTTCGGAGTTCAGTTTCTTGATTGTGGCCAAGGCCTTTTTGCTGTTGTGTGTCATATCTGTTGAGGTGACTAATTCCTTCCATCTTTCGGATCTTCTGTCTGCTAAGAGCATGGTGAGTTCTTCTCCTAGCTGGAGGGTTCAGTCACTGAATGGGTCGATGTTGTATGCCTTAGTATATCTTTCATAGACTTCTTTGCTGTCATCATTTAGGCAAGGGACGTATTGTTTCCTGCATCCTCTTGGGATGTTTTTCTTAGCAATTGCCCATACCAATTTTCTAAATTCCTCATATTTCTTAGGGAACGCTTTAATGTTGGTTATCTTTTTGTCTAGATCATCAGTGAAGTTTCCCCAATTTCCCTTCTTGAAATTAAATCTAGGAACACCATTTGATTCCATGGCTTTTACAGCTGGTTTAATGCTGGCAGTAACAGGCCTGTGTTGAGATTTTGGGATTGGATCCCCTACTGTCCTCTCGAAGGAGCCAAAGTAACGCACTGATGATAGATAATAGTTTATGATAATTGATAGTTGATAATAATTGACAGTTAGAGATAGTTAATAGTTGATTATAATTTATGGTTGATGATGATTGATAGTTTATATCAATTAATAGTTGATAATAATTGATAGTTGATAATAATCGACAGTTAATAACAATTAATAGCAAAATCGTAAACAGAAAATAGTGTCCAGAGTAAGTATTCGCTCACGGAGTGTCTATGCAATTCTGGGGGGGGGTGTATTTAGTACGGATAGTTTAAGGGGTGTGAGGGATACCATCAGTACTATTGAGGGTGTTCAGTACTGTGGATGGATACCATCAGCAGAAGGGTTATTGCCTCCACAGTACAACTCTGAAGTTCCAAAGAATGTTAATACCCTTTTTCGCAGAAATGCAATCACTTACCATGGCAATCCGTTGGAAAGGCGTTTCGAATATAACTCTTCTCCTTTACTTGTAAGCTGTACTCGAGTGCACGTTCCTCGGCTTCCAAATCCAAAAATTCTTTTTCATTCTCAAACTTCATGTTTTGGAAATCGAGTTTGCTTATTTTGATGCCATCTGCTATTACGTATTCTTCACTAGCACAGCAGAGGGTTATCAAACCAAACAGAGCAGAAATCTGCAGTAATTTTGACAATATTAGTATCATTTTTAAAACTCAAAGAAACAGTTTTCGGCGCAGCAACTTTCGGCGCAGTAACTTTTTTTGAATTTCGGTTTAAAGTAGTTAAGGTAAAGCATACGTGTGCCTAAAACACCTGGATAACGTGCAAGCTGGATAATGTATTGTGTTTGATTTCGATATGTCTTCAGGCAATACAGGTGCGCAAATAAACTATCCAAGTCTTATTTCACGTTCAACGAAATATTTTCTCAATGTAGAAATGTAATGGAGAAATGAACTACGATGTTACATTATTGTCCACCAACGTAAATTATTACAACACAGTTTTCGTTCCTATATCTATATGGTGGCAGGGATGGCCGAGTGGTTAGATCACTGGGCTCTTGATCAAAATGCACGGGTTCGAAACCATCTTCAAACCTGTCACAAATAAGGTGAGGAGAGAATTAGCCAGCTCTCTGTAATTTCAGGCGAAAAGGCAAAGGGAATCAGGAGGTGTGGTCACATCGAGAGGAAGGACCAGCGTCGCACTGCTCGATTAGTCTACCTGTTCAGTGGGTCCTTTGTGCTTAGCACACAAACCAATACCCTACGAAGATAATAAGCGTACTTGCCTGTCAACTATCTCGCTTCTTTTACAAACTTAGACCCCGTTTACACTAGAACGGATTCAAATGGGTACGGATCCAATTTGGAACCATGCCCATATTTGTTAGTGTTTACACTGGAACAGATCCATTTCAGATCGCGTTTACACTAAAACGGATACACAGCCAGGTCCAGCCCCGTTTCAGCACTTTGACCCGAATCTTATTACAAAACAAGCGAAATTTGCCTCGCTTTCGATTCATACCCGTGTGGGAACGGTTCCAACCGTTTACACTAGACCTAAACAAGCACGGATCCAAATGAGTACGCCTTGGAAAGTGATCCCAAATGGTTCCAGAATGCAGACCCAAATGCGTACGGATAATGAGGTCTAGTGTAAACGGGAGGCCTATCTTTGCTAGTTTGGGTATGGATCCATTTGAATCCGTGCTAGTCTAAACGGGGTCTAAAGATACACATTCTAGGTTGACTTTAATGTATAATAGCTAAGAACGACCTAAACTACGGATCATAAATGAGACTGAAACAAGTTAAATTTTCTTATGCTTGAGTTGCTCGTATAATTTCAAATAATTTCTCAATAATCTCGATGCAAATAGTATTGAAGCCTCTAAATGAAGCTGGGACTTTGAAGTGAGGCACATTTCCAGCAGGGACCACAACATGTGCCTGATAAACAATATAAACAAAGAACAATGGAAAATCAGTGTTTAGAGGCAATGTTAAACGGGTAGCAATGATGTATAATTCATTCTTCAAAGTTCAAGCTACAGAGACAGTTAAACCTGCATAACAACTGATAACACATTGATCTAAAGATCAAGAAAGGTTAAAATGGCCCCGTCAAACACATGCTAAATCAGGGACTTCACTAGAAGCTCTGTAGGGGGGGGGGGGGACAGCTTTCAGCATTAACTTTTGGATGATAACATACGATAAGTGATATCCATAGTCGACACACAATATGTATAGGTGTTTCTTCAAAATGGTAGGATTTGTGGATCCCCCAGCTCAGCTCCCCACTTTGATTAATCAAGTCCCTATGCTAAATTCAGGGGGAGCATACAACATTGGGCTCAAATTCTCGCTGAAATCATGATGATATGTACCCGAGTCTTTCGCGACCTGAGGTTTGATCGTATGGGTTACATGAGAAAGACAAATCTTTCTGGGGAACGTCCATGCAGTACTGTGGAGGATTTTCAATAGGGTGGGGGATGTTCAGCACAGAGGAAGGATACTATCAGTACTTTGAAGGAGATCCAGTAGTGTTGATGGAAACCATTAATTCCATTAGCATTGTGGATATTCCCTCCACAGTACTGTTGATACCCCTATAAAGTACTTAACACCCTCCACAGTACTGATGATATCCCCCCGCAGTACTGAGCATCCCAACAGTATACTTCACAAACTTTCAAGGGTGAAAATATCCTATCATCAAGAAATAACCATGTTTAAAACATTTGGTCGTGCTGAGATGGACCAGTACAACCAGTAACTTCACCATTGGAGTGAAACTGAATTTGTCCAGACATCCGTGTGAGTAAGCTAAATTCATGGACATTCTCGACGTTAAGTCAGAGTTTTAACTGTGCAATTAAATAGCAAGTTCATATTCAAGGCTGCGAAAGACCAAAGGTCTTTTTTTCAGCAAGGGCGCAGGACCCCTCGTTTAACGTCCCTTCCGAATGACATTAGCTCGGGGGGGTACCTTAGGGGGCTAACTGACAGGGATGTGCCATTGTGAAAAAAAAATTGGGGCCATAATTCCGTGTCGTAAATTGAAAAAGGGACCCATAATTCCGTGTCACAGAATATGTAAAAGAAGCAAAATTTCAATAGCACCACATAATTGTATCTAAATAAGACAAAATATTAAGTCTCATACCACAAATCAGTGTAAGTTCTTCTTCGGGTTGATCTACGATCACCACATTTTTCTTGTCTTTATTTTTCTCAAAATTCATACCCATAATTCCGGGTACAACTGACTATTAAGTGAAAATGTACACCCATAATTCCGTATTTTATTTTAAAAAGGTACCCCTAAAAATGGCACATCCCCACTACCATATCCTTGTTAAGATACCCCCCCCCGAGGACATTAGAGTGGACTGTTCAGACATACAGACAGCGATGCAGCCAAAAGCTCTGCATTTTCATCATTCAAGCTTTCATAATTGTTCTCCAGGGTTATAAATTTCTTATAATTTTAGATGCTATGTTTTCCCCTCCTTTATAGGTAAGGAAAGTATGGCGCATCGATCGATTTTTATAAGCCACTACACCACTAACCCCCGTTTCTATCTTCACCAGTTGCCCAACGTACCAGTTTATTTCAGAAAACGCTTGCTCACAAGCCGTCCAATCAAAGCTCGCCAACTACTAATACCACGACCAATACATGTCACTTAAAATTATTAGAACAGCCTCATCGAAAACCAACAGAACAACAGCCTCAGATGAGCTTATTTGCACAGATACGCTTGTTTACATTGGAATATCAAAAAATCAGCGAAAACATATAATACACAACCGAATCATGAAAAAGAGTAATTGTTTTTTCATTAGTTTGGTTTTCTTTTTGGTTATATCTGTGATTAACGCGAAGAAACAAACGAAGAGAAAAACGAATGTGATTCCTGAGAGGATACCAGAAAAAGTATCGAATGAGCCGAAACATCCGAAATTGAAGGCATATACGGAGAATGCTCATCTCAGACCAACCAAATGTCAAGGTAAATTCAGATTTTTATCCGGTCCAGCTTGTACGCAGTAACTACTGGGACTGTAAAGGGGTTGACCCTCGAGCAGAGGGTGATGTGTCTGAAACTACTTTAACAAGTCTGAAAGTGACAGGAAAGTGGGGCGTGTTCTAACGTGGATTTAGGCCCTGTTTTTTGAGCTGGATCTACTATCTGGATTTCAACGAAATCAACCCTCAATCACTCTCCTAATGAGCGATTACTTTATCATGATTATCATTATGATAAACGGAGCTGGAATTTTCCTTAAAGAACAAACCCAGCAGGAAACCATTAGCTACTGTAATGCTTCGAATCAACACCCCTTTCTTTTAAACGTCCCTAAAATAAATGCCCTGCTATTTCAAAATTATTTTCGATAAACGTCCCCCTTTTTAAAATTGCTCCTCAATCATCTCCTCAATTAAACGCCCTCTTCTAATAGACGCACAATACAATTGTAAAGGAGCGTGTATTCGAAAAACCCACAGACCATTCTTTATCATCAATAAACATTCTACCATTCTTTATAGCTTTACACGAGAAGAAACATTACGATAGAGGTCCCTCTTGAACCAGACCTATCAACTTGTTACTCAGCTTTTCCCCTAAGAGTGAGTCATAGGAAGTTTCGTGATAAAATTCTGCAAGCGAGATTTCGCAAGAGATAGTAACTCTCGTTTCTCGCAATGCTAAATGGGAATATGCCCCTTAGCAACACGTAGCTACCAACATTTCAACGGCCTAAATCTTCTGTAGCTGCAGTTGACAGTCTAAGTAGCTATGCGTTGCCAAGCAGCATATTCACATCATGCATTGCGTGAATAAGGTCCACCATCTCCGGCAAAATTTTCTATTGAAGTTGAAGCTCGTTTCTCGCTTGTTGCAGTGTGCAGAATTCTGGCTACGGAGCTGATGGAAGAACTGAACAAAACTGCAAACATCAAAGACACGCTGCATCTTTCTAGCAGGCTGGATGACAACGTCGATGATGACAGCAAGAAGATTGTTTACCACAAATCGTAAGTTATCTCAATAATATCTTTTTCAGTTTCAAAGCTAAGAAGGGGCCCCCTTTTCAAATGTGAATACTCTTTCCTGAAACGTGAAACGTATGTTTCCCTGCCATTGTTACGTGAAAATGCTCTTGTAGCGTGAATATGCGAAAGAGAGAATGAAGTTTGACAACTAAGGATTTTAAGCTGCTCTGATTCCATTTGACACCCAACAACAAGGATGGTGATAAGGTATCGTTACAATTCAGGTAAAGAAAAATAGCCTTTATCTCATCAAATGTAGGCTAGGCATGAATTAGAGAGTTTAACAGATATTTCATCTTAGCTGCTTATTTCATAAATTTTCGTAGTGAAATTCGATTGATGGAGAGCATCGAGACGGTATGTGGGAACACTGCACAATACAAATCGATCGCAGGGCCTGACTTTCCTTATCTTAAAGGAGGTGAGTAACATAAAATCTGAAATTATAAGGGTTTTATAACCCTGGAGAACGTCTGTGCATTACTGGAGAGGATGTTCAGTACAGTGGGGGATATCAGGTTTGTGGAGGGTGTTCAGTGCTGCAGAGGATGTTCAGTACTGTGAAGGTTGTTCAGTGCTGTGGAGGGTGTTCAGTACTGTTGAGGATGTTAAATACTGTGGGGGGCATCATTAGTACAATGGAGGGATACCATAAGTGCTGAAGAGGTAATACCCATAGAAATATCATCTTATGTTGCAACATTTCTAAACACCCTCCACAATACTGCTCTAACGTTTCGGAGGGTGTAAATCATTAGCTCATACAGTATTTCTAGATCAACCTCTCCACTCTAGCGGATTGAAAGATTTTCAAATTACACAAAGGTCGAATTTGAATAAACAGGCATCCTAGTCGTAAGCATTTGTTTCCACTCAACTTTTTCTTTCTAATGCTAGCCGCACACGGGAGTATTTTGCTAAGCGAATCGCGTTCGTGCCATTTTGGTAAAGCAATTTTCTTCAGTGTGCGGTGGTTAACACGTAAGCAATTTAGCTCTTCTATCTGAAAGCAAATTTTAGAGCCAAATTGCTCACGTCTTGAGCAAAATGGCACCAATGCCAAAAAATTATAAAATATGATAGAAATTTTGCTTTCTGACAAAAGCAAAGTTGCTTACGACTTTACAACCGTATACTGAAGAAAAACGCTTAAGCAAAATGGCACGGATAACACTTTGCTTGAGTGAAATATTCTCGTGTGCAGCTGGCATCAATTTCTGATGAAATATCGCAAATCAATTCCTAAGTAGATAGAAATGCATCTTCAATTACTTAAAGTAGTGTTAAAGAGGTCTTTTATGGATGGACCTCCTTGTATCAAAAACTTTGAAGGAGTTGCTTTATATTTTGAGCTATTCTGCAGTACGTATCAACTTAAGTTCCTATAATTAACCATCAACGCAATGCAGAGTTTCATAGCCCGTAAAAGATTACGCGTTTTTGGCACATACGGTATACACTATTGCATATCAAATGTGAATTCAATTGAAATTCGTATTTCAGTTAAGAGCATGTTCCAAACAGAGCTTGAAAATATGATGGGAAAATCTGGATTGAAAATGAAGCTTGATGCCCCGCAAGACGTCATCAATGACCCAACGATGGAGATCAAAAGAATGCATGCATTTGTAAGTGTCACCCGTTTCACCTATCTGCAGTATCGTTGGGGATTGCTCAGTGTATACGGGAGGTATCTTTGAGTACTGATTGGGATGCTCAGCACCATGAAGTGGCATCGTTGAGTACCGTTAGGGCGGTGCAGTACCATAGGAGTCACCTTATGTATCGTGGGGGATAATCAGTACCGTGGGAGGCATCTTTTGGTACAGTGGAGAATTCACAGTGCCTGTGGGGAGGTATTGTTTGAATAATAATGAATAATGAATAATAATAATAATGAATTATGTTTGCAGTGCAACCAAATGGTGGAAGTTCACGAGGAAGACATTGAAGATTGGTATTTGAACCATTCCGAACAAAACCCCCTGGACTTCATCTGCGCTGACAGAGTTTTGAAAGGAAAGGACACAGGTAACCTCCGATAGATTAATACACGCATTCTAGATTTATCACATGAGCCGAAGTTTATTGCTATGGAGAAATTTGCTCAAAGCCACGACTCGTTTAACAAAGAGTTATATTTCTGGCCAGTTGAGCAACCTCTTAGTGGTTGCAGCCTCACTGTCATATGATTTGGGTGAACTGGTTGGATTGAACTAAATTGCTCAAATCAGGGGTAATGTAATAAGACTACACGCATTCCTTTGAGTACTCCGAATTGCTTAATTGTTTTACTTTATGTTAGTGTGTACAATATGAAACAGGTGTCCGAAGGCATGAAGAATTTATAAAGGTATTGCAGATCAAACGACGTGAAACTTTCAGCTTGAGCATGATACAATTTTCTGATTAAAATGTTCCTGAAGTCTCTCAACGTTGTTTCTTAGATTGCCTGCGAGCATCGACCGAAGTTCCAGATTATGCCACGAAGCCGTTGCCAGAAAACGGAAAGCCGATTGTCAAAGGAGAGCTTTGATCGAAAAATACAAATCAATGCAATTTTAACAAACACGTGACAAATCACCCATTCAAGACTAACGAATAAATGATTGCTAAGCTAATTTTTTTTACCAATTTTGAAGATTCTAAACAGATGAAAGAGAAAGTATTTTTTCCACTTTTAGCGAAGATTCAGTTTTAGAGTCAGTTATTTTTATGATATATTATCTATATTTATTTGCTTCTCTTCATTTTGTTCTCTACCATTTATTCGTTTTAATCCTAAAGTTTTGACTGATATAAGAAACATTATCACAGATTATAATTGGAACTAAGTTTGTAGCAACTAGGATGCATTCCAGCAGTGAAATATCTATATATTGCGAATCGGCTGAAGAAACTTCCACAAGTAAGGTTGAAAATAGGTAAAAGTAGGAAACAGCAATTATCTGGTATTTTAGCATAATTTCTCGGGCCATTTGCTTACAACAATCATTACCCCGGAGAACGTATG
The DNA here is from genome assembly GCA_963924455.1 of Pelagia noctiluca. Classification (NCBI taxonomy): domain Eukaryota; kingdom Metazoa; phylum Cnidaria; class Scyphozoa; order Semaeostomeae; family Pelagiidae; genus Pelagia; species Pelagia noctiluca. The sequence continues at coordinate 2,286,804 of OZ004315.1, read as the reverse complement.
TGCAGTTCTGTGGAGGGTTTCCAGTGCTTTGGGGTTTACCATCAGTGTATTGGAGGGTGTTCAGTACTGTCAAGGATAGCATCGCGTGTGTGGAGGCTATTCAGGACTGTTGAGGATATTCAGTACGGCAGAAGGAAACCATCAGCCCTGTTGGCATTACCTACACAGTATTAATGGCATATTCCCCCGCAGCACTGAAAACCCTTCTCAGTACAGATGATATCCCCTCCCCCCAGCACTGAAAATCCCCTAAAGTACTGAACAGCCTCAGAAAGTACTTCATATACGTTCTCCAGGGTAATTTTTCTCAATAAAATAAGTTGGTATCCCTGCATAAATTGACACCATTTCAGTAATCATATCATCTTAAAAATAATAGAATGTTATTTCCCACCATTTTTTCTAATCTCGCCTTTGAACCATTCCAAGTACTTCTAATTCTTTTCATTGGTGGATTGGGATCACGTGGAGAAATTCAGGTCATCTGATTGGTTTACTTTCTCTTTGCCCAAATAGAGAACTGAATAAATCGTTCCTAGGAAAAACCATTTATAAACATAAACCTTGTTTATTCAATAAGTTCGTGACTGACAAATATAGAGATAAAATTTGACACATTACAGCTGAAGATTTTACACAATACACCACTTCGACTAACCGCGTATTTGGAGGACTGGGTCGAGTTCTGGGGTGTAAAAAGCTATTTTGTGAAATTTGTTAGCCAATATTGACTATTTTCATAAACGAAGAAGGCTGAATTATCACGAATCTTGATTAGAAACACCTATTGAAGGGCCTGGTTGAAGCAGAAACGAAGCTAAAGTGACTTTTATCCTTAAAACGGAGAAAAGCATTAAAGTGCTAATAGAAAGTGCCTACATAAAAAGGTGAAATAGTGTTTCATCATTGGTTGTAAACTACAAAAGAAAAGCTTTTTATACCCAAGAACTCGAACCAGGCCCCCTAATACGCGGTTAGTCAAAGAGGTGTATTCTACTTTAACAAGTCCCAATAAAACATTAGTATACATTGTCATAATTATTACATTATAATAACATCCTTGATCAAACTATCATAATTTACATCCGTTTATCTTTGTATTCTTGATAAATGTTAAAAATTGCCAAACTTATTAAGTTTTCCTTATCCTCAAAGTTGGGCATGCTTTTGAATAAATCTATTTTTTTGGACACTGTTTAGGATACAACATGATCTTATTCCTTAATAATTCCTTTCTTTGTAGTTGATCGTTATGTTAGGACAATCAAATAAAGAATCAACTTCATTATCTATTGGCCTCGGTTTCGTCCTACAATAATCACAAATAATGTTATGTGTTCAATTCTGTTTCTAGAATATCTTCTCATTTCTATTTTTGTGCAACCTTTATAAGGGTAGGTATTTTTTTTTTGAGTCTACAGTATAAGGAATAAATGTTTTCCGATATTTGGTTTTTTCTAATCTGTTTGTAAAAATTTTACATTTTAATCTTATTTGTTAAATTATTCCAAACCTAATTAAGTCCCTGAGTTAGTTTTGTGATACATATTGTTTTTTGTGTTACATACAATCACATAATTTCATATCAAATAATAGGCTCGCCTCCCAGTAAGTCTCTGTCGGTGTTACTGACAGATGAATTTTGTACCCCAGTGAAGATCTAGGGTAGAAGAGAAAGCCAAGACACTGATAGGCCTGAATGATTAAGAAAATCTGAAAAACTTACTTAGCCTGATCACTCATTGTTCCAGCACTGATTGGCGCCATCAAATTTACTAGCTTGGGGTGAATATTGTACCTGGAAGCAAAGATCAGACAGCATTGCAATACATAAAGTGTCATGAGACATTGTTCACTAAACAATACAAATATTCACAAGTTATCATCCACAATTATGCACCAACCAGGTCTCATTTGGGGCCACCATAGCCTAGCACACTAGCCACTGTCCCAAATCAGAACAATAAGTTGGCACTCTATTTTTCTGATGTATCCACCTCCAGGCCCATCCACAGTAGAAGCATCAATTCGTGTTTCAGATTAAACCTTCCTGCGGAGCTATGTTTATAATTAAATGGATACATAATAAGGCATGGCCTTACATATTGCATATAAGGCGTGGTCTAACAGGGCGCAAATAGAAGGAAAAGGAATGATATGTTGGAAACATGGAAGTATCTTCGATATCTCACCTGACTCGTCTCCCCTTGCTGGCTTTTACGTCGATTTTTCGTTTAGCTTTTCTTCTGAATCGTTGTAACTCTAACCATTGTCTGAATAAAAGATAATAAAAACTATTAGAAATCTTTAGAGATAAACCCCACAGCACTAGATATCCCCTAGACTCATGGTATCCCTCCTAAGTACAGATGCTATCCCTCAAAAGCACTATTATCCTCCATGGTACTGATGGTATCCCTCAGTTGTACTGTCGTGCATCATGATATTGATGATGTTGATACAAGACCTTTAACGTAGATTATCTATTATTCAAGAAAAATATTTTAGATTGCTTATGCAGCCTAAATTCATGGAATCTGATCAAGATTTGAGGAAACAATGATGTTTGTAGAAATAAAATTAAAGTTGTTAGTAGGGATTCCGAATAGTGGTAAGTTTCATCCAAGAAGACATGAAAATATTTGTGACACGATTTCATCAATTTTGTCCTGAAACCTTACACCTTTGTAAACTATTCAATTCTGAGGCTGTTGGTAGAAACAAAATCTAAATCTAGTGTTTAAACGTTTTTAGAGATCTTTTTTTCGAAATTATCTTCATCGTTGGAGATATTTTCTGAAGGAAAGAAAAACGAAGAAAGGTTCTTTTTCTGTCAATACCTGGCAAAAGATATGAAGTATCTTCCATGAAGTGTGACTAAACCTTCTGCAATATTTTTGAAAATAACTTGTTTTAAGTTTACAGCACTAACTCAACCACTTTCCTATCAAGATCCATCTACCTTAACATTCATTTGGGATTATCACAAAATAATATTTCTAAACATGATTCCATGAAGCCAAAAAAAACCAAAATGTTTACCTTCCCATGGTCACTGGGTCGTTTGAATTAGAGAAATTCGACTTTCTCTCGATCAACTCTTTTATAAGCTAAAAAATGAAGACCAAGGAGAATTATTCAGATGACAAGGGGTTAACAAAACTAAGCAACGCAGTTATTCCCTATTTGCTTAAAATTAGGATTCATGTGATTTGGAATCGCCTCAAAAAGGATAATGCTGGATATTAGGGACTGAATATTTCCTTGAAAAGAGGGCCTAAGTTTTTAATTAGGATCAATTTTGCCCAAAAGTAATTCGTTATAACAGACAAAAAATCCTCTTAAAAGACCGAAATGTTCACATGCGAAATGTCCTAAAACTCCTCATGCAGAGTTTCCTCAAGTATTCATTCAGGGGGATTTGTATTGCTGCCCAAATCCAACACCCCCTGGTGAATTCAGAAATATAGGTAAAATACATTTTAGAAATGAAACATTATTCACCTGATGGTAGAAATCATCATCATCAAATATTTCTTCGTCATAGTCTTTTAGATGAGCATCAGCTTCCTCCTAGAAAAATTAGTAAACTCAAATTAAAATTCGTTCCATCAGTAATTCCTGGCCTACTGAATTTTGAAATCCCTTAGTTTGCTAAAACGGAATCACAGTTGCCAATCAAACGGAGAATTCTTCATAAAGGAAGGTTTTATATTCTCCCAAACGAAAGAGTTCCTGCAAAACTACATGAAAACGCAGAGAAGACTAGGCCATTTCACATTAATGTTTCGGGGTAGAGCTATACTCCATCTTCAGGAGTGATAAAATTGAAAGCACTGGGCTATTAATACTAATGACGACAATGGACTAAAAAATGTGCCTAATTATAATTGATACATGAAGAGAAAAATAAAGTCAGCCCGAAGGATGATACCTAAACCAGAGCTAGGGAATAATTTCAATACATCTATTAACGAAAACGAGAGTCTCTCAAAACTACGGAACCTTCCCCCATCGGGGACATCAAGCTTGCACTGCAAATACTTCCATGTTATGGACAAATTGAAATTTGAATTTTCTTGGACAGGGGTTTAGTTTCTTACCAAGTCGCTAGTTTCTTGATTAGTTTCTGACTTTTCCTCTTTTCCAAGGACGCGATAAATACTTCTCTTCAATTGTGTGCGTTTAAGCAAGCGACTTTTGTCAGATAAGACCTGAAAAGATACAAAACATTCTAATAACCATATTCTTTAACATTAACTTTATGATAAGGGGTTGTGGAGTGTGCAGGGTAAACAGGGCAATGCAAAAATGTCATGGCTAAGAGATTCTCAGTACAGATTTGATATGAAAAACGATCAAGACTCGGTCATTGAAGATGCAAAATTGGAAACACTTGGCCTAAATCGATATATTGCCTGCATAAAATACTGGTTTGAAAGACGCAATTTGTGACTAACCAAGAGGCTAATCACTAAAAAAAATATCCTTTACTTTGGACTAAAGTCTTATAAATTTCAAAAACCCTTTTCTCAGAATAATTTCCCCGTCTTGATAAACAAGATTGTCGGTTCCTGCATTACTTAAGAATATTGTGAGATGGATGTAAATAAAAAATGTTGCAAAACAGCCTCTCTTTGTACCTGCTTGACTTGGGCCACCACTGAACGATCAAAAGCAGCAAATGTCTAAGAAATAAGAACAGCATTGAATACAAACATCAAGTAATTATGGTTATCTAATTTGGAGAGAGCGCAAGTTTTTAGGCAATATTTTCAACATTGATTCTTCAAGAAATCATAAAATTGACAATTTCATGTTTGAATTTTCATTTAGCAGATAAAAAATTCAATCTCCAAACTTTAGTGTTTCACAATCATAAATCATGGCTAAACTAAAATTAGTATTTTCCTCTGCATGATAAAAAAGATATAAAGATCTCGTCTTTTGAGGCGTGCTGTGTAACGCACCGTAATAAATTATGGCCGAACTAAAGTTAGTTTTTCTCTTCATGATGAAACATATATACAAACCACGCTTCTAGACTTGTCAAGGTGCATTTATTTTCATGCTCCTCTGTTGAAAATTCCCTCTTATACACGCCCACTATTTTTTCAGGTCAACTTTTGTAGTAAGAGAATCCCTCAAATTCATGTGCCTAATTCTTTCTAGTCAGCACAAGTCTTTATGCAGCTGTCACAAGTCAAAAGGCAAGGTCTGAGATAACGGTAAAATCTCCCTCTAGACAGCTCATTAAACCACATAAAAGTAACTAGCTTTTTTGTAACATACTTGGTATAAAACTAGTTTCACCATATACCTTACTCCTAATCTTTCCAGAGCTGAGTTTTGTCTTTTCATCCCACTTTGCAATTGTTCTGTCTCTGAACTCTTGAAAGGCACAATGACGCTTTGCGATTTCTTTCTCGTATTCTGAAGTTGGCTACGGGTTAGAGTTGAAAATATGTGATAAAGAACTTTGATAAAATCTTTTTAACCTATACCCTAGATCACTTTTCATTCTTACAATTCAAATTGATGTTCCAAATCCAGCTTCTCCTTGAGTTTCCTTCACAACCCTATCTAGTGGTGGACTTGCGATAGTCCTAGGGCCTGTATAGATTGGTCTCTACATTCTTTGAGAGGGTGTGCAATTTGTAAGATGACTATCACTATAGGGGCACAAATGCCTCAGTAAGACACTTTAGCTCAATAAGCAAATTCATAGCCCCCTCTAGTCTATTGAGCAAGCATCCTGGCTGATGGTAGGGCCAAGTCCCAAGTTTGACAACAAGTTATGGCATTTTTAATTTGTGGTATTCATGAGAAGCAAACAAAAGACAACAGACTTCAGCAGACTTTCTAACCAGTGTATTTCTATCGATTGGATAAAGTGTCAAACAACTCACCAAGTTCCGCTTTCTATCCTTAGGCATATTCAATTGATTAACTTTTAACTCTTTCTCTTCCTTTTCTTCTGTTTCTTCATCAGTATCACTTGGAATTTCTTCATCACTGTCTTCGTCTTTCTGTTCCGCAACTGTTCCTGTCAAAAGGTTATTTGTTTCCGAGTTTTTTGCATAAAGCATATCTTGCAGTGACAAGAGCTTGTCCAATAGCAGCTTCAGAGAGGCTTTTGCTGAAAATTGTGAAGATATTCAAATTTCAATTAAATCAAAATAATACCTGGTCTATGTGGTTTATCCTTAAATTAGTATCATTCCCCGGTAATCAACTTAGAGAACATCAATGCAGCACTGTGGAGGGTGTTCAGTGCTGCAGGGGAATATCATCAGTATTGTGGGGGAGTACCATTCATACCTTAAAGGGTGTCAGTACTGTAGGAGGATACTATCAGTATAGTGGGGGATATTCATACCAGACTGATAGATGCATCAAAGCTAACAGAAAAACAAACATAATTTACTGACCCTCTCCTTGTGCGGTTGCCAAGTGGACTCCAGATGAAATTTTGAAGCTTGGTAAAGTATCATGCTGTGGATGCTTGTTGGAAAGCTGCAGACATTTTTGAAGTTTTATCCTCATTTCCATGAATTTATCCCACAACTCTGTTTGAAAATAATGAAAAGAGAAACATTACAGACAAAAAATAACTGATCATACTGAGATGTCAAAATCTGGTTTCGCTTTGTTCTAACTTTTTGTTCTGCAAAATTTCCAGGATCAAAACAAGACTAAAATCAAATGAAGAATAAGTAAGGAGTAAGCCTCAACTCTGAATTTCAAATCACACCTAGTTGTGACTTCACAGCAGTTCCCTTTGAGATATCTTCATTCAATTTCTGAGGATCTAAAACTGGGACAGTTTCTTCAAGGTCCTCATCATCATTTTCAATTTCCTCTTCCTCTTCATCACCATCATCATCATCATCGTCATCATCATTTTCATCTTCATTGGATTCCCTTCTAAGATTGTCAAATTCTTCTTTCAGCATCTCATCAGGGCTTTCAACAGAATCCTCACTGGCTTCTTCTCCGTCTGTTTGTAGATTTTCATTGCTGCTAAGTTGATCTGCAGAGTAAAAAAAATTGAATACAATATTCTGATATCACAACAAGCAATTTCGATTGAAACAAGAACTGCACCAAAGAGGGGATATCTAACCATTTGGGCATCAATTCAATTTCAATCACTGTATTTAATCCTTAGAAAAGGTTACAAAAATATCATACAATGTACAACTCATTAGAAGCAGTGCTAATATAACTTAGGCCATTCAGTTGAAGACAAAAAATTTAAATCAACCAACAATACTAGAAATAATTAAAGAACACATCAAATAATTAAAGTATGTTGTTCAAAAGTGTATAGAAAATTTGCAGAAGATGTTTTAGCCTGTGGTAAAATAATATGTTTGCTGGTGCGCAGGTTATATGGTAACCCTCTTTCAATAAAGATGTATTTCATGAAACTAGGATTTAGATCATTCATAAATTTTAAATTTCAATCATGAACAGCTGTGGCTTCTTTTGGTGAATATACACAGATTTAGTATTTTCAAGAGGTATTTTGTTTGTCATCTTATTTTATATCAATTCATAATTTCTAGCTTACTACATACAGCATATACGTAGGATACACATACACACATCCAAATGAGTGGACAGTAGCTAAACTGTGATGTTACGGTACCGTTATTTGTAGTTGCTATTCCCTCCTTTGCATTCACATGTCTTAATTTCCTTCAATAGCTAAGATGAGTCTGTGACTATCCTGCTTCTTACATCTAGAGTGAAGACTTTCTTACGGCTATACCAAATATTGTCCACTTACTTCACTTGAGTATAAACCAGTTATATTTGAAGTTGGATTGTCATCAACTTTTCCAATTTAAGAAAATGATCTGGGGTTGTGTTTACACTGGAAAACTCCGAAAAACAACATTTCGTTCCAAATTATAGAACGATAAAAAAAGTGATAAAAAAGTGGAACAGTACGCAATTGTTCCGTTCCATTCCTGCGTGAACATTTCATTCATTTCATTCCATTCCTGGCGGAACTGGTCTGTAAAATGGAACGATGAGATTTTGGCCCTAAACCCATGTTTATGTATTGTTGTTGAGGGTAGAACGTAATAAAAACAAGAAACAAATTGGAAGATTTCAAAAGTTCAACGTTTTCTTGGGATTGGTTTTTCACGACCTCCAGTACCATCTGACTTTCATTGTCAGACCATTAAAAGTCTCAACATGCTCTGAAAATTTTTGATTTTCCTTCCATTTAGGTTTGGTTTTTGTGTTGCCTTGACCATGCTCTTTTTGAATTGCTGTCGCACTATTTATTACAAAAAGCATATCCATTTTATATTGGCTCATTATGAACTGAGCACAGAAATAATTTTTATAAATAAATCCCGAGGACATGCGCAGTACAAATCCCTTTGTTCACTTTGGCATGCAAATTGCAAAAAGGAAGAATTGCATTCTCGTCTGAACAAAAACAAAAATTGATACGCAATTGATCTTTTCCGTTGTGAACAGTCAATTTTTTAGTTCCAGAAACTGGAACAAAGATGGTCATTTTTTACATATAGATTCTTATAATGATGTGTATAAAGGCTAAAATACACGATCAGTTTTTTTCGTCAGTTTTTCCCATCAGTTTTCTTCTTTAGTTTATTCCAGAAAAAACTGAAGAGGCGGGCGTATACACAATCAGTCAAAAATCGTCAGTTTTTTTCAGTTGAGCAGTGGAGAGTGACAGGGAATTTGCTGCTACAGCTTTGATTATTGCTGTGATTTTGAAGCGAAAACGTAAAAAGAGATCAACCTGGGTAAAGCTATGGCTTCAAAAACGCCAAAACCTTGGGATGTGCGACCCACTCCTAAGAGAATTTTGTTAAGAAGAGGAGGACAAACATAAGAAACTCTTGAGAATGGGCCCAGTAACATTTGATTACCTTTTGTCCTTAATAAGCAACCTTTCGTCCCATAAACTAGGCTCTGCTTCCCAGGGACTTATAAAGAACTCTGTTAGCTCAACGCGCTCTGCCTTTTATGTTTTTGAAGAAATTTTGAAGAAGGCGAAGATGCTCCTAAAAAAATTGCTCAAATATTCCAATATTTTCTCTCTATCCCGCAAGACATGCTAATGTTTTCCTGAATGCGTCATATAAATCCTTTAATTGCATGTTGTTGACAAAAAAACCCACAGCGACCACCTCCTTTTCCGCTTGAGAGTAATTTTGACTGATCAGTTAAACTGAAGGTTTAAACACGTCCATCTTTTGAAAAAACTGATCAGTCTCGACTAATCAGTCGAAAAACGTCACGAAACGTCTCAAATTTCGACTGAAGAGAGAAAACTGACGAAAAAACTGATCGTGTATTTTACCCTTAATGAGTCAGTTCTAGCCTTTAAACAAGTAGCACGTCTCTTCTCACGCTCCTAATACTACTTGAGATATCAGGTATATCTATAACTGCTGCTGTAAAGCCCCCCTCCAACAGGTCCACCCAGAGCAGAGCCCGGCAGGGGTCCAGGGGGGCAGGAAGCTCATGAGGTCTTTTCATCTTTAAGGCCTTAAAATGGATTAAGTTCCTAAAAATTCCATTTATCATCACAACACAATTTTGCATTCCATCACAAAAAAAAATTTGGATGGCTGATCGATCATCACTGCTGCAAGAATTGGTTATCACAAAGAGCTGGGTAAATAAGTCTATACCTAACATACCATCACCATCTTCTTCCGATAAAATATGAGATGCCACTGAGTCATCATCACCATCATCTTCTGAAACATCTAGTCCAGCCGAAATATCATCCGCAATGTCATTTCTCGAGACTTTTAGGCCATGATATTTTTCATCTTGCTCCAAAGTTGAAACTCTGCTTCTAATGGATCCAAATCGGTTGTTTGGCTCAGCTGATTGTATTTCTGAATCTTTCTTCGATAATTTAGCAGAAGTCAAACTTTCGTAGTCATCTTCAGGGTCAGCGAAAGAGGGCTGTGGGTTCTCTAGTTCTTTCAGTTGCTCTCGCAGAGACGCCATTTTCAATTTCTTCCACACATGCGAGCATTCAACTAAATTATAACTTTGTCTCAGCACCTGATTGGTTGTTTAATAGTTTTAGAGTCGCTCCTCTATTTTGATTGGCCTAAAATGGATGATCATGTTTCCCACATGCTGTAAATACGCTCCCCTCTCGAATAAGCCCGGTTGCCTACTTTTATATTTGGAAAAGCCCCCCCCCTAGAGTTTCGGATTTAATCAAATCATTAAAATTAGCACAAAAGGCTGATAAAAAGCCGTTCTGAAAAAAATTGTGTCAAGAAGCAAAATGTCTTCAACAATTGCAGAAAAATTGCGAGAAAAACACCAAACCAAAATAGATTTTAGAAGAAAATATAATGATTGGATAGAAGCAGTGGGGTTGCATCGAGGCGGGTAACTTCTATTGACGATTTTACATGTGCATGTTTTGCCCGGTTCACGATTCATGTTTCATGTCATGCAAAATTAATTTCAGGCTGAATCTTTAGATTTTTTCCCTGGTTATGGTATAGCTTTTTAAAAATATTACTCAAATTGTGGCAAATTTCGGCAAGAGTATGCGTCCAAATTTCGAGCCGTCACAGGCACATGTATACTAAGCGAGCTATATAATTCACACCCTACAGGTTACATATGGAGATTCAAATAGAGCTGTCAGAAACACTTAAGGCAAGAAGAGACAGGAGAAAACTTAAGTCGCTCCTGATGTCGGAATTTTGGGGCAATATACAAAAATTCCACACCATAAGAATAAGAAGATCTACATAAGAACTCAATGATATCAACATTATTGGCGAATTCAAAAAAAAAATTGTCAGAAATCAGCAAAGTACAGTGGTACACAGGCTTAGAAACCTATTTGAACGCTTACGCTTAACATAGCGAATCTTACCAGCAACATTCGCAAGTGCAGATTTTGGACTATCAAAGTGTCTGATATCTTGTACTGCTGTCTCCATTTCTTGGAATTCTTGAACACACTTCGCCCTGTGCAAGACCACTCTGGGACTGTACCAAATTTCAAGTGGCTGCAGTGATCTCATAGGTTCAAAAAGGCTCAGAAGCCTGTGTACTTTTTTGCGATAAAATCTGCCTGGAAAGTTCGTTTCTTGCAACTCTGCAATTATTTTGATATCATTAGATTACTTATGGTCTTCTAATGATTCTAATGATCTTCTGATTCTAATGATGAACCCCTATATCTGTATACCTATGTACACTCACTTTCTTATAAGAAACTAGGCTAAATCTTCGTACCACGGTACGAAAAGTTTCCTAGCAAGTTTCTTTATATAAAAACCTAGTTTTCCTTCATATCCCGTCGTTTCTTTCTCTGCCAAACATGAATTGGATATAGAGAAGTGAAAATAAATCAAAATTTCATTGTTAACAGCTAAAATGTCTGTAGTTGTTTTTTTCGTTTAGAAAAATATGGACAGTTTCTTGATTTTTTTCGGTTCACACAAAATCTCCCACAAATATTTCTTAAGTTTTGAAAATGTGGTCCTACGGTTTCTTAGATACGGTTTCTTTTGAAAAATGAGGGTTTAGTCTTTAAGTCAATACAGCTCTCAGGTAAAAATAAATCTGTAAAATTCGAAGATTCAAAATTATGAATAATGCACTTAAAACAATGAACATAACAAAATCTCATCATTATTTACAGCGTTGTTTTATGTTTTCATGGTCGCTATTTTTTCAGTCACCTTGGAAGAGCTCAGTTGTTGCTGATATTTTGCAGCCATCGTTTCCAAGATAGCTACAATAAGAAAATATCAGATTATTTCAGATCAGGTTAGATTGAATTGGAGAAAATATCAGAATATTTCAGATTATGTTAGATTGATTTGGAGAAAATATCAGAATATTTCAGATCAGGTTAGATTGAATTGGAGAAAATATCAGAATATTTCAGATCAGGTTAGATTGAATTGGAGAAAATATCAGAATATTTCAGATCAGGGTAGATTGAATTGGAGAAAATATCAGAATATTTCAGATCAGGGTAGATTGAATTGGAGAAAATATCAGATTATGCTGGATTGAGTCAGAGAAAATACCAGAATATTTCAGATCAGGTTAGATTGAAGAGGAGAAAATATCAGAATTTTTAAGATTAATCTAGATGGAATTGGATAAAATATCAGAATATTTGATCAAAATATTTAATCAAAATATTTGATAACAGAATATTTGGTAGAGGAATGAAAGTCGGCGGTGGTTGGTTTGAATCCTGCTTGATCATTTTTGAACAAAACATCTTAATTAATAAGGAAATTGGCAGTGGACCTTGATTTACGACTTATCCAGCTGTTACTCGGAGTTTCACACTGAAAGTGCAATCATTATTTCATTTTTTGAATATATCAACTGGGAAGAATCGAGAAGTCATCGTCCTTCAGCAGTTGAGTGGTGCTGCAATATTTGTGATTAACATAGCTTGGGTTACTTGAGATTGTAGCGCAGTAGAGAACTAATATAAAGGTCATGGGTTGAGTTCTAGACGGGTTATTTTTGTTCACACAAATTATTTTGATTCATTTGCTAAATCCAAGCCTTTTCAAGAAGAAAATTGCACCAGAGTGGTAGCTAATCACTCTGGTCATTTGGTTCACAAACTCTAGTGGTAACTTTACCAGTCTGCTGGCAAGAGCTAAGAGTGATAAGGCCTGTAAATCCTGCTTCTTTTCAAATTGAAAATTAGAGATTGACTTCAACTAACCTTGGCGGATGTTACTCTTCTCTACAAGCATTGGTTGAATTCGCTCAATTTGTTTGGAAATAAAGTCAACCTTTCGTTTGAAATACTGTTTAGCATCTTTAATGTTCTGAAAAGAAAACATTACAATCATCATCATGATCAGTCAAACACAGTTAAGATCGTGGGAACTCGCAGTAACTACTTGCTGTTATAATATTTTGCTATGTCTCCGATTTTCCTTGCCATCCTTAAGTTCTGTACCAATCAAAGACTGTTCGACTGATCTATCATAGCTGTGTGCAATTGATAACCATATGAAACTAGCAATAGTCTCATTTAAGTGCCTCACTCCTTAATGGGCATTTATGAAGGAACTTTCCCAAGAAGTAGACTGAGAGCCATCTCATCCTAGAGCGTGTTCAACAAAGGAATTGATAAGGGTGTGGATATCGCCCTCGCAGTCTTGGTAAAACTACATAAACCCGACAGCTACCGAACATCACCCTTACTTTAGCTCCTAGGGGGTCATACTGCCAAAACACTTATACATCTTATTCATTTTTTATCTTAGGTCTAATAACATACTAACCATTGTACGTAATACCTATTAATAGGTCAATGTGCAGTAACTGTAGATAGATAGAAGTAGTTACTCCAAACAACAGACAGCCATGATTACCTTTTCTGCGTAATAACCTGTTCCAATTTCTACATTCACTGTCTCCAAGTCCCTCAATACTCCCGGAACATACATCTGCAGCTGAGTTAAGAATTTCATACAAACATACATGAACATATCCACAACTAAGGTGTGGCTCTTCTATACTGATTAAAAGAATTGTCCATATTCCAAAACGAAATTAGACTAATCGTAAAAGTAGAAAGGTTAGTAAATTGAAAAAAGTTAAAGACTAAAGAAATGAGGAAATTAACAATATCCAACATGAAATCATAAGGCATGGTCTAACACGGGTAATTAAATTATACCAGAGCAGGCTACTGCAATTGACATATGCCTCCATCGGGTCTCGAACCCGGGTTCGTGGGGAGACAGGCGAGCGCGCTAACCACTGTCCTAAGAGAGTAAAGAAGAAAACCACTTGACTCCTCAACAGTCGGCTACAGACCGGTTTCGCCCAATATCAGGGCTCATCAGTGTAGCTAGACTGATGAGGACTCAATGCCATACCTTAGAGGCTGGGGATTGAGCTGTCAGTGGTAACGCTCGTGGGAAGGAGAAGAAATAGTGTGTAAGAACGCATGCGAACGATTGTGGTCGCATCTAATGCGCATGCGTTCTTACACACTATTTCTTCTCCTTCCCACGAGCGTTACCACTGACAGCTCAATACCCAGCCTCTAAGGTATGGCATTGAGTCCTCATCAGTCTAGCTACACTGATGAGCCCTGATATTGGGCGAAACCGGTCTGTAGCCGACTGTTGAGGAGTCAAGTGGTTTTCTTCTTTACTCTCTATTCGCTGCTCACTAGTGGGATAGGTCACAATCCGCCATTGCTCAAGCACTGTATGCCGGTGCGACTTTGGTAGTACTCTCTCTTTAAAGAGATTGTGGTCGCATCTAATGCGCATCCGTTCTTACACACTATTTCTTCTCCTTCCCACGAGCGTTACCACTGACAGCTCAATCCCCAGCCTCTAAGGTATGGCATTGAGTCCTCATCAGTCTAGCTACACTGATGAGCCCTGATATTGGGCGAAACCGGTCTGTAGCCGACTGTTGAGGAGTCAAGTGGTTTTCTTCTTTACTCTCTATTCGCTGCTCACTAGTGGGATAGGTCACAATCCGCCATTGCTCAAGCACTGTATGCCGGTGCGACATTGGTAGTACTCTCTCTTTAAAGAGATTGTGGTCGCATCTAATGCGCATGCGTTCTTACACACTGTCCTAAACCAGGACAATAAGTTAGCACAGTAACCTTGATGTGTTCACATATCCAGGCTTATCCACGGTCAGGCATTATTTCGTGTTTCCGATTAAATCCTTCTTCAGAGCCATGTAATATTAACATTAAATCATAAGGCATGTATCAAACATGTATATTCAAAATAAGAGTTAAGTGACCATTCTATTGTGGGCTGTTACAGAAAGAAGTCTGCTCTGAAGAGGTATACCATGTCCCGTAAAAATTTGGAAACAGCCAGAAATCTATAGTTTTGGAGTACTACACCTCGAATTTGATGCCCTATCACTTAAACTTATCCAGTATATCATAATCCTTTAATAAAAAGAATTCCCTGTTTAGCAGCACATTCTGTCAGGTAAAATAGACAAATATGTATAAAAAGTTGTAATATTAATGAAAAGGATACAGAGCTAGTCATGGGAATTAAAATCTGCTTGCCTGGAAAATGAAAACAATAAATATTAACATATTTTGTGTTTGGAAGATAAAGAAAGCTTTAGTAATAGAACAGACATGAAAGTAGGGGAACTTTGCATAGCATATCTGGCTTTGAATTTTTAAATCTCCTCGTATTCTAAAGGTTTGTGATTTTCAAGAAAACCTTGATAGGTAAGTTGGAAATAACTGTTGTTAACTAAAGAATGTTCACCACAAAATATCAAAAATTTTTACCATATCTGGTTGGTCTATTTGGCATTGATATAAACTACTTTTAGCATGTTCAAGGCTATTTTGGCTTTTTTGTTACAGAGAGCCAGTCTCCTTTCTTGTTTCTCTTCTATATCGCTCTATACCTTTGTACATCAAGCACTACGATGCGGTTTTAAACAACACAATTGCCAAAGAGATAAACTCTGAAATAAAAATAAGTTGCAACATTTCTAGACATTAATCATTGAGGGCTTGATAATGTCTTGGCTTTTTATTTCTCTGCTATGATTTTTGACTTTAACAACGGATGAGTGCGTATGGTCATGAGTTCGAGTCTTACCAACTGCATCAAAGGTCTGTTAAGAACACTTTAATTGGGTGGAGACAAGTGAAATGAAACATAAGACTAACCTTCCTGCTTATTGTTGATCTTTTCTAAGTGGTCCATGGAGTCTGCAAATTTTTGTTGAGCTCCTTTAAGTCTGGTTACAGATTCAGTAAACATTTTCAGCTCCTGTGAGGGTTGCAAAAATATCAAAGAATTATGAATACATGATATAGATAATCAAAATATCATGATTTTACCATGAGCATATCCTGATAATATCATGACTGGTTATGATGGGTGATAACCACAGGTTGTGGTGAGGTTTGGATTTTAAACTTTTGCTACTTCTTGTTTTTCCTTTTTATCCTTTCCTATATGTATATGGAAAAAAATGGTATTCAGTTTGAGTGAATTTCTCTATCAATCAAACCTCTTTAGTGTACTTATATTGGTGTACATGGCTTAAGTGCGAATGAGGAACCAAGGAGATGCAGTTTTTTTCAAGGGAGAAACCCAAAAAGCATTTCAAGCCAGGGAGTTGCCAAAGCAGAACATGTGGTCAAGGACTTAGCACTGAATTTCCAAGGAGCTCTGTGGCGTTAAACAAGTGGACCCAGAAGGGTTTTTTAACCCATGTTGCTGAGATCCAAGCCGCACAGTGCAAACTTTTCTATCGGGCTGTAGTGTGTTCTAATAAATTAAAAAGAGAGTTATCTAAACCACCATTTATTTATCTCCCTTGCTTTAAGTAGGATAGTCTAGACCTAGCTGGGTTGGATCATTAGCTAGATTCTGAATACCTTCACCCAACACAATTCCTTAGTTCCAGTGGCGGTTTTAGGGGGGCCAGAGGGGCATGGCATTGTAGAAAAAAGGGGCCCCGCAGCTTTCATAGAATAAAAAAATTCTCTCCTTCATAATGAAATATACACAAAGTCAAAAACATTGAAGCAACATTAAAACAATGTTTGAAATACGTTATGCTCAGAATTAGTGAAAATTTGAGTTGTACAAGCTCTCTGTAAAGAAAACGCAAAAAAATAATATTAGGACCAAATTTTTTACCGGGGGTATGGGCCCCGCAAATTTTTTTTGGCCCCACGCCTCGCAGTTCCTAAAACCGCCACTGCTTAGTTCTCAAACCTTAACAACCTATTGTTCTATTGTTGCTAACTATTGTTTTGTCATTCTTAAGTAACTACAGTAAGTAAATAAAGTTATCTAGTCCATGCACCTGCCTACCCAGGGTAAATCTAAGTTTCGATCTGCACCAAAAATTTTTTTCTTTAAGATTTTTCTGTGCCAAAATTTGACTGGAAATTGCGCCAATCTTTTGTATTTGGTACCAAAATACATTAAATCATAGAAGCACTTTGTGCAAAAAACCTGCGCAAATCTAATCTTAACATAGTTTTGCACCAAAGATCTTCTTAAAATACATCCTGAGATTCACTTTAGCTGCCTATACCGAGGATACTTTATATTATCTAAATTTCTCATCTTTGTTTTGTCTAATTAATGTAGCTAGCTAGCATAATAACTTTTTCCCCCGTATCTTCAACGGATAGTAAAATAGGTTGTGGTTGGGCCTGAATAGACCTACCTTCTTTTTAATCAGTGTCTATCAATTCAATTAGACCCAATTTAGACCTGCATTAACCAAACAAAAGACTGAAAGACCGCCCCACACACGCACCACAACGAACTAGGCTGCAGACCTGCTAGCCTAGTGACCATATTACCATTTGAAATCCTAATAGCATATAACTCTTAAAATATTGTTGGAGGACACTTACATCTTCGATTTGGGTTTTCAGTTGCTCTAGCTGTGGCAGAGGAAGTTGTTGAAGACTGACGCTGTTAGGAGCGTTTTGGCTCGAAGTTGCGGCCATTTTGCTCCACACCTTGAATTGGGTCAGCAATTGTTAGTATGCAGCAAAACAAGCTTTTTGAAGCCTCCTTTTGAACTTATCTAAAACCCTCTAAACTTGTCATTCAAATACCCTCTAGACGTATCTTTAACCCTATCCCTTATCCTCAACCTAGCCGTATTCATTACTATAAACCTAATTCTATCTCCTAAACCCTAACCCCTGCAATTAACCCCTAAAACCCCCAATATAACCACAACGAGATTAGGTTTATTTGGCGCATCCGAAAATTTCTGGCCTGGAAATTTTGAAAAAACTCGTGGTAGGCCTCGTAATAGCTTATATAGTTTACTTACACCATTCAGTGGGCTTAGTGCCTTGCACTTAATAAACCAATATCCTAAGAAGATTGTAAGTGTATTTGCCTATCAACTATCAACGACTATCAACAAATTGCAATTGTGGACTTTGGATTGCTGAAGTACTGTGTGGATTTGAATGGGTTTGATAGTTCTATTATGATCTTTAACGTACAAACCTACAACCAAAGTAAACTATGAGCTAAGAACAGAGAGAGCTAGGATGCAATATCAGCTTTCTTTTAATAATGTAAAATGTGCATTTACATCAACAAATACAACTGCTACATAAAATTATCTTCTCTACTCTAAACTTACAGTAAAACAAACATTTCATTTCATGTGCATGCAGGGGTGCATTTGAGTTCAACTTCTAACCTCTCGATATATGCAATTTCTGGGAACACAGTGTCTCATGAAAATAAATAAAGCTTACAGGAAAGCTTACTGAATAAAAACCAAAATGGCATATGGTGTTCTAACACGTCCCCTCTTGTTTTTAGGATTCATTCGCGCATGTTTCAAGTTTACGTCTTGGCCTCACATGGAAAAGACTGGGACCAGGAGATACTCACGATATCTTCAAAACACTTTTGAGTTGCTCAAACTCAAAGCTAAAACACTTATCGCGTTACATTTATTGAACTTGTGGGTAGGTCCTGGTTATCACAAAATAATAGCATCTCCAAGTTTTTCATCTACGAGTTTTCGTCTTGGCCCTATATGCAAAAGACTACACCTCGTAGATACTTTAAATATCTTCAAAATACTTTTAAATTGCCAAAAACATTCTTTTAAAACATGTACTGCATTCATCTTGTATAAAAGAACTTGTGTTTTGACCCAGATCCCAGCCTAAGCCATTTGAGTTGAAAAGAGCGGTACCACCCATACCTCTGAAACCCAATCATCTGCTGCTCTCAGCAGCAGCAGCTAGGGAAGCAATCCCAGAAAGCCATTCAGTTCATTGATGCGTTTTAGCAGAAAAACCTGCACACTGAATTCAGGTCTAGTCAGTTATTGTTGACTAGTTAGTTGAAAGAAGTGTGTTGCTCGGATAGTCTTTGATCGGTACAGAACTCGAGGATGGCAATGAAAATCAGAAACATAGCAAAAATACTTAAGTAGTTATCATGTTTGGCAACGTTTCCGATTTCCCTCCCCATCAGGTCATATAGGCAAGTTGTGAACGCACCACTAAAAGTATGTATAGTGTAAATGTAGCCTTGAATAGTGAGACTCAAACTGCTAATTAACATACACAAATAATAATTGATTAATGCAAAATAATTAAAATACCATTATCTACATGCAGTATGTTATCTCGAATTTCTGCTCGTGACGTCACTTTTTAAAAATATGTATTTACAACTCCCATATATATTGTCTGTTGCGAATTTTCACGAATTGGTCTTTTCTTTATGAGATTGACATCCATGAAAAACGCGCGAGCTTGATGAAATGGAGATCTATTCTTTTGGCAATTACCATCCACTGAGATGATTCTGTTCGTAGCCTTTCAGAGGCTAGCACATCAAATATAAACTCAATCACTCTACCAATCAATGCAAAACATTTCTCTTATTCAATCCTAATTCCTCTAAACTTTCAATGCTTTATTTCTTTATCGCCTTCATGGGGTGGACAAATTTTTTAATTTTTCAAGGTGCATTTGAATCCCCGAAAATACATATTGGGAAAATGTCTGGTAGGAGTTAGAATCAAACGCTTTTGCCAGCTGTCTGGTTGAGTAGCCTTTCCTAACTAGGAGTGACCCTGCTAGGCCAAGGCAGTAGTAACTCAACTTTGCTGCCTATTCACGCAGATGGTCTTTTGAGGGGTCGACAGTTTCTAGATTACTCCGCTTTTGGTTGCTAGTTTGGTCACCAAATTATCATTTGCCTAGAGATTGGCTAGACTGGCTCCGCAGGTCCTTGTCTCTTTTTGCTCAATCCGGTCAATATTGATTGCTGGAGTGACGTCACCATGAAGAACGTAGGGAAACAAGAGCTCGTGGAGCAAGTCTAGAGATTATTTAGTCAACCAAGCGGTTGAAAGTTCGCTTAATCGCTTCGACTGTTGGATTATGCCCAGGTATCATCTATACAAAGCATCTGGCACCTTTTTTATTTATGATAACTCTATTGGCACCGAAAACCCCACAAACAAGAACCTGGAAACATATAAACCTGCAGACTGATTTTGCAGGAAGTACACTCAAAAATACTTTGTATCTTACTATGTGATTTAGGTTACCTGAGAATCGTCTTAAAATAAGAGCGAAGTTCAAAATCGGTGAGGTTTTAGCCTTTAAAAAAAGAAATATTATAATTATTATCAAAATGACACTCATAGAATAAATAATAAGAGTGTTTTCTTTCTTGGAATACTTTGTAAATTGAAATTTTATCAAGCACAAAACTATTGTTCTCTATATCCCAGTTCTAAGAGAGCCAGTAATATGACCCAACCAAATCCTAGAAATTTCACAAGCACTCATAAGTTCTAAAATTATAAGAACCTATTCAGTTCGTTCTTCAAACAGTATGCTCTTATTTGTGAGGTTTTACTGTGCCTATCTTATGAAGATAACTCAAGATCCTCGTCCGGTCTATTGAGTAATCGCTTATTTCATTCTTCGTGAGCAATTACATGAAAGGCATTATTGAAATCATCACCCTGGGAAAATCTGTTCAGTACTGAGGATGTTCAGTAATGTGTTGGAGGGTATCACCAGTACTGTGGATGTAATACCCACAATTGATGATATCCATCGACAGTACTGAATATCCTCTGATGTACTGATGGTATCCTCCCGGTACTGAATATCCTCCAATGTACTGATGTTATCCACCTACGGTATTCATGGAATCACTCCACTGTATTTAACATTCTCTACAGTACTGATGGTTTTCCCTACAGCATTGATAGTATTCACCACAGTAATCACAATGAACCCCCATCATACTGATGATATCTCCCTACAGCTCTTAACATCCTTACTGCACATAAGTCAACCCAGGATGATGACTTTTAGCAATTTTTATTTCAGCTTTAGCAATTGTGATTTCAGCAATTAGAAAATACCATTCTTTGAGATTTTAGAGGCTCACAGTGAGAGAGCCAAGGGGACTGAATCTTCTGAAATGAGGCAAAATGATCATCGATCCAAGCTATTGATTGCCACTTGAAAATACCTCATCTTTAGTACGTGTAGATCTCCCAATCATCTTTTTAATTTCTTGCTTGGCTGTGTGGACAGATTCGCTGAAATAGATAATGAGTATTCAAAATTATGAAAATAACTTATATAACACAAAATTATACCAGAGCAGGCTACTGCAATTGACATATGCCTCCACCGGGTCTCGAACCCGGGTTTGATCGGACACAGGCGAGCGCGCTAACCACTGTCCTAAACCAGGACAATAAGTTGGCACAGTAACCTTGATGTCTTCACAACTCCAGGCTTATCCACGGTGGGGCATTAATTCGTGTTTCGGATTAAATCCTTCTTCAGAGCCATGTGATATTAACATTAATTCATAAGGCATGGTCTATATAACACCTATATAACACAGATATTTTCAGAAAATATAGAAATAGACATAACTCGATAACCAATGTTTTCGAAAAAGTAATTTTTCTATAGTACAGTAAATATTTCAATGACCTATTCTTATCATTTCCAACAATCATGGTCAACAACCATTGTGAAAATATTGGTTTTTGGGTTATTTTTCTTTCTAAAACTAATCTAGATGTGACAAGAGCAGGACTCAAACCGACAACCTGACTTTGTACACCAGTCCTCTAACCACTGAGCACTCAAACAAGTGTAGGCCATGGTTTCTCAGTGGTTAAATCGCTGGCGTTCAATGTCATAAAGTCTCTTTCTTTCAGTTAACTAGTCCGCTACAGTGGCGTTTGATCTTCCCACATAAAATTTAGCAATTCCCTTTAATATTAATCTATTCCAACCCATCTCTGGATGCACTCTCCTCTTTTGTGAACGCACAACTCGAAGTGCTAGACGGAAGGCTTAGCCCTCAGACCCTCTGCTGATTTCGTACAATTTTACCTAAAAGCTTTTCAAAAAAATGAGATATTTAACATATTGGTTTGGTGCCTTTTTAAATGAATAAAAAATAACATTTATCATCAAATACCTTTGAAGCCTTCCAGGTATTGTTTGTAAATGTTGTAGCCCTAGAAAATAATTGAAAATTAAAGAAATTACACTCATACAAAGAGATTATACACCCTTCCCGGCATAGTGGTAAGGGCTTCTGTCTCTCCAGATTGCGAGGGAGACATAACCTTAAAGAATTTCATTTCAAATATCATAACAAATATCATTTAGAAAATCTAGGTAAGGGGTAAATTGGCCTATGGGCCAGAAAAACCAAAAAAGGATAGGCAAAATATTCAAATGAGACCCTATCTGACTATGATCAACACTATTTCTACAGATTTCGTTTAACACAAGAAGAGCCAAAAAGAAACTTACTGGCTGTTCTTTAAAATATCCTTTTATATCAGATCGATGATGACAACTATCGACCACTTGAATATGCAAGCACATTAGGAGGTTACGTATAGGATTCCAAGCCCTATTAAACATAGTTAAACGATGGAGAGTTTTGTCTTTCGAGTCTTTTTCTTCTTATTGTATATAGCTCTACTCTATGTACCGAGCGCTTTCACGGGAAGGGAAACCAACCCAAAGACTTCGAACATAGTAAATATAGCTTTTGTTTCACAAACCTGAACTGTTTCGTTGACGTCTTTCAGAGCTTCAACAATGGCCTTTTCTAAACTTTCCGATATTTTCTTTGGACCTCTGGCAAATAAACACATTGGAGCTCAAAAATAACTTCAATTCATTAATCGCATAAACACCAATGTGGCTGTATTACATATCAGATGATTTCCCAATAATTTGAAACAAATTCATGAGTACCTGCCTGTGGGTACCCATCATTGGGAGCTATCTTGTATTCATACATTATTTCCTGTATACCATTTTATTGATCATTTTTTTCTTCTTTATATCAATAGTTAAAAACTTACATTATACAATACAAGAAATCTACATTACAAAGACGATACCCTGGGAAGCAAAGATTATGACTATCCCAGGGCCATAACGCATAAAAAGTACTCACATAAACGTTCAATTATAAAAGAAACGATACCTAACAAACAACGAAATAACCTATAAAAACTTCATTTTCATACTAAAAGTTTTATTTCTATAAAGAAGAGAAAAACTAAATGAGAAAATGTGGTTCTTTACCTGCCTTTCCGTCGCCTCGTGTTACTTTCCAGATCTTGCAGTCCTTCACTGAGCATTTTGAGTTCGCTGATTTCAATTTGACTGTGGGTATGCTCACCAAACCACTTCACCCACACCTAAACACAATCAGAATGATACGTCATATCTCATTTGGTCTACTTGGCATCAATATCAACTATTTTCAGTGTTCAAGGCAGGGTGGCGCCAGGTTTCCTCCGACAAGGGGCTAGAAGCTAAGAGTCTATTTCTCCACAAACAAATATCAAAAAATTGCTCAAAGACAAAGAAAATCTAGAATCGTCTATCTTCCGGAAGGGAGGCTAGCCTCCTCTGACAGGGGGGCTGTAGCCTTCTACCCCCTTCTAGCGTCACTACTAGTCTCAGGCAATATTTGATTTAGAACGGTATATCAAACGTGTCTAGTTTTTCTGGTCATATGGTATTCATTTTATTTATTAAAGGCAAATTTAGATTTATTGTCAAATGAAAATATTGATCCGTCAATGGAGAGCCAAAAAATGAATATCAAAGCATTCGTTTTAAATCTCTCGTCTCAAATTCTTCCCGAGCATGTAGGTTAAGTTCAATCAAATATGTCTAAAATGACACAAGTAATTTTGCTACAATCTTTTTCATTAATTATAATCTTCTTTTAATTTTCCGGTGGCGAATGAAATTGAAATTGCTTTCCTAATTACAATTTGTTTCTTCAATAAGCAACGAGTCCTGGATTGAGGGTTATTGTTCTAAAAAGCCGTTAAACAACTATGACCGTATTGATTTGCTTTGCTAGCTTGCTCTTGCCGTAATGATGCAAAAACGTCTTTCTAAGGTAGGGGTAGCTTGCCAGTTACTTTTAGCAAAATGTTAAGCAACAGTTAGGGTATAGAAATCCAGTTGGCTATTAAAAGAAGCGTACTGAGAATAAAAGCAAATCTTACTTTGCCAGGAGAAGCCGGCGATTCTCCAATTTGTGACGCACTCACTAATTTTCCAGGCCAAGCACTGTACCCCTTTTGATGCCCCCATATTAGATCCCCTATGCGTAACGTCGTTGAGTTCTGCAGTCCACAGTTCATGGTTGGCAGGTCATTTTGAAATTCGAGGGGTTTGGTGGAGACATTGGTTGAAACACGACGACTTGACATTTCAGGGGTCGGGGTTCGGCTTTCCCCGCTTACGGTGTTGCAGTCTTCGTTGCATTGCAAATTGATCTCTTCAGTTTCTTCTAACTCCACTTTCTTCGTGTTCAATACTTGGGCTGGAGACTCGTCTTGAAAATCAGAAATATCAATCAACTCAGACTTTGAGAAACCCTCTCCTTACATGGCTGTAACATGTAACTGACATGAACTTTCGAAAAGACCCCTATTCACAAGTTAAAAGACCCTGCAATAACCTCTTAAAGGGCGTTCTTCTTCGCTTTAGCAAAAGCTAAAATTGCATTAGATCATGTTCTAGAAAAAAAACCCAAGTTTATAATATTTTGATACAGTAATTCATAAATAAACCATAGTCTAGCTTTAAACGTTTTGACTTCGTTAACAAATTGATAGCAAATTTTACTGATGAATATGATGTCGAAACGTTAAAGGTAATGTTTTATTTTTGAATCGTTGACAACTCTTACACGGCAATATTTGATTTGTAGTGGTTTATCAAACATGTCTACATTGTACTGTTGTATTCGGAACATCATACGTAAATAATTATTTAAACATCTATAACTCACCAGATAGGTTGGCTTCAGACTTCACAGCAACTCTTGCTAAAGAAGATGGCGGAGATATGGTGGGCTTAGGACTCTCATCTTGAGACAAACCTTTTGCTGAAGCTAAACTCACAACGCAATTTACACGAGTTTCCACTTCTTCTTGGTTCGAACTTATAACAGTACTAGGGTTTTTATCAGAGCTATCATTCGGCTTGAGCGACGACTCTGAAGAACAGGATTCTGGACTGGTCAAACTAGTCGGTACCGGTATACTACTAGACTCAGGCTCTTTTTTAATATTACCTTGAGTGGTCGGAATCTTATACATTTCCAGGTGATCCAATAACTTCTTCTCAACCTCAAGTTGGTGTTGAGACTTGAATTTCTCGGAATTCTCGAAAGCTTCCTGTTTCAATGTTTCGGTAATCTGCGCCATTTTATTCAATTCCACACTCTGAATTTTCTCCGGTAGTTTAACAGTAGCAACATTGGACGGACTTTTAGTGTTAGATTGACTTTTGCTATTCGCTGTAACTTTAGGTGAGGGAGACGGACCGTTTGTCTGAGGTTCCGATTTAACAATACTCGGAGCTAAAGGAAAGCGAGGTACCGGGCTAGTTATATTTTGCATGGTTGGTCTGGTAATTGGATTCGCAGGCGCAATACGAACATAGTTATTTGGCATACCCGGAGTTAATTGCTGGACTCCAGGGTAAACAAACGTACCGGATGTTTTAGAAGCATCCAACTTAGCAGCCTCAGTTGATCTACCACCTTGGTAATACTGGTATATTGGTTGGTAGCCATCCACGTGAGTAGGATGGGCTTGAGGCTGCTTCCCAATCACCTGTGACCCACCAATAGCCATGAACTGGACTGGAACATTTGTGTACATGTGCCCAGCTTTGACAGCAGCAGCTGAATATCCAGGCAAATTTTGAAGATACATGGCATGCGGGTTATCAGTCCGCAGTATTGATGCTTCCATTGCATTATTCTGCAGAGCAAGATGCTGCAATGCCTGCGATGCTTGCGAGCCCATGATAAGAAACTGTGATGAATTATTAGGAGCAATACTTGTCTGATATACAGAGGTAGATGCTCTGAGCATACTTGCAGTATTTGGTATTCCGTACACATTCTGGATTGCTGGCATGGATTGTGCTCTCATTGGGTTATTTACAGAAACGAGACTGGGAGCCAAAGTTGTCTGTCCCATTGGCCTTGTACTTCCACTTTGAGAGACGAATTGGAAAAGTACCATTTGTGCAGCACCACCTCCTGTAGTGGTGCTGGCAGTCCCAGCTATTGGTACAGTTGATGGTACTGTCTTCTGGTTTGGTACCATACTGGACTGCTGGCTTTCTTGTTTGATTTTATCAGGGGACGCACTCTCCTCTTTAATTTCAGGTACTGGCAAAGCTGCCCCTGACTTCCGCTTGGTTTTGCTATCACTAGGGAAAGACAAAACAGTGGAAGGGGACGTTTTCGTAGATCCAGACGATATATGCAGACTTGATGCTGAAGAAATCAAGATGGGGGGAGTGGAAAAAGGTGCGTTTAACACTGGAGGATTACTAGGGCTGACAAATGATGGCTTCGTGTCTATTGATGGTATATTACTGGCGTCACTAGATCTCAAAGAAGCTGTTGACTCATTCAAAACTCCATTGATATCAGAAATTTGTTGTTGTGGTTGTTTGATGCTTGACTTGACTGGAAATTGATCAGGCACCACAGCTTCCCTTGATGTGATGTTAGAAACCGATTTCGCTACACGCGGACCACCTGGTTGAATTGCCAAGTCATTGGATCGTAATGAGCAAGTGGCTTCAATTGTCCTAGAAGCAGCGAGTTTGTTTTCAGGAGTATTCTGATCATTATCTGCTACTCCGAATGGTGATTTAGTCCCCCAATACACATTTGCTTTCGCTTTGAAATTACCAAATGAATCTGGATCTGGAATTGGTTTACATTGTTCAAGTTCTAGAGACGAAGCTCCGGAATTAGATGATCCAGGGGACAAACGAAGGTCTGAGTCGTCAGATGACGGTGTTGATAACTCCATGGCTGATGACTTAATCCCTTGCGTTAGGGCTGTTGGAAGCACGTTCGAGTGTGACGCTGGCAGGGTAATATTCGGAGGTGCTTTGGAGGCCATTATGTTTAACGAAATAGAATGCTTTGATTCTCTATGGGCAGTAGATATTCCCTTCGATTGGTTCGTACCAAGGGGTGACCCTCTATGTAGGTCCAGATCCGTAACCTGGGGCTTCTTATCGTTTAGGGCCATTTTGGGTGAAAATCCAGCAACTTGATCAATATTACCCGTATTTCTAACTTGAGTTAGGGTAGAAGAACAGCTCTTGCGTTTCTTTTGTGCATTTGAGCCAGCTAAAACAGTAGTTTCGGAATCTTTAACTTGCCGCTTAGGCTTGGCAACCGATTTTCTTGCAGTGGCTTTTGATTTACCTATATTGGATGAAGAAGGTCTGACTATGTTGACCTGGTTCAAATCTGGCGCTTGAGAGTGGAAAGGCGCATTTTTCATAGCTGGGTTTGAAATGTTTGTTTGCGGTTTGAATTTCTTAGGCTTTCCATACATGTGGTCAGGCTGATAATTACCGGTATATGCAGAATGATCCGAATATTGCATGTTCAAACTACTCCGATATCCAGCGTCTAGTGATCCGGACGCTTTTGGGCGAGAATTTAATGGGTTAAAACCAGATGCAGGTCCAATACCAGGAGCATTGACTGCTGATAGTTTGTTAGGTCCATTTGACCTTTGGGCAATGTCAGTTGCTGTTGTCGCATAAATAGACTGCTGTTTGTGCTCTAAAATAGAAAACATTTGAGGTTATGTAACGTCTTAACAAACATTTGTGTAACCTATAGCAGAGAATTTTCTTCATCAACTTTATCAATTTGAGCCTAACCATATAATCAAATTAAACAACTTTTGGTTATTATTCCCACAGAGATCAGTATGGTCTAATTCGTAGGAAGGAATCGTAAAAACTGAGGTCCTTGACTAGATTTTAGGTAGAGCTCTATTGCTCTATGAACCCCATGGAGATATGAGTAGAAAACCTGACTTACTGTGCTTGGCCTTTCTCTTCATTTCATCATCAGGAGAGTGACTGGATTTCTTCTTCTTCTTTTTCGAACTCTTCTTAAGAAGCTTGGCAATTTCTTCAGGCGTGAAATGGGGTAGCAGTTTTTCAAACGCATTCGTCACATGGCACTTGCCACAGCCACCTGCAGTGGGAGCCTTCTTTAGTATTGAAATGCTTGGAACGCATGGGTTGAAGCTGAAGGTCTCCTCTGGTTGAAGAGGGCAAACCAATCCACATTTGCAAGTTTCAGCATCAATTAGGTACAGCTTTATATCATCCATGGATCTTAGACGGCTTCTATTTGGGCTATGGTTATAAAAATAATAATGATAATATATTCTTACAAAGTGGGCAATTACAATACTGAAAAACCTCCACTTGATCTCCAACCCGAGGCCTTACTTACAAAAGGTGAGCATGCAAGCCAGTAACCACTAGGCTAAATCAGGACAACAAAATAACATATAGGCTTGAGGTGTATCAAGCACATGTGGGCCTATCCAAAGTAGAAGCATTAATTTGTGTTTTGCATTAAATTCTTCTTCAGAGCTATGTATATAACCAAATTAATTCATAAGGCATAGTCTATTAATAATTACAATAAGAAGAAAGGCAAGAGGCAAAAAGACAAAAGGCCTATAAAACCCTGAGCCAGCACCTCCAAAACCTCAACATTGCAACCACCTCGCATTTTCCCAGCTTACACTAACCTTGATATTCATGTTAAGTCGAAAAGTAAGAAAAATCTACCCAAAAAGTCACATTCTAGGTAGGTATCAAAAATTCAGTTGAAATAATGTTAACCAGGAATAGAAATAGCATGGTTAGATATATTTCATATCATAAGGAAAAAAATCAGCTTTTGAAGTTAATACTAGTAGTGATAGTTAAAGGTTAAGGGAGATATTATGCCAGTTTTTCTAAATGATGAAGACTTCATTGTTGATTAGAATTCTCATTTGGACAATCAATTTCTCATGTTGCAAGATAATATATCACCCTTGATAAGCGTATCCAGCACAATAATATGATATGCCATGTATAAGGCTAGATTCTAGAGTACCTCATTAGATATTAAGGCTTTTGCTTTCATATGTTATACCTATTGTTTTCACGTTTATTAATATTGTTTTGTTGTTCTCAAAAAACCATTTCTGGGATATTCTAGAACTACTCCAAACATACATACCTAATATATGTGATTGCTCCTTTTTCCAATATACGGTTCCAGCCATTAGGAATAGCAATTGGCTTCAATGCAACCTTTTGCGCCATTGGCACAGAAGATTTGCCTCCTTTGGTTATTTTTGAAGCATCCTTTCCCAAGTCACTGCTATTGGACGAATTCTGGCTTCTTTGAAAAACCTGGCTTTGTTTCGACATCGCTTGCTCCATCAATTGTTTATTCGGTGAGAAAAACGTTTTTGGCATAGAACTGTAATTGCTGATACTTTTCGATTCTGTATACACATTTGGCGTCCTTTCCATTTTGGGTTTAGAACTTCGAGTCATGTTCTGCATCTTTTCAAAATTGGCTTTATCCATTACGCTCTAATTTCTAAACTCTACTCATGTAACAATCATCTGGTGCAAGCTACATACATAAATCTTAGCTTACAGGAACTAAATAATAAATATATATTTCATCAGTTTCATCTTCTGTTTAATGCTGAACCATGTTTCCTTCAAAGACAATCACACCACAGAGCATACTTGCAATTCAAGTTAGCTTCTGGCTACCAAACAAAGATTTGATTTAGGCCAGGAAGTGTTCTAACACGTCTGATAAAACTAAGCCATTTTTACTTGGCTATATCTAAAATCTAGGCCTAAAAACCATGACTCGGTATAAAACTTGGATAAATAAATAAATAAAATTGGAAAACAACAAAGATCCGTCCAAGTAGACCAAGATAAATCTACTCTAGCTGCTACAGGATCCAGTGGCTTCATATACTCCAAGGCTGCTATAGGTAAGTTACCTACTTATGGACTAAGTTGTCAATCTGGCCGCTACAAAAAGCTTTCTTCAGTTCACGAAAAAACATGATCAGATACCAGCAAAATTTAACTCGAGAATTCATCCAGAAAACATCGACAAATACCAGAATTTTCGCGGCAATATTGTGGATAGGTTTTCCAGCTAATCAGACGAGTAGCAGGCAACTTTAAACGCTGTTTTTTCGGTGATTAAGAGTAATTCTTCGGCGGTGTTATCTTGACTGATTCAACACTTTTACGCCGCCGCCATGTTTCATTTCATGTCGTTTCTAAATCTGCTGGGGGGACAGTACTTGCTAGTTCCCAAGCCCCTAATCTTTTCAGAACAGCGATGGCACGGGGGTAATATAATATACACGTGCATTTTCCTTTCTAATGTTTTACCTTCCTCAAATCAAGAATAATACTTCTTTATGGATCTATTCGATGTACGAATCAGTGAATAAGAAACGTTATCCCCGATTTTAGTTTAATAGGGTCCGATGGGCATTTTATTAGCGTGTGTAGTTAAGTTTCTTGCTGAGAGCCTCAGTAATGTGGAGGGATACACTTGTGTCAATAAATAACTAGACGATCAATGTATATCTTCGCATTTTGTTAAAATCGGCAGACTAATTACCTACCCCGAAAACCCGTTTAACTGCATGCTCCTTGCTAGTAAAGCAATCCGAGGGAATCATAGCCTTTATCAAGTGCTATTTTGCAGAAAAATATATCCTGAATCCAGGGGATAGATGCTTATTGACTTGTTGGTTATTGCAAACCAAAGTGTATGCCAGTGGGTAAGACAATATAAAGAAGAGAGGAGTACCAAAAATCAAGACTCTCGTTGGTTTTTCGCCGAGGGAATTGAATAATGATTACTATGATCAAGTCAATATTTATGCTTGTTTTCTATATACAATCTATAAAATGATAGTAATATTCAATACAACCTATCTTACTATTGATATTCAACTATAGATATAAAAACTTGGATTAATATACGATCATATTATTGCACCTCAGTAATTTTTGCTGTGAAATGAAACTGAAAAAAGCGAGCAAGTCCGTATTATAAGGGAAAAACCTCCTTTGGGATATGTTAAGCAAAGATGCAATCTCTCATGTAATGAAACAAGGAAAAGGAGGGGGATCTTCATTACCCAAGATTAAATCTAGAAACACAAGAAAGACTTCCAGTAATCTAGAATCAAAAAATAGAATAGTATTCAAATTGAAATCTGGGTTCCCCAAAGTATCGAACATCATCCACAGTACTGCACAGACGTTCGCCAGGGTATTTATGTTGAATTCTCCTGAGCATTGATCCAAGCTTTTAAACAATAGAAGATTCTGTGAAAGATGTCTGATTGGATTTCACGCAATGCAGGATGGGATTATCCAACGCATAGCTAGGAGAACCAATCACTTCCACTTGCAATCCGGACCACAGCTAAGGCAGATTTAGGCCTTGTAACTTTATCATGAAATCCAGACACTAACAAGTCTTTAATTTCGAATTCACTCTTAAAGAGAAAACCAAACTATTAAAAAAGACTTTCATTAGAACTAACTTTCAAAATCAATAGGCGCATAGATTTCCTTGTAAAAGGTCTGAGGGCCTAAGTCTGACTTAGCTGTTGGCAATTTTTGGTAGCTGTGGCATTGCTAAAGGCCTGTCCACACAATGAGACATTGTCATACAGAAAATCCTCAAATATTGGTCGGAAGATGTCTAGGCCTATAGAACATTAAATATCATCGTAAAACATCATCATATTCAATTAATTTGAATGCAGAGTGTTTTGAACATCACTAAACATCGTCAGAATTTTGCTGCACTCAACAAAATCCTCGAACATCATTAAACATTTTGAAGTGGTTAGGATGAAGTGGATGAAGTGGTAAACACGATGAAACATTTTTGCTTCAACAACATTCAACATAAGATTGACGATGTTCAGGGTTGTATGATGAAGTAGTTGACAAGATAAACATTTGTTATTGAGCGACATCCAACATTCTATTACTAATAATTATTGACGAGGCAATAAAGGAATTAGGCAACTTTATGTTAGAGAAAACGAATCAAAAGATATTTGGGGGTTAACAGTTTTGAATGATGTTCTTCTAACATGGCTGTCCTCACGTTTCAAGTTACAGGAAAAACAATGGTTTGAATTAGTTCAACTTTTGTTCTCCTTCAATGCCAACCCAAATATAAAAGATATTACTGGAAGGATACCATTACATCGTGCTATTCGATTGAAATCAGCAAGGCTGGTAAGATTATCCATTGAGAATCACTCAGATGTTAATGCACAGGATATTGATGGATTCCCACCATTTCATTACCTGGCAGGTTTCCAAGTTGATGATGATGATTTATTTGAAGTAGCAAAATTATTGTTAGAAAATGGGGCAGACCCAACACTCAAAGATAAAGATGGGAGAACAGCTCTTCGTCTGGCTGTAACTAAAAACAAGGAAAACATAATTGGAAACGCGCTGCAAATCAAATTCAGCCTCAGATTTTTGATGATTTTTCAAAGATTTAGTCTAATATTTTCATCTTGAAAATCTTAGACTAAATCCAGTTTGCAGTGCGTCGAAGGAATTTTGATCCGTTTTCTCTAATATGAAACATACAACATACGTTTTGATGTCGTGTATGACAATGTTTCATCGCGTAGACGGGATCTGCCATCTTCTAAGGAATAATCTATTGATACTTAAACTGTTAATTTTTTCCCTAATCTTTACTAGATTTTGGAGTCCGTTTTTGAATGAATTTTCTTGAATATTTCAGCGAATTTATTGTCAGGAAATAAAGTTTCCAAGAGTGATTCGATGAGCACGTAAAATAATCTTTTATTCAAATTAAGATGCTGGAACATGTAGAACATCCTGAAAAAGAAAAAATGATTTGAGAATTCCATGAAAGCAAAAGTATACCAAAACTCATGAAAGTCTTTAAGCCATAGACATGTTTGAGTGGTGCGGAACTTAAGAAGAGCCAGAAGATCGTAAAAATAGCCAACAAGATTATTCTACAGCGAATTCATTATCAGGAAATCAACCGAGAAATTCTGAAATTCCGGAGTAGGACTCCTATGAAAGCTATAGCAGTAACAGGACTGGACTGCCGGTGAAGATTGGTTTTTCTCACTACACCAATCATTCAGCTTCTTTCTGATTGGCCACTGTCGATCCACCTCTGGTATGACAATTCGTTAGGTTTCATTCTCTTTCTGAAGCACTACTCTGATGAGTGTCAGACGTAAAGTTGGTATTATATTTGTCTATGTTTCCGAGTTTTCTCACACTCCTCAAACTCTATACCAATTGAAGACTGTTTTAACAGTAACAGTTACAGCAACAAACTAGCCAAGCGAATTAATGATAGGCAGGGAGTGAAAAAGTGATGTATTGTGATGCACTGACTAAGATCAGTAATTAAATATCCTGCAAATATTTCCCTCTGAGAAGGGCCTCTCTGCCCTTGGGTTGGGAAACGCAAGAGACCACAACTGTGAGTGAGGCCAATCACTCGAGGCGAGCCTCTTTTGGAAGGAAACTGGATGAATTTTAGGTCGTGAAAAGTCTTACGGCTATAATAACCACTATTGCGCGATATTTTCCCCTGTACATTTCATGTTACCTATTTACCAGATACAGTTTCCTGACTGAACGAAACTGAATAGAGGAAAAATATCTAACCTTCCAACTCCTTCCCTTGTCACTTCTGTTCCAAGAAATCTTTTTAATTCATCTAGAGGCAAACCAAAGTTATCAATAAATCATGGCTTTGTTTTGTGTACTAATATCAAGTCAGATAAAGCGAAACACGGTTTTTTATTGAAAAAGATTATGAATAAGGAGAGCTTTTCTTCGAGAGGGCGTTTAATCAAAGTTTTATGGTAAGGACTTACCAGGTATACTACCAAGCATTTTTGCTTTAGTCAACATCCGCATCCTTCGTCTGACATCATAAGGTCTTTCGGGGTATGGTTCTGCTAACACACCACCAGGCCAAAAGGAATCCCTAAAAGGGAATATCATAAGCATAAAAACGGCCCCAGCATAAAAATGGTAATAAGTAAATTATCTAAATGTCATGTAAGTGATTTTTGGCGGATGATTGAATTATATTACTACTTATTCAAGAAAAGTGTTTTAGATTGCACACAGCCTCGATGCATAGTAATATTGATGTTTGCTTTTTAAATTAAATTGAAATTTTGGTACTATAGATATTCAAAATGTTATCAAGTTTCATCTAGAACTTAAAAATATTTATAACACGATTTCATCAAGGATGATAGAGATTATTTTAATCTTTCCAATCTCGGAAAGTACTCAAAGCTGGAGGTATTGGCAGAAACAGAATTTTGGGTATCAATCTTTTTAAGGATATTTTTTGAAAGTACGAACCAAAGAATGATCATTTGAGATATTTCTTGAAAGAATGAAAAAAAGTGGGAAAGTTCTGTTTCTTTACATACCTGGCAATTTGTATTAAGTACCTTCCCTAAAATTTAGAAATTCATATAGTTTGAATATACATTCAACACAACCACTTTTCTGTTAGGATCCACCTACCTTGAAATTCTAAAAACGACAGCAGCCTTTTAAAGGAAGACTTATTATCTACCATAAAAATCTAATTGATATCAAGTTATTCACCTGAACATTTTCACATATTCTACAATCTGTTCTGCACTGGTGGAAAAGTCGACATATTCAACGATTTTCCTGAAAAAGGTTCAAAAGTAAACATTGGTAATAGTAAACTATCGAGACGATTGGAGTGAATATTGAAGGAAACCTGCAGGTGACTGACGGCGGTGTATTGGAGCCTGCATTCAGCTTTTGATTAAAATTAGGGGATTTCGATGACGTCTTTTTAATGTTAAAATACAATGAAATTTGAAAAATAACCATAGCTGATATAAGTTAGATTGTTGGGAAGCATATTGCTGTACGTCTCTGTTTGACATTAACGTTGAACCTCCCTTGACAGTCAGAATTTCACAGCTACACAATGCATGTGTGGTGAATGTCAAAAATTCTTCTTAGATAACGACTATGTTTGTATGAAGAACGGAACGAAGAGTCTATTTTCACAACAATGACGTTCTAGGATAAGAAAAATGGCAAAACAATACAGGATGCACTCTATATCTCTGAAAATCTGCACAAAAAGATGTAAAAATAAGTTTTTAAACCATCTCCCACTTTAAGCTATGCACTAGCAGTATATCGTTTATTTCAATCATTTCGATCATAAAAAGTCTATCTTCTAATTCCTTTAAGTTTTTAGTTTCCACTGCCGTAGCATTATTCTCCTTTTATAATTCGCTAGTTTAACCCCAGCCAATGCAACTGAAATAATGAGATAAGGTCTCGGAAATAGGTCAAAATAGATTTGCGTGAAATGTCCATGTTACTAACTCACCTATTTATTCTATCCCCAAATGTTGTTTTTATAATTTGTTTCAGAAGAACGACGATCCTCCTTCGTAGCCACTGATTCCTAATAAAGATAACAGCAGTCGAATTTTAGAATCACAAGTAAAAACAGCAAAATAGATCCAAATATACTTTAGCTAGATAGCTGGATAGGACATGAATATCATCAAGTTCTAACTATGAGAGCCATTTACACTTTCGAGGGAAACCAAAGCCCTATTGAGATTATACCAAAAGACCTTGTAGTTTCCATCCATAGTATTGAGTATCCCCACAATACTGATGGTACCCCCTCCCCCAAAGTACTGATGGTATGTTTTCACAGTACTGAATATATTACTGAATAACGTCCATCCACTACATTGCATGACTGAACACCCTCCAATGTACTTATGACATCCTCCACGGTACTGCACATCCTCCCACTGTACTGAACATCCTCTACAGTACTAAACATCCTCCGCTGTACTGAAAATCCTTCATATCACTGCACAGACGTTCCCAAGCGTGACCCAGAATTCTTTAAAATACGAATAAAGCTTGTAACTTGCCTGTCTTTTAATTCGAAAATTTCATCCATCAGCAATAAAAGAATTCTAAGAGGTATATTATCTTCGTCCTAAAAACACAACTTGAATTGAAAATAGTGTAACAGCAAGTTATATCCCTAAATTGAATTCTAAGGGGTGAATCAAAAAGGGAAACGAACAAGGGGTATATCACTCCAAGGAGAGGGTACGAGATTTAGAAACTTTTAAAAATTGCTTAAGATTTTTGGAGGATTCTAGCGATAGTTAATGATTTTCTAGATTTTTCAGGCCAATTTTTGGGATTTCCAGATAATTACAGGTTATAAAAAAATGTTAGTCAAAGCTTTGGAGAATAGAATAAATGAGTTTCAGCCGCTTTTTCCCTAATGTTTACAAAAAAATGAATAGACTATTCAAGTTAGCCTTCAGACACTTTCCATCGACATGATTTCTAGATTCCATTAAGACTCAATTCCTTCATTTCTGGGGCTCCTTAAGGATACGAATTACGGTGACCCAGAACAGTCATAGAACGATTTCATTTTTCACGGCACAAACACTTTCTATAGCACAAACACTTTCGCACATCACAAACAACTTTTCACGGCACACACACTTTCTCACGGCACAAACACTTTCTGACTCGTACGGACATCTCCACGCCATATTCTCAGGACAATAGGACGATGATCTCCTCGTATAATGAGTTATCAATTCATTTTCACGCTGGCCTTGAGCATGAATCCTCGTAGCCATGGGCCGAATTCTGAATCAAATGTAGGGCAGGGACGTATCTACTAGGGGGCCTCTCCTTCAATAATTGGCAAATTCTAATGTTTCAATGCCTATTATTTTCAAAACAATAAATGTTCCCCCGAAACCGATTTTTCTTTCTTACGCCCTGTGATAGCTTCAATAAAATTGCCGCGAAACGGAAAGTGTTTGTGCCGTTTGAAAGTGTTTGTGTCGTAAAAAAAGTGTTTGTGCCTTGAAAAATGAAAGTTATTGATTTATTGGTGCTGTGACAATTGAAAGTGTGTGAGAATTGAAATGGTCCCGTTTTGGGCCACCGTATATTAGAGCTATATGATCAAAGAAGTATTTGTTCAGTGTCTGAAACAACGTCTGAACATGGGCGTTAACTCGAATTTTTTCCAATACAAGTTTACGCCTATACATCTGAACTGAGTTTTAATAGCTCTGAAACTATCGTTACAGAAACTATATCTATATTGGTCTATTTTCCATCGATATGAAAAAACTTTCAGCGTGTTCAAAGCAATATTGGACTTACAGTGGCTATTCAAACGTGTTTCCTTTTCTCTGGCATATATTGTATAATTCGAAAACATTAGATATTCATCTACATCTACAAACGTGATTATTAAATGACTTACTTCCAGGTCGAGAGCGTCAGATAATTTTCCTAAATCTGACAAATTTTCATCATCCAGTTTTCTCGCCTTGAAAATAGAATTTAAATTGAATCAAAATTTCTAGGTTAACAAGAAGAAATTAACGATACAGGTTAAAAGAAAAATGGTATGTTGAAAGATCAGTAAAATCCAATTCACACTGGAATCGGCACAAGAAGTCATCTCACTGTCCGATACTACGAGTGACAGTTAAAATATATTCAATCATTTCGCAGCAAAATCTGTAGAAATGTGGCATACAAATATCGAATCCAAACCACGGCACCTTAAGTCCCCTGTCTCTTCCTGTCAAATTCTCAGCAAAGATTGCTTTCTGTGGGTGGGGATGGTGTAATACAAAAACAAAACAACGAAGATTGTCATGATGGCAACTCTTGAGACAGAGACGGGTTTGACATACTGTGCAAATGAGAGGATTTTTTCAGATATAAAAGACAGCCAAGTATTAGCTACAAATACGAAGGGGGTTGTGTTCGTAAGAGTTTGAAAAGCAGACCAGCATAGTCGACTGTGGGTTTTATGTGAATGGTGGATTTCAAGATCAGTGGGCTGTTGCAGCAGTGCTGTGCCGTTCCTGTCCCCATGATATATGATATTGTCCTTATGATATATGATATAATATTCGACACGACAAGGCACCTCACTATGCCTCACATCTGAAAACTTCTGTTCCGATACCTCACTATCCTGCAAAGTTCAATTTGACGTGCTGTTTCGTGCTGTATACATTGTGAATTGAGCATAACGTCGCAAAAATAGCAGAGACTAAATCAACCGATTGGAGAATTTTGGAATAATGAAAGAATTTTGGAATGATGAAACATTAAAATAAAATGGAAAAAATATAATAAAAATTTTCTATTTGCTTACATTCACTCGTCAACAAATTACGGAAAACGAGTTTTCTGAACTAGAATTAGCCATCCAATACTATTCCGACGTATCTAATGTATTGAACATATAAAAAAGTAATTGCGAATGATGAAACAGTCAAGAAAAAATAGAAACCAAATAATCACTTTTGACTTGCTTCCATCTGCCATGTCTAGAGGAATTTTCGAGTTTCCATCATTCTTGACTTTCGTAGTATTTGATGAATTTCTCACTGAGTTTTTTATTGGGTGCATTAAATGATCCATCTGAAATACAAATCGAATCGATCAAGACTTGCATTTACTACCAAAATTTAAACCAGTAAGTTTTCGGACTGCAGATTCGAAATTGCTATTGGGTTATGAAAAATGGCTTTTTAAACAAAAGGTAACCAATCTCCAATTAGATTCATCTTAAATGTAAGTAGATATCAGAAAAGGCGTTGATGATCCATAAAGTTCATTTTTGTTTCATCTGCCTTTTTTTTAGCAAATTTAAGTTTGCATATATCGCTAAGTTGGAGAAGTACAAAATAAATCAAATAATTGAAAAAATTCAAATCATTCCAACAGAACGACTGGCTGGACCAGGTGATACAGATACGTACCGACCCGCTTAGAAATTTTTCAGGCCACTTATTTTCAAGTGCAGTAAAGTCATTTGTGAAAAGCTGAGCTATCATTTGACATTTTGGTAACTCACGATGTAACGGCAAAGAATGAATCGATTGTTATCACCCAGGGAACGTCTGTGTAGTGCTATGGAGGTTTTTCAGTACTGTGGAGGATGTTCACTATACTGTGGGGGATATCATCAGTACTGTGGGGAGACAATATCAGTACTGAAGAGAATATCAGTTCTGTGTGGGTGCCATCAACACTGTGGGGGATATGCAGTACTGAAGGGGATCCATCATCATCTGGTAATTGAATTCAGCAATATTCAAATTTCAATGTAATAAGCCTTGATATTAGGTATTACCTTTCTGGATAGAGCACTTTTTCCTTTATAGTATTCACCAGTTTCAAGAAATCCCGCCACAAGTTCGTATAGGCCAATATTATCCCTTAGTACATTCGTCGATAATAAATACTGAAACAAGATTTACAGTAAAAGACACGAGAAACAAAGCATGGCAAAAGCTTGAATATCTAAAAATACTGCTTGTCAAAAGCAGAATGAAATGCAAACACATTTGATGTTAGGTAAGGTAATGTAAGACAATGTAAGGTATGGCAAGATAACAATGATAATGATAATGACGATAGTGATAGAAATAGTGTCACTTACAAGTAAATAATCTTCCAATGCTTGTCTTCTCTTTTCAATAAAATTACGATCCATGTTGCCAAATGTTTTCTTGCCAGGTAAAGTAAGCATGTGAAGGGACGCAAACTGAAAAGAGTTGAAACAGCCTGTAAGTGATTGGTATGTACTGCTTACTTAAAAAATACAGGGCCTATTTTTGGTTATTTTCAATACTCCACATAGTAAATCGAGTTTCGAAGAAAGTTCTAGTTGCAATCAGTAAAACGTCTTACGCCTCAATATTTATCTGAACACAGCAAAAAAAGACCCCACAGTGGCTTGCAAACTTTAAAAGAATCATGGTCCTGTGTGTTTTGTAAACGGTACTGACAAAGAAAATTGATATTTTGTGTGGAAAAAGCAGGAAATAGGGACCAGGGTCTCCTTGCTAGACATTTTTACATCCCAATGGCCGATAATGCACATTTTCTAAAGCATAATATCGGTTCACATTCAACAAATTTCGTGAAACAGATTAACAATAATAATTTGTTGACACGAAATCCGAAAAAAATGAAGTACCTTTTCCCGTAACTTCATGTGAAGATCATGGAAATCACTATATCTGCGACAAACAATCCAATTGGCTGAGCCATCAGAGTCTGTTTTGCAGACTTGTATTGAATAAACTCCATAAGATTTGTTCTTCTCTTTGCAAATACCTTTGTAAACATAACGTAGCTTTAGCATTTCACATTTGGCAAACAAGATAAATACTGTAGTATTCGATGAAGCCCCCCTGAATACGCTCTCCTAAACCCCTCATTCAAATTTCTCTTTAGAAAGTCTATATACGGTGGGGAGATTAAAGGAATGAAAACCATGGGCCTAAATTTACGAAACCAAAAACGCAAAACGAGGCTTATCAATCTTCAGGAAAAGCACGCCTACTTTACACTTTCGTATTTTGGTCACGTCGGCTTTTATTTTTTCGTGCAACAATATTTCTAAAAAATTGCAGAGCCTCATTTTGCGTTTTTGCTACCGTAAATTTAGGCCCACCGTTTGCATACTTTCATACCCCTACAGTAAATAAAAATACTCATGACAAAGGCGTAGCTTCGAGGTCGTAGTTAAACAAAAGTTTGACTGGGACGAAATTAACGATACTAAAGTAAATTCCGAAGACCATGTAGGCCCATTTGTATTGATTCCAATAAGACCCCCTGAATCGAAGACTATTCGAGTCACCGA
The DNA here is from genome assembly GCA_963924455.1 of Pelagia noctiluca. Taxonomy (NCBI): domain Eukaryota; kingdom Metazoa; phylum Cnidaria; class Scyphozoa; order Semaeostomeae; family Pelagiidae; genus Pelagia; species Pelagia noctiluca. Next base: position 2,246,020 of record OZ004315.1, on the reverse strand, counting down.
TCTAAAAATACACCCCCCTCTGAAGGAAAGACCATTGAAATCCCTGATTCGTATACCCCCTGAAGCAAACAGTTTTTAAAGGGGCTTACTCGAACTAATGAGGTAAAGAAGTGACATCTGTGAAGAGAGAAATAAAATTCCATGTAGAAATCTTCACCTGCTTGAGTAATAGAAGCCGAGTATCGAACATCACAATCTGGTGTCCAGTAAGAATCGGACATTATGCTTTCTACGTCACTTCCGGTATCCATTCTCTAAAAAGAGTAGAAAAGAATTTTTTTAGAATGGAGGAGGTTTGAATGACTCACTATGACTCCAGTGAAAAACCACTGAATAAAGGACTTGACTGCAGTGTAGCTTATCAACGGTGTTGAAAATCCAAGAGTTTCCTGGAAAAAGCAAATTTCCTCACTTTTATACCGGGATACTACAGCTAGCAGAAATACAATAAAAACGTCTTACCTCCTTAATATTGGAAACTGAATCACTGCTAACCATACTCAGTGTATCATCTAAAATACAGAAAATCCTTGATACAGCAGGAAACAGTAAACAATAATTTTGTGACTACCCTTTTATCCACATCAATAGCTTGCATTCAATCTGGATCCGTGTAAAGAGATCCAAGGCCCTGTTCATTGAGGGGGGCCAGTGCGGTACACTGGGATACCCCAATTTTCTCCAATCTCACCATAATTAAGATTTTCGTTTAAATAAGCATGCCACGTCCAAATGTGAAATTATTCGGTGAGATCCGGCTGTCATGAGCTCAAAATTCTCCATATATACTGAATTTACCCAGACCAGCCCGACAAGATGAGCAATTTTCTGTATCAAAAACGAGGCTAGCTTATATGTTTGGAAAATATTTTTCTACATGAAAACAGATTGAAAACCACCCACCTTAGTGAGATAGCTCAGCATATCAGTCTCACCAATTTCCTATGCACAGGGCTGAGAGTATATTTGGAAAAGCTAGACTTATTACGAAAAAAGAGAGAATAAATAAAAAAAGGACAATATAGATTCAAGTCTCAGAATATCTTATGATTAGATGAGGAAAATAATGTCAATGTTTTTATTATTTTCTTACCATCATTACAGATTGATTCAGTTCCATCATCTAAAATAAAGAATCAGTTGAATTTCAATCAATCAAACGCCCGTGTTTCAAACTGCAATGCTTTTCAAAGATGCTACAAACTTAATCAAAGAATACCACACAAAAATACTTCATACCAACAAAGTTTTTTCAAATATGCGTCAAACAAGTTGGAGGGAGTGGCCGAGAAGTTCAAGCAGATTGCTATGAAGTTAAGCTTAGTCGTGTGAGGTAAACATTTGGATGAGCAACCTTCGACGTGTTCACTAAACAACTCACTCCCAGTTCTTCCTCAGCTGAAATAAGGCCTCTGGCGTCTCGCAGGTTAGCAAGTTAAACAAAAACTCAAATGCTAACTTACTGGAAATTAACTTTTTTGGATCAAAGAACGTATTCTAGAGAAAAATTCAACCGTCTGCAGTTTTGAAAATTTGTAAAATAATCGATGGTAATGTCTTCAGTTTTTGGCCAATATAGGGGTCCAGGAAGAGAAGCAGGAAAATGTAACTACTTATAATCTACGAAGATTGTAGAGAGACCAGATCTGTCAGTTTCATTCATCACAAACTGGATTTGACAAGTGTAGCTTGAGGAATGATGCCGTGTAAGTACACATAATATGATAATGAAGTTTACCCAAGTTTATAAAACATATTAAAGATTACACAAGAACAAACTATTCTTCAAAACGTTTCGATATCTTCTTCAGTTAAACTTTTCATCCAAGCTGTGTAAGTACTTCATAGCTACTTCAAAAACACATGACAAAACCTTTGAAATTATCATAACTTGTGAATTAGAAATTGATAAACTTATCAATCAAAATCATAACAAAGAAAATTTATAATCTTCCCAAACTTTGGAATAATTCAACTTCGGTAAAGTTTACCTGATTTCTCTTTGATTAAATCTAATTCCATTAAACATCTGAAATAAAAAAAACATTATTTTAACTCGATCAACGTCCTGGGTGGGAAACATCTGTGCAGTACTGTACAGAATGTTCAGTAATGTCGGAGATATCATCAGTACATTTGAGGATGTCCAGTTCCAGGGGGTACTATTGGAAAATGTTGGGGGAAATCATCAGTAGAGCTGAAAATATTCAGTATTATGGAGAGATACCATTGAGTTGAGTCCTAGGATGATATTCGGTGCTGTAGAAGGAAATCACAAGCATTTTGGGTATTACTGGGTAACCGAGCACCAGGTATCCCTAAACAGTACTGAATATCCCCCACAGTATTGATGGTATCCCCCCAGTGCTAAACACCCTCCACAGTACTTTACAGACGTTCCCAGAGCAGTAAAATTGCGAGAACAAATATACATTCGATACCTAATTTCAGGAAAATAGCTTTTATAAAATTCACTAAAGTCATGAAATGTTATGTAAATTTAAATGAGAACTTACTTTATATACGACGTACTGTTGAGAAAAGATCCATAATATTTTTGGCTTTCCAAAAGCTTGAGCACCTGTAGAGTGAAAACAAACAAAAATAAATGACCAGTTCTCAAGTGGTTATGATGACGACTACAATTTTGTGGCACCAAACTTAAGCTTAATTCACATATGAGATGTTACAATGCCCCACGTCATTATAAAATACAGGGCGTTGTTATCTGAAATATTCTCTTAACATTGAATTCGTAAAGTTCTTCGTTGAAATTCTTAGCCGCCATGATTTTTTCCAAGCTGGGAAATTTCTTTCGAATGTTCTGATGTGTTATTCTCCGACAGAGTTAGACTTGGCCGCATCGTGACAGATTGCGGAAAAAATGCAATGTGTGCTTATTCCGTCAAGAGGCGCATACCAGTCAACCCTAGGTCAATCCGACTAGGCGGGTAGGGTTGACCCTTGTAAAAGGGTAACTTTTTTGTAATTTTTTTCCATGTGAAGGTGGGTCGACGATATGCAATCTGGGCCTTGTGTGTTTCTCTTAAAAAGTATGATATCTATAAATCAAAGTGATTACTCACGTGCGTTTGGGCTGAATCGAAATACGAGCCACTCGGTTCCAGACTCTTCAAATCTCGAACGATCTTCTTCACGTGCTGGTCTTCTAAGACAATGCGAGGGGATGCCTTCAAATACCACAATTCGATGCGTTAAAGTAAGATTCAATCGAGTGATAATATTGTTGGCTCAAATTCATAAGCTATGCTTTTTAGATATACTTCATAGGTTGACAAATATTGCCCACATGTAATGAGTAGCTCGGAAAGATGAACGCATTTTGGACTCACTTTGTTATGTTGATAAGCCTCGTTGTAGTATAATGCAGTGGTGTAGTCTTGCTTGGGGGAACACAGTCTTGGCTTTTCGTGTTATTCAAGAAGGCAACCCAGTGAGGAGGTGTGAATCACACAGTGAGTTCTGAGAGTTGAGTTTACATTTAAAATGGTACAAAGATAAAATTGCTGTTTATAGAGCTATATCTGAAATTACATGTATTCATGATTTAGGGGTCGTTTCGTTAGTCTTATTCCCATTTCTACATCATTTGATGTTGAATACGTCAAAAATATTGACTAGTACAAGGTACTGATCAAATCCAAGTTACAAACAAAATAACTATTTTCAATTACAAAAATTTAAGAATAACAGCTACTGATTCAATTTAAGAACACAATCTAGATTTATCTAGATTTGTTTACTTATTCATTTGTCTAGATTTATTAACATTACACGTTTTGGCTACCTCTAGGAATAGAGTGCCCCACTTCCTCGTTGCCATCGTCGCCCCACTAGATGGGGTTGACAGGTAAATCTTGAGAAAAAGCAGGTTCACTTCTTACTAGAGATTTCAGGACATAAATCAGCAAACCTTTCTACCTCATTCTTCCACTTTAAATACAAGAATAGATTGGAGAAGAAGGGAGGAGGGGGGGGGGCGATATGAACAACAAAAGTATTAAATGTAAAATAAACCTTTGGGGATAAATATTCGTCATAAATGTTCGCCGCTGCAAGCCTGAGCTGCTCAAAGTCTGTTTCTGCAGCCTGTTAGATGAGATGAAAAGATCTGATTATACCAGCACACTTTTAGATGGGACTACATATGACCTTACGTATTCTCTAAAATCAATAGCTAAATTAAATTTTCAGCAATAAATAAATAAATAACTTCATCTCTAGGTATAAAAGAAAATTGCTATTAAATGCAATAAATCAATGTCATAAGAACCCTATCTATAATATTTGCATTACTACAAGACTGCATGGACATATTTTATCATCTTAATGTTTTATTACTCATTTATTTGTGTGTGTTTGCTTTTATCGCTAGGGATTAAAGTAAATTGCTATTAAATGCAATAAATAAAATTTCATAAGAATCTTATCTACAGTAGAATCCCGATAACTCGAACAAGCAAGGGACGATCAAAATAGTTCGAGTTAACGAATGTTCGAGTTATCGAGGCTCTTTATAACATGAATAAGGCTCAAGGGGACTGCCAAATCTGTTCGAGTTAGCGAGAGTTCGAGTTATCGCATGTTCGAGTTATCGGGATTCTACTGTATAACATTTGCACTAATACAAGACTATATTGAAAAGATTTATCATCTTAATGTTGTTTTCAGCATTTATTTTCTATTTAATCTTTAATCTTTAATTTACGGCCTAATCTAGAAGCGTTGCTTCCCTTGAGTCGCGTAGAGTACTTTTTATAGGATATTTTGTTACGATCTAAATAGCACTCACAGTTTGCTGTCCCTTCTCTTGCGCCTTCACAGTTTCTTCAGCAAACATTGATAATTGCTGCTGTGCAGTGGCCCGGAATCCCTGTAAGAGAATTTATATGATATATAGTCTTTGAGCGGTGCAGAACTACGGCTATGTTGAAGGGATTGCTGAGTGGTTAGATCACTTGACTCTTGTTCAAAGGGTCCTGCGTTCGAAACCACCTGTCCAAAATTGTGAGGAGAGAATTTGCCAGCTCTGTGTAATTTCAGGCAGAAAGGCAAAAGGAATCACGAGGTTCATCCAGTGGGTCCTTTGTGCTTTGCACATAAACCAATACCTTACGAAGATAGTAAGCGTATTGGCCTATCAACTATCAACATTGATCGGTGCAGAAAAGCGAGAAAAATCAGAGCATGCCCCAAATTCTTGCAAGCAAATATAGAAAGGGGATAATTTCAATCAGGGTACCTTAACTAGCGTCCTAGGGCTGGTTTTAAGAAGAATTTCCAGCTAAATGTTCAAAATAATCATAATAAAGTAATAGCTCAATGGATGGACACAATAATCTGGGGGTGTTCTGATGGAATTTCAGCTCCAAGATAAGGGCCTAGATCGACGTTAGAAAAGCCCTTGGCGTACCTTTACTGCTCTTCTGTAACATAAAATGAAATTTCAACCAGCGTACCTCTACTGTAAGATAGAAAAATACATAGTGTTCTGCATTGCGTCCACCCATAAATTCTAAAAGAAAAAATGAGTAGTTGATGTATCAGCAACAATCAGTCAACTCATGCTAAACACCATCATGACTAGCCTAGTGAACAGCATAATAGAATCGGAAAGAGTTTTGAATGTATTTACTGGCAGGCACGTGCAGATATAACAGTCGAACGTTCATTGACAGTCATTAAGAAAAGAATGAGAAATTAAGGAAGGATTTCAACATATTCAAATAAATGGTATGAAGGGCCGTTTAATAGCAATGTAAAGGGGTCGATATTTTGATAAGACTTTTCATGGTTACTCTAGCTTACTATTGTTGAAATTTAGAAATTAAGTAGATTACATTGAATTTGCCATTATAAAATGATTTAAAAACGTATTTAGAACATGTTGAAATTAGCAAAAGATTTTCGGTTAAAAACCATCCTCATGGTGGATGTTAAAATGATGAATCAAGAAATCAAGTCTTTCTTTCTCTGCAGGTATATTAAAACTTAAAATTCCTAGTTTATGACCTACTTTAAGTGAGAAAGAATAATGGCTACTGTAAGTTTTATCCTGAGGCTGAAGGTTAAAGACTTTTCTAAGCTCTGGACATCTGTATGCTGCTTAATAGACGTGGAAATTCCAGTCCAGTGTTTAAAAACGATATCGAGAAGTTTGGCATCCATTCACATGCTACAGAGAGTGCTGTTTCGAAGTCTTTGGTATGGCTTAGCTAGGGTTTGAGCAAACAAACTTCCGACATAGTAGCGAGTACTCTACCAGTAGATCACAATGTTAACTTGGAAGGGAGGTTAAACAGTAATGGAAGAGCTACGACAAACAAATGATTTGAACTGAACCATCTCATCACTTCTACAGCTATGTTTCAGCCCTATGGCAGCCATGTTTGGCTTGTTAGAACTACGCTTATCAAGTAGTAATTAACATACCTATGAAATATGACAGTGCTGTGTTATCTTCTAATATAACCTTCACACCAAGCCTAGGAATTTGTTTTGTGCCTATCAGGTTGAGTAGTTCTGGTCCTGGTTCGGGTTCTTGGTCCTAGGAATGATAAAATCAAAACATTTTATGCTTGCAGTTAACATCACAGTATTAACCTGCTATTTAGAAACTGACTTTTAAGAAAGTTCATCCTGCCAGATAATAGTGCATTTGTACTTAAATATTATATTTTTCAGCTTGAAAATTTATATTCCTTCAGAAATTAATTTTCATTACAAAGATTTGGCATTTCATACAAATTCCATGGCTGTCCTGCTGAACTTATTTGAAATTCTTCACCTATTTTTTGCCAACCTAAATGGAACAAGGCAGCCAGGTTTCGTAACATTCAGTTTCTTAGTGGCAGGTAAGTACTGTAAAGATACTTCAAAATGGTTTCATGCACGTGTAGAAGACCTTGGTCAATACTTACAGCCAAAGAAGAATCTGAACACTCTCCAGTCTTCACTCTGCGAATTTGACTAACACAGAGTTTACGAACATACATGAGACTACCAAGACGTTTCTTTATGTTTGATTCTGAAACTGTAGGGCCTAGAACGAAATAAGATCCTTGAGAACAGACAGTATCAATAGAGAAGCAGAAGTACTGATCTAGAGGTCGTGGGTTCGAGTCCTGCTCAAGTTATTTTCATTCACACAAATTATCTTCATAGATTTTCCAATTTCTGCTCCTGCTCGAGGTAATCATTTACCCTATCTAGTGGTGGGACTGCGGTGGCCTTCCTGCTGTGAGAAATGTCGCTGGTAGGCCCTGTGCAGTTATTAAAGAACCCAGAAAGGTTCATCTTTTCATCAATATTTGATGGTGCAGTTTGTGTGATTGGTAAGTAATGACTTTCATTATAGAACAATGCATAATAATTCCTCATTTCCATATATCAAGCACTATTGTCAGAATAGCAGTACATAACTAAGAGAAGAGTAAAGTATTTTCTCAAATGTAGGCTTTTGGTAATCTTGTATTATCAAAATCTTTTCTCGAATGCACTCCTTTTTCAATAAGCAACTGGATAAGAGGTTCGGACCTACAATGTTGCTTTTCGTTACATCCTCTGCCCCTAGAACCCGTTTATTTGCATGTTACTTGCTAGTAAACTAGTAAGCTAGTGAAGCAATTCCACAAAGTCATAGCCTTCATAAAATGCCTACTTGCCGAAAAAAAAAAATCAATCAAGGGCGAGTCACTTATTCACTTATCAACCTGTAACTTATAGAGAAAGCGTAGCCTGCTTGAATGAAAAGAAATTTACCAAATGTTTTACAGTCAAGAGATCGTAATTTTGCAATCTCCAGGTCAACTTTTCTTTTAGTTTCTTCCAGGTCATCCAAATCATCGCAGATTCTGAAAAATATTCAAAAGAATGAAATCAATAGAATATTTCAGACGAGTCTTTTAGCAGTGAGTCCTCTTCATCTGGGCCTATCTGTATTTCAAAAAACATTTTTCACCATTTGGATTGCAGTTTTTGATAATTGGAATAAAAATTCAGAAAATTACAAAATCATAAACAAACTAGAAGTTACAAAAACTTACTTTATCGTTGTGAGGAAGTGCTCTATCGTGAATGCACCTTCTTTGCTGCACTAAGATAACAATTAATAATTTTGATAAGACAAAACCGAGTTGTGTCCTGACATAAGGGGTGATTGTAATTCATTTGACTGAAATACAGTCAACCAGGGTCAGGAATGGATTGCGGTCGCATTGGCATTTACTCAGGGAAGGTCAAGAAAAAACTGAGAAAACGAGGAGGATTGCAACATATTCCAATTAAATGGTATGAAAGTAAATTCTAGAGGGTTGTAAATTTTAGCTCATCTAAGTCTTTTTTACGCATATTCTGGTTCATTGGTGGAAATGATTTTTCTGACCAGGTATGTAAATCAAAACCTACACTACCTAGTTTATAAACTAATCTGAGTGAGGGAGAAACTTGGATATTGGGAATTTTAAGCAGAGGATAGTTGAAAACTGTTTTTGGACTCTCCTCTGCAGTCGAATCTTTCTTACAATCGCCTTGGGGAATGTCTCTAAAGTATTTTGGAGATTGTTCCATATTGTTGATGAATACCATCAGTACTATGAATGAATACCATCAGCACTGTAACGGAAAACCATCAGTACTTTGAGGAAAAACCATCGGTTCTTTGGTAATCACTTCCACAATACTGATGATATCCCCCCGGTACAGAATACTCTCCACAGTACTGATGGCATCCCTCTATAGTACTGAACAACTTCTATGAGGGATTACCATCAGTACTGTGAGGGAAAAGCATCAGTACTTTGGTAATCACCTGCACAGTACTGGTGATATCCCCCAAGGTACAAAACACCTTGTACAGTACTGATGGCGTCCCTCTTTAGTACTGAAAACCCTCCACAGTACTGATGGCATCCCTCTATAGTACTGAACACCCTCCAAAGTGCTGTTAGTAACAACAACAGTCTCAGAGAATACAAAGATACAAAGGTGTTAATATCACAGTACTCACAAGCCAAGATATGGTTTGGTTGATGTAGTCAGGATCACAGAACAACTCGGCTGTTGACAAGAGCACACTAACTGCAATTATTTCCTAAGATTTAAAACAACACAAATACATCAGCACACCAATCATTCACTAAATTGGTTTAGGAGGAAATGTTTTCCTGAAAAATCGATAGCCTATGAATGTATTGGTGAAGCAAAATGTGGTGAAAAATGTGGTCAAAAAGTAGTGGAATAGTATCAGGACGACACCTGGTAAAGGTTAAATTGCTATCAAAAAAGCTGAGAAACGGGAATAAAATTCAGTCTTTTTTCAGATATAAGTAACTTTCTAGCAGTAACAGGGAGTTTCAAAAAGGACACGGGATGCAAAAGATTCTTTGTCATGTGGAGCAATGTATGCAGCTGCTGACAGTATATTTGTTTTTAAATTAGCAAAAAGCCTTGGAAAAAGTGCATATTGTTTCAATTTTGCCCTGGCTTGGGATAGTAACTTTTCACCAGTCGATAGTAGACCAGTGCCAATCATGAAGGAAACATGGCGAACACTTACCCGCAAGAAGTATCGAATATTTTTGTTATCGAAATCTGATTGTGGTAACAGAAGATATAATAAAACTTCGGATATATCTTGTAAATATTCTAGAAAAAGAAAGACAGAATGTAATCAGTCAGATGTCACATTTAAGAAACCACAAACCATTATCATATATTCCAGCTAAAAGATTTATAAGAATGCAGCTTTCCAAGACAAACACAAAAAAGAAAGATAGGGGGTGCTGCTCTGATGACTTCAAATGTGGTTCATTCGAGTCTCCTAGTTGCCTTGATATACCTATAATGGTTGCATCCATTATCATCCTATTTGCAATTTGTGCCAGATCCGGATTTCCAAATAGAATCAAATGGGATAAAGAAGCCTTGGCCAGCTCCACAATCTCTGATAGGATGCCCAGGAGATCTTTTCCATCATTCTCTTAGTACGACCCTGATCCTTTCTCTTGATGTGACCACACCTGGTGATTTCTTTTCCCCTTTTTGAAAAACCTGCATCTTAACCCTTAATAATATTGATCAATGGGGGCTCTACTTCCTTCAGGTGTTTTGTTTACTGATGTAAAAGTTTGATGCCAGCCCTGTTTGAAATTAATTGACTTTAAGTTTATATCTGAAAACTTAAAGTCCTTAATGAATACAAACTAGCATCATATTTTTGAGAAATACTTTTGTTCTGGCCATTCAGTTTCCTGGCATTTCATAGCTTTTTTCGACAGTTAATACATTTTTATTATATTCGATGTTGTAGGGTTTATTTCAAATTATTTTCTTTTTTGTTTTAAACGCCCCAGGTTTGATAAGCTTTGCTTCTTCATCTTCATGGTAAAAAATGATATTTTTGCGTTCTTGAAAACTATCTAGGCTAAGGTCAAAATAATAATAAAAAATGTTAGGATTAACAAAACACTTACCTTTCTCTTGTTCTTCTTCCAAGCAAATCGCTTCCCTCGTTCTCCCCTTTTCCATTTCCCTTTCAACTTGAAAAAACATTTTTTCGAGATTGATTTCTTCTTGGGTGTCTGCGTCGTCAGGAGAATCCCTTCCTGAGGCTATTAATGAAAAGGGAAGTTAAATCAAGAAGGATATCAATTCATTATTCTATCAGAGATGGAGATACTGTGGGGCAATGGGCATAGAAGCACCCCAAAGATTTTGTAAAAGATGATTAAGTGCCCTTTTTACTTTAAGAAATATTTCAGGATGAAAATAATCTTACCTCGGTCTTCTGATTTCTTCTTTGATAGTCTGTCCTTTGTGATTCCAAATATCTTCAAATGATTTGCGAAATCGTCAACAATTCTCTTGGTCAAATACGGGACCCATTGCACTTCTTTTGTTCTGAAATCCAAATAAAATCATCAAACACCTTTATACTTCATTATGGGGATTATCTAATGCGCAATACGTTTAGATGAACTTCTGTTGTGCGAATGAGAGTAAAGAACAAACTAGGACTTCAAGTATTGACTATGGGGAGTTATGTGCTGCATACCACCGTTCACCATACCGTTCACCTCCAAGGAAAAACCTCTTGTGGCCTCTCTTAGACTAGCAAATTGTACATAAAATTACTCTCTCATTAATGGGCGTATCAAACGTAATAGGACCTTATTTACTACCATATGAAGTGGTACACGGCATGCTACTGCTTATTGCTTAAAAAAGGGTCCATTTGTGGCCTTTCAATTGCTAGCACATTAAACAAAAACTCAATCCATTCAACTATATTCAGAAACACTATTTTGAGACCTATTTACCGATCTATTTCCGTTTTAATCGGTAAGAGATGGGTTTCTTGCTAACAAATATGTACAAAAGTTTCAACGAACCTGCTAGCAAAAGTGATGATTGCTCTCTGGAGCACTTGTCTTAACTCGTAAAGAAAAGATTCGTGATCACTGATAGTTGGGTACCAATAGTCGATGTAGTCACGCACGAATAAATCCAACACCTACAAATAATACTGATGTTTATAAAACAATTAAAAACTAATTGTTTACATTGAAATTAGAATTACTGACTTCATTAATAAAGAGGAAAATGAAATTTCGGCTATTTGTTTGATTGCAACGGTGGTGCTTAGGTATAAACCAGCTGCTTTTGTGCTAAAGATTCTAGACAGTGTGAGCTCTAAACTTCTACTGAGGCGTAATTAAAATTGAATGGTTTTTTGGTGGGTATTAATCCCTATTCCAATTCCAATTCCAATATTGCTGTAGCACAAATGAGTACAGAAACACACTAGAGCACATCACATTATTTAACAAACTTAACTTTATTCATTGAGGTTTTCTACCGCACCCTTGATGGAAACAATGTCTTGCCTTTGCCAGGCTAGATTGTTTAGAAACTCACTAGGATGTTGTTTCAGATGAGATAACAAATTATAGCCTAAAGTGACAGATGAGGATTGTGGGAAACTGAATAAGAAATACATGTATAGTTAATTATCCATAGTTGATCCCTGACGGGATATGGTGCTAAATGTGGTACAAGTTTTCGGGAAAGAATAAAATTATGCGGCAGGGTATAAAAATCGATACTAAGTACCTAAATGAATAGATTTCTGCCTGTTTTAAGCTTTCTTTGTAATAGGTTAAACCTTCGAAGAGGACAATTTTATAGGGCAGGGTCAGGATATAAAAGATTTTGCGACACCCCCATTGCTTTAAGTGGCGGAGTATCCCCCAGAGTCTTTCATTTAGAGAGGGAATAAAAAGTACCTCCTGTATCGCTGCATCCATCGAGCTTGAGCCAGTCAGTCTTTTGTCGTATCTGAAATTCTGTTGAGCATTTTCTATTGATTCAAATATGGACAGAATTCCTCTGTGGTTATCCTCGTCTGACGATAAAATAGGGTCGTTCTTCAATAACTCAGATTTAGATTTTTGGAATGCATGGTTACCAATCACAGCTAAAAATCTGCAAGAAATAGAAATGCAGGTCAATTCAAGAATGAGAATTAATTTAGGAAGAAATCAATGGATAATAGTTGCCTGAAATGAAGCAGGATTAAAATCAATCCAACTAATTTTTGTGAATGAAAAATGGCCTAAGCATGATTCTATCCCACTCTAACTCAAACCCATAGTAAGTGGTGGTGTAATTTATGAAATTGATGTGACCTGGGCTGGTTGATTAAATCAACCGCTCCGATATCTCAGTTGGTAGAGCAGTAATGCGCCAAATCAGTGGTCATGGATTCGAGTCCTGCTCGAGTCATCTTTTAGGCTATATTTACACTATATGGGTAAGGGGGCGAATACGGTATAGAACTATGTAGTTTTAGCCTTTCATCTACACAATACTGGTACAGTTATGAATTGAAAATGGCACAAAATGATTACGGAACTCTAATCGACATTATCAGCATAGTGTTAGCGGTAAATACGTCTCTCTAACTGGCTTTAAGCGAATACAGCATAGTGTAAACAGCTGATAATGGCACCACTTCCATGTATGCTTCAGTACGTGATAGATTTTTAGCTAGATAAAGCTAAAAACTGATAATAGAAATGACACAATTGATAATTGTATTAATTTTGGGCTGCCATAGTGTAAACGGCAATAAACCAATGCAGCATGAAATTATGTTGTATTCATCTTGTACCAGTGTAGTGTAAATGTAGCCTTATTCTCACAAGTAAATTTGATTGGATGATATACAATTTGGCCTGAAAGGTGGTACACACTTGTTAACATGGCTCACAATTAAAGTGGGTGAACTAGAAACTCTGATGCTTTTCATGGAAACAGATATTCTTTGTTTTGAGCATCAGAACCCGCAAACAAATGATTAAATGACAACTATGGGGTTGAACACTACCACAAATATTGATCAACCTTGAATACCAATTCCCTCTAGGGAGGAGTTAGTGTAGGCTCTTTCTTGTGTTATGATATCGCAAACACATAAGGTTCCTCAGGCAAATAGAGTCTGAGAAATGTGGAATTCCTCCCATGTGTCAAAAATTTAGGGAAAACTCAAAAACCTCTGAAAGTTGTGATTTTTAACTTCAATACCCAAAACAGAGCTAAACGACCTACAAGTGCAGTCAGAAATCAGGGAGTAATATTTGTTCATTATATTGCCTCTGTTTTGGATTTAAAATTTTGCAAAATCAAGCAGTCTAAGACTTGCCAACCTCCTCCGTACAAAAACCGAGAGATTGTTTTATGTCTGCAATCTTCCATTGTTTTTTTTAATTGCTGATGCCTTTGAACTTTAAAGGGAAAACCTGGTGAAATCTAGGGAGTTGGCAAGTCAGTAGTCCTTATCATAAACCTTTTAAGAACCTAATAGAATATTTTTTTCTTCTTCAAGACAAATTAAGCCCCCTAGAATTGTTAAACACTCCAATATAAATAAAGTTACTAACCCTGCCAGTAAGACAATGATGTATACCAGGGTTGACAATATTCCAACGACACCAAAGGTTAAGACTGAAAGAACTGAAATAGCAAGAATCCATGCAAGATATCCCATCTTCTAGAAAACAAATATGTTTTATTTGTTGTTAGAAAATAGCAAGTAAGGCCAAAGTAATAGAAGTAAACCAGCCCTAGCAATAAGTGGATGGCCCCGTCAAATTGTCCATGTAGAATCCATTGCAAGGCTTTGCCAGATATTTAGGAACAATACAAAACCATGTGATCCATGGTTTGAGTCAAACCCCTTGCTGGATATCTCCTGCATAAACTATATAGATTCCACCCTGGGAGATAGAAAATGTAAACTTAAGGTATGATACATTAAAGCTATAATTCACTAATTCACACAATGTTTCAAAGAACTTCTGGGCTTAGGCTTATATCGGTAAAGCCAGGTTTTATCCAAGTAGACTATCACAACTTAACGGTGAGGGGGCTATCTCCCATCAGAGTTCAAAAAATGTAAGTAAGTAAGTTTGTGTTTAACATGCCATGCTGCAAGAGGCCTTTTTTCCACTTGAGGCACAGGAACCGTAGTTTGGTTTAGTGTCCCTTATGGAGGACGGTGGAGTAAATTGTTTAGTTAACACCTTGAAGGTCACCCATCCAGATATTTGCCTGTTACAACAGTGCTTGACTTTGGTTGCATGTTTTTTTACTTTTATTGACAACAGCTGGGCAACTGAATTGGCAAACTCTTGCATGTGCAAGATACCTTACATCTCTCACACCACAAAATTTACTCCAGAGGAGCAAAGCGACCAGACCAGACAGCAGCGTATGGTGCTTGCACGCACGAGTTTAACAATAGAACAATAGGTGTGGAACAATGAAATAAAGACTCTTTCATACGTAAGATCTTCTAGAGTTCTGCCATGCTTTACAGACTGGGGAAGGGGGCTCGCTTATCATCTCCCTAGGGGTAGCAGGGGGATCCTGACCCCCCTCTTCTCTACTGGCTACCACCACTGGCTCCTTGAGGATAGGAATGTAAAAAAATTAAATATCCGTTGTCAGATTTCAAAATTAGGATGGCAGGGCCGGAGAGAAGGATAGAGAAGGTAAGGAAAGGTAAAGGTAAAGAGGTAAAGATAGGAAAGAGAAGGAGAAGGATCTGACCCTGGATACTATGTATTCTACAATCGATCACACGCTGATGTGAATGATGAGTAAGCCCTGATGCTGAATAGGCCTAAAAAATACATCAACATGCCTACCACTAACTCGAGAGTTCTTACTCACCATTCACTTTGGCATTCAACTTGCACGCACCCAACAACAGTGACATTTATTCTTATTTCATTTTCATGGCTGGAAGCAGCATCTTGCCTTCTGTGCCATTTTGTTTTCAGCAGCAAGATTTGTTTGTTGTTTGTTGCAGGAAGTTAATGTTGTGCTGGAATGGTGTATTGCTCAGGGTTGCCAGATTTGTACTATGGGAAAAACGCCAGTTTGTTGAAAAATCAAGCCAGATTGCCCAAAAAAAAGCCAAAAAAATTTTTCCAGAGAAAAGCCCTATTTTTACTCAGTAAACGACAAGAAATAAGGCTTGTAAGAAGTTTTAAGAATCTATAACTATTGTCTAGGTCTAACAACCGATTAAATTTAATTAAGCCTATTGGGAAGCGCAGTGGAGAGGCAAGTATGGTGAATTTTCCAAGTCTACACCTAATATAAGGGGGAAGCTGGGTGCCCGGCACGCATGCAATGACTGAGTCAATGCCCAGATAACTGGAGGTCTGGGGGCGCCGCAAGCCCCCCAACGGTTCAGGGTAGGGCCCTAGCAGGGGTCGAGGGGGCGGAGCCCCCGGAAGCTCTTGAGATTGTAACTTTTCTGAGGGCTTTTATTGGCTTAGAATCCTCCATATGTTAGAACTATATGAATGCAAACCATGTAGAAAAAGTGCAAATACAAACCATGAACAGTAAATGAATATGATACTATATTTGATATCGACCATAGACTTAAAAGAGTCAAGTCAAGCAGTATGGAACAGACAGGGGCGAAAGGGATTCAAGAGGATCAACAAAGTATTTGGATGCAAAATGTTGGGCTAACAAACTTTTTTGATGAACAAACATGGGCCACGAAAATCATTATCATTAAAACTATCAAAAAGGTCACGAAATGTTTTCTAAACTCTTGTATTGGGCTACAAAATTCTAGAAAACCGCCTCCCCCCTTTGGTTCATACTCGAAGAAAGCTCCCTAAAGACATTTTATCGCAAATTTTCGAATCAGCAAGTATCTAGGGTCCACTGTTACACTCGGAAAAACCAAAATACTGCCTATTGTTTAGGGTTTCAAGAAGTTAAATTACATAGAAAACAATAATCATAATTTTTGTTGGTAAAGCCAAGAAAACGGCAGAATTTTGGAAAAAGCCAAGGTCAATTTTTTCACGCCAAGCCCTTCCAAAAAAAGCCAAAAATGAGGAATCTGGCGTTAAAAAAGCCAATCTGACAACCCTGGTATTGCTTAAAGAGGTTTCAGAACCTCAGGAGGTTGAATTGAATCAATGCAAAAATTTCAATTCTATTTTATGATTAAAACCAAAACTCGACGTGGGCTCTGAAAGGAGAAGCAAATGAAGTATTTGAACAATTCCAACCATTAGTAGATCAATCTTGAATTGCTCATAATGGCCTGGAACAAGGCAATAAGAGTCCATACTTACCACTACGATGGTTGTGACAAGACTACAACAAGTAGGGGAAATTGCCCCCTACAAAATTTCATGGCTAAGGGGGGTTTTGATTATGCAATAGAATTTTGAGAAAAGAAGGGCTTAGTCTTCCAAGGTGTTAGTTTTGTTATTGGTTTCGATTGTGCATTTATTTCTTTCAACCCTTTCTCACAAGAAAGAGCAAAAATAACCTGGTACGAATTCTATAAAGTGGCTCAACCCCCCTAAGATCTGGTACCAAGCCATGATGCACCATTGTCCGCTTTGACCCCTGTCACTCCCTGCTTGAATGGGATCAAGGACCAATCTTCATTTCATGAGGAACATCTTGGAGGGGGCTACAATTAGAAGTCATTTATACGTAACCATGCCCCATACATTTTCTTTAGGTACTATCAAGAGCAATCAAGCCCCCCCCCCCCCCCCCCCCCCCCTCCTAACCTGCAGACAAAGAGGCCAATAGATGAAAGATAACAATTATTTGTTTCAACAAGATCTTGAAAATCCATATACGTATCTACATGTATTTGTATATACAATAATATACAGCATTGAAAATAAAAATGCACATCTCACAAATATTCAAAACAAATATACAATACATTTTTTTGAAATATTTTGGTGCATTAAATGCAGATGTTTTTAGAAATAAAACAGCAGAAAAGGATAGATAGATACAGGTTAAAAAGTTTGGAAATGAAGGAGTTTTTCAAGTTAAAAGTTTATTAGAGATAGTTGAAGAGTGTATGACTGGAATGATTTCGGGAGTCACTTGGAAAACACTGGAAAGAGAGGTCATTCTTGGAGCAGGTGTCAACTTCAAATTGGAATAAGTGTGGGAATGCCCTGGGAGGGGAATGCCCCATTGCGGACTGTACTTTTTCATGTTCAGGGAGCTCTTTTGTTTCTAATAGGGGAATACTTTACCATCAGATGATCTTATCAGGTGGAGGCAATAATAATTGTCAAAGACATCTTGCCAAACTAGTACATATTTGGTTTAGGGGTTTAAATGCACTTGCATTTGTATGTGCAAATGTTTTCATTGTTAACATATTCTGGAAATTCTCAAATTAGAGATGCTAACTTTCCTATTTATTTTTCTCTATCTTTTGGTAGAGCAGAGATCCTGCCAATTGGCAAATCACTACCTAAAATCTCTCAAACTTATCAAGAAAATCCTTTGTCTCAACACGAATCCATAAGAAGTCTCTGGAAAACTGTTTGTTCTCAAATAAATCTTGTACGCTCTGAGAGGGAATAGAAAACCCCTCGGACCCTGCATCTCATCTAATATTACTGCGTATTCTAATTTTTTATAAGAATCATGTTTCATCCTGTCTTCTATTTGCACCCCCCTCCTAACCATCCTCCATACCTATAATCCCAGAAGCGTAGAAAAATAACTAAAATCTGCTATCACTGCTGCATAGAAACTATATACTTCATGGATGTTCAACTCTTCAGGCTATCCTTCAATGTTTCAATTTCTTCTCGCAACAATTTATTCTCTTCTCTCAATCTTCTATTATCTTCATTAACTTTCTCGTCATCAGAAAAGCTTCCATTTCCATTTGGGCAAATAGTTTCTTTTCTTTCTACAGTTGAGTTGACACTGCTTTCTGAAGACAGGGAGCCAGATCCACGATGGGAAAGGATTTGTTTTTCCAAAAACTCGATCCGGTTCTCTAACTGCAAATAACCCTTGATCAGGTCTTCTTTGCTCATCGAATGCAGAGCTTCTGCATGTGTTGCTTCATACATTTCAGTAAAATCTTTCTCATAAAAACTCTCGTCTGAAGTCACACTCTCAATTTCCTCAACGTCCGCTTTAGATATCAAAGCCGGGCTGTGATTGTAGAAATCCGGACTCAAATCCCGGAGGTCCGGTTCAATAGTATCGTGTTCGTCCATCAAAAACTGGGTCGTATTGTACGGTGCTATGGGCCTTCCTTTTTGCCTGATTTCTTCCCTCCTCCGTTCCGCTCTTATGGTGTCTCTCTCGTTTAATTTTCTCTTTTCTTCCCATGAAAGTTTATTGTAAGGTCTCCATTTATACCTGGGCTTCCTTGGTTTATGCTTTTTGGAACCTCTGCGGTGTTTTTTCCGTATTTTGGCTGCTTCTTCGGGTTTGGGGGGTGCCTCCGTCTGCACGCCCCCTCCGCGTGGGTTTGTTTTGGCCTCCGCCACAGATTCTAAATTAGTCTCGTCGCACTTATCTGCCCGTTCGACTCCTTCACTCGTCTCACATCTGCCGTCTTCCATCTTGTACAGCTTGTCATCAAAGGGACAGCTTTAATAAATGTTTACAACAATTTTTTATGCTTTTCTGCGAGTTTAGTGATGCTAAATACCGATAGAAAGTATAGATACACTTTCCCACCACAACTTCATCGCAAAAGTTTTCTGTCTAGTTTGCAATGAAGAAACGTTTCAAGTACACGACATTCTCTGTTATCACGTGACTCTATTACTTTCTCTGATTGGTTTGATATGAAACCTTAACCCTATCTATTTAGTTGTCCTGTGGAACAGAACAATGGGACCCTAAGAATTCCAGGATGCTTAGCATAGAGTATCTTGTTGTTGTTGTCAATTTATTTTGATTCGATTTAACAGCGTAGCTAACAATATATACATATATACATACATACGCAAAGTTAACTAATCAAAATCGAATATACCTACAAAAACAAATTAGATAAATTATGACATATACATAATCATACTGATAGAAAATAAATCAAGATATCAAACTACACTGACAGGCCCTACATTTGCAACCTGGCCCGTCCCATTTTTTTATTAGATCTTTAAAACTTTTCAAATTTTCTGCTGATTTCAGCTCGTATGGAAGGCCATTCCAAATTTGTGGCCCAATAGACATCAGACTGTTTGACCCAAATGTTGTTTGATTGGGCCTAACGTGGGCTAAGTTGTTTGGATTTCTTAATGAATAATTTGAAGACCGTAATCTAAATATGTTTTGCATAAAAGGTGGGTTTAACTGTTTCACTGTTTTGAATATTTCAATGCAAAGGGTTCTTTGGCGAGCAATAAGCATTGTGCATTTATCTGACTTCAAGAGCAAATTGTTATACGAACTTGTATGATCATTATACAGAAATCTTAGAGCACGTTCTTGTAACTGTTCAATTTTCTGTAAAGATTTGGAAGTTGAAAGATACCAGACCAAGGGACAGTAATTAAAATTTGAATATACAAAGCTCTGAACAAGAATCTTTTTCTCATTAAAACCTATAAACGCCTTTAATCTTTTAAGAACATTTAATTGTGTTGCAGCCTTTTTGCAAAGGTTCGAAATATGTGGGTCGAAATCAAGTTTATAGTCCAACGTCACTCCTAAAAGTTTTACAGTCTCCTCGGATTTGATTATTTTGCCATTAATGTTAATCTGTTCTCCACTAGTATTTGTTTGGTTTTTTCTGAGCAATAATGCATGGAATTTTTCAGGGTTTGCAATCATTTCATTGTTTTCTAACCACCATAAGGCAGCTCCGGTTTCTTTTTCCAAAATATTCACAAGATCGGGCATGCTTTTAGAAAAATAAACAAGTGTGTTGTCATCAGCGTAATTATAAAGCGTTGCCTGTTTTATGAAAAGAAATAAATCATTTATGTAAAAATTGAACAGGATAGGTCCTAGAACGGAGCCCTGGGGTACGCCAGATAATACCTCTTGAAAAGAACTATAAGTGTTATTTATCCGAACGCATTGTTTTCGTCTTTTGAGATAAGAATAAATAAGAACTAGTGCATCTTCATCAAATCCATATGCATGTAATTTGGCAATGAGCAAGTCATGTGGAATACAGTCGAAAGCTTTCGAAAGATCCATTAGAATAATAATAATAAATTCTTTGTTTAAGGTTGGCGTGGCTCATAGCACAAGGCTAATTAATGCCAACCATAGTTAATAACAACACGAGTAATAAAAGCAAAATACAATTTAAGTTTAAAAGCTATTCTAAATATACCCTAAATTTACAATGTAAGTTTTACATAATCTACAGTTGCACTTCAGATTCAAAAATTTAATGTCATTTTTAAAATGTTTTACGGAATGGGACTCCTTTAAATGCAATGGTAAGTCTTTCCAAAGATTTTGTCCTAAAAAGCTTATATTTTCTAATCCATAGGCTGTGGTCCTAGGTTTAGGCGCATATACGTTGTTCGTAACTCTTAAGTTATAATTTATCTTTCTCTCCACAAAAATTTCTTTCATAAAGGAGGGATTTAAATTCATCTTTGTTCTGTAAATTTCGGTGACGAGCAACTGCAGATTTCGTTGATGAACGGAGACTGATTTATCTGTAATTAGCAGTTCTTCAAAACTGGAGGTATGATCTTGATACGCTATACGTAGTGCCCTTTCGTGGATTTGGTTAATTTTTGCATTGATATGTCTGTCATGAAACATCCATATCAACGGACAGTAGCTAAACTGAGACATAATAAAGGATCTCATTACCATTCTAGTTTTTTCTTTGGGCATATATGTTGAGGCTCTTACAAGAGCATGTAGCTTCTGGCTTGCCTTCTTACAGACCATATCTGAGTGTTGCTTGAAATTTAGCTTTTGGTCAATCACGACACCTAACAATTTTTCTTCATTGCTCTCTTTAATCACAGAGGGACCAATATTTATTGAAATTTCTCTATCTTTTTCACCGAATACTAAGAGGTGGCATTTTTCTTCATTTAATTTCATAAAATTTTCTGCAAACCAATTGCTTAGTTCAGCAGCATTATTTTCAAGCCTTAATGTAACCTCCTGTAATTCTTGATGAGAACAGTAAATTGTCGTATCATCTGCATAATTACAGATTTCAGTCTCATTCAACAAAAGAAATATATCATTAATAAATATATTAAACAAGAGTGGCCCTAGAACTGATCCTTGAGGGACACCTAATTTCATTTCTTTCCAAGAGCTGAATGAGCCATTTACTTTTACTCGTTGCCTTCTACCTGTTAGATAGCTATGCATCATTCGTATGGAACTTGTGCTAAAGCCGTATGCCTCTAATTTAGCAAGCAAAAGTTCGTGGTTGAGACAGTCAAAGGCCTTGGATAAATCCATTAACACTGCTCCAACGAAGCCCTTGTTATCTAGGGTCTTCTTACAAGTATCAACTAATTTTAGCAATGCATGCTGGGTATTGTACCCCTGTCGATAGCCACAGATTTTAGGTGAGAGAAACTTGTTCATAATGGGTAACATTTGATTAGCCAAGAGTCTCTCAAAAACTTTGGAAACAGACGGTAATACTGTTATTGGTCTATAGTTTTTCTTCTGAAATGAGTCACTATTTTTGAAAAGGGCGCTAACATCACCGTCTTTCATTTCATCGGGGAAAGAGTTTCTGTCCACACTTTTATTGAAGAGGTCTAGCAGGTAAGAGGCAACGATGTCAACATTATCTTTAATAACCTTAGCGGGTATACTACGGATAGGCGAAGCCTTCTTAGTATCGAGGCTATCAACTTGCCCAAGAACCTCTACAATAGAGGCCCTTTTGAAGTCGAAAGCCTCTATATTTTCACTATGGTTTTTTATCAATATTACGCTAGGATGAGAGCGGTATTTTTCGATTGCAGCAGTAACTGGATCTGAAATCTCATTGCCAGTTGATTCAGTTTCATTATTGCCTGCAATATTCAAAGATTTTGTAATGTTAGCGAAATGGTCATTCAATATTGTTGCGACAACGTGGTCTTCCGAAACAATCTTATTGTTTTCCATTAAAACAATTGTTGAAGAAGTTTTTACCTTGTCATTGAAAAGGGGTTTTACTGATCTCCAAAATTTCCTATTATCCGTCAGGTTCTTAATGTCTACCAGATAATCATACCTACCAGATAGTCATTATCGAGATTAGACCTCCAATCTTCGATCAGACGTATCAAGACGTGTTGGGTTCCATATGCTTGTCTATAGGCCGCAATGAAGACAGACAGCGTGTTATCTAAATGTTGAATCAGTTGCTGTTTTAAGACTTTCTCGTATATCTTTGAAAAGGGAATGGGAACACTAACTGGGCGAAAGTTCCTTTCTACTGTGCGATTTGGCTCCCCCTTATCTAATGGGCAAACTGCCGCTTTTTTTGCATCATTTGGAAAACGGGAATTGCGAATACTGCAGTTTATTGCCGTGGTTAAAGCACTTGTAAGCTCATTTGCAGCTAGAGATACAAGCTTCGGGGGTATCTGATCTTCACCGGTGGATTTCCTGCCATCCAAGGATTTTAATAGTTTCCCAACTTCTTGATTGTCTATCTCGTGAAATGTGAAGGCGTTCAGAACTTGCTCTGGGTTTTGAATAATAGCTAGGACACTGGGGTGGTTTTTGTACTTGTCAAGAATCAAGCGAACAATTTGGCAATCATCGGAAATTCCAGTATCTTTAGCAAGGCTAACAGGCTTCTTACCGCTGGATTTCTCTACTATATTTACATAGTGATCGTTGAAAATCTCCGTTAATACCTGGTCATCAGTTATAACGGTATCATTTTTTACAAGAGAGATATCGCTATTCGTAAGTCCCCCTTTATTTGAAAGAAAGGGTTTAACAAGATCCCAAAATTCTTTATTAGACATAGTACCATTTTTAGTTGCTTCTTTAAAGTGGTTTTTCATAGCCTTCTTTCTTATGGAGACACATTTATTTCTCTGCTTTTTGAAATTAGTTATATTTTCTGCAGTAGGGTTTTTATGTAGTCTTTTTTTGAGCCTTGATCTGGTATAAATTGCCTTTTGTAATTGCTGATTCATAAAAGGGGCAGTATTTCCCCTCTGGACTTTAGTTTTTAAAGGAGCATGGTTATCTACAAGTTTTCGGAAAGCAGATGAAAGATTCCTATAAGACAAATCCGCATCATTTAAATCAGCTTTAAAATCAATATTCTTTACATCTTGCTGAAATTTTTCGGGGTCAAATTTCTTATAGCTACGATATCTAGTAACTTTAGGTTTGAGACGGGGAATGTGTGTTCTCATGAAAGTTAGGACAAGACCATGAAAATCGCTAAGACCAGTTTCAAAAACGGTGGTATTTTGAAAACATCTGGGTTTATTCGTGAGAATGACGTCAATCGACGAACTATGATTTTTTGTGAAACACGTCTTATCCTTTACTAAATTGGACAGTCCAAAAACATCACAGAAGGAAATTAACATAGTATATCCGGGATGGTGAATATC
Organism: Pelagia noctiluca; assembly: GCA_963924455.1. Lineage (NCBI taxonomy): Eukaryota > Metazoa > Cnidaria > Scyphozoa > Semaeostomeae > Pelagiidae > Pelagia > Pelagia noctiluca. The sequence goes on along the minus strand of OZ004315.1, from coordinate 2,222,096 downwards.
ATGAGTGTCAATGTTGATATCGCCCATGATCATAACATTGTCATATTTGTCCAAGGCTGTGTTTAAGCACGAAGACAGTTCTCTGAAAAATAGTTCCAGGTTAGAGGCATCTGGCGGTCTATAAATGCTACAAATAGCCCACCTCTTTTTGCAAACCATCAGATCAGAACAAATTATCTCGATAGTGGGACTCTCAAAAGTAGAGATTCTATTGCAAACAACCCCTTTCCTAACGAATTGCATCAGGCCCCCGCCAAATTCATTCCTATCACGACGGATTGGCCTCTGGTAGTTATTTACTAGAAAGATTTCAGTTTTGAAATCTGAATTTAGTTTTGTTTCCTCTATTACCAAAATATCAGGCAGGCATCTTTCCATCACCAATCTTAAATCAGTTATTTTGTTTCGTAGACTATTTATATTCAAGAATCCAATCAAAGGATTGTTTGGATTTTTTGTTCTCAGTTTAAAGATCCCCCCAATGTCACACGAAGTATTTGGTTGCGTGGATCTGTCTGAAGATGCAGACAAAGAACTTTCACTGGAATTATTTGAAGATAAATTTTGGCTCTTTTCTAAGGAGTCTGGTGAAGTACCAAGGCCTGATGGGCATATTGTATCAGACATTTGTGAAAGACTTAAAATAGAATTTGTTTTTATACTCAAAGCTATCTCAAAGTCGTCTTGCTTAGTAGATGACATTAAGGATGTTTCAGAAAGCTGATTTGCATACGAAAGTTCAGTTGGGCTGTTGGTTAAACATTCTGAACGAAAGGTGTAATCTGGGTCGAAAATTTCGTTTCTGTCCTTTGATGAATTAGATATACGTTCGGTCTCTAGAGATAAGGATCTTGGACAAGGTTCAAGTACACTAGTAAGTGAAAAGGGGATACTGCTAGTCGGATGAGAATTACGTTTTCTTAGTCAGATAGTGTTGAGGTAATTAACAAAACTGCCCCCTAAAACATTTGTACCCTGGTTGTTTAAGTGAATGCCATCTTCGAATAACAAGTAACGCCAGTTTTGATCAAATGTTTCATGTCTTATAAAAGAAATCTGGTTACCTGCGAGTGATTTTTCTAAAAGCAAATTCACCTGAAGTCTTTTTCCTTCCATAAGGTCCGAGTCTCCTCGCGCCAGTATGCTGGATACAGCAACATTTCGGACTGCTTTTTTCGAGTTTATTGCAATTTTTGTGATCTTTTTTGCGATTACATCGGGTTCATCTTTTCTTAGGTCATTGGTGCCGCAATGTATAATCAAATAATCTGGCTCTCTCTTCAGTGTTGGGATAATATAAGATTCCATATCATCGGTAGTTGCACCTGGAAAAGTTTTAACAAACGAGTTCATTTGTCTCACACTTCGATTTATTTCCTGCTTTCTAATTCCTTTTATGATTGAATCTCCAACTATGCTAACTGTTGGTCTTTTCCTGTTGAAACGCCCAAACGATGCAGAGTTTGGCATCCCTGCATGCATTTCAGAGCTTGCTACTGTTGGCTGATCCCGTGGGGAGCTTCTTTGTCCTTGCAGTACGGCAGTTGAAAAGGAGACATCCCTGGGGTTTATGTTTCCATGAAGGCGTGCGATGTTTGGATCCCCTCGATTGCTTGGATTTGTTTCCATTTGTTTGTTATCATTCCGGGGAGCAGGTCTCTCTGTTGATTGTTGTTGTCTCTCTCTTAGGAGCAGGTCTCTCTCTTACTTCTTCTGCGTAACTATCTTCCCTTGGGCCCTTAGATCCTTCTTTGGACGCTGCAAAAGATCTTCTGACTGCACTGTGAGAGGAAGTTTGATCTCTCTTGGGATTGTTTTCTGCAGTTGTAGGTTTTTCTGCAAGTACGTTGTATCTATTCCTATTTTCGTATAGGTCTTGCTTTTGCACTCTTCTAGGAGCTTTAACTGCACGCTTTGGGAGTTGCCAGATATCATCACTTAAGCTACAATGCTCTGTGGATTGTTGCAACACATGATTCTCCTCCGCTGAGACACCCCAAAGTTCATTTTTTTGGCTTTCTTTAGAATGTTTAGATTCAAAAACATTATCAAAAACATTGCATGGGCCTAAACCAACGTCTTCTCTTTTTTCATTATTTTTGTTATGAATTTTTTCCATTTTCATTTCTAGGTTTTCCAGTCGTAATGAAAGATTCTCTTCATGTAAAGCTTTGTTTTCTCCCTCCAAAATTGATATTTTGGACAACATTTCTTGGAGTTTCTTTGTTTGGCTGCTGTCTGTGCTCGTTCTTTTCACATCTTTCTCCGCTATCCGTTTCAAAATTTCTGTTACTTGCTTCTCTATTACCAGCAATCGTGTATTTATTTCTTTAGGACTCTCAACCATATTATCCTCCCATATTTGTTTCTTCAGGACTTTCAACCATATTTTCTACCAAATCTGGTATACTTTCCTCGCTTTCTGTTTCGCTGCGAGAAGAATCCGCAAGCCTATCCTCTTCTTTTGATTGTTTTCTCGGTTTTTTCAAACTTTGAGCACTACTTTCCACAATTTTCAGGGATTCAACACTATTTTTGGGTTTATTTGTGGCTAACATCATTGTTATCTAGGCCATGACTTCTCAACAAAGCCGAGCAAATTTTCTCCGACGTTGCTCGCTGCTTTGCGGATGTTATTTTCCTTATAGCATCAAGAATCAGCTTTTCAGCTTCCTCTGGCTCAGGAACATATTTAGCTGCCATTCTATCTATAAGAGATCAGCAATTTACAAACGAAAACTTCGAGAATTCAAGTACTTGTACGAGCGAGCAAAAACACGTCCGTTCATTACTGGTGGAGGGGCTACGCTCTCTTAGATTCCTGTATGATGTGGGGGTCATAATAAAATAAACACCGTAGAAATATACGCTTTAAGATGGGTCAAGGGGTGAAAACAAAATAGAGGGCTGGATATTTTTTATGGACAGCGTAGAAGCTGCAAGCGTTGGTACTCTGAATTGAAAGAACAAGGTAGCATAATCTGGCAAATTAAATCATCTTGGTACGTGAAAAACACGCTATTTGATGTATATGTTCTTCGCTTTTCTTCTGAAAGGGCTGTTCTGTGTTTCACTTTACCATAGCTATGCTCGTGCTCTGGGAAATTGCCTGATATGTCGGGATGAAGATTAAATGGGCAGGCTATACTTCGCGAATAAACTTCTTGTAAGGTAGGTTTTTCATAGCGAAATCTCTTTTAGTTTTGAAATATAATATTAGTTCCGGTGTCTAGCCTGTTAGCCATGGGTCCAATCCAATGGTCTTGAGTCCATATTATATACCCTAGCTCTTAATTCCACACCGAGGGGCAAGAAAAGACCCACAATACAATTTGCGGGCTAAACAGTAAGTTCAGCGGGAAAGAGCGGGTAGGTGAGATGAAATAAACTTAATACATCGTATAAACTAAGATTTTGTATATAAACTGTATATAGGAAACAATCTGAAAATATATTTGTGCTATTTTCGTGCTAATGTTGGATTCAAATCTGAAATGGAAAGTCTCCCTGTGAGTCCAAATGGTCACAGCTGTGATGGGCCTAGCCAGGACTCGAACTCGAATCAACTTTCAAAAACAGCAGGAGTAGGGAGTAGGGCCTATCAAACATATTTCAAGCATACTTTTGAAAACATGAATCGTTTGAGGAAACAAAACTTGCTTTGCGATGTGACAATTCAAGTGGGGGAGACACGAATTCCTGCACATAAGATTGTCCTAGCAGCCTCAAGTTCTTATTTTGAGGCAATGTTTACAAACGACATGGTTGAAAGCCGAGAGCAGGTCATAGAGCTTCATGGTATGGACCCTACATCTGTTGAGACCATAATTGAATTCATGTACACTTCAGATATCGATATATCAGAGGATAACGTACAGTCAATACTACCAGCATCTACAATAATTCAAGTCGAACAAGTAAGAGTAATATGTTGCGATTTCCTCACCAAACAACTATCGCCAGTCAACTGCCTTGGTATACTTATGTTTGCTGATCTGCATGGCTGCACAAATCTTCAATCCTCAGCTCGTACCTTTGCACTGATGAATTTCGTGGAGGTGTCCCATACGGAAGAATTCCTACATCTGAACTTGAAATGTTTACTTGAGTTGATATCGGATGATAATTTGTACTCACACGATGAGGCACAAGTGTACTTTGCTGTCATGAACTGGATAAAATATGATCTCCCAGGCAGAAAACAGCATCTTCTAGATCTATTATCACTAGTTAAACTGCCTCTGCTCAGTAGAGATTTCTTAATGTTTACTGTTGAACCAGACGAACTAGTAAAATCAAGCGCTGATTGCAAAGATCTAATCATAGAAGCAATGAAATACCACTTGCTGCCAGAAATGAGACCTTATTTGCATAATAGCAGGTCGAGAGTGAGAAAGAACTTGTTTTCATCTGCGCTGTTATTGTCAGTAGGTGGGGGCAGTTTGTTTGCAATACACTGTGAATGCGAGTGTTTTGACCCCCAGAGCAACAAATGGTGTGTGATTGCCCCAATGGTGACAAGACGTTCAAGACTTGGAGTGGGTGTAGCATATGGCATGGTTTATGCTATTGGCGGATTTGACGGTTCTAATGACCTTTCTAGTGTTGAGATGTACAATCCTAAAAGCAATAAGTGGTCCTTTTCTACTTCAATGGGGACTAAGAGAAGTTCGCTAGGTGTAGCGGTTTTTCACAACCTCTTGTATGCGGTGGGAGGGTATGACGGTGCATCTTGCCTCTGCAGTGTTGAGAGGTATGACCCGTTATTGCAGCAATGGACGTCAGTGGCATCAATGACTCTGAGAAGGTAAGAATCTCTTTTTTGAGGACTGAGTTCATTTTGTTGTATGCACTTATTTTTTAACCCTGTTTTAGCCAAATTTACTACTCTAGAAGACCCTAACCAGAAGTGGATCAAAATGTGTCAATTATGAAAGAACTGTTCTAAAAGTTCTTATGGGCAGAGAGTCAAATCTTGGCGTCAGGTTTTTATATAAAGGTTTTCCTAACCTATTCTGATCAACATCTGGTCTCTCTTTCTGACACATAACATCAATGAGTACAGACGAAACGCTTGATGGCCCTTACTCAATATCCCTTTGAAAGTTAAAAGATTCAAGATAAACTACAAATAATAAATTCTTACATATGTCCTTTTCCTAACATTTAGTAATGGTGAATATTGGTTTCTTTTAGGAGGTACGTTGCAGTTGGAGTCGTTGGAGAATATATACTAGCAGCCGGGGGGTATGATGGAAACACCCACTTGAATTCTTTGGAGTCTTATGATACCGTTACAAATGTATGGTCGTTGAAAATGCCGATGAGAGGGCAAAGAAGCAACCCCTCATCAGCTGTGCTTAATGATTACTTCTATGTGATTGGTGAGTTATACTTTTGCATTCTTATTTGATTCATTTCCAAAATTAAGGTGTTCAAAACAGCTAATGGGCTTTCATTCTAACAATGATTCTACCAACCAATGCAAAAAGAAAACTGAATGGAACATAGGCAGTGGTGTAGGAGCTGGGGGGCCATGGGGCACGTAACCCCGAACGTTTCTGCCAAATTTTATGCCTGCTTCTTTTATATCTGAAAAGTGCCCCTTGAATTTTAGTCCAGAAGAAGCTACGAGTATGCCCCCAGACCCCCTGAGAGAGTTCACCTTTGATACACTTGCTCACTAATGCCCCTTTTTTATGTACCCACCCCCCTTTACAAAACCATCCTACGTCCTGACCTACACCCTCTTGAACGTCAAATTGAATTCAATTAGGACGGGGGTTTATTGTCTTTAAATATGCAGAGCCAAAGCCTTTTAGATTCTATGCGCATTTCTAATAGCGAGTAATAGCTTCAGAAATTAATCAAATTTTAGTTCCTTTCTGCACAAATATTGATTCTATCCGATTTCCAATTAAGGTGGAAGCGACGGTTCCTCCTGCCTAGACACAGTAGAACGTTACAGCATCCATGATGATATATGGGTTAATGTGTGTGCAATGTTCGACATCAGGAGCTCGCATGCTGCCGTCTCTATGAACAACTGTATTTTCGTCATTGGAGGCAATGATGGAAGCTCAAGCTTGAAAAGTGTTGAGAAGTACGACCCTAAAGAAGATAGCTGGAGCAGGATGGCTTCTATGAGTACGCGACGGAGTAATCTTGGCGGAGTTGTGGCTTGGGTCAATAGCTCTCAGAAGGATATTCCAAATTAGTTGCTTTTATTGAAATTGGTTATAACAATAGAATTTGTTACAAAGGTATAGCTTCACTCGGTTGGTAAATCTCTCCTATGAAAAAGTCAACTATGATAGACATTTCTTGGCGTTTACACGAGCATAAACAATGATCAAATCTAATTTTGAAAAACAATAAGATGCAAATGTGATCGTCTAATCCTTATCTTAAAGCTCTATCAGAAATGTGTCCATAATCAGTCGAGATTTGGACACAAAATTGCATTTAACGTGCTATACCTTTGTAACATATCCTAAGTAACAACATGAAGTTGCTGCTCTGTTTCCGTGTGATAGTTTTAATTGTTTTTAACTTCAGTATTTAAAAAAGACAAAAATTAGTCCTTTTTATATTTCTGTAATTTAGTGGCATGGTTTTAATTTCATTTCATTTATGTAATCAAATACTTAATTCAATTTCATCTCTTGTTATTCTATTCTATTCTATTTCATTATATTTCATTACTCTTTCGTTAATTCCTTTAATTGATTTTAATGTCTCATCTTCAATCCAGCCATCTATTTCAGGAAAATATACTCTTACCGTCTTAAAAGTAATGGAAAATAAGTGTAATTTTAAATCTTTGTAGTAGCGTAATAAATAGATATTAGCATAACTTTTTATACTGTTCACTGGAATCGAGGGTCGATCCCTGTTCAGATACACACTTTTTTTCTTATAAGGAACTGTTTATAAGGAACCTAGAACTAGAATTTCTTGTGAAATACAATGGATTCTTTTGTTCTATTGTTTCCTGTAACATTGGAGAACAATGTAGAATTTAAAGAACTTTTAGTACTAGGCCTAAAGGTAGGTTCCTTATAAAATAATAAGCGTGTAATACACGAAAATTAGGATTGAAAAACCTATATATGGTATCTTCATATAAATACTCTTTTCAAAACTTATGAAAACATGTGTAGGTTGCATACATGCGTGTGTGCCCCTTGATTTAGATGGGAAGGGAACACAACTTGTTTATCGTCATTGATGAACACACATGTCCTCAAAGTGACCGTGTAGATCATTTGGTAAGGTCCTTTCAATGTTGAAGGCTGTAGGTCACTCATGATGTTGTCGGACATTTTTACAATGTATACATTGGACATGCAAAATGACTTGTGTGTTCAGCAGAATGTCTAGTATCTACAGAATTCCACTCGTTGGTCATTCTACCTGCCTCGTTCTAAAGTGTTCATTCATGTGATCTGAATGCTCTGTGTCCCTAGAGTTCTGCGATAGGCGCTTTTTTATTTCCAGTTTTTATTCTTTCTATATGAATGATACATTCTTTCGTGCGCGTGCAAGGCTGCGTTTCGCATAAATAGCGAAGTATTCGTCTTGTTGAACACACGGGCATGGGGAGAAAGATGATGGACTGGTCGAAGATCGAAAGTGCAAGACAACATAAAAGAGTGCTGATTCTCCGAGAGTCCAAAGACAAGACCTAAGTGTGTCCAGTCAAGCACTACCGAACATTTTACAGAAAAAGAGGATGCAGAAAGCATGTAGATAAGAAGCACAGATGGTATTACTATTTCGATGAAAAGCCTTGCAAGCGATTGATCGACCAAGCAATAAGACAACAACCCACGCAGTATAAATCTAAGGACAGCTCGAGGAAACGTGCTGATACATCGAAAATTCCACATTATTCGATTACTGACGGTATTGAGAAAAGATACATGGAATGGTTGTGTGCTATTTGTGGAGGGGGTATGTCAGAGGTACAGGCAATGCAGAACGGAACACGAGTGATGAAATTCTTAAAATTTTGCAGCGAGGACGACGAAGAAGAGCTCACAACAGAGCATATCGACTATTGTATTGGTTCTGATGGGCTCGTATGTAATTTCATTGAGTACATAGGGAAAGAGTGGGGACTTGGTAGCTCTGCATAGTTTCGCTTTTTATAAGCCATCACTGATGTGATCGACTTCAGGAAATCGTGCGGATAGTCATATGCAGTTCTTGGGAACCTGGCTATCTCCGAAGTCTACATCAACAGAGGCAAGAGTGCATTGGCTAGACGCAAGATTACCGAGTGGATGAAGAATCGGTGGAAGTTCTCGCTGCTCATAACCAATGAGCGACAATGGACGAGATGGAAATGGTTGTACCACATCATCTGCCACTGTATAAGGATGTACTTTTAAGATGCAAGTCGTACCCTCTCACCTCTGTCAGTGCAGCAGAATTGACATTCGCGACTCGTTTCGTTTCTCTCCCTATCTCTTCACGAGAGTGAAAGGATCTCAACCGATGACTTATCAATACCTCACACTGAGTATGTTCGAGCAGTCGAAAGAAAGTGATGGCTTCGTCGACCAAACCGAATTCAAGACTCCCAGCAATACACATTCGATTCGTTGGCTTTCGACGAAACAAGTACGCAAATAATAGACGAATACATAGTGAACATTAGGCCGCTGCTGAATCCGAAATGCGACCACCTTCTCGTCCCACGGGGTGGCACTAAATTCAAGGCTATTGGAAACCCCATGTCAGAACTCGTCTTTCAAGCTATCGGTAAATATGTTCACCCGACAAGATATCGACAAATCGTGAAGACCGAAATCTCGCGAGTACTTTCTACCGAGGAACAGAGGTCGATAAGCCTGGACCAAAAGCACAGCTCTCAGGTAGCTAAAACCTATTATCAACAACGAAATTCTTATTGTATTGTTTGAAAAGTTTTATTTCTCTCAGAGGTAGTGAGCAGTGATGAGCATAAATGAGCAACAGTGAATAACAGTGAGAAAAAATAAATGAGAAATTTCGGTATCAAGGCTGGTCTCAATCTCATTTCACTTAATGATGTAATGAGTTCACGTGAGCTCAGAGAACTTGATTATATTTTTAAGCCTCTACTTTTCCTATGATTTCAAAATTATAGTTTTCATCATTATCATGCTTTGATGATAATAATGATGATAATACAGAATGATGCTAGTATATGATGATGATGATGATGAAAATAAACATGATACTCTCTGGTCTCTAATAGGCGTCCCCCCCGCTTATTAATTTTTAGAAAATTTTCCACCCAGGACATTCTTATTCCAACACCCCCGCTAATTAATTCTGGCAACGAGTTGCTAACAAGACAAAAGGAACACAACAAAACTTTGTGTGCCCTAAACTTATCAATACAAAAAAAAGAATTTCCAATGTGCACAATAGTATGGAATGTCCAACGCTGTTAACAATCACGTGTACGAATACAAAGATCTATCATGTGCATAGACTTGAAGTTGTTATAATCAAATGTTTGAATACAAAGATCTATTATGTGCATCGTTGTTATGTTATTGTTAAAGCTTCCATTTCCAAAACGAAAGTTTAGAAAATTAATTTTTCCATCCCCCTCCGGCTATTGATTATTGAAATATTTTCTAACCCCCCTTATCATTCCAACCCCATCGGCTATTAATTTTTTCGATTTTTTCCAACCCCCCTATCATTCCCACCCCCCGTTTATTAGAGACCAGAGAGTAATGAAGTTTGACGACGAATGATAGCAGGTGATAATATATTGGGTTTAAAACTTTTATTTTCCCAGCGTCATTGACCCATAATGAGTGATAGTGAATGATAATACAGATCAATTCGTGCAGGCGAGACCAGTCTCCATCTCAGTCTGTAATATGATGAAGATTGTGACTAAGTTTGTTGCCAGGAAAAGATCCCATTTTTGACGAAAACTTTTCAATGATTTCTTATTAATTTTGCTCTCGGTAGTTGTGGTTGCTGGACAAACCTTTGCTATCTATCAGATGATTGTTTAACTTCAGACATTTTTAACGCAGATGAAATAAGTAAAGGACACCAAGTTTTATATTTGAAAATTTCAACAACGCAATGCCAACATTCATGATACAATCATCTGAAATCCAACATCATTAATTTGTGTACTTAACAACAAAGTTATATAAAGCAGCTAATTCGTCGTTCGAGGACGATGTTGATATTTTTCGGATCTTCGCTCTTCTGGGAACGGTCATGGTATTTGGACGGCGTTTTCCTCTCACCGATTCACAGTGACTTGTATCACTGCTGCCTGCAACACTCGTTTTCTGGCTGGAAGATACGTGGGGTGTACTGCTCAGGTACGACTTGCGCCTATCATCGGACTGCCGCTTCATCTTCTCCTCCCACTGTGGAAATCTTGCCTTCAACAGATCCACGTCGAATTTGGATCTTGGCGTGTCCTCGATCAAAAGCCAAGCATCGTACATGGAGTCTGAGTGGTACGAGTGATTCCTCCTTCTTCGCTCGAATCTCTCAAGATCGTCTTCGGTTGGATTCAGCGATGCCCAGCGATGTTTGGACATGGTCGTCCAGAAAACCGCCTTGTGATAGGCGTAATTGTTGATGTCCACACTGACAATATAACTATCACTCTCATCTCTAGTCCAGTTGTCCGCAGTTGTATTTTCGTAATTGAGAATTGTTTTTTCTACCGTTTCAGCCGGAAGGATGTCTTCTGTCAGCGTGCTGGCACTGGTAACGATGTTGTTCAAGTCTTGCGAAAACTCGAGCTGCTCAATTTCCCTGACGTTGATTAACTCGGCTGCCCGCTTCTCTGTGAAGTCATTGTACAATGCTCCTTCGTCTTCCGTCTCAAAGGTTTGCAGCGGCTCCTCGTCTGCCCAAAGTGGCGTTCCTTTGAGGAGTTCAGAACACTGCATGCAGTTCTTCCTCAGCCAGTTAGTTGCGTATGGGTTTCTCGACGTCACGAGTCTTGCGCGAATGGCTCTGTCGTCTATCTCGGCAAGTGGCGGTATTTCATTGCAGTTGATATAGAATCCAGAGCGATACACCACTCTGACTGCCTCCTTATGCTTCTGTGGGATAGCAATCTAGCCACCTTGCAGAATCCTTTTTGCGTCATCTCCTGTTAAAGAATCATCGACGAACAGGCACTTTGTTTCCGAAGACAGCATGCTGGCTGAGAAATGACGGTCTCCGGTGACAGAGCCTAGTTTGTCCTAGGATATGATGCCTTCATAAGGTGCAAGCCAGCTTGTCTTTCCAGAGTCTGGATCGCCAACACAGCAAAGCTTCTTTGTCTTTTGTGGAAATAGATCTTTCAATGCGAGCTGGTATCATTTTTGAAGGAAAAGGAGCAGCTGATCTTCGCTCGGCAAGCTGTTTCGCAAACTGTTCACGAACAGTTGTGGGAGAGCTACGACGTTTGGTTTGTACGTATAGTTGATATACGTTCTCGGATATATAATGCCAATTTCTCCATCAAGTATGGCATTCGTTAAAAAACGTTTCTTCGTGAAACTAAAGCAGACACCGTAAGGCTTCACTTCGATGAGATCGTAGTCGATCTCCAACTGCCTGATTATCTTGCAGCTCTTGAAAGACAGGATGCTTGCCACTGGATGCAAGACAGACGTTATGATGTTGGCCAACGGCATATTGCACAGCAAAGAGTGTAGAAACTCGTTCACCGTCCAGGCTTTGATGAAGGCGTATTTACCTGCAAAACGAAACGTTTTTGTCAGCTCTCAGTTCACACATACAACTCATATAGCTCATGTCAAAGAAATGAGAGAGTATTCAACGCATGTTGTTGGTAGAAATTGACTGCACAGTCATTGAGCCATGTCCTACCATAATAATATTTACAACCAAGAAATTAAATGTAAAAATGAGTGTGTTGATTTGTCGACTAATAATAAGGTACTTTTTTGTAGATGTATCCCCGTTGAAGGCGTCATCCAATCTCGTCATGGCGCGTTTCACAACATCAACTGCAATGCAAATCTTGTCACTGGGCTTTCCTTGCAATTGCATAGATAGAGAGGCATCAGATGTCAACTCCGATGACTTAGAGTCTTCCATCGTCCTTCTATCTACCAGATCGTACTGCAGTTTCGTATACTTGATCGAGTTCAAGGCTTGCAAGAATGCATCTGCGAATTCTTTGCTGCATTTCTCAGTGATTGTAATTCGCAGCGGCTTGAAACCATATTCTGCGGTTGGTTGAACCTAACAAGTTAAAAAGACGTGTCAAATTAAGGCTCAAAACAATCACAACAACAGGTACATGATACGAAATCAACAAAGATCTGTTGATATGGAATTTTCAATAGATTCTTGGGCTGCCGAGTAAGCAACGAAAGAAGACGATGCGCATCCATTGAACGTATGATTGGTAAAAAATTTCATGCAATTAGCAAATCACACCGTTAATCTTACCTCGTAATTCCTCACTGGAGTTCCTGTTGAAGCACGGATGGCTGAAGATGCATAATGCTGTGCTCCATCTTTTGCAAGGTGCTCTGCATAATACGAATTGTGGCCTTTCAATGCTTGGCATAGCGTTGCGGAGTAGTATTCGGTAAAGCTATCTTTCTTGCGTGCTTGTATGGGCCGACAGATTTCGACCTCCAGGCCAGATGTCAGTAATACCTGGATGATCTTTCTCTCCGTATCTTTCAGGCTGTGCTGTGGCAGATCGACAACTATCCAAAAACTTATTTCGGATTTTATGCTGAATTCGTCTTCATCTGCATCTTCTGAGGAATTTTTCAGTTCTCTCCTGGTCATCTTCATTTCCCGGTCTGGTCTTTTTATCGACGTTCTTACTCTCGCTTTGAATGACTTCACTTCTATACCTGTTATGCAGGTCCAGACAAGCAGTATATTTCCCAGACTCCGCAACAAGATCTCCAGCTGTCTTCTTTGGCCACAACGAGACATTTTGCCAGCTCTTCGTCATTATTTTTTGCATTCCAAAGCGCTCTCACGCTGATGACCGAGTACGCCTTGGCAGCGACGCGCACGATGAAATTCACCAAATCCTGCGATAGTGTTTTAGAGCCAAGACGTCTTGCTGGCCTCTGTGAAGCCATTGCATCTCTGAGGAGAAACAAAGTTTCTATCATTCAGAATTGATTATAATTATTATCATTCGTCATTTAGACTGGTGTTTGTAGCTGCCTGATGATGTAACGATGTCACGTGATATGTAATGATGTAATGATTCATTTGGGAGGCCAACCTCTCTTTAATGCGATCTTATTCATCATAGTTCAACGTTATTCATATTTCCTCATAAAAGCTCATTACTACTCACTACCTCTGAGGAGAAACAAAGTTTCTACCATTCAAAATTGATTATCATTATTATCATTAACTATTTAGACTGGTTGTTGTAGCTGTCTGATAATGTATTGATTCATTTACGAGGCCAACCTCTATTTCATACGATCTTACTCATCATAGTTCAACGTTATTCATATTTTCTCATAAAAGCTCATTAATACTCACTTTCTCTGAGGAGAAACAAAGTTTGATTGAAGATTAAGAAGATATGATTATAATTACTTTTATGAAGATAATTATTTGAAAATGTCACGTGACTTGTCTAATGTATCAATGATTCATATAGAGAGGATCAGAACTTCTATCAATTGTAGAATTATATATGTTAGGATGTTAGAATCCGTGCAAAGATCCTTATGCAATGTATACAATTCAAAGATAGTCACGATCAATATGAAAGTCATCAATTATCCTAACTTTCGATTGAGTGAACGACTATACAGATATTAACATAACGTTTTGTAATGCTCACTGAAATCGAGGGTCGATTGGATTGAAAAACTTGTATATAGTACTTCATATATACTTTTTTCAAAACTTATGAAAACATGTGTAGGTTCCATGCATTCGTGTGTGCCCCTTGATTTAGATGGAAAAGGGACATAATTTTGTTCATTCTTACTGACGAACACACGTCCTCAAAGTGACCGTGTCGATCATTTGGGTAATGTATTTTTTCCCTGGAAACCATTAGTAAGAAAATACAACCGTGAGTAAAGAGCTGGAACACTGAGTAATAACGAGTAACAGATTTCTCACGATGAGGCAAGTCACTAAGTGGCAATTTCTTTGCTCATCCTTGTTCACTGTTAAAGGTATTTATTCATGCAAGTGCTTTGTTGCCCACGATTCCGATTGGAGGAAACCATTATTAAATGCCAGAGCGATAAGTCATAGAGTGAGACAGACTTTTATTACACAACATCAACATCAAAGTTCAATGCAACCAATTTGAAATTATCCAAATACAACATGAACATGTTTCTAAATCCAAAACAACAATACATTATTGCATAACCCGTATCTATGTCACTGCAATAATTTTTCTTCTATCTCCCTTGCAATCGTTGAAAGCATTGCATGCAGTGCTTCCTTAGCCACGAAGTTGCATTTGGGTTCTTTTTTTTCAAGCATTTTGTCGGAAATATCTTGGGGCGTGCCTTTATTGCCAGTGCGTCAGTCGGTGAGAAGGGGGGAATCTCATTGCACGTTATGTATACTCCAGACCTATAAACAAAGTCATCAAATGAAAATCATACCTTGCATGATGTACTAATGCAACACTTGGAGATATTCGATCATATCAAAAAAACAAGGAATTATCGAAAAAATATATGAAATCATTTACCTGTACTCTTTGTGGGCAGCTTCTTTGTGCTTTTGGGGTATAAAAATATACCCTCTTTGCAAGACCCTTTTAGCATCGTCAGGTGATAGAGCATCTGGCGGCCATTCGTCCACAAACAGAAACTCAGTATCCTCCGTCAGCATACTGGCTGAGAAATGGCTGTCCCGGGTTACAGACGCTAGCTTGTCCTGCGAGATGATGCCCTCGAACGGCGAAAACTAACTAGTTTTGCCGGAGTCCGCTTGCCCGACGCAACAAAGCTTTTTGGTTTTCTGCGGGAATTAGTCCTTCAACGCCAGCTGATACCATTTCCGGAGGAATGATGTGAACAAAACGTCTTCAGGCATGCTGTTCTTCAGACTTTTCACGAAAAGCTGCGGTAGTGGAACGACATCCGCTCGATACGTGTAGCTGACGTAGGTGCGAGGTGTTATTTTACCTGGAATACAGAGAATTTAATCAAAAAAATCCTTCAATAGACGAGATACGAATTTCTTATATGTTATGTAACATCTTCCAGAATCAGTGCGAAAAGCCCAGGCTATCCTATTTGTTCCTCTCAATTTTACGTAATTCTGCAGTCGAATTTATGAGGTGATGCCAGCTTGCCAGTTATGAAGGTCTTCTCGTTGCTGGACAGCTACAATGGGATTGATTTTCAACAGCAAGAAACATTCATGTGGAAATATAGTGCTAAATCAATGACTTACCAATGTCGCCAACAGCGATCACATCCATAATGAAGGACTTGTTTTGAACGAGAAGCACGTCCCGAAAGGCTTTATCTCGATCAGGTCGTAATTTATCGCAATTTGTCTGACAATGGTGCAGCCTTCGTAAACCATGATGTTGATGACCTGGTTTATGACGAGGGCCATCATATTGGCAAGCGCAGAATTGCTCAGCACCGAGTGGATAAATTGCGTGACACTTGGTCGATTTCACGAAGGCATATTTTCCTGAAACATTGCAAAAAGCCACTGGTTTACAAGACGTTTCTCATGGTTAAAAGAGTATCAGTACAGCATCACAAAGGTGTATGACATTCAAATAGTCTCCACTCACCGTTTGGTACCTTTTTGTATATGTATCCACGATGCAGCCTCGCGTTTAATTTCTCCATTGCTCGTTTGACCAAATCGATAGCCGCACAGATCTTGTTGGTTGGCTTCTCGTGGGCAGTGTTACTGGAAGCTGACACTTCATTTCCCATCCGTGGACGCAAATCGACGAGGTCGTACTCCAGATTCATGTATCGTATCTGGCCCAGTGCGGTCGAAAACCTGGTAGCGAGGTCGTTTTTGCAGTGCTGCGTAATTGTTATCCTGATCATGTTTATACCAAATTCTGGATTCGTAGGCACACCGTAGTTCTGTACTTGCAAGCCTGAAACAAAGAACAACGTGTTATGAGGATAAGAAATTATCGGTAAGTCAAGAAAGATATCTTGCAGGAAATGACATGGCCGTATCACAACGAAAGATTAAGGGTGTCATTACCTGTTCTAGCGTAGATACAGGAAGACGTATATTCTTGCGTACCGTCACGAGCAAGTCTCTAGGCATACGAAGAATTCCAATCCTTGTTGGCTTGGCAGAGAGTAGCGGCATAATAGGCATTCGTGTCATCCTTGTTTCTTGCCTTGATTGGTTTGCAATTCTTAATATCCAATCCGGATGGCAACATGACTTTAGCGAATTCATTCTCCAGATGTTTTATTTTCTGTTTGGGTACATCGACCACAATCCAGAAGCTGATTCCGGGTTTGATGTCGAATTCGTCCGCCTTCTCCTCTGCTAGGTTCTGCCCCCCTTCATTTTCGCTGACTGGTCTTTCTCTTTCCTTACTTCTGGATTGACTTCGTTTGACTTCAATACCTGGGATGCATGACCAAATAATCCAGTTGCTAGCGTGTTTTTCACAGCTATCAAGCTCTTCGCCATACCTTCGTCTCTTCCAAGTGTATGCTACAGAGCTAGGAAAACTGATCACACTGCATACACTTGCATTGAGTGGAACGATTAATTTTTCCAAGGCTTGCGATATGGTCTTGGAACCAAGTCTTCTTGCCGGTCGGTGGACATCCATATTGATCGGTACTAGTGAACGTCCGCACGGAGTGATGCATAAGTAGAAATACCGTTCACTGGTGTATGTGTTGGCGAAATGATATGCTTATATAGGGGAATTTGAATAGGAGAATTGACGTAAATTGTTAGTATGCTTACCTTATTCATATGGTCTGAAAACGTGAAAAAGTTGAATAGGTCTACAACTTCTCTCATTGGTTCCATGCATTGATTCGGTATTCCTAAAAATTCCACATTTGGTTTGCAAGTCATAATCATCACTATCACCAAAATGAATAATGAAATTAGTCATTCATATGTATTTCTCAACTGCATTTCACTTACGGGTCATGTTCAATATACCCATTGCCATTAAAGGCTCTTAGCTGTGGTGCTCTTCATTTTAATATACAAGCCTGATAAAAAAATACTGTTTATGATGACTTCATAGGGATGTTGTTGCTATTCTTATTTGAATAATGAGCTAATGTTAGGTCATTGACTCTATAAAAAAAGGTTTGAATTGATTCGGTGGTGTGAAATATATCACTTTCCATACAACCATGAGCAGCAATTCATAAGCGTGAATAACAGCCACTAATAGTAAGCAAGGATGAACGAGCAATGCTTCATAGCGAGACTGGCCTCCATTTCATGATTTTCTTGCTCATCTTTGCTCAATGTTACAGACCTTAATTCACGATAGTGCTGCTCATGGTTCCAGGAGAAAAATTTGTTCACAACAGTGATAATGATAATAATGAGAAAGAAATAATCATTGTAATAGTGATGATAACAATAACTAATGATGTAATGTGGTAGATGTTGTTATCCATATTGCTATTAAGCGCCAGTATCAAATCTAGCAATATAAGTACCAGATCTTCAGTGATATTTTAATGTGAAATATATGATCCTCTATTGCACCATGTGCATCAATACACAGCCGTGAATAACAGCCTCTTAGGTGCGCCACTATGAGCAATCATTTTTTCAAAATGAGGCTGGCCTCCATATAGAAATGATTTTCCTAATCTTTGCTCACTGTTACAGACCTTTATTCACGCTTGTGCATTGCTGCACATGGTTCTAATAGGAGACACAAATGTCAAGAACAGCAATGATGATGATGATAATCATGCTGACAGCCCATGTCATGAAAGGGATGGGTGGTGATGTGGTATTTACTTTGAATTAAATCCCTGATAAAAATAACGATAATAATGATACCTTCATGGGGTTGTTGCTCTTATTCTTTTTGAATTACGCAGTTATAGTAGGTATTTGGATCTAGTTATAAGCCTTGAAGTGTCTATCCCAAAAAAATCTTCCCTAATGGAATCGTGATCAATAATAGACCACTGTTAATCAATGTCTCTAAAAATTGGCGAGGACGTTGTCATTTAGAGGCTTGCCTGTGTGAAAATGTCCTTGCTTATTGTTGCTCACTGTTAGAGGCCTCCATTCACGTATGTGCATTCTTATTCATGGTTGTATTGGGAGAGAATATACTTTCCAGATTGACACATCTTTTTAAGCCAGGTAATTAACAGCACAGTACCAATTGGTGTGCATGATTGAAAAGTGGAACAACAACATCAACCCTTAGAATTCATCATCATCATTAATTCAACATGACCGATGAATACAATATCAATAATAATCATATTCATAATTTAGGATAATCGTTATTTAGTATAAGGTGGCTTGATAATAATGATGTACCATTTGTTCGAAATTGGTTTAACGATTGTGACCATTGTACACATCGCTTAAGTGAACATCTATACGGATAGCTTCCATTTAACGATTAGGTACCTTGATTTCGAATGTGAGCCAATTGAAATAAGTGATATGACCCTTCAAAGTTTTATTTTGCTCAATTTGAAATGTAGTGTTGCGGAAAACAGTTTTAATGGTATCTTAGAAGAATTGAAAGACTATGCCTGTTAATCTGTATACACAAATATATAATAAATTCATTTTGAGCCAGTTAATCTCATAATTACCAAAATGTGTTGCTTTTTAAGAGACGCCTTCTATTTCTAACATGTGTAATAGAAATTATTTTGTGAGCAATAAAATAAATAGGGTGAGAGGGACATTATCATATAGTTATCACAATCCTATAAAATTTTCACTAGAGTTAGCTGACCAAAGAGCCCGGGTACGGAGCATTCTAAAAATATTTTTCCCATAGTTTTAAGATAAAAAGAGGTTCAAATGCAAACACTTGTGCCGAATATCGCTGGAACTTAAAACTTGATGACTAATGTTTGTCTGTACGGATGGTAAAAGCTCCCTTCATGCTAGTTCTTCATTGTTGGGTAAGACAGTATTTGAAGAAGGGGGTTAATTTGAAATCATGATTTGTGGTAGATATAAAGGGGATTCACAGATGGGATGTTCGATTGAAAGTTTACATCATCTAACGAAGAAACCACAAAAAAGAATCTAAGAATTAATCTATGTTGATTTTTTCTTGTATTTACACTGAATCCATATTCGGTACATCTTAAGTTGTTTACCTCGATTCACTTGCAGTCTTCGGTCAATGTGATTCTGCTCCTCAACTAAGCCCCCAGCATTGAACATGGCCCCTAGTTCTTCTGCAAAGAAATAAAAAAAGGATTAACGTATCATTAACTTTTGGTCATGGGGTTGATTCCTGCTGGGGTCACTTTCCGTAAACACAAATTATCACGATTGATTAGAATTATCTAGGTTTACGTCACAAAAAGGGATATTCCCTTAAAACCCCATTCCCCCAATCTTCATAAAAAAGGAAGCTGATTAAAATGATAGAAAAACATCATACTCAACAAACCCCGTTTTCAATACAGCCATGGTATACTGACTAGTCAGTTTAGTTTTAATTAGCAGGGAGCTAATAGATATATTATATAACAATGGACAAGCTTTCTTGAGGGTCGTATAGGGGTTCTAGGGTACATGAGAACAAGTTCAAAAATGGTTAGGGATCAGAAGACGTTTAAATGAAGTTAGGGGAACAAGGGAACATTTTGCACTTATTTTCAGGGAACACGTTGGAAATTGCCCAAAACTCATGGGGACAAAGCATAATTCTCTGAGGGAACAGGGGAACCAGAACCCCCTCTCTACGACCCTCTTTCTTCGTCGACCCTTAGGGCCACTTGTAGAGTAGATCATCATCCTTTACAACCGCTTGATCTTCATCATTGGACAGGGGACGCAATTTGATTTTTGTAACAAGTGTTTTTTATTTACCTTGCGTGAAGAAGTAGACTCTCGTCCCATCACCACGGACATAGAAATTCTCTCCAAGACATTTACCTAGAAGTTGAATTACAGCAAATCAGCTTTGATATGGACTGAGCTCTTATAGATGAAAATCGAGACTTCGCAAGTTCTTTGGTTTGAATTAGCTACGAAGAGGCAAATCATTCTTAAAGCCTAGACAAAATTCATTATTGACATCCATTCTTTAGAAATCCGTTTTTGTACTCTCGAGTACGGAATAATCGTATCCCTTACCTGCTTATAGATTTTTAGGATGAGAACCTACCCATGACAGCCTTATTTCAGACCCCCCTATTCATCAATTTTGGTGCTCATGCTCTTGGATGATCTTTCACTTTTTGTAAAATATCTCTTGGAAAATAAAGGACAGTTCCAAATAAAGATACCTAAAACTTAAGCATTTTCTTGCCACGTGTGGATTTACAGATAGAAAAGAAGAATCTAGGGTGGAAATTAAAACTCAAGAAAACACTGACCTTTTTTGAATCTTAACTGAGCCATATCGAATCGGCCATAATCTCTGAAAAGAAGAACTCCACCAGGCTTCAGTAGCTAAAAAAAAAACAAAAGGGAAATCCTATCATATCAATAGGAAAAAAGAGAGAGGTGTGGTAGGGTAGTCAGTGAATACCAAGCATTTAGCACTTGCTGAATTATTTGCTTTGCTTATGGTCGAGTGAAAAGGGATGTGGGAATCTAGTAGTAGTGGGGGCACCCACCTAAGACTTTGTGCAAGACAAAGAAGTGCCTTTTACTTCCAGATATTGCCTCTATTGCTAAATGAAAAAAAATACTTTGAAGAGTCGTTCCCCTCCCTAAAATTGAGATGGTTGCTGTGCGCGAATGCAATCTGAACTGAAGCAATACGTTACAATTGATACGATGCCAGGATATTGCATTCTAACAAGTCAGCTCTAACAACTTATCAAGGAAATAAAACAATCAAAATTTATTTTGCAGACATTCTTTTGCGTATCCTTCAAAAATTCGATAACGATCGACTCTTTCTCTGTAAATTTTGCCCTTCATAAATTCCAACCTAACCCATTTGTGTGAAATTCAATTCCAAAATATAGACATGAATTATAATGACTCAAAATAACTCTTATTCATTACTGTATAGTTTACTTTCTGTTGTGTTTATGTTTTCTCTGACAATGCTCGACAAGGTAAAAAAATAAGTTGCAAACCAGGAAAAAATAGAGTTTGAAATCAAAACATTTTTATCGAGAAAAGTTGCGCACTTTCAACCCTTTTAACACCGGCTTTTCTAATAAAAGCATAAAAAGTAGCATTTATAATACTTACTCTGCTTAGAGTATCAATAACATACTGCATCCTTAAAAAAGAATTGAGGTATATTTACCATTAAACAATATACAATATTAACTACAAGAAGGGATACACGCTTTTTTTCTATAAAGAACCTTTTATAAGGTACCTAGATTTAGAAGGTCGAAAAACTTAAGGAACTTTTACTTCTAAAGCTCAAATCACTAAGGAACTTTATAATTTTGCATATATTGATTTGGTGTAGATACGCAACTTCTCTAATGACTCTGTAACTAACTTTTACGTTTTATAGGCCTAGCCTAAGCTTCTTTGGGTTATAATACGTTTCATTTTTCCTTATCACGAGCTTATTGCAAAATGTTGAATTTTAATGCTTTTCTTACGTTAGACTTATTCCTATCTACTATAAGTAAACACTTAAAACAACGGAACTACTAAGGAACTTTTAGAACTACAAAGTGGTCAAAAGAGGTCTCAAAATAAGGAACTTAAAGAACTAGGCCCTGAGCTAGGTAGTTTATAAAATAAGTATGTAACCATCACGAAAACTTTTCTTTGCAAAAGAAACAACTTTTCAAATTTGATCATAAAAAGCAAGGCCAAGCTCCCTCGGTCAAAATGGAAAAAGAACTAGAAATATCAAAATTGCAAATTCACTACATTATTGATTGTTAGTAAGTCACCTGGCCATTTTATTCAATTCATACTTAATTTATGTAAGGAAACCTTTACAGAAATAACACGCTGAAATTCGAGTCAGACATTTTTGCTATGTCCAAAATTATTTGAGAAAGACAGAAGACAAATCTACCAACGGAAAGTTCTTACCTAGAAAATAATATCAAATCCATTTTTAGCTGGTTGGGGGGTGATAAATTGTTGGAAAATCACCCCAAAGATAAGAAACAGACAGGCTTAAACCAGGGCAAAGTTTTCCTTAAAAAACGTGTAGACAATTGAATCAGACTCACTTGCTGGGATTGATTGCAGATAAAACGAATATGAGCACAATGATATCAAGACTAGCATCTGGAAAAGGAAATGACGAGTTATCTGCTGATATGTCGCAAACAAAAGCTGTACATCGTTCTTCATTGTAATCAGCATGCTCCTGAAATCAATGAGTATTCAACTAATTAGAAACAATAAACGATTCTACGCCTCTACTATTCTACCAACTGAGTTACCAGGGCAATCAATTAAGTTGACCAGCAACCCAAGCCATACATATTTATCTCAAAATAGCACTACCACTCACTGAACTCAGAGACGAGCCTTTCTGGGTTCTCAAACACAGGTCTTGCCGAAAGGATAACGGCTTCCTCAAACCAGGAGGACCATTTCAGCCCCAAGACTGGAAAGAGTTTAGAAAGAAACTTAAGGAGAGGCAGGATTTTGAAGAACAAATCAAAATAATGTAATGAGAATGAAAAGGACCCGGGTTGGGCTTGAACCGACAACCTCTGATTTTATTTTTTATGGCCATTTTCATTTTCATGATCTATTTCGACCAATTTCCGAAATTCCTGCTTCTTCTGATCTATAACTTTATGCACTTAAAGACAACCAATTAAACACAACATTCATTTACCTTCACTAGATTGATTGCAGACTCGGCAAAATCGCAGCAGTAAACATGGACTCCAGAATCACTACAAAATATATTATTTGTGTCAGAAATTTATATATATATTTATATATATCTACATATTTATGTAACTAAATGAAATCAGAATCAAATACGTCATAAAACGCTCTCAATAACAAATTCACATTCACAAATAACAGTTAAACCTTTGAAAGCTTTAAAAAAAGCTTCTCTTCAACGAAAACTACAAGGCAAATCTTGTGGACAGCTCAGCAATAAACGTTTTACATGCGAAAAGCTAATCAAAGCAATTTTTGTTTTTAGTCCATCAGCGTTCTGGTAGGAGGAGTTTACTCATTAAATTCTCGCTACTAGCTATTAATTCTCTTCTCTGCTAATTAATCTTCCCTGTGATCCTCAAATTAATTCTCAACAGACTGTTTAATCTATCCTGATAGTTTCTTCATATTGATGAAGATGAATTCTGTTTTGCGTATTCTCATCCCTTTCCTTCCCCATCGCATGTTTTTATGAACAGCGTTCAGCTCTTTGGTCAACGTTTGTCGTTGGCTATCTAAATTTGATCTAAACGCGGTTTAAATAAGAAATGTACCTTGCGATAAATTGACTCTATTTAGATCTTTATTTTCTATAATTTCTTAATTTGTTAGGCCTAGAGGATTTAAAATTCTTGTTCATCTCATCCATTAGTTTCACATTAACCTAACAAGCCTATTATTCAATTCAAATTCTGACTCATGTAATGTTAATGTCAACCCCGTCAAAACTTGATTACGAGACTTAAGTTGGAAAGGAGGCGTTCTAAATTCCCAAGATTTTAGTCCTTGTTTTGAAAATGTTTGGTAGTGAGTCCT
This sequence comes from Pelagia noctiluca, assembly GCA_963924455.1. Taxonomy (NCBI): domain Eukaryota; kingdom Metazoa; phylum Cnidaria; class Scyphozoa; order Semaeostomeae; family Pelagiidae; genus Pelagia; species Pelagia noctiluca. The sequence goes on along the minus strand of OZ004315.1, from coordinate 2,198,279 downwards.
TTGTATGAGTGATAAATAAAGATCAGATAAAAAACGTTGTACGAATACAAGGAATCACGAGATAAGTCTACTTGAAATTGAGGATTTATGTATTGGGTAGTGATTTTCAATTTGAAGAATCTCGTAACAGAAATAGGTGCAACTAACTGTCTAGGACCTCATATGTAGAGATGTAGCGCATGTTATCATACTCCATGCTGGTAACAAGGTTGTTAAAAAGAAACTCATTCACTAAATTGCTGACTTTACCTGTTTGTTTGCAACACTGGAAAAACAGTATTTCCAACTCCACATCCAACCTCAAAAGAAACAAAATAAGTTGTTGACAATACATTACAGCACACAATAAAACCAAAATGCTTACTAAAATAGTTGGTACATTTTATTGATATTTCAGCTCGACACAACATAGTCCCCTCTCTCAGTCACTTTTGGTCGAATCTGAGAGCAAGGGTTGCATTCCCATAATTTAACAATAGATTCAACATTTTTCATGATGGGGGGGGGGGGGGAGAGGAGGGGAGAATTTGATGCTTGTGTTTACTGCCATGGAGTTTTCTTCCGATACAAGAAATCTAAAGTGATCATAGCCACCAGAAACAGCTTAAACAATGAAAGGTTAACAATATATGAAGGAAATAGTGTTAGTAAATAACCGTATCAGTAAAGTAAACTAAGGCAAGTCTTTATTCAGTAGCATGTCATTCATTTTCTCAGGTCCTCAAACACAAATATATGCACAAGGTCACAAGCAGGCTTCTATGTCTTTCTTACGCCTACAAGAGTCATAACATTCAAACATACCTCAAATATCTTAGTGTGGGCATTTTCTCCTGGATACGACTCTTTCTTATCATTATTGCAAGAGGCATCTGTTCTAATAAGATTGTCGGCAGCAGTGCTTTCGTCAGTTGTTGATTTTGGAGCTAATTCTGGAAACTCGGTGAACAACCAATGTCTGTCTTTAAAAAATCTAAAAAGAGCAACAATTTTCAAAATAAGGCATTCCCGATGAGAGGGTCAACATAAACAATAAAAGGAAAGAAGTTGAAGCCTACCGATTTTGATGCTGCAAATAAAATTCATGCCAGTAGACATCTGCGTTCTTTTCAAATTCATCTAGAAAATTAGAAACACATGACATAATTTTGATCGATTGAGATAAGCCCCCTGGGGGGCTAAATTGAGAATATATGGTGTATGTTTGTTACATATACAAGTGCAGGAAGAAATCTACCTTGTATGTAAATCTACCTAATGTAAACAACATCTTGGATAACAATGAATAAGAGCGCAAAATGTTTTAGGTTTACAAAAGCTTAAAAGATAGCTCTGAAATAAACCATAGGTTAATTAAGACGTTTCAAGAAAACTTTTGTAAGCAAAGTTTAAAAAGCTGATTTTATTGACAAAGATTATATCAGAACTTTAAGTTTGGTTTTTTCTAAATCATCTTACATAGGGATGTAGTCCTAAGAATAAACAAATGTATCTAATGAATGTTGAATTATTACCTTTTTTATCTTCATGAATCAAATCTACAGAGTTGTCTTTGATTTTCATCAACGCTATTTCCTCTTGTTCTTCATCCCACTCCACATTATCCCTGTTGAAAAATTTGAAGTTAGATAATTCACAACAGATAGCTGTTAAAGAGCACATGAAGCAAAATATTTCATTGGCGGAAATGATAGCTACTGTTGAATGATAAGAAACTCTGAAAATTGTTTTGATATCTCATATGGTTTTCAAGTTATTCACCATTTTGTAGGATTGGCTGATGATGTCACATTGTTTGTGAAAGGTCCAGAAAATATACCATGTTGACTCCATTTCCAAGAGAAATGCAATCACAATATTTCTAAACGATTAGTATGCTTTCCAAAAAATCATGCATACATGTTAAATAACCTGCATTACATTTATGCAGCTCTGCAACAAGATTTCCTGCAACTATAATCTTTCCATGATTAGATACAGCTATATCCCCATATGTAAACCTAATAATTTGCAAACATTATGACGTCATCCTCTGATACTTCAAGTTAGTGGATAATTTGAAAACAAAAGGAGATATCAAAATAATTTAAACGGCGTTTTCTATCATCCAACAGTACCTATCATTTCCACCAATAAAAATTTTTGCTTCATGTGCTCTTTAAGCAAGTTATCTAAAACAGATACGTATCTAGATTTTGAAAATGAAGATAAGATGCTTGCCGGGAATCATACAGTATATTTAGGCTGGCTGAATCATTGTTTTTGTACATATTCTATATCATTTCGAAATATCTGCCCTAGCAAAAAGGAACTTTCACATAACGCTAACGGGTTGCTCATACATTGATATATCATTCTGACGCCTTCAGATTTCTTACCCTCCCACCTCCAACTCCCCTTTGGCGCCCAGACCGTGGTCAGTACAGTACTTTCAACGATTTAAAATTTTCAATGAAAAAATGTCCTTGATTTGTTTCTTAGTTCTATGATTGATGACCCCCATTATTATCAGATAGATGTTGAGTGGGGGCAAATTCAGTATATGGCTGACCTTCAAGTCTAAGAACAAGGGTATCATCAAACCAAGGATGCTAAAATGCAGAACCCTCAGATCAGTCTGAAGCTAGATATGAAAGTTTTTAATGTGCGGTTATTATCTCAGCCACTCAGTTACACTAGCTGCACTTTTCCCTAGCCGTAAATATTTACAGATTTATATTGGCCGTGGGGATATGTATGGATATGCGGGGGATATGTGATGTACACTGAACAAACAATTGATTGTATTGTTCTGAAGAAGAATGTACACCAAATTCACTGAAATGCAGCCTGGCGGCATTTGTAGCCACAAGCTTTTCTAATAGGTCCCCTGACAAAATTCAAGAGGCAAATCACTTCAATCAAAGTGTACGAGATTTTTTGGGATTTTGTAAGATTTCTGAGATTTTCAGATATTTTTTGTAGATTTATTAGCCTAAATTAGTAAAAAAATTTGATTTTTTGAAGATTTTTAGATTTTTAAATTTTTGTAGAGATTTCTAAAGATTCCTAGCCAAGAGTGTACAAGGTTTTTTGAGTGCTAGCCCTGGCAGAGTTTGGGTATGAGGAGAGGAGTGAAAATTTTGGTATGCACTTGCATTTTGGGGCAAGTTATTCCCACAGAAATTTCTGAATGAAAACTTGTCAAAACTCCCCAAAACCCTCGTCTTTTATATCTGCACGTGCAACATGCAAGGCCTAAATGTTTGTTTGTGAACGAGCATGCATGGTGGCCAGCATGGCAGTATGTGCCGATCCAAAAACTTACCACGCGTTGTGAGTGTAAACTTGGGAAGCATCAGTTAAGTGACGGTTCCCAAATTGCTTCCGCTTGTCATTCTCTGCGATGGACGAGGTTCCCTGGCTCTCTGAAACCGGCGACGCTGATGCTCCGCTTGCCGCCATGTTTTGGAAAAAGAAAGATTGAACAGGTTGATGTTGTATACTATTCAGCAAGACCTGCTGCCAATGGATAAACTCGTTGGCTTTGGGGGCCTCCGGGGCGATTGCCTATTTAATAAAATTTTGGTTTTTGGTTGCTTGATTTTTCCTTTGTTTCAAGAATAAATAATAAGTGATACCGAGGTAAAGATATTGCATATTGTAATTACGTTAATTTTTGGTACTTTGGATTAAGATTATCTAATATCTTAATTCAATAAATCAGTCTTTCGATGGTACGAAACTTCAAAATAGCCAGAAATATCGGAAACATAATGAAACGAACACATGGGTTTTTCGTCTGACACTCAACAGAGTAATACGTCAGAAAGAGAAAGAAACAGAAACCTATCAGATTTATATGCCCAGATGTGGATCGAAATAGGCCAATTAGAAAAGAGGTGAATGATTGGTACAGTGTGGGGAAAACCAATCAACACTCACGATCAGTGGCGTGGTGGCTGCATATTGGCTGGGGGGGCACCAATCCTTTTTTAGCGCCCCCTTGAAAACTGCACCCAAGGTACAACGCTAATTTGAATATTTTGTTTGAAATGTACACGAGGGCACAATGATCATTACATTACATTGCATTCAATGATCATCATGAGGGAACAATAAATAAATTTTTAGTACTGAAAATCTTATAGTTTTAAGAAACTTTCAGTACTGGCTCAAATTGTTGGTTTGTTATAAAAAAATGCGTATAGTCTAGGGCCTAAGTAGAACATATTTTTCATAGCAGGGTTTTTATTCTATTAATGAATATGATAGAATACTTTTATGGGCTGTAAAATAGATTAGAACTATCATATGGAACTTGTAGCGCAAAACATCTCCTTGATATAAACCCAGAAGTCATAAATGAGATCATAATTCATTTACTTACTGGTTTTCAAAGCATTCTTCTATTGCAAGATTTATTCAGAAAAAATTGACGTGACATTAACTATTGTAGTTAAACAGTGATTTCAGCAGATGCAGTAAATTTACTCAGGCAAGGTTTATGCAGCTTTTATAAGAAATATTAACCTGGTGAACAACGACGGCGTTCTCGAAAACTAAAGTTGAATTTGAAAGTTCACAATGCAGTACCATTCCATTTCATTTCATTTCATTAAAATGGATTGCCCACATTATGCTGAGCATCATCCACTACAACACTACATACCACTACATGCTAGAAAAAACCGTTACACAAATTACAAAGAGTTATCAGGCTGCTCACGTATAAGAAAAGCGTTTCTCGGGAAGGCACACAACTCTGTTAACATACTAAGATCTTCAGCAGACAACATAAAGATAAATTTCTCATCAATATTTAGTTTAGCGAAATTTGGAACTTCTATGCTAAAAAATTGTAAAAGCTTTTCACAAGGCTCGAAATATGTACTACATTCCAATAGAAAATGTTTTTCACTTTCTACGCATTGCAGATTGCAGAACTTACAGATTCTCTTATCTTGGTTCGGGCGAGAAGTTTCAGATAATGACCTCTGGAAAGTGAAGGTCGAAATATAGTGTTAATAATGATATACGGTCGAACATGAAGCTTCTTGTGATTCTGTTTATACAGATTCTCTTACTTTCCGGTATGTCTTTATGTCTTCCGACTTCTATATTCAATTTGTGATCACTGCACCGAAATTTGGCCAAAATTTGGCGAGAATTTTTCTATCTTGTAGATGCAAGTAAGGTTCTGCATGGAAGCGGCTTTTAAACAATTAGTAAGAGCGGAGTTTATTGCCTCCTCTATTGCTGCTTCCTACACTAGATGTAACATTTCGTTTCCAATATTGCTAGAAATGGTTAGCAATAAGTTTACTAATATACCTTTTGAAAGCTTTGTACTTCATGCTTTCAATCCTAGTCCTATCATCATAGATGCCGTGGGACTTGAGCAAATGTTATTCTTCACAAATTGGAGTAATAACATCAAAACTAATAATGATTCATTGATCAATATGGTAATATAGTAATTGCCTAATTGCTACCTGAAACTTAGGTGTTATAATTTCTATAAATAAAATGGATTCCTGAGGGCGCTATTAAGTTGAATCAGAAAGGCCGCTCAAAAAGTATTGACGAATGAAAGTAGGACCGAATGTAAAGAAAGACGTCATCATAACTTATCTTCGCATGCTTATATTTTGAAGGTGGAGACGAATAACGTTATTCAACGCCGTTTTTACGCTTTCGATACTAGACATAACATAATAAAAGAGTGAATTAGGCCTTATGCTGAGCAATTTATTTCGTTCAGATTTGTTTTCGAAGGGCTTTCGGCGCCCCCTTTAAGAGTTGAGGCGCCTTCGGCGCCCCTTTATTTTTGGTCGCTGGGGGGGCACGTGCCCCCCTGGCCCCCCCGGCCACCACGCCACTGCTCACGATACAGTGAGCTGACCAATAAGATTACTTCAAAAGTCCTAAGGCGAAAACGACCTATTTCTGTCTACACAATTGGGGATCCCTGGTTTTTATGTAGACAGATTCCAAAATGCCTAAGTGAAATGTAAATCTTGCTCTGCCAATTATTCGAAAACAATTCTCACTGTAGGCTTTAGCACATTCTGGTTTGTCGAGCAAATGTTGACCTATAGCAGAGTCATGTTTGAGTGATCTTTTAGTTTTTGAGGTGAGAGATGGTTGTTCTCGTTGTGGCACAGTTTTCTGCAGTAGCGTAGCTGAGATGTGTGGGGCCCTTAGTGAAGTAAAAGGTCCGGGGCCCCTTGCCAGTAAGTTTTTCAGTTGGGGGCTCCATATCCGTGGAGGCCCTCCTTAGTGGTTCGCCCTAAAGGTAACCACCGTCGGCTACGCCACTGGTTTTTTGGCGTATGCTGGACGGCACGTGTTGTTTTATCCTATCACATAAACTTTTCCTATATGGCCTATTTCCCGGCTGCGCGTAGAAATAGGGTTGTAGCCAAAACTGCAAAGCTTATAACAGACGTCCTCAATTTTCAATGACTAATAACTTATAATCCTTGATGAATGCACAACATTAGGAGAAAGAATAGCGAAATGATAGCATAATAGTAGCTGATGCATCTATTTACACACAAATACATTAAAATCATAACTAAACTTGATGTCAAACTGAATTTGTACATTTCAAAAAAGGTTTCAATTGACAGAAATGCCCCTGGCCAATTCTTTGACCAATGAAACTCGTTTCCATATCTAGGGACAACAAAAAACTGTTTTCTCTATCGGTCAAACTCGAAAAACTGCAAAGATGTATGGAGGTCATGTCATCGTATTTATGGAGGTCATGTGGGAATCAATGGAATAGACTCAACCTAGGAACGTCTTTGCTGTACTGTGGAGCGTATTCAGGGGGGGATGGTACCACTGGTAAAGTACTATGGAGTGGGGTTTCATTTGTTATGAAGCGGGCTAGAAGGCTGTTGTTGTGAAATCTATTCGTCGATATTTTCAAGTTTTCTGTCTCTAAATGGCATCCATATGTGTTCCAGAGCCTGAAGAAATGGTGAACTCATTATGGAAACGATTAGAAAAAACAGAAAGTCGAGAAAACGTGCATATTCGGAGCTGATTTGTAGGGGTACCATCAGCACAGTAGGGGATATCATCAGTATATTGGAAGGTGTTTATTTTTGTGGAGGATGTTTAATGCTGTACGGGGATATCATCAGCACTGTGCTAATCGTATTAGTACCCACAGTGCAAATAGTATTCCTCCACAGAACTGAATATACTCCACAGTGCTGGTGCTAATTATTCCACCCCTTACCTCCCAAAGTATGCTGAACATTCTCCAAAATACTGCACAGACGTTTCTTAGGGTGAAACGACATTCCAAAGCTGACTTCCAAGTGAATAAAGGCCTTTTTCTCAACAGTTTGATAGCCCTACGTTTGAAATTATGTCAAATCGATATTGTGTCGAAAAACCTTATGGCGATGATTTTAGGTCTGAGTTTTGCTTCTTCATTCTTTGCTCTAAAAACAAGAAGCCTACGAAGCAGACTTAAATGTTCGGCATAAAACCGGAACAGAATAACTTATTCTAATGGGTGGTATTGTCAATGGTACGAAAAAAAATTGTCTCGATGAATAGACTTTACCAGGAGTTAACGATTCAGTTTACTGTTGAGCATTGCAACAATTGGACATATCACTCATCACTGTTTGAAAATCTTCTGCGGTATTCGTTCTCTTTATCACATCTGGTAAGCAGGCCTTCCACGATTCCACAACCTCCTGGAGATATTTCGAAGCATCGTCCAAAACCACGTTTAGCCATAAGAAACGGATCCAATTGAGTTTAAAAGCGATCCCAAATGGGTCCAGATAGCAGACCCAAATGGGAACGGATCTAGAGAAATGAGTTGAGGCGGGTCACCTCTCCGTGCTAATTAGGCTCAGATGCATTTAGATCCACTTCTAATGTAAACGGGGTCTGAGACTGGTTAGTTTTCTTGGATAGAATTCGCTGCAAACAGCCTTCGACTCTTGTATTCAACAGGCAAATATAGTATTCCACCTAATAGTCTTTTATTTCAGCGTTAGCGGGTGCCAACAATACAACCATTCCTCCTTGTACTCCGCAGTTTTGTCCCAGTGCATCGATGCGAGTTTCGCAGTTTGCTGCAGCTGCTCGAAAGGCTCTAGCATAGCTATCGGGTTGCCATGGTTAATTGTAGGAGTCAACGTAGTTCTTCGCTGTTCATCGCCATTTTCAGTGACGAGAAAATCACTCGACGACGAGAGCTGCGAGGTTTCTTCGCTCTGCGATATGTTACTATCGACGTCTAGCACAACAATAGTTTCCTGACTGTTACTCAACACAATCGAAGGTCTTTTAATGTTTAACCGGTTTTTGCTCTGTTTCGGACTACGGCCTAGCACCTTGCCAAGCCCTTTCCATTTGATCTGGCTTTTACGTGTGTTTTTGCCTTCTTCGTCTATGTCACAAATTGAATTCTGCGCAGCACTTTGCAAGCTTGTCAGTGAGACTGATATGTGTTTGTTCAAACTAGTTTCGCTGAAATTTTCACCGAACTTCGTGTCTTCGTTTCGTGAGCCGTTTATTAAAATGTCGAGCATATCTTCCTCATAGTTGCTTTTCCTTGAGTTGCACACGCGGTCAGCCTCGTTAAGTTTTGTGAATGACATGTCAGCCGAGAGAAATCCTTTCATTGCTAGGTCCTCTTGGTCTGTCGCCTAAAGATCAGATCAGTTATAGGTATAATAGTATAATGAAACCATTTCAATAGGAATTTCACGGAGTTTATCTGATGTTGGATGGTAACTGAAAATACATAGCGTATGCCTTACACTAAGAAGAAAAAGACTCAAAAGACAAAACTCTCCATTTCGACAAGCCTGTTCCGTGGTTACCCACTCATCAGGAGATGCACAGATCTATGTATCGAGCACTTTCATGAAAAACCGACCCTTAGACTTCTTAGCGTATGCCTTATCATTATCGTAATTGTTGATATTGTATCCATAATACACAACGATGTTGAGGAAAATCAGAAACATAGAGAAACATGATAACTACTGAAGCTTTGTGTCTGACACTTATCAGAGTAGTACGTCCGAAAGAGAATGAAACCTAACGAATAATTATTGGCTTACATGGGCTTACATTTGCATCCAAACTATGGATTCCATTTTGTGTAAACAGAAGCTCTTTTAATAAAAGTTTATTGTTTCACTCAATAGACTCCTGGTGATGATTGGCTGTTTTTTTCTCTTTACCGATCCTCCTTTCTGATTGGCCAATTTCTATGCACATCTGGGTATGATAATTTATTGGATTTATTTCCGTTCTCTTTCTGACATACTACTCTGATAAGTGTCAGACGTAAAGCTTCAGTAGCCATTATGTTTCGCTATGTTACCAATTTTCCTCGCCATTCTCAAGTTCTGTACCGATCTCTATCGAATTTCTAAGCTTAAATTGAAAAAGAAAAGTTCAAATTTCAAGCTGAAACTTACCAAGTCATCGCGAGAAGCTGAGTCTAGAGTAGCAGTTCCAAGCACCTCTCTTCTCTTGCTTTTATTGAAGGAAATGACGTCATGAACAACTTTTAACTCCAGCCTCGCTGACTTGATAGTTTCAAGGGGAATTCCCTCGATCACGTGCTGCTCGTCCCAGACCGGATCCACGGTTTTCTTAACTCGCAGAGTCTTGCTCGTTATGCTTCGGTCTCCCACCAACAGTTTGCTAAAAAGAAATTCGCTGAAAATTCCAAATTGTCTTCAATGCACTGGAAAAAGTCAAACGTTTATTGCCATGGGGCGTTGATAAATATGTTTCATAAAAGCAAAATTCAACTCAAAACCAGAGCTCAGAAAAGTAGACAACCTTCTTCCAGGTAAAAAGTTTAACAGCTAGAACCTGTGCATGTACATAGTGAATTGCGTGTTTGAAATACGCGGCCGCCAGTCTTACACCTCTACAAACGGTAATTAACGGACTGGAACATATGTGCAAGGTGAAGGAGTGGATAAAGCATGGATCAGTACGCAAAATGAGCGAATTTTCCAATGATAAAATACATTCCCAAGACACGTGGCCGCGAGTTAAACGTGTCTCAAACGTGCGGCCGCGTATCTTGAGGTTGTGTTTCAAACATGCGGCCGCAAGTTTTAAGGGTGCGCATCAAGACAAGTGGTCGCTAGTCTTGTCACCAGTCCTAACTTTGAGAAGTTACGAAGTTAAGTCAAAGTCTGCCGCGGTGGTGGTATTCTATTGCATTCCATACACACTGTATACTGACATAGACTAATTTTTTCATTACAAAATTGTATAAGAAACCAAAGAAACTTTGGTAGGAGATTGTTTTAATCAAGGAACGTCAGAAACTTTCACGTTATCTTTACTAGAAAGGATTTCAAACACACCGCCCAGTGGACTTTAATGGAACAGAATCGTATCGTTTCTCACCTGTTTTGGTAACTTTTTATGAATGATTTTCTCACAAGTAAGATTCTGTGAAGTAAATTCTGATGTTTTCCATGTCAATACAAAATAGAAAGAAACATCTTTTGGGACTTGCTAACTTGCAACGGAACTTTTCGTAGCATAATTAGAATGAAAGCTAAGAAAATCGGTTACCAAGATCTAGCATGGTTTTTTATAAATAAATGGGTGCATAACTTCTCCTACTGAAGAAAATGTTAACCTGCTCAAAATAAAAAACAGTTTGCTCACCACTTGACCTGTGGATCAGGCAAAGCTCCCGTTGACCGCAACGGCAACCGTTTCGCCTCGTATACATGAATGTAGAGAAAACCAGGCTCGCTTTCAGATTGAGGCCTTCGTTTCCATGGACGTTTATGGAGGTCGATTAACTGCTCCCTACTGTACATCAATCCCAAGAGAAGCAGGCTTCTTCCGACAGTAATTTTCGGACGCTTAAAAAAGAAAAAAAATCTTAAAATACAAGCATGAATCCACATGCCAAACCAAGGATCATCTTAACGCGCTCCATTTTCCATAATGGTTAGTTCTAACTTGATTACGGGCAACTGTAAACGAGGAAAGAGGCAGTTCTAAGATGCAATTCAATACTTCTCATTTCCAATATTCCTAGCTACTGCTTGAGATTACCAGGCTTAGCCCTGCGTGTGGCCATGCCGATAAACGTTTTATCGAATAAAGAAATAGTTCTGTTTTTCCAGTCCGCATTTTCATTGTCACAAAGCTTTTAAATGTGTAACAGATTTTAGGCATTCTACAGGGGAGCAGGCCGAACATTTTTTATGATCACTATTCAGATTTCATGAGCTGCCAATTTTTGATTAGCTCTAAATGTTCCCTAGGATGACCACTGTGCCAACTTAAATAACATTTTCATACCAGATGCCAGCTTTCACGTAAGTACACGTATTTCTTTATAAGAAACTGACAGTTTTACCACGTACTAAATCTTTCTAAAATTTCCGAATTTTGAGAACTGAAAGATTCTTAGGAGCTTCCTGGAACCCAAATATGGGTTCAGACTATCTTAATGATACTGATTAAATTTTTGGGTTTATCTAGAAGTTTGCACACACACATATCATCGATAAAAACACAACCGAAACACTCTTAACTAATTAAGATGCAGAGAACACCAGCTCGTATGTGTAACTAGAAATATAAAGTCAATGTGTCGATTTTCAGAAACTGGTGCTCAATACATGGTAGTAGAGCGTAAATATACACTAATTGGTAGAAAAGAAACAAGAAACTACACGTTCATCTCCACAAGCCTGTTTCGTAATTTCTCACTCATCCGGAGATGTACTAATAGTATTTTCCCAAGTTGCAAGGTGTATATATATCTCAGAATAGTCTAATGTAATTACTGGTAATACATATATATATATATGTATAAATTGTAACTTAGGAAAATTTTATTAGTACATCTCCTAACGAGTGAGAAATTACGAAATAGGCTTGTCGAGATGAACGTGTAGTTCCTTGTTTCTTTTCTGCCAATAAGTATAGCTAAAAATATAGGAATTTTTCAGCAAACCCTTTTGCAGTACTAGAGCTTGTTAACATGAATCTTAAGCCATTTGGGAGAGTCTGGGTTGTTCATAAATAACACTACATGCTGTGATATTCAACCCAGAACTCCTTTAAAGAAAGGGAGAAGCAGGTCGGACAGGTGCAGCAAAACGCAGAACAAAACGTCGAGTAACGGAAGATAAACTTTCATGTTATCTATTGAACACGTTGAATATCTCGAAACGTTGAAAGTGTTTTCAAATCTATTTTTCTTCCTAATCTATACCCTTATCACAAAATGTTCTTCATTAAAAATGTATAACAAAATCGATCCCCAATGACTGAGTAAACATATACTACAACCACGTGATGTAGTGTGTGCAAAAAGTAGCTTTATCTCAATATGCTCTAGAATTTGTAAAATGCTTATAACATGGTCCTGAAGGGGGACGGAGTATTGATCCCAATTCTCAGCACTGGAATAATAAAAAATCCCGTCCCCAATGACAAAACATTGAAATTCCCAATATTTGACAATCCCTGTTCCAATTAACTTTTTCATTCCCAAATCCTAGTCCCAAGAAGTCCAATCCCATTTTCCTAATCAATAAAAAAGCGAATTCTAGTTCCTAATTTACCCCTTCATTATCTTTTTAAAAGATGGTCATAAAGTATGGTGAATTGATTAGAAAAAAGCTAAAAATCGGACCGATTTGTTTAGAATTCGTTTCGGAATAAAATATACCGAAGTTACGCTCAGCCATCCTATCTCATACTTCAAAATAGCCAGAAATATCGGAAACATAGCGAAACGAACACATGTATTACTTAAGCTTTTAATTCATGTGTTCGTTTCGCTATGTTTCCGATATTTCTGGCTTTTTTGAAGTTTTGTACTCTCAGCCATCCTATCTTAAACTTGATTGCTGCATTATTTTTGCCTAAATGCTTACAAGATTAAGATGTTTTTTTTCATTCACAGATGGAAAAAACTAGAATATCCACAAGTCGAATTACCTTGAGTCTGATATTAATATCAAGCGGACAATCAAACTTTCTTGCTGCGGTTGACTGAAGGAAAAGCTTCGAAAAACTGCCAGGTTCTTCAGCAGTTATCGAAATTCCGATTGTCAGTGTGGAACATCCTTCGAGCTCCTTCATCTTCGAAATGTTCACTTCTGTGAAATTAAGAGAGAAGCCATGAGAACGGGTGTCCGAGTCTCATCCAAAACAGGTAGACCAAACGAAAAAGTTGTAGACCCAGTTCCAAATGTTTGAGTTCAGATGCAAGCCCAGAGTGATGGAAGCATTTTTTTACGGACCAAACACTAATATTTCACATCAAACTCTTTCATTATCGAGCTCTTTAAGTGTATCAGGAAGGAATTCATTCTTTGAGCAGTTATCAATTACAGATCCGTTTTAATAAAAAAACTCCTATATAATTTTCAAGCGTCCCTAAACTTTGGTTATTTGTAGAATCGAAATAAAAAGCTAAGATACCCATAGACCCATATACAATCATCCTTTATCCATAGCTTTTTGGTAGACCAAAGTTAAAAATCTCGACAAGAGACAGAATTACCAATCAGGAGTGCCTATGTGCCAATCAGATATAATCAGATCAAATTCTGATGCTTTAGAATTCGGGTTTGAAATAACTTTATATCTAGGATAAGAAGACCATAAATTCACATCTTGTGTATCTGCAATTACCTGCTCAATGCTGGTGAAATGCAAAGTCAGAAAAAAAGAAACAAAAACCAGGAGAACTGGGGTACGTGATGCCTCCCCCCAAGAATTCCAAAAGACAGAGAGGTTTTGTTTTGGTTAAGAGATTCTTGATCAGCTGGTGTGAGAAGTCATTGGATCAGCTCGGTTCATGTTATGGACACAAATTTTGAAACTCGTCTTACCCTCTGGAAGAGAGGTGGAAACTTTGACATCATCGCCTTGAACATGCAGCTTTATTTTACTTTTTGCATGTTGAACCGCCTCGACTTTCACTTGCACTGTGTCGACGATAAGCCCTGAGGCTGTCAAGTCGAATTTCCACGACAAGAACCCCTCGTTATGGTCGACTTTACGGTCGAGATAGAGCTGAAAAAGAAGCCATTTTTTACATTGGTTTAAATTGACTATTTTAATAATCAGGCACGTTTTTTGGAGCTCACCCCCAGATTACTCTGTTTTCAAATTAAGCAACACTTCATAATTTTCTTGATCATTTGTGCAGCTGGCAGTTGAAAATTTCCAAGCTCTTGAGCAAAAGCAAGAAATTCTGTCAGCTACAATTCGGGCTCAAGTTATTTTACAATTTAATAGATTCCGAGGAAAATCCGAACTTTAGATTAAGAGCATAATCATGGGCCTGGTACAGGTGATTAAAAAGAATAATACAGAATTATCAAAGTTGATTATATAAAGGTTATCTAGTGGATATTGAGGGGTGCTCGAGCACCCTTTGCATCCCTTAGATCCGCGCCATTCAGGTGTAAAAAGACCAACATATTCACCGATCAAACTTTTGGAATGAGAAAAATACCTCATCGTGGGTTTCATTTCTGTATTGTTGGATCCCACTCGATTCGAAGACCACACTCTCCCAGTTGGCCTTGAAGTTACCCGTGTTTGGACTGATCGTCTCATCGTAGTCTCTGTAGTACGTGTTGTTCACAGTGGAGTAGCGAAGTCGCAATCTGCAAAATAACACAAGTAACAATCAATCATCATCACCATCCAGGTATTAATACTCACTCTGGGCAACGTCTTTGCTGTACTCTGAAGGGCGTTCGGTACTGTGGGAGACATCGTCAGTACTGTTGAAGGTGTTCACGTTCAGTACTATGGTGATTATCATAATTACTGCGGAGAGACGCCATAAGTACAGTGGAAAGTGTTCGGTACTGTGGGACGAAATCATCAGTACATTGTAGGTTGCTCCGTACTGTATTAGTGCTATTGGTATCCCCCACAGTACTGAACATCCTCCATACTACTTCACAGACGTTCCCCAGGCTGATATCGTAACAGTTTATATTACCCTATAGATAAGACAATCAAAACAGGGGGAATGCTAAGTAAATATTATGGGTAGGGGTGTGCCACCCTAACAACGAAATGGGTGCCCCATTCTGTAACAACTTCAGACTTTACTAAGATATTAGAAATCACTGAAAGCATGGCACAATTCTATACCAATTTTTAAAAAATCACAGGTCACGTTTTTTATATGAGCACGAGATTGAGCAAATATAGGCATCAGGGGTTGATAAACACGTAAATAAACATTTCCTACCATAATTAGAAGTGAAAGCAGGAAAACGCTGACAAAATTATTTAACATAATATTTTTAATAGCAGGGTTAGTTCTAAGAAATATTTCTAGATCTGCAATGATCATATCAATCATAATAAGGTAATAGCTCAATAAAAACACTGCTAATCATGTAGGGGTGATCTTCTAGAATTTTAACTGAAAGAAGAGGGCCAAAATCCACGTTGGAGCAAGCCCTGTTTAACAGCTTCTTATAAAAAAGAGTGTACATAGACTTGGAAACAAAAAACGGGGGTTTGTCTGGTGCTACCGTCCTGGTAGCTTGAAGTTTGAGGTAGAAGCGTTCGGAAACGGTAAAGATATTTAGGGGCACAGCTAGAGCCTGAAAGAGCTTGTATAATTAGGAATTTCTAGCAACGAGCAGTTTGTTTAGCGTATGCCAACGGCAGATACCGCTCGACGTATAGTCAGAGTAGCATGTTATTTAGGTCGTTAGCAAGGCCCAATGCAACTGTGAACTTAATCTGGTGTCAAAACAACTTTCTGGAATTGAGATCTCTGACGAAATCAATCATGATGATCGCTTAAGACCGCACAGTGAATATCAGCGATTTTTCCATTGCGCAAAAGTGCGCTGCAATCAAAACAGCTCAAGGAGATTTCAGTGTAAGAATGTCTGATCTCTTCAGTAACGAAGTCTGAATAGGATAAGTATTTTCACGCAGGGGATGTAAGCGTTAATGAGATTAGTGCTAACGTTTTAGCCGTTTTTGCTGTTTTTTACTGTTTTCGTAGCGTCCTTTGTGCATCGTCGAGGGAAATAATAAACTATTCAGTCTATCTCGTCAGCAGCAAGAGAATGAAACTGGAAATAGTGTAAATTTTTAGATCTGAATGGTTTTCCACCTATGCTGTTCTCTACTCTTATACCCAGAAGCTCGCAAAGGTGTCTGGTTGATATTGTTAGCTTCTGCGAGGCAATGGACCACTTCCTAGCATTATGAAATCTGAGAATATTTCCCAGGATCCTTTACAAATTCTAACGTGCAATGCATTCAAGGATGCTAAGGGAGCAGAATTGCATTAATCTAAAATTGTAGAATTTTGCGGAAAGAGAAGTTGCTAAATCTTTGAACCGCCCATGCTTCTGCGCATGCGTTACCTATCTTAGGCCCACATTGATTCAGAAACTTAGTGTTGATTGAAGTAACCAATGTGTATCGAGATCAAACATCAACTCGCTTGGGAGGTAATAGACTAGGTTTCTCACAGAATGACTTGTTGCAACTTCTTTGTTAATTTACAGTATGAATTATCGAACATACGCGTGAGCGTTTAAAAGATCTACCAATACGTATGGAAAGAGGTCTAGTTACATTATACCAGAATAATAAAAATTGCATATGAAGACGAAATTTGATTTACCTCCCTCCGATGACTTCATTTAAGTTTGGAATGAATACGTAAGGCTCTTTCTTCCGCGTCTGTAAAAAAGTAAACACTCAAATCACGACTCAAAAAACCATAGTCATAAAACAACGCAGTCAGGAAACTAAAACAGTGGCTACTGTATTCATTTCTGTACGTCGAGTTAGCTTGAAGAGCAGAAAGAAATTATTACTAGCAGATGGGAGGAATTCAAAATAAATCAAGTCATGTGAATCATCTGGTAGCAGAGCAGAACGAGAGCGCAAACTAACAAAAACGCAAAATTGCATCAAGCCATGTTATTAATTTACTAGCAGAGGAGAATTTAAAAGGGAGAATTTGCTATAAAGAAAAATTTAAAAAGGAAAGTCAGTTCCTAATAAGTAAACTCGTGCAAACACATCTTCTTTTGATGAGTGTGCAACATCTATCCATGCAGCTTTTCTCTGTCTGAATGCTTTGAAAATGGGACATGTTTAAACATGCTTCTGTGTAGGGAAAAGCTTATTCCAGGTAAATCTCAGTACACCTGGCCTAAATAAAGGTTGTTTACTAGATCTTAATCACCAGAACGTGAGAATTTCTGGAAATACACAGCAGCTCCTGGCTTCGGAATTACGAGGTGCCTTACTGCACGGTTGCGCAGAGCTGACAACAGTTGCTTTTGGCGGGAAGTAATCCTGCGTAAAGCACGGATTTAACTCGCTTGGAGAATGAAAGAAATCATTGAACGATGGAAGGATTGAGCGTAAGTTGCAGCCCCACCCACTTTGCATAACAAGGCCAGCTAGGAGATGATCCTGTGCAAAATATCACGCAGACAATTTCCAACATCTGCTTTCCTCTCAACCACAGCGATCATACTAAACGGATTTCGGCGGATTTTCTCATGCCGAAGCTAGATATTCATCAAGAGCTGTATTGATGCGTTTAGCAATGATGTGATTGATTTTGATTTACAGATGGGGGACTTTAGGGCAACACATTGTTGTTGTTGTCTTGGGGCCTGTTTACAGGCCAAAATCATCCCACCTTCCAGTACTAGAGCTGAGATGTCACCTTCCAATGCAAATCATTGTATTTTCATACTCTGTTTATCTGGTTTCATTCTGGTCGAGTGGGATATCACTTGCTGAGAGGTGGGACCTCACCTACTGATAGCAAAAAAGGCTCCAGACCATTGTATAAAAGTAAGAACAATTTAAGAACATTTCAGGCTGAAAATAGAGGAATATTTAAGAACAGCCAGCTTCAAATCAAATTTACTGGGTCTTATAAAAAAAAGAGTGAAGGTGGGATGAAATGTTCTCATATCAACGCTAGCAGATAGGATGAGAGCTGGAAGGTGGGAAAGAACAAAATAACAATAAAAGTTAATACAGCATGCGTTTTATTTGCAATTCCATTCCACATTCTACCAGTTGAAGTTAGAGGTTGGGATGAGATTTAACATATAAAATAAACGCATGCTGTTTCCGCCCTAACTCTCAGCTCGAGGGATCATTTCGTCTATACAAGCAGTTCTTTAGATTCCCCCCGGTTGTCAACGATAACAGTGGTCATGGTCATCCAAACAGAGTAATCTGGGGGTGAGCTCCTGAAATCCCGGCTCCAAAAAGATGGCCCCCAAATCCACGTTAAAAAAGCCCTGGACCATTCATCATAATGTCCATGAAACAACCTACAGTCCTGAATCAATCCTCACATTCAAATACACCCCACTTTTAAATAAATCCCATTTTTTTATAAGACTGCCTTCAAGTGAGAACACAAAATAACGCCCCCAACTTCCCATGGGAGTTTATTGATACTAACAGCATTTACTTGGTTACAGAAATAAGTGAAAACGTCTAAAATATCTGCCCCTTTAGGCAAAGGTTTCCGTTGCAGGGATGTTATGTCAGTGGCACAATCATGTTTTTGACAAGTCTGCAAATCTCTGCTTAAGTTACCATACTGTGAAACCCTTGAACCAAGGCTTCAAAAGCTTCTACTGTTCAGTTTTTCAACGTCACAAACTCAACTGCCTTGTTAGCTAGGAAACACTCAATATCATTTAAAAACAGTATTAGCATTAAACTACGTTTGCTTTGCTCACTCTCAGGATATGTGCCTAGGCCCGTGGTTTAAAATCATGTGCGCAAAATATCACCCGCGCAAAGGCTTATGGTTGCACGGGCCCTTTTAAGCTCAACACGTGCTTTATCATCTATAAAGATATTTCAACTCGTTCTCGCCTGTGTTTATTCTGATCAAAATATCTTATAAAATATGTTTTCACAACCAAAAATTTCGAAAATATATTGCAAGCATCAATAGGACATGAATGCAGTAGTTGTAATTTTTAGCAGTTGCAATGTTTCAGATTTCCCTCGCCATCCTCAAGGCTTAATACTAAATCAAAATTTCTGCCAACCTTATCACTTTGTTTTCTTTTGTGACTCATTTTTCCGTTCATTGAGGCACCTCTGTGAACCGCAGTACTTCCAGAACACTGTTGCAATCGGTCATCCAACCCAGCAGCAAACCGTCAAAAGGCAGTTTCCAGATATTCGCGAAGGAACTTTGAACTTGCAAAGGCGAAGCTGAGAGTTGCAGCTCAGAGAGCTAATTCGAAAGCAGATATGATCCTCCGAAGAGGTGAAGCTCTGCTGAGATTACGAGGGATGATACGTTACGAGAAAAAGCCCTCGATCATTTCTGATCTCTTAATGCTATCTGCTCTTTCAAGTTTAGATGAGATATTTATGAAAAACAACAAAACAGAACCAGTCTATCACTCCTTTAACCAGTCCATAAGACATGTTTTTAAAATTTTTCGTTCAAATTAGTAGCAGGGGCTTAAATGTAGAAAATGCCTGAGTGATTTCATGTAACTAAGCTGCCTGCCAAACATCGACTCGTGTTCAAATGGCCATACAGTTGCTCAAAGGGTCCCGGGTTCGAAACCACCTTCAGACCTGTCACAAAGATCGAGGAGAGAATTCGCAAGCTTTCTGTTTACTCCAGGCAAAAGGAATCAAGAGGTGTGGTCACATCGAGAGAAAGGACCAGGGTCGCACTGCTCAATTAGTCTACCTATTCAGTGGGCCCTTTGTGCTGTGCATATAAATCAATAACTTACGAAGATAGCAAGTGTTTATCAACTATTCACAATTTTCAAGTTGTTCAGAAATAGAGAAAAGAGATCGATCGAAGTTGGAAGCGAAGGAATAAAGATCATCATGCATTGATAGTCAAATTTAGACTTTGAACTGAAAAATGAGGATCGTACATTGTTACCCTGTGTTTATTCTGTTAATGTTGTTGTTGTTGTAATACTCCTTTGTAGCTTGCTTTTTTCAATCTGATGTTTGTGTTTTACATTTGTGCATGATGACTTACTAAATCTTTGCAACCCTCAGCTATCAAAAGTTGGCCATCTTTAAAGGTAGTGGTCTCAACTAAGACCACAGAAAGATTTTGCTGAAATCAAAGCTGTGCCAGCTTACCCCTTTGACAAACAGCCCCATGCTGCAGTGGGGCCCGGTTAATATGACCCCTAATGCGCCAGCACAGCAAACGCTGGCTGTAATAACTGGTTGGGCTTTGCTTACGTTTGGAACAGCGGGCCTAGGTAGTGAGCACATCCTTACTGTGAGTGAACAAAGTTGTAATTCTAATACTGTTTTTCATTCACATACGATGACGTATCTAAGGCTTCTCTGTCACTACTGAGGAAGGGCTTAGCCCTATACGTTTATTGTAATCTATTATTCTCATGGCTAAAGTAATTAACGCTATTTCTCTACTGATATTTTGCTCTATATGATAAAATGAAGGGTAACATGAATAAACAGGGCAGAGGCCTTGTGTGCGTGACGTTGAAGATCTCCAAATAAATCAAATAGAACGACACATAAATTGTGTACCTTTACTACGCCGTTTTCCTGGTCTTCTTTTTCGTGAAACATATTATGAAATATAGCGAAACATAATAATGACTAAATCTTTGCGTCTGATACTCATCACAACGTCAGGAAGAGAACGAAAATGAGACCTAACGAATTATTTTACCCAGATATGGATTTCAATTTGCCAACAGTGAATGAGATGAATTTGAGATATCTAAACTAGAGTTTCGTAGAATTTTAGCCATGTGAGAGTCGAAGTTATTTCAACAAGATTCTCATAAAAACACGTGCACTTATGAATTCGAGAAGAAGTAGGATTTGGAAATCAATCGAGATGATTTGTGAAGATGAAAATGACCCGAGTAGGACTCCAAACCAAAACCTCTAGATTGGTACTTTAGTGCGCTATCACTGCGCACCAGGGTTTCGAGAAACCTAGGCCATTTCATTCACACGAATTGGACCACCACTCGCCGCATGCAGATACGAATCTATCCGGGCTCTTTAACGACTACACAGGACCTGATGAGGGGCGACAACTTTCTCACACCAGGAGGACCATCCAAGTCCCACCATTGGATAGAGTTGCAGGTGTAAACTAAAGGTCTTGGGTTCGAGTCCTACTCGGGTCATTTTCATTATCACAAATTATCAACGCTAGGAGTAAGATTTCTTAAGGAAGTATTGCTAAGGTATTGCTAGATTTTGTATCAGCATCGGTATTGGATTTGGCAATAAAGTGGTAATTTCATCTCTAGTAATCTTGGAAAATAGAAATTACATCATGAAAGAAGCTGGTTTCTGAAAAAATTAAACTTAATCTAGAGTTGAAACTAACAATTTTTACCGTATTCAACTAGCCAAGGATATAGTTTTGATAGAAATTTGTCTAGCCGTAGCTAAGGGTGCATTTTTGCAAAGAGTTTAGTCTATTCAAGTGTGCTATTATAAATATGACAACAATAAACCCCTAACCAAGCTTAAGGCAAACGTAGGGACGTAAGAAGCTTAACTGTGCTTTCTGAAATTAAAAAGGGCACTTCATTGTCTTTCAGAAAATATTGGGTGCCCTCCCCCCATTTCCAAGGCCTCTGGCCAAGAGCCGCCATTGTGTGAACGCTAAACAACCAGACGGCACCGTGAAGAAACTGAGCATTCGAGCACCAACAATTTCAATTGCCAATAAATCAATAAGAAGCAAGGAGCTTTGATGGCCAAAACGCTAAGCCAAAACTCGAGCGGCTTAACTGTTAAGTAGCTTGCCTGATTTTCCAAAAAGAAAGCTTACACAGCTGAACCAGGCAATTGCCCAATAACCACCAAGGCTTAGAGATGAGCAACACAAAAAGCATCTCAAGGAATCGATAACGAAAGTGAAAGAAAGAAGTCGAAATTTCAAAAAGGAGGCTGTCAAATAATAACAAATTATTATTTTGGGAACAAAGCCTTTCGTTTTGGATTAAAAAGAGAAACTCTCCGCCATCTATCACTCTTCCAGATAACATGTCTGTGCTTTCAATGGCTTAATTAAGAGAAATATTTAGGCCCCATTTTGCCCTACAGACCAGCACATCTCGTGTTTCCATGGACTTAATACCTTAGAGCAACCAAAGAACAATTAAGAATCCCTCGAACAAGAAGAGAGAGAGAGAGAGAGAGAGAGAGAGAGTAAGAAGATAGAGAAAGAGACAAAAAGATTTGAGGCACTAAATCAGGGACATTTTTATGGTACTGACAGGTGGGCCAGTTGGAAGAAATGGATGGGCCCCTCCCTTTGGCCCCAGTAGAAATGGGCCCACCCATTCATCTGTCATATTAGTAACAAGGATCTTACGGATCCATTATCGCTACATCCACCTTCCAGCATTTGTACTTGTAAATTTGAAGTGTGTTACCTAGTTCATAAATCTTTTGAAAAGAAAAATAATTGGGAATACTTGTTGATTTTCGGTGACAATAAGTTATTGCAAATGTAGATGATAATTTTTTGGCCCAGTAGACAGTACGAAATATTGGAAAATAGGTTTTTCGAGTTTCTTATCAGTCTTCCATCCGTTACTGAAATTGCTTCACTTTTCCCTTGCCAAGAACTGACTTGCTTTAAAAGCACTAACTTATAAAAAATATGTGTATTCTCTGGAATGCCACTAATAGCCAAATTAAAATGCTCTTAGTTGAGATTCCTTTACAAACAAAGCGAAGATAGACGGAAAATATTTGCTGCCTCAGGTTTTCCTCGTCTCTATAGAAATTGCATGTTTGGTCTCATCGTTGTTAAATTGGATCAACATTTTGGTTTTCGTGGTTTGAGCTAATGAACGGAAAATTCATTAAAACGTGAAGTTTCGCTTTACGTCTTGGATAATACGGAATATGTAGATGAGAAAATTGATAAGATTATCCAGGAACAAATAACTTTTATAACAAACCCTCTACCCTCTTTTTTAGAAGAAAACTATATGAGAACAAGAGCCTCAAATCTATCCAAACTCAAGAAAAAGAACTGAGTTTAACCTGAGAAAAATATCACAGCCTTTGATGAGTGCAGGTTTCGTTTTTGCACTCGTTCTGACGTACTGCTCTGATGAGTGTCTGTCAGACGCAAAGCTTTTGTAGTTATCATGTTTCGCCTCGCCATCCCCTGATTAAACGTGTTATGAATTATGAATTGATGCAAGAGAGTCGTAAATAAAGAGCTTTACCTGGCTCGGGACCTCTTGGTGTTTACAAGACATGTTTGTGGCTTTCATGCATTCTTCGCCAGTTTCTCAGGCCAAACAGTCCTCACTGAAGGGCAGTCTTTCCAATTTCTTGCAACCAGTGAAGCTGTAGGAATTGGAAATGATTAAAATATCGGTGAAGAGGAAGTGCGTCTTTAAATGCTTTCTCTGCAAATAATTATCAGAAGACAATAATCAACAGAGACACTGAGCGACCTTAATAATGGACTCGAAGGGGAGAACTGATTTCGCAGTGATTCTGTTCAAAACAAATGCTTGTTCATTTAAAGTTGATCTGAATATTTATCCGTATAAATGAATGATTCTCAACGATTATCGCAATCGAGTCACACTAGGAAAATATATGTCGATAATTCTAAATTATGGATTTCGTGCTTTTAATATTTCAGTTCAGAAAAACCTGTTTTCCCAGCCTCACGCCAAATTGTGGGCCTAAGGAAAACTGGATTATATTTTTCTTCTTTTATTAGTAACCACCTCACAGTATCAGTGTCAAGACAACCAAGGCAAATGTTTTTCTTCAGGGCATTTTAGTTGTACCCCTATGGGGGTGTCACGAGAGCATGAATTGCAAATTGAGCCACCCCTAGTACACGCATTTTTATAAGTAAGCTCAGCTCAGGCTCAGTCCTGAAATAGCTTAGCTGAAAGGCGTATTGGAAGGCTCAAAATTGCTTAGCAACAGACGATTGCACAAAGATGGCTGATCTAATTTCACGCAATGCATATTGGGATATGCCCCTCAGCAACCCATAGCAACTACAACTAACGACTTCTTCGCAATGACAGCAAAATATCTAGGCCGTAGTACTTACGTCACAGTTGTGTCGCTAAAAATTAGACTCTGAGTAGAAAAGCTTAGAAGAGATAAAAACTAGTTGGATAACTATCAAATGGTCTCACGATTAAATTGTAGCAGCTATGGCCTAAATTATAATTGATTGCGTTGTATTCAAACTTGAATCTGTCAGTCGTCAGTTTTGGTAGCTATGCGTTGCCAAGGGGTATATTCCCATCATGCATTGCGGGAAATAAGATTCTGTCATCTCACGCAAGTAATTCATGAAAATCAACTTGTATTGGAGGTGGGTAACGCGAGAAGAAGCAGGATTTGGCGAATCTTTAGAATAAATTTGCGAGAACCAAAAATGAATTAAGATGGTGACAGTGAACATCTAAGATCAAATTTGAAATTGCTTGGCATTCGTCAATCGAGTACTTAAGTTGCTCAACTTGAGTTTGCTGAGTACTGACTGGCTTATAAAAGCACTTGTAAATGTAAAAGAATACGTGTTTTGAAAATATGTATAAGTAACATTTCTAAGTTAAAACACTGAACCAGCGTTTGCTCGTGGTAGTATAAGCATGACTTAGTAAAGCGGCGGATGGTCGTTACTATAGTGGGGGGTTCCCTAGTTCAGACAATCCCTTTTACTCCCCATCGTATTCATAGCCAGAATCCTAGATTCAATACTTTCCCAAGAAGCAACGACGACTGACTTCGCACATCATGCTCTGCCAACTGAACATCGTGGCAGTTACCGGGCAAAACATTTATGACGTGCTTCTAAATGTGTTGATAGCACTAAAATGGCCTGTTAATATCGCAGTGCTGATCCAATGCATGCTGACAGAATAAGTTTATCGCTCTTCTTTCCAAGAAAATACCTTTCCAAGTCAAGATCAAATTAAAATAAAACCAACAAGAAATTTTGAATAATCTCAACATCTTCATCAGCCAAAAAAACACGAAATCTGGCGAGAATCTCAATCGAGTCGCTTACTGGAGTAATTATTTCCGTGTTCTCCCTTAATAGCCAATAACTTGCACGCAGAAACGTCCAGCAAGGCCAAAAACAATTTCTTTTCCGAAATAGCAAAGGATTTTGGCAACAGGAGCACTTGAAAAGAAGCCAGCTGAACTCTGAGGATTATAGTAGTGCGGCACATGCCAGAAGAAAGTAGAGAAAAGATTCAAGGCCTCTTACAGGCCATCTTCGTAAGCGATTCAGTTTAGTTTCTAAAGGAGCGTACAGTTTGAAACGACACAAAAACATCTAAAATGGCAAGCTCGAGTTAGCTAAAAATATCCGCGAAGACCACGAGTCTGTTCACAGAGCTCTAAGTGAAAACAAGAGGGCGGCCTAGTAGTTCACAGTCAATAAAAGAACAGCGGAAATTTTAATAAATGCGAAGGAAATCAATGAAAGTTACTCACCCAGGAACTTCAGCTGAAATGGCGAGGCAGAATACCTGCCGATTGGAGAAAGATGTATTTATCAGAGTATATCATGTGAGAACTGGTAGGAGAGTTTTTGTATACACGATTTGCAGTTTTATTTGCAAAGTAGGGGCCATGCATTATTAATTAAGATAATGATTTTCCACTACTTCAGTAGGAACAGGTGAAGATTCTATTTCGTTGTGTATTCATCAGACGTCCGTATGCAAAACGAAATAACATGATTTCGGCGAGAGAAAGCAAACCCAATTATTTCATTACGACTTGCAAAGGATGCGAGAGGGCAGTTTTGCAAATTCTAATAAATGCGGAGGCAATGTCCGATGCAGAGCTTTAGTAGTTATCATGTGTCGCTATGTTTCTGATTTTCCTCGCCATCCTCAAATTTTGAAAATCTTGTTTTTTTTAAATCGAAGTTTGTTGCTGTTGTTGTTGTTGATTTATTTTAATAAAATCTCAAAGCCTAGAATTTGGCAAAAATCCACTTAAATCTAAATCCAATCAGGGATAGCTCCCCCATTTCGAGAAAAGTCTATGCATGCGTGCGTAGGAATAATTTTGTATTGTTTAATATCAAAAGTGAATGCTCCAAGTGAAAAACAGCTCCCCCTCCAGAGCTTCTAGCTATTGTTACCTACTTCTACTCGCTACTTCTAGCTCCTTGCTTCAGGCAATTACTGGTATTTTCTCCAAGGGGGGCAGACTTGGTTGTTCAAGGTGACGTAACCCTCGCAAAAATTAGAGTCCCAAATTTTGCAATTTACTTCCTCTTAGGGTGAAAATTTTCAAAATCACTACCGCTTAGAGTTGTGGAAAACTGCTATGATTAGCTAACAAGAAAGTGTGGTAAATTGGATTTAACTAATATAGATTAGATAACAACAGAAGAACATAAGTAAGATTCTGTATATGCCCAAACTGTTTTCTATTGTTTTCTAGCAAAGGGATACACGTCATAGGGTAAAACATCCATACCAAAGTAAGAAAAAATGCAAATAGTACGACGTGAGAGCCCGAAGGGAACGATAAACAAAATATGAAGGCGACTCAAACATGGGTCGAAAAAGTACGCAACGTAACTTAACTCAATATTCTAAGATATTGTAGGCCTACTCTTTGCATATGTATTATCCACAACCAGGCTGTCGAAACTATCATCATAGATTGTCGAATTATGAACGTGATAGCTTTTGCTGATCTTCCTAAATTGGCTTATCTTCCTAAAATGTCTCTCTGATTTTATCTCCATCTAAACTATTTTGATTTCTGTTCACCAATCTGTATGTCTTCCTGTATGTTCAACCGACTATTATATTTATCCCTTCGTTAAGCAGTTTAGTTTAGCCTGGTTTACTTGTATGGCAACACATTCATTTCGATGGGAGTCATCAATTGTGAAATGAAATTATTCCTAATAAAGCTGTGCACCCAAATCATCACCTAAATTCTATCAAATTTTGACTTTTGAAGTTTCATAACTTTTTGAAAAGCGACGCGCAGTAGGATGCATAAAGGTTGGAAATAAGTGGTTGATTTAATCACACATTCTTCCCTTGGGCTTCTTTTTCCGTGCTTGGTGGTTGCTAATAGAAAAGTGCCGTGAAAGAGTTGTGTTGAACTCTTAGGCCAGTCGTGTTTTGAATTCAGTGAAGCCTGATGCGTCACGCCGCACAATATAACAGCACAACTGTAAATTTCCACTGTAAATCAAGACTCGTGGATTTTCCTCGGCCTTACACCGAGCATTGCTAAGTTCCCAATTCCACTGGCCTAATTGAGCCGTTTGAGCTCAGCACAGCACTGATTGCAATGACTTTCCGATTAGCAATCTCAAGCTCAATCCCAAGATAAAACATCTTATCTACAAATAACCTCAATGCACCCGATTGCGCATGTTCTAGCTTGCTACTGTCTAATAAAGCAGAAATAAAGCATTAGTAATAAATTTCTTATAAAAAAACGCGTGAAAACTCACCCTGTAGTTGCCAACGCTATCTCAACTGACGAAAAACTCATTTAACAAAATCTGTACAGTTCAAAACCTTTTGTCAGAAAAATGTTGAAGAGTTCTGTTATTGAGGCTCAGCTAGTGAAACAAAAAACAATTGTAGAGTTGTTTTGAAAACAACTCGGAAATATGGCGTGTTCTGAGCAATGGAAACAGTCTTACTAAAACTCATAACACAGTTGTATTTCTTTATCACTCGAGTTATCTTGTAATTTGAACAAAAGATCGAAGGACGATGGAACAGGTCTTTCGAAGTTATCTTCGTGCAAGGTAAATAATTGTAAATGTGTTTGCAGCGTTTACTTAAGAACGCCTGTACAGTTTCAAAACCTGCTAAATCACCAAGAACACAGGGTTACATATCGTCTCTAATGCGCATCATTTTCATGTTGAAAACCGCCGATAAATGTCTGCTTTGTTGACGACACTGCCGGCTCTGTTAGGCAGTGTAACAGAAAGTCTTCGATCTGGGTTTTACCCACAAAAGACTGAATTTTTAAACATTGAAATTAGGCCGACCATTATCGATCAAGAAAAATTGGAGTGCATCGCACTATTTGAAATGAATAAAGGTTTAAAGGCAATTTACAGAGTTAAAAGGCACCTTTAGTTAAGGGGTCTGGGCAAGCTATAAATAGCAACCAATAGGAGAGCTGCATTATCACTGAATCGAAATTCCATGCGATCAGATACAATACAAGAATGTTGGAATTACAAAAATAATATTTCATGTTTGTGCATGCTCCTATTCGTTTTCCGACTCGTAGTTTGCCTCTCTTATCTCCATACATTGCCTTTAAGGTTTCAAAGAAGTATTTGAAAAGGGTTCAGCAAAATTTCTGTTTGGGTCCATTTATGTAAGTGTTCTAGGGTTTTGTTTGTAAGGGTTTAGTAAAGGTTAAGTAACGCCTCAGTAACGCCTCAGTCAGAGATCAGTTTGGCTTCAGTAAGGGTTCAGTTAAGGTTTAGTAAATATTCGATTTAGTAAGGGTTGTAGTGAGGGTTTCGAAAGGGTTTAGTAGGGGTTGAGCAAGTGTTTAGGGTTCATTGTACAAGAGAGGGGGCATTATTCTTCAACTTAGTCATCACTACCGTAAGTTTCAAACTTCTTGAAGTGAGATTCGATAAATACAATATGAATTAACAAAATCTAAATTGGTTGAGTTTTTACGATCTTTTATGACCTGGTAGGCAAGGGCGGATGACCCTACAAGTGTTTGGCACGAACCGTGAATGAAAAAAGTTACTTGCTACCTTCTGAATCGTTTGAATAAAGGGTGTCTACTTGTCTTATCTGATTTCGATCCACTTGCACGGTACTCCATGTACATCATATCGTCTCCTCCTGACATCGAGGCCATCGAACCAGACTTTCTGGAAATGAAACCCTGCAGAAAATAGATAATGAAATGGAGGATGATAATAATAATGATGCTATTATAATGACAAATTGGAATACCATTCAACTTTGATAATAACCTCAACGAGCAGAATACATGTTTGATGGGTGTGAGTCAGGACCGTCGAGAAAGAGAGACGGGGTAACTAGGGAGGTTTCTAGGCGATCCAGAGTTGCGGGGGACCCGTAAAATATAAGTTATTCGTTGTTATTCATTATAAGCTCTTTTTCAGGGAATTTAGGCCCTCTGAAATCGCCTTTATCCTGAGCCCAGCTAGTATCTCCTTTGTGGGTAGATTTCAGAACAATTCCATCTTTTCTCTGTAGGCCCGATCCCATCGCTGACATTTCAGACAAATAGTATAAATAACAAGGGACCGTATCAACAACGTGGCTACATTAGAGAAGCGTTTTTCATTAGCATGTGTGTTTCAAACAAAAAAAAACTTTCCAAATACCTTTTTTGCATTCGAAGCTAAGGATGAATCACTTGGCACATTTTCCTCATCAGCATCAGCATCAGTGGCCGCTAATACCTGGAAGTAAGTTTTCAGAGTTTCCATCATGTGGTAAAAGAATAATGAGCTGCTGCCAATCAGTAATGTGGAGGGTATTCAACTAATGTGGGGGTATCATCAGTACTATGGAGGTAATACCTAACTTTCTAATGGCATCCCTCCACAGTAATAAATATCTCCCCGCTGCATCGAAGGTCTCCCTCCACAGTACTGATAGTATAATCCCCAAACCGTGCTGAACACCCTCCGATGTACTGACACTATCCCCTACGGTAAATTCTACCCCCCACGATACTGAACATCCTCCACAGTACTGATCATCCTCCATAATACTGAACATCCTCCATAGTACTGAACATCCTCCACAGTACTGAACACCCTTCACAATACTGAACATCCCCCACAATACTGAACATCCCCCACAATACTGAACACCCCCCACAATACTGAGCATCCCCCACGGTGCTGAACACCCTTCACAGTAATAAGCATCCCTCACAGTACTACTCAGACATTCCCAAAGGTGATTATTTCGCAAGAGACAAGAGTCACTCTGTTGGAGACATAGCCATTCAAAAGCTTGTGTTGATAATTTGCATATTTTCAGCTAGTCCAACGTCAATGTAGTAATATTTATAGATATATCCGAACTTAGCTGGCTAGCAATGCGAAAACACGTGCTTTTTAGCGCTGAAATGCACACGAGTCTTATGTTTTATTGTTCGTGATAGCTGTACGTCTAATATCGCTGCTTATCTTCCATCTGCAAATGAAAGAGCTTGAATTAGGATAGCAGTCCCCACGTGGATTTGGCGTTTCATTGCTTTTCGTTACACCAACCCGTACATACCGCTGAGACTGAAGTATTCCCAAGACTACATTATTTTTTTTATTAAAACAAGCAAGCATGATTTGAGGGTGGCTGGTTAAATATTCCACTCATCTTTTTGATCGAATATTCCTATAATTTTTCTAATTTGGTTTGAAATGCTCTTAAATCTTTCTAACTTTGTACTATTCTTTGGAAGTCTATTTTTGCTATCAATTGTGTTGATTGTTGCAAATTTTGACTCCCCAGGGCCGTAAGACATCTTTGTGTGCTGATAATCTGCTTGCTTGGTATTCATTCTACTCTTAAGTTAATTTTATTTCTGTGTTTTGCTATTTTATCTAATTTGTGAAAATGGAAAAATGACCAGAGCTGGATTGAAACCCACGTCAACCGATTCAGCTTATTAATTTGATCGATTTTCCAAGTTCTACTTCTTCTCAAATTCACTTCTTAGTCTCATGGTTATTTTTTTTACATCATTCTGATTTTCAGGGAAAGATGGCCAGCCTGTGCTGGTTCTTGAAATATGGCAACATTTGAGGCTCGTATATCTATAAAATTTGTTCCTATAAAAAGACATCCTTAATAGGAAAACTAATGATAGGTTTGCAAACATTATGGTTAAGTTACGGCAACGACCTTCAGTGATAAGTTTACACTGCTATCAGTTTTTAATTGAGATGATTTGCGCAGTGGTAGCGCACTAGAGTACTTATCTTAAGGTCCTGGGTTTGAGTCCTACTCTAGAAAACGTGGGTTCGGGTCTACTCGTGTCATTTTCTTCCACACAAATTACCTCGATTTATTTTCAAAATCCTACTTCTTCTAAAAAATATAGCCAGTTCACCAGTTTAATCATGGTCCAAATGACAGCTAATTCATAAATTCTGTATAAGTATTTGTACATTAAAAACAAAAGCACTGGAAAGAAAATATGAACGTGTTATAATTGCAAATTTAACATGCTAAAATCTTATACTAAAATATTGAGATCCTTAAAGCAGTCTTGTACAATGTTCATAATGTTCAGTATACATGAACATAGATCTGCAGACAAAAATTCACCTATCTTATTATTTACACCGCTTCATTTAAAACTATCTTGATTTCCTAACTGACTACAATGTCCGAAATGCGTTCGCGAAAGTACGACTTAGTGATCATAATCTTCAAATTTAAGGTTTTGCTTGTATTGTAAAGCATCAAACGTTGATGGAGTAGAAATTGAATTTCATTTCGCTCCATCATGCCCTCTTTGACCAGGAGCAAAACATATTTGGTGAAGTTTACAGAAATGCCCCACGTACTGCCTTCTTAAATAAACAAAAATGTATATTTGGCTGATGTGCCTGGAGGACTTTAGAACCACGAAATTCTTGGGTATATCAATAATCCTGCAATACCTCAAAATCAAATTAATAACAGAAAAGCTGACTTCCGTTAGTTTTGAGCATAATGTATAATATTTCGATAGTATTTGTATACAATTCAAATCTCTTATTGTAATTAATCATTTGGTATACGAAGTCTGTGTTTCGGATTCCCGTAAGTGAGTGCTCAATACATTATGCAGAGCGTGATATATATCTAATAATTACTTATTATTTGGTATACGTATATCCTAATTTTATCTTATCTTAATTTTCCATATTCCATGTTTTGAATGGTTTGTCAATATTTGTAAATAATAGAAATCGATATAAAAATTTTAAGCAGTCATGGGCCATCTTGGCCTTAAACTTGCATTGAAAAATATATACAAAATCTTCCTAAAAGCAGCTAAATTGTCAGAAATCCTTGCTTTAAGTGTTAGTTGGTTAGAATTCTTCGCATCCATGTAGGAGAAGTCTCTGGCCGCGAATTGAGTTCTATTTCTATTGAACTCTCAAACAACTATAGTAAGCTAAATCATCATCAAAACTTTCAACTTGAAATCTCACCTTCTGCAACAACTCTTGCTGGTCTTTACGAGAAGAATAACAGAGAGACTCCTGAAATATAAACATTTAAATTCAAATGCTTTAAATTAGAAAAGGCAAGGGGGTAAGTACCCGCATATAAGAGAGTAAAATTATCAAATAAGGCAGTCTTGTTTCTAATGCAAAACAACTTATCCTATGATCAAATCTGTTTTCCGATTTCCACGACGATAGTTGTAGAGCTAAGAAAGGTTTTACCGACATAGATGTTTAGCCTTTTCTGGGAAATGAAACAGCTCACAGAGCAGAATAAAGACGTCACAAGCCACGTGGCAACAACTAAGAGTCCAAGGGAATATTCAATAAGATATCAAAGTCATATCATCAAAAGCCGAAGCCCTTGCTGGCCTACTAGAATGATATACTCGTCGTACTGCAGGCCAAAGAGAAAGGTATTTCTTTTAATCTCTGACGCTCGGTAATTTTTCATAAACAGCCATACAGCTATGTCTGAAATAACTGTTCTTTGCTCTGAAATTTTCGCTGCAGAAATGTTCAAAACTTCATCATATCTAAGTAGGTCTACTTGGCTACGACTTAAAATGTGTTTCTGATCTGACAATATTGGATTAATAGTGGCTAGTCAAAAGTATTTACATTTTTCTGTTGCTCACGGTAGAAGTTTTCAGACTTCCGAAAACAAAACGTTTTCCAACGAAAATCAGGGCCCGTTCACATTGCTCCGTATTTGAATGAAAACGGAGCAAAACCTATTCGTTTCGGCCTTGTGTTCACACTGATACGCTTCAAATACAGAGCAGTTCGAATACACAAACAAATACGCATGCTTTCGAATACTAATTGACGGTACTAATTGAATAAGCTCCGTTTTCATTGTGAACACCAAATACGGTGACATTTGAATACGATGGTATTCTTTCAATTTAGATATTTGACTGGAAATGGCATTATGAGCACCGTATTTGCCCGGAGAAGTGTGAACACTTCGTCGTATTCATAGCGTATTTGCTTGAAAACGGAGCAGTGTGAACAGGCACTGTCTTTCGTCTTCAAATACGGAGACTAACAAATACGGAGCAATGGCAACGTCTCCTCAACAGAATTGTCAGTTTGACTGTAATTAACTTTATCGTATTTTCTCGATATTGTTTGAGAAGCTAGCTTTAATAAAGAATTTCTTTGCCATATAACTTAAGTCATTCAGTATAAGATCAAAAACATTGTGCGAACACTGATCGAAAGAAGCATTGAAATGGGGCAGAACGTTAACGCCTGCATGATCGATAACACATCCACACATAACAACATTTAGCATTAAACATTGATGAAAATCCTATAAGATCTTGAAATTGAAAAGAAAAGCTGGAGATGGATGTGGAAATTTTATTGGGATCAAAGTGCAGCAATCAGATATATGAAAAGTAATAAGGAACACGAAAGAAGACTGATTTCTTGTTAATTTACTAGAGCAGCCAGGTTTTTCAGGTCTCGTGCGTTTTATCGTTTAAATAGAGCCTCAAAAATTACAAATGCTGCGATCAAATATGCCACAATTTTGAATTTACGATACCTAGGTTCGATCTTATTTCAAAAAACATGAAAACTTCCTCATATCATTAATGAAATCCGTCCATTTAGGCAGTATATGCAATCTGAAACAGAATTCTTGAAGTAGGGAGCTTCTACCTTAAATCGGGGGTCATTAAGCACCTCAAGTTAAGTCCTCTCCTACTTGCTAATCCAGGCTATTAGGTTTATCATGAATTCTCTAATGCGCTGTGTTTTAGAATATATATCGTGTTCTAAACATCAAAAAACCATGTGTTGTATTCGTTTGAAGGGAAGAAGCGATGAAATTCAATCTAGCTAGAGCTAGTCCCCTATTGTAAAAAGGAGTGATGTGCTTGATATCCACGGGGTCTCCCCGTGTTAAGTGACGGGGGTCGGACCTTTTCAGGGTTTGGGAAAAGATGCCACTATACCTTTGCGGGAGCTACTTCGTGTATAATCAGTACGTTTTCGAGTTTTCCTAAAAAGACCAGATAAATTAGTCCCAACTGATTGTTTATGTTCCGAAACACGGGTAAAACAATCACCTTTATAGCAATGGACCTTTATAAAGGAAAATGAAATGTAGATGTCATTTATGGCTTGAATATAGATAAACAAATTAACAAGGTATATTTGGTTTCATTAACGCAGTAGCATTAAGTATATTTTTGGGGTAAAAATCTGCAGGATATAGAATATTTTTGAGTTTTTCAAGAAGTTGAGTCTGACCACCCACTCCCCGTCACTAACTATCAGTAGATTTTCCGTCCCTGGGGCCTGCTGGTTATCTCGAAATCGAGAATTCTTGTAGCATATATGGAAGCACCAATGCAATATAACGCATAAAGAGATGCTTGAAATAAATTGCAATGCATTCATGGAAAGATGAGCATGCTTACCTAAAACTACTTCAGGGAAATCTAGAAAACTCTGAAAATATGCAAAACTAACCTCCTCCATTCCAGCTAGGCGAGTTATAACCTGAAGGGTAATAATATGATACATAAACTTTGGTAGGGAAACTAGAAACATTGAAAGAGATTTCATGTTAACACCCTCAGGAATGTCTCCTATGGAGGGTGTTTAGTACTGTGGAGGAATACCATTTATACTGTGGATGATGTACTGTGGGGGATACTATCAGTACATTGTAAGGTGTTCGGCTCTTTAGAGGATAACATCAGTATATTGTAGGGTGTTCGGTTCTTGAGAGGATAACATCAGTACATTTGAGGACATTCAGTAGAGTGAATGATGTTCGTTTCTGTGAGAGATATCATTAGTACATTGGAGAGTGTTCAGTACTGGGAAGGGTGTTAAGTACTGTGGAGGATACTCAGTACTGTGGGGGATACCATCAATACTGTGCATGCATACCATAAGCACTGCAAAGGATATTCAGTACTGTGGATGATGTTCATTTCTGTGAGGGATATAATCAGTACATTGAAGGGTGTTAAGTACTGTGGAGGATACTCTGTACTGTGGGTGATACCATCAATACTGTGATTGGATACCATCAGTACTGCGAGGGATATTCAGTACTGTGGATGATGTTCATTTCTGTGAGGGATATAATCAGTACATTGGAGGGTGTGCAGTTCTGTGGGGGATACCATCAATACTGTGAATGGATACCATCAGTACTGCGAAGGATATTCAGTACTGTTGAGGGAAACCACAAGCACTGTGGAGATCATGCCCGTAAAATGAGTGAATAAAAAATGAGTGCAGTGATGTAATCGGTTTCAAGTTCAAACGGTCATGATCACGTAAAGCGATATGAACAGGTACAGACGTGCATACGTGCATGCATGCATGGTAATACGGGGGTAATCAAAGAGAAAGAAATACATTTTTCAGAGTTTAAGCTCTATTCAATTACGTGCGATGGGGCATGCAAAGGCTGAACTAACCTTGTAACTGTATCCCTGGTTGATTAAGAATCGCTGCCTTTTGTTGCTAAAATACATTTCTGCAGTATCCTAAAAGTAGAGAGTTGTAAGTTTAAGTCCCCCTTCCTCAACCAGCAATATTTATCAATACAGAGCCTAAGTAATCAGATGGATTATTGAGTAAGAAATTCAAATTGCGCAGCTGCATGGATACTGCTCTTGCTGTGGGACTTGTCGAAATGTTGCATGTTAAAATACATGCTGCAAAGCGTGGACGTCCAAGGGCCCTTCTTGTCAAATCTATTGAAAAAGAGCTATCTTTAAAAGAGACATACAAATGCGATCAAATCTTCAACAACAAACTTACCAATATCTGAGGAAGAATAAGCAAAACACAGTCTTCACTTTTGGTAAAAAGAAAATGGTGAGTGGGAAATAGCAAAGAGAGCCTAATGTTTGCAAACATTATTTGCTGGCTGGTAAAGGGTCTTTAAAAATGCTAATGAATAGTAAAACAAACGACGGGATACAAAAATAAAACAACTTTTCTTTTCAAATAAGCGAAAAGACGATTTGTAACAATCAAGGGCTGAAATGACAAAAATGATAAGTAACTAGCTCAATTGAATATTAAAAGCCAGTAAAGGGGCCGATGAAATAAACTGCAAATGGGTGCACCAGTTTTGAGGGAAGTTATCAACCTTGCTCCAGTCATGAAAACTTACAAATATATATTTACAATTATCGTCCGAAATCCTTATGCACATTGCTTCTATATGGGTCTCCGCATTTGAATATAATTGATGACATATTTATTCTAGAGGCTGCAATATCCTTTCATAAGCAACGAAACGGTTCGACTGAATGCAGCAGCCCTTATCTAATATCGTTCTTTCTTTATTTTTCAAATTGGTATTCTCTGATATTGCGTTAAATTTTATATGCTGGTGTAACAATTAAATTTAATTCAAACATATATTGGTAGTGCTGTCTATAGAGGGGACGCGATAACCATGTTCCCCCCTATAAATCCCACAACATGTTGTGTTATTGTTGCCATCTTAATATTTTATTTAAACCAAAAAGAAAAAGACTGTACCACAAAACCTTCCTTATTTTCAATTCATAAAAGTGGGTACAGTCTGTTTATAATGGTTGAGGGGGGGGGGGACCTCAGCAAGGCGCAGTCATGTAACGAATGAAAACAGTCCTGCACAAAGGAAATGTTTTGGGGGCACTTAAGTACCGAAAATTTACAACTTGTTGCAATAGGTATGACTGTTATCTAAACAATGGGAAATGCTATACACGATGAAATATTTCATGTCAATTGCGAGCATTTGCCTCGAAAAAATATTTCCAATCAAACATTCAAACATTCCTCAAAAAGCAAAATCTGCCTCTGGCTCACAGCCGTGGGAGCCAATATGTTTTCTGGACTCTGGGGTACAGATATGCACTCATTTATGGCTAGAGTTAAACTTTGTCGGTTCGGAGCGGGATGATTTTCACACCGTAGTGAAACTCGATAGTACATTAACACTACGACGCTACGCTTGCTTCTGCAATATTCCTCCGAGTTTCTGACGGAGTTTGGTAACAAAGTGCATGGGATTCATGCGATTACACGACAACAGAGTGGCTCCAGAGTGAGTTATGTATCGGATTCATGCGATTTCACGACAACGCTCCGCTACGAAGTGACTCCGGGATGATTTTGCTACCACTTCTAGAGCGAAGTGATCTCCATCTGTCGTAGCGTTGTGTATCAGATTAATGCGGAGAAGTATAATTGCAAACCCTATCCAATATGAAAGTCACTCCTCTCCAATAGAAATCCGGTATAATTTAACTCCAGCTTAAACCAACTTGTAGGTGCTGGAGATTATGTGTTCGGAAACACTTGCATGTTGAACGTGAAATCTTAATAAACCGCTGCCATTTCAAATGGGAGCTTTCTTCAGTGCAATGGTTGCAATAAACACACTGGGTCCTCATACTATTGTTGATATTGTACAGACCTTACTACCGTTCTTCTGCTAGAAATAAGGCCTAGCCTCCTTAGTAAAGTAGAAAATGAAAAGTGAAAAATAAGAATTCACCATTCCATTTTTAAAGAGATCCAAAAGGCACGATTTCGAACAAAGCGCTGGCATCAAATTGTGAAAATAGGAAAAGAACTCACATTGGAGACGAGAGAGTAGAAAAACGCATTGTACTCTTCCGCGGCCATATCTAAAAAAGATAACAAGGAAGTATAACTGAATCTCAAAGCCAGGCACTTCTCTAAAACTCGCAAAAGGCTTTCCTTGCTTTACATGAACTACCAACCAGGGCAGAAACACTAGACAAACGTCAATGCTTCCGTGTTCTTTTCAAATGAAGAACTTGAAATCTGATTTCTCGCGTGCTTTTCTGTGAATCGAGAAGTTGGGAGGTAAAACTAAATAATTTCATTGGTTAATCTAGATAAATCGATATTTTGGTGATATTCTTTGACCAAATAAGAAAATTTGCGTTACGATTTCTGAGAAAATGGGAATTTCCTCAGGTGTAATGGTGATAAATAACATTCTTGTTGGCTTTGCCGTTCCGATTGCTAAAACTGCCTATGAGGAATCAATATTATGTCAACAAGGGGGTTATGAACGCTTTGGAATTCCGCTACACATCATGTGGAGGCGATGGTTGTTCCAGAAACTCTAAAGACCTACGTTACTGGGAAAGCATTAACATCTATTGAGAGAGAAAAGATGGGTGATATCAAATGTGCCATGTCTCCCCCTCTGAGGCTTCTAGCCACGTCCCTTGTGCAGACGTGCACAAGACACTACAAACAGGTCGAATTGCAAATGCTGAAATAGGATTCGCGACGAACAGAGTTATCTTTCCGTTGCAAATAAAATCATGTGATTATAGCTAAGTCCTAAACAGTTCAAAAGCCTTTGTAACAGGCGTGCAGAGCAAAACGGAGGTAATTCACACAGTCACACTGCTACCCTAGTTACTGAGTGTTGAAATTCACCTTTTTTAGCTCGCAGAATTCTACCCAGTCTTTGCGCTTCCTGCAAAAGTAAAGATTACAATCAAACTCTTTAATCAAATAGTCGCTAACGACATTAAACATCGCACAACGCAACTGCTTGATTAGACCTGGCTTATTGGCGGATTTATTTGAGAACAGAGCAACATGCGTAGGTGAAAACTTCACCTGTATATCCCTTTGCTGAAGCAGCGTGCACGAGCGAAAAGCCTCTATTACCTAGACCCGAACCGGAGTTGCAAAACACCTACAAACCTGGTTTGGAGGAAGGTCCTGACCAAATATTGAGTAAGATTTGTTGACAAATAGAAGATTTCGTTGAGGTTATGCTACAAACGTATCTTATATAAGAGTACTTTCTAGTGTAAGCTTCTTGACTTATAAGACGATTCATATTTGGAACCACCTCAAAAGGAAGCATTGGATACTAGAAAATGAATTTTTCCTCAAGGTAAATCATTTACTTAAAAATATTTAACTTCTGACAGAGCTGTAATCAGGTCACTGATTCTGCCCCCACTGGGAGAAAAGGGTATTATTGCATAAGAAGACCAATAAGGGGGTAAAACAGCTTGAAGGAAGAAACATACTTGTTCATAAAGCTTGGTCGTAGGAGTTACATATTGTGATAAAAAGTTGAAATCAAAACTTCAGATTAGAGTGAGGTTTGGCAACTCTAGCCCCCAGCTTTGGAATAAATCACCGTCTGTAATGAAAGCTAGTCTACTTATCAAATAAAACTATTTCAATTGACAAGCTCTTTAAAAATTCCTTTTAACACACTATATCAACAAGTATTCTTTAACCAATTTACAGAACAGCATATTTGGAAGCAAGGAACGTATTTGAAAACAATTTTAATATTTGAAAACGAGGCTTCTAAAAACGAGGCTCCTATTTGCAAAGTTGTATTAGTCGACCCTACTTCATAATCAAGGTATGAACACAATAGTTCTCTGATCTTAACCCAAACACTTTTCCAAACTTTAAATTGAAGAACATTACATGAAAGTGTTATTTGTTCGTCTTGCTCATAGCTCACTCTTAAACCGCAGGCTAAGAATAGTGTCTGAGTAAGAATGAAATAACCGATAGTGCACAATAACGTTCAAAATTTGAGTAGAAACTCTAATATATTTACAGGCAATTATTTCAATAAACCTTTAAAATGTTTACCTGTCTACGGGAGCCACCATGTGAAGATATCTGAATGAATAAAATCCAAAGAAACGTCTTAAAAGAAAGC
Source organism: Pelagia noctiluca (assembly GCA_963924455.1). Taxonomy (NCBI): domain Eukaryota; kingdom Metazoa; phylum Cnidaria; class Scyphozoa; order Semaeostomeae; family Pelagiidae; genus Pelagia; species Pelagia noctiluca. The sequence goes on along the minus strand of OZ004315.1, from coordinate 2,158,314 downwards.
TCACTCCTATCTACAACTTCATACTTTCATAAAAGCTCAGTGTGGCGGTGGCTGCACCCAGGGATGGGATACACACTTGGTTAGACTGAACCCTTTTCTAATTTGATACATTCTAAATTGTTAGATTTAAGTCTGAGAATTACAAGGTTGGATTTTTTCTTGCTACCTACTTCTTTTTGAAATGTTAACGACTAAATTTTCAATTCTTGAGGCTATTAGAGATTTGATTGGTACTCCGTCGCCAAATAAGTATACTCCTACAGCGGCACATCCTCAGGTACCTAAACTATGGAAGGAACCCTTTGTGTTCTAAACTACCACGTGTCGTGTTCAAATTCAAGGGTTCGCATTAATTTCCAAACGGAAGATTTTTGTGGCATAAACGGGTGCAATTGAGATGGCTACAAATCTTTGTTTGTCCGAGGCCGCATATAAATTCCTGCCAACAGTCACGATAGGCGCAGCTTATGGATTGCCTTTTTGACGATAAAAAGCATTTTCAATCGAAGTCTACCTACCTGGATCAACACGTTAGCTTCTGGCATATCGAAGGATGTATCACCGACCTACAGAAAAAGAAGATTCTCCTAACAAGATTTTATTTGAAAGGAAACCTGTGGCATTGTGCAAGTGCGTGCACAAGTCAGTAAAGTTCGCACAGTTTGGAGTTTTTCGTGCTTCATGTCCTTTAGGTTTAATGTCATAAAGTTAACCCTGCAATTTCGTGAATTTTTCTCATAAAAAGGGATACGATAGAGATTCAATCATTCTGGGCAAATCATATGCATCGAGAAATCTTAATTTAACCTAATGTATAGGTTTGTTCTTTAAAGTTAGTACTTTCAGCAAGTCAGTACTCGTTACTGAAAAACGTCAAGCGATTTCAGTTTTGGATCAAACTGGATCAAAGAAAGCTAAGCGATTTGAAGAAATTGTCTTTTCAATACTCAACTGGAAATGAGTTCTGACACCATCTTATTTACTGGTGTAAGCATTATCTATCTTCAATACTAGTCGATTTGCCATACTTATCAATCCTATTTAGGATCATGACACATTAATAAACTATATCAACATTTTTCTGGTGTCCATTTTGAAAAACAATAACAATAACAAAGCACTTAAGTAATTCTGACCTTCTTTTTAATACGACCAAATTTGCTAATCAGCCTTCTAGCTAACTAATTTCAGTAGCGAGCCTGAGCTTAACTTGCTAACCGAGAAAATGCGTGTAAATATTAACAAACCTTTGATATGAATATTGTATTAACCAGGGGGTTATGCACAAAGTTTTGGATAATCTGCAATCTTTCTCCTTGCGTCGTTGGGCCATAAATGAACAGTCTGAAGGAAAATCAAGCAATATTTGATTAAAATCCACTTGACATAAATGCCGAGATTAATAGTTAGGGACGAGTAAATTCTTAGACCCCGTTTACACGGGGCCGATTAAATATTTGAGCGGCTGAATATTAGGCCATTTAGCCTTCCCGTCTACATGGGAACTGCCAAATGGCCAAAAACATTGCACGCTTAGGCGTCCGAATATTCGGACGGCTGAGAAAGCGACCTAATTGCAACTTGGTCGGCCATAATTTTAAACGGCTTTGTTTACACGCTTTTGAACGCTCAAATTTATGGTCGGTACGGCAACGAGGGAACTAATTTTGATAATGAGGCAAAATGACAAGGTTTATGGTGCCAAATCAGCCTCGAACATCATTTATAAATGTTGATGACTGTCTTACTTTATTTTCAATAATTAAATTCAAGTATCATGGATGATTTTAGAAATTCGCAACTGCTTTGCCAATGTTGATGGGCAATTTGGCTAGTTTGGCAACGTAATATATCAAGCACAGCTCGGGCAACACTAAACGCTCTTCTTGCAATTCTCTTAGAAAACTTGTGAAAAAAAGGAGATCGAAGCTGCTATTCATAATCGACAACAATTCTTGTCGGCTTGGTGGTGTATATCCAACTAGTGCGCATGTACGTTTTAATAAAGCACAAACACGAAGCAGAAGCGATACCGTGTAGATGGAACCACTAAGTATGCAAATTTTTGGCCTGCTCTTTTTGCGTATAAATATTCGGCCGCTCCAATATTTAACCGGCCTCGTGTAAACGCGGTCTAAAGGTAGATAACACCTTAGGGACAATTTCCTAATCCATCAAACACAAGTGTGCCATGCCCTGAACAGGTCAAAGAATTAGCACTCTCGTTTATTGGTGCATCAAAACCTAGGTCCATCATCGGTTGAAGCATTAGTTCGCGTTTTGGATTAATTCTTTTAGAATTTCTAAGACTCCCAAGGTCTTAAGAATTCCACATACAACAATTCAGATTAGAGGACCGTAATTTAAATTTGACAGCAGACAGGAATCAGACAGATCTGTCTTGTTTATATCTTAAGATGTCATATTACAACGGAAGGGCAATTAACGCTGACGGATTGGATATAGACGAACAAAAGATTCAAAATGTTTGCAAAGCTTGCTTTCCACTAAGAGTTAGCCTGAGTTTTTGTTTCTCAAGAAACGAAGCAGTTTGGCCAACCCATGTTGCTTGAGCACGGGATAAATCTATGACTGGTGATACAGAATTTCAATGTAAGTTCCGGCTGGCTCGACTAGGTCGAGAAGAATGGTCAACCATTCTATAAAATTGTTAACAACAAAACCCCAAAAATATATAGAAAGGGAGACGTCAGGCTGGGAGGGAGAAGTCGTGTCCTTTCCTATCGATATAGATCGCGATTATACTTGATAAGTTACTGCACAGAATAAGCCAACAGAGCAATAAAGCCCGAGCTTCAACGGGAATAAGGTATGAAGGCATTTCACAGCTGACATTCTAGAATGGTAAAAATACACGACCTTGACATCAACGGGGAAGAGGGAAACGGGGGTACTGCTTCTTTCGCAAATAGCTCGATTTGGGCTCCTGGTTTTTAAATCATAGTGAGTTAAGTGACAGGAAACTTTTGTTAATTTTTCTTGATCGTGTTCATCTTTCGGTGATTCCCGATTCGCTGCATAACAGTGGACACCAAGCTAAAGTAGTGAAATTGAGCCACTCACTTGTTCAACTTTATTGCGTAATGTTTCAGAGCAAACACGTTATCAGAAAAAACAATGATCTTGTCGTTTCTCCTGCAATCAAAACAAAATTGAATTTAGATATCTGTTTTATCACGAGTGAGAACAAACACACAAAATAACCTTGAAAATGGATTGAAAGTCGCATGGGAAGAGGCATGATTTTGAAAATCAGTCTAGATAATTTGTGAGAATCAAGAGGTCGTGGGTTCGAGTCCTAAACGGGTCATTCTCATTCTCACAAATTATCTCGATTGATTAAAACAGCAGGGTAATCTAAATTTGCGTTGACAAGCTTTTTAAAACATAATTGTTCGACTCCTGATGAGTGAAATACCACGAAACAGACCCGTCGAGATGCAGAATTTTCTCTATTTACTCTTTCCTTCACAACATATATTTACGTTATTTACCGAGCATATGTTCTAGGGAAAACTGAAATACATATTTGGTGATTGATCAACTTAATACATCAAGCATAAACGGCAAGTATAAACGTAAAACGTACCTTTCATGAAACCGTATCAGAAACTGGAAGAAGAAAAAGAAGATTATCAGAAACAAAAATCAGCTACTTTTGAAATATTTTTATACTGTATGAATACTCTGCCATTTTCTTATTAATCTTCAACTTTGAACAAGTCAACAGCTTTTGCTTTTGCATCTTTAAAAGTTGCAGGGAAAAGTTGAGGCCGACAAATCAGATCACTGACCGCTTGCTCAAAGGGTCGAGGGTGCGAAACTAGCTAGAGACCTATCACATAATGTATGAAGAGGGAATTTTTCAGCTCTCTGTAATTTGAGTTAAAAGGTAAATGGAGTCACGAGAGGTAGTCATTTCGAGAAGAAGGACTAGGGTCGTGCTGCTCGATTAGTCTACCTGTTTAGTGGGCCATTTGCACTTGGCACATAAACCAATACCTTACGAAGATAGTGAGCGTATTTTCCCTATCAACAATCAATGCACTGCTCAATTAGTCTAATTATTCTCAGGGCCTTTTGATCTTTACGAATAAACCAATCCCTTATGAAGATGATAGCTTATTAACTATCAATATAGTGCTTGATTAGTCTACCTTTTCAGTGGGGCCTTTGCACTTTGCACATAAACCAGTACCTTACGAAGATAGTGAGCGTATTTTCCCTATCAACAATCAATGCACTGCTCAATTAGTCTAATTATTCTCAGGGCCTTTTGATCTTTACGAATAAACCAATCCCTTATGAAGATGATAGCTTATTAACTATCAATATAGTGCTTGATTAGTCTACCTTTTCAGTGGGGCCTTTGCACTTTGCACATAAACCAGTACCTTACGAAGATAGTGAGCGTATTGTCCCTATCAACTATCAATGCAGTGCTCAATTAGTCTAATAATTTAATGGGCCTTTTAAACTTTGATATAAACCAATACCTTACGAAGATTATAAGCGTATTAGCCAATCGACTATCAATGCACTGCTTCATTCGTCGACCTATTCAGTGGGCCTTTTAAGCTTTCATATCAACCAATCCCTTACGAAGATGATAAGCGTATTAGCCTATCAACTATGAATATAGTGCTTGATTAGTCTACCTATTTAATGAGCCCTTCTGTGCATTGAGCATAAACCACCACCTTACGAAATTAGTAAGCATATCTGCATATCAACTCATAACTGTATAGATATCACATTTATAACCACTAACATTTCAAGCTTAGGTTTGAAAAATGCATAAGTTTGAAACATCGGTGTTTATATATCTATCATCAATACAGTACTTTATGTATAACGTTTCTTACTCGTTTCATCAAAACAACTTTGAAAAACACTGAAAGAGGTCTTCAACATGTTTAGAAAAATCTAGAATGTTTGAAAGGGTGTGTGTTTACCTCACAAGCACGAAACTTATTCGGATTCATCGTATAAAGGAGCTAAAAAGTAAAAAATTATTTTCAGGGAATACTGGCACGTCTTAAACTCGTCACATAAGTGTAAACTACCATAAGTTTAACGCAGTGGTAGCGCAATAGGGAACGATCTAGAGGTCGTGGGTTCGAGTCTAACTCGGGTCATTTTCATTCTCACAAATCATATTGATTAGTCTCAATATATTTGTTTTCTAAACTTTAGCCATGTTGTCTTAGAAAACGCCTAAACATAGATGTAGATAAAAGGCAGGAAGAAAGAAGGATACAAATCCGTTAGTTTGGCTTGGATTTTAGCAATTTCAACAACTTAATTAAAGAAGTAAGCAGATAATCGACTCAAGTAGTCAGGGCATTACCTGTACGTAGGAAAATAATCGTTGCTTGGTTCTTACAGTGAATTAAACTCAAATCTCATGAGGAGGTATTATGAGCTCAGTTGGTGCCGTACAGTGCTGAAACAATTGTTTTATCGAGGGATATAAAAACTATCTTTAATTGATGCATTGGTCGGGTAAACATGCCTTTATTTTCATAAAATCTTTCACTTCACAGTCAAAGGGATTTCATTAATCATCTGGCAAAGGCACACCACTGGAGATTCTTTCGTGGTATTTGGGAACCAACCCAGAGAAGTAGAAAGAATCAAAGGGTGGTTTCAGCATGCTTTCTCAGGCGTGAGCTCATTGTTTCCTGCTCTGTATATGGTGTATGATTTTATCCTGCTAATTTTAGTCTGGGAGAGTTCATAAGTACGTTTTTTTGTAATAACTCAATTCATCTTCCTAATATCCTTCTACTTGTACGGTTGGTGATTGTGGGGGTCAACACATCTTGTTTCTGTGGCGGAAATTTGGCTATTTCGGGTTCAATCAACGACCATAAAGGCGCAAATTACTGTAGTGCAGGCAAAACCGGGCCGGTGTACAACACGCCCAACTTTTCTTGCAAGACATTCTAGTTACAAGTTGCAGTTCAGTTTTAATCTATTCGGTATTTAATGTATTCAAGCACTTAATTTAGTAAGGATGATGAATTAGATCATAAAGATAAAAAAATTAATGCATATTAAATCGTTCAAAAATTATTGCTAGTTTTATAGTTTTCTTTATATCAAAAATATTGAAATTTAATAGAAACCTTGCATATGCCTGGTCAACTCTCAACGCTCTGCTGTTGAATTGTCATACCGTAAAAGCTCTATTAAGCCCCTTCTATCTTTTAAGCCCCTCGGTCTCATCATACAAGAAAGACTAAAGAGTAAAATGTGACGAGTTAGGAATAGCCAATAGATGTGTTGCATCGTAATATTGTGAATTTTCAACTTAACATGCTTGAGAGATTTCTTTGCCAAACCCTCTTTAAAAAGCACCCATTCCGATAAGACCCCCTCTAGAAACCCAAACATTAGATCATCACACAGGGGGCTTGATAAATGATATTCGAAATAATGCACGAAAAGGTTTTATCACAAATATCGTTGAATATCATAATCGTATAATTTGTCGATTAGTTATCAATGAGCTCCACATACCATTCTCTTTCTACTTTGTATACCAAGATACTCTCTGTAAAACTCTGGGGTCATGGAGCACCACACCTAGAAAACAGTGATCAGCTTTTGTTATGGTGCTGGGATAAGTTTAGAGTTCAGAGACATGGAGAGGAGGGAAACAATAAAACAAATCAAAGCAAATTTAAAATCAAGAAGCAGTCTGGTGGGCTGCAGTTTTCGAAGTAAAAACTTCGGTTGTACTAATAAAAGCAATCAAATATATTATTATGAGTGATGGCGTTTTGAGCCAATGATTTCATGAGATCCCGTGTGCTATAAGCTAGATTATACTTCGTTAGATTCATTTTAGGGAGTCAATAAATCCATAATCAAGCACACTTACACGTTTAAGATGCTTGTTTTCTCAGCAACAAATATCTTAAAGGTGTAAGCGTGCTTAATTGTGGTTTTATCAATTCACTAATATGAAACTACCGAAGTATAAAGATATCATTATACCTCGTACTACTATATGATGTGATGTAGTAAACGCTACTGATGCAAATGTATTGAAAATAAGGCCCAGCTTAGTCAGGCTAGCACGGCGAACATAAAGTCACTCACTCTTTCATTAAACATCCTAAGACATCATATTAACATATAATGTGATGCAGTACAGTAAAAACCCGCGTATAAGAACCGAGTTTTAAGAGCCTGCTAGGCTACGATTTCATCATTCACAAAGTCAATTTACTTATTAAAAACTCCAATCAGAGAAGTTAGTTGATCTTCAAGATTTGTTATGGTCATTACAGTGCTTTTCCAATGATTTTTCAAAATAAAAACACGAATCTGTCAAAAAACACAAGGAATGAGTTCCATTTCAGTTCAGTAAGATCCTGTTTAGGCTAAGTGGAAAAAGTTAGATTCTTAAACGCGGGTTTTTACTGAACACAATACTGATGTAACGGGAGTGAACACAAGGCTCAGCTTCAGTTAGGCTAACACAGTAAACCGACTCTAACAACCAACTCAGTATCAAAAAAGGAAGCTCTCCTCAAATAATGTTCCGACTATTTCAAAATATTGGTATGACGTCACTCACCTCAGCACATTGCACTCTTGCAAGGTAGCCATGGTTTTGCAGCTCCATCCAGTTGGCTTCATACAACTTGGGGCCAATCAGAAAATTCAAATCCTGAAAGAGATGCCAAGAAGGTTAAACATCAGACACGAATTCAAGCCTCGATTATCGATAGGCCCATGAGCTAGATACACCTGAAAACTAGATTGCTGATTAATAATCCTATTGAGGGCATGGAGTTGGTGGAAGCAAGTGAGAGCAAACAAGCCTCTGATAAAACGTTATTAGTGGCAGGGATTACCAAGTGGTTAGAACACTCAATCGACATTTTCTTGAAGGGTCCCGGGTTCGAAACCACTTTCAGACCTGTCATAAAGTGTGTGGAGGGAATTAGCCAAATTCCTGTAATTTCAGGCTAAAAGGCAAAAGGAATCGTGAGGTGTGGTCACACCGAGAGGAAGGACCAGAGTCGCACTGCTCGATTACTTTACCTTTTCAGCCTATATACCTTTAATACCTATTTTAATTGATACCTATCACCCTTTGTGCTTTGCACTTAAACAAATACCTTACGAAGATAGTAAGCATATTTGCCTATCAACATCAACATCAACAACAGCAACATAAAAGCTCACCTGGATTTTGTCGTCTTCTCGCACGAGGGTAGCTGTGAGGCCAAGCTTGGTGTGCGCGTTGACAACTAAACGAATTACAAAACTGTGAGTTCAAAGAAAAAAATGGAGAACAAAATTTAATATTGAATATAGGTCTGGTTGGATAGGCAAGTGGTTAGATCACCCAACCCTTATCAAAGGCTCGTGGGTTCGAAACCACCTCCAGACCTGTCACATAAAGTGTGAGGAGAGAATTTGCAATCTCTCTGTAACTCCAGTTAAAAAAAGGAATCACGAAGAGTGGTCAAATTGAGGGGAAGGACACAGATCGTACGATGTGGCTGAATCCGCCTATTCTATCGGATCTTTACGCTTTGTACATAAACAAAGTGGAAATCTAAGTAATATCAATAAAAGGCTAGGAAGAAATAATCATTGAAATCAGCACATACTTGTTAAAACTCTTCTAAATTGCTTAGCAGGAATTGTGTGAACCTCTAAAATGAAAGACAAATCGTGATAAACATATTTCCATTCCTTTAGTGATAAGAAAACTTTGTGATTAATCTCTCCTGAAGAGGATAAAGTACAAAAGTACAAAAAAGTACAAAAAAATATGACACACCATCTAGAAGCATCATTCCCCATTCTGTTGTTTTCAAGAACTCCATAATCTGAAAAATAAACAAGACTCAAAATTGCTCGAAATACAAATAAAATGTGCTCCCCCATTATATCACTTCACTGACAGTGTAGAGGACTTTCTCAAAAGTTTATTGTTGCGAAATCCGTGCTACGAGGGAATAGCTTAGTGCGAAGGAGGAAGTTCAAAACATTCAAATGCCCAAGGGTCCTTTTCCAGTTATGTGTTATATGTTGAATATTCAAAGCCATGAATTATACGTTTAGGGTTATAGTTAAGGTGCATAACTGAAGCTGGCCATTTTGGCTCAATACAAAGATTTTAGGAAATAGCTATAAATGAATAGATTGATGTAAAAACAAGAAAATTAACAGCACACTGATACGTCAGACAAGTCAAGCGATTGAAAATTTGCAACAACAACCACAGCTTATAGCAAGAACATGCTTCCAATTCATTATGAAAGTAAGAACCATTTCAGAACATTTCCGCCTGATAATGGAGGAACATTGAATAACAGCCGGCCTCAAACCATCACTGGTTCTTATAAAAAAAAGTTGTATTTGAGCAAAGATACCTGTTCTGATTCGTAAGATCTTTTCGTAGTGTGGGCCACCATTGAATACGTCGTAATAGCCAACTGGCAGTCTAGAAAAAAGAGATTGTGTTTCAAATATCGAAGATTGAACGACTAGAACCGCGAAGATAATGCTTATAATGTTTTATTTGTATACGGACACGTAAAAGGAGATACACAGGCTCTTTTAAATCAATGACAAAGCAGTGATTAAGTGATAACTAATTTTGTGTCTCTCTTCTGTCATGTCCTTATAACATTAAAACAAAATGAGCATTATCATGGCAGTTCTAGTCTTCAATTCATCATCATGAAATTTAGCCAACACATCAATATCCCTCTTACTTTGGTAAATATTTCTTTTCTCTTATTTGTGTAAACACCAACTTGTGTTACCGTGTCTCTCTCTTACTCACTTAAACGACGGTTTCTCTTCTCTAGGTCATGCAAATTTGTCTCTTATTTAACTCATACGATCCTATCTCTCTCTAACTCGTGTAATCCAATCTCTCTATATCTCATATAATCTCATCACTCTCTAACTCATACAATCTCATCTCTCTATAACTTATATAATCCCATCTCTCTCTAACTCATAAATTTCCATCTCGCTCTGACTCATAAAATCCCATCTCTCTATAATTCATACAATCCCATCTCTCTATAACTCATAAAATCCCATCTCGCTCTGACTTATATAATCCCATCCCTCTCTCTAACTCATATAATCCCATCTCTCTCTAATTCATAAGATCCCATCTCTCTCTAATTCATAAGATCCCATCTCTCTCTAACTCATAAGATCCCATCTCTCTCTAACTCGTACAATCCCATCTCTCTGTCGAACTCAAAATATCCAGTCTTATCTAACTCATAAGATCACATCTCTCTCTTAATCGTGCAAAAACATTCTTACCGACTGGTTTATCCTTGGCATCGGACGTGAATCTGCAAATGTATCGATCGTCAATATTTGCCCACAGCTTGAACTGTGATCTCCACTGCTCCACTGAAACACCTTCAAGTAAACAGACGAGGTTAGTAGCAAACCGCTTTTGCAGAAGAACCCCCCGGATTTACCCCCTGTATGCTTGACTATATCTTTTTGCTCATCCTCCCTTTATTCTCAATTAAGTTCTTGTATCGAAACCTAGTTATTGCATCTTCAGTTGGAGTATCCAATATTACTATCAGAGGAATTGGGAAGGGGAAGTTTGATCTATGGAAACATCAGACTTACAGTGGGATCCCCCGGGTTTACCCCATATATGCTTGACTATATATTTGTTTACTCTATCCTTGCTCAATTCTCAGATAGTTGTTGTATCTCAACATTTCGTCTTCAGTCGGAGTATCCTATATTACTATTAGAGAAAAAACAACCATATTCAAACAGAATCTAAAGTAAAGAATTTTTACGGGTCTGAAGACTTCGAGAATCTCTTAGAGAATGAATCCTTGCATTCGTCACTGAAGGTATATGACATTATAAGATACGCACAAAATTTGTCGAGTAAGCTCGAGCATCTTAGGCTAGATGAGTATCTTAGGCTGTTAGAAGAAGACAAGCAAAATGTTTCGAAAATCAAAACTGAATTATCAAACGAATTTAAAAGTAAAAAGCACAAAAGAGAATATCTTCAGTTGCGTTGAACTCCGTTCAAGTGACACTATCAACCTTGAGCTGATACTCTTCAAAGAAATTTAAGAACATTCTCAGCAATGAAATAAATCAATTACCTGACGTGCATAACACCAAGCATTTCTTTCTGACAGTACATGCAGCAGTTACGCCGACAAGTGTCTTTCCAGCCCCTGGAAAGGGAATAATACGACCTCAGAAGATTCACATTTCATAAATTTGGTCAGAGGCATCAAGGTATAATAGTATAAAAAAAATGTTGAAAGATCAGAAATCATTGTTGACTTGGATTTCATATGAGTTTTTTTGCTATTTAGATTATTCTTTGATCAGTGCAAAATTTGAGGACAGCTAAAAATCAGAAACATAGTGAAACATATGTCAGAATAGTCCTCGATTGGTACAGAAGTTGATGATGACGAGGAAAATCCAAAACTAGGCGAATCATGATAACTACTGAAGCTTTGCGTCTGACACTCATCAGAGTAGTACGTTAGACAGAGAGTGAATTGAAACCTATCGAATCATCATACCCAGATATGGATGTTTCTGAAACTCTGCACTGACTAGGAAAATACAGTAAAAGCACACGCTTAACAACTTGTATGTTTTCTAGAAAGCCTAAATAGTGCTTTAGCCGTGTTCCGTCACACATTTTCGCCCCAGAAATTATAGGATTGTTTTGCGGACAAACACAATGAGTTCGTGGTGGCTTTTTTTCAGCGGGAAGTACAGTAGCGGGAAGGTGTGAATTATGAATACTCAGAATTATCAGCTGGTATCATTAACAGAAGACGGTGTTATTGGGGCAAAACTCAAAACTTCCAAGAGACACTATAGATTGTAATGTTTTTGAATTAAAACGTTGGTTGGAGTGCCATGGACAGAAAAAAGGAGGAAAAAAGACAATTTGTAAGAGCTTGTCAGCCAGTGCATGGCCTAGGCCGAATAATTGATGCGAAAGTCGATGGTGGGAAATGGCACAGAATTAAAGCAGAGAAACAAAGTAAAACCATTAATCTAACATCTTCATCGCGTGATGTTGACTAGCTAGTTAATTTTCCAGATACTGGTTGGAAAACATTCCCTTCAATGAACATACCAGCAATGTTTAACTATGGACACATTTACTATTATCTGGTTGAATCTATTGCACAGCTGTGCGCTAATGATGAAGAAGAGAGAGATGAATATCGAAGATTCAGTGACAGAGAAACCGTTAAGGAAAGGAAGAAGTCTTGTCACAACTAGTTTTGTAGAGAATATTCAAGACGCTACAAATGAAAGTACATATTTTGTTAGAGCACACGTTCACCATTCTATGAAAGCTAACTTGCCTTTGAAAACATCTATATCAGTAAGTAAACTCAATGGTTTTGTGAAGTATTGTTCTTGTTGTTGTAAAGCAAATGAACTTGGTAGATGTTGCAATGTGTCTGCCCTATTGCTGTTTATCAGCGATTATCTGGGAAAGCATGGATATGATGCTTTTGCACCATCCATTTCAAAAGATTGCCAGTTGAACAAAGGTAAAAAGAGGGCACGGAATCCAAAAGCTTTACCACAGACAAAGTATACATCAACATTTACAAAGAAAAGTAACACTCGAGAAATGTATCAATTCGACCCGGGGCCTGCAAGATACCATCAGCATTTGGTGGTGTGAATAATTTTGTTTTAGATCTATCCTCTTATAACCATTCAAAGTGTCAAACGTCCATGTGGGAAACTGTCTTCCACTATTCATATTCAGATTTTATGTTAGAGAAAGACGACATTGCAGTGCATACTATATTAATTGATCAATGCGAAAATAATATCAGTTCTGCATTAAAAGATCTGCTAATCAGTGTGCCAGATCCTAAATGCTGTGATAGCAGTTTATATCAAACTGAATTGTACAAATCCTTTTAAAAATTTCATAATACAGATACAGTGAAACGAAGCTTACTCCTTTATAGATTCGTGTTTTTATAATGCAAAAAAGGACCAGGAGGAGACTTTTATCAAGTTCTTATTTTCCTATTGCAATGTAAACATTTGTCAGATATTTTTAGATTTTTTAGAATTTTTGTTGTTGTTATTTTTTTCTATTTATACTGTAATTTAAAAGAACGAAATGAAAATTTGAAAAAATACTCACCGCATGGCAAAACAATTACACCAGATCTGGCTCTGCCATTTCCAAACATCTTTCTCAAACTTTTTTCCTTGAAAACAGTATCGGAATGTCAACACGTCAACACGTCCCAAGCCGGTGGTGATTTCGGGGGGAGGGCCTCAAGGGGCCATTACCTCGCTTGATAAAATGTATGCCGAGTCTGGAGAGTTTTCTTGGTTTTGCCAGAATAGGACCACTTTCGAATCAGTTGTGTCATCTTGGGTGGATTCAGTTCTGTTCCCTGAGCATCCTTTAATGCATTGCAGTGTCTTATAGTTTGCAAAGAATTCTAAGTGTTAGAGATCCTTTACCGAGGACCAACGACACGAGAAACGTAATTCATGTTCAGATGATCTATTATTATCAAAATATTAAAAATTTCCTTCAAAAATGCAGCAAAATGCCATTTGGTATGACTCGGGCCTTTAAAGCCTTGGATCTGGTAAAGTTTTCCTCCGAGTTTGGAACTCAACGTGTTCAACTGTTGCAATAAAATCAGTACAAAATTGTTTGCATTTCAAAGGCTGTGAGTTTTTTCGGCGCATACAGTCAGTGTATAAATAAAAGGTGCAAAAATGAAGATACCTGATATGGCCGAAGGAGAGTTGTCGGCTTCAAGTCAATGCTGGGAAAAAAGGAGAAATGAAAACAATAAAACAGGGCATTATCATGCAACGATATTCAACGATATTCAACAGTAATGCAACAATGATGCAACAATTATGCATTAAATATGCAAAAATTGTACAACAATTGTGCAACACATATGTATCAATCATGCAAGAATTATGCATCAATTATACAACAATTATACATCAATCATGCAATAATTATGCATCAATTATGCAACAACTATGCATCAATTATGCATCAATTGTTCAAGAATTTTGCATAAATTATGCAACCATTATGCATCAATTATACAACAATTATGCATCAATTATACAACAATTATGCATCAATTATGCAGCAATCATGCATCTTTTATGCAACCATTATGCATCAATTATGCAATAATTATACATCAACTATGCAACAATCATGCGAGAATTAGCCATGATATCTTGCTCCTTCTTATATCGTCTTTGTAATATAACTGTCTGTTTATTGCCTATAGCAAAATTTAGATTTGAAATAAAAACAAAAGTAAGATAAGACCAAAGCAAAAAAAGATACAAGAGATAATATTCAAGAGATTGAATGAGACCATCTTACTTGATGTCTGGATTCAAAGTGTCATTCTTGAAGTCGTATTCCGCAAGTAAAGGAAAGTCCAGCTCAATACATCTACAATTTCAAGAGTAGAATCATATCATCATTGAATTTACATTTGTATCCCTGTTCTTCGTGGATTCAATGCAGTGCACAATTAGTGTAGTAATAAACAAAGAAAGAACTCTTTTATTCTGCTACTGGCAGTTTCATGTCTATCTTTTAAACCATTCTCAGGCAACTCTGAGGATCGAAGAAAGACATGAAACTGTCAGTGGCAGTCAATTTTTTTCCTTGTTTATTAACTATTATCTTTGAAACAAGATGTAAGTGTTTAGTTTTCCATATATACAGTGCACAATACACATTAGCACAGCAATTAATATACTCTTTAACAGAAAAGAAACAAGGAATTACTCGTTCATCTCAACAAGCCTGTTTCATGGTTGCTAGCTCATCAGGAAATATGCTAGTCAGAAAAATGATTGAGTGTATTCAATTAATGATATCATCTATTTTCTATTACCTTTTTTGAAGCTCTTCAATTTTCTCTTGTGCGATTTCAAACGACACGGTTTGCGTCTAAAGAGAGACCGAATAACCAATTATTATCAGAGGGGGCAGCTATCACAAAGGAGGAGTAGATAAACAAAACAAATGTGAACCTTGGAGGAAATCTTTGGAGACGATCGAAACCATGGAAGTTTTTCCCAGGGCATTGAAACTGATGTAAAAAAATGTCTGAACGGAAGAGGGCAGAAAGGCTATTCAAATACGGTGGAGTTTTACATTAATGAAGCCACCTTTTGGAGCCTAGCCTATCATTTCAAACCAATAACTTAATTTTGATCCAATTAATTCTTTAAGTCTATCGTGTCCTTTTTATATTCTCTATATACTGATTAACGACATATTTTGAGGTTCACATTTCACAACATTTCAAAATACATCCTCCAATAATCTTCAGTGAAAATATTTCCTGCGACCATAATGGTTGGGTACTCTTTCATGCCAGGGTTTTTAATCTAAGTTAAAAGAAATGTCAATCTCAAAATTTCAATTTCCATAAGTCAAAGTAAAAAACCAAGCACCTATGTTTGCCAGCGTCGTAGCAATAAAAGCAGCCCGTGGAACAACGGCCAATTGCATGTGTGACTCGGCATTGGCAGTCATTGTCGAATTTAAACTGCCGTAAAATGGTAGTTAGAAGACACACCCTTTGCAGTTAATGTTTTAAACCACGCATTCACTACCCCTTTCAAGATTAACGAATAAAACGAGATAATTGTTCTGAGAGGCGTTAAGATTTGTCATTGTCAGCCTGTAAACAAAACTTTCACCTCTTCTTCTGCATCATCATCATCATCATGAACGATTTTCTCAATAAAATCTGATATGTCGTTTGGAATATTTTCAGCCGGCTGTTCCTGTAAAACCAACATCAAGTCATCATGAAAGGTCGGTAAATGGTTGGTAAAGTGAAATGAAGAGTTGTTTCAAAATGCGTGGTACTTTTCCCAACCTTTCTGTCTTTTCCTTTGCAGAGAGGCAAATTTCAGCCTCTATCAGATGTGCAGAGTGTATCTGAAAGAGGCTGCCATACATTGTAGAGTGGTCCTTATCAAAATATATTCAAAGATAGCGACGAAATTCGGCTTATTTCGCACAATGATTTGAAGAAATGGTCCATAACCCACACATTTGAAAAATTTTTACAAGACTTTAAGTGATTTGAAATTCATTGGTGGATCACAAGTCTGCACGAAACAGTAGAGAGTTGGAGGTTACTCACTGAGTCTTTCTTGTTTTCCGAATCTTCGTTCTTTTTTTCTCCTTCTTGCTGCTTATCATTCAATTGTTTGTTAAGCTAAGAAAGAAGTCAAATGTTAATGATTAAAAAACCTTTTCTACACTTTGTTGCATTGAATATATAAATAATAAATCAATATCTACAAGAACTTATTGCATACCCTTCTTACCAAGTCTTCCTGTGGAAGGTTAGAATACCTTAAACTATTCGAAATGTGTCTAATCGTTCTTGCATAACTG
This sequence comes from Pelagia noctiluca, assembly GCA_963924455.1. NCBI lineage: Eukaryota > Metazoa > Cnidaria > Scyphozoa > Semaeostomeae > Pelagiidae > Pelagia > Pelagia noctiluca. Next base: position 2,141,825 of record OZ004315.1, on the reverse strand, counting down.
TCAGTTTTATTGTTATTATTACTATCATATCAACACCCAATTTTAAGGAAAATTTATCACTGAACATTAAGTGCCTCAGGCCATTTGATGACTATGTCGTCTGCATTAGTCTCTAATACATGATGCTGCAGTTGGTTGATACAGCTTACGAAAAAGTATGCAACAAAGCAACAAACGTCGGGGAGAAATGATTCGAAATAGACGGAAAACCTCTTTTCAAAAAAACATCTAACGAAACATTATCTGATGATGGGAAGGTGTATTTTTATAGAAAGCACAGGGTCAGTCCAAAAGGAGGCAAAGCTAAAAGAGCGAGATTTCTTGTATTATATTGTATCAAATCGTTTAAAAAGGCAAGCCTGGGCTAGCCGACGTGAGAGAATATTTTTCGCGTCTAATGGTATCTATATAGATTATCTTGTAAGATTGAATAATCAAATCTCATCGTTGCCGTATTTTTATGGTTTTTTGTCTTCTTGGTTAAGTTTATCTACAAATCATCCATCATTCTTTATTTCATCTTAATTCTCGCAGTTAACCTCCGAGGAGACCATTATTGAAACAAGGCTTTTTATCTTTCTGATGCTATCCGTGCGACGATAGTCAGGGATATATTTTATTTTCGAATTTTATTCTTTTGATTACACTTTTCTTTAACTTTTTCAAGACCTTTAACATTCTGGTAAAAATTCATTATATCTTTTAATCGATATTCTATTCATGTAATATGTTTTTCGTGGCAAAGTGATACTTACATACAAACATGTGTCACAGGAGATTTTTTCTGGTGGGTAAACAATCTTTTCTTTCCACAATATTCATGAACCGGGTAAAACAATTCATTTTTCAAGTATTGAAAGGGTCCCATTTTGACTTAGGCCACTGGGGCAAAAGTAGCATTTTTTCTTTAATTGCCAGGGCCAGACCAGGGGCCTACTTGGCAAATTGGCCACCAGTCAGTACCTTAAGAAATTCCCTGATGTGTCACAGTACAAAATCATTTTATCACTGCATGAATTAGTTTCATTGTGCACTGAAATTAAGTTTGATTATCTAATCATTATTCACATTAATTCAAAATGTGAAGTAATATAATAGAAGAACACACATAGCATACCTTGAGCGCTGATTTGCTTGTAAACTTTGAAGAAAGCAGCAATTCTGAGTCATCCACATCAAAACGCTTCCTAAAATGCAAAATATATGTTGCTTTTGTTCATTTTACATCTTGTACAATTCGTTGTCAAGGGTGGGAAAATTAATACCGAATATGAATAATGAATCCTCCTCTTAAAAAAGCCCCTGTAGAAAAAGCCCTCCTTCCTCAGCTTGGTCAAAATGCCCATGTATCTGTGTAATCTAACTTTTGGTCCTGGTTTAGAACAGTGTTTAGTGCAACCGCCTTTGGTCGCAACAACCCGGGATCGAGACCCAGTGGTGGCATATGTGAATTTCAGTAGCCTGCTCTGTTATAATCTAATTACCCGTGTTAGACCATACCTTGTGAATTAATATTACATGGCTCTGAAGAAGGATTTAATCCGAAACACGAATCAACGCTTCACTGCGGATAAGCTTGGGTTTGTGAGCATCTCAAGGTTACTGTGCTTGCCTGATCGTCCTGGTTAAGGACAGTGGTTAGCATGCTCGCCTGTGCTACCAACAACCCAGATTCGAGACCCAGTTGTACGATATGTCAATTGCAGTAGCCTGCTCTGGAATATTCTAATTATCAGTGTTACCATGTTTTAATGGATAAATGCATGAAAAAGCCTTCCCTTCTTAGTTTGGTCAAAATATAAATGTATTATTGAAATTATAGAATAATATAAGAGAAAAATCTATTCCTAGCAATAGATTAAAAAGTAAAAGCTTTACCTGCAGCTCTGGATGACAGGATCTTTCAATAATTTCTGTAAAACATCCTAGATTTGAACATAAGAACATTAAAAATTGATCATAAACAATAAACATAGATATGATACCTAAAGAACTGCAGGAGGGCTTGAGTAAGAATGTCCTAGCCTAGGTAGAAATTTCCATAATTGTTTCCCTAAGTGGTTGCTGTTATCATTGTCATTACTATCCACGATAACTTTACAATTAAAAAAGCTTTCAGTAATATATACCCTCCTCAGTCGAAGCAAAATTTACAACAGCTAAAGCTTCTTGTTGTCCCCTGTGTTTTGGGGTCAGTATTCGTCTACCGTGGTATCCCTGTCGTAAGAGGCGACTAAAAGGTTTGGCGTCAGAAAGGACATTGAAACTTTGCTCCATAAACAAAATCATGGATTTGTCTAAACCCACATCCGTAATTCAGTCAACCCCTGCTAGCAAAGAAATGGCCGGAATATGAATTCGGTTTGTGTGTGTTAGCATTATTATCATTGTTATTTTCCTATTGTATATTTTAGGACATAAAATGTCTCAAAAAATTCAAGCTGTTCTTCTCAGCCGAAGGTGGAAATTTATCTCTTTATCTCGTACTTACTGGAAAACCACTTTCAACGTAATATCGGTTATGTTTCAGCAGCAACTTGACTTTTCCATAGCTGAGCGTACATAGCTAAAGAAAGGAAGGAAAGTTTATGATGAGTTGATAGTTTATAGGCAAATACGCTTTCTATATTCGTATTGTAAGTATTGCTTTATCTGCAAAGCAAAAAGGGCCCACTGAATAGGTAAATTAATCGAGCAGTGCGACCCTGGTCCTTCCTCTCGATGTGACCACACCTCTTTATTCCTTTTGTCAGGAGTTACAAAGAGATGGCAAATTCTCTCCTCACACTTTGTGACAGGTCTGAAGGTGGTTTCGAACCCGGGACCCTTTGAACAAGGGTCAAGTGATCTAACCACTCTGCCATCCCTGTTGTTTATGCAAAAAATCTTTCTATAATCCATTGCCAGGAGTTACAGAGAGCTGAACAATACAAGTCTCTCCTCTATACTTTATGGGACCGGTTTGGAGGTCAGCTCGAGTCCAAGATATGATATGAACATGAAAATAATTCTTACTTTGATAAACTGGATAATTCCTTCAGGAACTGTTGTCTTGCTTAATCTCTTCAAATATTCAATGATATCATTCGTCTAGAACGAACGAAAGTATTTTGGATTGATAAAAAGTAGCAACTTGCAATAATTTGAATGAATTTGAACTAAAATCAAATATGCAATAACTTATTCACAATTTCTATAGCAGAAAGTGATATCTTGTTTCTTTCTTAGTTGCAAGTTGGTGAAAGAGTTTTTTACACCCCAAATTTCGATCCAATTCCCAAAATGTGTAGTTAGTCATAGTGGTGTATTGGAGTTAGTTGAAGACGAGAATAGACGAATCTGCAAGGGATGGCAGATACCTTATTTCACGCAATGCATGACAGGAATATGTGAATTGGCACCGCCAAAACTAACTACTGCAGCTACAACAGATTTAGGCCGTTGCAAGTTCAGTTGCTATGCGTTGCTAAGGGAGTATTCCTATGATACATTAAGTGAACTAGCGTCCGCCATCTTCTGCAAAATCGTACATTCACGGACGTCAACTGATCAAACGAAACGAAGATTCAGTTTACCTGTAAGCCAACCGAAACAGCAGCATACAACGAATATGCAGTTAGTCTTAAATGTAAGGAACAAAATACGTTAGTAACATATCAAAACAAAAAATCAGAAAGATTGGTTCCTGGATTAACTTTAGAATTGTGGTATCTACTTCAGCAGGTCAAGATTCGGAGATAGACTCTTGTTGTTTAGACTAATTGAAGCAGTTTATTGATAGTTGATGGGCCTACACCTTTGACATTTTCGTAATTCATACAGTATTGGTTTATGAGCAAAGCACAAAAGCTCCACTGAATAGGTAAACTAATCAAGCAGGGCAACCATGGTCCTTCCTATTGATGTGACCACAATTCGTGATTCATTTTGCCTTTTTACCTGGCATTACGGAGAGCTACCGAAATCCTTCCTCACTTTTTTGTGGACGTGTATGAAGATGTTCAGTGATCTAACTACTCGACCATCCGAATCTTGCCAGCTCTTGAAAGTTGACAAGGGGCTGAAGAGCTCCCTTTCTTCACTATCTCCAAACAGCTACGGTATTCAGCTAAATTTCATATCAATGATGAAATAAAAAGCTACAATTATAATTACCTGTACTCGTGGATATGCTGTGGTCTGCAGACCGGCTACAAAAAGGAATTTCAGTTTAAAACAGCTTTTAGTCTGTAATTCGTTTATTGACTCTCCTCCTTTCTTATATCCCTTCAATAATCACTCGTAAACGTTGTCCTTACACTGAAGTTCTATCAGGCATATCCAGTATGTATCTGGTAGATATCCAGTCATTTCACTACAGAAACACATGCCCTGCTGCAATAATGCTTTTTCTTATCAGAATTTGAACACCATTCTAAATCTAGAATTTAAGAACGGACAATAAATAAACAACCATTTCATGTTTATTATTTAAACATAAAATGGTTGAATATTTCTATGCTCTTACATGCTAGAAAGCTATTACTTTTAGGGGATCAAGCCTAAAGAATACAATAAATGCTTGATTAGGCCCCCTGTGGGGCTTATTTTATCTTCCAGGTCCTGGTGGTGGCCTAATAGAGGGGATCACTTATTACAATTTTTCATCATTTGACTCTTGAGTGATTGTCCAGGACTGCTAGAGATGTTGAAGACAGAACTTGACAAGAAAATTTTAACTCTCAAGCACATGAAATTAAAAACTGGCAGTAGAAATACATCATGAGCTATCAAAAAATCATTTCCCTTTACTCTTTAGTCTTTCTTTATGGAACAAAGGGGGCTTGATAGAGAGGGGGCATGATAGAGGAGGGACTTAATGGGGCTTTTACGGTAACTTTCAAAATCAGATTGAAAAATATGATAAGGTTTTAAAAGAAAAACTAGATGAAACTGAAAATTGTACCTCGGAAATAGCAATCAAGAAATCATGAGCGTGCTTGTACACTGGGGAAAATGACTCCAAAAACACATGACCATCTGGTGCCTGAAAAAATTGGGTTAAATCAAGAATCAAGGATTTCACTTATCTAAAACCTTGAAATTATTTGCATCTTTCTAATGCTCTAAAGGGGGCTTACCATCCTAGCAAACCTTAGCCATCAGGATATAAGACTATGCCTTATCAATTTAATAGTACAAGAGCCTAATTTCAAAAGTTTATGAAATAGTAAGATGATAATTCTAAAATAAACCATTCTTTAAACATGTCAATAAAATCTTCTTTAGTAAACTCTATGGCTTGAAAGAAGAGTTTCATCTGAAACATGAATCAATGTCTGTATATTGAATAGCCCTGGAGCTAGAAACCCCTGAAGGCAACTGTCCTCACTTGCCATTATTTAATACAGGGTTTAGCGTACTCAACTTTGGTGAGTAAGTTCTGGTGTTTGAGACTTGGTGGATGCATATCGATATTGTAGTTACCCAATTTGGTAGAACACATTTTTCTGTTAGACAGTGCCATGTGATTTTATATATGTCTTTTAATGTTGAGAATAAAAACAGAGTAAAATGCCTTCTCCTAGTGGGTTGGATTTCATGTCATCCAAAAAGAAATGGAACAAAGAAATTAAACCAAAAATGGAACATGGGAAATGGAACAAGAGAAATGGAACAAGAGAAATTGAACAAAAGAAAAGGAACAAAAGGAACAGAAGAAATGGAATAAATAAAAATTGAGAAAAAGAAATGGAACAAAAGAAACAGAACAAAAGAAATGGAACAAAAGAAACGGAACAAAAGAAATGGAGCAGAAGAGATATACTCACCACCCATAGTGGTCTTAGATCATGGTCTTGTTTTAAGGATACAATATTTCGATAGTCTTTCGCTCCATATTCATCCTAGTGTATAAAAACATATTATCATTTATCTAAAAAAGTTAAAGGAAAACATTTTCAACGACTTCAATTTCAAACTTGAATTGATTTTAGATATCGAGATAAATAAAAGGTATAGCAAAAATAGAAATGTATGAAAAATTTTGCCCAGATAATAATTGAACATATGCACTCACAGTGTTTACTTTTGACGTTTCAGTCTCAACATTTTTGCTAGCTGCTGATGGCACTGCTGAAGCTGTGTGTTAGAAAGAAGAAACAGATAAGACACAAAGTAAAACCCTCCTGGGCTTTGAGGCCTTGGAATACATATTTGCAGTCCCGGCTTTATAAATTATAATGGAAAAGACAATTTAAAGTTGAACCTGATCTCTTAAATGGGGCAAGACACAAAAAACCTTTTAAATCTAAAATAAATAGAGATAATGTGCCAAAATGAAAAATGATTTGATCAAGTTTTGAGCCTACAGCCATTTTGTAATCCTGTCACTGGATAGGGGTATGAAGAAAACTTGAGGAGAAGTAAGATTTGGAAAAAACATGAAGATAATTTGTGAAAATGAAAAGCCTTGCGTACCAGACAATTTCATGAAATAGAGTGTTATTAATCAACACAATGTTACCTGGTTGCGAGTTACTATCTTCATCAAAATCAGGAACAAAGTCTTCTTCCTTTAACAAAATATATTATAGAGAGTAAAAAATACAACAAATGGAAATGCAATGGGTTATGCTATTTCTAGAATGTGCACAATAAACAAAATACTGGTTAAAAATAAAAAAGCTAACATAATTTGCACCACTAAGCTAGAAATTGGTACTAAAGAACTCTCATTCAGGAAATATCATACAATTTAACCCCAAGTAACTACAACCAATATTATCATCTTTGTTTTGGAAACCAATACTTGCTTATGTGTATGACCATTTCTGGTGGCAGTTTAAGGGTCCCATAACCATTTGCATGGCCCAAGGCCCTGCGCTTCATACATACAAATAAATAGTTGCAAAACACCATTCAAAAGACATCAAATTCTGGTAAAGAGAAGGTGGTTGGCACCAAGCTCCGCAGTCTCGAAAACCAATACTGACTCCTTTTTGTGAAATATATAATCATGGGAGTAGAATTACAAAATGGAGGAGGTACTACGTTTATTTCAAGATTTCTATTAAGTAGGGGATCATTTCCAAACAGTCTGAGGGTGAAAAATATGGAAAATACAAATACGACCCCCTTACAATTAAGCTTAGGAGAGTAAGCAAAGTTGCCAGATTCAACCTTGTAAATATTGTTAAAAATCTAACTGGCAAGAAATGAAAGGACAAGAGAGAATTAAAAGAAACTAACTTCTCGCTTCCTTTTGCCAACTGAATGTTTTGAACCTAGATTGAGTATATAAAATTAAAATCATAATAAGTCAATTTAGCTATTAATTTATAACTCCAGCATTAATATATATGAAAATTGTAGTAAAGTTCAAAAAATTTAGCAGAGGGACCAATTACTTTTCTATTTCCAAGGGCTTGTTTTCTTTACAGGTACTTTTTAATCTTAAGTATCTTTCATGTTTTAAGATTTTACTGCTTGGTATCTTATGCTTTTTCTTTCTGGCTTTGTAACTCAGCTGAGTGTCAGATGAAAAGCTTTTAAGTGGTTATGTTTTGCTGTTTCCTGATATTTCTTGATATTCTTATGTTTAGCATGCAGATATGACTTTCCTCAAGCGATATTGACTTTGGGAAGATCACAGCCAGGGCCTCACCTCCACCTGGGAGTATGGAAATATTACTTCCACATGGAAGAGTGTTCTTCAGCACCCATTTGAACTCAGTTGGTTTAGGGAAGAAACCTATCACAATACAAACTGAAGGGCACAATGCACACTAGAAAGGGCGCAATGCGATACGTTGCATGTAAATAGGCAACTTTGCTTCATATCTAAAATCTTCCTGTCACATTTTGTAGTATCATGACTGTTTGCTGGGAAAAACCCAATGCATACACATCCTGTCAAGTTGCCTATTATCTAATTTGCTCTGCGGTTTGATGTACCATATCAGGTGAATTGAGTACGGCCATTTAAATTGTTTCTATAAGAAAGTCTCAAATGATCCCAGTTACTCGAAACTTCTTGGCAATCTGCTAATGTCAATACTTAAACTTACTAAGGAATTTCTTATAGACCACCTTCAATGTGCACATTTTTTGAGAGGCAAATCAGATTCTTTGAAATGCAAAATAAGACCACAATAAAAAGTGATAACAAAGGGAGAACCATGTGTAATAGTTATATGAGAAGCGAGGCGCACGCGCTGTCGTCATCCTTTAACACCAAGTGATTGCAGGAAAAAATAAGAAAAAAACGTAAGAAACAGAACAAAGGAGTCACAGGAGGGTTTCTGTAAGAATGCCTGGGTCTGGGCATGTGACTCCTCCGTTTCTGTTGATGCCAGAGAAGAATTACAATCAAACTTCACTTAAAAAGTTACACATTTTGACAATTAATTCAATACCCATTGTTCAGTAAACAAAGAAAACAAGACGCGTAAAATGTAAGCATTGAAAATGGTCCATGAATATCTAGGTCTTATTGATCTCAACTTATTTACAATCATGAATTCCCCTGTTTGGCTTGATGATTTGGGTAAAAACAAATTTTTCAACTTTCTACGTTTGCAAAATTCAGACAACTGGACTTTCTTTTGATGAATCGAGTAACTACTTTCTCAAAAAGTAGGTACTACTTTCTTATAAAAACGTGTAGACCAGTCAGTCTAGGTAGTACTAGTGCTTGGTTAGTGCTGCCAACTGCTAACTGTAATGTAAGTTATTTGTTATAGCTGAAATAAACAAAGTTGCCATACTCTCATGCGCAGAAGATTTCTTTTTAGGCTTCACCATGATGATGATGATTTCAGAGAGACGGAAGCCTAGTCTGCCAGTTTCATTCCCTAAACTTGGCAGGCAAAATAAAATACCTCGACATCGCCTGCTTCCATCGCCATTGAAGCTGGAGACAACAACAACAGCAACACAGAATTTAAAAACATTCGTGCGTGCAAGCGGTAATGAAATGTCATGGTCGTCGAGGAGATTTCTGCTAATGTTTTACAATTACCCTGAAAGGATTAGGGTTGAATGGAAGGAAAGGGTTGGATGAATGGTTAGAGTTAGGGCAAATTCAGGGCTCAGAAGGGTTTAGGGTATGTTTTCGGGGAATCGGGAGAATTAAGTAGGGTCAGAAGGGTTTAGGGGGTAGATGGGTGCAGTGTATTGAATTTGGAACGAAGCAATCTTCTCGAGAGCCATGACAATTAACAATTTCCCATACAAGCAGAGCAGCAACAGCAACATCAAGCACACGTGGTTCAACTGCTATATCAACACGAGGCCATCTCATTCACTTCCTTTTTCCTCCACATGTTTCCGAAGTGACAAGCTGCGAAAGACCTGTGAAAATTTCGCTTGATTGAACACATCATAAACAAGGAAATAATTGACCATCACAAAATGAAACTCCTTACTAATTGTTTGCTGCTTTCATTAACATTAACTGTTTGTGCGGGAGAGGAATGCATCGCTGGAAAATACCACAAGAAAACACCAACCCCAGAATCAGTTGCATACCCCGAGTGTCACCCATGGCGATCCAAAACGTGCTGCACTTTTGATTTCGCGAGAGAGCTGCATGCCAATCAAACGAGGAAGCTGTATAATCATGACTGGCATCTTTGTAAACCGTTAACGAAGAGATGTGAAAGGTTTTGGGTAAATCAGGTACGGAAATGATGAACCAGTCCTTAATTGCTTGAGAGACCATCCATGTTTACATTAAAAACTATTGTTATCTTGGCTGTGTAAGTGTCATACTTGGCTGTCATACAAGGCCAAAAGCATGCATTTGTTGCAGCCGACAAAAGTTTACTGATGTGCTCAAAACTAGAGATATTCCATGAGACTCCCAATCTGGTAATTTTGGTATTTTTGATATTTTCGATATTTTCATGCCATAAAAAAGCACTAATTTGAATCTTTCATATCTTTTTGAAATGATGAATTCCTGCTATCAACCTGATAGAAATACAGCAAATTGGCTACCTGGCAAAGAGGGAGGAACTGCAACCCCCTTAACCCTTTCTTCACTTAGATTGCCCCCCTGCTACTTTATTTCCATGTCAAATGTTCAATTCTCAACTTTGATTTTGGAAGTTTATTGTTACAATCCAAAGAAAGAAGCAAGGTCAAAATTTTTTTTCTGATCAAACATTTCATGGAAGAGGATTTTATTCAGAGTATAGAGAATCGGAAGGCAACACCCAAAATCCACAGGCGAGTCAGAAAATTACCATTCTAGCTACGGCCTGGTCTGGCTTTGATGCAATTCAAAATTAAGTCTGAAAATCAATTTTTTATTTTTTCAGGAATGTTTTTACCAATGCTCGCCATATGCATACAAATGGAAAGATGCGAGTGGAGAGGCTTTTAAAGGTTAGGACATTTCACATTTCATGGATGAACTAGATATTTGAAATAATTTGTGTGAATAGAAAATGACCCAAGTAGGATTCAAACCCACATCATTAGCTCGCAAAAATCGAGCTGCTGGGTCCTGCTTCTGGTCTAAAATTGATAAGGAAGCTGTTGTTGGAGGCAGGCAGATCACTTAAAAAAACATGTTATGATGAAATTTTTCAGAAGACTTGTTTAGGTTTCCAGAGAAGATTTTTGGAAGTTTTTACACTACATTTGCGAAAATTTGGAAACAGAAGGGAGGCTAAGATGGCCAACCAGTTGTTAATTAAAAATCATAGCTTAGATATAACAATGAATTATCGCCCCACCAATCGTCAAATCAGATTGAAATTTCATCCCATCGTAGATAAATTTATTAGTATTCAAAAATAACTCTTAGTTTCAAAACTTTCCCGGTTGATTCACAACTTTCATGTTTTGTCTGGTGAATACAAAAGCGAAAAACAGCTTGTAAAATCATCAAAATGATGGGCCGCAGTTTGTTGACTGATCCTTTTTGCTATCGTTATCCATTCTTCAATTATTCTTGCAAATATTTTTGTTTAGTTTATGGAGAGTTTATTCAAAGTTGTTGTTTTTTTGAAAGGTAAACATTTATAAAGAATTTAAGTGAAGAAGAGAAGTTTTGATATATGATATAAAATTTTGTTCGATATAAAAGAATTTTATGTTTGGACTTACAATTCAAAAAATTTCCAAACTTTTGCGAGTGTAGTGTAGAGCTAATTAAGTTTTTCAAGAAATGTTTTCAGATTTCTCATTCTAAACTTTTAAGATTTTTCACAAATGATTTGTTTTTTTAAATGACTAAATCTGCTTTTTTGTAAGGTTTGAAGTGAATTAATCATAAGATTTATACAATAAGAGAAGAAAGAAATTTGCATTCATTCACATATTAATCCATTGTACTTTTTATGCTAAAAAATTATGAACATTTTGCATTTTGTTTACACTTTTTCATAAGCAACTAGACTTCTGGGTCAAGACCCCTACTGTTGCTTATCATTCGACAGAAAGTAACAAACTAGCTACCTACTTATACCCCTAAAAGCCGTTTAATTGCATGTACCTGGCTAGAGGAAGCTAGTAAATTAATCCAAGAGAATCATAGTCTACATTTAATACTTTTTTTTCAGAAGAAATACCCTAAATGGGAGCCTTGTTGCTTATCAACTTGCTGCTTATTGAAAAATGATCTTTATTTCTAGGATTGCCTATTTGTGCCTCTGAGTGTGATCGCTGGTATCAGGCCTGTGAAGAAGATGAGATATGTGTTGAAAATGTTTTGACAGATTACAATTTCACATCACATGGCAGAAATAGTTGTCCAAAAGACAAGCCCTGCATAACGTACAAGAAAATGTATGGCAGTGGAAAATCTCTATGTGAAAAGATGTGGGGTTCGTCTTACAAATATACACCTGAGAATAAAGATAGTTCTAATTGCATGGTTATGTGGTTTTCTGGGATGAACCCCAATAAAAGGGTGCAAGTCAAAAGGGTTAATGGAAGCAGTAAATTGAAATTTGACACCATCCTTATCACATTTATGGCATTCTCTTCTGTTTTGTCTCTTTATGTATACATTTAGGAGATGTTTGAATTATACCTTATTTTTTTATTAATTTATATGAATTGGCTGGTTCAATAATTATGTCACACTGGGGAAGGGTAGTTCTTCCTGATTTTCATGATTTTCTATAGAATTTACATGACACAATAGCACGAGGAGTATGACAAGAGGAGATAGGTAGTTTTCTTAAAAGGCAAAGTCAGTTTGACGTAATTATTGAAGTGCCCAATAAAAGTGTTGTAACTGAAAGTGAAGCAACTTTAAAGTGAATGATTATGATGATTATGAATGTTTTTGTGTTTTTACGTTTGTTCAATTTTATGCCCCGTTGTCTACAATTACTTTCAGTGGTAGAATTTATGTCATCATTGGCAGCAGTCAAGTCAATTAAATATTATGTTAAATTGTTGTATATGTGCTGTTTATAATAATTCCCCATATCCTTATTGCCTCTTTACATCCCTTGATTTGGGATAGGCTATTTGGAGCTTAATCATGTACGGTGTTCTTACAATCTTGAAAATATCATCACAGTTACAACTCAAAGACAAAATGTTTATATTCTTATTCATACGTCATGAAATCGATACATATATTTTGACAAGTTTCTAAGACCCATAGGTCATATCAATACTAAAATTTCACAAATTAGACCCAATACAAACATCATGATAAAGTTCTACCCATTTTGACAGCATTTCTCAGTTCATAACTGTTTGTGGACTATCAAAACGAGCTGCCTCGAGGCAATAACATTATTTGCGAACAAGAAAAGTGAAATTTTCAAAATTTCCAAATATTTGATCCTTTCCCTTTACTCAGATAGACCTTACAGGATTCAAGGATTCATAATAGATAGAGCATGTTAAGATGAGAGAGTAATTACAAATCAAAACTAATACTACAAATGAAAATTAAGTGTTTGTTATTTTGGGCACCTGTAATACGGTGGCACCCTAAGAATAGCTACCCTATAAGAAATCAATGCCTTAATTGAATATCTTTAGTTCTAATCTGACCAATCATCTTCATCAAATTCATCATCATCAACTTCATCCTCTGAAAAGAAAAAAAAATGGTCTATGAGAAAACTATGAATGACACCTTGTTGTTGCACTCTGATGCAGAGGTGTAACTGCAGTCTGGCACGGGAGAGACCAGGCTTCTGATATGTATTGGTAAGGTACTCAACTTACAGATTCCTTGCCAATTTTGGGCATTCTCTGTTGCCGTTTTTGCTCAATTACCACACTTTGCTAGTTTATCTAACTTAATGCCATCTATTGCCCTAGGCAGACCAGTCCATGCATCATCATTAACGGTTGGGTCAAAGCTGATCCGCCCTGGGCCCCCTCACAAGTCTCTTTTCTGACCATTCTGGTTCATTGCCAACTGCTCCATACTACCACACACCTTAGAAATTTCCTCATTATGTTGCATTTTTGGTCGGCCTCTTCCTCGTAGCCAATAGACCTTACTCAAACTTTCTATTAGTACCCATCTTGAAACCGCCTTGTTCCTCTACAATTCCAGTTTTTAGTTTCATTTTTATTCGATCAGCAATGATATTTAACATTGATATTTAACACATGATTTTACAGCTTATTAGAGCAATTGTTCTGTTGTTGTTGCATTGCAGCGGTAATCAAATGCCAGCACCAGTCCATGCAGCAGTAGTCAGATCAATACAATCCAAAAAGGAAAACAATATCCCCCAATCAAGCAGAAGAAACCAGTTCATTCCATTCCAGGAGATAAGTTGGAAAGTTACATTCTGTAAGTGTAATGCACCGGCATATGTAAATGGCTCCAACATCCATTCCAAATAGTCAAACAAATGACTTCGCTTTGGGTGATGAAGCACCTTTCTCACAACCCTGTCTTATTGGATTACTTAAAAAACAGGGATACATATTCAATAAAAACGAGGTAATACAATGCATCAGCCCAAATATTGAACGTCAATTTGAGCTGTTTTATAAGATTGGGTCTACAATCCTCCCTCGACAATTCAACCAGGGCCACTGTCAACTTTCGAGATCAATAGGGAAAATAGGAACTTTTGAATGTTTGACATCTTCCTTAGCGCTGGTCTCGAGCACCTTTCACTTAAAGTTTGTAAATCACTCACCTGAAGAGTCCTGTATATGCTTCTGACGATCCTGAAGAGCTTTCATGAGAGCACCAGCCATGCCTGCACTTTCTACTGGACCCTCTGGAGGGTGTTCATCAGCGGAAACCTAACCAACAAGAAACAACATGAATCAAGAAGAAAACAGGCTGCATACTTTCCTGTATACAGGAGCTGAGTGAGTCAAATCATTAAAAAATATTCGAAATTGGAATCAAAAGAAAGCAAGTTGGTGTTGAACGTGCTAACATGAAGGCCTTATTTTCAGCAGGGGCACGGGTTAAACGTACCTTCCCAAGGGCGGCGGAGGTTAACATCAGCACCGTATAGTAACCGCCTCACGCCGCTCGGCCTCTCTCCTCACTATTATCTATTACCTCACAAATAACGGTTCAAGATACAAAAATGTCTGAATTACCGTCTTCAATTCCTTCCCTTTCCTAATAGCAGCAAGCAAATCATCTCTCCCGTCTGCAGATGTGACTGACTTTCTTTGTTCATCATCCACTTTCTTCAGAGTGGCCCCAAGATGAATTTGATCCAGCAATGCACCTCTTCCAGAACCACCACCAGCAGGAGGGGGTGGAGGAGGTGGGCCTCCACCAGGTAGGGGTGGTGGTGGGCCGGCCATAGGCGGTGGTGGAGGAGGAGGTGGAGCCCCTCCACCCATTGGAGGTGGGGGTGGTGGAATATTTCTGCCAGGTGCTGGAGGGGGTCCACCTCCACGGGATGGAGGTGGGGGTGGGGGTGGTCCACCACCTCGTGAAGGAGGTGGTGGTGGAGGTGTACCCCTTGAGGGTGGTGCTGGTGGGGCTGGAGCTCTTCCTTGGGGCAGCTTTGGTGCAGCTCTTGTTGGTGGTGGAGGAGGCGGAAGACCTGAGGAATAAATCACCAGCATCAAGTATAGCATGTTAGAAAATCAGAACTAAAAGAAAAATATTGGTAGAATGATGACATTTGATAAGTAAATGGGCAGCCAATTACAATTCTTTGCCCAAAGACACTTATATATGCTAAAGTAGTGACCTTTCAAATAGCTTTGATACCTTTATGCGGCAAATCAGGTTTGATGGGATTATGAAAAAGTACTTTGGCAATCGGGTGCACCAGAGAAAGATGAACAATACAATAGAATTTTGCACAAATTTTCTGGTTCAATATGTAAATTGCTTGACCGTAGTTAGAAAGTATTTTGTTTACTGCTTGATTTACAGATAGATGTTGGCCTAAATCCCTGTACCTGGTTCAAAAGCCACTCTTATCCTCTAGCTCACCGTCCAATCCAGATTTTTATGCTGGACTTATGCTGGACAGAAGTATCGAGAACTTTTTTGATTGGCTGACTTTGAATCTTACATCTATATATTATAAAGTATTTTTTCCATTTTTTATTATTTTTTGGAAATATAGTAAAAGATAATTAGCTTTGCCTTGGAAACTCATTACAGAAGTACGTCAGAAATGAAAACTTGGATAATTTTTGAGGTTTCATTTTCGTTCTCTTTCTGAAATACTACTTTGATGGGCTCCTCTGATGAGCGCCAGAAACAAAGCTTTAGTCGATATATATTTCGCAATGTTTTCGATTTTCCTTGCCATCTGCAAGTTCTGTGCCAATCAAAGATTTTTATACTTGTTTACACAAGCCAAAGGATATGTTTGAAAGGGGGGCTGAAATTGACTTACTATTATCACCCCCTCGAGATGGGGGAAGAGGTGGCGGAAAGCCCCCACCACTATTGGCTCTTTCCATTTCCAAAGTTGCTTTCTCAATGCCTCCATGAGACTCGACGAAATCATAAATGAACTTTGAAGTTTCTTCGTCTTGCAATTCGTGTTCAGTGATACCGGCATTGTCAAACAGTTTCTTCCATTTCGGGTCTATGTTGTTCACCTACGAAATAATCAAATCAATTGTGAGAATGAAGGATTGCACGACCAGGATTGGAACCAACTTCCATTGATTTGGTGCATAGAGTTTCTCTTATAACCTTTAGAGGTAAAGATGAAATATAGAGGTTCTTATATTATAGCCAGAAATATCGGAAACATGGCCAAATGAACACATGGATTACTTAAGCTTATCGTCTGACACTCAATAGAGTAATACGTCAGAAAGAGAAGGAAAGCAGTTATAAAATATCTTAAAGCAATAAAACTTACATCAAAACCCCCTTTTGGATCCCAGCCAACATGTCCGACGTGTCTAGAAATAAATTCAATAGAAAATATACAATTGAGCTATGCTTGGATATCAGAAGAGGATTTAAATTGAAAGGCAAAACAGAGAAAATGGTGAAACAAAGAGCTCGGTCATCTGAAAGCCTCTTTGCCTCAGAGTAAGACTACTCTATCACAATATTTCCGATCTTGATCAATTCAGTCAAATAAAATTGCATTTTTTTTCATGAAAAAAAGACTACCACTGACCACAATTTGAATTTCTGGAAAAGAAATTCTTCATAGGTGTGCAACGACACTGCGTTGATTAACTTTGTTGCTTGACAAGGGGTCTGAATGACTTCATACAGAACCGATTTATTTGATCTTACCGGAAATCAGAGGGCAATCCAATATCAGCTTTGCTTAGTTTGCTCTTTTTCTTGTTTTTCTCATTCTTGCTTGAAGTTTTCTTTGCATTGTTATTGTTGTTGTTGCTGCCAGTTGGAGACGGCAAAGGGCTACTTGGGGGCTGTGGGCGAGACTGATTGTTCTCTGCGAATAAAAAGAGTTTCACAAATTGTGAGAAAAATTTCACAAAAAGAAAAGGAAAATGAAACAAAGCGAATTGTTATACCCAGTTCTCTGTTAATCAAAGCAATCAAGTAGGGGCAGACTGTGAGGCTACTTATACCAGGAACAAATGCCTTAAAATACCACTTCTGGACAAATCCCACCAGAAAATTTCCCATTACCAGGCTAGGCCAGTCTGCCCCTGCAATCAAGGCATCTTATTCCAAGTCAGCTAAGCTGGGTACTTTAAATTTCTAAATAATTTTTCTGAAAATACAATAGACACGGCTCAGAATCGAATATAACCCTAGCCATGTCCTTGGTAATCTACTTGAGTAAAAACCACTTACCATTTATTGGCTTCAAAGTGTTTGAACTTGGTGGGGCTGGGGCTCTTCTTATTGTTTGGTTCTTTCTTTCTGCACAGAAAAATAATAGCAAACACTTACATGTGAAAAATAACAATTGCTTGCATGAGAAACTTAAACATAAATTATTTGCTCCTAAAATAAATAACTAACCATGCTCTAAACCTTCCTTTAGTTGTAACTTTCAAAGAATGAAAAGAATATGACCTGACCTATTTTTCTTTGTTCCCTTGCTTTAAGCTTTTCTTCAATTTTCCGTCGGAACGATTCTGCTTCTTGTTGATTGGCAAAATTCAATGCAGCATTGCAGTTCTATTCAAATGAAAAAACAATTGTCAAAAACAGGTGTGAGTGGCTGAGCGGCAGTTTGCTATGTGAAGCTGAAGTTTAACCTTTGTGGTGTAAGGTCAATATCTGGATGTGTGACCTTCATTGGAAGACCTCACTCAACAATCCTTCAGTGGAGACGCTGGAAATAAGTCTCAAAACTAATGACTTATGCACAGCAAGAAATTCCACCTAGTTCCGGTTTTTAGCCAACAAGCCCATGGCCAAGTAGCTTTTTTTCTACTATAAATACTGCTCAGGTTCTTAATTTTTTCAAGACTTCTTGCTTCTTATAAAGGGGCAAAGCCGCAAAAATTCCCCGAAAATTTGTTAAAAATGTTACTAAGTGTGTTCCTATGAAATTTCAAAACAAGGGGCGAACTTTAAAGGACTTTACCCATTGAACAATTCCACTGAATATTAAAGAGCATTTATTACTCTTCCTTTTTAGTACACTTCCTACTTTATGGAGAAATCAAAATTTTGGGATGAGTTGTATCTTAACATTACTTAAAGAATTCTGAAGGTGATTGACTTAGTTAGAAATTCTTATCAATAAACTATTTTATCAAATTTCAAAACAAAAGCTTTTGAGCTGAATTGAATATGATTTTTTTCAGTCTGAGCACCAAAAACAGACATTTGAATACAAAAATATACAAGCATGGAAATATTTGTTGGGAAACAGGACTAAAAGCATTGTCTTGCCTGGGGCAGTGTGAAAACTTCATTATATTCATGACACCTTTCAGGTAACTTTCATGAGATTCAAAAAAAGGCACTTCAAATCAGGTTATTTGTCTCAAGAATCTTCACCCCCTTGAATCAATTTACAAGTTGGTGTCCGGGCTGGTGCCAAAGAATAATATTGCTGACAACTTCTACTGCTGTGTTTCTTTTGTTGACTATATTGGTTTCTTAAGTTGTTTGGCTTTATCGACACTAAACACAATCTCCCGATTAGGAAGATTGTGACCTCTTCAACCCACCCTATCCCTCTTACTTTTGTTTTTTGAGTATTTTAGTTGTTGTTTATTTTAATTAGTTGTTGACCATTCCGTCCTCGATCCAGGGGAACCACCCAGAATTTACGTTGTAACTTTGTCTTCTCAAGCATGGTTTGCCAAATAGCCCAAATTCTTGAGAAACAAATAATTCAGAGTCAAATAAATACATAGCAGTGTGAGCCTAAGAAATATTTATGAATTTTCGAATGAAACTTAAATGAAAACAAGAGCAGAAAATAGTTTCACTTACATCAGCCTCAAAGGTGTGAAAATATGGTCTTGCTGCGACGTATGAAAACTGGTTGTACAATTCCTGCTCCCAAACCATGGTTCTGCTCTGAAAAATGAAACTGAAATCAATTCCCACCCAGGTTAAACAGTATCTCCTATCAATTATGAAAAACCGTATCTCCTATCTTATGTTAAACAGTATCTCCTTTCTTATGTAAAACCGTATCTCCTATCTTATGTTAAACAGTATCTCCTATCTTATGTAAAACAGTATCTCCTATCAATTATGAAAAACCGTATCTCCTATCTTATGTAAAACAGTATCTCCTATCTTATAAAAAGCAGTATCCTCGAAGTTATTTGAGATAAACACAAGACAAGTTGATAAAAACAAAGCCTGTGCCCAAAAATTAATTTGAAACATATCTATTTTAAATTATTCACAAAATATGCAAAACCTACCACCAGATCAACAATCTTGATGAAGTAAGATCTTCGGGCATTGTCTTTTGTAAGTGTAACAACACCAACAAACTGCTTGGTCCATCTGTCTCTACTTGCAGGAAGTGCTTTGTAGAGTTGAGCGACAGCGGTTGAAAGAGTCTGAAAGAAATCAAAATGTTTGCAACTTCATATTATTGACACCTCTGGGGCACTTGGTATTTTTAGCATCAGGGGGAGGCCCCTCATATTCTTTTGTCAAGTATTTTTCTGGATCAAAGTATTTATTTTGGAAGTTCTAAATCAGAAATGATAGTATCCTTTAAGGCAAGTTTCCACTTGACAAAAAAAAAGTTGATTTGATCAATTCGGTCGAATTCGATCGATGTTGCACATGCGCACAACATTTCTCGGGGATTCACCCTCGACCGCTGTTGATCGAATTCGACCGCAGAAAAAGTTAAAAAGCTTTTAACCTTTTCATCAATAAGCGATCAAGAGCATTTGAAAGACTTCTCAACCAATGAGATTTGATCAAATATACGCACGTGGTCACAATAGGAAGTACACGTTTTTTTTTATAAGAAACCCGGTTTATAAGAAACCTAGTACTAGAACCCAAAAAATTTAAGAAACTTTTAGAACTACATCAATTTCTTAAAGAAACTCCGAAAAAAATAAGAAGACTTTCTGAGCCGGAAAGGAATATGTCAACAATACATTTTTGCTTGATTTAAGTTTGCTACATGTTTTTATTTAGAGGAACACAGGATGTTGAGTCTACTTGTATTAGTAGGTAGGTTTCACTTCAATACAAGAAATATGCGAGGGAAAGTGCAAAATTTGATGTTAAGTGCGTATCTAAAAATAAGAAACTTCTAAGAAACTTTTCGTACTAGGACCCAAGCTAGGTTTCTTATAAAATAAAAAACGTGTCATACGGATGTGGGTAACTGAAAATTACAATTTTGGAATATTTCAGAGCTTAGTTTTTTATACAACCTACGTAAGAACTTATTACTGCCTATTGATTGTAAATGAAAATTAGCTTTGTAGTCAAAATTAAAAATATTTTCTTGTATATTCTAAAGTTTTCATGTCATTTTATATTCAATAAACTAGCCTTGTGAAGAAGCGTGAGCCTACCTATTTAGAAAGCCTAAAAAATCGAGGATTTTCGCAAACAAATTTTAAAGTCCCGAAGGACAAAATTATATTTTCGATTATGTGAATTCTCAGGTCTGAATTTCTCATTCCATGCAAAAAGTTTTGATAGGTGGAATAGTATTTTGTTTGGTCAAAATAGTGATTGACCGCTCGATCGAAAGTCTTCAAGCAATGCTATTTCCACTGAAACAGGCAGTCAATTCGATCGATGTCAAGTCGACGTCGATTGAATCAACTGCCTACATTCAAGTGGAAACTTGCCTTGGGTTCGATTCATAAAATTTAAACAACAACAACAACCATGTAAGCCTGCGAAAGGCCAGATCCTTATCTCCAGCACCTAGAAGGTCACCCATCCAGACATTGACCTCACACGAGCAAGCTTGACTTCAGTTATACATAAAAAACTGCTTGGGTACTCACCCCGCATCATTTTACTGTACTGTTATATTTGTATCTAGGTTCGCAAGATCCACATGAAAAATGTGGCCCAAAATGTTGGCACATTTATTAGGTACCTAGGCTAATCCCTGTGCCTTCATAAGATATTTGATTCCTTTAATTTGCATTTCCTGATATTCCTAAAGTTAACTTACAAAGCATCTCTTGCCAATCAAGTTGAAGACTTCTCGGTTTTCATGCTCCTCCAGCAAACTCGAAGGGACATTCACATTTTCTGCCCTGGAGCCAACCGTTCCACGCCGCATTGGGTGGTCGCCCATTTTATTAACAGAACAATTGGTTTGATGTTTTCTCGATTTGATTTAAAAAACTGACGCCTTTCGAATGAGGAAGCTCGGCAGGATATCACCTTCCTTCTTCTGCGTTATTTTTATTTAGAAGGTTGATGATATATACTAGTGCTCAAAAGAACATTCTGTCAACTAGCTAACAACCGGAACCGGACTACGATGAACCAGAAATACCAAAGAATGCCCTAATTTCAATGATCCGTACTTTTTTTATAAAATACCCCCTAACCCTAAACATCGCGTCGTAACGTAGTCCTAACCTTATCCCTAACCCTAAAACCTTACCCTCATTCTAGCCCCAACCCTAAACCTAACTCTAGCCCCTATAAATGATCCTAAAGCTTACTCGTAAACCCCAGACTTATGTCTTGAAAATGATGGACTTACTGACTATGACTAATCTACAGTGCGTTGTGATTGGGAATTATACCGGGCCCCGGGGTGATGTATTTATTTCGTTTCCTCCAACATGAACACATTCCCTAAATCACTTGTTGAAATTAAACCTAGTTCCGGCGTTTAGCAGAATCGTAAAAAGTTCCTTTGAAGACCGCTGTGATATCGTTGTTGTTGCTAATGCACTGCTGATGCCTAATGCGCTGCGCAGTAAGACTGCAGAAGTGGGAGATGGGGAGGTGCAGGTGCAGACGAGACAGCAAGGTAGAGGGGGTAGAGCTAAGTCAATAGTGGGGAATGGTCCGGATCCCTTTGCTTTATTTCTTTGTTTTGGTCTGGGTGTTGATCTGGTTTTCTCCGCGCATAAAATTTCGTTTGAGTTCGTTAGAACATGGAACATGGCTGTATGAATGCACGAAACGTAGCAATCAATATGTACACGCTTCTTTATAAGAGGAACCAGTATAAAAGGAACTTAGAAGTAGGATTTCTGGTAAAATACAATGGGTTCTTTTGTCCTTGAGAAAATTTAAGTAACTTTTTGTACTATGGCTTGATGAAGGTCACTTCAAAATAAAAAGTACGTAATGTACATACAGGCCCTAATGTGAGCGAGGGCCTTATTTCCATTATGGTGTCCCTTTGAACAAAAATCATGATTCTCGCTTTTGTTAAAAATATGATGAAAAATAAAGTCATTAGGCAGAATGGAAACTCGTTGATTGATTCATATCCATACAATCTAAGGCTTAAAGTGTTAAACTCAAAGTGCTAAACCCAAAACGTTTTTTGAAATTCGATAGAAATTACCAGTTTAAGAGGTTTGTCAAAAGTTTTTTGCTCTATCGTATTTATTTGCAATTCTATGAGGGTTCAAAGTAGCCAAAACCAGCTATTTTCTGAAATCAAACTGCGGACTTTCAAAATGTCTGGGGAGAGCTTGATGACATAGATGCTGGCGTATGCTCAAAAAGACTGTAACAAGCATTAAGAAGCATGAATATTTTAGAACATGACAAAATATAATAAGATCGCATCACATTAAAGGTTTCTGAAAACAGAATATTCAGAGATGATTTACACACTGAAATTATCAAAAATAGAATACATCATCTCGGTTTTATTACAAAAGTCTGCATGTATTTCAGTCATTGAATATGTTATCAATTCGCTTAGTAAAGCAACGGGAATGGATTCTCGGAGGTTGGTTGTAACCTGAAAGAAGAAATTAACAGTCAAATATTTTATATGAATGTTAGACCTTGAAAAATGAAATCTTAGACAGGGTATACATATGTCGTTTTCTTACACCTACTTTTATAAGAATATACCAGTAGATCCTCACGTTCTAACTAATGATATACTACTCTTCTAAGATTTAGAATCATGTTTGCATCACTACAAGTTGGTAGAATATGCATGTCGAAATTACATGTTGACTTAGAATATCAACAAAACTTAATAATCTAAAAAAACTCCCGCTTTGTTCTGTTCCCTCTAAAAAACGATAGAAACCATATTTATTATTAGATATACGAATGGAAATATTTTTGACTAGCGAGTGGATCGGTGCTTCAAGTGAGTCTTATCTCCTCCCTCACCACTAACGAGTGGATCTTTAGACGTATTTCTAGTAGTTATTTGGGTTATTATACGTATTGTCGATATTGCAAATCAACAGATCCTATGTTCTACCAGATGGTAATGTCAAAAACATGCTACTAAATTTCAGGTAGAGCAACATACTACTAGTTAGAACGTACGGAAATGCTGTAAGAACATAGTTTGAAAGGAAAGAATGCAGCTCTTGAAAACAGTAAAAGTTAAGAAAACCTTAAGAACCCATAAAATTCCATGGCTTATTGACTGATTAGAGGTTTCTAATTTATAACATATCATCGACATCACAGCTCTTAAATTATTCTTACCAATTATCTTTAGTCCACTCCGTATCCTTGCTTTCATAAATGTGAAATGTGTAGATGTGTCTTGAACGGTTCGACGTATTTTTCTCACTCTTATGAACAACATGACCATGGATGAAGATACAAGAGCCTGTGAAAATAATTTTCAACTCATTGTTTCTAATGAATAAAAATCCCTTTTTTCATCACTTATTCAAGGTTGGTACAATGCTAGCTTATATATTTATCATCTTTTTTTGAATCCAACACCTAAGTTATTTGGCCCATGTTGACAGTGACTTGAAAACTTGAAAAAGACTTGAAAAAAAATCATTGCAAAGGCAAATTCTTTTTACAACTGATTACAAAAAACATCAACATGATGCCTGGACAAAAATTGAAAAAGACTAAATAAATCTAACATCAAAATTTACAGATCAGTACCGGCTAAAAAATAGCTCATGTCCCTGCTATACAGAACCTTTACATAGAGACACTCTGAGGACATAAGTCTCAACACAAAAACTATGATGATGATGATGATGATGATGATGATGATGATGATGATGATGATGATGATGATGATGATAGCTTAATCATGATTGAATAAAATCAACTGATTTACATCAAATACAGCCAATTAACGTAATGAAAACAAGAAGTAACATAGAATACGTTTCAGGCACAATAATATAAAACTTATTTGGTGAATCCTATATTTGGCAAGCTTACAATGAGTATAGGATCATGCATAGGATCATGGGATCACATTTCTTGGCATCAAATTTTGGAACAACTGATATTTTTGAGGTTTCACGATAAATTTACTGGCGTTTAGCTATAAAAGACAATACTTTTATTTTCACAACTAGAGATATTTTTGGATAAAAGATATGAAAAAGCTGATATTTTGGGTTTTTATGAAAATCAGCCAGTATTTTTGGGTTGCTTGTAAATATTGGGCATAACCCTGTATATCTACGGTATGTAATGAGTAGCCAGCCCCCCGGGAATTTAACAGGACTGTCGTCATATCATATTCATGTTAATATGTGCCAATTATGTAATGTCTGTAATGTATGTTTTGTGTGGTTTGGAATATTTATAATTAGTTAGTTTCTTATCTCCTACGAGTTGCACGCTTTCTCGCTTCTCTCCCGCATTAACAAATACTCGAAGTTACAGTGACGAATATTTACCTTTTTTGATTGGAACAGGAACAAATTTAGAATCGTCAAAGTCATCGGGTGGTGCTGTGAATATCGTGGGGGGAGAATTGGAGTCAGGGTTGCGAATCATGAAGCGATTTACACCATCTGCGAAAGGAAAAAGTACCACTTTACAAAATAGAACAAATAAACTCAGTGAGCGCCAAAAAAATGGGGGCAGCATCTTAAACGTATATGAGGTGGGTATACTAAGAAGGGGTAGTATACCCGTCGTATAACATGCTTGCATACAGTGGATACGCTTAGTACATAATATACTACCCCCCTTGTAAGCGTACCCAACCCTGTGTAAGACAATATATTGCCCCCTTGTAGCGCATCCAACGCATGCAAGATGATACAACATACCCTTGTAAGCGTATGAAAAGCCGTACTGGCAAAAGCTACCCCTTGTAAGAGTATTCAACTCCTTGAAAGAAAATATTCTGCCCCCTTGTAAGCGCATCTAACACATGTAACTAGCACCACACGCAAAAATAAATGCCACTTCAATACTTTATAATAACAATGCTATGCAACTTATAACTGATGTTAACTGATGCATTATTGGATTTGTCCAGCAATTTTACCAACCTCAGAATTGAAACAACCCACCTTTATGAGACCCAGGAATGAACCAAAGACAGGAATTTTCAATTGTCGCATCTTCAAGGGCGATCCATACACCAACTACCTTTGAAGGCTTAGTCATTAAGAATGTTCCGTCCTGGTGTGGCACCACTAAAAAGGGTGTTAGCATATATTAACCACTTTCGTAGATCAATCTGATTTTACACGTATATAAAGGGAAGCATCTCATAAAGTGAAACCTCTATTCAATGACAAAGATAGCATTACCATCTTCATGTAAGCTTATTCAAATCTTTCAGGATAACATGACTGCCCCTTAAATAAGCCTATCTAACTCAAGGGCAATGTGAAAAAGGATTAGTACCGGGATGTGCCACTCATATAGGTGGGATTTTCATCGCAAAATCTTTAATACATGGGTACGATTTTTATGTCAAATTCATTATGAGTGGGTATGAAATCTAATAGTATGTTTTCATATAGAAATGGGTCTAGATTTAAGCAATGATTGGGAAATATCAGCGTAAAATGAGGTATATTTGCATTGTTTCATTCTTAATGTTGGGTAGGTATCATTTACACAGTAAAGAATGAACTTTTAAAAGCACTCACCACTTCCACCAATGTTTGGTTGCTGAAAGTAAGATGAATACAATTAGCACTCAAAATATTGTTTAGAATGAAACTGATATCTGGATATTTTCTTTAAGCAGGATAGCAGGCCCGCATCGTGGGGGTGTCAGAGGGGGGGGGGGGTTTCCCCCAATGATTTTAAAATTCCATTGTTCACATTATGGTTCCTAGTCTCCCTATTGTTCTCAAACAATGTTCAACCCCCCCCCCCCCCCAATAATGTTTCCCGAGCTAAGATGCTGCAGGATAGTGATAAGTGGGCTCACCTTTGGTAGATTTAACAAGGGTATGAGGCCTAGGTATATAAGAATTGTGGTAGCCTAAGTTAAAGATTATGTGACATACCTTACAGATGTACATGCTCTGGGGAATCTTTGGCTGCAAGAACCCGAGAGACCTAAAAGAGTGCTGCAAAAATTACAAGAATTATTTTAGATCAACTAATGACTTCCGTTTCCTGCATCTAAAACTCAATAGCGAAAAAGCAACAACTTTTTATAGATCATAGATAGGCAATGATGGTTCCGCCCCCTAGATAGGAGGGATAGAATGGAAAGAGGGCGACAAAATTTTGATTCTTTAAAAGATTTTGTTGAACGTGGGATAAAAACAGCAAAAAGTATGTGGTCATTTGGCATAATATGCTGTCAAATGAAACTTTAAAGATGTAATATTACTGCGATACATATTATGGCAAATTGGAACAAGATATCGAGGTATCTGAATTCAAAATTTTCCTGCCTTTCTGCAGGGACCATGGCACCACCTCAGGAAGCCACTATACCTGCGTATGTTAGTGTAGTGTTAAGGTAAAATAATACACAAGCTAGACAAAGAGTTTTTGCAAAATCACTCAGTTAACGTTCAAGTAGAAGGAAGATCATTGAGCTCCCATCTAGTAAAAAAGCGCTGAAAATATTAAGTCATAGCAAAATGAAAAATCCTGAACTAATTATAGCGATATGAAGTTGACAGAGTTCTTTCCTTTCTACCCCTTTAAAGTCCTCCAGAAAAACAGCATCGTCTACCCTTACTGTGTAGCCTTACCAATAAACCTACAGCCGCATAAAATAATAGTGTCAAATGTCAATACTGGCAATTTGTCTAATTTGATGGTAATGAGAAGAGAGAATTTCTAAATGAAGCAAATTTGTAGATGAACACAATAAACATCCAATCCACAATATAAACCATTTTTATAAGCATTTTTAGCGAAATGTATATTCCCATGTAAAAACACACAATTTTTCGGCTCGCTTTACTGGACTTAAATTTTGATACCCTCCTAGATCATGTCCATCAATATGAGGGGATGCCCAATTGGTCTGGTTACCCTACGGAAACCACAGCCACCCACTGTATTCAAATAATAATCTTTTACCTGTATTTTCTTGTGAAAAGTTACATTTTTGAATAAAGGTTCTAGATAGTGGAAGCCTGTAAGAGAAGAGAAATCCGTTAGTTTGCAGGTCCACATTAGCTCACTGCGGGCTTTTTAACTTTTATCAAATAAATAATAATAATCTTGAAAAAAGTTCCCAAATATAAGACACCCTTGAATAATAACCAGCCTAAATTTTATTTTCATATGATGAAACAAACTGATATCATACTATAAACTATGACCCTTATTTATAAAGGTCTCTTTGAAATAAGAAATCGTTATCAGGCCAAAATCACAGATCGGTCTTATATATGGGAGAGCATACTGCATACAGGCAACAATTAGAAAAATCGAGATAACAGCAGATTTAAAGCAAAGAAAATCAATGATCCAAAGTTTCCTATTTGTGGAATACTCAAAGAAAAGGTATTGGGAAAATATCTAACTGTCTTTGATGAGCTAAGAACTTGAGAATTGTGAGGAAAATCAGAAGCAAAGTGGAACATGATTATCGGAAACATTATTGTGATATCATTGAGATTGTAGCCTGAAATAAAGTAAAAACTGTCCATTTTAGAACATGTGACACCTTAGGATAACCCTTGACGCCCTAGGTAAATGTATTGGAGAAGCAATGAGAAATCGCATAAATTGTTGGAAATTTGATTAGCTTACCATGACCAATTTTGTTTATTGAAAGATGCTTTTCCCTGTTCAAATTTCCTGTAAAGAACAGACAAAAAATTGAAATATATTGCAATCATGGATAAGCCACAAAAAGTGTAAGATAATTCGCAAATAAAATCACAACTGCGTAATATTCCTCGTGTTGTTAAGGTTTTTAAAAGTTATATACCTTGTCTATTGATTATTGTTAAAGGTCTTGGTCTGTTGATTAAAGTTAAATGCCTGGTCTATTGATAATATATTTTCAACAATTTGTGTTCTACTAACCATCTGAAAGACTTGATCAAATTGATAGAGTGAAACACTTGTGTAATTCGCCAAACCCCTTAGCACTTGATTATTCTCAGTTTGAATATTCATCGCTTTTTCACATAGCTATATTCAAAAACAAAAATCAATTTTCTTATACATGATCAAAGCTTACCTTTTTCATCGAAAACACCATCTTCAAAGAAAAACCTTATCTTATCTGCACTTGTCATGAAGTACTCATCATTTAGCTGAAAGGAATAAAAGAAACTACAATCCCCATCAAAATTGGGTTGGAACACCCTTGCTTTTCAATATTTAATTCCCCTCCCCTCCAAAACAATGGTGCTGTATTCCAAAGGAACATTGGTAGACTACACCAAACACTGGCTGGATGATTATTGGGCTAATTTTTGTTATCAGAAACAAAATTTTAAGGGGGGAAGGGGATGGGGCAAAATGCAAGAAACTGTAAGAATTATGCAAGCTTTCTGATACTTTTGGCAGAGATTGTAGCTTAGCTGGCTGATCACTTAAATCATCCATTAGCTGATCTGATCATACAATGTTAGAATTGAGAAAAGTGTCTCCATTGGAAATTAATCGATGCTTCAAACTAATTTTTGACATCATGTTGGATTCGCGATAGAATCCATCAGCCTGCCACTAATGTCAGAAACGTGTGGGTTCAATTCTAGGCCAAGTCATACCCAATTATGTTACTTTATGCTGCTCTGCTTAGCATTCAGCAGAAACGGATGAATTGGGGGCAAATAGGGGCCAGCAGTAGAAGTCCCACACACCCCTACCTGAAAAGAAAGCAGCAAGCAAAAGAGAAGTCTTTGAGTCAACTCCAACTACAGTTATCTGACTTACTCGTGTAATACTCCACTTCCACTAGCTGCGTGTGTGGAGGTGGGTCGTGTACTAAGGTGTAAAAAGCTAGTTTTTCACATTTCTAGGCCAAAATTTACTATTTTCAACAATACACTACATTACACTACAGATACTAAAACATACAAGTATTCAGTTTTACATATTTGATAGAAAATCTTCCATTGAGGTTAAGCGTATCAGCGAATGAGCGAGTAATAGAATATTTAATAACAGCAAACCCTCAGCTAATAAGCAAAAATTGAGGTAGGTAAGGCGGGTGGACCCAAAATATGAATTGCTTGCTGCGAAAATAGCTGCCTACAGATAGCACAAAACCTCCAGACTGAGCAAAATAGGGAGTGCAACATGTACAAAGGTAGGGATTACTTAGGGGATTAAAATACATAAAAGCTATTTGGTTAGTTAGCTAACATGCAATACACCAAGTGAAGGTCTAGAGGTATTGTTCTATCTGCTTAGTCATAGCATGTGAATGAAATACAGAACCCCACACTGCCGGACTCTCCTAATGTAGAATAGCAATTGCAATTTAAAATGCTCCCCATTAGCGGAAGTCATAACCATATACAGCTGGGGGTTCTGGAGGCTCTGTGAGAACCCCCGACCAGGTCTAGGGCAGAGCCCTGGTGGGGGTCCGAGGGGGCAAAGCCCCAGAAGCTTCTGAGATTTTACATTTTCTAAGGTCTAAAAATGGCTAAGAAGCGTTTAATTTCCCTTTTACATATGTATGTTTGATACGCTCCTGTCCTTTTACTAACATTACTGCAAGTTTACTATAAAATGACAAATTATTCTAACAACAGAAAATTATTTTTGATAAACATGGATAAATGAACTTTGGAGACAATAGTGTCTAATTCACTTCCCTAGCCCTTTTTTGTATAAAGGTATCTATTATCTATTATATCACATAAATCATATTTCCTCAGCTGAGTTCGTTCTTGATGCTTAGAATAGTCAAGTCGTTCAATCTTTCTTACCTTGCTTTATAATGAGCATGAAGTTTTTGATGAGATAGAGCTTATTTAAAGAACGTTCTACTAGAGGCTGGAACTGGCAATCTACAAAATATCATACAGTGTATATGTGGGGAATACGCATATTGCTAGGCTTGAATTTAACAATTTTTGCAAGATGCCACTTGGACTTAATGATTGGCCAATGGGCTGAATTGTGAAATCACTAGAGATGATTAACGAACAGAAAGAACATTTAATTTACACCAGCCCTTTAATGGCCAAGCTCTGTAATATCAAAATGCCAATTAATGAAAAACTTGCTTTGATTTTCCGCCCCTCCCCCTGTCTAGGCAGTCCTGAACATAAACCATGTTTGGAAGCACCGGGCTTGGTTGAACCAGAAGCAAAGCTTGAGTGACTTTTATCCCGAAAAACAAATAAAAACATTTTAAGTGCTTAAAAAAAGTGACAAATTACAATTATAATTTGGTTGAATTTGAGTAAAAATGTGACATCTGATAGCTGATTGCACAATGTCTACATTAAAAGTGAGATAGTGTTTCATCCTAGGTTGTAAACTACCAAAGGAGAGCTTTTTACACCGCAGATCTCGCCCCAGCCCTCTAAATATGCAATTAGTCGAAGTGGTGTATTACATGCTAACGGTTGTTCCTTTGCTAAAACTTTTCTAGTGTTATGCTGTTATAACTTTTGTTTTCTATTGAAAAAAACCTTACTAGGCCATTGAAAAATAAAGTTCCTCGTACTTCTGATAATTGAAACCCCTGCAGATTATTATTCTTCTTTTCTTATGAAATTTGAGATATTGAAACCCAATTGTACATACCTGGTTTGTTGTGGAAAATACAGACTTTGGATGCGTACTCAAATCAAATGCATCCATTAATTCTCTACATCTGACCCGTAGTGAATCACATTCTTCTGAAGTTAACAAATCTTCAAGCACAACAAAACCATTGTGGTTGAACTGCAAATAAAAGGCATCATTAGGGAAATTATTATAAATTCTATAAAACAAGACATTGTGAGGCAGATTGGATACTACCTGCTTGAAGCAGATAATCACAGAGATATTCTAGCAAGTAGCTAGAGTTTCCTACCAGGCTGGCCAAGAAACAAGACTTTCACCTTCCATTTCTGTTTTTAAGACTAAACTGCTATCCAAAATTCATCCCGTGCCAAAATCTGTCTTTAAGATTCTCGACCCGATAGGGTTATGCTACCTTACACAACTTAGAGTCGGTCTTATAAAACTAAATTATTATATATTCAAACAGTATTTCAGAGATACTCTAAATCCGATGTGTGAAACCAATGATGGCATCAAGGATGTAGAAGACCTTTTAATGCTTTGCCCTTCTTTTGATAAAGCACAAAGATATCTTGTTGCTGGAGTTTTTAATGTATTACAACCACTTGAAAATAGCAATCTTCCAAACGACGTTGTTACAGATATTGCTTTATGGAGATAAATCTCCCTTGATCATCTTAATAAGCAAATACTCCTACTAACTCTGCAATTTATTCACGATACTGGCCGGTTTGATTAGAAAAAACATCTTCTAAAAGTCACTCAACAACCATAATTATCTTGTCTTTTAATGAAATTAAATCAGTATCAAGCCATGTTTAGGTCAAATTAAACTTTCAACATTGCTCCATCTACAACATCACTATCTTCGCAAGGTATGGGTTTATATGCTAAGTACAAAGGGCCAACTGAATAGGTAAACTGATTGAGCAGTGCGACCCTGGTCCTTTCTCTCGGTGTGACCACACCTTGTGATTCCTTTTGCATTTTTTCCTGGAATCACAGAGAGCTGGTTAATTCTCTCCTCACACTTTGTGACGGGTCTGAAGGTTGTTTCGAACCCAGGACCCTTTGAACAAGGGTCAAGTGATCTAACCACTCTGCCATCCCTGTTGTTTAGGCAAAAAATCTGTCTCATTAAAGCACATCAACACAAAAAGCTAGTTTCATTCATCGAGTTAAATAAAATTGTCAGTCATGTGACTTCGCCCATGTCTTGGCAACTCAACTTCATATTTATATATATTTCATATATTTCATATTTTTCATATTTCAATTTTTTAAGGAGGGTAGCACATAACAGCAAATGCTGATTTACAAGAGGCCCTCCACTTAAAATATTAATTACAATGTACCATCTTAAAATCTAGAAATACTAACAATGAAAACTTAATTCCTAATTATAAAGTTAACAACCTATCTATTTACAGCTTAGTTAAAAAGACCTATTTATAAACATTTAAAACACTAAAATAAAGTAAAGTCCAATTTGTAAAATTGTCCCCTAACTAGATAGTTTTTTTGAAGATGTTAAGTGAGGGTGACTTTTTAACTCAGCTGAGAGGCCATTCCACAATTTTGCACCCCTAAAAGAAAAACATCTTTGCCCATTTGTAGATATTTTCTTCGGTATCCTCAGGTCAGTCTCTGTGTTCCTGAGGCTACGAGAGGAGAATTGCGAATTTCTTTCGAAAAGACTTTCCATATACTGTGGAGCCAACTCATTAAGGGACTTGAAGACCATTGTTTTAGACTCTATGTGAATTAGTTCTACAATGGTCTTCCAGCCAAGTCTCTCGATAAGTGGCCCACTTGGGGCATCAAAGCTGCTATTTGTTACAATTCTAGCAGCTCTGTTTTGAAGCTTCTGCAGCTGGTTAATTCCAGTACTGCCACAGCAGCCCCACTCACTTCATTATTTAGGAGATCAAATCAAATCTACGGAAATTTCGGAGCATGATGAAGCTTTCATTTTGCTTATTTGCTGAACTTTAAAGTTTTATAAGCTTGTTTAAAAAGATACATCTTCCGTTGCCTGAAAGATTTTCGTCTGTTGCGAAATCGATCTTCGAATCTACCAGTGTAGATAGATCATATGATGCCCTGTGGTGATTTTAGCCACCACAGGAGGCCTGACAAAAATTACAGGCTGGACTTTCTATACGTTCTTAGAGAGCCTAGTAACTAATGACTAACGAGAGCATAATCACGAGACGAAGCCATGATTTTTAACAAGAGTACAAAATAACAATTTATAATACTTCTCTCACTTTCTGTACAGCTTCAGCACTGAGACCTGCTTCTAGATCCAGCGCCATGTTGCCAAATGACAACAAATGACAACAACAACAACAATAGATAAATTTGTATAACGCTGTACCACAGGCTCGCAGACCTTGCCTGTATTCGTGGCGCGAAAAATCAAAACAAAATATTACAGAGAGAACACGATAAGGAAAGATGGCTTGCATGGCCAAAATAAACTGAAAACAGCATGACTTGCCACCTACTAACTGATTCCTAATTCTTCATTTACTGATCGAGAAAAAATTATTTTGATTTTCTGAAATTAAACGAACAATTTGGGAATCACCAAAGTTTTAAACTTCTCAACGTACACTCTTTTTTTTATAAGAACTAGTAAATTTGATTTGAAGCTGGCTGTTATTAAATATTCCTCTACTTTCAGGCTAAAATGTTCTTGAATTGTTCTTACTTTATAATGATTTGGAAGCCTGTTTTCGCTATCAGTTGTGTTAATTGGTTCAAATGTGGACTGTCTTGACCATGTGATATATCTGTGTGCTGTCTATTTGCTTGTTTTCTAATTATTTGTCAGTCTCGTGGTTGTTTCGTATAATTCTTATATTGACCTTGAAATGGTCAGCCTCGGTTTGTTTTTAAATTGTTCTTAAGATTTGGCAAAATCTGAGGCTCGTGTTCTTATAGAATTGTTCTTATAAAAAAAGAGTTTAAGTGAGCGAATATCCAAGAAACCTTTACTGTCAGTTTAATCGCCGTGTAATCAGTTAGTTGAGGCTCATCGGGTATTTGAAATAATGACCATTGCAGTGCATCGAGCTTCTGAATTAGGCTTTTTTTGGATGGAGACCACAATACGCTGGTGCAGTACTCAATTTGGGAACAAAAGATACATTCTCCAAGGAAAAGCATGTGCTCTTATCTTTTTTACGAGTCTCAGAGGTACGAATAAGTACCCATTTTAAGTACGAAGTAAGTAGTCTTAAAGGAACGAAGTAACTAAAATCAAATTTCAAAATACTAAACCTGCTTGCCACATAACGAAATATATACCGTAAAATAGAGTGAAAAATGCCCTGTCTGGCAATATTTAAGGGCCAGCTTGAGCGTTTTCCGATACGAAGTGATTTTGAATCACATTAATGTAGCCATCAATTAATGTTAGCAATTAATTAATGTAAAATTAGGATATTTATATCGATTTATATGGTGAAATTCAAAATCTCTTTAAAATCAGAAAACGTTCAAGCTAGCTTTTGTATATTGCCAGAAAGGAAAATATTCACTCTATTTCACAGAATGCATTTTGTTTTGTGGCAAGCAAACTTAGTATTTCAAAATCTAGTTTTAGTTCGCCCCCTGTAGCAAGTTGATCATGTTTGATGAAAAACTGTGGTGCATTGATAAAAATTAAAATTCTTTCGTACCAAAAAATGTTGTAGATAGTGGATATCAGAAGAAAGAGAATCTCATGCTCTTTTATCTATGATAATTATAGACTTAAAGATATGAATTAAAACGGGCTTTGCTTTATTTCTGTTATTCTATTTTGCTTTCTTGCGCCACGAAAATATTTGCATCTTGCAAGTGTAGAATCACATTATTATTATAATCAACAAAACAACAAAACAGCAACAATGCAACAATAATTGAAAGAGAGGCTATGACCCAGGTTTAATTTCACAACTAGGACTACTACAAGCTATGAAAGGCCTAAATTGAATGGATTTAAAAAGGAGAAATAAAACGGATGTTGCTTGCTTGGTTCTCTAGTTTTTCTGTAGAAGTGCTTTGCCTGGTGTAATCTGCACTTCTGAAAAGAAAAAAAGAATTATCTTTCTATTCTTGTGGCTATTCTGGCTTACTTAAAGGCTGAAAGCTGTTGGAATTTGGTAAAGCGTGGTTAACAACAACAACAACAGTGTAAGCTGCTGCTAAAAGTTGCTTGACCTCAAAAATTGCATCAATTGTAGCCATCATTTATCAACTCTGTCTGTGGTTTGCTTCATGGACATCAATGTAAAACTGTTGGCAGCAGATACTCTCCAAAATGAACATCTCTGGCACCAGCATGATGATTGGCAAGCAAGCTGTTGATTGTTGAATCCTAAATTCATTTCCAATTTGATACACTCTTTTGAACACTGCTAAATCTTATGAACTTAAATCCAAAGATCTTATCTTCTAGACAGTAAAGATGACGTCCATCATACGTTTTAACGCACTGTCAGGGGCACAAGATGAGTCACCCCTGTGTTACTTGTTACAAGTTGATGAGTTTAGATTTCTCTTGGATTGTGGTTGGAGTGAAAATTTGAATATGGATGTGATTGATAACATTAAAAGGTACCCTTTGGTTAATACAGGAGTCGTATCCCGAATGTAAACAACTACGAGTACCAGATTCATCTGAGCATGCGTAAATCAAATCGACTATTGTATACTAAAATACTTATAAAATTCGTGTATCAATAAATATTGCTCCAAGAGAGCCAACATTACCCCCTCCCTAAGAAGTGGATCTTTGCTTCAATGGATTTACTATTCCTCTATGGTTCAGCCTGATGTCTTTTTTCCAAGTTTTTGCTTTTTTTATTCATGGGTACAACCAGCGGGAGCTATAAAATGCATACACTCTTTTTTTTTTATAAGAATAAATTTTATAAGAATAATGAGCCTCAAAATCGGTGAAATTTAAGAATATTTTAAGAATATTGCGAGGCTCAGATCTTACGGAAAAAATTTTAGCGAGTGTTTCTTTACTTCTGAATTGGTGTGCTTTTTACCGGGAATGGTTTAAATACACTTACCTAAATTTTGATGAAAGTGTCGATGAGCTCTGTTTTACTGGAAATAAGGATATTGTTCTGTTATCCACCATATTTGTAATACTGTAGGTGTGCTTTTCTGGCATTTATGACAATAATAACAATTTATTGCTATATCCGTGTTTTCTGCCGTAAGAATAATTTAAGAATATTCCGAGGCTCAAAATAGCAAAAAATTAAGAATATTGAGGCTCAGAAAAAAATTAGATATTCTTATAAAAAAAAAGAGTGTATGCAGAATCACTGTTGTATTTGTAGCTGTTTATAGGGTCCCTTCCCAAAGCCACCATGTTCATGGCAGCTGTACACATGAGTTAGTTTAACAGCAGCTCCAAGTAGAGAGGCAAATATCAGGCCACCTTAAAAATGTGACATAAAACATTATAGGAACCATTTCCTATAATCTTTTATGCTATTGTTGTAGTATTGTTAATATCAGATGTGCATGTGCCACTTTCCATACTGGCCTTTGATAAAGAGATGAATGTAGACATTGATTCATGAACATCACTATTGCTTTATGCATTTCATTTTGCAGATATATTGGGCAAATTGATGCAGTTTTGATATCACAACCAGATCTGAGTCATCTTGGAGCGTTACCCTATGTGATTGGAAAATGCAATTTGAAATGCTCTGTCTATGCTACCATTCCAGTATACAAAATGGGACAGATGTTTATGTACGACTTTTTCCAGGTGAGCTTCATATTTCCTTTGTGGATTCATCTTATTTGAACCTTAAATACAAAACGTTTCCGTTAAAGTTTCCAAAACCTGTTTCAAATCTTGTTTCTTCTCAAGTTTACTTCTAAACCCTATCCAGTGTTTAGACTGCAAAGGCCATCCTAGTGTAGGAAAGTTGTCCCCTTTGGGTAGGTCCTGTGAAGTTGATAAAGAACCAAGATAGAACGGTCTCTCCATTCAGTCAATGGTGGTACAACTTGTGTGATGGATATTACCAGGGTTGCTCAAGGGCCCCTGTCAGTGGCGTGGTGGCCAACCAGAAATCGGGAACTTTCCCGATGGGCCCCTCTAAATTCTTCTGGTGGGCCCCTTAATTCTAGACTTTAATTCATTTCTGAAAATATTTCTGATATCTTTTAGCATTCAAATAGGCCTCCAACCCTGGCGTCGTTACCCACTCTTCCCCGCCTCTCGATGGTATTCCTTGCGCTTGGCTCCACGTTTAGCCTGATGTTTCTTATCTTTCCTTTAATCTTAGATGGTTACTTTCTACTGAGTTTTGAGCCTGCTTATGGATTGAAGGTGTTGGGGATAGAATAGTTGTCTGTTATGTTTAAAATCGGTTGTTTTTAATGCTGCAATAATAACATCATCAGCAAACGTGAGAAACTTAAGAATTTACTTTCATAACAAGTGCACCAACTTAACAGGAAGTAAATTGAATTTCTTTGACTACCTTCATATCAATATTAACCTGGAATACTAAATATTGCATCTTTGAGATAGTGACCAATTTCTATCCACCTACACAGAACAGTCTCTGGGAAATTTAAGTATTCTACGCCATTTTAGGCTCTCAAAAAAGACAAAATCTCAGGAGCTTTCAGGGGCTTATAGCGCCCCCAGACCCCCCAGCTGTTTTTGCCACTGACCTTTGGTCATTGCAAGGGTGCCTACAGCATGCAACATACACTTTTTCACAATTAAAAAAAAACTTGTACGCCTAGTGGACCCCTAAAATCCCACCATACCCCTGGCCCCTATGGCAAAGCAGACTCACACTAGAGTTACTTATCTAGAGGTCACCAGTTTGAGTCCTACACGGGTCATTTTAGTCCTTACAAATTATCTTGCTTGATTTTTCAAATCCTGCTTCTTCTCAAAGTTATCCAAATCTCCAAATTACTATACCTTTATTCATTCTAAGCTTAACTTTAACTCTCTGTGTCAAAAAGTAGTACGTCAAAAAGAGAGCAAAATTGAAACTTATTGAATTATTATACCAAGAGCTAGAAGTGAATCTAAATTGGTTGATCATCATAGATATGACTTTTTGCTAGAACAACTAATCACAACCAAACAATAGCGAGCACCGAACAATAGCATTCTTTCAGTTATTTATTATTTGTCTCACTGGAGCGCCGACTAAATTGTTTGTTGTGGAGCTATAACAATCGTTCACCCTTTTTTCTGATTAGCCAATTCCGATTCACCTTGGAGTATAATTATTCGTTGCGTTTCATTTTTGTTCCAAGAACTTTTTCTGATTCACTGCTTTGTTTAGGTGCCAGACGAAAAGCTGAAGTAGTAATTATGTTTAGCTATGTTCCTGATTTTGCTCAAATATTTAAAACTTTACCCTTGGGTAAATTATTGTTGCCCCTTTACCATGAACTAGCATTGCTGATTATTCAAAGAGAACAATAAGTTAACCAGGTGCATTGATGCCCTCCAATTGAAATATCCTGATGGGGTTCTTCCTCTTCAACTTCTTATTTAACTTCTTCTTCAACTTCTTCTTTATCATCTTCTTCAGCTTCTTCTTTAACTTCTCATTTAAATTCTTCTTCAACTTCTTCTTCAACTTCTTATTTAACTTCTTCTTCAACTTCTTCTTTATCATCTTCTTCAACTTCTTCTTTAACTTCTCATTTAAATTCTTCTTCAACTTCTTCTTTAACTTCTTTTTCAACAGTTGGTCTGAAGCCTTAGCAACTCTCAACTCTTCTGGCCTTATGTGTTTTAGGTTAATTAACATGTCGATATTATTTTTTAAAAAGAAAATAAGAACAAAAAAGATACTTTGGTACTTTCAGAAATTTTTCATGAAAAATGACATTTGAGTCTAAACTTGTTATCAAGCATCACATTTATATTGATACTTTGTAACGACTTAAACTGGAAACCCCATTTTCCATAATATATATTTCCAAATTACTATACCGTGTTAATTCTCGTTTACTCTTTGATTCTGTAGTACCAAGCACAACACATTGATTTCATGATTTATATTTTCTAAAGAACTTGAGAGGCACAAGCAAACACTAAATTTATTTTTAAAACCATTTAATTGAAAAATACTTCCAAACTTCCATGATATACATATATACAATACAACCCCTTACAATAACTAAACTTTGTTCATTTCCAGAATGTAACCCTTCCCCGCCCCTTTTTATTCATCTTCTTTAATCTTCTTGTGTAGTCATCTTCTTCCATCTCTCTTGCATAATCTTGAGCCATCATGAGAATCTTTTCCTGCTCGTTTATGTTTAGTTTGATATCTTCATACGCAACGCCCAATTGATTTCTCTTTTGCTCTATTTTGCGTTTCGATTCCATGATGAGACACTTCTCGACGATGGTACGGGAGAGTTCCCAGGCCAACTGTCCCTTCGTCCTAGCTTCTTCTTCTCCGAATTTCTTCTCGTTTGTTAATTCATCACGAATTTGTGCATTTTCTTGTTGGAGGGCCGTGATATTCTTGCTCATCTGAAAGAAGTTTGAATATCAGATTAAGATGGTAGAGGATTTATGCGCAAAATCAGAAGTTGTGGGCTGAAATCCGACTTGAGTGATTTACACAATTTTTTCTGAATCTTTGAGGGTCATATAGGGGTTCCAGGGAACATTATTAGGAAACTGAGGGCAAAATTGAAAGGGAACAAGGGAACTTAAACATGGAATAAGGGAACATTGACAGCATGCAGGAATCAGGGAACACAAAAGATAAACATTTCTTCCTAGAACAATGAAGTAACATTTGCAATTTTTATAAGGAAATAGGAGAATATGCCCCTCCCCCTATATGACCTTTATCTTTCTTCTTCTCAAGTAGGCTTCTCAACCATGTCGAGCAATGGTTAGAGAAAGTTTTGAGTGCGTTTGTTTGTTTAACCTGCTAGCCTACAAATGGTCATTCAAGGCTTTATTTCCAAGACGGGGACAGTAGCATGCACTACTCCACTACAAATTGTATTCAATGAGTTCTTCGTATATTTAATACTCCTGTTTGTGCAACTGAAGCTCGATTGGATGATGAATGTCCAATAGTCAGCTACCAAAATTAACTTCAACAATTGGCTCGAACCTAGGCCTTCCAGAATCTCTACCGCGAAGTAGCTGGTTTGCTGATATATGCAACTGCATCTGCACTTCGATTCTGCATCTGTTTGCTATAAATCAAATTCAATGCCTTTGATTGGCTGAATTGTAGCCGGAAGTAGATAAAGCTAATTCAATCATGGCAGTGTTAATGCAGTAACAAGAGACAAAACTATTCTTTACCTCACTCCTTTCTTCGTCAAACTTCTCTTCGGTGTCTTTCAATGCCTTTTCCAGATTGGTGACGACTTTCTTTAACGATTCCTTCTCCTTCTCATGCTCGGTTGTTGTTTTTTCGAGATTTTCTTGATATGCTTTTACGGTGTCGTCGTGATTTTTCTGCAATTCTTCCAGCTTCTGTTTGGCATCCGAATGCTCTTCTATTTCCTTCAGAATATCACTTCTCGATCTTTCCAATTCATCAGTCATTTTTGCTATTTTTTGCTCTAATTCCTCACGACTTTCGTTTGATTCTGCCAACATCTTTTCTAGATCATCTTGCCTATCTTTCATTTCTTTCTCTTTGCTTTCATACTCTTTCTTGATTCCTCTCATTTCCTCTACTCTTTCTTCAAATAATTTTTCCACATTCTTAAGTGTTTCTGTAATTTTCTCATTTCGACTCTTTTGCCTCTTAACCAGCTTTTCATTTTCTTTCTTTAATTTTTTATTCTCGAGCAGCAAAGCTCTCTTATCTTCTTCCACATCCTTGATTCTCTCTTTCAACCTGTTGGTGACTTCCCAGCATACTTCTCCGTGATAAACAAACTCCATCCAGAGACTTGATTTGGAATTAGCTGGTTGATCAGATCCTGTTCTGGTCTGGTGTTTTTTCTCTTTACACGGAGCGAACTGAAAGAAAAATAATGCTGAAATAAGCATTTATGTTCAGGCTAAAATCCAACTTACAAACAGGTGTTTCAAAACAAATTATCGCTTGGTTTGGAATGGGCTGACCAGTAGGAGAAGAAAAGGTGAATAGTATTAAATAAATGAGAAATGTTATCGAATTTAGATTCACTTACTCTTGGAGTTTTGTCATCCAGTTGCTGGCTGTTTGCGAGCTTCTCTCGCTCTTCCTTCAGTTCGGCCTTGACGCTCTTGAGCTCCTCGTTCAATCGCTCAATTCTTTCGTGATGCTGTGATTGTTCCATCGTAAACGGATAATTATTCAGAAATACGTTTACTGATAATCAACGTGAATGTCGAAATATTCTGATTTTGAAATGTAAATTTTCTACTTTTGATTACTTGGGTAACTTTTTTGATTGTGACGTCGGATCGGCATTATTTGATTATTATTTAGATCTGACGTCATATTACAAAAATCTCAGTGCCTGGGAAGGACGCAGCATTTGGTTTGCATCGTTAAGGGCAATTTATCATTTTTTAGGTTTGGGTTGAATCAACTCTTTCAAACTCTGTCCCCGACCAGCGATATATGCTAGTATAAGTAGGACAATATTATTTGATATGTGCCTCTAGTAAGAAAGGAGATATCTATATACGAAGTATGTACTTCACCTTTCCCGAGGGAAGGTTCTCGATACATGAAAGTAGAACGTAATATGTACATTGTGTTGAAAATAGTCGAGGAACTAACTCTGCGTCTCTACAAGCCCGTTTAGTAGTTGCCCGCTCATCAGAAGATTCACTACACGTTTTTTTTATAAGAAACCTAGCTTGGGTCCTAGTACTAAAAGTTTCTTAATTTTTCACCAGTTTCTAGTACTAAAAGTTTCTTAAAAGTTTCTTTTTTCTAGATACGCAATTAACATCAAATTTTGCACTTTCCCTCGCATATTTCTTGTATTAAAATTTTTAATTCTATCCTATGTTCCTCTAAATAAAAACGTTTAGCAAACTTAAATCAAGCAAAAATGTATTGTTGACATGTTACTTTCCGGCTCAGAAAGTCCTCTTATCTTTTCAGGGTTTCTTAGACCTCCCTCACATGAGAAAACTCGAACCGGTCTGAGTTTCAGATCGGTCTGAAATTTGGCTGTGGCTGCTAATTTGCCTCCCCCTCACATGAACATTTCAGACCGGTTCGAGTTTGGCTAATTTTCATCGCACATGCGCATTACATAGAAATTTTCCTGAAAAAAACAAACATGGCGCCAATCGATTCTCACTTGCTGCTGATCCAGGTACTGAAATCTATCTTACTCGCGCCAAAAAGTTGGCCTAATTAATAACTGAAAGTGGCTGAATAATGACGGGTGGGGATGCAGCAATCAAATATGGCTGAATTCAAGA
Organism: Pelagia noctiluca; assembly: GCA_963924455.1. Classification (NCBI taxonomy): domain Eukaryota; kingdom Metazoa; phylum Cnidaria; class Scyphozoa; order Semaeostomeae; family Pelagiidae; genus Pelagia; species Pelagia noctiluca. The sequence continues at coordinate 2,099,520 of OZ004315.1, read as the reverse complement.
GATGCAGTGTGTGGCCTAATGTATAAAAATGTATAAAAAAAATGTATAGAGCCAACATGGTACCTTTTCTTCACCCCAGGATTCGCCATGCTTCCCTTTTTCACAAATCACGCACAAAAGTTGGCGCTAAATTGCCAATATCCATCCCAAAGTGCCATTCACTGTTGTTTTGAAAACTCATTTCGCCCCGAAATGAAAAAAGTCTCTGCTCACATGAAAATTTCAGGTCGACCTGAAAACTCAGACCGACCTGAGAAACCGAAACGAAACTCAGGTCGACCTGAGTTTGATTTCGCCTGCTTCATGTGAGCACTCCAAGGGCTTAGACCGCAGACCGAAACGAGTTTCAAACCGATCTGAAACTCAGACCGGTCTGAGTTTGCTCATGTGAGGGGGGTCTTAAAGATATTGATGTAGTTCTAAAAGTTTCTTAAATTTTTAGGGCTCTAGTACCAGGTTGCTTATAAACCGGTTTCTTATAAAAAAAAACGTGTAGTTAAGAATTCCTATTCAAATCTTGAAAACGAAATAGGAATTCTGGGAATAGCCTCAAATTCTAAGGATAAGAGCTAGTCCTAAAAAGTCAGCAAATTGATTAGGCCGTTTCATGTTGAATTGATTAAGTATATTAGATCGTTAGTCATGAGGCCTAACGTAGTTTAATGGATAAAAGGATACCTAGAGTGCTGTTTAGTGAGAGATGTATCTTCGGTCAATATCTTGAAAGGATGCCTCGTTCCTCATGTGCCCATCAACTAAGAAGCTACCATGAGATACATCTTTTAACTGGGAGTACGTAGGGTAAGAACCCACCTAGACCCCAGGGAACACAAAGATCAGAATGCAAAGTTTCAAAAATATCTTTTAATCTTTATAGTACAAACAAGTAACTATCCGCTTGCGCCTGTTCCATCCCGTGACAACGTGCGGAGTGCGTGGTCGGAGGTGACGTGGGGTAAGAGTAGAATTGTAAAGATTATAACGATTAGGGAAAAAGAGCAAAAGAAACGGGGTAGAACACGTGTAAAAACAACGTAAAACAGGCGAAAGCGTGTTGGAAAGGTGTTTAAAATGGATATTGTAGGAGGCTTGTATTTTATGGAACATCCAGTACTTATGCATACCCTAATATACCCTACCCAATACATACCTTAATACAGTCCATTGCAAACAAACATGCATACGCTACATACTTACATACCCTACATACAGTCTTTAGATACCATGCATACCCTACATACATACCCTACATACATACCCTGCATATCCTATATACATACCCTACATACATAATTCCCTGGAGTTTCTTTCACTTCTTATTGGCCAGCCAAACATTGATCAAACATTAATCAAAGGTTGATTTGTTGCCCATATCCAATGCTATCTGCATATGTCAGAAAATCTTGTTGATTGCAGTGATTTGGTTACAGCAAAGTCAGTTTGAATATTTTCTATTACTTGAAATACTCTCTCCGCAGTCTCGACAGAATGAGCAAGACTTCACCTTATTTTCTCTCGATGACGTTGATGCTGCGTTTGAAAAAATCATTCAACTCAAGTACTCCCAGCATGTCAGTCTGAAAGGTAACTTCAAGGTTTTTTTCATCAATTTTTCTTTGTTTCCGAATTTCTACAAATTACCTTAGTTTGAAAATCAATACGAAGAAAGTAGAAATCATTGGACGATTTGCAACAATGTGGAAAAAACAAACTCTTTAAATGATTTTAAATGATTTCAAAGTACTTGGCAACAATTATTTAAGTATTTGGCCATTGTTTTTCTGACGTACCACTCCGAAACCTAACAGTAATCTAGCGGTAGAATGCCTGCTACCGTGTCGGAACGTAAGGGGTTGGTTCAAATCCCGGCTGACTCATATGCAAGACATTAAAGACAGCACTCGATGCCTCTCTGCTTAGCAGTCAGCGGAAATAGTCGGTATTGAGGGTAAGTGCATCCCAGGTCAGGGTTAGGAGTTGCGCCAACCCTTATCTGAAAATATTGTAGCAAAAGAATTAGGATTCTCCCGCTACCGCAGTCAACCATCTTATTTACCAATTTACTGCTCGAACCGATGCTTTTCATCACTAACAAGGCTATGAAGTTATGAAAATACTTGCTGATCAACTTACTTACTCTGATAAGTGTCAGAGGAAAAGCTTTAATACTTGCATTGTTACTTTTGGAATACATAATTTTCGTTTTTTGATTATGAGTGGATATTCTTTATGCAGGGAAAGGGCACGGGTTGAGCATCACCCCGTATGCAGCTGGCCACATGATTGGTGGCACAATGTGGAAAATCATGAAAGAAGGAGAGGAAGACATCATCTATGCAGTTGACTACAACCATAAAAAAGAAATGTGAGTCATCTTTCTTCGCTACTAGATACCGTATGAAACGCATAATCTTTGACACCCTGATTAATTTTTTGAAGGTATAGAATGGGTTTTAATTTCTTTCTATTCCGTCTTTAGTCACTTGAATGGAGCTGTTTTGGAGACATTGAGCAGACCATCTTTGCTAATAACTGACGCGTTCACTGCTTTGAATATCCAAGCAAGAAGAAAGGAAAGGGATATCCAGCTAATGAGTGAGCAGTTTTTCGCTTTTATTCTTACTCTACTCTTGTGTGTTTGGCTAGTAAAATTGGAAACATAGCAAAACAAAGTAACTACTGGAATTTTGCATCTGACACTCCTCAGACTAGTACATCAGATAGAGAGGACAAAAATGAAACCTAACGAATTATTATACGAAATCAAAAATAGCCATTCAGAAAGGAGATGAATGATCAGTATAGTTTCGAGGTATTTGTGCTTGCTTAACAATTTTATTGTTATCTTTTTCAGACAATATTCATACAGCGGTGCGGAGAGATGGTAATGTGTTATTAGCTGTTGATACTGCTGGAAGAGTTCTTGAATTGGCTCAACTGCTGGTCAGTTTTCTCTCATTTTCATTTTATAATGGATAGCGGTTTTCGGTAGCTTTTTTTATGGCTTTGGGGTTCTAGACCTCTATAATGTGCCTCCTGTACTATAATCAAAGCAATTGACTCCTTAACATATACTGTTTCGTTTCAAGTTTTGTCTTGCCCTTAGTCTGCCACCTTTTGATTTCCACTTTTTTATTTTACCTTAATTTATCCTATTGCTCCCTTATTATCGTCATCTGCTTTCTCAAAGAGTAAAGATACTACAATGCTGGAATTTACAAATCATTTCAATTCTTTCGTAAAGCAATGCATGCTTGGGATTCAGCTACGCATCATGTGCAGACTAAGGACTAGCTGCCATGAATCTGGAATTGAAAACAGGTGGTATTTGATGGGATTAAGGTAAAGAAGAGTGAAAAGGTTTCATTTTGTGCAAATTTTGATAGAAAAACTTTTGTTTTATTGTTTTCTAGGATCAACTGTGGAGGACGCCTGAATCTGGTCTTTGTGCGTACTCACTCTGTTTGTTGAACAACGTCAGTTACAATGTCGTCGAATTCGCCAAGTCTCAGGTTTGTCGACATATTCTTCTTAGGGAATGTTTCCCTCGGCGTTAGTCCGTATTGCTAGACTTATCGCATGATAGCAAGTCCTTCTTTCCTGCGCTGCCAAGTCACTCAGCCAAAAGTGACCAAGAAAGAGATGCACATATGTTCACTGCAAATCATTCCAAAATTCAATGTAGTTTAAAATCCTTGTACATCGTTCTGGAGCGTCTAGAGATTTCCGTATCAAAATATGCAAAATGGTTACAAGATTGGTTGGATAAATAAGATTTGATAAGAATAAATAAGATATGAATGAGAGTTGATAAGAATAAAAAACTTGCTATTTGTTTCAATTTTCAGGTTGAATGGATGAGTGATCGGATGATGAAAACATTCGAAGGAGGTCGAAATAATCCTTTTCAGTTTAAGTAAGTTATTTTCTTAACAGCTTGTTAATCTTCTGCATTCAATGTTGATTTAAATTCAGTGATGAATCTGGAGGTTGTATATTTTTTTCTTATATAACAACAAAACCTAATTGAAATAATAAAGTAATGTTTAATGTGACATTCATGATGGCGAAAGACATAAGGTCATCTGGTCGCCAACAGGAATGAAACTTACAATTATACTGTTAATTTCATTAAACAAAAATTATAACACGCAATGAAAACACATAAAGTAAAATAAGGAAACATGCCAAAGCGAAAAAAAGCTGCTACACAGGGTGAATATTGGAATTCTTTCAATAATATTTGAACTGCTTAGTTTTTTCGATGTATGATATTGTAGCTTCCAAAATGATGCTGTTAGATACAATGTTTAATTTTTCATCACCATACAACAAAAGGTTACAAAATGCTTTATTGTTCAAAATTGACCAGTTTTTATCGTGATGAATTTGAAGAGATTTATATAAGGCATTTGATCAAGAGACCCAATGTGCTCTCTCGGGTATTACCCTGCCCGCCTTATATTAGACAGGCGTTAATATGATTGGTCTGTATTTGATTATAGAATATCAGAACACTCTCTGATTGGTACAGAACTTCAGGATGGCTAGTATAATCGAAAACATAGCGAAACATAAAAACTGTTTATGCTTTGAAACTGACTTTCTCAAGAGTAGTGCATTAGTCATTCACCTCCTTTCTGATTGGCCATTTTCGTCCACTTCTGGGTGTCTTAATTTGTTAGGTTTTCGTTTTCTTTCTGAATTACACCTCTGACGAGTGTCAGATGCAAAGCTTTAGTAGTTCTTATGTTTTGCCATGTTTCCCATTTTCTTTTCCACCCATTTGATTTTACCTAATTTATAATTTTTGCATATATCTTTAGGCATATTACTCTCTGTCATAATCTTGCCGATGTTGCAAAGCTTGCCTCTCCAAAGGTCTGTTTACATACTTTGTAATGACTAAATCTATTGTAATCATGGTCATAGATTCTAAAACGCCATGTGAAAGGTACAATACCCAAAATGCATGGACATAGATGCTACATTAAATTCTACGTTAGGGGTTTACCAAAAGAGACCAGCAGAGGAACAGTACAAAGGCATTTGAATGTGGGTGTTATTTATCAAAATATGCCTTTATAGAACCGTACTTTTCCCTGTTCGTGGTAAAATAGCGTACTTTATTGTTGTAACCGATGTTTAAATGTCATTCAAGAATGAACAATGAGAGGTACATTTCTGTTCAGGCTGCGTTACATTTCCATTAACAACATGTGCACTCAGTTATTCTGTAGCTGTAATACTTGAGTTGCGGTCAGCTTCGTCTGTAATGTGTGTTGGACAAATGGCCTGCAGAGGCAAGTACCTATAAACTAGCATCGTGGTGCTGGAGATTCTTGAAGGGGTGGGCTCTAAACTACGCTGTGTTGAACCTTGCATTGAAGGGCAGTCATTTTCATTGTCAATATAGCCCTAGCACAAATTGTGCTAGAATTTAAAACAAAGCTTCATATTCTATCGGAAAATAAAAAAAATAAGGAATATATAATAAAGAATCTGAAATAAAGATTTTGAAATTCAGAATTTGGCAAATTTTTAAGGTTTACAAAAACATACCAAGAATTTCATTAAACGAATGATTTTTCTCTGTTGAAATGGTATATCAGTTGATAATGATATTTTTGATTCCCAGGTTGTTCTTGCGAGCACCACTGATTTGAACTGTGGTTTCGCACGCGACTTGTTCCTGCAATGGTGTTCATCTCCTAATAACAGCATCATCTTCACTACTATGACGTCACCAGGAACGCTTGCCAGAAGCCTCATTGACAACCCAAAGATGGAAACCATCGAACTCGAGGTGACTATAAAGGAATTCTGTTTTCAAGTTAGAGGAGACTCGAAAATCGATTTTTTAAAGCTTGGACAGCATTCTTGTCATCTTCAAATAATTTTTTATTATTTTTTACCTAGGTTAAAAAGCGAGTCAAGCTCGAAGGGGAAGAATTGGAAAAGTTTGCTGAAGAAGAACGCGAAAGAATAAAAAAAGAAAAATTACAAGAGAAACTTAAAAATGAAAGGTTATTTTCAAATCCAGCTTTTCCATTACTCTCGAGTCCAGAAAAACCTGCTCTCTCTTAGTGATTTCTAGAAAAAACATACCCATGAAATCCTTATTCCAAACCCCCTCTTGATTAATTATCAGGCTCATATTCAGCTCAAAAATTGAACTTGAAACTTGAAAAATCTCAAAAAAGAATCAGATCTAAGTTGACTTTTAGGAAAGCGAAGGTTCCGAATAAATCTCAAGACAAAAACGGTGACCAAAAGTATATTGATTACTTCATAGATGTAAACAGTATAGAGCAAGCAGGAACAAAACATCAAGTCATTGTGACAAACTTTTATTAATATGATGAATACTGCTGGATTTGTCACAATGAATTGATTTTTTGTTCCTTCTTGCTCTATACTGTTTACATCTATGAAGTGATCATTATGATTTTAACCAGATCTAGGTTGCGTTATTTTCCATTTATATATACTACCTTTAGTGTTTTCAAGGCAATGTTTGATTCTCAGTGTGGTATCAAACATGCCTGTCGTTCTTTTTGGTGCATTTGTTATTCTCAACGACAAGGAATCTTTTTTGTTTTCTAGACGTCTGAGCACGTTTGAAGAGGAGAGTGAAAGTGAAAGTGAGGAAGAAAACGAGTTCGGTTCCATGAGCACTGGGTTGAAGTCGAAACACGACTTGCTCGTTGTTGATGATAAGGTTGGTAATATTCAGTCAAAACAATTTTATTTTGGTGAGAAATTCTATTTGCTTTTTCTCTAAAAAAGTAATCCATCAGTTGAAATATTTGTGTCGAGTCTGTCAAGAATATGCTAAAATTTGGACGGTACTAGGTCATAATTTGATTTATAGTCAAAATTTAAGCCTGCTGTGTAATGAGGGTCTTCTCATCCTTACCCAATCAGTTATGTTAACATGAAGCACATGAACCTTAAAGAAGAAAGTTAAACGTGATAATAGTGTTTGAGTTAGGATCAGAAAACTGTTATTTTCGGAGAAGTAGGAGTCAAATTTGTTACCCTTAGGCAGGTACTGTATAGTTATTAAAAAGCCTTTCTTGGTTCGTTTCTGCATTCGGTTCGAGTCTTACTCGGGTCGTTTTCATTCTCACAAAATATCTCGATTAAGACTGTTCTTGTGTGACATGCTCATATCTTGACTATTAAGTTGTGTTCACCCGGACATTTTTTGGACAACAAAACGTCGCACAGGAGGAAGGAGAAATTCGCCTTCTCCAGCAATCGAACACACAATCCCTTAGAAATTTAGTGACTAATTTGTGCGGTCTCTTACCACATCGCTACTTATAACAAAATACTGTTGAGCCTACTTTCTTTGATATAATAGTTTTATTTACATTTCTTTCTCTTATCGTTTGTATGCTACCTTATTTATTCAATTGTTTGTTATTTTTCCCTACAGGCAAGGAAAGGGAATTTCTTCAAACAAACAAAAGCCTTTCCGATGTTTCCTTTCAAAGAAGAACGCCTCAAGTGGGATGATTACGGAGAAATTATCAAGTAAGAATATTCCATATTCAATTTCTTTGTTCTTTATCTTCAGTTTGGGGCAGTCTTCAAGAAACTATGTTTATTTCACAACTCCTGACATCAAGAACCAAATCTAAAGCTATCTAAAACTAAAACTCTAAAACTAAATCTAAAACTAAACAATTCTGAAGACCTGAATGATCTCAAGGATATATCTAGATGCAGAGAGCTCTGGAAAAACTTATTATAACTACAGATTATATTTTTAAGGAATCTTAATATGAGAACATTTTAAATGTATGTTCCTGTATAATAATAATTCAATTACATTAAGAACGACGGGGTTTCGAACCTACGCCATCCGGAATCTTAAATTCAAAAGCAGCTGGTTTTAGTTGGCACTTTGTCCGCTTACAGGCAAAACAGGAAAAGCGACAAAAATAACTTAATCTTTATTGAAGAAAGTGAACTAGAAGTCTAGGATATTTCTAAAAGCTTATCCTTGAAGTTGAAAATTTCCTAAAACCCATACAGTATGTATGCACCCGCTACTGAGTATAACAATTTGCTAAGTTTCATTTTTGTTCACTTTATTAGGCACCTCTGATGAATATCGGACCAAAATCTCAATCCTAAAAATGGCACTGCTGCACATAACCAATTTTTGAAACAACCCCCATGATGAATATCTGCGTTTTTTCCCAAAATGTATTGAGGAAAATCTCTTAATTTGAAAAGCTAACAAATCGTTAATGTGTGAAATGTCTTCCCGCAATGGTGACACATCACTTTTTTGGTTTTAGGCCTGAAGATTACATTTTACAGGATTCTATGCCGATGGATGAAGAAATTACTGCTTTGGTTTGTTTTCTTATTAGATGATTCCTGAAATAAGGAAAGCTTCGAAAAAGTTTAATTTTGATCTCACAACTGACTGACACTTAAGCCAATTCGTATGGTTCACCATCTACATTCTCGTTTCGTTAAGCTGCTTCAATCAAAAATAAACAATTCTTCAAACGTTTTGAGAAAATTTTCTTCGTTTAATTGCTGTAGGACTCAAAGCAATCGCGGATCCCTCTTACCTCCTCCACCATTTCGAGACGCCCTTCACAGAAGTAGACTTCAGAAAAAACACATATCTTCGTTGTAACTCCAGAGTTGTCTGATATGCGTTTTTTCTGAGGTGTACCTCTGTGAACAATAAAGTTATTAATATTCCCAACCAAAATTATGTTATTTTGAGCTTTCTGACGCAAGTTAGAGCCGTTTAGTTGTGACCTAGCTATCGACCGATTCACCTTGTATATGTCTGTCAAACCCTACATGATAATAATGTTTTTGTTGGTTTAGGACACAGAAAAACCCGAGGAGGCAGATCCAATAAAAGGTGATTATTAACTTTGATATTTTTATTATCACCTTTTATTATTATGTTATGATCAGTTTTTATTTGAAATCTATAAATTTTTTCTTGCTTTTAGACCTTACCAAAGCTCCAACGAAATGTGTCGTTACGAAAGAAGTATTCGAAATAAAGTAAGTTTGCACCGTTTATAGAAACAAGGACAGTTTTTTTTGTAATCTTATCCATACCACTGTAGTAAGAGAATCACTCTTTAATGTTTAAATCATAATTTTTTTTTATATTAGACCATTCCTCTCATTTCACAATTATATCAGTTTGGTATTTGAATCAGGATTGTTCAAGTTTTGAAACCAGGCGAAGAAATATAACAATGGTGGTAGAACCTGGAGGGTGATTTGGTATGAACTTGACTATTAAGCGTGAATCTAGAAATTCACAACAGGACTCATTCGCATGACAGTATATTCAATACATTTGTATCCCATTCATATTAATATGAATAAATTTAACCCTGCGTGTTTTAATTTTGGGGTTTTTGCCTTTTTCATTATTTTTTACAGTAGGTACTTCTTCTGAAAATTTTGGAAAAATCGATACTTTAACCAGAAAAAGCTGATTATTGGGCTCACATTTAGAGAATTTCGGCTTGGAAAAACCCATCCATATTATTGGCACGTCCATTAAAAGAATGTATTGGAGTACCCATTAACTCATTCTTCATGGTCCGTAAAACACAAAGGCTCTGTTTTGCTGCAGCCAAAGTTCTACAGACACGATACCCAAGACGAAATTGAGCAATGTAAGAGTTTTGATAAAATCTTTACTACATGAAAACTTATTTCTTTCAATTATATCTTAGGTGTCAAATAACGTATATCGACTTTGAGGGAAGATCCGATGGCGAGTCAGTCAAGAGAATTCTCTCACTCGTCAAGCCAAGACAGCTTGTAAGTTTAGTACATTTTTTTTTCACTAAGCAACAAGTAAACAAGCACCAAGTGTTTTTTGCTGCCACAAAGCATTAAATGAATGCTACGAGTCCATTGCATTCCTTTATCAGCTTCTACTTGCTGGGAACATGCAAATGAACGGATTTTCAGGGTCATCCAGTCTGTTATTTTGCTGAATTTGAAATTTTTGTTTGTTGAAAAATACATACAAACAATTTACATTTAAAATAAACAATTTTGGACAATCGAACATTTAGGCAAAATATGTGTTTGGAAGTTTGATTTTCCGAGATACTTTGATGTAACAAAGTTTTTTTGACCGAATTTTTTTTCTTTTGGTCACAGAGTCCAGGAAAGTGGTTAAACTTTCTCCAGATAAAAGGTTCAATACCTAGAACCTTCCTGATACTATCACAAATTCTTATTTCTTAACAACCTAGGCCTCACTATACATTTTGAACATTGGAAATTCTCAATGCCTTAAGATGTTCTAAGATATTCAAAAATAACCCTCAAAAAGTTCTTAATGTATTATGATTGTATAGGTTCCCTGTTCTTAATATTTCTTCTCAGGAAAAATTCTTTACAAAAATGGCCCAGATAACCCCAATTTTAGCTGCTCCTCTCCCTTGACCATTGGTCATCATGATAACATGAATTGCACAGAAAATGATGGAGTTTCCGATTACTAATCAGTGAATACGTTATGGGATGTTATTTTCACTAGTCAGATTTAGGCCTGTGATGTCTTAAGATGTTGAAGTAAAAAATCTTTATGCATAATAGTAAATAAGAAACATTTTGTCTAAATCTCTAAACGTTTAAACGTTTTATTTCTGAACGTTTTGATTATTGAATCATCATCGGTAGAAGTCAGAATGAATAATAGAAACGTTAGAAAATGCCGTTTATTTTTTAATTACCTACCTATCTTGGATTCAACTTTTATTACTATAATGATTTTGCTTTCTAGATAATTATCCATGGCAGCGAGAAAGCCACGCAGAATCTGTACGAACATTGCAAGAAGAATTTGAACATGAGTTCCAATCATATTTTTGCGCCGAGAATCGGAGACACCGTTGACGCTACAAGGGAAAGTCACATTTACCAGGTCAGTGTCGTAAAATACCGAAAGTCAGGTTGCAGCAATAATCACTTGTGCAATTGCGAAATAGTATTGTGCAGTAATACTTAATAACAGTACTAATGGGTATTGATTGTCTTACTAAATTGCAAAGGAAAATGTTCATTCCATTACACACGGTAGTCTCTATGTTGCATCTGCGTATCCTATTTGAAAATAATATATTGTAGTCTGCATAGCATGAATCGGCAGTAAACAACAATAAGAATAAACATAGTGCCAGCTGAAATTTTTGTTTTTAAAAAAAATGACGTTTCAAGTATAAACTCGTTTGATACTTACCGATAACGAGTTTACACTCGAAATGGCGTTTTTCTTAAATCAAAGAGTTCAACTGGCACTATTTTTATTCTGCTTATCCTAGCTTGCTTTCTGAAATATCTGATACAATATGATAATAAAATCATCCCTCTATTAGCGTTACCTTGTCATTCACCTCTTGCTTTCCTCTAGCAATACTGCTTTTCATTGTCAGAGTAAGAAGTACATTGTAATGGATGTTATCCTCCTGGAATACTGAATATCCTCCCATGTACTGAATATCCTCCCGTGTACTAAATATCCTCCCGCGTACTCGAGCGCGTACTTCAGAGGAGTTCTATAGGGTGAACATATGTAACTTCATTCGCGTACTATATTCTTTACATTTAGATACCATTTTCCTCTCTAAAGTTAAACTATGATTCCCTCATAGGTGAAGTTGAAAGATTCTTTAGTGAGCTCCTTGTCATTTGCGCCGACACGTGACGCAGAACTTGCCTGGGTGGATGGCCAGTTGATAATAGAGGCGACGGGAGAGAATTTCAAAGATGGAGATGATATGGAGGCAGACGATGAATTCCATCCTGATGTTGTTCCTGTTCTTGAACAGCTGCTACCTGAAGAGGTAATCCTAATTTCCAATTATTTCTCGAATTGTTATTTTACGATGGGAGCTGATTTCCCACACCAGGGGGGCACCGCAGCCAACTGGATAGGGATTGGAAGTAAGCTTGAACAGAAGCAGGATTATTATGATTGATCTTCCAAATCCTGGTTCTCAATTTTACTTCTCTACCATAACCGTTGATAACTGGTATACGGTATGCTGCATACGATGGTAGTTTAGAAACTTGTTGCCCTTTAGTTGTTCAAGTATGGTTGTCAAAGAACTGCGATATATTTTCTCTACATTTGGTGAGTTGTTGTATACTTTTTGTGATAAATATGGCTTGGGTTGTACCCTTGGATATCTCAGAGATGCGAGCGTTGACGTACAACGTCAGACGTCTTAAAAGTGCTGTTTTTCAATATCTGGGGGATTATATATAGAGAACTCAGCGGTGTTATCTTCTTCCAGTTTATCTCTGGACCCATTATACTCTCTTAAACCAGCGCGTTGATAAATCATCTGAGAGTCTACTGTTCATCAAGTCAAAACAGGAAAATTGTTGTCTTCTAAAGTTCACCTTCTCTTTTTAACAAGCACTTTGATACAACAATACCCTACAAATACGAAACTATTCTTTTTGGTAGAGCAGACTGCCTATTAGTTTTCTAGATATTTGGCACCTCTACGGGTTGCTGGGCTCTCATCGATTATTCTTTTACGACTAGAATGTAGACAGCAAATAGTCTTCGCTTGATAGAATTTCAAGAAAAACTTGAATAGTATTTAATTTTCTGGGTGTCCTTTCTAGAAAATCAGTCTGTATGTTCTTGTATTTCTAGATTCTTTTTGGCTGGGTGTAACTGAATATTTTGAAGAATTTTTTAAAATTCTTCCTTGGAGATTTCTCACCTTTCTCTTTACTAACCTCACTTTTGTTTCTAGATTCCAGGCCACCAGAGTGTGTTTATTGATGAACCGAGACTGTCAGACTTCAAGCAGATTCTCACCAAAGCTGGAATACAGGCAAGTTTTTTTTGAGATTTCCCACTTGAGCTTAGTGACCCAGCCCAATCCCAAAAATATCCCCTTCCAGAGTTGCAAAAATATTGCACACCTACAAACAAACCTGTTTTGAAGAAAGATTCTCATAAATATTGAGGAAGTTTCTGTTCACAAATAAAAGCTTTCTATAGAAGTACGCTATAAGTTCTTTTTGAAACAAATTCTACTTGTGTATAGTTCCATATTCCCCACAAGACGATGTATAATTGAAACCAAATCAAAACTAAATTTCTCATCAAGAAATCACGAATCTGAAAATGTCTAACTTTCGACAGAGCCCCCTTTGTCATCAAGTGACAATCTTTTCCCTAGAGAAGGTCACTACTGAAAGAAAAAGGTGATATAGCCTCAAAAGGACAACTTGCTAAGAAAGCTGTAGTAGTTATGTGTTTTAAGTGTTAAAATGAAGAAGGTGGAGAGCCAGAAACTTTGAATAAGATAAAGATATTCTAGCAACTCTAGCCCTTTTGATATACCTATTATATAAATTGTGTCTTCAGAGAACCTAGAAATCCATTTTCTCTCTTTATTTGCTTACCAAGCGATTGTTTTTGTCTAAAGCTTGAATTTCATTTTAAGGCTGAGTTTGCTGGAGGTGTACTAGTTTGTAATAACATGGTGGCAGTAAGAAGGGTGAGTGGATTGGTTATAAGAATCCGATTCTTTCAAGTATAATATAAGAAGCCGATAATGATATAACAATAATATAAGAAGCCGATTCTTTCAAGTATCTGATTCTGAGAGTTTCAGTGAATGAGTTTGTTTAACGTGCTAGCCTAATGCTAGGCCTTTTTCAGCAGGGGCACGGTAGGATGCACTACATAATGGTATCATATTTCCCTTGAGGTCCTATAAGTTTTTTTCTCTTGTGGTCGTAGTGTGTTATGTGCTTGCATATACGAGTCTCTGATTAGCGTGCTAGCTTGACCAAGGTATGGCCTTGTTTCCAGTAGGGGCACGATAGCATGCAGATTTGATTTGACACGTAACTTCAAGAGTTTCTATTTGTGAATGCTCTATTGATTCATTAAAATCTAATTTCAAAATCATTGCATAAATTAAAAAATGAGTTTTTTTGAATAAGTAAATCACTGCCTTTATGGGGGGAGAGGGGTCGTTTAAACCAGAGTGTTCGTATGTTTTTGTAATTCTCAAAACATCTTATTTGTTATCGTAGAGTGAAGCTGGGAAAATTGGACTCGTTGGTGCCCTATGTGATGACTACTACGTCATAAGAGACTTGTTGTATCAACAATACGCAATTGTGTAAAAACCAAAACAATCGCTAAGGATCCTGGGATTAAATTTGCTGAATTCCTTTGCGTAAAGGGAAAAACTAGCATGAATTCAAAATGGTAGAGTTAATTGGAAGTGATCCATACTTGGTTGCAGATACCTTTAAAAGCCTTGCTGGGAAATGAGGCAAAGAAATTTTATGAATTCTGTGAACGAAAGGTTTGAAGAAATATGGAGGATACGAAATGACACAAAACGGGAAGGGATTCTAGTTAAAAACATCTTTGACTTTATCTTGTGATTAGACAAATGTTTTATTCTCTGTTGTTGGTTTTATTCTGGTTGTACTTAGTCTGCTAGAAGAACCTGCAGCAAGCCACATATCTTATATTTGATTTGATCTAGTGTGGACTTTAGTTAACTACCTAATAAAGCCTACTTATCTTTGTCATCTATACTTTTCTAAAAGGCAAGGAACAAATCAACTGCCAACTTAGATATGGTTGATTTTTGATATTTTTTCATAGATAATTCAAGAGTTAAGAATGGGTATTTCATACATCTATCTCAATATCTCGGAAAATTGGTCTAGTCGTAGACACTAGATTAAGTAGTTCGAGCCTCTTGTTCCTCATTGTCTACAAAATAACGACCTCAACCTGAAGTCTAGAAGTACTTATCATCATTGACTTGACTTTGATGTGTGGTGAATTATAGGTATAGGTATCTATTTGATTTGGTATGTCTTTCTTCTGTTCCTGTAGCTTTGTGATTTTTAGAAATTCCGAGATAGCTGTCTAAAAGTACTATGTTAGCTCTACTTAAAATTCGTACCGATATTTTTAGAAATTATCCATATCTGAGTTGGTCTATTTGCCATCGAAATGAACTACTTTAAGTTTATCTTAGGTAATATCCTATTCAGTAGCTTATCAAACGTGCCTAATTTTTTTGGCCAGTGCGGTATTTTATTCCTCTGCTCCATTCCCCACCAAAGAAGGGTTTCATTAGATATATTTCATATGAGAGAAGCCAAGGAAACAGTCTTTTGTTTTCCAAAGATTTTGATGTTATTCGAGTGCTCTTTAATATAATTCTGCTATGATTATCTTCAATAATAATCTAAAATCATCTCTAAAATCACTTATTTCACAATTTAAAATCTTTTAAATTGGTATCAGAGCTAAATAAAGTATTATCTAATAAACTTAATTCCATCTTAATTCAATGCGGCCATATTTTTGATGATGTGAATCTTTCTTAAAATAAGCAGACAAGCTACCCTGTATGGATCACTAGTATAGATAAAGAGAAATGCATACTTCTCAACAAATAGGAAAATAGATATACCATGATAAGTTCTATAAATACATAAACACTAAGATAAAACATGGCATGATGGAATCGCAGATAAAAATAGGGTAGAATCTCTATAAAGCGAATCTAAAGCGAACCTAAAGCGAACTACTCATTCCTGAGTTTCATTGCTTTACAATCTGGATTAAATATATCTATAAACAAATAGCTCTGCAAATAAAATGAAATAAATAAACCCATAGATATAGCATATAGTGTAAGATTTATCTTAAAGTTCAAGAAGAAGGCTGGGTTGAAGTGACTACCACCACAACACAGAATGAGGAACATCTTTACTCATCTTTTCTCTCTACTCTTCCTCCAATTTCAACTGATACCTAGAAGGAACATTAAAAATATTGAAAGACATCTTTTTTACATGAAGGTTTCAAATGATCGCAATCCTAAAACTTTCGTAGTAATTTGCAAATTTTGGCACTTAAACTTCCTTAAGAATTTCTTACTTTAGAAGAAGCAGATATGGGAAATTTGCAATGATAACTCGGCTGGTGAAGCAATGAAGTGCCAAGTCAGTGTATGGGCTTGAGTCCTGCCTGGGTCACTTTTTTTCTCACAAATCATCTCGATTAACTCTCACTTGTTCAACTTCTTTCGAAGTCTAATCAATCGCAATTTATCATTATGTTTCTTTGCTAGGTTTCATTTAGTAAAAATTTTTTTGAACTTTCATAGGTTTGCAAAATCCAGTACTGAACTTTCTTAACTTTTTGACAAGTTGTGTCCTACTTTCTCACCTAGTCCTACTCTATTATAAGAAACTATGTGTATGATTAAAGAATTATTAAAAATTATCGAAATATTTGTACAGGATAATTCCAATTAAAATATCTTTCTCCTTTTAAAAATTCAAATGGATTTTAAATTGAAACTTGCTAAGATTTCTCAACGGATGAGAAAGTTAAATATGGTATATAATTTGGTATTATTTTCCAACTCACCATTTCTTTTCTCCTTTCATAAGGTCGATATCTTTGAAAACAACCAAACCCTACGAAAAATACAATATTTGCTAATAAAGGTGAGAAACTTTTAAACAATCAAACAAGACAATTAAATATCAATTACCCACCACTTGATCCCAGTCTAAAATTATGCACTCTTTTTTATAAGAACAATTGTATAAAAACACAAGCGTCTTATTTCGAAAAATATTTGAGGAAAATGCTTATTATATCTTAATACTGTTTATTATAATAAATATTTCTGTTGCTGAAAAAAATATTTTTGATTTGATTTAGTTTTTAAGAAAAAACCTATGAACAAGCCAAGGCTGACTCTTTTTAGCTCAATGTAAGAATTTTAAGAAATAAGCCTAAGACTGACTGAGAAAATATTAGAAAACAAGAAGACTGACAGCATACTAATAAGTCTGACAGGTCGTCAAAGGAATCAACTGATATAAAAAACAGTCTTCCAAATCATGATGAAAGTAGGAAAAATTCAAAAACGTTTCAGACTGAAGGAATATCGGATTATTTACGAGCAGCCAGTTTCAAACCAATTTATTGCTGGTTCTTAAAAAAGAGTGTATTTAATAGAAAAGTAATAGTCTAAATATATGAATATTTTAGAATTTCTTACTTCGCCAATGATGTAATCTTCAGAGTCATCTTTCTTGTTTAGGATACTGACTTTCAACGTTCTCTGCGAAGTTTTCTCGTATCCGATGAAATATTCAAATCTGAAAAATAACCCATAAATGAAAAAAAATGCTCCCGTGCGGGGAATCGAACCCCGGCCGCGGCGGTGAGAGCGCCGAATCCTAACCACTAGACCACACGGGATGTGGCATTAGAAGGCAGGTAAAATAATAATAACCTAGGCAATAAAACGCTATCTTATAATCATGAAGACTTTACTTTATATTTAATAATTGCAACGAACTGTTCGATTCTTTACCGCTCATTGTTGATAATCAACTTGTATCCAGTGAATCAACTCAATCAACAACAACAAAAACATCACCTCATGCCTGTCATAATGGAGAATTCACATCTTTCAAAAGAAATCGTATCAAAAGAAATAACAAAATTTTTATCTTTACAATAACGAAATTTGAAATAACTAAAGTGCCCCTCATTGTCACAGAATCGTAACGTAGACCTCGCACGGTTTTTCATTTCAATAAGTTCAGGAAAAAAAGGTCCTGGGGTTAAGAAACTTTGTAAGATACTTTTCGTACCATAATGAGGGTATACCTAAGAAAACCAAGATTTAACATAGTTCCTTACAAAATTAACGTGCAGAATACTTTTTATATTTAGACTTGTTCGTAAGAATAAGAAGGGTAATCTGTCCTTACTCTTGGTCGTATTTCGGGTCTTTTTCTTTGACGAGTTTAGTTTCTCTCATTCCCGCTTCTGTCTCATCAGGCAGTAGGTTCAACTTGGCAAATGTGTTGAGTTGGTCTTCTGCATGTTCTGGCAGCAAGTCCCTGCAGAAATACAATTTCCAAGCTCTCAGGTCAATGATTCATTGTCTAATAATAGTTATTACAATTACTATTATAACCTATACTCTTTTTCAATAAACTAACCAGGCTGGTGTGCTGTAGCATACACCTGTAAATCAGCTACTTAGTGGAAGTTCTCAACCACCATGCCTTAACTTGACTAACTCAAACACCAAACTTGAAATTTGAGGTGGCGCCTTCAGGCTACACTGAGCAGTAATTTGAAAACTTCTGGGGTACAAAGGGTACAATAAAAAAACTAGGACCTATTACTACTATATATACTGTAGGGGGTAAAGGGGCTGAAAGTATGGAAACGTGGGCCTAAATTTACGATAGCAAAAATGCAAAACGAGGCAGTGCTATTTCTTAAAAACGTTTTCGCGCAAATACATAGAAGCTGACGTTATCAAAAAAAGAGAACGTAAACAAACATGCTCTTTCTAAAGCTTACTAAGTCTCGTTTCGTGTCTTTGCTGTCATAAATTCATGTCATTCGTCACCTTACTTCGTCAACCTACAGTACAGTGATGTAGTGTATGCTTTCTTTGCCTTAGTCAGTTTAGAATTATTAACAGAAACTCACTGACTCCAATTCTTACCTGGCTTTATGAACCATGATTAACAACTTGTTTTTCTCTGCATCCCATCTGATGGTCAGCTCAATCTCGCCTTTCAGAAATCTAACAAAATCATCTTAGACATTAATAATGAAGGGGTAGTTTCACAGACAGTGATATTCTCAGCAAACAATATATTGCACATGGAAGCATTGCTCCAAATGTTAGGAAATTCATATCGTCCAAAAAGGCAGTCAGTTTCTATTACATAATCTTTTACTTGTCGCAGTCTCCAGTGTGAGCTGTGTGAATCCTCTAAAAACATCCTTTTACAAAACCAAATGCACTTCAAACGTTTTAACAGAATTCAGAGCACCAAAGTGACTCGTTTAGAAAACATCCAGAACTTGAAAGATAATTATGGCAGTAAGAGACAATATTTAAGACTGGATAAAAAAGGAAACGTACCTATTTCGTCTTTTCGCAGATGACCTAAATAAAAAGAAAATAAGGAAAACCCGTTTAAGCAACATTTTCAAAACAAACCTTCTAAACTGCCTGATACTTTCAAAATAAATGATCCTGAAAACAAGCGATCTTGAAAGTAGTTTTGAATTTCAGATCAGAGTCGTATGAGTAATACGAAAAAGAAGATTATGCCGCAAGAGAGGCATCTTGACAACGGTGTGGCTTAGAGTGCAAGACTGCTGGTAAGATCTGAATTCAATTAGCAATTTATTGACTAGTTTTGTAAAAACGAACTGGAAGACTCTTTTTCAAATTCAAACATTGCAATCATTTTTTTCCTCCCTTTTTGCAAGCAAATTTACGTCAATGATCAAACGTCCATCTCAGTTGGCGAAGACTTTGATTGACAAACTATTTACGTCATGGGTTCTGGGGAAGAGTGGTCGGGCTGACTTTACTTTGATGGAGGATATCTATACAAGTTGAAGGAGTATAATAAAACGGTTTTCATTAAAAGAGAAAAGGACTGTGAAGAAGTTGAGAAATAACTTCCCGTTTGATTAATCCTTTAAAAATTATTTCTCCTTACCCTTCCCCGTTCTTGCCAGTTTCTCCTGCCTTGACAGCTTTACATACCAAAGCCTATGATAAACAAAAGGACAGTCAAATAAAGCGTTAATAGGAAATCAATTCTGATAATTCATATCATATTTGAATTTACTAGATCAATTGATAAGATTTTCTTTCGAAACATGAAGAATAATGATAAAAGTGGTAATTATACCTTAAAGGATATGCAATGGTTAGATAAAAGTGATAATTATACATAGTAGAACCCTACAAGATTCCTGCTTTCATTATTTTAGTTGCAAGAGAACTTGTGATGAGAGCCAACCAAGCCATAGAAAAGTTATGAGCACCCACGAGCACCACATTTTTAAGAACCTAGTCCGTCTCTTCTTCAAAACATCAGGTTCTTATTTGTGGAGCTTAATGCACCTTAAAAGATGTTCGAAGCCTTATAAAGATCATATTGATACCTTCAACTCGACGACCATCTGTAAAGTGCTGTTGTCTTTGGCTCCTTTTAAACTGAAAGGCTGTTTGAATCTCATGTCCCTTTGCTTCAACAGGCGGTCGATGGAGAAATCTAGTTTTCCGAGGTTTACCCCGTCATGCTTCTGGTCAAGGATCTTGAGATAAAGTCGAAAGATATCAGAAAAATATAAAAGCAGGTTAAAAGTCAGGCAACTCAAAAGAGCGGATGTGGAGTAAAATAAGGAAAGAGGGAGCACATGAGATAAAAAATAAGATTAACATTATTATATCAATATTTTCAAGATTCAAGCAAAACTAACCCTTAACTTACCAACTTCATATTGTTGACAAGCAAATTTGAAAACGGTTTAACAACACATTTTTCAAAGACATTGTTGAACCATTCTCGAATTTGCATGACCTGGGCATCGGTCCTATTAATTACGAACTTTGATTGATGTCTCTCCAACATTGTAGATATAAACATCTGATTTATCACTGTTCTTTGAAATACACTCTTATCTGCTAGGTGTACACTTCCCATTGTAAGACAATCTCAAATATACCCACATAAGTTTCAACAGATCTAATCAATACACTCCGAAGCCTTCAAAAACCAGCCTTATGTCAGATCTGTCAGAATATGGATCTTAGTGTGACCAGTCAAGAAACCTGATTTAAGCTGGAGCTGGTCAATTGGATTACACCACTACATTTCAAAAAGTCGGAAACCACCAAGTACTGGACCCTCCTCTGCATGCCAGATCTAAGATGTTTTATTCAAAAAAATAATTACCATGATTATCGTTAAACTGTAAATGATTTCTGTTCGTGATAAACAGTGAATGAAATTTTTGAATTCACCAAAAGACTAACAAACCACGTTATGGTTAAAGCCTTTGGATTTATACTAGAGAAAACTTGACAATAACCAAAAAGTAAACTCACTTGAATATTGAGTTCTTGCAGCTTTGGGTCTCTCACCAAGAACTGGAACATTTCCTCCCAAACTGGTTTCGAAGTATCATCCAGTTTCTAAGGAAGAAGATAGGAATTATACAATAACATGTAAGGAAAGAAACTGCGAGAAAATATTTTAGCTGTCAAGAACTTCCTATCAAACCATTTGGGATCTGTCTCCGTTAGTGTGCATTGATAAGTGATTGCTAGGGACACATTTTTCTTTGGAAGTAGGGCATGAAATTTCAATCACTTGATATATCAGTTAGCAATGATCACTAATTTAGGAAAAATGCTGCGAAAGAAACTCTCTTTAGTGAATTAATTTTCTAACATTCATCACAAAAAATTCAGGGAGTCGTAGATGACTTTGAAAACCAAATGACATATTTGAATTGATGTTCAGAGAAATCAAGAGCTTGGCTTTTAGAAAATGTATAATAGGATAGAGGTAATCAAGAAGACGAATTTCTAGATACTAACTTTTTAAAATCAACTGCCACAAATTTGCTGTTATTGGCTATTCCCAAGAAAGAATTTAGGATTACGTACCTACGGCATATGTCTATGCATGAAAACATCATGATTACCTTTGACATTTCGATTTGATTTCCAACTGTGATTGTGCAAAATGGGTTGCTCGTATCGTCATCTGTATTTGTGATCTTTAATGAAAATGAAAATGAATAAGAGTAGATGATTTTTATAAAACATTATTCAATCAAAATAATTTGTGTGGATCCTGATCGGATCATGATGTTTTACATAATAGAAATAAAAATGATAATAATCCGCTCTAACATCGAAGCAGTACAAGCTACTGTATATACATTGGAGATGAAGTCTAAAAAACATGGCTAAACGGTATTAACAATTTAGACACGCCACATTATAGTGCAAGGAAAATAGTCATAGCAGCCTGGGGCTCATTGAGACTACTTTTGCCAGTCGGTGTATACAGTATAACTTAAGGATTTGATCAAATATCGGCTGTTTTTACTTTTTTTTTTATTCTTATTTCAACAATCTCCCATTACAACAAGCATGTTTTATACAAATCATTTCGATTGGTTTTTTTAAATTTTTGTTCTTCTTAAAAAGCTATCAAGTATTTCGACACAATCGCTGAGATTTAAAAATAATCCCGTGCATTAAAACATCGCGATGAAGATTTAGAAACACCTAAATCATGACATGGAAATACACGTATTGTTTTATAAGTACTGTTGTTGGTTATGTTGCTTGTTATTCATTCGGTATTGTCGAATATGTTTTTCCGAATAGACAAGAAAATATGGATATAGTTCATCCATGTGTCAGAAGGCTCAATAGTATCAATTGATAAGTAAGGAGAAATCCCCACTAGTACCTATTGATTGTAAATAATTCTTATACTTTATGATATCGAGGAGAATCGGAAACGAACACTAATACATTAGATGGCATTAATTCATTTCTAGTTAAGAACTGAACAATTTCATTTTTCATATTGCTAAGCATTCTTTTGATTCCGTACTGAAATGGCATATTTCCCTGCTGAGTACCGACTTACTTGAAGAAAATGCATCTTCGAGTTAATTTTCTTTCTGATATTGAGATTATTAAACTTTTAGCAGTTTTAGCAATGGACTAATCGAAAATTCTTCGTCAATCAAAATAAGGAACCACCAGGTCTTTTGTAGGTTTCTGATATATATTTGATATGCAAAGATCGAGATGGAGAGTTTTGCTTTATGAGTCTTTTCTTCTTAGTATATATTTGAAATGCTACATAGTAATCATTTCGTTATGAAAATAAAGCAAGCTAGCTCACTGGCAGATTCTCAGCGCCATCAAGCTTCACGAACAATGCAGCCACAGCATTTTGGTCTTCTTTGTCAACCTAGAAGATTAACAGTAAAATGTCAACAAAAAGAGAATTTCTGCTGCTTTTTCAGTTTTGGTTTTTTAGTAGGAAGCCACTCAGAAAAGCAAACAAAACTGGAATGATTGACATAAAATCCTGAGAAAAGATAGATAACAAAGCAGTTGGTGAAAAACCAGATCTCATGGATTCAAGTCCTGCTCAGGTGGAGTTTTTCATAGTCTGAAATTAATAGCAGTCGTGAAAACAAAAAAAAAATAACATTTTTCGACTTTTGAGTGATGGGGTATTAGGCAAGCTAGAAACATATGCAGACTATGATATATATTATTATCGGAATACCTTGGCTAGATCTGATGCTTTGCTACTGAACTGAAACCATGAGCACTTGACATGCATTTTTCCAGACTTCACGCCTTCAAGTGGAAGCCACTGTTGGAAAAATTGAATGATAAGGCTTAATCAAACTTAAGAAATATAAATTTTCAAACAAACATGAAAAATATGATACATGCAAAACAATTAAATTTTAATAAGAAGTCATTTATAATAAATAATATTTGGTATAGAGACAGATTGAAATTTCTTGGTCACTTACCGCATCCACCACGCCTTGCTTTGCAATTTTGCTGAGACTGATTTCAGTACTACGAAAAATCATTCACAACTTATTCAGGATTGTTGAGCAGTTGAAGATATTAACATCAAGCGAATGAAATAATCAAACTTTTTCATACATCTTTGTAGAAGTCGTTGCTCGCATTCCTTCAACAATATCAACAAATGTGTGTTTTCGTACCTTCCCAACTTCTCGTCGTTTGAGCCGACATCATGGTCGAAGACGTCAATCTTGATTTTTCTTCCTTCGATGGCTTCGATAAAAGTCTAAAAATGAAATAGTTAGAATCATATCCAAACAGAGTTCATGAAGATCCAAATTTCAATTGGCATGAAAATATGACTACCAAATGAAAGTTCCTTTCTTTAATGAGTGTCTGATTTGACGGAAGTCTTATTTACAGGGCAAAATTGAAAGAAATATTGCCTGGACAAAAGAAGCATCCACAACCTAAACAGGCACGTATCCCAGGATTCCTAGCAAATTCTGAGACGGCGCAACGCATCATGGGATACTCAGGGGGTAGAATTGCATTAATCCAAGATAGTATGATTAATTGGAAAGTTTAGAAGCGATGAAGATACTTCGGATAGGAGATAACTAAATCCTGGTTATTTTCTTGCTTTTGATATTGTTGTTAATCATTAGTTTATTATATTGTCTGACTATTTTGTTTTTATACATCTATACTACTATACCTCAAATGTCTCATTCCATACTGGATTTAACGTCTCTGAAATTTCTTTCGTTCGGAAGGATTGCTGACCAACTAAAAACAAAAATAATATTAAGATCACCTCTGCCTATTCCAAATATCTTACTTCTAAAATCATATTGCAGAAATATTCAAAAATTATCCATATCTATGTGGGCAAATTTGGCATTCATATAAACTACTTTTAGTGTGTTCGGTTAGTTTGCTAAGGTAAAATTCAATTTATAGTAGCTTATCTACATTATAGCCAAAAATATCGGAACCATAATGAAACGAACACATGGATTACTTAAGCTTTTCATCTGACACTCAACAGAGTGATACGTCAGAAAGAGAACGAAACAGAAACCTAACTGATTTATTTCTGTTTCTGTTTCGTTCTCTTTCTGACGTATTACTCTTTTGAGTGTCAGACGAAAAGCTTAAGTAATCTATGTGTTCGTTTCATTATGGTTCCGATATTTCTGGCTATACTGAAGTTCTGTACCATCCAAAGACTGTTCTTATCTACATTTTTCAATTTAAAGTAACTTGTCTACATTTTTCTGTTGCATAGTAGATATACTATATTTGTAGAAACATGGCATAGGGAGGCCTCTTACGTGCATCAACAACTTTAAGTGTGTTTAAATTCGATTTAAAGTAGCTCATCAAAAGTGTCTACATTTTACTGTTGCATACGGTAGATATATTATATTTGTAGAAACATGGCATACCATGAAGAATTGCGTAAGGATCCGAGGTGTTTTTGCTGAAAACGTTTATGTCTCTGGCTGTGAGATCTTCTGCTTCGATCACTTCAATCTTCAACAGGCCCTGATAAAAGCAAAATAATCCAATTTAATCTTAAAAATGTATATGCAAAGAAAAAAAATCATAAGAGAGTTGTGTACAAACCATAGTATTGAAATGCTTTGTGCAGGGTTGGGACTTCTGCAAGTTGTGATTATATAATTGATGAAAATGGTGATGTTTTAAGTAAGTGATGAAAATGAGGTTAAAAATAACCACGTGTCATGAAATTCCTAAAAGCTATAAAATAGTTTTAAATCTTCCTCAATTAATATCTATAAAAACTGAGCAAAATATTCTTTTAACAAGATATCCAAACCTTCCTCAAAAAATCACTCTAGACTCTACTTACATCTGGCAATGGGTACTTGAGTGCCTCGAGATCCGCATCTTTCGATATTGGTATTTTGATGCGGTTCGGCAGAACGATGTAGCTGGACAGTACATCTTTGATGCAACAATGTAGAATGTCACTAGAATAGAAGAAAGGATTAGAACTCTTATTGGTATCGTATGATGTTCTATGATTAAGTTATTCATATAAGGTTTACTGTATGTAATGTTATCCACAATATAACAAAATGTCTTTATCCAACTCGAGTGGATTTCTCTGTTCTGTTTAACAGAAGGACATATTTGTTTAATGTAAATGACTTTATATAAAAATCTACCATTGACAACTAAAACTCGATTCTTTACAAGGTTTAAAGCTTGTAAGAACTAAAATGTCAAGCGTGTTATATTTGAAAGCCATAAGAATTGATATCTAAAAGAATTTGATGTAAGTTTTTGTTATAAGAATTTGATTTAAGCCACTAGAATAAGAGGAAGGGTATTTAAAACTCTGATAGGTGCAGTAGAGGAGCAGCTTTATATAGTAGGAGGGGATCTGATTGGTTCATTCATTATATGGAGTACAAGACACTGATGTTTCTGTTCTTCAGGACACAAGAGATATTTGAAAACACAGTTCTCCATGGAATACCTACTAAGCAAAATCGCCAAAGGATATTCCGTGGATTAATAGATAGTAGAGGGTTTAACTAAATTTGGTACATGACCCAATTGGTGCTACATGGCCTAACTGATACTATCTATAATAACGTACAAGAGAAACAAAATGAAAAAATATGGACACTAAAAAGAAGTTGACTCACCTTAGTCCCGGGATATCAAGTATACTTAGAAGATTGGTCAAGTCAAAGTCCACTTCCTATAAAGTAAAGTATCAAAAGTCAAATATCAGATTAGAATAGAAGATATCATACGATCGAGTGGATAAGAAAAGCCTCTCCTGACGTACTCTGTTGTGGTGAGGGGAGTCAAAATGGGTGCTGAGGCATGCATCTATAAACTAGCTTTTCTGATGCAAGAAATTCTGGAAGGTGTGCTTCCAAACCACTGTTGGACTTAATTTCAGGGGGCTATCTAGTGAGCAGTCGTTTTCAAAATAACTGTTGCACAAAAGAGAGCATCCAACATACGAGGTTATGGGCTCCATGAGATTGACAATCTTTCCATTATGAACTCGATCTTTCATTCTATCTATTTCTTATCTAAGTAACTAATGTCTCATATGATACTCATGCAGATAAATCACCCTGGAGAACGTCTGTTCAGTCTGATGATATCAAAGCAGTACTAAAAAGCCTCCACAGTACTGTATAGACGTTCGGTAGGGTGGAAATGACTTAGACCACATCTACACGGTAGCGGATCATTTTTGATCCGATACAAAATTGATGTGGATCAGCCTCCTCTCTATGCGAACACGAAGTGATCCGATACACGTTTGCTTTGCTATCCGCATCAATTTTGATCCTGCTTTGAAAGCAAACTAGTTTCGTTCGGATCACTTTTGCTTCGGATCAATTCTGCTCTGCCGCGTGTAGACGCAAGTGATCTGCGCTAATTTAGTTTGAAATCTTTACGAGGATGCGACAAGAATAGAAAAGCACGTGATGAGAAGTGAAAACAAAAGCTTACCCGTTTTGATTCGACACCGTATGGACGGAGGGCTGATTCGTATAACTTTAATCAAGCTTGAATAGTAATGGATGATTCACACATAAATATTAACTTACTGGACAATCAAGGAAGTAAATGGACATCCCACCAATCAATGGAGGTGTCGAGATAAGTGGACTGATCTCCAAACGAATTTTGCCACGAATCTGTTGAATTGAAACAATGAAATGTTATAAATCATGATAATCAACATTTGAGGATGGTGAGGAATATCTACTAAATACATGATATCTACTAAAGCTTTGCATTTATATTATCAGTGTAGTACGTCAGAAAAAGAACGAAAACGAAAACTAATCGAAATTGGCCAATCAGAAAGGAGTAGCTATAGTGAGAAACAGCCAATCATCACCGGGCATTCGGCGAGAGGAACAATAAACTGTTATTCTTAGCAATCAACTTGGACGACTGAGCCTCAATTCTAAAAAACACGAAGTTGCACAAAATACAAGGTTGATTATAAGAGCAGCACACGTCGCAATAATATCCCAATTCACACTTTTAGCACTTCAGAGTAACTCGGCCAATATTCTATTTCAGGGTTGCTGGATGAACGTTAGATGATGGCCAAACCCTATATAGGGACTAACCAAATTTTGTTCAGTTACCCCCGGGTATTATCTCTAAAGAGAATCAATGTTGAAGGAAACCAGTTATGTTTTACTCAGGTGAGCACTGGAGGAAGGGGATATGTTTTAGCGCAGTTGTAGAGGAGTGGTCTAGAAGCCTTCTGTTTTATTTCTTCGTTCTCGTCTTGTTACTGCTATCTAGTCTTCACCGTGCACAAAGTTTGTTCGGTTTCATTAGAATATGGCTGTATGAATGACTAAGAAATGTTGTCTATCGAAATTCTTTTCAAAGGACTTGTCCTTATTTGGAGACTTCGCAGCATCTGGATTATCGGAGATAATGAATAAATGTATTGAAAGATCGCAATTCCCATCCCAATGGAAGATTAGTAAAGTCTGTGCTCTGTTCAAAAAAGGTAGCAGAATGGAAAGAGAAAATCACAGACCAATATCTCTGTTAGGAATTCCAAGTAAGGTACTGGAGTCAATCATATGTGATAACATCGACACATATTTTACTAGAAGTCACCTAGCAAGTCCGCACCAGTGGGCCTACAAGGAGGGCTACTCTACAGAGCTTCTACTTTTGCACCTTACAGAGGTCTGGAAAAACGAAGTGGACAGGGGAAATATTGTAGGAGTTCTGTTCATTGACTTCAAAAAAGCTTTCGACTCTGTGTGTCATAAAACCTTGAAAAGGAAGCTACTAGCATACGGAATAAAAGGTAAATTATATGATATCCTTGACGACTATCTCACAGAAAGGAAGCAATATGTGGTGGTCAATGGCCAATCTTCGAATCACAATGAAGTGAAATACGGGGTGCCCCAAGGATCATTACTTGGGCCAAGACTATTTGCTATACAAGTAAATGACCTACCGAATGTACCCAGCAAAGGATCACTAGAAATGTTCGCAGATGATACAGAATACTACTGTGTTGGGAAAACGGTCGATGAAGTGATGTCATTATTGCAAACCGGTATCAGAGAAATATCAGAATGGTGTAAAAACAATAGTTTAACCATCCACCCTGGAAAATCTGAAATAATGATAATATCAAATAAAAGATTCATTGGGCCTCCACCCCCAGTTAGGTTAGGTGATAACATCATAAAAGTGGTATCCGATTCAAAATGTTTAGGCGTGTCCATTGACTGCAAACTAACATGGAAATCTCAAGTTAGCAAAGCAGCATCAAGTATGAATAAAAAAGTCAAGCAACTCAGAAGGTTCCGCTCTTTACAACCTGACGTCCTTGAAAAGATCTATTTCCAAGGTATCCTACCGAGCTGCACCTACGGAATGGCTGTCTGGGGATCTGGACCATCCTTAGAACCTATTGAGACAGTGCATAGGCGAGCAGCAAATTTAATACACAAGCTACCTAAATCAACACCTGTAGATAAAATTCTTGAAAAAGCGAATTGGAAATCCATAGACTATATCTATAAAAGACGCGTAGCGTGCCTTACTCACAAGATATACAATAACCAATGTCCTAGAGTCCTAAACGAGTTAGTAATAAAAACAAAATCTCAGAGAGCAACTAGGAACAGTTGCAAAGTAGATCTCACCCGATCGAAAACAAACATGGGCAGAAATTCTTTCAAACATAGGGCAGCCATAATTTGGAACCGGCTATCTTCATTAATTACTAGTCAGAAAAATTATGAAATATTTAAGAGAAAACTATCCCAAAATAGTAAAATACTAGACAATATCTCCTTCGGGCAGGCAGCGACAATAACATATACTAACTCAAATTTTATCTACTTTTAACCTCAAGAAAAATTTTATAATCCTAAACTATTTTAAAACTTTTAACTTTTTGGTTCTATTATTGATTATTATTTATTCATTATTATCTTGTATTTTTCCTACTAATTATTATTATTTTTTACTAGCAGGTCCACATCAGCGAAAGCTGCCACTTAGATGACCTGCATTGTTAAATAAATAATGTATGTATGTATGTATGTATGTATTCCTATTGAAGTATCCTAAAATGATTAATTCTAAAGTTTAGAATTTAAACTACTTCGAAATATCAACGAAACCTTAAATTTTTCCCACGTGGAAAAAATCAGCAAAAAATTGACATTTTGGGTCAGTTGCTCAACCACGGCAATTTAGGCCAAAGAATGAAACAACAAACGTTTTGTGCACGGTTACGGTTGAAAAATTAACAGAGACATACAACGAAAGGCTTCTAGACCATTATTGACTATAGTTACAATTCTGATGCAATCCAATTAACAATTAAATTACCTGTATGTCAGTGATGCCAGCTGAAACTCCCTTGACTTTCACTTTAACACTTGCATCACCGGTGTAACTGAGAGAAAAAGAACTCAAAGCTTGAAATATCATAACGCTATACTTCATCAGAGTATTTGGCATACGAGGGACAAACATTTTTGGTTAGGAAGAAGTCGACACGAAAGATAAAATGAACTATCTTTGATCTTTGAACATAGCGAAACATATCAACAACTGAAGCTTTGCGTCTGACGCTCATCTAAGTAGTACTTCAGAAAGAGTTAAAAAATGAAACCTAGCAAATTCTCCTAACAGATTATTATTTGAATTGGCCAATCAGATAGGAGATGAATGATTGGTAGATCGAGAAACAACCAATCATCACCAAGAGTCTAGTGACACGAATAATTAAATGTTGATATTTCTCATCATACCTAGCATTAACATCCTTTTCTGATTGCTCAATTTTGATCCACATCTGGGTATAATATATTGTTAGGTTTAATTTTCGTTCTCTCTCTGAGGTACTACTCTGACGAGTGTCAGACAGAAAAGCTTTAGCAGCTATTATGATTCGCTATGTTTCCGCATTTTCTTGCCATCATCCTGTTTTCTATCAATCAAAGACTGTTCTAAACAGCAAATAACTCACATGAAATCCAAGTCGACAATGATCTCTGATCTTTCAACATTTTTTGTGTACACTTTGATTCCACCCAGCTTTGGTGCCTGTCGACAAAAAATATCACTGCATAAAACTGCACACTTAAAAACCTGGTTTGGAGGGTTCTGCCAAAAATATTAGGAATGTTTTACTCACAAATATAACCTTTCTTTAGAAGTGTGTTCAATATTTTCATAGAAACTAAGATAACAAAAAGTGACTATTATCATGGCAAGGCATAGTAATAAGGGAGGTATATTCTAGATAATACCAAAATTATTGGTCTCATCATTTATTAATTTTGCATAGTTTTCTTTTGTTAGTGTGCACTCTTCTCTTCTTCTTCAAGATCGCTAGCTGATAAAATGAGAATAAAATGCCTATTGGCTTTGTTTCTGGTATGTCTTTCTTTATGGGTAAGTTGATATTTATTTACTCTGATGAATTATTTGTTTACCTGGTTTCCAAGACTGACTTCTTCAAAATACAGCGACTTGATAAATCCAGGAAGCTTTTCTTGCATTTTCGGTTCAACTGTCTCCTTCATTATCTTGTACACCATTTTATCGACGTAAGGCCACATTTGCTTTATTATCTGCAAAATATTCAGGAAAAATTATCAGGCTGAGTTATCAAAAGAAAAGTTTTCAACCTTCATCATCATAAATTCTAAATAGAAATAGAGCCATGCTATATTCTGCAAAAGTAGGATTAAAGGTTTATTAAAGATTGATTGAAATTAGCATAAATAATGATAATAATAATATAATAAAAGGCATTTAGCCTATAAAGCTCTGTGAGTCTAATCAAAAACACAGTCATGTAGTATGCTTTCATTATTTAAGTCATAAAGTTTTTCGAATTCTTTCACTGATTTCGCATTCACTACTTCAGCAGGAAGACTATTCAAGGTTTCCACAATTCTTTGAGTATAAAACTCTCTTGTAAGTATTGAGTTACAGTGATCCTTGAACATTTTGTATTGGCTACGAGTATTTGTATCATTTATCTTGAAGAAATCATCTTGGTTTGAGTCGATCATTCCGTTGAAATATTTGAAGAAGACGAGAATCATATCTCCTCTCTTGCATCTTTATTCAAGGAAAGGGAGCTGTAACACTTGTAATCTTTATTTATTACATAAGTTTCATACTAGCTTTGTTGCTCTTTTTTTGACTCGTACCATTGATTTAATGTCTTACAAGATATGATAGATGCCAAAAGCTTCCCCTAAAATGGGCTGTAGAATAGACTTATACAGTTTGTTGAAAACGTATTTGTCGATGTACTTGATAGATCTTTAAATAGACGCTAAAACTCCGTTTTCACGTTTTACAGATTCACTTATATGCTCGTCGAATCTTTTATTTATTGTCAATAAGTACTCCCATGTGTTTCACTGAGCTAAGGCATTTAATGGACGATTGGATATTGGTCGCTTCGTCGCATAAACAGTATGTTCTTGATTCATTTTTGCTGCCAAGATGCAGCACAGAGCATTTGCTTAAGTTAAGACTCAATTGCCATTTTCTAGACCGTTGCTCGATTTCATCATTAGACACTGATCACTGAAATTTCAACTTGATAAGGAGTAATCTCGCAAAATAAATTATATAGATAAAGCGACAAACCTTCCCCAATTTTCAAAGCACTAAGTCATAGGCTATTATCTAATTTTACCTGACTATGATCTAGGTAAATACTTTGATGTAGCCTGCTAAACTAATTACATATGTTCCAAAAATGATTAACACTACATAGTCAAAATATGACCATCTTGCGTAAAAATGGCTATCTGATCCAAACACACATTATACCAAACTTTAAATTGAAGAATGTACCATAATTGTGTAGCATTTTCATCTTTCTTCTGGCTCGCTCTTACATTTCATTTTATTGATACTGCGCAATGGCGTTAATTTCATGACTATGAAGCAGTGCTGACCATCAGGATTTCATCCGAAACAGCAATGTATGCCGCACTGTGGATAAGCCTGGAGTTGTAAACACCTCAAGCTTACTGTATTTTTAAAATGTCCTAGTTTAGGGCAGTGGCAAGTGCGCTCGCCTTTGGTTGCAATAACCTGGGTTTGAGACCCGGTGGTGGATGTGTCAATTGCAGTAGCCTGCTATGGTTTGAATTGATTACCTTCGTTAGACCATGCCTTATGTATTAAGCCTATCATAGCCGGGTATACTTAGATCATAGCCATATCCTTTGACTTCTAGTGCTGAACCCAAGAAATCCATCATGAAATGGAGGCAAGACCTAAACCGAGACCTCTCATTGTGGCAGTTTCAGCATTCAGTAAGCCTATCTTCAACTCACGTAATAAGTCTGTTAGCCTGCAGCTGCACTTACCTCGTTCAGCCATTCTGCTCTTTGCACATCCGGGAAAAACACCTGCAAAGGAGGCAAACAAAATTCACGTAGCAAAGTTGATGAGCAAATTTATATTTCATTTCTGTTCAAACATTATTTATTCAGCTGATCTTTGTTAGTACTTTTTGTTTCTAAACTGATTCAAACTGATCATAATAAATTCTGTTTGCAAATATAATTTCTAAACATTCTCTAATATTTGCAAGTTTTTTGAAAGCCTGAAAAGCCTGCTTACGGATCAGGATCACAGCAGGTAATTTGTTATGTTGTCACTGGTGGGACATTTGCGAGCAGTGCACTTTATCTACGTATCAAAGCATACACGAAAAACTTTTAAAAGTTTACAACAAACAATAGAGCAAAACAAATGCTTACTAATTTACTAGTTTTTAACACTGCAAAATAAAATAATCTCAAATCTTCCCTAAAAATTCTTCGTTATAAACTAAACTGATGTCGGCTGTAGGTTTGCAATTAAATTATTTATACCTGAAAATATCGAGGATATGAATTTCGTTATTAATATTACAAAAAAGTAAGAAAACCAAACTTCATGAATAAAAAGGGAACTAAGTGGTGGGGAAGAATTGTTCCAATTTTTGGGAAATTGAAGGGACTAGTTTCAGTTGGACATTGTATCAAAACGTGGTATTTTAGAAAAAGCCCTGGATGACAGAGGACAGAAAAGGATTGCAAAAGTTGTGTAGGAAGTCATCCAAGCGCAGGGGGTCTTCCATAGTTTTGGTACATGTGCTGTTGTAGATAATGATGGTAATATGACTAGCTACACTTACTTATAATAACGATATGACTTACTGCAAGGAGCATTGTCATAACGTTTAACAATACTTAACTAAAACTACTGACATAAACGAAACTTAACAACGAGTAACGACTTTAGAAAAAATAGGGGGAAGGGTAATTACATATTCGGGTTGTTTTCCTATAGACTGTGATCAAGTTAATTCTTTTGTTGGAAATTAGAGCGCCAGTCGAACACTTGCTTTACAAATTCAGCCTTTTCCCTAATAGTATTTGGGTTTTCTGTAGATAAGAGCCCTATGCATTTTTGACGATCAGTCAGAGAGGGGAAATTAATGATTGGAGCAACTTGTTCCGAAATGAAACGTACCTAGCAATTATAAAATGTTGTTCATCTTCGGTAGGCCTATTACTGCTGCTGCAAAAGC
This sequence comes from Pelagia noctiluca, assembly GCA_963924455.1. Classification (NCBI taxonomy): domain Eukaryota; kingdom Metazoa; phylum Cnidaria; class Scyphozoa; order Semaeostomeae; family Pelagiidae; genus Pelagia; species Pelagia noctiluca. The sequence continues at coordinate 2,065,431 of OZ004315.1, read as the reverse complement.
GACATATTCTGTCCTCTGGAAGAATATTTTCTCTTCTGCCTATTTTATTTCTATGCGCAGATTATTGTCGCTACAACGAGATTTTGCTAAAGAGGTTTTTTCTTTTTGGTCTGCCAAGGTGATATAAGGCTCTGGGTGGAAACGACTTTTGAAGATTTTACAACTGTTTGTTGTATTAGTAACTTTTTGCGAACTCCTGACTGCGAGTTTATTCCTTCTCTCCAAAATAGTTCGGATCTAGGTTTAACCCTATTATGGCCGGAGGGGGGCACAAAGTGCCCGCGGCAAATTAAAAATGCTGTATCTCTAAAAAAACACGTAATATTCTACTGAAACCTGTTCGACTTTTCCTCAAATTTATCAGAGAACCTGAAAAAGTTATTTTTGTTACTATCACACCTTCGCTGATCACGTGACATCTCTTTTGTCAACAAGCGGTCAGGTGTTAAAATGTTTTAGGGCCTATATTTCTGTAACTATAACAGATAGAGACTTGCTTGAAGCACCATTGCCTTTGTTTTGACAAGGGCTTTTGAATGATATATAATTTTTTAGTATTTGCTTACGTAAGCAAAATTTAAAATCTATGACGTCATCAATGTTTATGACGTCATATCTATAAAATACATTTATTTTTTTCATTTGAAATTCCTTTTTTGGCGTCACTGAGTAGAGATAAACTAGAAAAAATTCTATTTTTCAATCTGAATAGCTATTTATCTTATTTTTCTTCATTGTAAAATTCATCGACTTGAAAATTTATGAAAAAAATGGTAAAAATATAAAAAAATATAAAATAATGTCAGAAAATTCATAGATTATGATTTGAAAATGCTTTTTGTTCATAAATAGACCATTTGAGAGGCAAAAATATAATAAGGATAGCTTCAATAACAAGCTAAATGCCTATGAGTAGTTATCATGGTTTTTCAGACTTATGACGTCACTGTGACGTCATTGGTAGCCATTATGGTTTTAAAAACACCATCAATCGATAGAGCAAGTAAAGTTCTATAGTTCTACCAAGTTTCAAGCTTTTATCGCGTTCCAAACAAGAATTATAGGGGGCGGGCACAAGGGTAGTACAAGGGTCCAAAAAGCCCGGTAGTAATAGGGTTAAGAGTTTTTTCGATTATTAGTTTGAAATGGATGGTTCTCAATTTTTTCAGATGTTCTAAGTCGAAATTCATTCCAAGCCTACTGAAAAATCACCAAAATAGTGTTGCTCCAGCTAAATGTACCGTTTTCATACAGACTTATTTCATTGTTGAACGTGTTTTTAACTAAACTCATCTTTGAGTTGAAGAAGTCTGTGAAAATAGAGATGTTGTTAACATGGACATTTTAGGCAATTAGAGTTGTAATCTAATCTCTAGTAGCCTTAAAAAGTAGTCAATTTGATCGCTATCATCAAATCTCTCCTCTCTGGTCAGGCTGTTGCAGAGAAGGTAAAAGGGTATCAAAAGAACACTGATGCTGGAACTAAACTGAACTCCAGTAACTCGAAATACTGAGGGAAACTTCACCGTTGATGAAAGCTCGATGAAAGATACACCCACCATCCTACCCTTGGTAAGTTCCTATTGCCCATCATTCAGTCAAAGTTTAAAAGGAATGCATTTAAAGTTTAGGAAAGCTGGTAAGACTAAAAATCCAACCTTGGCATCTTCAGTCTTGAACTTAACAATTTTGAGCTTATTCAGCTAGCCAATGGTTTCATTTTTGATGAAACTGGTAATTGCTAAGGATGCGATTTTTGCGTAAAAACTAGTCTAGCTAGGAGTAACATATTCAATGTAACGGTGGTAGACCTCTACTCAAAATTTAGCCAAGAATATTTAGCCTGATCTTTTTTATGGGTCACTTTTGTCAAAGAAGGTCCTCGATTATTGACCGAATCCCATGAGAAAAGTTTTTAGAATAAAGGTAAGGGTGTGGCAATGGTCCTGAAAGTCTTGCCCGGGGCCTATTTACCTCTCCACGTTTTGAAGGCTGGCAGCGACCAATAAGAATCAAATATCAACTTCGGAAGGATATCTAGAATACTTTTTCTGAAGAAGAAATCATTAAGAACAAAGCTCAGCAGTCTCGTAGAATTTCTGATGAGAACGAAACAGTCTTTCTGTAGAAATCTGATTAAAAACAGTGGAATATTCAATCGCTAAGAGATGAAAACCAAAATAAGTCATCAGAAACAACTGCTGGATGATTTATTATGATTGTATATTTTTCAAACACGTATTGTTCAACCTTGCAGACAGCTGTCTAAATAGTAGGTTGAGTAAAAGGCTAGTTTGTTGCATTGGCTGTTGAGCATATTTCTGATTGGGAGGCTGAACACAAGAAACGATTGACCACACCCATTTCACTAAGATATAGCAACATCCATTGCATTGCCATTAGGTAATTATTAGGCAGCTCATCTCCCTGGCTAGGGGTTCCTAGTTTTCCCACATGCAGGCTATAAGGAGATATAATCATATCGATTCAGGACTTTCAGAACAATGTTCAAATTTGTGTTTAATGTAGGGTATCAAGGTTAATAACTTGTAAAATTTTATATCATTGGAGCGTGGGGGGTCTGGAGTCATGGCCCTCTTGTTCTTGAAATTCATCTTTGTGTAAGGTTTTAGGGTTGAAAAGGCTATTCTGATTCTATTTTGTTATTGTCCTTTTGAGGGTTCCTTTCTTTCCCTTAACACATTTTTTTATGAGCAAGCTCAACTCAGGCCCAGGACTGTAATTTTGTGGCTGGAAAGTAAATTTCAGGACTCATAATTGGTTAATAATTGGATGTTTTCTCACTGACGTCAGTTCTATTCAGTTGTATCATTATCCTCCAGACCTTATCTCAGAGCTTTTAGCAATGCAGGAAAAACTTGAAGGTATTCCACCCTAATCTGATTTTGGCTTGGAGGATAATTGCACATTTGAATAGATCAGACGTCACACAAACACATCCCATCCAATACTTAATTTTTTCATAGTTTTTCAAGAGATAGATTAGCAAAAGGTAAATAGATGATCTATATATCAGAGGAACCCCTGTAGTGCTAAACAACCTTTTTTCAGAAAATTGCTGATCTCTATGGGAAAAGTTTACATTTTATCTATGCTCAGTTTTCATTAAGTCTTGATGTTATCCATAGTCTTGAAAAATCACATTTTTGTTGGAAAATCTGAGTTCTTTATCCTTTAGGCTGTTCATCTTTCTGAGTACTAAAAATTACACTTTTCAAATTGCCTACTAAATAAGTAAGTTACGTAGTTTATGTTTCACATCCTTGTCTCCGAAAGACCAGATGCCTTATTTCCAGGGGCCCCTAGTTTGACTTCTCTTCCAAAAGATGGTGGAGCCAGTTATTTAGCTAACACCTCAAAGGTAACCCATTCAGATATTGACCTCAAACGACCAAGCTTAATTTCACCTGCACTTAGCAAACTGTTTAAACTGCTCAGCCACTCACCCCGCTACTTAGCTCATTCTCTGGTCCCGTGCTGAAATTCCTCGACCTTGTTTCCTGCTGAGTACTGACTTGCTTTATAAAGCACTAACTTTTAAGAAACAATGTGTTATGTGTATTCTCCAAACTGTGGAACTTGCACAGAAAACAATAGAACAATAGGATAAAACAATAGAAACTGGCTCGTGCACGGGAAAGATCTTGAAAAGAAGGGACATGCTTCTCAGACTGGTGTATTATAGTGTATTCTAGGTATATCATTATCATTATTATTATTCTTATTACCACAAGATTTAAAGATAAATTATCTAAAGGATTGGCACTTGGATGTTTATCCCTCGAAAATGATACAATTTCTATCATATCAAGTAAAGAGTTACTGTGGGTTTTCCTAATCGCCGTGTAACTGGTTAGTTCAAGCTCATTAGGTATTTGAGATAAAAAAACTGCCCAAGCCTTTCTTGAAAACATCTAGTGATACCCCTTTCAAGTCCCTGAGGTGTTTGGGTAATAAGTTATGTAGGGTACTACAATATGTCTCAACCTTTATAGCACTATAGTACCCAAGGTTGGTTCCAGGAAGTTTTCTAGGGGTGCAAGCTCATTATCAAGCATATTTTTGATAATAAAAAACCATACAACAAGGAATTTAATTTCCTACAAATTCTTGTGACATGATTTTACAGACAGACCAAATCTCAAATTTTACTGAGTAGATTGCCAAACTCAATTCTTGTGGAGGTGTCACACCTCCTAAACCCCCCCCCCCTTCCCCATAGAACTGCGCCTGATAATAACCCCAGTACTTTAATAGTTCATGTACAAAGAACAATACATTAAGGATATCATGTACACGCATTTTTTATAAGCAATTTCAGATCAAGCTCAGTACTAAAAATTGCTTAGGTAGAGGGCAAATTTGAGTACTCAAAATTGCTTAGCTTTTTATACTTGAAGATTTGTTTCTTAGAATACTATCTCAGAAGTTTTTGTACAACAATTGTCATTGTCAATAGTATCTTGTATACAAAATTCTGCCAGAGTACTGATATCCACTATGAAATACTTCTCAATAGCTGCTGCACGATTTTCATTGCCAATTGGATCAGAGCTAAAAAATTTCAAATTGCTTAGCATTTCTCTATCTAGTACTAGAATTGCTTATGTTTTTGTCTTGTTAAGTACTGACTTGCTTATAAAGTAGTTGCTTATAGTAATAATGCGTGTAATTGTAATAGTATATATATAGTAAAGATTTATACTCAAACTCACCCATGATGGGAGATTTTTGATTTGAGCGAGTGCTTTCTGCTCATTTTTCGTCACTTCAAGCAAAGACTTCATTCGTTTATCTTTTTCCTTCTGGTTCATCCTCCATAACCCGAAAATCAGCAGACCCATCAGCACCCAAACATGATGCAAGCCAGCCCAACCAACCGTCCAGATTGCCAGGGCTGCAAGAACAATTTTAGCATGATGGATAACAATGTTTTTTATCTTGTTCGGGTCGAAACCGCCCGCTTGCTTTTCGGAGCTGCCATCTTTAGGTTTGGTGTCTTGTTCAGACATTTCTCAGAGATAATCAACCGAATTGTGGTCAATCTGGCCAAGTACTTTCACACCAACGAGCAAAAAATAGGAGTTTGCTTTTTAGGCCCGCGTTAACAACAACGCCAACGGCACTTGCTTTGCCTCTCAAATGAGATCTTGATGCGGTTATTGTTCTTGAATAGCGATTCGGGAGCACATTTAATATTCCGAACAGAAAAGGACAGCTGCAACCGGCCACCAGTTTAATTTTCGTGGTTTCTGCAGGTTGCTTTGCCATTCTCATGTTTGATCAAGGAGCCATGCTGTCAACAACTTGTTTTGAAATTTTTGTTCCCGCCATTATGACAGACAATAGTCTTGTACAATAGCCAATCATTTGGCACAATCGAATCACAGCAAGACAAAAGGACATAGATTGCTGTTGTTGCTGTTATATTCTTTGATGTACACGCTTTTTTTATAAGATCAACATTTATAAGAAGCAACTAGCTGAAATTTTTCAGAATATTTTGCCATCACCCAATTATTTGAATTAAGTTTACCAATGTAAAAGCCTTTCCTCAAAAAAGTATTTCAAACACAATTTGAAGAAGAGTAGCGGATGATGAATGGGTGAAAATCATCTAAATAAATGTGCATAATTATTTTTTGAATAAGCAACACGTCATAAAGGGCTTGTTTACGTGAGCAAGTTTTCTATGAAAACCCTTAATTGACAATTTTTTGCCCGTTAGTTGAGGTCAGTTTGAGCTCATATGATATTTTTTATATGGCATGTGTACTTTTTAAAAGCTGCAATCCAGCTTTTGAAAAGCACACTACACTTCACATATGAGAAATAGTCATGTGTGAAACTTGCTCGTGTAAACACCTTGACAAGTAAACTTCACATGTTTCTTCAGACCCTCAAGATTTCTTCATTAGAGGTGGGGCAACTAACTGTTTCATCTCATATGAAATGTCCCTCTTTCAATCTTATGTTTCTTGGCTAGATTCTTTTATCAATATTGTGAGGTTAGCCTGCAAAATTGAGCAAATACCTTTGGCCAAAGTAACTGCCTTGAGAACGTAAGCTTATCAAATTAACAAGCCACTCATCCACACGAGGAAACATATTTGACAATTAGAAAATCAAACATTTTCCAATTTCCATCCACACGAACAAAAAACTTGGGAAAGAAAATTGTCATAGAAAAGTAAAACTGCTCGTGTAAACTACGCTTGCTTATGCAATCAGTTCTGGATTGACCAAAACAATAAACAACTCCAGGGCTCGATAAGATAAATTAAGCAACTAAGAACTAAACCAAGGAACTAAGCAACTATGCTGAAAGTACTTAATCTTGTTTGATCTCGCTATCTTTCATTATTAAAAGAAGCATATTTGATATTTGAAAGGTTTCTTACATGTACACATGATGAATTTAAACAGTTTGGGGTATAGGGAAATATGTTCATTTTGTTTGTTTTTCTAAACTTAAGCAATTCTTAAGCAACTTTGAGGGCTAAAATTCCGAGTCCAAGTGCACCAGTTTTAATGAATTTCTACAAAGTTGCTGTCCCACAGCTGGCTTTACATTGATATGTGTAAAGTGTTTGTGCACGGCATTATCAATACTCGATTCGCCCCTGCAACTGTCAGTGAAGACGGAGAGGGAGGGAATGCCATATAGCATACATGGCTTTCGAAAATAAAGCATTGATGGAGGACGACATAACATTGGAGATCTTCTTAGCTGAAAGAAAGTAAAAAGCAGAGAGTCATTGAATTTTTAGACTTTCCCATTCTTGTTTTGAAGGGGCAGGCATCACATAAAATATTGAAAAGTGTTCAAAAGTCATAAAATCAATTTAGAAATTGATTCGTTCCAATACAGCGTGTCCATATTAGTTTTGCAACTCCGGCTCCAAAGGCCTAGTTACGCTTCTGCTTGAATATTTCTGTAGGCTTAACTGTTCTTAAATTGTGATATACACTGATATGAATTCAGAAAGCATGGTCTAACCCGAGAATATCATATTCTCAGCAGTGGGCTACCTAAATTAAGATATTGAAGTATCCAATAAAATATATGAATTGAATAATAATCTTACAAGTCACAATTTTCAGTAAGAATGAAAAAAGTACAACACCAAGATAATGAAATATTTATAGAGTTGCAATAACAGCTGTGAAGAGCAAGGTGGAAAAATGTTTTGGCCAATCAGGGCATTTGTTTAATAATAATTCATCCAATCAAATCACTGAAAAGACAATAGTTTTTCAATTTCAATTTCAATTTCATGCGTATTCTCAGCTTTTAATTGCAATAATAAGATTTAAGTATTTAAATATAGAATACATGGTAATATAAAGTGTTATACAAAGCAAGTATTACAGAATAAATGTATCTAAAAATATTGCTGAATGACACATGGAAATAACCCATGCGGGCTTTCGAGCCATGTGCCATTTAAGATTTCAACTGCTCTATTCATATTCTAAGCGAAACACACAATCAATAAATGAAGAAGTACATTTTTTTTATAATTCATAATAATAAAGAAAAGAAAAGAAAAATCTAAATATTAACTACAAATCTATAAGTATACGGCGTTGGGATAAAATAAAAATGGGGATAAGAAATTTGGGAGGAATGCTTTGGAGACTAACTGATTGATATTTTTAGTAGTAACAGTGCACCTAATAAGTGTGACTTTAGGTACTAGTATTTCAAAATCATGAACTTTTTTAAGGCTTTAGCAAAAGACTTTTTGGTTTCTAGTTGTCGAATATTTTGGGGAATAGAATTCCACACATCTACGCCAACATTTTTGATAAAGTTTTTACCAATGTTTGTCCTGAAGCAAGTTTTTGCGAATTTTCCTGAGGTTGCATTTCTGGTGTTATAATTGTGAATATTGTTTACCTTTGTAAATAGTTTACTAAAAGTTGTTTCTAATTTACTCCTATTTATGTCATACATGAATTTAGCACATTCAAGTTTGTAACAATCTTCAAAATTTAATGTATTTAAGCATTTGAAAATGGGTTTGCTATGTTCCGTTTTACATTTAAATGTTATTAATCGAACCGCTTTCTTGAGTTTTTTATGCAATGGGCCTAGGGTTGTGCTGGAGGCACTGCCCCAGTTTAAGAGGCCATAAAGAATATTAGGAAGTACGAACGCATTATAGATATTTAATAATGTGCTTTGAGGCACAAAATGTCTTACTCTACTTAGTATACCGATGCCTTTTGATATTTTTGTATTCACATTTCACAATATGGGGCTTCCAATTCAAATTTTTATCTATCAGAACTCCAAGATATTTTGCCTCGTCTACTTCTTTTAGGGGTTCTTTATTCAACATTAGTTCAATTTTTCTAGCTAATTTCTTTTGCGAAGGACGAATTAGCAAAAAGTTGGACTTACCTTACTGAGATTTAAGGTTAGTTAATTCGCCATGAGCCAATCTGAGACATTTTCAAGTTCTTTGTTTATTGTATTTTCCAAGTTATTTATGTTTTTATCAGTAAAGAAGATACTGGTATCGTCAGCAAAAAGGTGAAAATTAAGAACTTTTGAGGAGAATCTGATATCGTTAATATATATTAGAAATAACAGAGGTCCAAGGACGCTACCTTGAGGAACTCCGTATTTTATCTGGAGATATTTTGATAATACTCCATTAATGCTAACACGCTGTGTTCGATTACTAAGGTAAGATTTGAACCAATCTTGAGCAGTTCCTCTGATGTCGTAGTAGTCTAGTTTCTTGGGGTTTCTTTATCAGAATATGGTGGTCAACAGTATCAAATGCTTTTGCAAAGTCTAAGAAGACACAGCAAGATAACTCTTTATTCTCAATCGCAGTTACTATTTTTGTAGACATATCTAAGATTGCTTGAGAAGTTGATTTTCCCTTTTGAAATCCAAATTGATACTCGTAGATAATTTTGTTTTCATCTATAAAACTTCAGGGCCGGATCTAAGGGGGGGCGTAAGGGGCGTACGCCCACCCTATTTTGGTAGAAAAACAATGCAATTAGCTTGAAAATACTCTATTTCCCTTACATTATCCTTTGATATGTGTGTTACGCCCCCCCTTTCTATGGGTGCTGGATCCGGCCCTGAACTTATTAGTCTTTTGTACATTAGTTTCTCACAGATTCTGTTGAAATATGGCAGTAATGAGATGGGCCTATAGCTGGAAACTTCATATGGTGATTTTCCCTTGTATATAGGAATTACCTTAGCATACTTAAGAAGTTTAGGATAATAGCCAGAGCTGAAAGAGGCATTAATAAGATGGGTCAGTGGAGTTAATATAGACTCTGAGCTTAATTTGATTAGTTTAGGGGGCAGATCATATGAATCTGCAAATTTATTTTCATCTAAATTATTTATCACTGATTGAACTTCATTTGAAACGACTGGAGTAACGAAAAATGATTTTGAATTTGGATTTTTTAAGTAATTACTGTAATTAGATGTTGTAGTTCCAAGTTTGTCAACAAGGTTGCTTGCTATACTGGTAAAATATCGGTTGAAGTGGTTCGCAATCATATTATCATCATTGATTATGTTATTATTCATTCTTAACTGAATTTTATCCGTGTTTTTACATTTAGATCTATTTATACGTTCGTTAATTCCTTTCCAAATTTTTTTCGAGTTATGTTTAAAATTGAAAGTTTTGAAGATTCAACAGCTCAAGAGCCGTGAAAATGGTGGAAAAACGCGAAAGCTGTGGCAAAAATAGCGTTCAGGGTTCTGTTTTTCTGCCGTAAACACGTAAACTATTTGGTACCATTCTTATATTTCTCAAATCTATGATAATTTATCTGAATTAAAAGTATTTTAAGTATGTTGCTGTGAAGGACACTGAGACATCAAGAGTATCTAAGAAACAGAAACCTGCAATTATCTGGGAGATTATATAAATGATAAAGTCAGTAATAAAACAAACATAGATAACGGGAAACAAAAGAAATGTAATTTGGCAAAGAGGCACGATTTGGAAAATCTGTCGATATTATTTGTGGCGTGACTTTCTTTGGAGGATGCTTTATCCTTTTCAGCCAAGGCAATAACGCGGATTTAGCTGATTGGCCAGTTCCTGTGATTTGGTTCTCTCTGATTGGTCAAAATCGGCCGGTAAGAAAGGCTTCAAAAGAACATCATGGCCTCGTTCACAGTTTCGTGTTCTTTTCTTGGGCCTAGTTGTCAAAAGGGTCAAGAAAATGGCGCTGCTGAAAGTCCTTATCGTTTTTCTGCTTCTTTCTTGCTGTTTATCAGAAGAAATTAAGCTAGATGAGAATGAAAGTGGAGGTAAAGAGGAGGAAACCCCAGCTTCAGAAGAAACTACCGCTACTGCAGAAGATTCGGGTGTGAAAGAGGAGAATGGAGTGCTGGTTCTAACCACCAAAAACTTTGACGAAGTTGTGAATGATAAAGACATAATTCTCGTCGAATTTTATGCTCCCTGGTAAGCTGCTTTTTATCTTCTTAATTCACTCATAGAACTAATACATTGTTTTCAAGCTGTAACTTCTTACTTTGTTTAGCCTGAACAACTGAGAAACAAACTTGCACTTACCCCTAACCTTATCTCGCTACAGAAACCAATTACAAGCTAGCCACCCTACAACAGTGCTAGATCTCCAAATTGAATCTGAAGGTGTACACTCTTTTTTTATAAGAACAATTTTTTAAGAACATGAGCCTCAAATTTTGCCAAAACTTAAGAACAAGCTAAGAACAAACCGAGGCTGACCATTTCAACGTTAATATAACAGTTGTATGAAATAACCCCGAGACTTACAAATAATTACAAAATAAGTAGATTGGCAGAAGACAGATATATGAGATGGCCAAAAGAGTCCACGATTGTACCAATTTACACAACTGATAGCAAAAACAGGCTTCCCAATCATTATAAAGTAAGAACAATTTGAGAACCTTTCAGGCTGAAAATAGAGGAATATTTAAGAACAGCCAGCCTCAAATCAAATTTACTGGTTCTTATAAAAAAAGAGTGTAATTAAACAAGATCTTTGGTGCAGAACAAAGTTTGAATTTGAATTTGGCCCAGATATATTAGATTTGCCCAATTTAAAGTCTAATTTTGGTGCAGAAAAATCTTAGCAGAAAAATATTTTTGGTTCATATGGAAACTCAGATTCACCATGGGTAGTACTTAGGTTTCCCCATCAAAGAAGCTTATCTTCTGATAAAGGGCTAAAGAATTTCAAGAATCATTGCAGGCCAGCCTCTGATGACCCCCCTCCCCCCTCTTAGATCCACCACTGAAACCATGTGTTTTAATGTAAGAAATCTTGTGACCACGCAATTGATAAGGAACTTGTAACATCAGGACGTATTAATAAAGCTGGAAATGATTACATGAAAAATCTACCTTTGAATGTTGCTATTTCAAAGCTTTACACAACTACATTTTTATAAGAAAGTACTTTATAAGAAAGTAGTACTTGATTCATCAAAATTCAAGAAAGTTATGTACTAGACTTAGCAAACCTAAGACGGTTTAAAAATTCATTTTTACCAAGTTTAGCCAAAATTATTAATTATATCGGAAAAATTATGAATACATTCTGATCAATTAGACTTAGCAAAAATATTCAATAAGAAATATTGATACTGAAATCTGCAAATTGCTGAAAAAGTTTTCATTTGTTTTTTTTTATAATAAGATGTGTAATCAATCTTATGGTAATTCACATAAAATAGTCCCCATATCACACTGTGCCCAGCCATGGAAAAAAACCTATTTTTTGACTTTCAAATTGAAGCTCAATTCTTAGTTTTAATGAAAGAGGATATGATTAACTTTTGAAGAAAAAAAAAATTTAGGTCAATAACTCGAGTTAAACCGATTTTATGACCTTTTGAAGTTGCTGATTTGTTGGGAAAATTATTTTCTTATTTCAAAGCCTCGTGAAATTGACAACAATTACTAAAATGGCCCAGAAAGCAGTCAAACTCAAACAACTGTAACTTTAGAACCACTCCAGCTATTATTGCAAACAAGGGTTCAAAAGAAAGGTAATTGTATAGGCTTAAATGTTCATTAAGAATAATTTCTTGTGATAATCCCAGTTTCGCAAACCTCTAACTCAATCCTCGACTGATTTTAAGCTAAGAAAAGTGAAAATATTCTTACAATTTCAACTAAATTTCAATATTTGAGAGAGAATTTACTTTTTTGCCGCAAAATGTCGCCAAGAAACCCTTTTGATTTTGTAACTACAACATGTAGTGAAGCAGAATTTGTATAGATTGCATTGCCTGACTTTGCCTGAAAATACGAAATTGGATTACTAATAGTTGATCATCCACTTAAAAACATGCGAAAAAATTTGTAATTTCACTAAATTCAGAGATATTTAACCAACTATTACTTTTGAACCATTCAGGCTATCATTGTAAGTAAAGACTCAAAAGAAAGGTAATAATGTAGGCTGTTTTTTCATTGGAAATAGTTGAAATAAAACGCAAATCATAGGTAAAAAACCTAGAAATAACAGGACTGTATAATCGACTTTTCTTTGCTCAGAACTGAATAGTAGTTTATTGGATATGATCTTGTAGTATGTCCATAGCTTTCACACCGACTGCACTGATCAATGTTTTTCTTAGATCGCTTTTTATTAACATATGGGTGAAAATATCCAGTGCATTTAAGCGAAAAGAGCATTGCCGAGCCCTAGCTGCAGGGCCTGATTTGTAGGTTCAATATAGGAAATATTTCTTTCCTCAATATTACCCCAAGTGGCTTTCATCTCATCAACAGTTTTCCCCAAGTTAAAGCCTTGGAGAATACATGTTATATCATTGCCTTGATTTTTCGTTACTTTGCAGTAGTGGCAAAAACTCCCGGAATCAACTTGAATGATTTTTAAAATTTTGCCGTCAATCACCGAGAGTCCACTGTCTTCTGGAAGGTCTATCTCGATATCACTAATATTGAATTTAGATGGAGTTTCCATATTATGTGCAGCATCTATATAGGAATCAAAATGTTCTAAAACACTCTGTCTGTTATCTTTTTCTCTGAGGAGACACAAAGGACGACAAACCAGTACAGAGTTCGTAGCTTGTTTTACCAAATAACTTTCTCATTCAAAGTAACCGATAGAGGACACCAAAAAGTGCCTATGTAACTAGTCTCACAGTTTTGTCGATCATTATCATTTCCAGGTTCATCATTTTCAGCGAGTTGGTGACATATTTGATGAGACCCAGAACCATCTATACCAAACTTAGCATCAATATGAACTCGATCATTCGGCTTTAAAGGAGGACTACTTAACGCTATAAGAAACCTTACTTTATCCACAATCAAGACACTTAGTCGTTTCCTGGGCCTTCCACCAATATCTATATCAACTGGTTTGGCAAACGAAAAATCAAAAGTCTCTTTTCTCCAATTTGTTTTACTTGATTGACTATTTTGGAAAGCCTTTACTTTTACCTTTCAAATGAACCCTTTATGTTTTTCTAAATTTGATTTGAACCCAAGTTATGCTCGTCTTTTAGATTTGAGCCATTAATGCCCATATAAAGAAATTTGTTACCAGACCCCTAGTTTTTAAATCGTGTGAATTCTTTTGCTATTTCTAGAAAGCCTCTACTCTTACCTTTCAATTGAGTCTTTAGCCATGTCTCAAACGTGATTAAAACCCAAGTTATGCCCTTTTTTGAGATTTGGGCCTCTAATGCCCATATAAGGAAATCTCTTACCAAGCCCCAAATTCTGAATATTTTTCAACTATTTACTTATCTTTAAAGAGCCCATGTTACCATCGTTCAAAAAAGTTATTAACCGATTTCTTAACAATGTTTAAACCCAAGTTATCCTTGTTTTTCAAGAAAATCCCAATAATGACCAAATAAGGAAATTCGTTCCCAGGCTCCCAATCGCGATCATTTTTAATTTTGTTTGCCATTTTCGAAAAGCTTTTGTTTTAACCTTTGTGATGAGCCCTTGACCTTTATGTTCAGGGTAGTATATCGAAAGTTATGAGGTTTTTTCCATAATTTTTGATTCTGGGCACACTGTGCATATGCCGTGGCATAACCACCACATCACATTTATTTGAAGTGTCTTTTACATAGAACGAAAAAGGAAAACTGCCTTTAAAGATTTGATCAAAATGTAGTTTAGAATATGATGTTTAACAAAGCATTGAGCCCCTAGAATCCATTAACATTTTCATCCCATTACAGGTGTGGTCACTGCAAGACTCTTGCCCCTATTTATGAAAAAGCTGCTCAGAAGATGGCCAAAGAATCTCCGCCTGTGCCATTTGCAAAAGTTGATGCCACCGCTGAATCAGAACTTGGCTCCCGTTTTGAGGTTCAAGGTTACCCAACAATGAAAATTCTCAGAAAAGGAAAAGCTTTTGATTACGATGGTCCCAGAGACGAAGAAGGTATGCAGTTTTCAATTTGTAATTAATTTCATTTATACACCACATAGAACTGTCTAGTTGGTCAAAATGGAGTAAAAAACTTTAAAAAGGATGCAAACCATCACAGATATTCTCTGGATTATGCTCTTAATGTATATCTCCATTACTTACTCTCATAGGTGTTTTGAATTTGAAGCAGGAATATTCTGATTAATCTATTTATTTTGAAACCAACGTCCAGGGGTCGACAAAGTCAGGACAATCAGGACCGGCGGTCGCAGGCACATATAATTTTCCTGCAGGCACATTTGGATTTGTTTTCTTATCGAGCATGCACAGGCATATACTCCCACAATCAACATTCAGATTCTACAAGCCCATTTTCCACAGGCACACAAAGAAGCGAACCACGGTTGCAGGCACAAAATAAAGTTTTCGACCCCTGCCAACGCCATTATAAATATGAAATCTGTTATTTCATCGATGGATTTTCTATTACCAATAAGGAGTGCAAGTACAATAGTTTATTAAGGAGGCTTACTTTTGTTGAGTTAAATGTTTTTTGCTTATCTATAATGTTATATGATTATCTAAAATCATTAAATTCATTGGCAATGTCAGGAATCATAAAATACATGAAAGAGCAATCTGACCCTGACTGGAAACCAGCCCCAGAGCAAGTCATCACCTTGACCAAAGAAAACTTCCATGAACTAACACAGAAAGAAGAGTTGATGCTGGTTGAATTCTACGCTCCATGGTACGCAAATTCCTTCCTCTTTTATTTCACTGCATCTATGATTGATTTTTTTTAATACACTTGATGTTACATTTGTACCTAAACATTTCTTCCCATTCTTTCCCTTTGCAAGTTGAATGCATCCATTACGTGATATTTTGCAAAATAAATGAAGTATTTATCTAAATGTGTGGCTTTGGTAAGAGGCTGGCCTAGGAGATTAGATACACCAAATTGATCTCCCCGTTCCTCCCCTTATAGCGTTTTCCATGTATCCATATTGATAAATTCCGAAATAAAATTGATACATTTGATGCTTTTTTATCTAAAGGTGTGGTCATTGTAAGAGGCTTGCTCCGGAATATGAAAAAGCTGCTGGCATTCTGAAAAAGAGAGATGTGCCAATTCTACTTGGAAAAGTCGATGCTACTAAAGAACCAGATCTTGCTAAAGAATTTGATGTTACAGGCTATCCAACGTTGAAAGTTTTTAGGAAGGGAAAACACTCTGAATACAAAGGAGGAAGAGATCAACCTGGTCAGTCCATGCTTTTTTCAATATAAATGTAGTTGTATTTTATACGGGGGTTTATCTGGGGGGGTGGGACTCTCATCTTGTTTAAAATTGTAATCTACCTAGTTTAGTTGGAGAAGGGATCAAGCAGACAGGAAAGTTTTTCACCTCTATGAACAGCAAAGATTTTTGTGAAAGCTTCCTGCTAAAATTGACGATTGATTGTAATTATTATGATTTGCATGGACAAAGAAAACTGTTGGACACTTTTTAAATCCCTTTTATTGATTTGATATTGCAGGGATAGTTTCTTATATGGAAGGTCAAGTAGGCCCAAGCTCCAAGCTGCAGCAATCTCTGAAAGAAGTGAAAAAATTCATGAAAGAAGCAACTGAGGACTTTGTTGTTCTTGGTGTTTTTAAAGATGAAACCGATCCAATGTATGTCACGTTTCTGGAAGCTAACAACGATCTCCGAGACGATTATGTGTTTGGACACACGTTTGATCAAAAGACAAAATCTTTGCTTGGAGTTAAAGAAAGCTGCATTCTTGTCATCCATCCTAGCCATCTCATATCCAGCTATGAACCTAAATTTAGGGAGTTTAAAGTGAGTGATAATTTATTTCTCTTGAATCATACAAAGCAGTCCAGAAAAAGGTTGCCTCTATATTCATAGTAGGCCGCTATTGTACCTGATACACCCAATTAGGTATACTAGTGGGCTAACTCGATGAAATAATCACTATCCTAAACAAAGCCAAGTTTTTGTAGGGCTAACAATTTTTGTGCTTGATTTCTATCAAAGCTATTGGAGATATTTTGTTGTTTTTACCCTCAATCGTTTTAGATTTCTCAAATAAAAATTTTCTTTAATGTCTTCATGACATTGTAACTATCCCAATAAGACAGAAGGGGGACAGCTTTCTTAATGTGGGATTTTGTTTTTTAGAAGATAATAGATATTCAAAACCAAAGTGCTTCCAAGAATACCAAATAAACGAAATAGCCAAGAGTAGATATTGTGGATTATTCATATGAAGAGGGTTTCAGTACCTAATGCTATATATGACCCAAATTAGTTGGAGCAAGATGTGGAAACCATATTAATTTCCAAATTCTAATATGTCTGATTATTGCTTATCTTGTTGCGACGTTAATTTTTCTTTTCTTTCCAAGGATTCTGCTGCAAAACCAGACGATATTGTGAAGTTTTATGAAAAACATTCCGCTCCACTCGTTGGACATATCCAGTCACATACTGAGAAACGATTCACTAAACGTCCACTTGTTGTTGTTTATTATGACGTCAATTTCAGCCACGAATATGCATCCAGTAAGTCCCACTATTGTTTATTACACTTGCAATCTGCTCAAAGGCATTTTCAAAGACATATTGGCCGCATTTTCCCAAAAAATCTACAAGGGGATCTAATGGCAACATCATTAGAGTTGATAATTAATTGATATGAATGGTATGATATGAAATATGAATGGTATTCTAAGCATTCTGGGGTACTATTCCAAGAGTTGATGACCACACCTATTTTCAATATTCGCAAACGGATACTGGTGCTCGCACCTGGCAGCCTTGGTTATCAACTTAATGTTGTATTACTTATCTTACTTGTATTTATGAAGATAGGTAAGCATCGCTTCTCTTCGAGCGTGTAGGTTGCTTGTTTTCATATGATATTTTGCGCACATTAATTTGTATTCTACAAACAACATTGAATTGAATTGTCTTTGTTTAGTGACGCAATACTGGAGGAAGAAGGTGGTTGAGGTGGCTCAAGCACACCCTGATATTCAGTTTGCAGTCGGAGATGAAGAGTCTTATGCCGACAAGCTCAAAGAACTTGGCTTGGCTGAGTCTGGCGAGGACATCAATGTTGCCTTCTTTGATGCTAAAGGCCGCAAATATGCAATGCAGGATGAATTCAGTGAAGACAGCCTTACGGAGTTCATCGAATCCTGTCTCAATGGTATGTATTTGGATTGTGAAATAAACCAGGGATAGAAAAAATATCCCTGTATGAGAACCCTCTTTCCCAAAAATAGGTTTGAATCCCATAAAGACGACCAAAACATTATATGCAAGTAAACCATTAGCTTTTGAAACGAATAGGTAACTTAGATGATAGGTTAGTTATCAGTGAACAATAATCAAATCACAAATCTTAAGCCAAACTTTTGAATTACATGATATTCACACAGTAGCACACAACACCTTATAGATTATCCTCATTATTTTCATTTCTTGGATTAGGGTCAGTTTAGTAGGGCTGAGTGGGGCTAGGATATTTATGTATCTCTCAGGGGTATGGCAAGGACCTGTCAACATTTTGGAAGACTGGAGTCATTGCTTACCACATACCCACATGCTACGCATACCCCTTCTACAATGCACAGATGTCTGAATAACTTATTTTGTATTTCAAGGTGAGATAAAGCCAGTCCTCAAGTCTGCTCCAGTGCCAAAGAACAACAAGGGACCAGTGAAAGTTGTGGTCGGTGACAACTTCGAAAGCATCGTAATGGACGAATCCAAAGACGTCCTTATAGAATTCTACGCCCCATGGTGCGGACACTGCAAATCTCTGGAACCTATTTACAAAAAACTTGGCCAGAAATACAAGAACGAGAAGAATTTGGTCATTGCAAAGATTGATGCTACTGCCAATGACTTCCCCCCGGAATACCCTGCTGAAGGCTTCCCCACTATTTATTTCGCACCCCCCGGCAAAAAGACCAGTCCATTGAAGTTTGATGGGGAAAGAACCTTGGAGGGATTCTCTAAATATTTGGAAGAGCGAGCCACGGTGTCTTTAAAGAAACACAAGGACGAGCTATAATTATACGAATTTACGACTCAGAGATGCAAACAAGAGTGCTATGGTTTTTCTCATTCCAAGAGAAGTTACCTGTCTAACTGTAAAAATGTCTGATGGAAATCAGCTATAGTTAAAATTGGATATATATTTGGTTATTTCCTAAAATTTTGATAGAGTTCCAGCTTCGGATATGAACACTACGCTAATTTCATGTATTTGTTTGAAAAATATTTGCTTTCAGCATTGCTCTCAACTCGACTAGGTTAATGATTTATTTCAAATATTTAGCTATGTCCTTAGAAATATTTTAAAGAACATTATATTTCGGATAGATTTTTTGGAAAACCGAGTTTGTAAGGATAAAAATTGTGCAAAATAAACCAAGAAAGATGTTTATAGGGATATATGAATGATTCTTCCTAAGAAAACTTTGTACTTGCGCTGCTAGAAGTGAGAAAATATTGCATAGAATTTCAACCAGAGTAAGGTGCTGTTAATTGCATTGCGAATCTAGGGAAATAATCATTGATGTGCTGTATGCCCCAACAGCATGCTTTTAAGAGGAAGACTAGTAGCTCAACTTATGCTTAACACATGTAGTTCCTTATGCCTTCTCTATTTCCTGATGTTGAATGGGATATCTGTTTATTCTCGTAGACCCAGAAATGTATTTTAAATGGATCAAATACTAGACTACTCCCTATTTTCAATCATTAGTTACTTTACTCCGTTCTCTGAGCTTCGTGATAGTTTCATCACTGCAACATCGTAAAAGTGCCTCTCGAGAATAATTTACCACCCTGTCTACAAAGGCTTGCCCAAGAGCCTGGTCTTTGTGCCTAATCTTCTAGAACAGCCTTGAGCACATGAGATTCTCCACAACTATAATCTAAACTTATACTAGATTTTAGAACCTCCTAAGAAACTTCGACTTCTAAAATTCTAAACATTAAAGAAACTTTTATTACTGGGCTTGGTTTTTAGGTTCTTTCCACAAACAAATAGTTGCATTGTAAACAAACTTATGAAAACAATGCATCCCTATGTTTATCTGTGCTATTAAGCGCTAACTTGCCCACAACGTTAGATAAAATAAACTACAAGAAAGGACTTTACAAGAAACTATGTCATAATTAATATAATTCCAGGCTTATCTTCCATGATGGTTTGAACTGCTCTGCCCTGCACAGCCAAACATTCTACGGAACTGTACCGTGCCCAAGGAAAGACAGAAACTTCTTTGTGGGACTCCAGTTGATTTATTTACGTTATCTTTCGTTTGATTGTCGGATTTTCCGTTATCATTTTTGAGATTTGAGCACCATTTCTAGGTTCTTTGTAGTTCATGCCACACCCTAGTAGTGGGTCACTGCCCGTCTATATAGGTGGGCTTCTCGTTGAGAAAAACAGATCGCTTCGTGTTATATGGAGCTGTCATAAACTTTAGGTTAGAGGGCTCAGAGACCACGACGGCAACGCCCGGGGAAGTTTCGAAGTTTATGGTGATGTACTCAAGATGCAGAGAATCGCAACTGCTGAAAGGAACGTTAGAACTAGGGGAAAACTGATTTACATGATTTAAAAAGAGAATGTAGTGCCTTCTTTACTTTCCCAAACTCACCCACGGGAACGTTAGTGTACTTCTGTCGAGAGTGTTCAGAACTGTGGGGCGTATTATCAGTACATTTGAGTTGTTTTAGTATTATGGAGGAAAATCATTATTACTATTGGCGAGGGTGGTACCATCGGTACTGCAGATAATATTCAGCATTGTTGAGGGAAACCACTTACACTTTGGGTTTTACCTCCACATTACTGATGATACCCCCACAGTACTGAACACCCTGCACAGCACTGATGATACCCCCACAGTACTAGACAACCTCCACAGCACTGATGATACCCCCACAGCACTGAACACCCTCCACAGCACTGATGATATCCCCACAGTACTAGACAACCTCCACAGCACTGATGATACCCCCACAGCACTGAACACCCTCCACAGCACTGATGATATCCCCACAGTACTAGACAACCTCCACAGCACTGATGATACCCCCACAGTACTAGACAACCTCCACAGCACTGATGATACCCCCACAGCACTGAACACCCTCCACAGCACTGATGATATCCCCACAGTACTAGACAACCTCCACAGCACTGATGATACCCCCACAGTACTGAACACCCTGCACAGCACTGATGATACCCCCACAGTACTAGACAACCTCCACAGCACTGATGATACCCCCACAGTACTGAACACCCTGCACAGCACTGATGATACCCCCACAGTACTAGACAACCTCCACAGCACTGATGATACCCCCACAGTACTGAACACCCTCCACAGCACTGATGATACCCCCACAGTACTGAACACCCTCCACAACAGACATTCCCAGGGTAAAATTGCCCTCAGATGAGATACATCATGATTCTGTGTCAATGAAAGGAATCGAGTGTTTTTAAACATCTTGTTTTTGTAAAGAGAACAATAGTTTCTTAACTCCTTTGGTTCACACAAAATCTCCTACCAAAGTTTCTTTTGAAAATCTGGCCGCACGGTTTATTATAAAAGGTTAATTATAAAAAATGAGTGATAAACTAGGATTTTCCAGTAACAAGCACGAACTTCAAGGTGGATTAATAACAACAAATTAACTCGATTTATTTTTTCTTATCGTATTATATGCAAACTACAGCCACTACTACATCTGAATATGGCATAAACTATATTTACTCAATACTGACTTATAATACAACTATTTACAACAAATTCGTGGTCAAATTCTTTGCTACAGTATAGTGAAGAAGTTGACGCTGCATCGACCATGCTCGATACGATGGGGTTACACTGTGCCGGACTGCTATCGGAGCAGAGTGATAGTGGAGTGATTTTCACTCTGGAGTTAAGTTTTATGTATTAAAAATTAAAGTTGAATTTCATACCACTTCTAGAGCGGAGTGATAGTCACTCCGATAATCGTAGCGTTGTGTACCAGATTGATGCGGAGAAGTATAACTGCAAGCTCTTCCCGATATGAAAGTCACCCCCCTCTGATAGCATTCAGGTATGGTTTAACTCCAGCTTAAGAAAGGGGTATTGCCATGAATGGATCGAGTTGGCATCATTTACTTATATAACAACAAGAGTGAATTCTATGTGCCAAGTGCCTTGAACGATTTCCCCACGACCTTACGCGATAATCTGGGTTGAATGTTATTGTTGTCAATCTATTTTAAAATGAAAGTTCTCATTGTAATTCTTTTCTTTTATAGAGACATGAAACCGAGGAAAGCAACCTTCAATCCCAAAGTTTTATACTTTTTCATCAGGTATGCAATATTTCTATTTACTTCTTTTGAGAATTTCATGCGAGTTTCCAAAAGGTTGTGTTGCTGTAGTCTAGCAATGCTTCAAAAATCAAATGACTTGAGTGAATTTATTTTCAGTGATTGAAAATACAACCACCTCAAAATTTAAAAGCAATTCAGGGGGCCCCTTACATGAAGCTTTGTAGTCATTATCGTCATAACAAAGTAATACACGTAAATGAGGCAAAATCAATCACATGTTATATTACTAGAGGTTCTAACCATAATTCTTCTTCCAGCGAAATTCTGTAATATCATCAGTTTTATGACCTTCTCTTTATAGAGAAACGAACACATTTCACTAGGTATTCATTGTTCATGGATTGGTACAGGGAAAGTTCTCGTTGTGACCTTCAGCCTCGTTCTAGCTTTACCTGCGAGCAAATCGTCGTAGCGCACATGTTTTCGAGAGGTGCATCTCAGGCAATGAATATGATGCCAGTTACTAGGCCAACCGAAATTCGATATTTATTATGGCCTCTCTTTGGTTGCAGACTGCCAATTCCCCAAATTAAGCCTGCCTCTGTTCTGTGAAGATTGATCGCCTCTCTTTAGTTTGAGACTGCCTCGTTCCAGATTCAGTCTGTCTCTTTTCGGAGATACGTAGCCTCTCTTCATGTTCAGACTGGCTCGCTTCGAACTCTTCTGGTTCATCGTCGGATAGCGGTGGCTCTTGTAGCATTGAATCTGAATCTCGTGGTCTCCTTAGCCATTTGCGGGAAAGCTCGAAAAACGAAGGTCTCCGATAATTTGAGCGGTAGCTAGGCCTTGTGATTGTACATCCGGGATCGTCTCCGAAGTTGCCATGAATTGCTCGATTTCGGCCACTCATGGGTGATAGTTCTCTCGTTGCAAATGTCTGAGGTAGACGATTTTTCACCTCCTGCAAAAAATTTAGTTCAACTTCAATAAAAGTATGAATTTCCTAGTTCTCAAAACTTTTTAGGGTATGTTTGGAGGGTTCGGGTAACGTGTTTATCGATGAAAGGAAACTGCTCATGTTAGCATTCTCAGACTCAATGAAAGCCAAGAATTTTGAGCGCATTTCACAAGCGCAGGGTGATAGCCTTTTGGTAGATGTACTTTGGTAGGATGTCAAATAAGAAGCAAAGCATGAACCCAACCAGCCTCGAAGTACAGAAAATCAGTCTCCTTCCTTGCTTTAATTCTTTAACTCGATGAGCACATTCATAGATATTTGAAATGATAAAGAGGTAGGTAGGGATATCATATGTTGGAAAGTAAATTGAACTACTAGACTGAAAGAGGGTGCGCTGTCACCAAGTCTGAGCTGTGGCTGGATAATCCTAGCGAGGGTCTGAGGGTAGGGTATTCGAGGTTATAGGTGTAAAATCAGCTACCATATAGAAGAAGAGAGTCCTATCACCACGTATAGGTTGTGGCTGGGTTATTTCTATGAGAGTCTAAGGGTGGAATATCATAGCTTATCGGTGTAATATTAGCTACCACATCCAAGGAGAGAGCGCTGTCACTAAGTAAAGGTTTGGATTCGGTGATCTCAACAAGGGTTAGGTGGTACGTCATCAGCGTAAAATCAACCACCACAACCAATGACCGTGGTTTGTGATGGGTCGGTTTAGTTCAATTACACACGAAACCGCCCTAAGATATCAGTTCACGTTCCTTGACTGAAATAAAAGTTGAGAAGAATTGTGAAAATCTATCGATATGATTTGCGTGAACGAAAATGACCCGAGCAAGACTTGAACCCACGACCTTTATACAAATACTGTAGTGTGTAACTACAAAGGTACTCGAATAGCCATAAGAACTCCTAAATAGCTAGTAGGATTGGAATGCTTCGGCTCTAGCTGCCCAAGTGTCCTAATTACTCAGTTATACAGCACCTCAGTTCAAATCCAGACGTTTTAGGTTCGAGTCCTCCTCGTGTCATATTCATTCACACAAAGTATCTCGATTGAAATACAATTGTTCTAGTTGCCTAAAAGTTTTCCATTCCAATAGTAAAATTGCTTGTCTTTTGCATCACCGAGCACTGGCTTTTTTCTTGTACAGCAGTTATATATAGATGCATGTAGCAAAGTGACTGCTGCGAAGGAAAGTTTGATACAAAGAAGAAAGTTGTTACGCAGAGTGGCATGCAAAGGATGAGTAGGAAAACAATCTTTAAATGTTGCTTGAAAAACATATTTTGCTACTTAGTCTCTCCGCCTGTACCTCTGTTGAGGATGAAATTTCTCCTTCGCAATAAACTGTTGCCTCGCAGCACAGATTTGCTGAAAATAGACCTTCGAGTCACAAAATGAACACTACCTTACCTTATAAACTTCCCTCATTTTTCTTGCTACCCCTGTCTGATTTTTCTGTAACCAAATGTTGTCTCGTTGAATCCAATACTTAGTGAAGTCTCTATTCCACGTGTAGCTCTTCTTCGTTGTCGATGCGTACACAGAAATCCTTTTGAAAATGTCTTCGTTTCGCGCTCTCAGGTCTCGAATACGATCTAGAAGATGCCCGGCGTAGTTCTGGTCCGCAATTATGGTTATCCATGATGCATTGCAATTCTTAAGAGCCTCCAGTAGTTGTCGGACTTTGAGAATCTCGGTTCCGTCTGCGATTCCGTCTCGGTTTCGATCCCACAACAGCATGTTGCCATTCATCATAGTAGGTCCGTTCAGATAGAGGAGGAAGGTGTCGATACATCGAGTGGATATTCTGCAAATATCAG
Source organism: Pelagia noctiluca (assembly GCA_963924455.1). Lineage (NCBI taxonomy): Eukaryota > Metazoa > Cnidaria > Scyphozoa > Semaeostomeae > Pelagiidae > Pelagia > Pelagia noctiluca. Next base: position 2,040,819 of record OZ004315.1, on the reverse strand, counting down.
TGATATGACTGAGGATACCCCCGGCTTCAGTTGCTGGCACAGTGTCTTTGGTTTTCTTGTTCTTGTCAACTGAGGGAAAACAATGAACATCTTATTCTTACTTGAAACATTTTAGGGGGTAAACGTTGCAAAGGACCATCTTAACCGCTCACTCGGTTGCTTTGTATACAGTAGGGGAGCAACTGTAGTAAGAATTGGTCTTATTAACTCGTTCGTTTCTTAAGTGTACAATGCAAGCATTATTTCCAACGCATCATTCGCTTCCTTTCTGGTTGGCCTATTTGGATCTACCTCTGGGTATAACGAATTGTTAAGTTTCATTTTCGCCCTTTTTCTCACGTACTGCTCTGATGAGTGTTAGACGCAAAGCTTTTATTTAGCAGTTATTGTGCTTTGCCGAATTTCTTCGCCAGCCTCAGATATAGATATTCGAAAACACAGGGCTTAAGGAAATAGCAAATTTAGAGATTTTACAAAATAGTCCTAAATAGAGATTGTGTCAATTGTTCCATTGGGGAATGGTCCAATTAGGTTGCCCAAGAAGGTGCTATAGATACATGATACCTTAAATATGAAATATATGCCAACCAGGTCTTATAAAGGGCTTCAGACTGCGAAGGGTAGATTTTGCTGAGGCCTTAAAAAGTCCCTGCTTTGGTTTAGGCTGGGAAAAGCTCACACGGCTGGATGATAACTTAGTTGAGCTGCGGAATCCCCAAATAGAGCTGTGGTTATTTCCAACAACATTCGCTGGCGTTAAAGAAAAGCGGAGCCTTTGGTAAAGTCCGTCATTACGGAGGAGCGGATCCTCGACTGTGCAGCGAGACTAAGTTGTAGGCTCTAGCAGCTTTGATGTGGCAGAATTAACCCTCTGAACTGCAAAGATGCGGACTTGTTTACAGCCATCTTGACAACTCGAGTCGATAAGAATCGCTGCTCGCCTTCGGTGAGGCGTTCGGAGGGCTTTTACGTGATTACGCAGAGGTTTAATAAATGCGATTCTTTGCGTGTGGTTTCTCAGATCTCCGCGATGCTGATTGGAAAGAGCAAATTGCATACGATGTTTTAAGAGCGAACTGATTTCAGCTTTAAAGCGGTGCTTGCGTCGCGAGGGTCTAATTAAACAATTCTTCATTTGAGATGCTTAATGTAGTTAGAGAGTACAGGTGGCAATATGCTCTTAAATCCAATTTTCTTAACAACACTCACGAAACTGCGTCTTCTGTCCAAAGTTGTTTGTCAACACTAGTATAGTACTGTACGAATACCCTGCTCTCTTAACCCACCAATGGTTAGCCCGAGTTCTAGGCATTTTGCGAATCCTCAACTCTTGTGCATGTTTGGAGCGTAGTAAGTAAAACATTGAAGGAGAAGAAATGGAAAGGCAACGAGTTGAAAATGAGTTGAAATGAGTTTGAACGAGTTGGAAGGATAAGAAAACGGTCAGAAGCGAGTATAACCGAGTTGGAACGAGTTGAAACCTAATGAGTGGATGTATACCTAATTCAAACCTTCTTGTTTCCTAGTTATTTCCTCGTTTCTTCTCGTCTCCCACCTGTTTCTACTCGTTTGCTTTCAGTTTTCCTCTCATTTCGCGAATCCTCAACTCTTGTGCATGTTTGGAGCTTAAGTAAAACACGAAAGGAGAAGAAATGGAAAGGCAACGAGTAGAAAATGAGTTGGAACGAATAGGAACGGACAGGAACGAGTAGGAAACAGTCAGAAGCGAGTATAACCGAGTTGGAACGAGTTGAAACGGTTAGAAAAAAGTAGGAATGATGCAGTGGTTGCTGGAAGGACTTACTCTATCCCTTCCGTAATAAACTTCTGTACCCAATACCAACCTTCTCGTTTCTTAGTTATTTCCACTCGTTCCCTCGCACTCGTTTCTACTCGTCTCCTACCCGTTTCTACTCGTTTGCTTTCAGTTTTCCTCGCGTTTTCTACTCTTATGAACTGAACAGAGCGTTTGGTTTCTGAAGGTTCCTTGTTCAAGTCCACTCAGAGATGAAATTGGTATTCAACTAATAAATGATTTTTTATCAAGATAATGTCGCTTCGATATTAAAAGACCAAGTATTCGAAAAACGAAAAAGCTGTACTATCAGAGGCGTGCAGTGCCCAAAGCCAACGCTGCTTTCGATATTGTTTGGTACATCTAATAAAAAACATGCACAAATTAAAAGATTTTCACTGCACGCAAATTAACCACCTCCCCCAGCATGTACGTCACTGCATGGATAGATATTGCTGTTTGAGTACGATTTCGACGGGGACCGCAAGAGTACAAAGCCAATGTGGGCTCACTAATGCGGAACAAAGTTTGTCCTAAGTTAATTTCTTGATCTGAATTTTAATAAAGAAGAGGAAATAAGAGAGGGAAATCGCAATTGATCTAGAAATTAATATATATGGGCAAATTGCTGTTTTGGCTTTGAGAATTAGTTGATAAATTTTACATCGTTAAAAAACAAAGAGATCTCCCCGAACTTTACAGCATTACACCGAGAATAAAAACACTGAATAATTAAATGGAACGAGATTATAATTTCGCGATGGAATCACGCGAGTTTAATAACATTAGTAAATAATTGGAAGTTTAGGAATAAGAAAACGACAACAAAATTCGTGTTGTCAATGAACCTGTTATTAGAATTTCATTTTCTTATATCGCATTCCGAGGCATTAAAACTGCGCATAGAAATCGGTGCGTCTTCAATCTAGCCGTGTGTGCGCAGACTAGAGAAGCGGGCTGTCTAAGGCCGCTGCGATTCTTGTTGTTCGGGTTTATTTTGCCATCGAAACACGTAAATGGAATTTTAATCTCGCATATGAGCAGTTGATTAGCGGTGAAATTGTTTTTAATTTCTAGCTCTCGGGCACCTTTATGAATAACGAACTAACAATTATTTAGTTGAACTATAAAGATCGCAAGTTCTTAAAGCCTCACTTCAAAGGAATTAGACGGAGTTGATAGGGAGCCGTCCGCGTATTTCGCCAGCTGAATATTGGATGGTTGTCGTTGTTGATTACCACGAGCAGGTCATTAGTATATTGAGCTAGCGTAATTGGAGTGCAGAGCCAAGCCGCTTTTCCGCTAGGCGACTTTGCTTGTGCAATGCAGATCTATAGAGAAGAGTTCAATTGTTTACTATACAATCTTGATGATTGGCTATTTCTCACTATATCAATCATTCACCTCCTCTCTGATTGGCCAATATCCTTTCAACCTCAGGGTATTATATTTGGTTAGGTTTCGTTTTCGTTCTCTTTCTGCTTCTGGCCTACTACTCTGATGATTTTTAGACTGAAAGCTTTAAGTGGTTATATGTTCGATCCTTCTTTCTTTCCTCAAGTTCTGTGCCGATCGAAGGTTGTGGTAAACAATACACTAATGCACTGAAACTTTCAAATGTACGGAAGATCCTGAAAAACACTGAAAGAATGCATCAGAGATTTCTGAGAAACTTATAAGAGGGAGCACGGGCATACTTCAATATATTTGATACTGGATCATATTTGTGGACAATTTGGCTCATGTGGATCATTTAGCTCATATGGATAATTTGGCCCATAAGGTTGAATTTTTCAAGCCAAAACTCTCTACATCCAATAGGTACGATGGTTAGCTTTTTTGTGGTACAAGGGTCTGGTTCATATTGTTTTTGTTGTAGTACCATCAGGGATGGGATGAAAATCTGACTGTACCCCTTACATTTCATATATTATTTTATGTCTCTTCGAAACAAAGTCATTCTCTTGATAACGTCATATATCTTAGAAAGCTTCAACGAAGAATCGTTTCTAGAGAATGACTTTTGAATTAGACAAGAACATCTTTGTAACGAAACATTTTGAGCCCCTGAGAGTTTCCCGTTTTTCCAATAAACATTTCTTATATAAAGTTTCGTTCACAATGAAATCCTGATAGCTGTAAAATCGGCTTGTTTGATGTGCGATAAATTTTCTCTGTCCATTGGTTAATTTCGTTTAATAGCACCGGCAACGGAGAATCACTCTGCGACTTACGAAACGTACAGTCGGAAAGAAGTTTTAGTCTCACTGAGGATTTGTAAGCCTAACTATTAAGCATGATGTCGCTCTCCTCTGTAACTACGCGAGACGACGGAGAATCCTATACGGCACGTTAAGAGGCCGTAGTCCCTAAAGAGAGCACCGCGTGATATGGAAGTGGATATCCCAACCGACAATACATCCACTGCTGCTATGAATGGGCAATAGTAATTCCACAAATAAACTCAGTTTCTTTCGTAAACACGTAACAACTGAGATGGTCTAAGGCAAAGCCTGCACCCTATGGTGAGGAGAAAAATGTGTATGCGAGAAGGAAATTTCTCATTAATATCGCTAGACGATTAATGACTAAGTACTCAGCTTTAATTAAGATCAAGGAGAGGGCAGGTTTAAAGTAAAATCGGCTCATTTTAACGACTTTGTAAAGGGATTGGTCTTATTTTAAGCCTGCCATCTCATCTCTTTGACAAACAATGTAATGTTATAGGTGAAAGCTAAAAGGATATTTCGGTCGCTCTCCCTGAAAGTTCTCTCGCACAACCATGCTGTGCTGTAATGGGGATTTTGGTTTTTATAAAGGAAGTCAGATTATGTATTTTCAAAGCGGTCATTTACTGTAACGGTCCGGAAAACAATGCAACTGTTTTGAAACTGGTAGATCTCCCAACTTGCTATCTTGTGTATTTTGTAAGAGAAGTGAAAATGGTGTAAAATGCATGAAACCACCCGAAATCACCAAGGAGGTCTGAGAGGGGGGCCTTTAACCTCTGTTGGCATTCACCTTCTAATAAACACCGGCACGAGTATTGATATACTACGATAATGTTGTGTGTGGTTACACTATCTTTGCAGATGGACATAGTGTGCCTACCACACAAAACAGTCTCGTAGTATATGAATACTCGTGCCGGTGTGAAGCCAGGTACATAGGACGCACATCTCAGCGGTTATGTGACAGGATAAAACAACACGTGCCGTCTAGCATACGCCAAAAGACTGTGCCACAACGAGAACAACCCTCTCGCGTCTCTTAAACTAAATGAACTCTTAAACATGACTCTGCTATAGGTCAGCATTTGCTCAACAACCCAGAATGTGCTAAAGCCGACTGTTAGAATTGTTTTCGAATAATTGGCAGAGTAAGATCTACATTTCACTTAGGTATTTTGGAATCTGTCTTCATAAAAACTAGGGATCCCCTATTGTGTAGACAGAAATAGGTCGTTTTCGCCTTAGGACTTTTGAAGTAATCTTATTGGTCAGCTCACTGTATCGTGGGTGTTGATTGGTTTTCCTACACTATACCAATCATTCACCTCTTTTCTGACTGGCCTACTTCGATCCACATCTGGGTATATAAATCTGTTTTTGTTTCGTTCTCTTTCTGACGTATTACTCTGTTTAGTGTCAGACGAAAAGCTCAAGTAATCCACTTGTTCGTTTTGCTATGTTCCGATATTTCTGGCTACCTTGAAGTTTTGTACCATTCAAAGAACCTCTTTATAATTCTATGCAAAAAGGCCAAAGGAGTCACGAGGTGTGGTCACATCGAGAGGAAGGTTCAGGGCCGCATACTATATTAATCTACTCGTTCAATGGGCCCTAGGCACAGCCCTATATTCTTTGCATAAAAGTCAATACCTTACAAAGATTATAAGCGTATTTGCCGGTCAAAAATGAGCTTCTTTAAACCAATGACAGGCTCTATGGAATCGAAATGCCCTCCAGCGGATGTTCTTTGAACTACAATCTGCTATTTTCCTGCGATATCACAGGCGCCTGTACAATATCACAGCCATCGCATACCTATAGACCACCAAGAAACGTAGATGTAAAATAAGTTGTGTTTTGACATAGAAAAGTGAATTAGCTACTTACGATCAATGGAGCGGTTGTTTGCGTAAAAGACTTTCATATTTCGTTCCATGAAGCCTTTGCTCTTAAGGTAATTCCTCATATCTCTAAGGTTGTCCAGATGTCGCTTCTGGTTCATAAAAACATTCCAACCACCAGATACCAATACTGCATAGTCGCACCTTTCGCAAACGGACAGGAAGCGGAGAAGCGGGTTGCGAAATTTGCGTCTGCTCTGGCTACTGCAGCGACCCGAGTTGGTGCATTTATCGTTGCCTCTTGCCAGCGAGCTTCCAGACAACTCGGGGCACTTTCCAAAGCCCTGATAACCAGATCGGCATCGGAGTAGTTGTGTTGTGTTGATGTCGCCATCTGCATAGACTAATGGGATGAAGTTGATTTCGCATTTTCTTCTTCCCTTCCTGCCGTGGCCTATTCTGTTTCTGCATGTCTTTGTTTGTGCGATGCTGATACACTCGGTCTTGCCACTACCTGATGAAGAAAAATATGTTTTGTTTTCAGACAATGATCAGCTCGATGCCTGCTTATGAATGGAACTCTCGGTTGGACTACGAATTGAAGTAAGGTACCGTTTTGTTAGCCTATACTTATGACAATATAGTGCAGCTTTCCCTCATTGACGGTGAGTACATATGAATTCATCGTGCTAAGAGTTGCAACAATATCTTAACCATTCCCCTCAAACATGAACTGCTTACCTCGACCTTTCTCATTTTAACACGTTTTGTAACTGCTAGAACTAAGCTTTATGAGCTATACATATAGTTCTTCTTTATATTTTCTTCTCTCCTCTCCTTCTAGACCCAAATTTGTCTTCTTGAGATCTTTTTCTTTCAGTAGTGGCCTTCTAATCAGGCAAATTAGTAATGACAAAAAACCTGATGACAAAAAGCCAATACAGAAGTAGCTACATATGTGTTGCATTCATGTAATATCTTTCCCGCCTACCACAAACGAAAGCTTATGATTTGAACCTAACTCCCTCATTTTTTTGATTTCCCTCTCATCCCGGTTGGTAGGTGTGCAGTGCTTTTGCGACTCTGCATGCTAGCTTACCAAAAGGTTGGGTCTGATTTTTAACATTTGCATGGTAGCATGGAATATATCACTACGTATCCCCCCCAACAGCCCTACTTTTCTGACTGCTCTACAGTTCTGAGCCAGACGAAATGCTTTAGTCGTCTATATGCAGATTTTATTGCTACTTTGAAACATATTATTAAGTCTTCGGCTCCTTTCGATAGATTTGCATAGATATAAAGCATATTCCAGTTTTCTGAAAAATTCAAAGTATTTCAATATGATATTGATTTTGCTCCTTTCTTGGCAACCTTTTCAATTAAAATGGTTTAAGACTATGCCAAACAGGATTAACTTTTACCCTCCCCAGCTCTCTAAAGCTAAGCGTTAAATCTGCTTTTTAAATTGTTCGTCATTGTTGGAATTCGAAATTCCACATATTTCAATTGAAAATTAGAGTTAATCATTGAATTGTTAACCGTATGAAGCATGCGGAGTCCTTAATAATGTTGTACGGATCAACTTGCCGCCTTCTCCAATTTGGTAAATATAGAGCGGAGAATGGTCCAAGTTGATGATGTAAAACCAAGTGACATTGCACATTTGTAAACTATTAAAAATATGTATTGGAATATGTTAAGACCTCAAAATTGTACGCATATCGGGGCATTACTTTCCCTGGTCAAAGCCCGAAAGGCACGCCCAAAGCTAATAGTTTAAGCCTTTTGTGTCTTAGGCGATTCGTTCCGAACATTTGATTGCGTTTAAATTGAGATAATTTCAATAATGACGAATTTTGAATTGTTTTTGATACAGAAGAGGCATGTTTCAACCCTAACCCTAACCTACCATATATGGGATGCCCCCAGCTCCCTATCTAAACGTTTGGTATCATTTTCGTTCTTTTAATGTAGCTACTTCTCTGATAGTAGTTCTTGCGTATTCGCTATTTCTCCCATTTCCCCTTTCCGATCCCAAAGATCTGTACCGATCAAAGGCTGTTCTGGCGTACTGCTCTGATGAGAGTTAAAAGAAAAGCTTCAGTAGTTGCAATGTTTCGCTGTTTCCAATTTTTCTAACCATCCTCAAGTTCTATACTGATCAAAAATTATTTTTAAACACGGAGCTTAGTAATTCTTTAGTTCTTGAACATTGGCAACCCCCCCTCTAAAAAGATTTTTCCGAGCCCCTTGTTCTTGTAGCGCCCCTCTCTGCACAGTTCAACATATTTGCTCCCTGATTGCTAGTACGTAAAGCTATCATCAAAGCCATCTTCAATTGAGAATCTTCATCTATTTAGCATTCAAAATTTGCGATTAGCTTTTCTAGGAGATAAAGGAATGAGTTGTAAAGTGATTAAGAATCTTTTTGTTTTGTTCGAGTTGTGAAAACTTTGTGGAAATAGCTCAAAGAAAGAAGCGACGGCGACTGTCAAGTAAACGAAGTAAACGAAACGGGCCTTGTTTTTTATAAGAAACCCAATAAGCCAGAAGTAGTTCGACTTTTTTGTGTTTCAATTTTTCCAGTTTATAGTAGATCTTTGATCGGCCACGAAACATGCACCCTTTTTATATAGGAACAATTTTATAACAGTCCGGACAGCCTTTGATGGGTACAGAACTTCAGAATGGTGAAGAAACCTGGAAACATAATAACTACTGCACACAATAACCAACTAAGTTTTGCGTCTGACACTCATCAGAGTAGTACGTCAGAGCAGTCTTTGATCGTACAGAACTTGAGAATGGTGGGGAAATTGGAAACACAATGAAACACAGTAACTACTGAAGCTTTGCGTCTAACACTCGTCAGAGTAGTAGCTACGTCAGAATAAGAAAGAAAATAAAGCCTATCGAATAGTTATACCCAGTGGTGTATCGAAATCGGCCAATCAGAAAGGAGCTGATGCACTCTATGAATGAGCCTGAAATTCCGCAAAACTTAAAGACAAGCTAATCTAAGTAGAAGCCGTGGCTGGCCATTTGTCTGCCCGACATAAGAATTATAAGAAATAGCCATAAGACGAAGAAATAGAAATCAAATGATTAGATTGGCAGCATAATGAGATGTTAGACGATCTGGGAGAGTCAAAATTTGCAACAATCAACAAAACTGATTGTAAAAACAGGTTTCCGAAGCATTATCAAAGTAAGCACAATTTGAGAACGTTTCAGCCAGAAAAAAAGAATTTCTAAGAACAGCCAGCTTAAAAATATTTACCTATCCTTATAAATAAGAGTGTATTCTAGATTTATTCGTTAAATTGCTCATAAATGCAAATTCACCACCTGTCAGTTGCTTTTCTTGTTAAAGAATTTAAGTACGCAAACCTTTCACGAAATATTTTTACTTTTTATCTTGGAGTTGGTTTTGTCTTGTTCAACTTTGTTGTAGTTTTGTCTTGGAGTCATCTTTATAAGCTACGCGTTTTTAGAACCCAGCTTATAGATTGCGAGGAAAATCGGAAACACAGCGAAAAATAATTTACTGAAGCCATGCTTGAGTAGAATGAAAGCGAAAATTAACGAATTAACCTAACACAGCTTTCTTAAAATTTTCCTAATTACAAATCACCAATTTTCAAATTTCGAATGAATGTTCGTCTAATGATATTGGTTTAAAATGATATTAATAATGCAAAATATCCATATTTTCGAGTATATTCGTTACTGCATGTAAACGCTTTTTCAGCACTACAGCCGTATTGAAAATGTCTAAGAAATTCTAAATCAGGCAAGAATGTATTTAGCTGGTATTACTTTTAGTTTGTTAAAGTCTTTTACAGATTAAGTTCTAAAAGTCTTTAAAAATTTTTGGATATCTATTACTAGTAGATAGGTTACTTTTAAACGTGTGAACGGCTATTCATCGAACTCCTAATTTTCAAACTAGTCCAGACAACCCTTGCCCGTAGTCGTATGTTTTTCTTAACGGCTCGAAAGTTTTTTTCAGATCAGCACATACATATAATATAGTTATAATATATAATATAGTTATAAGACCCATTCTTAACTTAATCTATATTACTCACGAATTCATGTGCCAGCCACCCTATTGTCTTTCAACCAGTTTCTCAAAAAAACCTCGAGGCTATTAAAAAGATTACTACGGGAAACATTGCCTTGTTTGCTAATTTATGAAAATCCTATTTGAAATGAATATTAGTTTTTGATCTCACCTGTTTTGTAGAACTTTCCTTTGCCTTCACAAGCCGCTTTAGTCGTGTCGAAATGAACGAGAAACACGACGATCGTGTGTCCGAAATGCGCGTCTGGGTAAGGGTCTACGACCAGCACCGCATCGCTCTCTGTAAACTTCCCCTTCACTTTCTCCACTAACACAGTGACTAACTTATTTCCATCCCTTCTCTTCCCAGCCGTGTAAATATTCATCTGATGCTTAGCCCTGGACTTGAGCTCCGTGCAGTTCTCCCCGTACTGCAGAGTCTTACAAGGCGAGTCTTGCAGCATTTCCCAAACCTTGTCCACTCGAGTCTGCCATAGATCAGTTTTATGTATAGCATTGCTTGCCATCTGCCTGGTTATGACTTTCGCAGAGACCAGCGAGTCTAACTGTAATATCAAGACGCAAACTAGAGCTATAAAAAAGCTTCCAAAAAGAGCCATTTTCGCTGCTTTTTTATAACGACCGTCACATACGCATCCACCACCGACGATTCTGAACTTGCGTATCGGCGCAATGTTTACGTGTAGTATCTGAAGAGCTCCAGTGCTCTGGCTTATATAGGCATGTACTCAGGATGCGTTGTAGCGATAATATGAATTTATCATAAGCTCACTTTGTCCTCTCTATCGGCTACCTTTCTCGCATAGAGAGCGTTGGGTTTTAAAGCCGTTCTTGCCCACAGTGTGCCTTTGACAGTAATGTGCACAATAGAACAGTTGAGAGCCCCTCTGCAAAACAATAACACTGATTAGCGCCGATTGGTCGTCGGCCGCCTCTGCAACCATTCATGTCACGTTCGTTCAGGCTCGTTATCTCTTTGTGCTGATAACATGTATTCGAGAAAATAAAAGACAGTAAAACAAGCTCAAGCGGTTTCTCTTCCTTTCTTCTCTTTTCACGACAAAGAACCCGGACTCGAATCCGTCAGGACCCCCTGACTCACTGCTAAGCCCCGAAGTTCTTCTCCTGTGGCTCGCACTGGTTGTTAATAAGCCGCAATCTAAAAACCGAAATTGCTAAACCAGAAACTTTTGCGAGAGATAGGAAGCCAATCTCCGTGCAAAACATTAAAGCTCAACCAAGTAAGGTACAAATAGAAAGCAAATCCCCATGAAAAAATGGAAGAATTTCGATTTCAATATTTAGAAAACCAAGCTCAAATTGATCGAGTAATCCTTAAGAGCATTGATACAGATTTCTTGCAGTTCTCAGGCAAATGCATTCACTTTTTTAAAAATAACCGTCGCTGTTGCTTTACAATTTGCTGAAAACAGCAGACGAACAACCTATCCCTGCCAAAACATCTGTTTATTTGCAGGTTCATTGGAAGCTAATTTAGCAATCCAAGATATTCACAAGCTTCATTTAATGTTTTTGTAGACAAAATATCCTCATTCTCAATCAAGGCCTTGTCGCTTTTTGAATTGTTGCTTATTGAAAAAAGTGTATTTCTTCCGAAATTTCCATATTTCATACTAGAAGGACAAGAGGATATCTTCACTTCTTTGCTTTCAGGGGCTTGGTTACCTGCCAGCTAGAATTGCTTGTATGTGGACGCTTCAGAGGGCATCGAATACGTGTCTCAAATGCCATCAAAGCAATATTCCAATACAACATACAACACCATAGCTCGAGAAACATAATAGGGGTAAGGGGCAAATATTATTTGTGAACCATTCAAACACAAGTTACCAAATGACTGAAGCCAAATTAGATTTAGGGTTATCTGGAAAAAGCCCCTCTTTCCTCCACAGTACTGAACACCCTCCATCACATCTAAATAAGGATATCCTTTCACAGTACTGAAAATCCTCTACAGTTATGAACATCCTCCACAGTATTGCACAGACGTTCCCACCCAAGAGTGGCACCAATTAGGATGTTCTGGGATAAAACGATATATTTGGTGCATAATTCCTTTGAGGCTTGAAAGGTCAAAGGCTGGTATTAAAGAACACGTTTTGTCCAGATTTACCGGATTTAAGAATCTATTAAAGTACATTCATGTTGAATTATATTTAGAATCCGCGGTCGAAATTCACCGATTTTTTATTGTCACTCTTGAACTCTATGAAAGGTCATGGATAACACTTCGAACTATTTATAGCCCTGTTTGCAAATGTCGGAGTTAAGGCCTGTTTGCACGACGAGGCTTGGTCCCATGTCTCAGTTTGGCTCCAGCCGGTGGCAGATGGCCCCAGTTTGGATGTAGCCGATTGTAAATTCTCAGCAATGGTCCGTTGTCATGAGGTTTTAACAAACTTCTCACTCGGGACTCAGCTAAAATCTGGTTCATTGTTATCTCCATAATAGAATTTCCTATCATCAAAAGACCGTATAAACACCCCTGAAACATTTCACAAAGAAAACTTGAGCAATTTACTGGTTGTATCCTTCCACAGTACTGAACACCCTCCATTGTAGTATGTACTGATTGTATTCCTCAAAGTACTGATGATATCCTCCACAGTGCTGAACGTGATGGTACTCCCCACAGTACTGAACATGCTCCAAAGTACTGAGCATGCTCCAAAGTACTGAACATGCTCCACAGTACTGAACATGCTCCACAGTACTGAACATGCTCCACAGTACAGCAGTGCACAAACATTCTCCAGGGTGTAAACCTACATTAGGTTATTGAATGTTTAGTATAAAAATCGGAACATTATTTCTACGGGATGTGATTCTGACCGTTAATGTTTTGTGTTTCCCTTACAGCCTCCAAGGCTCTATCCGAGGAGACACTTTATACTAATGTACTTGTTGACGGCTAGGTTCACAGGCAGAAGATTCCATTACGAACTGAAGTCGGTCTTTTTCAGAAAAACTAATCGCCATTTTCATGAGATCGGTGTGCGAGGCTTTAGGCGACTTGTTTTCCTACAAAGGCAAGCGTGACATTTTGCGGTAGGATCCCCTCACAGTGAAAGCTTGGCGCCAAAACGAGGCGCCAGGCTAACGGTGGAGGTCTTATTATAGTCAAACAAACCGCGGTTAGATAATCAGGGATTTGGTATCAGATAGGCTGAGCGAAGGGAACTGTATTTGGCCCCGAAGAACGCCGACTGTTTGTGAGGATGTTCTTATTAGCTAGAGAACGTTAAGATGTCCAACTTTGCGTTCTTTTGATTAAGGTTGAAGGGCGTGTTTTAAAATCACTTCCCATTCAAGTTCCATATCTTTAAACCTTATAGCTAACTCTATTTTTGCTTCCATCTCGACAATTCAATTCAATGTAGTACTTTACAATATAAAACAGACTCGTCATATATATGTGCAGTTGGGGAACAGCGTGAATAAGAGGAACCTCATTGATCCTTTCGTTCTGATGAATACAATAGCATGTTTTCTATTGTGTAGAATTCTATTTTCGGAAACACAGTGCTCCAGGGAATACCAGATAAACAAATAAGCTAAAGAGATATTGTGAATTTTTCAATAGGAGAGAGTTGAACTAAGGGTGCAACTAGTTTTTGTACGTCTTTAGTAAATCATGATTCTTCGTTTGATTGATCATGATCATCCCGTGCATCAGCCCTTATTTGGTCAGTTACAAACTCAAGTGAATTTCTAGGCGTAGTCCTTCTACCCTTCAAAATAAATTGCACTATTATGATAATTAATGGAATGAATTATTGTGATGAATCTCTGGTCTTGTTTCTCTCATCTAGCTACCTACGCACCCCACGTATAGGAAATTAAGCAAATCAATGGTTAGGAAACGTCAAACACGACCGCCAACTCAGGTAGGCTGAGTCGCTTAATGGAAATACAAAATACCTTCCTGAAGCTGAGGACTCGAATTAAATTTGTCCAGTCAAAGAGAGGGTGTTGCTAATGAAGAACTGCAGGATCACCGGAGGGAGGAAAATTACCACGGGACTCCTGGCTTCAGGGGGCTCGTTCAAATAAGGAATTTTTTCTTTTTCAGTACTAACGGTATTCCCCTGCAGTACAAATGGTATCCCTCCACAGAACTGAACATCCTTCCACAGTAATAAACACTGTTTACAGTACTAATGGTATCATCCCATAGTGCTAAATATCCTCTACAGTACTGATGGCATCCCCCAAAGAACTGAACATCCTAATGGTATCCTTCCACAGTACTAAACATCCTCTACAGTACTGATGGTATCCTTCCAAAGTATTGATGGTATCATCCCATAGTATTGAACCTCCTCCAAAGTACTGATGATATCCCTCCACCGTACTGATAGTATCCCCATAGTACGGATAAAATCCCCCCATAGTACTCAACATCATCCAAAGTACTGATGGTGTCCCCACTGTATTGAACGTGCTCTACAGTACTGAACACCCTTTGCAGTAAGGCACTGATGGTATCCACCACAGTACTGAACATCATCTAATGTACTGATGGTATCCCTCCATTGTACTGAACACCCTTCGCAGTACTACCAAAACATTCCCCAGGGGGAGATCGTTCGATTGAGCTTCGAGATTAGTTCGAAAATAAATCTTTACGTGAGTTTGTTTTGATGGGACAAGAAAAATCACTGACCTGACCGACTCCTGAAATGAAAATCAAATCTACGCAGAAATAAAGTTTTTTATGGCGGTAAAGTCTGCATGCTTTGACTTCGGAGCCGCTATAGGTTATTCCTTATTAGAGTTTTCTCATTTATTTGTACTTTTATAATCATAATTTTCTTATTTGAGACCGAAGGGATCAGCCGGGCCATCATTTGACTATTGATCTGCAAGCGAGGCACGCTGCCGTTATAACCTCACAATGGCCTAACCCGCTAACCCGCTACACGCTTTTTTTAAAGAACCTAGCTCAAGACCTAGTTTTTTAACCCTATTATGGCCGGGGGGGGGCACAAAATGCCTGCGGCAAATTAAAAATGCTGTATCTCCCAGAAAACACGTAATATTCTACTGGAACCTGTTCGACTTTTCCTCAAATTTATCAGAGAATCTAAAAAAATTATTTTTCTTACTATCACACCTTTGCTGATCACGTGACACCTCTTTTGTCAACAAGTGGTCAGGTGTTAAAATGTTTAAGGGCCTATATTTCTGCAACTATACCACATAGAGACTTGCTTGAAGCACCATTGGCTTTGTTTTGACAAGGGCTTTTGAATGATGTATAATTTATTAGTATTTGCTGACGTAAGCAAAATTTAAAATCTATGACGTCATCAATGTTTATGACGTCATATCTATAAAGAAAATTATTTTTTTGATTTGAAATTCCTTTTTTGGCGTTCCTGAGTGGAGATAAACTAGAAAAAATTCTATTTTTCAATCTGAATAGCCATTTTATCTTATTTTTCTTCATTGTAAAATTCATGGAGTTGAACATTTATGAAAAAAATGTAAAAATATAAAAAAAATATGAAATAATGTCAAAAAATTCAAAGATTATGATTTTAAAATGCCTTTTGTTCATAAATAGACCATTTGAGAGGCAAAAATACAATAAGGATAGCTTCAATAACAAGCTAAATGCCTATAAGTAGTTATCATGGTTTTTCAGACTTATGACGTCACTGTGACGTCATTGGTAGCCATTATGGTTTTGAAAACACCATCAATCGATAGAGCAAGTAAAGTTCTATAGTTCTACCAAGTTTCAAGCTTTTATCGCGTTCCTAGCAAGAATCATAGGGGGCGGGCACAATGTGCCCCCCCCCCCCCCGGTAGTACAAGGGTCCAAAAAGCCCGGTAGTAATAGGGTTAAGTTCTTTATTTAAGGACTTCTTTCGGCCACAGTGTATTACCAAGAGTTCCTTAATAGTTCCTTGATTTTGAATTGTCGTTTAGTGTCCAAGAATTAATAGACGCAATTAATACGTTAAAACTCAATGTTGAAAATCAATCTTCCCAGTAATAACTGACAAATCTATCAAACTGGTTTCCCAGGTGATTTTGCTTTAAGTAGTTTATTGACCTTCCACGCATAGATATTGTTGGGAGATGAACGTTTGGTGCCATTGTTCTAAACTATTGTTTTCGTTTAAAGTCTTGGACCAATCACGACCTTGGACCAATCACTTCCTTCAAATTTGTCATCCTTTCCAGTGCCTAAGTTTACCTCGAGATCTTCCACTGCCTTGCTTCTCACATCTACGCTCATCGATGTCCGCCATTACTCAAATTTGAAATCGATATTCTCCTCAAACGAAACTCAAGAAAAACATTACTGCGCGTGCGTTCAAGACGGAGAGATTTGTGATTGAGACGGTCACCAGACTTTGGGTTGTTCGTCTCCCCAACAAGATAGGGTAAATACACTCCCACTGAAAAAGTAGATCGAGCAGCGCGATGCTAGTCCCTCCTCTCGGGGTGGCCACACCTCGTGATTCCTTTTGCCTTTACCTGGAATCCCAGAAAGCTGGCAAATTCTCTCTTCCCACTTCATATGACATGAGAGGTGGCTCAAACCCTCGAGACTTTTTGAACAAGGGTCCAGTGATCTAACCACTGGAAAATCTTACCCACCACACGCAGGTCCCTTATAAACCGGCTTCGTATAAAAAAGCGTGTAACGTTGCTGAGAAAAGCGTTCATACGAAGTTCGGTTCGATTGATTGCCTAAGATTCTCATATCGTGGCTTTACGTGTTATTAATAGCGGAAAAACACAACAACTATAGCTTTTTGAAACTGTGCAACAGTCACCGTTCCGCTTTCGGTGGCAGATTCTCATTCCGAAAAGTCAGAGAGAATATTTAATGCCTTTGTGAGGCAACTTGTGAATGCTGAGGGAAGAGTCTTGTGAGGTTTCTCAACTTATCCGTATCGTGAGAGATTTTGTTTGAGTAGACCGGTACACAGTAGTTCAGTATCATATAGCAACATGCGCACGCACAGTACAGCAGTTACTAGTCACCAATCTCCCTTCTGTACTCATTTTCCAATTGTACTGAAATTGGTTGACCCGTGCGTTCCTACCTTTGATGCAGCTGAGATTTTGAATGATTTCAGGCCTGAAATTCAAGTTTCTTATTTTCAAATTTCTAGTATACATTATTCGTCCCAGCCCTCAAAGGTGGTAATAAGATAACTTAGATTAACAGCAATCAGATTTGCTAAGGTGTTTGATAGGGTAATGTTTTTGATAGGGTAATGTTGCTAGGCATTTAGTAAAGTTTTGAAAGTAAATGAAGGCAAACAGCCCTATATCAAAAACAACTTTGATTTTTATCAAAAACTACCTTTTTCAGATGGGGTGCTAAAATAATTTAGATTAACAGCCCTCAGAGTTGCTAGAGTTTTTGCTAAAGTTGCTAATATAGTTGTCAAGTATTTGCTAAAATTTTGGAACGCTAATAAAGGATAGCAATAGGCAAAATTCTGTATCAGAAACTGCTTTGATTTACAGTCCCACACGAACTAGCAAATACAAGATGGTTTTCTTTCAACGGTGAAATCTAGCATTAAGTTGTGGGGCTTTCAACACAGTTTTTTATAACTATGTTGTTTTTTTTTTCATTTCATTAAACCCTGGAGAAGTTATGGGATGCAAGCAAGCTAGCTTTTGTTGCTTACTGTCTTGGTGCTTAACGATACAAAGTGGCCTTTATTTACATGTATGATTGGAAAATGGAACACGCATTCTTTTACCATGTTCGCAAAAAAACTAATGAATTGGGTGCCCATTTCCGAGGAAGAAGAACTTCTTTTGAAGAGATGTTCCCCAATCGAAAACTTTAAAGAAATATTCAGTACTGGACAGCTTTGTTTGTTTCGTGTAAGAAAAATATGATCATGATTCCGGATGGAGACAACGCCCATTTTTACATAAATGTATATGAACGAAAAGCTTTGTGAATCATAATCATGTATCATATATTGTTTGTTTGTTTTTAATAGAACTTTGAAGATTTAGACCCCAAAACAGGGGCTCTCACACCCCTGCCACAATAACTAGGCACTACCCTACCAAGTGATATCTGCCATGTAACAGCTATGCTTGCTTCAGGGTAACATGGGCACCCGCATGTTAACCTTCTCGATTTCCTTAACAAATTTCATAAAACACGTTTGTATGAAATGAGCATGAATTGTCTTTAAATTGATATATATTGCATTTTGTGTTAATCATTATCATGGTCAAGTTTATTTTATAAGTTTGTTGTTGAATAAAAAATTTGATTTTATATGCAACATTTTATGAATAGAAAATCTAATCTAACGTGGTATGTTTATAGTGACTCCTACTATATATTAGTTTTCATCTTTTGTTGTTTTGTAGAAAACTAAAAACGAGTGCATGATGATGTACCCTGGAGCAGTTTTTGGTGAAGGGTCCTTGCCGTTGAAATAACCATGGTAAGAAATCGAATTCACTTTCTCGCCGAATTTTACTTGGTCCGTAATATCCTCAACCCACGGCTCCACCTCCTGTCCGTCACACCAGCCATTTCGACCGTACAGCCAAGTACCGTGCTCGTTAGGCACTACCCCCGTCTTTACTCTATCTGCACAACCAGTTGGCGTACCTGCATTACTGAAAACACGGGTGTTGGTGAATCGTTTATTTACTACAAAGTTATGCGATGTTACGCAGAACTCAGCGCAGTTGTTGTTGTCGCTGCCATGACCCGTGATGACGGCGTAGATTTTGACTTTCTTCGCGTTGGCCGGGACTATAAACTGCTTTGTTTTGTATCTCTTGTTGTAGTTTTTGTCAAAGGTACCCCCGCGATAAAGACGCTTTATCTTGTATGGGTAATATACAGTTGAGTCTTGGTCTGTGAAAAGAAAATTTTATTGTGATTTGAAAAATATATGGATTTGTGAATTATTTGGAATATTTAACTCAAAAGTCTGACAGGTTTTCGTTCAATCTCCTGACTACCTTGCTGTACATGCGCAATAGACAGCTGTAGGATATTCTCGCTTGTTGTTGTTGTTGCTTTTCTTTGAAATATGGACAGAAATAAATTATGGCGGTAAAGTTTATTAGGCCTATGTAGAAATTGTGAAATCGAAGAGTTAAGCGTACCCTTGATAGTTTGCAGGGAAGGTTTTTTGGCAGCACAACCCCTTCCAAAACTTGCTCAATTAGCCCGCGGGAGTCTCAAAATATAGGCCTTCAAGACCTTACGCCACTGTTTTGGAGACCTGACACAGGGAATAAGGTCCGGTGGTAGGAAATAAGCAAACGTAATGCGTATGAGAATGATACATGCCTACCTTTTGAAATTTTCTTCGACAACTGAATGCGTAAAGATGGTCTCCAGGCCATAGCCCAAGGCACAGTTTTCATGGTGAAGGTGCAATTCGTTGACGTAAACAGTGGAATGAGTGGTTTGATCGGTGTAAGCCATCTCCCTATACGCCTGTGAAATACAAATGATGTCTTTACAGACCCTGCTGGCCTAGCTTGCGTTGCATATACCCTACATATTGGAGGACTAAGATCTGCAACACAGCCTACGCTAGCTCTGAAAACAGGTTTTCAATAGCTGAGGTTTTCATCTTTTTCATTTCAACCATCCGTATACAACTAATGTAAAGGGTAGCTAGGCGCTTCACTGTTTAAATGATTGCCTCCTCCTGCGTTTGCATCCACCTCCAAAGCCTAATGTTCCACCTCTTCAGCTTTTCATTTTAAATCCATGATGAGGTGTAAATTCTTTTTTCACACATCAAATAGAAAAACTGACTGCCACTCCTTGGTTAAGATGATAAAAACTGGATCCTTTTCATGGGAAGACATGTGGGTATCGATACTCAAGATGATAAATCTTTAAATCTCTTAATAATATTAGTATGATTAAATGGCAGTTGAATAGACTACCAGAGGGTTGGAATTCCAGATGTCCAGATACAACAATACGAGTCGCACAGGTCACACATGATATAAAAAGGAAACTACCTTCGGAAAGGAGTGATCCATCGTCCAAGCTCTTCGCCTTCTAGTTCTCCTGAGCCACAATCAAGAAACAGCTGGACCGTGTGATCCCAATGTGGACAGGCAAAGTCGGTATTTCCAGGACAGCTGAGTGACATGTCGAGATAGACTTGTTCGTAATTCTGCAGTTCTAAATAACGAAACACGCAGAGATATATGATCAAATGAGAATAATGGTACTTGTTCCTTCTTTCAAAGCTACAAAATATCATGAGATTTCAACGTCGGTCTAAATGGACGGGAAGCTCCAACATTTGAATAAGTGGATCTTTTTATGAATTGTCGCTGGTGGGGGTTTCTCAAAAATAGCACTGCATTCACCCATGAGCTATATAACCCCTTTATGGTAGATGTCCTGCACGTGCTGTAAACTTGAAACGTGTTATTTTCAAAATAATAGCAGATGGGTCTGTCAGATGTTCAGGGAAGATACTTCATTCCTATTGTCAGGTATTGACCACTGATCTCTAAATAAAGACTGGATCGAGCATTCTGTTCTTCTGGGGCTTAATGTTTGCAGCCCATTGCTTCTACTCGTGTTTGGCCTCCCAATATGGCTGCCAAAGAAATTATATTGGCTTGATTCTTTTCTAATAATAGCTGCACGATTATTCTCTTTCGTGCTGACTGCTGAGCATTCATTACATTCCAACAATCATCAAAGAAAAAAGCAGTCCCTAGTGGAGTCTCAATGTATAGAATTGGACCTACCAATATGGCCGCCAATGACTTCATTCAAGACCAATAGGTGATCGATCCAGTCTTTTTTGAGATCAGTGGTATTGACAGAGACAGAGCCTTCCTAAATTATTTCATTCTTACCAAAATTATCTCAAAAATGATATATTTGTTTCTGATATTATTATTTTTGAAAAAAATTAAAATTTTATTTTTTCAATACCTTTAGATATAAATACTTTACATAGGTAAAAAGTTTCAAGATATGGTTTTTGCCATACTTAATGAAATCGTGTCACAAATATTTTTGATATGCTGGTAAACTCACTCCATTGAATAGACCACTTTCACGATGACGTCAATTCCTTTGAAATTCTTCATGAAACATCACTATCCTCGATATCATGTGGATCAAAATCCCAAAGGCGTGCATTGCTCTTAGCAACGCATGTAGTTGTTTTGTAGTTGTACTGTTAGCATAATGATATGATGAAGAATTCTTTCTCCGCAGGGAATCACATCTCTTGCCTCACTTTCAAACACTTTCTACGTCATTGTGAAAGGGGTATATTAATAAGTCCTTATCTAAAATTGCTTTTTGCTCGGGTATTTTTGTTTCACATACGTTACTAACTGTATTTTCTCACAGGGACGTGGAGATTGGGGGAACTAAGGGCACGTACCCTCTAAGATCGTCCCTGTTTTTGCATATCAAAGTAAGTTGTGTGCCTACCTGCTAAGCTTGGGATTCGGATACTTCTAACCACACCGATTTTGCCATGCATGATTGTGAAGTTGAAAATGTCTATCCTCTCCTCCATTCTTTTCACCTTCCCAAGCAATTTAGTCTTGTAATTCAACCTGATAAGCAACAAGTACAGATGTGACTTGTCATCAAAGTGGAGGGTAACGTAAAATGTTAAACTTTTAGAAATTTGAAGACCAATGCAGATTGTTTATGAAAAGTGAAACGGATAAGTCTATTCAGGAAAAATACGATGAATCGAATTTTTCATTACGCCGCATTCTTTTGTATCGTATTGTATCGTATCGTATGATTTTGTATCGTATCGTATCATGTTAGATTACATCGTATCTTATTGTGTCGTATTGTATCGCATCGCATTATATTGTATCGTATATACTGTATTCTATAGTAGTGCATTGTTTTGTACCTTGATGTATCGTATTTTATCGTATCGTATTGGTTATGATCGTACTATTTTGTTTCGTATCTTATTGTATTGAATTGTATTGCATTGCATCGTATTGTAACGTATCGTATCGTATCGTTTTGTATTGCATTGTATCGTAATCGAAAAATAATATATTTTACCCTCGACTTACCACTCAGCCTGATAAGTCAAAAACCTCATCGACGGAAACAGCAACCAGCCAACTTCTTGCAACTTGCCCTGCTGGTCGAGTGCTAGGAAGAAATTCCGCGTTGGGGTGTGCTGAAATCTGACGTAAACATCCATCCCTCCATCGATGAGTCCCAGTATTCTCTGCCCATCCTCATAAGTGACCATGGTCCCTGGCAGCTTCGATTCTACTCCACAATCCTCCCCAGTGCATGTCATATCAGTCAAGGAAGCATTCTTTTCAGAATAAACGATCACAGCTAATGCTTTGGCCTTCATACCAATCTGAATCTGAAAGAGAGCCTACTTTGTTAAACACGGATGTATTTATAAGTGGGAAAGTGGATCCTTTTAGGCCAGGAATCTAATTCACTAATGCCATACATCGAAACACTGAGTAAATAAGTAAATAATATATGTTGTTGCTATATAGAGCTTACTGGTATTGTTTGTTACTTCTTCTTACTATGTGAAAGTTGCTGTACTTGTTTTACATAGTAATGGTACTTTGTGGAACCTTTGGGTATTTTGGTAATCGCTAGTATCTCATGATACTCGTTAGTACTTCATGGTTCTTGCTGGTACATAATGGTACTTGTTAATATTGTGTGTCACTTGTTGGCCATTTGTTATATTTTGTGGTACTTATATCATTTAGTACTTTGACGTACTTGTTGGTAATTTTTGGTAATTCATGATCCTCGTTAGTACTTCATGGTACTTGCTGGTACATAATGGTACTTGTTAATATTGTGTGACACTTGTTGGCCGTTTGTTATATTTTGTGGTACTTATATCATTTAGTACTTTGACGTACTTGTTGGTAATTTTTGGTTATTCATGATCCTCGTTAGTACTTCATGGTTCTTGCTGGTACATAATGGTACTTGTTAATATTGTGTGACACTTGTTGGCCATTTGTTATATTTTGTGGTACTTATATCATTTAGTACTTTGACGTACTTGTTGGTAATTTTTGGTAATTCATGATCCTCGTTAGTACTTCATGGTTCTTGCTGGTACATAATGGTACTTGTTAATATTGTGTGACACTTGTTGGCCATTTGTTATATTTTGTGGTACTTATATCATTTAGTACTTTGACGTACTTGTTGGTAATTTTTGGTAATTCATGATACTCGTTAGTACTTCATGGTACTTGCTGCTACATAATGGTACTTGTTAATATTGTGTGTCACTTGTTGGCCATTTGTTATATTTTGTGGTACTTATATCATTTAGTACTTTGACGTAATTGTTGGTAATTTTTGGTAATTCATGATCCTCGTTAGTACTTCATGGTTCTTGCTGGTACATAATGGTACTTGTTAATATTGTGTGTCACTTGTTGGCCATTTGTTATATTTTGTGGTACTTATATCATTTAGTACTTTGACGTACTTGTTGGTAATTTTTGGTAATTCATGATCCTCGTTAGTACTTCATGGTACTTGCTGGTACATAATGGTACTTGTTAATATTGTGTGACACTTGTTGGCCGTTTGTTATATTTTGTGGTACTTATATCATTTAGTACTTTGACGTACTTGTTGGTAATTTTTGGTAATTCATGATACTCGTTAGTACTTCATGGTACTTGCTGCTACATAATGGTACTTGTTAATATTGTGTGTCACTTGTTGGCCATTTGTTATATTTTGTGGTACTTATATCATTTAGTACTTTGACGTACTTGTTGGTAATTTTTGGTAATTCATGATCCTCGTTAGTACTTCATGGTACTTGCTGGTACATAATGGTACTTGTTAATATTGTGTGACACTTGTTGGCCGTTTGTTATATTTTGTGGTACTTATATCATTTAGTACTTTGACGTACTTGTTGGTAATTTTTGGTTATTCATGATCCTCGTTAGTACTTCATGGTTCTTGCTGGTACATAATGGTACTTGTTAATATTGTGTGACACTTGTTGGCCATTTGTTATATTTTGTGGTACTTATATCATTTAGTACTTTGACGTACTTGTTGGTAATTTTTGGTAATTCATGATCCTCGTTAGTACTTCATGGTACTTGCTGGTACATAATGGTACTTGTTAATATTGTGTGACACTTGTTGGCCGTTTGTTATATTTTGTGGTACTTATATCATTTAGTACTTTGACGTACTTGTTGGTAATTTTTGGTTATTCATGATCCTCGTTAGTACTTCATGGTTCTTGCTGGTACATAATGGTACTTGTTAATATTGTGTGACACTTGTTGGCCATTTGTTATATTTTGTGGTACTTATATCATTTAGTACTTTGACGTACTTGTTGGTAATTTTTGGTAATTCATGATCCTCGTTAGTACTTCATGGTACTTGCTGGTACATAATGGTACTTGTTAATATTGTGTGACACTTGTTGGCCGTTTGTTATATTTTGTGGTACTTATATCATTTAGTACTTTGACGTACTTGTTGGTAATTTTTGGTAATTCATGATCCTCGTTAATACTTGATGGTACTTGCTAGTACTTAATGGTATGTACTCATTATACTTGGTTTACAACTCTCTTCAATTCAATTTCAAATGTAGCAAAGCTCGTTGATAAAAGATCATTAATCCGTAAATTCATTAATTAGTAAAGTAACTCATGGATTGATACTAAAGTAATCAGCAACAGAAGTAACTATTTGTCACTTGCTATATATGTAAAGAAGAACAAGAATTGTTGTGTACAATTATGTACCTTATCGAAGTAAGAACATTTGCCTTGCCTACTGACGAGAATGACTGTTGATTTGGCGTCTACTTCTTCCTTCAGCTCGCAGCCATTGCCATAATCTACAACACGACTCTTCGGATGCTTCGCTTTCAGGGTGTAAGGTGAAGGCAGCCAGTCATATCTTGCATCCAGTCTTTTCGCTACGAAGATTATCGATCCTTCTGCAAAGTGAAATTCACGTTGAAAATCAATACGACCATAGAAGTAAACACATTAATGCTACTAAGGTTATCGAAAATTTCAGTATCCTTTATGAGGATCCTGAAGAGGGATACTTAAACTGATTAACAGAACTGAAATAATCAATAATCCCAATGAGGCAAATAGAGAAATTCCCATTCTTGACCAAAAAAGATAGTTTAAGCTATCTTTTGAATATAGCGAGAAAAATCGGAAATAGCGAAAACATGGATTACGTATATTGAGTGTCAGAAGAAAAGCTTGAGTAATCCATCCATGTTTTCGCTATGCTTCCGATTTTCTTGGCTATATATAAGATTTTGTACCGACCAAATAATATCTCTTAAATGCCTCATTTGCTACCCTTGTCATAAAAGTTGACGAGCCCTTACCCTATGCATGGGTACTGCACATTTTGCTAGTGAACTTAATAATAAGCATGGTCTTCTATCTTTTCAAATGGTACTGAAGAAAATTCATATTTTCTGCAGAAAAAGCAGGTCAGGAATACCGGGTCTAAGATGTGCAATAATAGACATTTTCACACATCAAAAAGCTCAAAACTCTCGCATTTTCGAAATCAATACTGTACATGTTTAATTCAATACTACATAAAGTGTGCACCACAAAGCAAGAAACGGTCTAATTCAGTGTTCATTATTATTTATGTAGTATTGAACCAAAAGCATGAAGTATTGATTGTCAAACTGGGCAGCATTTGTTGTTGGGATGTGTTAAAATGTCTAGCATGGTAGATCCTAGGCCCCAATTTCTTGCTTTCTCAGCTTTTTCCACATAACCTGCAAATTTTCTTTGTCAGTAACATTTACAAAAGATACATGACCATGTCTCTTATCAAGTTTTCAAGCCACTGTGGTTTTTTTTGCTGTTTCAAGGTAGATTTTGAGGCGTAAGACATTTCACTATTGCAACTTGAACTTTCCTCTAGACTCGATTTACAATGTTTAGTATTGAAAAACTCTTATAATAGACCCTGCGAAAAAAGCCCTGAGGAATAGAAGTATTAGACAACTATGACATACCCATTTTTCCCTCCAACGCAATTTGATCAAATCCACATCCATGCCCAGAACAATACCAACGTGACGTGACAAGCGGAATCCAGTTGCCAAACTGATAAAGAGGAGTTGTCACAAAATGCAGTCTCTCTAGCCAAGATGCCAAAAACTTTTCTTTGTTCGATCCGTAACTGCTCATTTCTTCTTCCCTTTCAGCAAGGATTATTGTTTTCGGTGAACCTAGAAAAATGATGAAAACTTATCAAATTGTTACACAGCGTGCTAGCATGCAATGAGGAAAACAAGCTCATAGCCAGGGCCACCTAGAAGGGAACTCATACTTTTAAAAATTTGTACCGTTTCCAATATTCGGTAGCTAATTTCATTCCACTAATTTTTCAAAAAAGAAAGTAAGAAACTGCTAGGCCACATTTTTAAAACTAAAGAAACTTTGATAGGAGATTTATATAAAGCGAAATAGATAAGCAACTTTTCTTTACTAGAAAGGATGTTAAACAATGCTCAGTGCATTTAATTGGCACAATGGCGTATATCTGGTACATTTACTGGCATAATTCACACGGGGCTCGAATTCATAAAGTGAAATTCAACTTATTCATTTGATCACAAATTTAAGACAACATAGAATTGGGGTTTAACGAACCTTGCCGAAAGACTACTAATTATCATAATTGGGTGAAAGAAAGCTAAGAAACCCTGGCTCCAATGTCAAGCATAGTTTGTTATGAGTGTAATATTTCCCCTAGCTCTATTTTAGGTATTGTCTTTCTGGCTCACTCCGTTCTTATTCTAACGTGTTTTCTTCTTATTATGCACATTCTTAGTAGTTATTGTCCTTATTAGTATAAATTCAGCCTCGTGCTTCATTGACTTGTAATTTCTGAAGATGGAGCTAAGTGCTGCTCCGAAACGTAAATAATGGCCTAATCTTTAAAATGTAATTTTTCTCAATTGGATTTGTCTTAATGATGTAACTGGAATTATCTATAAAATTATGAAGTGTCGCTTATCATGTTTATCGTCGCAATCTTGGCTCTTCATTTTCTTATCAAACTTCGTTTTCCTGCCAACACACCTATATCTACGAGTGTAATATTTCTTTCATGTTTGATACCAACCCACTTACTACACATAAGTAGCTGGGAAATGTTTACATCAAACACCTCCTCGTGATGAATCTTGCTACTTGTCAATAAGCCTTCAGATTCAGAAATTGCATCATTTACGTACCTACTTCGACATTATTCCCATTTTGATCAATTTTTTCGATGACCGTTATGCTTCTAGCAGTTCTAGATGATGTTTGCTTTCGTTCTTCGATTTCTTCATCTTCCTCACTTGTTCCCTCGTCTTCTGGGTTGATTGCCCGTTTGAAGATTCCTCGAAAAGGTTTGATAAACGTCTGCTCCTTTCTAAACCAATCAAGATGATTCAGATCAGTTAAACTGAAACTTCAAGATACCCAACAGAAATTGAACTGTTATCACTGTTATGTGTGTCTTTCTAGGGTTGTGCTATCCAGAGTCAGACCAATGTACTTTTTCAACGAGCAACAGGTCAAGAAGCATAAAGCCTTGGATTAATGGGGTTTTCTCGGCCAAATAGTCATTTTAAGGAAGACTATGACTTTCCGAGGTTGCTTTTCATGCATGCAGTTTTTCATTCAATACTTAGTTTACATACACACTTCAACTATTGATGTGTTACAAAAGTTGACACTTTTCACCTATTTTGAATACTATGCTGCATTCGAAACGAAAACTATCAACAAGCATCTCTGTAGCTTTCCGTCTTCTTATACTCACATCTGAGATGACCATTATGGAAATAAGGACAATCGACCTTTGCTATCATTGCAACCGTAGATGAAGGAGTTGCTTTTGATTTATATTTTGATTTAGTTTCTAATTTTATGTGTATGGTGTAGTTTTTAATTGTTTTTAGTACTATTGCTTTAAAATGGTGTCAGGTTGGATTGTCTACCTATCGACGCTGTAGATAAGTATCGTTGAAATCCAAATCCCTCAAATTGCTTGAATAAATGTTTTTACTTCATTCATGGGATTTGTTTGTCTGACGTCAGCTTTATTCAACTGCGCTTTCGTAATTAACATCTAGGTCTAAATCTCATTTGCATGCATTGCCTTAGTTTTCCAAACTTACAAAGCTTTTCCGTGCGTCGCTAAAAGATCTGGCATTAGGTCTGAGAGGATAATCATGCATTTGAATAGAGCTGAAGTCAGGACGAAAACGTCACATTATTCAAGAACAAAGCTACACCATTGACCCCCTGTGATATTGTTATCAGATTTCCTCATAGTCCAAATACATATTTTGAAGCTACCTCTACTTGGAGGCATCATCGTATAGCGTACATACCTGAAAAACCTCTTTTCTCCATTGTTATCCTTTCCAGATGCCCTGAATGAATAAATAAGTAATAATGATGATAGAAATAATGCCTTCTTCGGAAAAGGGTTTTGCAAAAAGTTGCAATAGCTGCTATCATTCAAAGTCCTGTTTGAAAAGCAGATAAAACAAATATGTAGTTACAATGAAATTGCGAGAGAACATATATGGCAAGTGTTTCAGTTAATTGATTCATAAAATGACCTTCGCGAGTCCTTGTTTCAATGGAAGTTGAATTTTTTTCAGTCTTTAAATGTATAAGGAATTTCCACAACTCGGGACGTCAGTAGAAGGGAACCGAGTAACACTACATAACTTCATACATTATATACATTATATGACAACATACTTGTGTGGAACCGAGGTCAGGTTATCTGCAACTTATCTGCAACAGGCTGGACTACCAGAGCCTCGGCAGATGGGGTCAAAATAAGAGTCATTTATCACTCTCAACATTGCTAACTCACATTAACTAGGCTCAGCAAGTGAAGTACCAGACGCTGTCGCAAAATTATCGGCTGGCCCAAAAATGATACGGGCTTCAGTGTTTTCTGCAAGCTCATAATCTCGAAACGTTGGAATGGTGGAATTTTATGCCGTATAATCCAAATCCAAGATCAAAACGTATGTAAATATCTATTTAAGCTATTGAATCTTTCCTTTGCGATTGGAATATTGTTCGGGAAAATAAATCCAGAGCCTAGAGAAATGCAAAACCTTCCTCCGGTTGAAATTTTCCACTCAATCAATCTTTCTTAAAGTTCAAACATTTTCCTGAAGGACGCATGACAAACCGGGCTCACAGCCGTGGAATCGTCATATTTTCTGTACTCTGAATACACTCTTTTTTCTTTATAAGAATAAATTTTATAAGAATATTGAGGCTCAAAATCGCCAAAGAACAATGGAAATTTAAGAATAAACAATAGAAAAGTTGAGGCTCAGAAAAATTTTAAATATTCTTATAAAAAAAAGAGTGTAAATCATGTTCCAAACTGCTGGGAAAATTGTCGTTCTCTCTCTGACGTACTATTCTGATAATTGCAAGACGCAAAGCTTCAGTAGTAATAATGATTCATTATGTTTTCGATTTTCCTCACCATCCTCAAGTTCTGTATCAATCCAAGACTGAGATCATGAGATGATTTTGCAATAACTTGCATGGCAAGGATCAGTATAAAAGGGATAATGAAGAGAATTGTATATCATTTCAGGTGATCAAAGGCAAGCTTCTGCGTAAGAAAAACGTTTTTACAAAAGTTTCATCTTTTTGTCACATACTTTTACCAATTTGCTTCAATAGACTTACAAACAGATTTAACTGAGCCAATAAGCAAGTAAGTTGGCCTACTGGAGATCTTTCCCTATTGGTTTTAGTGTTAATGGAGATCAGTGCAAT
Source organism: Pelagia noctiluca (assembly GCA_963924455.1). NCBI lineage: Eukaryota > Metazoa > Cnidaria > Scyphozoa > Semaeostomeae > Pelagiidae > Pelagia > Pelagia noctiluca. The sequence continues at coordinate 2,011,002 of OZ004315.1, read as the reverse complement.
GACTTTTATTGCCAGGGTCAGCTCAAAAGGGAAAATAAAGAGAATTTCTTATTTCATCAGGTGACGAAACCAAACTTTGCTAGAAATGGAAGCTTCTACCTTTGAAGATGGAATTCAATGCATATCTATACATCTCTAGTTACAGAATTCGACGACGAAAGCATCAGATGATTCTGTTAAAGTCGAGGGATCTAATTTCACGCAATGCATGATGGGAAGATGACCTTTGGTAAAACGCATAGCTACCAAAAATAACGACTGCAGCTTAACAATAGTTACAAAAGATTTAGGCCGTTAAGATTTTGGTAGCTATGCGTTGCTAAGGGGCATGTTCCTATCATACATTGCGTCAAATGAGATCTACCATCTTTGGTAGTGTCGTCTAGTCTGTTCAGGTTAATATTCTACACAACCATTGTATCCTAAAGAATAGAATATCGACTTAAGGGGTCATTAGAGAGCAACGGGGACTTTTCAGGGGTAAAATTACAGAGGGCTGTTATAGAGGGTTTTCAAACTTCAGCTGAGTATTGTGCGACCAAATCAAATTCCTCAAATCATATGTTACTAAAGTCTATGAATTACCTTTGAAAATCTTGTTTGATTTCTGTGTAGTGTTTTCGTATCACTTCCTTGAACCGCAGTCGCATCCACTCGGCAGTTTTACTAGCATTATGTGCTGCAGAAAAAAACACGTAATGCGTATTGTTTGGAGAATGCTGCAACAACTGTATGATCGAGGCATCATCATGCCAGAGAGCATCCAGGAAGCCTGACTGCGTTGAGTACTCGTGAAAGATAATCGGCAGTTTGATATTCGTGTCATTTCGTGCCTTGTAGATGATGGGTCCTTTTAACGTGGGAAGCGTAAATGGGGGTGCTTTGTCTCCTGGGTTGTAGTCTGCAAGTGTTAGACTGCCACTAATAAGCAATAGAAGGAAAACAAGCTTCATTTTGCAAATCATAACATTGACAATTGATCCCAATTTTGTCTGGAAAGTATAATGAAACCGGATGTTGCCAGAGCTTCCTATTTCCGGTCTTTGTACTGGCCTAAGCTACCAACTATCTTCACGATAACGCAGAAACAATTTCAACTTTTATGATTTTACCAAACTCCATCCATATTCAATCATATTTCCTGTTTATACACTGGAATTTAAATGATCCTTTACTTCTGATGTCGTTGCTCAGCATGTTTGTCTGAAGAATTAACAGTAGCAAGCTTCTTGTATTTTGATTGGTTGGTTTGAAGAATCTATTGTTCGGTCGAAGAATGGTTCGTTATTTGATCGTGTTTGTATGGGTCACCTGAAAGTATCAGGAGCAGAGTTTGTGAATCGAAAACACCTGTGAGGCGCATCTTTTGTTTTCATTCGCGATCTTTGGTTTAGACAGTTCTGCAACAAAGGTAGATGCTTCCTATAATGTTCTTCATTCGCCCCAAAATCATTTCTAAAATAACGGTTTTAGGATCACCCCACTATTATGATCCATATGGGTGTATAAGTTTCTCTAGGCTACTTCATTTCATTTGTTATTTCACTACCCTTGTACGTTTTACCTCATTTTTCAGTGCTTTGGACACAAAGGGTTTTTAGTATAGTTTGCATTTTCATGGATCTTAGTTGTATAAAAGTCTTCTTTAACCTCTTTTACCTTGGCACTTATAACACATTTACGAAGTCTGTTTGGGTTCTATGTTTTTTCATGACTTTCAGTTTTGAATAGGGCGTATGTAAGCTCTTTGGAATAGACGATGCCAAAAAGATGGCACAGCTTTTTCACTCAATATGATACGAATATTCCCCTTAGCAACGCATAGCTACTGTTATGTTAAGGTTTTATATTGTATAGTATCATAGTATTGTTGGTAACAACAGGAGATTTCTGCATGTCTTGAATAGAACCACGCTGGTTACATGTAAGATTCAGTCTTGAGTTTTCGATTAAAGTGAACACACCCACATGCTTGATTTCTCTCCGAGCCTACTCTATGAACCTGAAAACGCTACACTACCAAAACAAACGACTGAAGCCTACGATTATTTGTCATTTAACGCAGTTACGAATCATTTACGACATAGCAGTTGCAATGTCATGGTGAGATCCAAAAGTTAGTTCTCCAACTAGTTTTCCCAGGAATGGCTTCTTCGCTTTGTTGTCAATAATTCGAATTTTTAGAAATAAGATTTCAAAAGTTATAGGCATAAATATTTACTGCTGTGGTCAAGAAGCTGTTAGTTTGGTAACTATGCGTTTCTAAGGGGCATGTTCCCATGATGCTTTGCGTGAAACGAGAGCTACAATCCAATGGAATCGTCATTTTGGCAAATGCTTTCTTTGTGATGACAGGGAAGAGACAGTTTCTCAGATCTTATCTAGAAATTATGTTTTTACATACAAAATGTAACATTCATTTATATCAGATTATCAAAGCTGCAATTTATATTTCGTTTGTTACAAACCACTCCAAGCCAAAAGAAATCACCAAGCTTTTCAAATCACTTTGTGGTAAAAAATCCTTTAACACCTAGATCCTAATTAGATTAACTAACTTTTAATCACGAACAAAGAAAATGAATGTTATTCTATTGCTCCTGTGGGATATAAGACATTTTGCTTAAAAATTTTTCAGGGAAAGAGGAGAAGAATGCTGTTATGCATTGGGTACATTGACTGTTCTTCTGGACCAGCCAAAATTGTCTTTGATGAAATGCCTATTATGCTTGATTAGTGAATTTGAGTTATGTCCTATCATTCCATCAAAGACAACGTGGGCAAGTCTTCTTTACTCCAGATTCTTGATCTAATGAAATCTAGTATTTTAGTAATGGTCTGGAACAAACATTTTCATATTTCAATATTCGAACGATAATCACGGCAACCAAAGTGTCTCAGAACTTGCATTAGGCCGTGAATCTACATCTACATCTACATCTACATATTAATCAGTAAAACCAATAAGATATCACATTGATGGAGATCATCGTACTTCACATTTACTCCCATCGTCATAAAACTAGTGAGTGTGAATCTTCAGAGAAGAATCTTTTTCTTGTTAGGTCGTTCTTTGCTTTTATTGGGGGACTCTCTCTGGATTAGTTTACCTATTTAGAGAGTTCCTCCTTAGTCAATTAATCCTAAATACAATCATGTAATTTTTTGTCATTTTTGTCTGAGTTTCGTGCTTGTGCACTCATCAGACAGACTATACCAATCAGAATGGTATCAGATTGGTATAGTCTGTCTGATGAGTGCACAAGCACGAAACTCGGAGTTACAGAAGAACATGTCTGTTTTTTAACGCGTTCATTCTGCCTTATAACTGCTCTATACTAATGTATATTGAGCACTTTAGCCAGGATAGGCACTCTCTTCTCGTGTTAGATAAAATTCTAATAGATAAATTCAAAAATAAACCATGCTTGTATTAAACGTTTCAAAATAAATCTTCATCAGTAACCGTCAAGAATTGTGACACAGTTACTGATGAAGATTTATATCGAAACGATTAATATAAGCATGGTTTATTTTTGAATTAATCTTTTGAATAAAAGTATGTAGTGGGTGCATCATTTTGAACAATATCTCAGACAAGAAAAGAATACAAGGAGTGTGAAGAGCCTCTTTGGGGAGTTGACTTGACTTTCCTCCTTTTGATTCCAATTAGGAAGGTATAATAAGAAAAAGAATTGAATCTTGAAATAAATTAGTTATCATCGTTATGTTTTTATGATTTAAAATCAACAAGGAAGGAAAATCGATACGTGACGTATGAAGAGTTGCTTAGATTATTAGAACCCAGTCCCTTCATCCCAGCACACTGCCACAAAGGCGCAAGGATGAAAGATGCTAGCGATTCGGTTGAGAGGGATGCTGGAAACCACGCCAAGATGTCCTAGACACAGATGATTTAGCAAGCAACTCATGCTCAGAAAATAGCCAAAGCTCTTCGAATCTTTATTCAATCTGTCGATAAATCTTCATCTGTTGTAAGTTGTCCTAAACTCTCAAAATTGCAACTCTCTGAGAAAGGCCTAGGCAAGTCAAATCTCTCTGTTGATATTGCACACACCTTGGCTACAAAACACCCTGAAATACTGAGCGTGGAGATTAACGTATCAACGCAAGTTAAAGTTGGCTGGTTAAAACTTTGCCTTTTGGAGGGAAAAAGGCTTGCAATCCATGTCATGAGAATTCAGTTGACTCAATTTATGAACACATTTGAATAAGAATGGCTGGTCAAAATCCTAGAGTAAAAAGTACCAGTTTGGACCAAATATGGGACGACTTGAAAGAAGGAATTCAACAGATATATCTGAAGCAAAATATGGAAAAGGCTAAATACATACAGCTTTACACGTATCCTTTCTTAAACCGCCGTTACTTTGTAATACATGCCTTTTCGATAGACTATATAACATGAAATTAACTGTTGATGATAGACAATCATAGCATTTAATTTACCACTAGTGCACTGCCAGATACTGTTACCAGTATACTTGAGACACAAACCTCTCTATCAGAGATATTCTGCTCAAAAATTATTTTCAGGTAAATCAATTATATTAAGCAATTTAAGAGTAATGTCAACAATTATCAGTCATATTTTTTTTGTCTAAACAAGTTGAAATATGTTTCTTAACAACGTAAAAAGACATGTTTACAACTACTGCACAAGTGTTCAAAATCAAGGACAAGCAGGCAAGGTTCACAAGAAGAGAAGTGGTCCAACAGGTACATATGGACTATAATTTTTTGTTTATTTTTTTTGTGGATATGATTTGTGTGGAATAGCACAGTGCAAGAAGGACTCAAACTTTCTAGACTTTCTAGAATTCTAAGAAGGAAAATGAACCAAGCTTGTAGTAACTTTCATTTTCGAATAACCTGGATACCAGAGCTTGAAGAGAGGGGGTATGTTTGATACAAATCAAATGAGCCCACTTTCCATTTTGTTCAGCCCTTTTCCCAAGACTCTGGTATCCAAGGTGGCTATCTGAGCAGAATGGATGATGCTGTTTGTTGATTATAAGATTTGAATTATAATTCTCTAGGAAAAATTAATCACTTACACACAGAGCTGCTGATATAATTGGTTAATTTACAGGGCTATATTTCTAAGGTTTAGGTTTTGCCCCATTGATTAAGTTTCCAATTCATGTCCTAGATACATATATGATATGCTTAAAACTTAAGCTTTTCTTGTTACGCTGTTATATATAAGACATTACCTAATTTACTTAACAGCCTTATTATTGTGTTGCACTTTGTTTTCTCGCAAATTTTCTTTCTATGAATTTTTATCGTTTCGAGGGGGCCATGGGACCCCACCCCTGCCCCCCGGTGGATCTGCGCCTGTATTAGGGACGGGCTAACATAGTTTTTCTGAATGAAATATTTATTTATATGCAAAGTGACGTTAACTAAGGGATTTTAGTATCCAAGTATGTATCCAATTTAATCCTCAACATTTGTAGATCACTACAGGCCAAATAGTTTTCCGAAAGCAGTTGCTGGCTGCTGTTCAAATAGCCACAGCCTTTTATGAAAGGTCTTTCAAGACAATTTACCAGCTCTCTGTAACTCCAGGTAAAAAAGGCAAAGGAGTTATGAGGTGTGGTCTCATCGAGAGGAAGGACCAGGGTCGCAATGCTAGATTAGTTTACCTATTCAGTGGCCCCTTTACGCCTTGTACAAAAACCAATATCTTACTGTATTTGCCTATATCAAAATCGAAAATCAACATTTGTAATTAGGTTTACTTATTCTATCATACCACTTTAATGCTGTAAGAACTTTCTCTAAATATTTTGTTTTTTATCCGATTTGCCACTATCATGTTGTGGATAATTTGTAGTTGAAATGGTACAGAGGCATAAAAAAATTACCCCGCCTCCTAAATATGCCAGCCTCTCTGATAATCCTGTCTGTTTTCATTAGGTTGCACATCAATTTTACAGCAGAACTAAAAACGTAACTATATTATTGCTTATACTTCTCTGTATTTTACTTTAATGATTTCTATTTTATTGTTTTTGCTTTTCAGGGGCTCAGTTTGTAGGAATGGAGCTGTACAAGCGTCTGAAAGATTTCATGAAAAATTATTTGGCAAATTTGTTAAAGGTATTTCAGTATTTTTAAAAATATCGATTCAGGCAACCAATTTGATCATGAATAATATCACCAGAAGCTTCATGTTAGGAAAAGACGATGTTGATATTTTCCAATACTATATATTCGGCCGTACAAACAAACGACCATCTTCAGATTGAAGTTAACATACAATAATACAAGTTAAAAGCTAGAAATATTAACGAAATAATAAAATGCTAGCGACGATAATTAAAAGAACGATAAATCCAAAACCACACTTGTATTTCCATATCACGGAGACAAGGGTGAAAACTGATTAAGTCGTTGGTTAACGCCTAGCGGCCTGTAAATACCCCTAGGGACCAATATAACTGATATCTAGGCAGAATGCAAACATAAAATACACACATTTTCTTTGGCAGCTTTTGGGGTTGTATCTGGCAATCGATTATACAAGCACATTGTGATTAATATCATAACTCTAAGCAAGGTGTAATATAAGCAACTTAGGCCAGCTGTAAGGAGTCCTACCCACAGGCTTTTCAGCCAGCTGTAGGACCCTCACCCTCGGGCCCCTATGTTATAAGATAGTGGGTGCCAGCTGCAAGCAACCCAACCACCCTCCAGTATAATTGGGAGGCGGCAAGGTACTTGCCCTCAGGCTCAAATCGAGTTTGGGGGCTGAAAGAGGGAACCTAGATAAACCTGCCGCTCTTGTGGCGGCCTAACGCCTTATGAAGTAACAGGCCAGACGACCCGAAGATAAGAAGGGTGGGTGTGAGGGAAAATATCAGCAGAGAAAGTATTATTGTAAAGGTGGTCTGATCTGAATGATCGCAAGCAAGGTGTGGCAGGCCTTTTCGTTTGACGCGGGCGATCGCCCTCGCCATTGCCCTCGCCGAATGATTTACGAGGGCTCTTGATCGCCCTCGCAAAAACGTGTTTCGCCCTCAAGAGAAAAAACGTTATAATGTAGAAGTAATCGATGAGATTATTAAATTACTTGAAGATAGGTTTAAAGACTTTCAAGACGGAATATACGACGTGATGCGAGTGTTCGACCCCAAAAACCGGACAGATAGGTACAACTATGGAAATGGGGATATCAAAAAATTTGCAGCCCATTTCAGATCAACCCTTGCCATTGCTTCCTTTAACGAAGATAAGGTTATTCCCGAGTGGAAAAGCTTAAGAAACTACGTTAAGATTTGGATGAAAAACGTAGATTCCGAGGAGCTTTGGAAAAAGATCTTGGATTCAAAAGGTCTGAATTTCCAAATGCATGTTCCCTGGTCGAGATCCTTATCTCTATTAGTGGTTCCAACTCGACCTTTGAACGTGCATTCAGCTCATTGACCAACATTTTGACGGATAAACGTCTTTCAATGAAGCACAAATGGATGGAAAAAATCCTCATTATCAGTAGCAATCACAAAAATTGGACAGTCCAAGAAAGAAACGAAATCATCGAAAGAGCCGTCGATATCTATTTAGAAAAAAGACGGAAGAGGATAGTAGTGGAGCAGTGTGTAGGCCTAAGCTGGATGAAACCGCAATTACTTAACATTTGACTTCACGTGCCATTTATCTTCTCAATGTGGAAATTGACCTTAATCCTGAATATTGTTTACAAATTAACCTTAATCAAGCATCCTGAAACCAAAGACTAAGAAACTGTGGTCAGGCCAATACAGTAACATCTTCTTGAGAACCTGGAGGCTGTCTGCAAAAAAATATTTTTGGAGGGGCTATCGCCCTCCTGAGCTTATCAAGGTGGGCGATTTACCGTCCTGGTGACAATTTTTATACGAAAAGGCCTGGGTGTGGTGAACCACGAGAAATATAAGGAGTGCTGGCATGCTGCCAGCATGGCAAGGGGACTAGGACGAGGCATGTGCAAAGATGAATACGTCATACGGCCTTGTCGTTAAACCACATTTACAAGTTGTAAATGCCCGATTAAAGTTATCGAGAAAGTAGAGAATAATCACGTGACAAAGATCGTCTTCACTGGTACGAAGTTAAGTACGTGTTTCAATGCTAAAGATAAACAAGCGAAAGAACATGAACACAACATCGTTTACAAGTATAAATGCGAAGAGGAAGACTGCGGAGCAACCTACATAGGTGAAACAGCGAGACACTTCTCAGAACAAATAAAAGATGATTGCCGGAGAGATTCTAAGTCACACGTTTTCATGCACCATTTGGAAACAGGTCACAAGGCACCAGCAATGGAAGGTTTAACAATGATAAATAAACACAAAAAATTAAGTAGTTATTTTATTCGGACTATAGCAGAATCTTTGAGGATTAAAAAGGAAAAACCGGTGCTCAATTGCTAAGAGAAATTGACTCCTCTACAACTTTTTAATTGACGTTCTTTTTCGGATTTATCGTTCTTTTAATTATCGTCACTAGCATTCTATTATTTCGTTAATATTTCTAGCTTTTAACTTGTATTATTGTATGTTAACTTCACTCTGAAGATGGTCGTTTGTTTGTACGGCCAAATATATAGTATTGGAAAATATTAACATCGTCTTTTTCCTAACATGAAGCTTCTGGTGATATTATTCATATTTCAGTATTCAATTAATCTAAGTATTTTAGCTTCCATGGGAGAAAATATCTTGATAGAGTTGATCCAAGATTATTTACTCAGACCTTGCTAGGACCAATAAACATATATAAATTCATCATTTAATCAGGCCTTTTTGTTTGACGGTGCAATCAATCTAAACTCTTACTAGTACTTATGGAGACGTTTCAAACTTATATGACAAACAATGGCTGTGGTAAAAGGTTGGGATTGGCAAAAAGTGTGACATCCATGCAATAGAATCGATAGGATTGCACATTAGTTAGGGGGGGAGGGGGAGCTCAAAGATCATCATAGTTTGATAGCTCTCATGGAAATAATGATAAAATTTTAATTGTGTCTCATGAGCAAGATAAGGATTGTTGGTAGCGCATTGTAAATTCTTATACAAAGATCTTTCTTGATTGTCTTCCTACCTAGTTGATTCATTGCAGTCAAGTGTTGCTATAATGTCTGCAATTTATTCTAAGAGCATCGCAGATGGATTGTCAGCACTTTCCCTGCAGCTACAATTATAGGAAAACTAGGGGAAAGGTTTCACTAAAAAAATGAAATCTGTTCACTTATTAGATATAGGAGTGTAGTTTGGGGTTAATAGGGGCAGAAAGGTGAATTGGGACCAAAAAGAACAAAGATTTTGGACTTCCAAAATTACAGAGGATCTTCTCATTTTGAAATAATTTAATCTTTATATCATATGTAATATTGTTGGGTCACAATCAGAACCCTGTAACCTAATCTTCAATGGCAAAATGTTTGTTCGCTTTTGTCCCTATTCACCTTCCTGTCCTTATTCACTCCAAATTACGGTAGTCCTAGATCAACTATCAAAATCCAGAGCATTTTTTACCAATGCACATTCAATATCATTTCCTTTTCAGCAAGGTCAAGATCTGATGGATGAGTCCGTGCTGATGTTCTACACACAACAATGGGAGGGATATGAGTTTTCTAGTAAAGTTCTCAATGGAATTTGCGCTTATCTGAACAGACACTGGGTTAGAAGAGAATGCGACGAGGGTAGGAAAGGAGTGTATGAAATATATTCAGTAAGTGATGTTGTTACAACTTGTCTAATCTTGATCAGACTTATCTTGATCATGTAGTCTATTGACACTGCAGAGTTTTGTATCAATGCAGTGGTTTTGTGGCCGAGCAGTTAAACAAGCAAATTAAAACAGTTAAGTACCAAAAATAGCATATATTAGAATTGTTATTTGCTTTTGGTACTAAACTGTTTTTATTTATTGCTTATTACCAACTTAAAAGTACCACATGCAGCAAACACATTTTATCAAGCTAAAAAAGCAATTTGCCATGTGCAGCTGAAGTTAAGCTTGGTGGTGTTAAGCAAACATCTGGATGGGTGACCTCCGAGGTTTTAACTAAACAACTCACTCCACCGTCCTTTGGAAGGAATGTTAAACTAGGTGTTCCTTTCCCTACTGAAAATAAGGCCTCTGGCCTTTCGAAGGTTAGCACGTTAAACATAAACTTACTTGCATTGCATAAATGTAGGCTATCTCATGAAGAAAATAGACCTTGAGCATTAAGTGATAACAATGAATCACACAGGTAAAATGACACGTTAGGTGTAGCCAAATGGCAGAAAGTTTTAGGTTATAGTCCATCCTTCAAATTAGCCACATGAAGGTTGAAGAAGAAATTTGCTATTTCTCTGTAAGAATTAGGTATGCTCGGGAGTATGTAAGTTTATCAAGAGGTATGGTTACTTATAAAGAAGGGTGCAACTTTTTTGGTTATTCCACTTAGGTATAAAGTCGACCCTTGCTTAGCAAATAAAGCAATGAAATCAAGGCATAGTTATGTTTCCTTACCAAATTTGTCTGATTTTTTAATTCATCTTTATTCTTCTTCAAAGCTCATTTGATTTATAAAATATCTTTGCTTATTAAACTTGCTGTATTTTTCTAGCTTGCCCTGGTTACTTGGAGGGAGGTATTGTTTAAAGTCTTACACACAAAGGTAAGGATGTGTTCTTAATTCTAGGGAAGTGTTATTTTACATTTTCAAATGCCTTATCCATCTATATGACTAGATACTCTGCCCTCCGATAAATATGGAAACGTTTCGAATTTTAGGCCTTAATTAAATCATTTTCACAGTAAGACACAGAAATAAATTTCCAATCTGTCTCTCGGTTATCTCCCCACATGAGCTGAATCACACATCAACTTGTTCAGAAATTAATGCAGAAATTTTATCTAGAGCTTAAATGTAAAATAAAGTTAGACATGACAAGCTTTTATTGAAAATCTTAAGCTTTGTGAGATGCTCGAAAATTTTATTTGAAGACTAAGTGGATCACAAAAAATAGGAATAAGTTGGGTTTTTCTTTCAATGGAAATAGTAAAAAAAATTGCAAAAGCAAGTCAATAACCTAAATAATAATGGGATTTCAAAAGTGGGCTCGTTCTCTATCGATTCACAAAATCCCAAGTCAACCAAAAAATATTTGGCATCAGCAAGGTTGTTGAGGTGAATGTAATGGAGAAAAAAGCCTGTCATATGCACTTGCCCCATGATAACTCCTTACTACTGCCAAAAGCTTTGGAAGAAAATTCAGTGAGGCAAACAATATGAATAAGGGTTTCCTCTTGATGCCTTTTATGCATAAAAAAGGTCACAGATTATGCCATATAACCCGCTTTACAAAAATATTACTTGCCGTCTTGCCATGAAACGTCAAGTTAGGCCTAGTCAAACCCTTGATACAACTGGATATCAACTTCTTTCGAAATGTTGTAGTTCTTGGATAGAAACAGCTTGAAATAAACTCGCCATGGACTAAAGAACAATCCCTAACAAAAATTTGTTCAAGAATGGCATGCTACCTAAAAACAGCTTATCGACAAACTTGAACTATAATTTTCAAGACTTTCGAAGCTGTTTCTTGCCTGTTTCTTGCCTGTCAAGCTTCGAGAAAAAAATTGAAATTTTGAATCGACCGGGAAGGAGACAATGAAAACAATTTCTGAATAAAAGAATAATCTCTCTGTCATTGGTTTAAATTTCACAATTATTGGACGCTTGGTTACGTAGAAACGCATTGTTATATTTCTGTCATCGCTTTGATTGACATTTGCTCCGCCATATTAGCCTCCTAGTCGTTTCCATACATATCGGAGGGCAGAGTACATGGGATCGATCTGACACAACTTTTATTGTACGGAGATGTAAACCTTTCATACGATGTAAACAAAAATATACTCAAAATGACTTTAGATTTTATTCACAAAACAGGTCCGTTTGATTAGCGAACCTTGAACCTTCTTGTCGCCAAACAGCTACAAAGTCCCATAAGTTCAAATCTGTTAGGAACAGTCTTTTATGTTATTGTAATTGCATACCTAGATGTAATTTAAATTAGTTCACTTAATGTAATGGCCCCAGGATAGTCATGATATTTTGCTTCCCGGGGTATCGTATTGTATTGTAATCGTAGTTAGTTGTTTGTAAATCTGTTATATATATCATATATAAAAAAAGAAAAAAAATACATGGCTCTGAAGAAGGATTTAATTCAAAACACAAAATAATGCCTCACTGTGGAGCTGGATTGCCTTTGATGTGTGAGGTCTCAAGCTCGGGGCCTGGCTGAGGCATATCAGAATGGTGGGAGCCCACTTGGCAGAATAAATTTTCCCATGTTATACAATGCGGTAAGGATTTATCTATTTGAATTCTTTTGATTAAAGGTTACAAATGCAGTCTTAAGCTTGATAGAACGAGAAAGAAACGGAGATACAATCAGCACAAGATTGATTTCTGGTGTCATTGATAGCTTTGGTATGTAGTTTTGTTTTCAATTTCTATTGCTAGATAAAGACAATTTTTGGTTTTCTAGATCTCTTGTTAAGACCATCTTGAGAAGTCTAGCAAAACAGTAGTTTATGATGAAAACCAGCTGTAGAATGGGGCCCTTATCAGGCCGATGTCTTTCAATAATTTGTAAGCGGAACCAAAATTCTGAGATCCTTTACACATGCTTGTTGGTAGTTCTACTATGTTGTGCATTTTAGAAACTTTAGTAACAGATTTTCGAATTATAAAATGAAAATGGCTTCATGGACACATCCTTGATGTTAGAGAGGGATAGACAAGCTTCCTTGGTAAATGAAATTTTAAAGCTCTCAGATCCTTGGTTCTGCAATTTATCCACAAGCCCCACCTATCACATAAGTTAATTTCTATTCATAATAGACGTTCACCTGAGTCCGGTAACATAAATTTCATGTTGACAGCAGTTTTATTTTGGTTGCAAATGGGAGAATATGGAAGTGTGCCTTTTTTATATTCTAGAATGTAAAGAGAGGTACATCTACATCTATGATTATCCTTTCGAAGACCAATTGACAAACTGCAAAGAGGTCACTGACTCAAAACTGGTGATTCCTCAAAGTTTGATCTAATTTTGAATAGAGACGTAGTTTATAGGACTATTGAGCAAGACTGATTTCAGCTGTTGATGTGCTCTACTGATTTTTTTAGTACATCTTGGCATAAACGAAGAAGAACCTGGTATGACAGATAGGCATCCCTCCTTGTCTGTTTACAGGAATTCATTTGAGAATGCCTTTATTCAGACCACAGAAGAATATTACAGCAAGGAAAGCACTCGGTTTTTAACGGAGAATCCTGTCACTGAATATATGAAAAAGGTAGTTGACATTCAACATACTTTTTACTTCTGATGCTGAAAAATTTGATGTTGTTTTTCTTCTGTATTCAGACTACATGTTTTTTAGGAAACTGAAAATCAAATTTTAAATACACCGAGTCTCTGCGTTAAAGAATCTCAAATTGTCATATCAGGCTGTCTAGCTTCTTTCGACAAAAGGACTTTTTATGGACAAATGTGTATCATAATCCTAAGGGAGCTGAGGGAATGTTATATATCTATCTGGTATCAAGGTGGTTACTCTTTAGAAGTCCCTACCGTATTGATAATTGCAAAAATAATAATAATAGAGGAAATACTGTTCAAGATGGCTGGCTGTAGTTTCGTATATGTTCATATCTTACGTGAGAACTTACTGCTCTGAAAGTTGTAAAAAAAGAGATTTCTTACTATATATTTTCTAGAATATGTCTTTGTGTCTTCAGGCTGAAACGAGGTTAAAAGAAGAGCAAAACAGAGTGCAGTTGTATCTTCATGAGAGCACAGAAACCGAGGTGAATTCCCTTATTTATTAAATTGTTTCACATATCAATTACAAATTTTACATAAATAACATCAATCAAGATATTTTGTGTGAATGAAAGGTGAGCTTGAACAGGATTAAAACCCATGAGCACTTTGCTTAGCGCGTCATTGCTGTGACAAAAGCAAACAAGGAACTCAATGTAATCAGCTAACCTGTGTCACATCAATCACACATATTGCACCACCACACACCAAATGTATTGAAGGACCTATCCTGGTTCTTCAACAATTACACCATAGCTGCCGATGGGTGACAACTCTCCCCCAACTATGACCGTTGCAGTCTTGCCACTAGATAGAATTAAGAAGTAAACTTGGAAAGAGGTAGAATTTGGAAAATCAAATAAGATCGTTTGTTAGGATGAAAATTTTGCAAGCAGGATTCAAGCCAAAAACCACCACTCACTGACTTGGTGTGTTGCAATCATTTTTAAGGAACCGTTAATAAGAAACGGCAGAGCCAGATTTCCAAAACTTTGATAGGAGATTTTGTGTGAACTAAAAAAGTTTGGAAATTTTTTTTACATTTTTCTTAACGAGAAAAACAACTATTGTATAAGAGAACATTAGCTTCTAAATGTGTTCGGTTTTGTTCCTAGTTCAGTTTGGTTACATCATTTAAGAAGATTTTTATTTGTTTACAGTGACATTTGCATTTAGTCTTGCTTCTCTATCTTCAATTCATGTTTAGTAGTGATAGAAAATAAAGAAACAACCGGTATAAGAAGGAAAAGTTAGGTTTTTATGTGAAGAAACTTGTGAAGAAACTTTTGTCCCATAATTTGGGTGAAAGCTAAGAAGCTCTGGTATGAAGATTTAGCATAGTTTCTTAAAGAACGAGTGTACTGCTCAACTAACTGAGATATTAGTGCACTCTAATCCACCAACCTGAGTTGAACCCATCCAAATGTCTGTGCTACAGCAACTGTTGATGCTTTGCATTAAAGAATCATTTTTGATAAGGGAGATGTATGCTATGCTCTTTAACAATGTGTGACATAATACATATTAAGAATACAATACAAGGGGAATCTCAGATAACCAGAATTATCAAATGAGATATTCATGTCCGAATGTGAAATGAAATCAATAATCAATTTTTATTGCTTCGTTAATTTCCATTGCCACCTTAAGTTTGATGTATGTACTGATTTATTTTTAGCTGGCAAAGAAATGCGAACATGTCTTGATTCAAAAACATTTAGAAACTTTTTACACTGAATTCAAAAATCTTCTTGAAGACGACAAAGATGAAGGTAAAGAAATATTGAAAATATTTTAAGTAAGTGCCCTCTCCCCTTGTAGGAAAAGTAATGAATTGAGATGATGGCCAGGATAGATGATGAGTTGACAACCTTGGTCAGGGTTTATTACTGAGATTATCGATGTGGTAGATAAAAGAAAACCAGTAGTGGTAAAACATTGTTCAGCCGACATACAATTTGAGAAACAGGCATCAACAGGTGTCAGTTTTAGCTTAGGACGTACAATCATAGTGATTTGAATGAGAGTTCTTTGAATATTTTTTGAATGAAAGCTAGGTTGTTTGAATATTCTGCAGATTGGGCTCTTATTTGATTAGAGTACCTTTTTGATGATAAGTCTGATTAGTTAGGTGGGAGTAGTATATTGCAGTATCTATGAAAGCAATGGCAAATCTGCTGTTTAAGGATTATAGCAAAGTCAGAAATGATAAAATTCATGCAATACAACAATTTCTCTCTATTTCCCTACAGATCTCGGAAGGATGTATAATCTTGTGTTCAGGATTCCCCATGGTCTTGACAATCTGAAAGAGCTTCTAGAAGACCACATTCACTCACAAGGCCTCAAAGCATTAGACAAATGTGGAGATACTGCAATCAATGTGAGTCATTTTGTATTTTGTGATTTTCTTTTCGCCAAAGTGGTTGCCTTAACTGGCAGTATTTTGGGTTTTTAGCCCAAAGATGGATTCACATTGTTACTGGAATAAGTGCTTTTGAATGGAAATTGTGGTCAGAGTATAAACACATTCGATGTGAGGAGAAGATTGTAGACATGACACAACATGCTGTATTGCCCTTATCCATGGTAAATTGAGCTTAAAAGTATCAATGTTGAAGCATCAACCATTTCTAAACTAATTCCAATTTATGTTATCTTATTTGGCAGGATCCGAAACTGTACGTAACAACGATTCTGAATGTCCAGAAGAAGTATCACTCATTGGTTCAAACTGCTTTTAAAAACGACTCTGGTTTTGTCGCCTCGCTAGATAAGGTATGTTTCAATAGGTATACATTGTTTCATATAAGAAGTCTGTGGGTTGGTTTTCCATGAAAATGCTTGATACATAAGGTAAAACTATATAAACTAAGAAGAAAAAGACTCAAAAGACAAAACTCTCCAACTTGACAAGCCTGTTTCGTGGTTACCCATTCATCAGGAGATGTACAGATCTGTTCATTGTTTGATATATACAGTTTAAGATGCGGTAAAAGATACAGTAAGTCCCCGTATAAAAGAAATAGACATCATTATGAACTTTAGCCTGCTACCTTATACAGGAGTCCCTCTGTTACAATCATTTTTCCATAATCAATACCCTTTAGATTTGAAAAGAGAAGTCACTTAGATTGTTGATAGATATATATGTGAGATTACTTTCTGTTCTCTTGGATAATCCGTTTAGAATAAAATCTTTAGGATATGGATGCGCAAGTTACATTTTGGGTGAACAATTTCATTAGAATTTATTTTTTTAGGTTAGTCAATCTTGCAATTTATTTTTTATGGGTTCATGAAATTCGATTTTTTTTCGGTTTCTGAACACAACAATACAGAATAGTAATTTATTGATTAGACAACAAAAAGTATTATAAGATAAATTCATCACGATAAAGGGAATGATTTGAACATAGACTTGTTCTTGAAACTTGAAAATATATTGAAAAACATCGTGAAAGCTTAGAATTTGATAACAGTATGAGAAATTGTGTACAAGTGACAAAATTGATAATATTGCATGTGATGTAGCCTGCTTCTTGATCAACAACAATATCTGAGCAGGGTTTGAACAACTTTTCTGGTGAAAGGGGAAAGGCAAATTCATCTTTCTTGTACGTAACAATTTAGTCAATAGTCTTTGGTTCGACTCTTGCTAGGGTTATTGTTATACTTAAAAAATTTTTTCAGTAATAATTTTCCAATTCTTTTCCATCAGGCTTGCAGGAAATCTATAAACAATAATTCAGTAACAAGGCAAGCTGGGGCATCATCGAAATCTCCAGAACTCTTGGCAAGATATTGTGATTCTGTCCTAAAGAAAAGGTAATTACTTCCTCTATGCACTAGCCTTTAAGTTCTTGGTGATTAAAGAGACACTTCAGCGATCGTTCTATCAAGCCATGATCAAACGCATTCTCCCGATAAGCTCAAAGAAATGCTGTAATTAATTTTGCAATATTTTGTCCACACGTATTGCATCGTGCAATATTTGAAAACTGATGTTGCGTGAATTTTATCGCGAGCAAAAACAAATCGTGTTTCAGAATGTTAAGACGAATGTTTCATGCGTTGGACCACTTCATCCAACCATTCATGCCTCATTTCCTTCTTGGTTATGCGCTCCAATGAGGTTTTGGTTAATTTTTGCGCGTGTAATGGGTTGAAAGGCTGGGAGACTGCACTGGCCATACATTAACTCAAATATTTTTGTGTGATTTTTTTCATAGTGCAAACGAAACTTGAATTTTCTATTCAACAGCCATCCTTAGACTATTTAGTGATGTCTAGGATTTAGAATCTGTGTTGCTTTTTTTGTTTATCAAGTGCTATTCGATAAAATCTACCGTCATTAATCATTAATGATTTATCTTTATTCAAAAGCTTGAAATTAACCAGGTATTTCGGATTTATTTTCAGCGCAAAGAATCCCGAAGAAACTGAGCTAGAAGATATTTTAAATTCTGTTGTAAGTTGAATTTTAATTATTCTTTACACAAAAGCCCTGAAAAGCTTTGTCCGAGTAATTATTGTATCAAAATCAAAATGATAGCGACATTATCTGTGACTTTTTTCATTTCAGATGGTAGTTTTTAAATACATAGAGGATAAAGATGTGTTTCAAAAGTTCTATTCAAGAATGCTTGCCAAGCGACTTGTTTATCAAAATTCCGCATCCGATGACGCTGAGGCCGGCATGATTTCTAAACTCAAGGTAATTTGTCATCTTCTTATCTACATACTCTTCTAGTAACAATTTTGAATCTAGGTGTGTGCAAGCCAATCTATGTTGTATGGCGGGAAAATGCATACTAGTCCAAGTCTGTTGTCCCTCGAAGATCAAATCACATGGTTTAACTCGTGAATGTAGTTAACCCGAGATTTCCAAGCCACTGGAAATTAGCAAGTTGATTACTGCCATTCGTATGGGAATTCCCCTGCCATGGATCAAACAAATAAATACTAGTGAATTCATCCAAATATTTACACTTATTAAAATCTGCGAAATATGTCTTGGCAGGGCATTGACCAGTTCAAGCAAAATCTGGATGAATTTATCAGATTTGTTCCAGATGAACCTCTTGTACCTGGATACACAGCAATGCACAAAGCAGATTCGAACAATTTATTGGATTAACAAGGCTTTATTAGAAACATCACACTTAAGTTTGATCAAGTGGAAGGGATGTGATATTCATCAATTAGCGGATGAGATGACTTTACAGCCAATCAGTCTTTGGCTGTCAAACCCTGCATAATTGTATATGATAATATCACGTTTCTCGTGCATTTGGATAGAAATTTATCTTTATGAACACAGCTATCCCTCTAGCTCTGATCTGTAAATGCAGTGCCTGAATATACTTGTGTATAACTTTTGGTAACATTTGGTTGCAGCAATTATGCGGATTCGAATATACAGGCAAACTGCAGCGGATGTTCCAAGATATGAATGTTAGTAAAGACCTCAACGATCAATTCAAAAAGCATCTCGCTGCCACGGAACCTTTAGACAGTAAGTTTATGTATGCCTTTTGCTGGAGAATGTTATAGAAAACCCTGAAAACAGACGAGTACATTTTGTGACCCTGCAACCTAACTAAGAGCACAAGCAGAAACAGCTAAGGTCATGAAAGAACGATGCAAATACAATAGCATCCCGGTAATATAGAAAAATAGGATAGTATTGTATTGTGCATGATAAAATATGATTTTTAACTCATGAAATTTCAGATAAGTTTTAGGAAAATTTATTCAAATTGGGAAGAGTTGCGTCTTTTGATTTTCTGTGTTTCTTCGCTATGTTTAGTGAGGCTAAAACGATAACTTTATTTTCCCGCAGTCGACTTCAGCGTTCAAGTGCTGAGTTCTAGCTCGTGGCCCTTCCAGCAAGGAACAGTGTTCAACTTACCAGTCGAGGTTTGGAGTTTACTTTTACTGATTTACATCTTTTCTTTTACTGATCAATGTTTTATGAAATTTTCAAAGACTTTTTCGGGATTTTTCTAATTAAGGATATTTGAGCGAATTACTCAACGATTTCGAAAATTTCATTGGTATAGTTTTTAAAGAACAAGAATTTATTCATCTCTTCATTGGGTGAGTAATTATACAGTCTTGTGTGATTCGTATGCTTGTGTTGCTCAGCCCCCCCCCCCCCCCTACCAGTGGCGCAGAGGTAGCACGGTACAGTATTGAATGCACTCATTTATAAACCTTTATTTTTGCAGCTGGAAAAAAGTTACCAACGTTTCACCGTGTTCTACGGAGGAAAATACAGCGGGAGGAAGCTGCATTGGCTCTACCAACAATCCAAGGTAACAACAATTCTATCAGGATTATCATGAACCTCAATCTGCCCTTTGGAAAAAAGAATCAAAGATATTAGTCAAACTTAACAATTTTGCAACGCGATCGCTAGGCCACCGGCTTGATATCTGCTTCGAAATGATGCAAGGAAATTTCACTTTCTCTTTTATGGCTCACAGCTTGGCTTCAGTAGTACGGCAAGCTCCAATTCGATCTAAAAAAGCTCAAAATTAAGAACTCTGTTGTTTTTTCACGCGGAAGGTCTACTACTTTAAGAGAAGAAAACTTTTAGGGGGAAGAAAGATTCTTATTCTTGAGATAAAAAGTTACGAAATTAATGGAATAAACTTTTGCAAAATAAGCAATATATGATATTCTGATGATATTGTATAATTTTCGCATTTCATTCATTATCGTAATTCTCAAGAACATGAGGAGAATTATTCTAGGTTTGATATTCATAAGTGCAACCTCCGGAATGATCTATCAGTAAAAACCACAAAGCCCACCCACAACAAAGTAAAAAGTACTTACAAGAAAACTTTCATTGGAAAAAAGTTACCCTTGAAGTTGTGTTGATAAATATAAGTCTCATTGTTGGCTCAGAAATTGAGCTTTGTAGCCTTGATTAAAGGCGGATTTCCACTTAACAAAACTAGTATGCGAATCGACACGAATCGGACGTCGGACACAGTACGCGTATCACAGAAACAGTACGCGTACCACTGTATTGGCGCCAACGTATTATTGGCGCCAATTTTCGTTTCTCAAGTTTTTCTATGAAAAATATCAATGATTAATGATGCCTGTCTTTAGTCGACGAACAATTTTGCTTCTACTTTTAAAAAGAAGACAAGAAAGACGAAAGAAAAAAAGAAAAACCTGGGTTCGCAAAATATTCAAGGAAAGAAAAGAGAAAGGAGAGTTTCGTCAACTGATTTATGACCTACGTTTGCATGACTCACAATACTTTTTCCAATATTTTCGTATGAACTCGATTCAATATGAGCATCTGCTATCATTAGTAGCTCCACACATACAAAAATCTTCGTTGAGACGGGAATGCATCGGACCAAGTGAAAGATTATGCGTGACGTTACGGTATGTTGCCATCTTCTTCTTCAACCACTTGGTCGTCTGTTGCTGAATGGATCAGTCATGATGTCGATGTGGTTGAGATGTCTTGGCTATTAGTATTATTATTCTGAGTTAGCATTCGCATAATTTCTTCATTTGGAGGAACGTGCAACAAATGCTCAACCAAGCTTTGCGATATTTGATTGCTAGGCTCTTGAGTCGCCATGTGGCAAACCAGTGAAAAGATACGCGAACTCCGTGAAAAAGTTGACTGACTTTAAACGAACTTTCAAAAGCATTACGACGAATCGTGCCGTACTACGCGTAGTGCCTCTGTTTTAGTTTCTGCGCATGCGTTGTGGTACGATTCGTGTCGATACGCATAGATTATTTTAAATGAAATCCACCTTAATTCCTACATTCAGTAGATGATCTTTTTTCCAGAGTATTTCTGATTTTTCTGGCTGGCTTTTTAAAGCTGCTTTCTCCAACAGAAGGATGATTGAAAATGCAGACAATGGTCAGACAATTTGAATCACAATTTATTTAATATGTAAGATGTTTTATTTTTCATTTGTAGGGAGAATTGGTGACCAACTGCTTTAAGAATAGATATACTCTTCAGGTAAGAATTATTATTCAACTGTATTATACAAACTGAACGAAGCTAGTTCAAAAGTATAAAAACCTAAAGGGTGATCTCAAGAATTTAGTCTTAATTTCTAAACTCTGGTTTCCATTGATGATAAATCAATTCCTTTTCCTTTGTACTTATTTTAGTTGTAAAATCCAATTAGACACAATGATATTGTATCGAATGTGTTTTCCTGAAACTTTTTCCTTATCTTGTAGGCATCGACGTATCAGGTATCTGTATTGTTGATGTACAACCACACTGATAGTTATACTGTGGAACAAATTCAAGAAGAAACCCAAATGAAAATGGTGAGTTAATGGTAAAATTGAACCTGGCCTTATAACCACCTCGTTGATACAGCCACCTTGTTATTACGACCAGTGAAACACACAACCTTATGAGAAAAGCCCAATTTAATACGGCCATCCCGTATTCTGCGCACTTCATTCTTGCCAATTGGTAGCCGTATCAACAGGGCTCTACCTTATCTGTATGTCAATGAAGCAGTGTGTTTTACGCACTTAATCAATTTCTTGATCCTGGTCAGGAACAATGATGACCATTTTTTATAGGTGCAGCAGTAAGCATTGCTCTGTGTCTTGAATTCTATCAGTATTCTAGCTTGAAATGTAATTCAAAATGTGTGTAATAGAAGCTTGAAATTGATCGATGGGGCAAAATATAAAGATAATTGTTAAGAAGTAAAACAATTGGTAAAACTAGATCAATCCTGCAAGACCTGCAAGATTATGAAAAGGACGTGAACGGAAAGCTTTCGCAATAAATTTCCCCAAACATCTCTGCATTCAGGCTATAAGCCAAGAAACTGAAGGGACATCCGTATACGATGGAATATGGGAAAAAGGCTTCCATTATCTAGGTCGTACTGCATTAACCGCACCCTGTTAACCTTAGGAGCTACCATAAAACTAATCTGATAAGTTACTTTCAAGAATCAAAACCATAACACCACTCCTTAGAAGAGCAGCATCTAGCTCTAGCAAAATTTCATCTCATTAATTATCTTAATTCCTAGAATTGTTTTTATGAAAATAGCTTGATAAGTTTTTTGTATTGATTTTTTATTTCTCGACTGAGAGTTTTGAAATAAAGAACAGAGAAGTGGTTCTGCTAAACACAGGAACGTTAGTACTGGCAAAGGCATTTGGTTTCCAACCAAGGAGTCATGAGCTCAATTCCTACCATCAGCTTTATAATGTTAATAGGTATTGCTTAAGGGATTTTGTGTATTGATTAATTCTTACATAAAATGGTATATTATATGAATCCCGTTTTAGTTAGATTCAGGGTAGTCTAAAAAAATTGTTGTTTTTTTTAGGAAACGCTCACGCAAGTTCTGACGATATTACTCAAAGTCAGGTTACTGGTGAGAGAATTATGTTTTATGATAATCCATTTCTTGATTAAACATATCAGACAGAAGAGGATAAAGTAGAGATATTTTGCATCAAAAAGCCAATTATTGTTCAAGTTATACTTATGCTGATACATAAATTATTTCGATGTATTTTTCAAATCCTTTTTCTTCTCAAGATCTTAATCTTATCCACAGTGGTGGGACTGCTGGTGTTCCTGGTGCAGGAAGGTCATCGCCCTTTGCCAAGCCCTTTGTAGTTGTTAGGGTACCCAGATAAACCTCTCTACATTTGGTGAGTGGTGAGTGGTAGTGCAACTTATGAGAATGATATATTTTTGGTTGGGCGCTCAAATAAATTTTCCGGGTAGCTCAGTATGTTAAGTGGTTGAAGGACAGACTCGAGCGCCTGTGGGTTTGAACCCTGCTCGGGCCTGCTCATCCTTTCAAATTATTTCGATTTTTTAATTTTATGTCATATTTGATCTTTTCTCAACAGATCTGCGACAAAACTCGTTCAAATTCAGATGACGTATCAATAGAACCCTCGTCTGTCATTAGCCTGTTCAAGGAATATAAAAAGTGAGTAAATTCAATTTATATTGTCTGGGTCCCATCTAGGAATGATACTTTAGCTTGTTGATTATAGGCCACCTGAAGTTTCCTTAAATTATTTTGCTTTTTGCAGCAACTAATTACTTGTTAACATAAATTGTTATTTTGCTTTATTGCAGCAAAAAATTCTGTGTGAACAAAAATTGTTATTTTGTACCATTGCAACAAGTATGCATGTTAACATGAATTATTAATTTGCTTCATTTCAGCAAAAAATTATTTGTGGACATAAATTGCTATTTTTCTTTATTGCAGCAAAAATTCCGTGTTAACATAGATTATCAATCTGTTTTATTGCAGTGACAATTTCGTTTTAGCATTGATTATTAATTTGCTTTAATGCAGCAAAAATAACGTAAATAAAGATTATTGATTTCAGCAAAGAATTACGTGTCAACATGAATTATTGATTTGCTTTATTGCAGCAAAAATAAAGTGTTAACAAAAATTATTAATTTGCTTAATTTCAGCAAAACATTACGTGTCAACATGAATTATTGATTTTCTCTATTGCAACAAATAGTTACTTGTTAACATCAATTATTATTTGGCTTTGTTGCTGCAAAAAATCCGTGTTGATATGAATTGTTACTTTGCTTTATTGCAGCAAAAAGTTAGCTTTTAACATCATTAATTGATTTGCCTTATTGCAGCAAAAAAAAGTGTGAACATAAATTCTTAATTTGCTTGAATATGCAACAAAAATTTACGTGTGGACATACATTGTTAAATTGCTTTAATGCAGCTAAATATAATATAATATATAACATGATATAAATGGTTGATTCACTGTATTGCAGCGAAAATTACGTTTAAGCATAAATTATTAATTTGCTTAATTGCAGCAAAAAATTACGTGTTAACATAAACGTGCCGATGAAGTCTGAACAAAGACAAGAAGAAGAACAAACGCATCGAACTATAGAAGAAGACCGGAAGCTACTAATTCAAGTGAGTACTCCAAATCCTAGTTGGCTCTTTTCTTCATTCTTCGAAAAATACTTTGTGCCAGAGACATGTTTGATAAGCCACTATACATCGAATTTCACCTTGACTTCTCAAAGTAGTTGATATCGGTGCCAAATAAACCAACATAGACATCGTCAATTTCTGAGATCTTTTCCAATGAAAATGTTAGAATCAAGAGTAGGTACAGTACTAGCCCGCCACTAAGAAACTTAATGTTGCAAAACCAGGCTGCCTGGTTTCTAATAGGTGTAAAAGAAATAGGTGAAGAATTTTAAATATGTCCAGTTGTAAAGGTACTGAATTTGCATAAAATGCTGAATCTATGAAATCGAAATTATTTTCTTGAGTAATATGAATAAGCTGAAAAATATAATCTTTAAGTATAGATGCTGTACTATCTGACAGACTGAAGTTTCTCATAGTGATTTTCTAAGCAGCAGCTTACTGCTGTATTTCAAAGATATTCATCTTGCCATTTCGGAAACACTACTGTGCCCCAGAGACAGAAGAAAAATGTCGCATCCACTTTTTTCTGTTGTCTGTAAAATAAAGAATATATCATTTATATAAGGCCTGCTAGTTAAGGTTGGCCCGACACGAATTTCATCCACTCAAGATTAGTCCTGAACCCAACATAGCGATGAAGGAGCTAAACAATTTATTTTCTTAGGGTATTGAGTGACAATGACG
The DNA here is from genome assembly GCA_963924455.1 of Pelagia noctiluca. Taxonomy (NCBI): domain Eukaryota; kingdom Metazoa; phylum Cnidaria; class Scyphozoa; order Semaeostomeae; family Pelagiidae; genus Pelagia; species Pelagia noctiluca. Next base: position 1,985,915 of record OZ004315.1, on the reverse strand, counting down.
CTTATAACCAACAACAGCTACAGAAAAACCATATTATTTGATTTTTTTGAAAACAAAGACTTGCTTCTGAAAAAATCGGCTATCAATGCCAAAATGGTTCTGGCTCATATCATGAGAACTGGCTCATATCATGTCGAAGATTTTTAGGTCATATACAAAAAAACTGGAACGGTATTAGCTAAAGGAAATTACGAACTATTCTTGAGAGCTAAAAAGTTTTCATAGAAATTAATTTTTTTACGGCAAATTTTGATTCCCTGCACTTTATTCTCGGAGGAGGGTACCTTTTGGGGTCCAGTGATAGGGATGTGCCATTTTGAAAAAAATATTGGGGCCATAATTCCGTGTCGCAAATTGAAAAAAGGGACCCATAATTCCGTGTCACGGAATATGAAAAAGAAACGAAATCTCAGTAGTACCAGATAATTTGATCTTAATGAGCCTAAATATTTCTGAATTAAAGTCTCATACCACACATCAGTGTAAATGATGTGTCATTCTTCTTCTTTGGGTTGATCTACGATCACCACATTTCTCTTGTCTTTATTTTTCTCAAAATTCATACCCATAATGCCGGGTACAACCGACTATAAAAAGAAAATATACACCCATAATTCCGTATTTGATTTCAAAAAGGTACCCCTAGAAAATGGCACATCCCCACTACCATATCCTTGTTAAGATACCCCCCGAGACTTAATTTATTTGTTTGTTTTTCCAGGCTTGCATTGTTCGTATCATGAAGATGCGGAAAGTGATGAAACATCAAAATTTACTAACTGAAGTGCTCAACCAATTATCTTCGAGGTTCAAGCCTCGAATCTCAGTCATTAAGGTATGTTAACCATCGACCAAGCTAGAAAAATCTTCAGCGAGAGCAAAAAATGGAACTTTTCTGTCAATTTGAGTCTATTCGGCTATCCTGAACCCCTCCTGTCTTTCAAGCTAGAATTGAAGCCATATTTCAGTATAGCAAGCGTGTCTTCACATAGCGTGGTCTTCCTGCCTATTTATGTATCTTTCACGCCCCTTGATGAACACTTAGACCTAATGATGAACATTATGACAACATAAAACATGAACCCAGCTAAATTTTTCCTGTGAAGTCCACGAAGTCAAAGTTTTCAGAATTGAGAGACCAAAAGATGGCACATGTTATCCTTGACAGATGATAAGGTAGGCTTGAGAAACACGTCGGACACTCATCCGAGTAGTAAGTCAGAAGCAAAGCTTTGGCAGTTATTATGTTTCGCCACATTTCCAGTTTTCAAGTTCTGTACCGATCAAAGATTGATGTATGTGCTCTCTCCTAGAAATGTATCGACATCTTAATTGAAAAAGAATACCTGGATCGTGTGGAGGGAGAGAAGGATACCTATCAGTATTTGGCATGATTGGCTGGCTGATTCGCGGAAGATCCCGCGGTTTGCACTCGTATGCCGCAGGATCAGCACGAAGCTTTAAACGGACAAATTCTGTAAGATATTTTCAACAAGAAAGTTTACATTATATGTTTGAAATTAAACGTAATTTTCATACGCACTGCTTCGGACGATGCGTAGTTAAAGCGAGACAGGAATTCTTGCGCTTGAATATGGGAATGCATTTTACCAGCGTTCACATCAGCTTTTTATTAGCCCAAGTGGAAAAAGGATAGTAATCGACTCGGTTTCTACATCTCGGATTTCCCCCTTTGACTTGCAATAAACATGATGGGGGTCAGAATATTGCGTGTCTCAAATTTCGCACAAAAAGTTGTGCTGGTTACAAAATTGATGGTTTACTTCTGGCTGCTTTTATTCCTGAAAATGACGCAATTGTTCACCAAAACTGCTATTGCGAACACTGTAACTTTGAAACTCATGATTGTTGTTCTGTCTCTGCGATGAGTTATCTAATTCTCACTTCAGGTAAAATGAAAGGCAAAACATCAGAGACACATTGGGGGCTTTATGTTTCATACTCGAATCAGTAATTGATCGTTGAAAGTTCGACGCACGTTGGTTTCGAACACACACCGGTTAGATTCTTCATCACCGTGTATGTGATCAGGTAGTTACTGCTCCCTCATTTGAATTGGTCCAGGCACTCGGATCAACCGCATCAGTTAAGAAATTCAGAATTCATAGTTTACTGACGCTCTTTTAACAATTCAGAGCTGGCTTTTTTATTTCAAACCATCCTCTGCAAAAGTCAGTCAGATCTCTGAAAATATTTCGTGTGGTCAGCTCATCTTCAATAGACATTTTTCCTGTCCATCTTGAACTAATGCAAATAAGCCCCCCGGCCATCCAAAATTCCTTTGCAAGCTCCAAGAAGAAGAAAATTTGCATTAATTCAAGATGACATCGTTAACTGGAAAAATGTCTATTCAAATGTCCAATTGCTATGGAAACTTCGTTGACTTAAGTCCAGTCGTCTGCAGGTATTTTCAGTTCCAATTGTTTAGAAATAATTTCAGAAGTTCGGTGATCGAGTTTTAGATTTTGTTAAATGGTATAATTTGCAAATCGTTTTAATACAATTTTCATCCATTTTTGTCTCTTTGCCCTGTGGCGGGGATTGCGGATGGGTTGGATTATTCAACCCTTGTTCAAAGGGTCATGAGTTCGAGAGTACCTTGAGACAGGGGCACGGTGGGGCCTTATTTCTAGGGGGGGGGGCAAAGATGAAAGTTTTCAACAAAATCAAAAATTTCTAGTATATAAATCACTAAATCGTGAAAACTCTTCTTTCTTATGGGATTTATTCTCAAGGAAGAAAGTTTGTTACAACCTCAGAATTAAAGACATCCTCACATTTCCCAGAGCATTGACAACATCAATTGGTACAAATTCGATAACATTCAGGGGTAGCATACTTTGGAATAGTGCACATGTTGTGATAAAAAGTAGAGCAACAGTCTCCATTTTTTGCAAAGATATTCTGGAAATAGCTTTCAATAATTTCTGAATTTTTGTAATTAGTTTAAGTTTAGTTCTTGGTATTTATTAGTCTGTATTCTTGATACAGAATAGGTTTTGTTACCAACGGTAAATTAAAGACTCATTGCTAACATTACATTGAGCCATTGCGCGCGCAGCAAAATTTTCCAGTCGACGATCAAAACAATGGCGGAAAACTTCTATGGGTCGCCAGTGCGGGATTCCAGCAGCCATGATCTCGACTATGATGTCGATGAACACGAAGAAGTTGCACAGTCAGCTACGGAAAGGAGAGAGGTAGGTTGTCTTCGTTTCAAATTTAATCCTGCATCCCTTGGTTTCTGACTCCATAGCTCCAGCCGATATCACCTTTTGCTAGACCCAAATCGATTTTTAGACTGTCTGAAAATGCATTGTGGGATGCCTGCGCTGCGCAATGGCTCAATAGGGAGCTTACGATTTGACTACGCAGGCGACTGCTACGGTGAGTTTTTGGGAAAATGATGTATGTGCGCATGTGCGAGGGGAATCACCACCAAATCTGCGTAGCGTCCATTTTTTTCACTACGCTTTGTGGTAGATTTCTACGCAGTCTCGACTACGCAGGTAAGCAATAGTATTTTTATGATATTTACACAGCTTATTTCATCAGAAATTTTTCGTTTATCTATTCTGACAACGATATTCGGGAATATAGATATCCGCGAATTTCGCGACTAACTCGGTTTCGGTTACATACCAAAACGATAAAACGCGAATAACAGCAATGGTAGAAATTACTATATATTAAATTAAAGATATAAAATGATTTTAATTTTATAATTACTTACATACCGAAACGCAAATCCGCAAGTATCACATTTTAGATACTCGCGGAAAGTCATTTTGGTATGTATAAATGATTATTATACTACACGCATTTTCTTTTATAAGCAATTGCTTTATAAGCAAGTCAGTACTGGGCAAGCCAAAAAGCTAAGCAATTTTGAGTACTGGATTGAAGACTGCTAAGCAATTTGAAAATTTTGGTGGATTTTCGGAATGGAGCTTTGGGCAGATCGCTAAATAACTTTTGAAAGAGCTAATAGTAATATCTTGAATAAAGACTATATTTGGTTGAGTTGGTGTTTATGAATACCTACTTACTTACTTACTGCATCGGGCTTGCTTGTGTTCATGAATAAAAAGCGCTAACAACATCAATCATTAATTTGTTTCAACATCATCAATTGATTGTGCCTTCTGACATGTATGTGGCCCCATAATAACCTTTTTCTAATCTATTTCCATAAAACGAACAAAAAGTTAAGCCATTGCTAAGCAATTTTGAGTACTCAAATTGGCACTCAACCTAAGCAATTTTCAGTACTGAGCCCAAGCTGAAATTGCTTATAAAATAAGATGCGTGTACTTACCAAAACGCAAATCTGCGAATATCACATATTAACAATGAAGCAGGGAGAACCAAAAACCTCGGGGGGTTGAGAATGTTTTCAGCAATTACCAATTAATGAATTGGGGACATATCAGTTATGTGTACAAGAGTACAGAGATGTATCAGCAGCATTATACAATCTTGTGTTATTGAGTTATTTGTTTTGTTACCCAAGTTTATTGGTATCTATTTGGAAGTGTATCCTATCTGCTCTTAAGTTTACAATAATAAATTGTGACAAATCCTGATATATTATAAAGATGTATTATAAATGCAACATAACGCAACATTTGCGTTTTGGTAAGTAGTATAATTATCATTATACATACCAAAATGACTTTCCGCGAGTATCTAGAATGTGATACTCGCGGATTTGCGTTTCGGTATGTATATATAATTTGAACTACATACACAAATTATCTTTTACGTGTGATACTCGCGGATTTGCGTTTCGGTATGTATATATAATTTGAACTACATACCAAAATTATCTTTTGCGTGTGATACTCGCGGATTTGCGTTTTGGTATGTATATATAATTTGAACTACATACACAAATTATCTTTTCGTGTGATACTCGCGGATTTGCGTTTTGGTATGTATATATAATTTGAACTACATACACAAATTATCTTTTGCGTGTGATACTCGCGGATTTGCGTTTTGGTATGTATATATAATTTGAACTACATACACAAATTATCTTTTCGTGTGATACTCGCGGATTTGCGTTTTGGTATGTATATATAATTTGAACTACATACCCAAATTATCTTTTGCGTGTGATACTCGCGGATTTGCGTTTTGGTATGTATATATAATTTGAACTACATACCAAAATTATCTTTTGCGTGTGATACTCGCGGATTTGCGTTTTGGTATGTATATATAATTTGAACTACATACACAAATTATCTTTTCGTGTGATACTCGCGGATTTGCGTTTTGGTATGTATATATAATTTGAACTACATACACAAATTATCTTTTGCGTGTGATACTCGCCGATTTGCGTTTTGGTATGTATATATAATTTGAACTACATACACAAATTATCTTTTACGTGTGATACTCGCGGATTTGCGTTTCGGTATGTATATATAATTTGAACTACATACCAAAATTATCTTTTGCGTGTGATACTCGCGGATTTGCGTTTTGGTATGTATATATAATTTGAACTACATACACAAATTATCTTTTCGTGTGATACTCGCGGATTTGCGTTTTGGTATGTATATATAATTTGAACTACATACACAAATTATCTTTTGCGTGTGATACTCGCGGATTTGCGTTTTGGTATGTATATATAATTTGAACTACATACACAAATTATCTTTTCGTGTGATACTCGCGGATTTGCGTTTTGGTATGTATATATAATTTGAACTACATACCCAAATTATCTTTTGCGTGTGATACTCGCGGATTTGCGTTTTGGTATGTATATATAATTTGAACTACATACCAAAATTATCTTTTGCGTGTGATACTCGCGGATTTGCGTTTTGGTATGTATATATAATTTGAACTACATACACAAATTATCTTTTCGTGTGATACTCGCGGATTTGCGTTTTGGTATGTATATATAATTTGAACTACATACACAAATTATCTTTTGCGTGTGATACTCGCCGATTTGCGTTTTGGTATGTATATATAATTTGAACTACATACACAAATTATCTTTTACGTGTGATACTCGCGGATTTGCGTTTCGGTATGTATATATAATTTGAACTACATACCAAAATTATCTTTTGCGTGTGATACTCGCGGATTTGCGTTTTGGTATGTATATATAATTTGAACTACATACACAAATTATCTTTTCGTGTGATACTCGCGGATTTGCGTTTTGGTATGTATATATAATTTGAACTACATACACAAATTATCTTTTGCGTGTGATACTCGCGGATTTGCGTTTTGGTATGTATATATAATTTGAACTACATACACAAATTATCTTTTCGTGTGATACTCGCGGATTTGCGTTTTGGTATGTATATATAATTTGAACTACATACCCAAATTATCTTTTGCGTGTGATACTCGCGGATTTGCGTTTTGGTATGTATATATAATTTGAACTACATACACTCATTCTTTATAAGAAACTATGCTAAATCTCGTATCAGAGTTTCTTAATTTTCAGCCCCAATTAAGGTACAAAAAGTTTCTTAGCAAGTTTCGTAACATGGAACCAAATTTTACTTCATACACCGTCGTTTTTTATTTTTTATCACTGCCAAATATGAATTTGATATAGAGAAGTAGAAAAGAGATGTAAATTTGACTGCAAACAGCTAACATATGTAATTAAATGATACCAACTGCATTCAACTCTGCGGGACTGTAGTGGGGCATTCTTTTCTCGGTGTAGACAATGTAAAAAGTTTCTTAAGTTTTTTTGCTTCACACACAAACTCCTGCCAAAGTTCCTTAAGTTTTAAATCTGGTCCTAGAGTTTCTTATGAACGGTTTCTTATTAAAAAACGAGTGAACAGAAATTCTCTACTGCGTGTGCGATACTCGCGGATTTGCGTTTCGGTATGTAAATATAATAATCATTTATACCTTCATGTTTTCTGAAAGTTTCAGTGTATTGCAAGCAATTTATATTTGTTTATTTTCAGTTTTCCTCAAGAACAACCAACAATATGGAAAGTGAAGCCCTTATCGAAAAACTCAGGAAAAATACGACGTGTGTAAACAATTATTTTGATTCTTTTGTGCATTTTAAACAGAAGAGAAACATTGAAGATATTAAGAATATGAACATGGGCGAATTAATACTGTTTCTAGTATTTGGTTTGTTGTTAAATGATGTATTTATTTTCGATTTGGGCTACACACCATACAGCTAGGCCACTATCTGACCTGAGTTGTACATTCCATGCCTATTTCTCTCTTTTTTTGTTCAAAAGGATTGGCATTATCTGTGCTAAAATGTAAACAATGTGGTTTGCCATCTTTGTTAAGTGAATTGTGAAGGCAAGTAAAATTTTGGCGCCAATTCGTACGTAGTCAGCCTGCGTACTCCAAATCGTAAGTCAGATACTGCGCACAACGGTACGGCAGTTGGTACTCAGGCTGCTACGTAGCCGTAGTCACCTACGTTGTCGAATCGTAAGCTCTCTAATGTTAGCAATGAGTCTTTAAGTGATTATTATTATTATCATCGAGGGAATCATCAACTAGGGTCGCACTACTTGCATTGCATACCAAAATTCTATAATTTTAAACTGAGAGTCGGGTAAACTTAATGTGATATTTCTAATTTTTGGGCTCTTTTGTAAAACAGCCTTTAATTCACTTATCAGTCACAGAAGGTGGGTATTCTTGTATCAGCCTTTTAACTGCTTGTGCAAACCAACCGTTGCGGTGATTACCCGGGAAGATTAGAAATATATGTATAAGAGAATGATCGTGTTTGAAAATATCGCTGTCATAGTCAGTCCGAATTATGTGCAACCGATATTTTACTGAATGGGCTACCTTTCTTCTTGTATCTTCAAAAATGGAATTACAAATTCATTTCATTCAACAACTAATTTTTTGGCAAAAATTACAAGTATCAGTGGTAAATACATCAGAAAAGAGAAATAAAACATAAAAAGTTACAATTTTATTTAGTGTTGTCAAGGACACTGAGGTAAACCCAGAGGTTTACGAATATGAAATCTGATGTAACGATTTTCCATTTGATTGGTTTTGAGCTTTAACTTGACGTGACAGTTATGTATGGGGCTTCCATTGGTTACTTGGTTATATCGTCCTTATCTGCGCCCCAAATCGCGAACCCTAAACTAAATCTACTAAATCTAAGTCGAAATTGAGATTGAACCTGCAACTGAAAATAATGTTGACTTTGCCACAACCCAGGAAAGTGGTGGAGTTGGTGATCCTACGAAACAGCCTTCTTCGTTGAAGCAAATGTGGAAGCAGAAGTTTTTTTATTCTTTGCCTTTATGTTTTGATCTTCAGCAAGCATTCAGAAGAGGGTCTCAACTTAAACACCACTCCTGTCGGTTCCACTGGAAAGCTGCAGCAGTTGAGGCTGCGAGGAAGGACTGGGAGCAGGCTGGCCTAAACCAGTTTACTGGGTCAAAAGACGAAATAAATATGTCCCTAAACAATAAGAAAAAAACTTGTATCATTGGCTCTGGCAACTGGTAAGTCTAACAGTTTTGAAGATTTAAAGATCGGAGGATTTAAGAAACTCAAAAAACTGAGCGTTAGTTGATAGTTGATAGCCAACCCGGTCCTTCCTTCACACATTTTTTATAAGCAATTTCAGCTCGAACTTACTGAGTAGGTAAAATTGCTTAGCTGAAAGGCAAATTTGAGTACTCAAAATTGCTTAGAAATTGCTTAGCTTTTTCACTTAAAAATTTGTTTCCTAAAATACTATCCCACAAGTTGTTGTACTACAAATTTTGATGGTATCTTTCATACAAAAGTATGTCAGGGTACTTATATCCCCTGTTACCTACTTCTCTATAGCTGCTGCACGATTTTCATTGCTAATTGGATTAGAACTAGAATTTTCAATATGCTTAGCATTCCTCCCAGTACTAGAATTGCTTAAGTTTTTTCCCTTGTTGAGTATACTACTTTGCTTATAAAGCAGTTGCTCATAAAAATTGTGTATTACACGAATTTTTATTTATAAGCAATTGCTTTATAAGCAAGTCAGTACTGGTCAAGCCAAAAAGCTAAGCAATTTTCAGTACTGGATTGACGACTGGTAAGCAATTTCAAAACATTTTGTTGGATTTTGGCGAGTTTTGGGAATGGAGCTTTGGGCAAATTGCTTAATAACTTTGGAAAGAGCAAATATCTTGAATAAAGATATGATTGAGTTGGTGTCCATGAATAAAGAGCGCTAAAAACATCAATCATGAATTTGCATCTCCATCTTCAAGTTATCGTGCCCTGTTACATCTAAATTGCCCTATATTTACCTTTTTCTAATCTATTTCCAAAAAACACGAACAAAAAGTTAAGCAATTACTAAGCAATTTTGAGTACTCAAATTATCATTCCAGCTAAGCAATTTTGAGTACTGAGCCCAAGCTGAAATTGCTTATAAAAAAAAATGCGTGTAATGCGACCACACTTGGTGATTCATTTTGCCGTTTTGATTGGAATTACACAGAAAGCTGGCTAATTCTCTTACCCTTTGTGAAAAGTCTGAAGGTGGTTTTGATCCCGGGACCTTTTGAAAAATTGGCAAGTGATCTTACCACTGAGCCCTCTCCACCACTAAACTTGAAAAAGAGAAATCACCTAATACCAATAGCGTACCTAGTCAGGTCCAAATGTAATATACTACAATATCGTATTCTACTACAATGATCATAGTGCTCGATGTTGATAAGGTAAAAACTAGTTTTCTACGATTTAGCTTTAGAACGCGACATGCACTAAAGCCAAGGGCCATGCACAAAACTGAAGGTAGTCAAACGATGGCCTTTAATGTTATCTTGAATCTTGTCTTTGTAAAAGAATATCTATCTTTGCTTTCTGTTTATATGCCTAATTAAAGATGACGCCTCCTAAAAAGGATCGCAACATCAAAGTTCAAAACTTTGCGAGGGTCCTGATTTCCTACAGAATGAAATAACACATTGACAGAGCTTTGCTGAATACTTTCGCCTGAGACACGAGTTCTTCCGCACTAATTAGGCAATTTGTTCTCACAATTATTGTGGTACACTACGTTTTTATGAAATATTTGTAGTATCCTACATTTAGACCTAACTGTAAAATAATAGAAAATCTGCTTTTTTCGATTCAATTTAATGTCACACAATTTTTGACCATGTTCAGTACCTAGTCATCTGCAACTATCTATGATAGAACCATTATGACACTATGATAAGTGAGTTTGCCAAATTGGGCTACCACATTCCTGATATCCTCCAACGAGTCTAGAACCAGGGGCCAACCTTAACCATGTTTATTAAAGATTATTACATTGTTGCTTGTTTAGCTATTCTGCAGTAATCCTGTTGAATATTGGTAATGTATTTTCATCAGCTGTCAAAGATTATGCCTTTTTGGCGCATCCGGTATTCCAAATAAACTAATCCAATTTTATATTTTTAACCTTCAGGGGATCTGTAATTGCAAAGATAGTTGGCATCAATGCAGTCAAACATACTGATTTTGAAAACGATGTAAATATGTATTGCTATGAAGAGACTATTAATGGCAGAAAATTGACAGAGATTATAAATACCGATCACGAGAACGTAAAATATCTCCCTGGTTATAAACTACCTGAAAATGTGGTAAGGTTGTTTTCTTACATTACACCAGTAGTGGTAAGCCCTCCGTCCGAGGAGGTTGGCCTTCTGCCTTCAAAGGAGTTTAAAGACCCCTGATAAAAGATAGATAATACTAGATTTTCTGTTCCCGAGCAAATCTTTGAAATTTCATGGGAAAAGTCCCTCTGTTGCAGCAGGTCCCTTGTAAGAGTAAATCTGGTACCACCACTGGATTTTACTGTGCACAGTGATTCCGTTGATTTCTCTCAGCTTATTGTTAAAGTTCTATACATATTTCAAACCTTGACTGATGTGAAAAACACCAGACTGAAAGTTGGGTCATGATTCTTTGCTTTTGTCAAAATTGTTCAGACTCAATTTAAGTTCACCAACTTAAAGCCCTAATGCCAGGAAATTCTTTGAAAAACAAAAGTGGTGGATATGGTGATTTGCTGTGAAGCCAATTCTGTCCTAAGATGAAAGCGTGTATAGGTTGGTCTCTCTCAGACTGCTCTAGGTCTGGAACATTCTTGGCTGAAAGGGGGCTTTAGGCTGCACTAGAACCTACAAGCCCGAGTGAAAATTCAGAGAAACCTGAAACCCTGTCATCCTACAACTCATCATCATACATTTTGTCAAAACATCATGAACTATAAAACAAGGAAACTCATGATTTTATATTGATAATATAGCAATACCTGTAAGCTGAGCTTTAACTTTTGCAAATGTTAACCTATTGAACTCCTATCCAAAAACCTTAAACCTGCTTGTTTTCACTGAAGGCCTGAAACGAAATGGCTAAAATTGGCAAAATCTGCAACATATGAAACCCAAAAGCCCCCCTTGTCTAGCCCTATAAAAAAATCTTTATCTAATTTCTTTTTGGAGGATTATTTACATTCATTGCACATATAAGATTCAAGAAATCTTTATCTAGATTTCAGCGTTATCTCAGAATTATATATTCAGCTTCCTCTTATTTCAGATTGCCATCCCGGATGTCCAAAAGGCGGTGACGGGTGCGGACATTCTCATTTTTGTTATTCCCCATCAGGTAAATGCATGCTTTTCCTATGAAAACAACTTTTTGTTGTAAAATATGCCTATTGAAGGAAAATCAAAAAAGATAGTAACTGATTAACAAGTTGTTGCTAGAAATGCATCCAAGATGACTGGCCAGACTCCAGAAAAGTTCTCCAGCTTTCTCCAATCGGGAAAATCTTACCACGAAGCCTTCATTTTTTTAAGAAAAGTAGGTGGGGTCTGTATCATGTGTTATCATTAAAGCCAATCAATAAATAGTTGACCGGACAGAATTGACAACTTATTGTACGATATTCGTTCTGTCTCATCAGTTTTATCAAATGGTTTTCCGTTTGACCATCAATTTCAATTCTATTCAAAGCAAAAAATCCTAGTACCAGGTTACAAAATAGTGTGTACTGAACAACCCAAGAAAAGTAATGCTTATGATGCTTGGACCGTTAATGCTTTGACCATCAACCTCTCACACATCCGTGAATTCGAGAATATTTTACGAAGGGAGAAAAGATGCATGTGTATCGCTTTGAACTCTGCTGAAATGCAGTTCTGTATCACCACACAAAATAATTCGATTAAAATCTCAGGAGTTTTTATGAGAAGGCTGATTTTGGATTGATCGGCCACCTTTTATTTTGGATCGGATGAGAATGGATTCTGTCCACCAGTTTGAATGGATGATATCCATTGTTGATCAAAGATTTGTTTGACTGATCAGTATGATCGGCAGCCTTATTTTTCTTTAGATAAGCTCTGCTTGATGCAGGGATGCTGCAATTTGTGGTCTTGTAATGAATGAAACCAGTGGCATTTAAAGGTACTTGCTTTGGGGGTAGGTGAAGTTTTAATGATGTTTCTGAAACAACTGAGCAATGGGTATTACAAATAAAACAAATCTATTTGTCATGGTAGTAAAGAACCTTTTTTGGGTAACTTTGTCTTTCGTCCACTTAATTGATATTAATGTGGTTGCCCATGTTCCTTTCCAGTTTGTAGAATCTGTCTGCAAGGAGATAAAAAACTTCACAAAGAAGGAGGCGTGTGCAATTTCACTCATCAAGGTAATTCCATGTCAATCTTATTGCAATTCTCTTCTTCTTCGCCGGTATGACACCCGAATTCGGACGATTGTACGATCGCCAGGCTTCAGAATGAATTTAGCCAAGAATCAAATCTGATTTACAGTACAGTACATTCATGATCATTCCCAACTTGTATCTCCCCTCCCTGGAATTTCTTTTTTCCATTAGGTAATGTAATTTTCTTTTATAATCAGAATTTCAGTCGCCGTATAAACTGTTTCTACTAAAATCTCTAATTACATATTATTTGGAAAAATGAATTTCAGTGCTGGATTTTCAAAATCGTTTCTTTTTAGGGAATGTCTCACACTTCAACTGGATTAAAGCAGATGTCAGAAGTGATAGAAGAGAATTTAGGCATAAATTGTGGCGTTCTTATGGGTGCCAACCTTGCCGTCGAAGTTGCGGACGAAAAATTCACAGAGACAACCATTGGTGGGTAATCAAAAACACGCTAAACTGCTATCATTCAAATTTTGAATTTATTTTGAAATATTCTTTCAAGCAACCATATTATGGTAAGGCTACTCAACATCGTAATCTTTCAGCTTAAAAGCGGACATAGCCACAAACATACATACCTACAACAGTTCTTAAAGATTTAGATACAATATTTATATGATATATATCAAGGAGTTGCATTAACCAAAGTTTTTTCTTTGTATTTTTAGGTTGCCGTGACAAAGCTCTGTGGAAAATGTGGAAGAATCTTTTTCACTGCGAGTATTTCAAAGTTAATTGTGTAGAAGACGCTCCTACTGTTGAGGTGTGCGGAGCCCTTAAGGTAATTCACGTTTCTCTCTGCTCCTAATGATTGGCAAGTCTGTTTGGTTAAACGAGGTAAGAGGAAACACTGGCCTACTTAAAACCAAAGCTTGTGTTAAAATGTATCATGGCAAACGATTTTTGGCATTTTATAGATCTTTCCAACATTGATCAATTTAATAATTTTGTTTCTCTAGATGTGAATTTTGTATGTTTAAAGCAATTGGAAGCTGAAATATTGAAATAGGATGTATTATATTAACAAAAACTGGAAAGAAGATAATTTTACATGCACGGTTCTGCCATCGTGATAGTGTATTGTGATAACGTCAAGACGTCAAGTCTAATGTTTTCTACCTCATTGGGTTATTGGCTTTTTAACTGCTTTCCACGATCCAGGTTCATGGTATATGTCAAGATGCTTTTTGTGAATGAATGACTCGAGTAGGACTCGAACCCACGACCTCTAAATTAGTACTCCAGAGCGTTATGCAACCCAGATGTACTAAGCAAGCTCGATTGCCGGAAGAATTTATAGATAGGGAATTCCATATTTTGTTTTTCGATGGTTCGCTCTTTATGTGTAAAATGCTTGTATGTGTTCTTCCAGAATATAATGTCGTCATGTATCAACGATGCTTTGAGATCTCTTTATGTACATTTTTAGAACATAATTGCTATTGGAGCTGGAATAACTGATGCACTGGAGTAGGTAACATTGTCTTTTGCGTCTTTTATCATTATCATCATCGCATCATCTCTTCTCACTTACTATTGAAACACTTTAAAGTGATTAGATGGCTGTTTAGTGACAATTCAATATGAAATTTTACAACATACGGAATTAACATAAACTTCTCTACGTCAGAAAAAATACTTGTAGTATGTCTCAAATTCAGAGGTACCAGATTCATTGAAGACTGAAAGTCCACGTAGCCTCATACCTTGTAAATTTTCAAATAGTGCTTTCTTCGTTGAGAAATAACATATGGGCCTATTTAGTACAAGAGATGAAAACTAACCGATATAAAACTTCTGGAAGGACAACATTCTAGACTAGGCACCTGTTGAAAATTAGGCCTTTTCAAATTAACTGGCGTCCTCAGTGGTTTCCACAGGAAATTGACAACTCTACCCAAGTTTTCCTAGAGATTGATTTCTTAATTTAATAGAAAATTTCATTGTAGATTAGAATTTCAAGAAATATAGCTTGCGTATCTAGCATTAGCTATCTAACTACATTTGCTGCAAGGGTGTTGTCTACATCCTCCAAGCTTAAGGGTATGGTCAAAAAAATATTCAAAAGTAATCCCCAAACCCCCACTGCCTTTTCGTTTACCCCACAAGATTTGGTCTGGTGACGCAAGGATGGGCACTCTACAGTCAATAGAAGAAGGGAATCATGATGTAATTTCTTAGCTGTCAGGCATCCCCACAAACGTTTGAGTTTGAAATAAATTGAACTTTTTAGTCTTAAGAGCATGTATTCTTTCCCTATCTAAACTGTTTTACGACTCTTCTTCAATGAGCAAACTAATTAATGGACTCTGGGTCAAGATCCTCGTTGTTGCTGGAAATTTTGCTGAAAATGACAGACTAGCTACCCACCTCTACCACAAAACATGCGTTTATTTGCATCTTCTTTACGAGAGAAAGCTAGTAAAGCAATCCCAGGAAGTCAAAGCTTTCATTAAGGTCAGGAAAATACCCTCTATTCATTACTTGTTGCTTACTGTATTGTTGCTTATCGAAAAGAGGGTGTCCTGTATTCAGTACTATTCATTGTAGGTACGGTGAGAATACAAAAGCAGCTATTATCAGACTTGGCCTGATAGAAATAAAGCGCTTTGTAAACTTGTTTTATGACAATGTACACGAAAGTACGTTTTTGGAGTCCTGTGGAATTGCAGATCTTATTGTTACATGCTACGGGGGTCGGAATAGAAAGGTTGCAGAGACGTTTGCCCGCACTGGGAAGGTATGAATCAAGTTGATTAATCTTAAGAATGATTCTTTCAGACTTCGGATAAGGGCCCTCCCATATTTTGTGTGATGCGCAATTGTTATTAGCAACCTCTTATACGACAAAACTATGTCACCAGGTGATGCCATTTTCGGTGATATTTGATTTCATCAAACTTTTGTTTTAGAACTTCAGGATGGCGAATAAAATCAAAAACATAGCAAAAAACAATAACTACTAAAGCTTTACTACTGACACTCACCAGAATAGTACGTCAGAAAGAGAACGAAAACGAATCGTACCAAATTAGTTGTCAGACGCAAAGCTTCAGTAGTTGTTACAGTATGTTTCGATATGTTTCCGATTTCCTCACCATCCCTATGTTCTGTACTGATGAAAGACTGTTCTTCAGAACTTCCTTTGATGATGATTAAGAATAAAGATAATAGAATATCCCAATACCTCCAATAAGGACAACAGAATATATCCAAAAACTTCGATAGAAATCAAGCAAAGAATCGTTTGCGGTACAAAAACGTGGCCTTACCTTGGGTAGTCATTATCTTCTATAGTTAGCCCTCTAGTGTTTGTTAAACCTCTTTGATCCCAGCATACTCAAATTAAATGGCATTTAAGTGCCGTACAATAGCATCATGAAGTGGTTAGTTCTAGATGTAACGAGGTATTATTTTGTGCTTATGCTGAATCATTGGTAAAAAGAGATTTCCTCTTTTTATATATGAAAATTAAAACTTAACGTTTCTAGTATATAAACTTAACTAAATGAGGTAGAACGCTGGTTACTGAACGCAGAGGATATTGAAGGCTTTTCTCGACCCTTATTTGCTAATAAAAAATATATCCATGCTAAGAAGTAGGGTTCTACGATTGAAACCTTGTACTTTCACCATATCTTTCATTTCTTCTTTCCTTCTTAGGAGGTTTATTTCAAATCTAACTTGGCACCTGTTTCATATACATTCATGAATTAGAGACGTACTTGTTCATTTTATTTTTAGAGCATAGAAATTCTGGAAAAAGAAATGTTGAATGGACAAAAACTGCAAGGACCGCATACAGCACACCAAGTTAACCTCCTCTTAAAAGACAAGAATAAGGAAAATGAGTAAGTTTGATGATTTATTATTAGATTTGATATTTCCCCTCTCTCATCCAAGTATACATCAAGTAGTCATACAATTTCATTTCTTGTTTCAACTTTTCAAATTGCTAAGATCCTGGTCACGGCACCAATTCAGACCCCCATAGCTAGGCTTTTGAAGCCGGGACTGTAAAATTTTGAATTCAGCAAAAAATTTTCGTGGGGAGGGGCAAGGTAAACGAAAAAGTGGATATGGACATTATATAACGACAACTTTAGAGTTCAGGCCCATTCACATTTCAATAAAAAATATTCTGTTTTTCACACTTGATCAATGTTTTCTTCTATTACAATTATACTTCAGAGGGTGCAACACGGGGCAATTAGAAACCATTATAGTTACTTGAAAAAGTTTCTAGGATGTGAAGCTTTCTCGGATTGTACCAGGGTTGTCAATGCCATACCGTGCCACCCCATGGCTATTGCCCTGCACCAATCATTGGAGTGTATAAGTAAGAAAGACACGAGTTATGCTTCAAAGATATACATGACTTTAAACCTACGAAGTCTGCGTTTCGGATTCCTGTAAGAGAGTGCTCAATACATAAATGTCGAGCATGATTTATATCGAGAAGAAAAGAGTCAAAGAACACTCAGCATCTCGACAAGCCTGTTTCGTGGTTACCCACTCATCAGGAGATGTAATACATAACTATAAACCTATATACATTGCGTTGTGTTAACGCAGCTTGCGGGGTATAAGCGAGCTATGAGCGTAACAAACAAATGAATCTATGGAATGAATTACAGATGGGAAATGAAATAAACTACTTAAGAAATCCTGAATTTCGTTTTGACGAGATTCTTTGTAGTTGATGTATATTCATTTTCATGCAACTTGTCTCTAAGATGTTTTGCTGCATTTATTATTTTGTGATTTGCAGGTTTCCTCTGATGACGTCGATATACCAGATTTTATATGAAAAACAGCCTCCTTCTCATTTGATCGACACATTGTCTACACGCTTATAGAAAGTTGCACGCAAAGTTGGACGCTTGTTAACAATCATCTCGTGATTCGCTGAAACTGTTGCTTTTCTTTTTGTGGCTTTCGACGAAATTTTCGTCATATCGCTTAATTGTTGCTCTTCTTTTGTTGTGGCTTTATTTTGCTTTCAAGATAACTTTGCTGTTAATGTATTTTTTTGTCATATCGCTGAAATTGTTGCCTGTATCAGTGTTGCTTTCTATTTGCTTTTAATGTAACTTTGCTGTTAATGTAACTTTTCGTGAAATTTTATTTTTTAACTGCAATACATGGTTGCTTTTGAGCTTTTTGATTTATGTAAAACGATTATTTATTCGAACTGATAATAAAGCTAAGATAAAAAATCGCATACTTCAACCTTTCTTTTATAACCAATCGCTCTATGATAGAAATTTTGAAAATAATATGGATTATTTATTCAGTATAACTTGATAATAACTTATTGATCCATTGTCATAAGTGTAAAATCAAGAGCAGAACGAAGATGATGACCCTGATTACACACTAGAAAAAGAAGCAATTTAAAATTGAAACAAGTCATGTGGCTAATTTGCCAGCAGGGCAGAACGAAAGAGCAAAACATTAAAAGGACCCATAGATTTTCAAAATCTTCGTTTTCAATAAATAGCCTAGTACAATTAGTAAATGTATGCTTAAACAGCTACTGAAGGAAATTGAACTAAACAAATAACAAACTAACAAAGCAATAATTAACAAAGAAAGATGTCTACACCAAGCAGGTTCTGGAACACCTTACCAGCAGGCTCTGGAACACCTTACCACACCATGTCTCAGTCATCAAGTCCTTTGAAAACTTCAAAATTGAGTTAGGTTCCTTGAACAGTTCCCAGACACTCCTCCAGTTACAGGATACGCAACTACCAATGACAATTCTCTGCTGAGCTGGAAGGAGACACACAAGATGTAGATGTCCTGTTGCACAGTCACAGCCAAACTTATCTAAAAGGTTCAAACAACCATAGCAGGAGGTTGAATCGATCTGAAAGGAAAAGGATAGGCCTGTGTGCAGAGTCCTTAAAAATTCTTTTTGAAAGATTTAAAAGCAGTACTTAATGCTATGTACGGGACTTTTTCAAGGTATTTCAGTATTGATGAGCTTTAACAGATTCTTTCTAAGTAATTTATGCTGACTGATGGCTAAAATAATAAGAAACTAATCAGTGGATTCTAAATTTTTGTTTTGTTGGGTTATTTCCTAGGCCAAAAGGCCTAGTTTTTGCATGCTCTATCTGTCTCTGCGCATGAAAGTTTATGAAATATTTTACCTCTGCTATTTTCAAACTCAAAAGTTCAACATTTCAAATTTCCCCTGTCCTCCATCGAAAATGTTCCTCCCCAGCCCCTCTTTTCAAAACGAAGTAAAGCACGGGGGTTAAGTCTAACAAAAAGACGACGGGGGAGCCACTCTTGTATGCACTGTACATGGAGGACTGGATCAAACAACAAAATTAAATATGCAGACGTGTCATTGAATTTTGTAATGGCGGAAAATAGGTGAAAGATGGAAGTCTTCCTAATGTTTTCAATGAAAATAAAGATGCCATTATGTTCAAGTCTCTAAAGAAGAAAATCGCAACAGGCGAGGAAGGTGTTAGCCCAGGTCGACAAACTCCACTCAGAGCTAGAGCTGGAGAGGTAAAGATGAATTTGCTTCTTTTTAAAGCCGCTTTCGTTTCTTCACTGCAAGGAGAAGGAAAAAAGGCCATGCTATCTGATAATAATCCACGTAGAAGCTAAAGTCATCTGCACTTAGCTTTGATCGTGCCCATTATTGATCACCTTGCAATTTATTGTATTACATTTGCCTTAGTTTTCTTTCTATTACTTCGTTGATTTGACAGTAAAGTCATTTTGATATAAACAATGACTTGTTCCTTATCTTGTCTGAGATTCAGCTGTAGGCCTAGGACTAGTATTAGTAGGACTACACTGTCAGGTCCAAAAGTAGGTAGTATACATTCTACGATATTGCAATATACTACAATGATCTTTGTATACTTCGATGTAGACAGGATAAGAACTTAGGATACTACGATAATAACTTTGAATATGACATGCACAAAGGCAAACAGCAGTGCACAAAAGTTTATCCTGTCAAAGGAAGACCTTATACTTATATGTTATCTTTAATTCCACCTTTTTAAGAGAAAATCTTACTTTGCTTTCCTTTTTTATGCCCAAATATGATGAATCGTCGTAAAAACTTCAATTTTTGACATAAAAGGAATAACGACGTCAGAATCTTGCAATTTCATGATTGCTCACAGAACAACTAACTTACCTGGGGAGCTTGAAAAACATTTGCCATGTGGACACAAGATCCTCAGAAATGATTAGGCCACACATTCTCAGAAAATCGTAGTGTACAATGGTAGTTAATACATTTGAATCTGACTATACATACAGCAAGCAGATGTCAGTGAGTAGTGGTGGATTGAGGGGGATGGAGCTGCAGCTAAGGGAAGCCTCCTCGATAAATATCACTCTGTCCCCTTAACAGAAGTTTGGCACCCATTTAAATAGCTGATTCTTGATATTTCTGACAAAGATAGCCTTTTTTAACGGCCCTACCTGGCTCCTTCTGATTTATTCTGGATTTATCTCAGTCAGTAATTACAGCTGATTGTTTTGCTAGTAGGCCTTTTACAAGAAGATATTGCTTATTTTCTGATGCATTGGCATTTATGTAATTTCTATGAATTATTTTTGAACAGAAGCAGGATTCTAGATTTGGAAAATCAATCATAAATTGATTTGTGGGAATGAAAAATGACCAGGAAGTCCGAAATCATAAAGACTTACTTGGTACATCATTGCTCTGCTAAATGAGCTAGGCAGTTGATTTAATCCAATAACCCGAATCACATATATCTTACCAATTACACCAAAATTCACCAAATGTAGAGACAAACCTAAGGTGGCTATTTAACAGCTATACTGGATTTAATGAAGGGCAAGGCCTTTTTCATCAGAACCGCACCACTAGATGGGGTTGACATGTGAATTTTAAAATAAGCAAGATTTAGAAGATAAATCAATTCAGTTAATTCATGAGAATAAAAAATGACCTGAGCAGGATTTGAGCCCCAAACCACTGACCAGAGGTGTCATTACTTTCGCAAATGAGATATTGGGGTATTGGATTCAATCATCTCAAAACATCAATCCGAGAAATTGCCCAACTGCTTGCCAAATCTTTCCAGGCACTTAAACAGTCACACTGAACCTGCAAAAGGGCAACAACTTTCCCATACCAGAAAGACTATCGCAAGCTACCCTACTCACTTAAGAGGTTTGAGAAGTAAACTTTAGAAGAAGCAAATCAATCCAATTAATTTGTGAAAATGAGTAAAAATCCTGTTTCTTCTCAAGATTATTCCCAACCCAATCCAGTGGTGGGGCTGGGATGATCCTCCTAGCGCAGAAAAGGATCCCCTTTCAGCTGGTCCGTTGCAGTTTTTAAAGAGTCCAGAAAGGCTCATCTCTATATTTGGTTTGTCCTTGTGGAATTTATGAGATTGGTGTGGCTTGAGTTGGTCGATAAGATCAACTAACTTGGTAGAGCAATAATGTGTCAGCTGTCAAGTCAGTGGTGACGGTTGTTCTACCAACAAGTTACACAATTAGTACTTACCTGCAAGTTTGGTTCCATCCCATTTCAAAACTCTCTGACTGTAGATTATCAAATGGATTAAAGAGAGTAACCAACATATTCTCTTATTTAAGAGGACTTCTCAATCGACACCAAGAAGGGACCCGGAAAGAAGAGGACCAAGGAGAGACCTTGAGAGAAGAGGGTCCAACCCTTCATCTAACAGCGAGAGTAATGAATCAACGCCGCACTCTGCTGATAAACAAGCTGGAGGAAAAACATCTCCACATGATGTTCTAGCAAGAGTGCAGCATTTGCTGGAGGTATGAAGCTTGTTGACATCTGCACACCGTAAATGTCTTAAAAGTAATTAAACATACAGTGAGGCATATTTTGCTGAAACCATTATCTTTTCATTTTGTCTACCCTCAACAGAATAAACTTTGATTTCAAAGTCGGATGTATCTTAAAAGTTTAGTGACCAAAATACTTAGGAAACAACTATTGTACTGCTATTTTGGGAGAATAAAAGAGCACTTTACCTTAAAATATTTCACAAATTCTTTCAAAATGTGCTTAGTTTTTCAGTTGCTGTGGTCAGGTTTGCTTGCATATTAAATCAATTATTCTGTTTCTTTTCCTTTATGGTGGGAGTGATATTATTCTTCCAACCAAGTAGTGGTCTAATACTTTTCCCAACTATTCCTTTGAAGATTATGGTCGAATGCTTCTGTTTTAGTTTGATGCAATCAAAATTTCAGGTTGGGAAAGCACAAGCAGAGAACAATGGCATACTTGATCAAAATGAAAAACCTGCAGATACCACATTCGATCCTCTGGGTGCAACATCAACTGGGGACAATACTCTTCCATCCACCCCTGATCATCTGATCGACAAGCACTATGCTGCTCCAGAACAAAAGAGCCAGCCACGAACGCCTACCCCATCATCAGTTCCATCAACACCTAAAAGCAGCAGAATGCAGTTTGAAACACCGTCATCCACCCTTTCTACTCCAAGCCATGAAAAGTCCGACACTGAAGCTGATGCAGATTCAAGTTTGAGGATTAGTAGCGTGCCACACGATGAACTAGTCCATTTGTTTAGAAAGCAGGAAAAGACGCTTGGGAGGTACAAAACAAGGTTTTCAGAGGTACATATTTATCAATGTTGATTGGAGATCATTTGAGTTCCACAGTAACAATATTCAAGATAAGAAGCGCTTGAACATGATTAGGAATGAAATGGAGCAAAATACCTCATTTTACCCATCTTTACAAAAAACCTTCGTATAAAATCATTTATTAGATTTCATACCCATCCTGTATGGGATTTTACAGAAAAAGCATGCCCATTGTGGGAGATTTTTAGACAAATACCCAACTCTACAAGCGGCATGCCCCCAAACGGATTTCATGCTATGTACCTCCATTGGTTCAGTGTTAATGTTATCAATTTAAATAACAGCCTGTTATATCGTTTTATTAGGTTGTTGATGCCTACAAAGGAATCCAGAAGGAGAAAGAAAAGTTAGAGGTAGGTGCTCAGCCATTCCCAATTTCTCAATCATATTTTGCAAATTTAATTTCTTATTAGGGATGAGTTTCCAAACGTATTATTATCATTTTTCAGAATGCATTAACAGCTGGTCAAGATAAACAACTAAGAAGAATTACAGAGTTGAAAGAGGTTTGTTGAAAGATCTTTATTCTCGATTCTTTATTAAGGAATACCACGTAATCTTTTTATACAAAATGAGGAAATGTCAAGGGACTTGAAGAGTTTAAGGTATCTAAATCTGCTAGACATTTCTACAAATTTGGAAATCAATACTGCAAATTTCTAGGTGTCCAATACTGCTTACTATACAGTGTGTAACGCTACTCCCAAAATAGGCCTTATGTAATGGGGTTCAATCTTTTTAAGTTTTCCGCTCTTGGTTTACAATTTTCCTTTTTATACAAAAAACTAGACAAAAACAATAAACTATGTAATAATCACCTTATGTCAAACATGGATCGAGTATTATTCTGTCAACTTTTATCAGGGGCTTAGAAAGTATTTCAAACTTGGGGGAGATGGCACAATGCTGCACTGGCCATTTTACGTTAAGATAGAAGGGCATTATCTGAAATTAAAACGCACACTTAATTGTCTTTTGCAAAATCTTAGGGAATTATATGTTCTCAGTTTCCTCTTGTTCTGATTCCCTGATTCTTATTTTGTCTTAACTACATAAATAAGTTGGTCGTTCCTAGTCAAAGCTGTCTAGAAGGCTTCTTTTTCTCTACTGCTTTCCTTCCAAAAAACGTTAAGGCTTGACTCCTATCCTGCTTTGATAACCACTTACCCTCAATCAAAAAGTTTTCGATTTTACTTGCTACATTACAACTGATTTACAGACTGTGGAATTAGAACAACAAGCTAAAAGACACATGGAGGAAACAATGCGACTGACACTTGAAGAAAAGGAAGAGCTCATTAAAGTTCTGCAGACCAAGGTAAAGTAGAATTAAATTTTACAATATGACGGTAATGTTTGTAAGGTTAGCACATATTTTAACATAGCTAATTGTCAAATGCCAGCACCAGGTCTCGGAACTGGGTTTCACTGTCCTAAACCTGGGGCAATAAGTTAGTACAGAAATGGTTAGTTAAAGATGGCTCCATTGGAAAATAAAACGATGGTTAGTCCATGGCTTTTGGTCAAAATTGAAAAAAAATGAATGATTCCAGATGGGCTTTAAATCAACTCAGGGCGTTTGAGGGAGTAACATTAGGCTATGATAGCACCAGAAAACACATAAAATAACCAAAATATTTTCCCCAAAAATGGTCAAAATTTGAAAAAAAATTATATTCCATGGTTTTTATACAAATATGTGCCATAATTATGCAATATCAGTGTAAAATAGGTTACACATATTTTCTTTCATAAAGTCGGTTATTGATTCCATAAAACTGGTATAACTTTAAGTAATGCTTACAAAATTTCAGAAGCATACCCCTGTCCAATGGTAGGCCATGTGCTCCCCTTGGTATGTTTATCAATCATGAATCATAGATAAATGAAGTTATGGTATCTAGATTTTGGAGATTCATTTTGCGTTTCTTCATTTTCTTTGCCAGGTAGACTTGTTGAAGTCTAGACCACAAGACATGTCAATTTCACCAACTGAATCAGTAAGTCAATTTCTAATAATAAGATTTCATTTTTTTTCGTTTACTAATTTTCATCACTCTCCAATTCCTATTTTTAGAAGTGCATCAATATAAATTGAAATACTGCAATGCTTCAATTAAACGTCTGGGGTCTCTATCAAATGATTTAAAAGATTTAAGGGGGCCTCTTTCAAGGGGGGCCTTTAAAAGAAGGGGTCTTTATTGAATTTCTATCATCCCTCCCAGGCAGTATATTCAAAATATATAATGTATTGTACTCAGAAGGTGTATAATGGACCAAGGGCGTATTTGATGGATTTTCTAATTACTTCACAAACAAAACTGATAAAGCATGGTACAGTGGAAGCCTTCTTTTCAGGCATTCTGTTAATGCGGCCACCTTTTTATTACGACCAAATGTTAAGGTCACAAAACCATTCAAAATGTTTTGAAGAGGACATAGCACCCCTTAATCCAGTGGGCTAATTGTAGCACAATGATCCATGCGTCTAATATTTCTCTAAATGTTCTGAATGCATATTGATACACTTTACCATTTTTGACGATGTACTGTAAATTCCCTCACTCTTCATTCATTTATTTTTTCAGACTTTCAACATGGAAGATCCGGCAGGTGAGCTTTCTCAGTTTCAAGATTATATCAATTTTATTGGAGAATTTCAGACCTTTTTCCTGATAACACGTTGTTTCAGGTAGACTCTTCAATGGAAATATAATGTGCACAGCGTCAAGAAGACCATAAATCTTAAGATATTGAGTTGAATTCATGAGAAAAAAGTAAAATGTAAATGATAAAACCCACTATGGCTGAATCTTATGTGGGCTCATCCTCCGCACATTGTGATGGCTTTCGTTACAAATGACTGACTTTCATTTGCTTCATTGAAAATGTAAAATCCTTTATTTCTGCAGGCTCAGAAATGCAAAGAAGAGCTGATGACGAAAAGGTTTTAATTCAATCTTTCTTTTCTTTCAAATCATTGCGTTATTATTCCTTTCACTTTTTACTTTATGCTTTGGCCTACTCAATAAGATAGTTGTATGGCTTCCACTTGAAGATAATTACTTTAGGGATGATCAAACACTCTTGTAGACCTTGTTATCAAAGAATTGAAATATCTTATCCCATTGTTATCGTTTCTCTAGCAATAAACTGCACTTGTAAGGGGATAATGTACTGCTCGTTTTTCCTGGAGGTGCTTTTTTGTTGTGGTACGATTCTAATCCGTTGCTGTCTGTTTAAGGCGAAAGAGATGAACCTCAAGATTGACAAACAAAGCATTGACATAGAGAAGTACAAGGTAATTCTACTTTTGTTCGTATGTATATATGAATTTATCATATTGCCTTAGAAAACACATAAAAAGCCGTTTACAAAAGTAGAAATATTTTTAGGGTGCAAGGTTTTTGCCATTAAAAAACGTAGAAAAGTAATGTAGAAATACGAGTTTAGATAAAACTGTTTGAGCTTTTACAATTTTATTCAGAATTTTGTATTCAAACCTTCTTACACATAAATTAACATTTTTACGTTTCAGCCTCCACAGAACTTATGATACCCCTCTAGAATTAACTGATGATATTCTTCCACATTACTGGACACCTCCCATAGTACTGAACATCCTCCAATTTATTTATGATATCCCCACAGTACTGAACACCCTTCACAGTACTGATGGTATCCCTCCACAGTTTTGATGACATCCTCCTTAAAAGTACTGATGATATTCATCCATATTACTGAATACACTCCACAGTGTTAAACACCCTCCAATGCACTGATGATACCCCTACAGTACTGAACACCCTCCATAGTGCAGCACAGACGTCCCCCAGAGTGATTATATATAATCTTATTCTTTCAGGGTCAATTAAAAGATGCCCAGGAAATAATCATTCGGTTGGAACACGAGAAGAAAATCGCCCTTCAAGAGATAATGGAAAACATGCAGAAAATAATAGCCGAGAAGAACGAGCTGCGAGCAGAAATGATTTTGCAAAAAGAAGAACTTTCAGGGAAAAGTGAGCAAATTCATTGTCTCAAGAAGGAGCAGGAAACTATGAGGAAAGAAGTGGAGAAGGAATTGAAGGAGAAGATCCTTGAAGAAGCCATTTTGAGACAGGAGAAGGAGATGCAAGTAATTTATCAGAAGAAGGAAGATGACATGAAAATTACCTTCGCTGAAAAGGTTAGGATAAATTTTCTTCATGAATAGAGTCCGTTCACATTGCTCCGTTTTTGAATAAAACCTATTTAGTTTGCACTGTGCTCCATTTCAAATGTGTAGATTTTTGAATATGCAAACTAGTACAAATGGTTTGGAACTCGATGCGAAAGAATGCAGGTGGTAGGGATCGAACATCCACGACCCTATTGTTCGAAACCAAGTGCCTTAGCAGTTGTGCAGTATAGTATAGAAATTTAGGCCATATATATAGTATATGATGCGCCTGCTGCTGCCGTTATTCACAATCTAACTTTAAGTATTATTTATAAATCTTTGAAAGGTCGTACGCCTAAGGATCTCTCTAACGTTTTTATAAAGAACTCTTCAGGAGACTTTGTTAAATTGATAAACTCGGAGACTGACCTACCCGTTCCTCTTTTTGAAGTGGCTAATGGCCAGAAGTCATAATCATACCATGGGGTGCATCTTTGGAACAGCTTATAACTGTAGGTTAAGCAAGGAACCTCTTTAAATTCTTTTAAACACCATCTTTACTTTTTATTTCAAATATTTTTTCTTTGTTGTTAGATTGTTCATTTTCATCTTATATCAACTTCTGTGATAATAATTATCTTAAATTGTAACTTTTGTTAACGGCCCTTTGAAAAGCAGTTTTTTGACGGGGCTACCGTATAATAATAATATGAAATGAAAAAAAATTAATGAAAGGAGCCATGCTAATCTAGTTGGTGTGATGTAGTCGTTTTTGGAATAAGACCTTAATTCTAATTGCAATAGGAACCGTTGATTGTTGTTACTTTCAACATACAATTCCTTGTTTATCTTATAAATTGTGTGTATTACTCAAACCTTGGCATGAAGAACTCTTCAGGGCTATTGCATGAGTTTTTAATACCACTTTTTATTCTCAGGTCAAAGATTTTCAGCGCCTTATCGGACAAAAACAGGACACTGTAAGAATCAGAGAGGAAGAAATCGAAAAATGTAAAATCCGAGTTGTGAATTTAGAAAACGAAGCGAAAGAATATTCGGAGAAGGAATCTTCATTAAAAACCAAGTTGCAGTCTGTTATTAAGGAAAGATCAGGTCGGTTTATTGCATGTCATTCATTTTCACTACCAATCAATCTTTCTGACGGTATATTCAGTAAGATGTGAAGATGTACAAGAAAAGATGTCATTGTCTCCCAACTGTACTTACGGTATCCCTCCACAGTACTGAATGTTCTCTCCTGTGCTTATAGTATCCTCCCACAATTTATGTTGTCCCTCCACAATGCTGATGTTATCCCCCCGCAGTACTAATCAACCTCCAATGTTGTGATTTATGATAATTTTATAAGAAAAATTGTATTTTTGGTATCCCCCCGCAGTACTGATGGTATCCCCTAAAGTACTAAATATCCTCCACATAACTGATGGTATTCTCTCATATTATTGATGAAATCCCTCCACAGTGCTGATGGTATCCCCTGCTTCACAGTACTGAATATCCTGCACAGTACTGATGGTAACACACATGATACTGATGGTTATCGTTCCAAATTACTGATGGTATCCCCTACGGTACTTATTGCATCCCTTTAAAGTACTAATGGTGTATTCCCCTGCAATACTGAACACCTTCCAATATGCTAACGGTATCTCCCTATAGTACTGGACATCCTCCACAGTACTGCATAGACGTTCCCTAGGCTGATTTCATAGTCTGGGTATATTGCTCTTGAATTACTAATTCATCTTATTTCATCCTTTATGCTCAGTTGGTAGAGTGCACGAGCTCGCGGGTTCGAACCACAATCTAGTAAATTTCAGTCAAGCGAATTATCTCGACTGTTTATTCTTATCCTCATCTTGTATAAGGATTTTTGATGCCGAATCTGCTTGTCTTTGGTCAATACTGCCATGTAATGAATTGACATCCTTTTTCAGAATGGGAAAACAAATGCTATAGCGCAAACACGAAGTTGAATGAAGAAGAGGTGACTATCTGTTTTATATTCTTACTGCGAATAACTTTCAATTCAGTTTAAAAGGACACCTTGTCATATTTCCTGATAGCAATAGAAGGGGAAACACAATCCATGCTTTTCTCTTCTTACACCCATAGGAGAGTTACGGTAGAAATGGGTAGAAAGAGAACGAAAGTCTGTTTAATTATTTCGCTTGCTACTGTATAGTAGTAAAAATTTAAAGACTTGCTACTAGATCTATTTGTATTTCTATCGATGTTAGTAATTTCACCCATAATGTTACCTTGTATGGGTTGATACAGGCCAGAAAAACTACTCCGTTTCATAAAATCAATTATACGTTAATGATACATATATGATATATTTATAATATATGATATAGGTATCAAATAGAGCTGTAAATTCACAATGGAGCATGAACTCACAGCTCTATTCATGCATGTTTTGTGTGTTTTAATAATGGTTTAAAAATGAAGTTACCAATTTATAATTTATCGTTCAACAAACGGCATCAAACATGATGAATAGCTATTGAAGTAAATACAAGAATGTTATTTAAACATTTTTTTGCAGGAAATTATTTACGCCTACAGAATCGAGAGAGTTATTAATTCACTATTCCCGCAAAATGAGAATATTCTTGTTGTTTTCCTAGGCCAAAATGGCTGAAGTTGTCCAGCAACACAACCGTCAACTAAAACTAAAACAGGATGAACAACAACAACAAATAAATAAAGTCAAGAGAGCTAACCAGACTAAGGTGAACGAACTCCAAGAAACAATAAAGCAGAGCGAGGCTAAGATTGCTGAGATAGAGGCTAAATTTGCGAAAGACATCGAGAACAAGAAGAAGGAGCACGAGTCACAGAAACACGTGGAGATCAGCAAAGCAACTCGAAAATACGAAGCTAAATTCACGGATCTGAAGAAAATAGTGAAAGACTTGCGCAATGACGTTGCCGAAAAGGAGACAACGATTCAGACATTGGAAAGCAGGGTGTCCGAGCTTGATTCTAGGGGAACGGATTCAGAACATGTTGTTGCAATGTTTGAGACCAGGATAGACGAGCTTAGCAAGCAACTGGAAAGTAAAACTTTGGAACTAAAAGAAAAGGATTCTGAGCTAACCAAAGTTTCACATGCCTCGAATACTGCTTTGAGCGAAGCCAAACGAACCTACGAAGTCGAGCTCAATAAACAAAACAAAGAAGTGTCCGAGCTCAAAACCGGCCTAAGTAATTGGGAGACAGCTTTGAAGGAGTTAGAAGTGAAATATAAAACATCTGAGGAGGAGCTAAAGGAGTTGACTGCGTTGAATTCGAGTTATAAAGATCATAACGAGAAGCTTGAAAAGGGGATCAGAGACTCTGAGGCCAAGATTGAGGATCTTACGCGATCGTTAGAGGCGTCAGAGGCCAAGTTAGTGGAGGCAACGAGGGAACACGATATTAAAGTCAAAGACATTTCCAGCGAATTTGAGCAGAAGTTGAGTGATTCGTCATCTTTCGAGTTGGTAACTCTGAGAGAGAGTTTCGATGATGCGAAATTAGAAATTGCAAAAATATCGGAGGATAAAAAGACCGAAAAGTCGAGACATCATGATGTTGTCAAAGAGTTAACAGAGAAATGTGAAAATCTCGATGAGGTAGCAGAGCAATTGAAGCACGAGAAAAAGATTTTGGAGGAAAGGCTGCGTAGTTTGGTGGAATCATCGAGCTCAAACGAACAGGATCTTGCCAACCAAGTTGCAGAACTTGAATCACGACTGAAGCAGGGGAATGCGAAGATGGCTGAAGTCTCGAAAAAACTCGACGAGAAAGTTAAAGAAACTGAGAACTTGGAGGCATTGCTTAAGGAAGCTAAGTCTGGTAAAGTTGATGAGGAGGAATGGGTAAAGCGAGATCTTAAGAAGAAGGACGATAAAATAGAAGAAATAAATATGCAGCTAAATCAAGTGGAGAAACAGAAAGCAGAGCTCGAAGAACAGTTGGAAATTCGTACCAAAGAAAGCTTATCTGAATGTGAAAAGCTCAAAGGGGATATTGAACGTTTAACACTTAGTAAAGAATCTGCAGAACGAGGCCTTAATGATCTAATAATCGATAGAGAGGTTGAAATTACTAAACTGAATAAGAAAATTGTCGATTTGGAATCCAAGAATAAGAGTTTAGAGAGTGATTCTAGATCTAGAGAGGAATATTATAAGAATGAAATCGAAGGTTTGAATCAGAAGTCAAAAAGTGAACTCGAAGCTGTTCTCGAGAAGAATTCTGTGGAGACTAACTCATTGAAAATGAAGTTTAGTAATTTGGAGAAAGAGAAGGCGAATGAGGTTGAAAATCTGGAGAAAAAGTTGCGAAATGCAGAAAATAAGTTTATGAAGTCAGAAAAAGCTCTTGAAGCAAGCAAGCTGGACTTTGAGAAGAGAGACAAAGAACTACGCCTGCAGTTGGAGAAAAAAGTCGAGGAAGCAAATCAGAAATCAACTGAGAATCTGACTAAACTGGAACAGAAGATTCAATCGTCTAAGAATGACTTTAAGAAAGAAATGGAAACGAAAGCCGCCGAGGCTAAGAAGAAGCACGAAGAACTGCAAGTGAAGTATAAGAAAATTGTCGCCGATAAGGAGAAGAAACATGTCTCAGCCATGGAGAAAAACAGCAAGTTGAACAATGAAAAAATACAAGAGATTGTAAGTAATTATGAGAATAGGATCTCTGAAGCTGACGAGGCGTATAAGATGAAGATTGAGGAGATGCAAAGCGCGAAGAACGAGGCGACGAAGAAGATTATTCATTTAGAGGAGAAGTTAGAAGCGTTTGAGAGACATTCTAACGAGGAAGTGAAACATTATAAGGAGAAGGAGGCAGGAGCGAGGGCGAAAGCTGACGAATATCGCCTGAAACTGCAAAATAACGACCAGGAACAGCAAATGAAAATATCGAAGTTAGAGAAAGCGTTGAGGGATATAAAGGCGAGTGAGGATGAGTTGAAGATTAGGCTTCGCGCTGGCGAGACAAGCAGTCGAGATATTGACGCCAAGTTGCATGAAATCATGGAGCAGAAGAGAGCTGTGCAGGAGACGCTTGTGATGAAAGAGCAAGAGTTTAGTGCTGAAAGGAGAGAGTACGAAAAGGCCATTGAAGAACAGAAGAAACTACTGAAAGATTCGATGAATGCTAAAGAAGAAGAAATGATGGAAAAGTCGAAAGAGTTTGAGAAATCTTTGGAAGTCAGTCAGGAGAAACAGGCTAAAGAGCTAGGCGAACAGAGCAAAACTAAACTGCTTGATATGAAGAAGAAGGCCGAGACTAAAATAGCGAATTTGAAGAAACAACACTCGGCGATGATCGAGCAGAAAGATAACAAGATAAGTGAGCTGATTGAAGCTGTGGAAGAACTGAGAATGAATTTAGATACTGTTTCTGCGGCTAATGATAAAAAGACTGCAGAAATCAGTGAAAGCTACGAGAATGATTTGAAGCAAAAGCTAGAGGGGCTAGGCAAAGCGCAGGCACAGGAGTTAGATCTGTTGAAAAACTCGCTCACTTCGAAGGACACAGAGTTGGAAGATTTAAAAAGCCGCGTTGCAGACTTGGACGAGAAACTTGAGCTGAAAACTGTAGAAAAAATAGAAGCTTTAAAAAGCCAGAAACTTGATTTAGACGAGGAGACTAATTCGAGATTAGAAAAATTGAAAAAAGACATGACGAGAAAAATGGAGGACATGCAGAAGAAGTTCGATGCTCGTGTGGACGATAAAGAGTACGAGTATTCCGCAAGGGTTAAGCAAGTTATCAAGGAATTTCAAGCGAAACTAAGCGAGAAAGACCAGGAAAACGAGGAGAGTTTAGACGAGACGATAGAAAGAATGCAGAAAGAAGAACAACGGGTCGTCCACCAATACGAAGAGCAAATAAGTGAACTGAAACGAGAGTTGAAACTACGTGACGATGACATGAAGAGTTTACGGAAAGACACCGACGAGAAATTAAACACGATAGAGAGGACGATTAAGGAACAGCAACTCAAACACGAAGACGAATTTCTCAACCTGGAAAAGGACTACGATAGAAGAGTGCAAGAAATGGTTAGAAACCACGAGGAGGAGTTGAACAACTTAACCTCTGGTGGCAAGGATAAACAAAGTCAGCACTTAAGCGAAGTTAGGGACTTGGAGCAGCAGCATCTGGCGAAAATAGCTGAGCTAGAAGAGCAGCATGCGAACGAGAAAGTAAACATTGAAAAGCGACTGAAGACACAGATGAAGAAGAATCAGACGGAAATGAAAAAATTGCTTGCTGGGAAGGTTGCAATGCCTGCTGGGAAACCGAGAGATGAAGAAGACTGGGAACTGATGAATCATTTGTCAAACGTCAACGGGAATGTGAGTAGTTGTGTGGTTTTGATTTTACCTTGCGAATATTTTCTCGAAATCGAGAAATTAATTGATGCAACTCTATTATTCTTGACATGAATTCAAGAAATGAATTTTTCGATTCGTAAAAATTAAAGGAATTTGGGGAAGAAGTATCATGCTTCGAAACGAGAATGGGGGCTATCGTTTAAAATCTTTTTATTCAAGGACAAAAGGGTAAGAAATATTTACCCCTCTATCTTTTTGATGATTTAATAAGCGGTTTTGTCAACAAGCAAGCCTGGCTAACATAAGAGCAGGCCTTGTTTGCAGTAGGAGCATGGTAGCAAACAATACATCACTGGATTTCAACATGCATTTTAGCCTCTTCAATATACACAAAGACTATTCCAGAAGTTACAATAACAACAAGGGAAATTTAGGTATTTGATCATGAACTGATGTTGTATGTTAGGATTCAAGTATGTTGAGTAATTCAAAATAAACTGCATGTTTAAACGTTTAGATTATAAAACTTCATCAGTACAATGCAATTTGTTTGAGCTAACACTCAATAAAATGAATTTAAGATAAATCTATGAAGATTAGATAATCGAAACGTTTAAGAATGCAGTTAATTTCTTAACAACCTTTACTTTTTATGTAAAATAAAAGAGATAAATTGTATAAGAAGTACCATGTGACATGATGAAAATTAAATTAAATTATATCACATGGTACTTCTTATACAATTTGTCTCTTTTATTTGTCTTATTATAGTACCACACACAAATAATTTTGACTCCAATTTACCTTGATGTATTTTATAAACTTAGAATATCAGACTCTCGTATTGAAGTAAATGATGGTTAATTTTCACTAGTGGCCTACTACAATATGATGTGCCTCCACGACCTCTCAGACCCCAGGCTTAACCCACCAGAGGCGATGGCTCTGAAGAAGGATTTCATCAAAGTGGTGAAAGCCTACTTTGGTATGATACATTGCCCGATGCTAGACTGTGACTTAAGAATTTATCATATTATACTGTAACATTATTTACGAATGTAATCATGAACTTATGTTGTTGTTTCCAGACGGAGGTTGAAAGTGATTCGAGTGAAGTGTCCAGTCTCAGGGTTGGTTAAATCAAAAAATAAATTTTTATTTTTACATTTCTCTGGACAATTTTGCTTTAGAAGATTCGCATATTGATAGAGTTACCTTATCATTACATCAAATTACTTCATATTATTCCTATTTTCAAAGAAAATTCGCATTTTGATATACTTACCTTATCATTACATCAAAATACCTCATATTATCCCTGTTTTCAAAGAAGTTTTGCATATTGATATAATTACCGTATCATTACATCAAAATACCTCATATTATCCCTGTTTTCAAAGAAGTTTTGCATATTGATATAATTACCTTATCATTACATCAAAATACCTCATATTATCCCTGTTTTCAAAGAAGTTTTGCATATTGATATAATTACCTTATCATTACATCAAAATACCTCATATTATCCCTGTTTTCAAAGAAGTTTTGCATATTGATATAATTACCGTATCATTACATAAAAATACCTCGTATTATTTCTGTTTTCAAAGAAGTTTTGCATATTGATATAATTACCGTATCATTACATCAAAATACCTCGTATTATTTCTGTTTTCAAAGAAGTTTTGCATATTGATATAATTACCGTATCACTACATCAAAATACCTCATATTATTTCTGTTTTCAAAGAAGTTTTGCATATTGATATAATTACCGTATCATTACATCAAAATACCTCGTATTATTCCTGTTTTCAAAGAAGTTTTGCATATTGATATAGTTACCGTATCACTACATCAAAATACCTCGTATTATTTCTATTTTCAAAGAAGATTTGCATATTGATATAATTACCGTATCATTACATCAAAATACCTCGTATTATTTCTGTTTTCAAAGAAGTTTTGCATATTGATATAATTACCGTATCACTACATCAAAATACCTCATATTATTCCTGTTTTCAAAGAAGTTTTGCATATTGATATAATTACCGTATCATTACATCAAAATACCTCGTATTATTCCTGTTTTCAAAGAAGTTTTGCATATTGATATAGTTACCGTATCACTACATCAAAATACCTCGTATTATTTCTATTTTCAAAGAAGTTTTGCATATTGATATAGTTACCGTATCACTACATCAAAATACCTCGTATTATTTCTGTTTTCAAAGAAGTTTTGCATATTGATATAATTACCGTATCATTACATCAAAATACCTCGTATTATTTCTGTTTTCAAAGAAGTTTTGCATATTGATATAGTTACCGTATCACTACATCAAAATACCTCATATTATTTCTGTTTTCAAAGAAGTTTTGCATATTGATATAATTACCGTATCATTACATCAAAATACCTCGTATTATTCCTGTTTTCAAAGAAGTTTCGCATATTGATATAGTTACCTTATTTTAACAGAAAAAGCTGGACATGTTGAATGCTGAGCTGACCGCATTCAAAGAAAGAGAAAGAAGCCTGAAAATGCAGGTATGCAATATTTACAGTCTGCAGACTCACCACTCTTCAATATCTGGAAAGTTCGTGAATAATATTGTAACACACGGTGTGCACCTTTGAAAACAAAAGTAAAGGATAAACTTATGAGCCTAAAAGGGGCCCCTGAGAAATGGATAAGTGGTAACATTGGCCTGAGGGTATTTCATTCTCTTTGGTTGCTTCTATTTTTAGATTTCTACATTTTTCGATTAAAAAGGATTTCAACCCCAATTCAAGACCGTGCCAGGATTGTCCACGACTTTTGCTTTTATTGGTTCATTACTCATTGATTTCTTCTTTTTCTAAAAACATTGGGAGGTCATTAAGCAAGTATTATCTTTGTTCTTTTTGTTTCAATCTTATTTTTCTTTGCAGCTTGATAAATCTCCGAGGAATGGTAGGCCGAACTCACTAAATATCAGCAGTAATCTTAATACCTCGACCAGCAGCACTCTCTCCTCTCCTTCGACGCCTGAACCAATGGAATACGAGGTTAGTTGTTTTCAGATAATTTTCTTAAAAGTTTATGGTTTCTACTCCAACTACGAATTCCTGCCACAATATCTTCCTGCTAGAATAGGAAAATGCTTTCAACAGGTTTAACCAAATGTACTAGATCTGCATTGACTGGAGGTAAACTGTTTGATCCATTTATAAAGAAATATCATTCATAATCGTGTGGTCTCAAAATTGGATGCTCCCATTTGTGAATGATTGAGTTTATGTTCAACCTACTTAGCTACAGTACCGCATTAAGGAAGCCTAACATCGCGTTGCGAGAATTTGCGCGACGCGCTCGATCCTCGATGCTATCGCGTGGGCAAAAATTCAGTTTTTTCATAGTGAAAGATCGCGGACATCGAGATCGAGCGCGAACGAGCGTGATCGAGCGCGAACGAGTGCGGGGTCCACGATCCGCGATCCACGATTGTCCACGATGTATTCATTTAATGTGCACTCCTTTTGAAGCTCTAATGAATTTCGTGGTCAAGGTGGACTGGGTAAAAATTATTCATATAATTTTCGGTTTCGCTGGTGACCAAGTCATATGTTTTAGGCAATAACAAAAAATGTGTCCGTATTTATCCGTCAACTACAGGTAACGAATCATCAATCTAAACCCTCAAAAAGCCGAGATTTAAGAAAGTTCAGAAACATCGAGGGCTAAAAACCCTTAATATTTAGGCAACTTAGAGGGCTAGGATAAGGCTCCAGTTGCTTACCCTATTGGAATGAAAGTGTACTAATAGTTGAATCGGTTCAAGGGACATTCTATAAAATCCACCTCGACAGAAAAAAACATAAAAAGTCCTAAATTTGAAAAAATTAAAAACCCATACAAAACATATATTCCTAAGCTCAGTAAACGTTTTTACTAGGAAACTAGATAAGACCCTAAAGCTTCCAGTTCCTTATTTTGAGGTATTTTTTTGCCATTTCGTAGTCTTGACCGTTTTATCATCATAACAGATTTTTATTTGAAATAGGTTTATTAGATAGTTGTGGCAATTGTCAGCGTTTAGATCAAGACCCGAGAACAGTTTTTGGGTTGATGGTTTTGATTGTTATTGTCTTATGAGATGTGTTCTCTGTAATAGGTTTTGTTCCCAAGAGGCAAATTAAGAAAAAAAGGAGTGTAAAATACTTCTTGGAAATCAGATGAGCTGTGAGGAAGAATGATTTATAAGAAACCTAGTACTAGAACTAAAAAAAAATTAAGTTACACTATTTTCCTTTCATAAGAACGATCTTATAAGAACACGAGCCACTTTGTTTGAAAAATTGACCATCAAGCTCCGCGATTAGATCGAGGGGTCCGCGATACAAAACAATAGCCCGCGTTCGCTCGCGAATGGTCGCGATCTGTCGCGAAAGGTCGCATTTCATCACGATCGGTGTATCGCGGGGTCCGCGATAGAGAGCATCGAGGGGTATCGAGGATCGAGCGTGACTCGTAAAATACGCGATCCGCGATGTTAGGCTACCTTAATGCGGTACTGTACAAAAGACCATGACAGGCTTTATTTCAAGAAGGGGTATGGTACTAGCATGCACTACATCACTACGTATAGTAGTAAATTGAGATCCTAATATGTTTAATGCCCTCATTTGTGAATGGCTATGATTTTGTTTAACTAGCCTAGGAAAGTCCCAACAGTACAGTAGCATACACTGTATGTCTTCATATACAGTAGTAGTTATAATGTGGTCATAATAAGTAATATGTAATACTCTCATTTGTCAGTAAGTGAGTTTATTTTAACTTGCTAGCCTACGAAAAGCCATAACAGGCCTTATTTTATGAAGGGGTATGGTAGCTTCTAGTATGCACTATATATAGTACTAAATGAGATCCTAGTATGTTTAATGCTTCCGTTTGTGCAAGATGAGTACATATTAGAAAGCTACTTCCTACTAGACAACCCCTGACGGTGATATGGAATCCACACCGTCCGACCCTCCAGTAGCAAAACAGTTGGTTTACAGATGCGTGTCTCTGCGAGTTGACTGTTGATATTTTCTCTTGCAGTATTTGAAGAATATCTTATTTCAATACATGATGGGAAAACAGAGAAAGGTAAGTTTTCCTCTTTTGTTAGCCACAGTGCAGGGGTAGATCCAGGGTAAGATTCGACGGCTGCACAAACTGGCCACTAAAATATGATAGTCCGGGTTTTTAGGCAACACCGTAAGAACAACTAAAATGAACCGTTTGTGTCAATTTGGATTATTTGTGTGACATGACTTATGTAGGTGAATTCTGGTTAATAAATGGTTTCTGGTGCTATTACAGCCCAATATGCCTCCCTGTGTGGATCTAA
This sequence comes from Pelagia noctiluca, assembly GCA_963924455.1. Classification (NCBI taxonomy): domain Eukaryota; kingdom Metazoa; phylum Cnidaria; class Scyphozoa; order Semaeostomeae; family Pelagiidae; genus Pelagia; species Pelagia noctiluca. The sequence goes on along the minus strand of OZ004315.1, from coordinate 1,947,559 downwards.
AGCTTATCTGGAACCATTCATTTTAGGCTAATCTTGACCTAAAGCCCTGGACTAACAATCATGATTTTCCCGAATCTTTGGTGATTTCATGTGTTTTCTGGTTCTATTATATTTTCAAGAGCCTGGTTCACAGGGTACCCTGAATGAAGCACTACCTTCTTCCTGTCCTGAAACTATGTATCACAGTAAATACCTGTGTATAAGGACTTTTACTTATTAGGCTTACATTTCCTATTTACCTATTAGGCTCTGCTACGTGGAGCTATTTTTTATTTAGATTTTTTATGGTTTTTTCACATCTTTTTCAATGGGTTTTTCAATATAGAAATACGAATCTCTTAGACAGCCCCAGAAGTGAATTCCATTAAAATCTACGTTCTGATATGCGGGTTTTTACTGTAGTCCACAAGAGAGAGTTGTGGAAATTTGAGATGTTGTCAGAATTCCTAAAGCGTTTTTTTTAGCTTTTGAATGTTGCTTTTTCTCAGCAAATGGCAAAAGTTCTAGCTGCGATCGTTCATTTCACGCCCTCTCAAACGAAGCAAGTCATAGACAAAGAAGAACAAGTAGAATACGCTACCGTAAGTCTCGAATTTATATTTCCTACCTTAGCCTGCGAGGATCTAGACATATCACGTGACTATGACGTAATCGTTTTTCTGATTGGTCAGTGATGCACTCTTTGAGGCGGGAAAGCAGAAAGCAAATGGTGTTTCTACTTTGCTGTTCATCCCGGACAGCTTTCCACAAAATCAAAGAAAAGTAACTTTATGGTTTGGAAAATGGATTAGAAAAACAGAGCGTGTGTAAAAGGAAGATTTTGTTTACATGATATTTTCATAACCTAAACGTTCAATTTACCAAGAATTATTTTCAATCGAGGTTTGGTGATAATCTTTGAAATTTAGGCCCAATAGTTATTCGAGTGCTTGTGTTGGATGTGCAAATGGATGAATCATGTGACACGTCCTTGTACTTCATACACTAAAGCCTTTCATCCCTCGGGCGGAAAACTTTTCAAATATTTTTTGTACCTTGCTCTTTTGCGGGGTTTTTCAATTTATATATTTTCTTGTTGGCATAATGTTTGAAAAAAGAGAGGAAAAAATTGTTCTTCTTTAAAGACCCTTTATCAACCAGCATTGTTTATCAACACAGCTGTTTCGCAGTCACATCAATTTCTGTGTTAGAAAAGACTGAAACTCCTTCTGCATGAAAACTGCTCTCGTTCAAGGCTTTAGCCGGGAGCTTGTTTCAAAATGTTCTCTTTCATAATGCATGCTGTAGGGACTGGAAATCCACACTTTCTTGTCAAAGCGATTGGAAGAGTATTATCTTTAACGGAGAACGTCTAATAAAGTCAAATCTTTGACATCAATTTAAAAATCTCTCTGGAAAAAATAAATATGTCAATCTCTACTGCGGTTAAAAAACAAGATGGCAACTGGGGAAGCAAAAAGGGCCTAACAATATTTATTTGTTGGTGAAGGGTGTTTAACATAATTAGCATTTACAAGGAATTTTACAAACATCTTGTTACACACTTCTGGAATATTTTCGTTGAAGTATAGTCCATTTTATTTTGTTTGTAGAGTGGTTTTTTCGGTTAACCTCATCGTAGACATAGATGCGTGTTGCATTGAATCTACAAGGTAGTTGTTATTCATACAAATTGTAGATTACCAGAAGTTTCCACATTATTACCAAAAAAGCTGTTATGTACATGTTATGTGTACCTAAGATGCTATCTGCTACTTTGAGGATAGCGAGGAACATAGGAAACTTAGTGAAACATAATAACTACTAAAGCTTTGTGAATTACACTCATCAGAATGCAAAAAAGGGAAATTAACCCTGGTAGGTGACTATACCAAGAAGTGGGACAGCATTAACCAATCAAAAATGAGGTGAATGATTGGTATAGTGAGAAATAACCAATCATTACCCTCGTCATTACTAAGAGTCAAGTGAAACAAACAATAAACTGTCATCGAACGAAAGAGTCCTAGTGAGAAAACAAACTTTCTATATACACAAGGGTTGGTTTTTTCAGTAGGGCACTTTCAACAGCTGTTTATTGTAGAAATTAGTCAAGTTGCTTATTGAAAAAAGTAAACAAGGAATTTCCTGCAACTATCGAGCAATCTGCCTAACTCTTGATTTTATGCTTGATTTAAACTAAATCGACCATGGAAATTCGAATAAGACTTGGATTCATTCTTATTTTTGACCGGAAGTATTATTTTTGATGACGTCCATAACTGTCATTTTAAGAACTAATGTTGCTATAACTCACTGTGTGTACGTCTAACGTGTTCGAAATTAGTGTAGATATACAGAAATTGATTCGAATGAAATCTAATTTTTTACTTTTGACGAAACCTGGTAATTGGTAAAAATAAAGTATAAAATCCAAGGCTAGACATGTTCCTCAAAAGTTACATGAAATTCCCTGTCTAAACTTTATAGGTTCCCCGCATAACGTGACAAAGACCTTTCTTGTCTAGTTTTTACTTTGTTAATTCGTTTTTCTGATGCATATTTCATTTCTTCAGGAGAGATCAAAGTCTTGGATCTGATCATTGCAGCAAGAAAATTTTCCTGAATCTGAAATTTGGAATAACTTAAACTAGAATATTTAATTGGATGTATTGGATATACATTTGGGAACGAAATGGTATGTAGTTTGATTAAGGTTGTGTTACTGTGTAATAGCTAAATTGTAATTAAAGTGATTATTGGAAAGTGTACATTAAATTAGCTTATTTTATCACACACAGCAATTATGAATCAATTATGATTTGAATCTCACTGCATTAACTATCCAGCTTATTTGGAACCATTCATTTTTGGCCCAATTTAGAGAGTTTTTGTTGGTGACTTAAGTGTTTCTGGCGCTCATACAGCCTAATTTTTTTGATTTCATGTGTTTCCTAGTTCTATTACTGTACAGTCCAATATTGATTCCTGAGTGGATCTAGAACTAATTTTGGAACCATTAATATTTTCCAAATCTGACCCAAAACCATGCTTTTTTCAAATTACGCTGTAAAAGCACCAGAAAAAGAATTTCGTCCCCCAAAGAATTTTCCTTCAAAATCAGCCAAACACTTGCCTTATTATTTTTGGCCATAGTTTTTGGCCGAAATTGGTTCAAAATACATTGTCCCAAATAAGCTAAGAGAGACCGTGCTTTCAATTAGGAGGAAGTTTTCTTTTAAAGAGAAATAATAGTTCTTTCACTTGAAAGGAATTTTTCTTTTACTGAGAAATGACAGTGCTTTCTCTTAGAATGAAATTTCCTTTCAATTCACTCAAGACTTTTAAGGGAGCAATATTAGTCTAAAAAACGCATAAGGTTACAAAAAAAACATATTTTCCTTCAAAATCAGCCAATAATTTGAAAAATTCTAATTGAACTGGTTCTAGAAGTTTCTTAGAAATAGAAATAAGTAGAGTGAAAACCCGCAATTAAGAACCTACATATTAAGGAGTTAGCCTAAACAGGTTCTTAAATGAATTGTAGTTAACAGCAGTAATAATGGTTTTTAATCGTTGTTTGTAGGTCTTTGAATACCATACTTTCACAATCTTTGAATACCATTATTAATGTCGGTAAAAATTAACAAACTTTAAACTAAATGTTTTAATTTTTGACCTTGAAATATGCTCAAAACGTTAGAATCTTAGGGTAAGAGGTTCTTAATTTTACGTTCTTAGTTCGGGGTTTTACTGTAATTCATAATTAGACATTGTCAGATGATGATGTACGCCAAATTGGTTATTTATAATTATGAGACATGAGCGGCACAAGGATTTTGAAAATGCAACGTTTAGTGCACTAGAGCACTGATCTAGGACAGCTTTTTCGACTTCTGCTCGGGTCAAATTATTTCTATATGTTTGTAAGTCATTTAAAACAGGCAAAGATGTTAATGAAAGAAATCTTCCTGATAACTCGCGACATCATGATACTAGATAATTAGTTTCAGCTCACTACCTTACCTAATCATATTCAATGAAACATTTACATCACTATTGTAAGGTGAGTCGGCCATCGAATCTCTGACAAAACATAAATTTGCGTTCGTCCTAAAATTGATACAAAAGTTATAACCTCTCTCATCAGGAAAGCTCGGATGGGTGAGTGGACTAAGCCAAGGGCTTTAGTTGTTTGGACCGTAGTTCGATTCCTCGTAAGGAAAGATAATTGATTTCTAAGATTTATGATATTTGGTGGAAATGGCACAAAAGTAATACCTCTTTCATTCAGAAAGCTCTGGTGGCGAAGTGGATAAAGCCAAAGACTGTGAGTGCTCAGACCGTAGTTCGACTCCTTGTAAGGCAAGACTTTTGATTTCTAAACTCTGAATTAAAGTCATATCAACTTCAAACCTCACCTGTCGGCGGCAGGGATGGCCGAGTGGTTAAGTCATTCAACCCTAGATTGTGTGTCGTGGGTACAATACATATAGTGGGTGAAAAACTCACTTTTTAAGCTACTGAAATTTCATGATTCAGCTTTATAAAATAGTTCTCTCTCCACCGACTCACCTTCCTTCTTTCTTGTTCCACCGACTCACCTTCCTTCTTTCTTGTTCCACCGACTCACCTTCCTTCTTTCTTGTTCCACCGACTCACCTTCCTTCTTTCTTGTTCCACCGACTCACCTTCCTTCTTTCTTGTTCCACCGACTCACCTTCCTTCTTTCTTGTTCCACCGACTCACCTTCCTTCTTTCTTGTTCCACCGACTCACCTTCCTTCTTTCTTGTTCCACCGACTCACCTTCCTTCTTTCTTGTTCCACCGACTCACCTTCCTTCTTTCTTGTTCCACCGACTCACCTTCCTTCTTTCTTGTTCCACCGACTCACCTTCCTTCTTTCTTGTTCCACCGACTCACCTTCCTTCTTTCTTGTTCCACCGACTGTTGGTTTTCAACCAACGACTCTTTGATCACGGGTTGAGTAACTTAACCACTAGACCATCTCTGCCGCCAGCAGATGAGGTTTGAAGTTGATATAGTTCTTATTCAGAGTTAAGAAATCAAAAGTCTTACCTTTCAAGGAACCGAACTATGGTCTGTAGTACTACAGCCCTTGGCTAAGTCCATTCGTCCATCCAAGCTTTCTTGATGAGAGAGGTATTACCTTTGTATCATTTTTATCAAACATTTCAAATCTTAGAAATCAAAAGTCTTACTTTTCAAGGAATTGAACCACGGTCAGAGTTATTAAAGACCTTGGCTTAGTTCACTCAACCATCCAACCAACCGTAATAAGAGAGGTATAACTTTTGTATCATTTTTATCAAACATGACAAATTTTAGTAATAAAAAGTCTTACCTTTCGAGAAATCAAATTACGGTCACAATTATCATAACCCTTGGCTTTGTCCACTCGGCCATCCAACCTTCCTTGATAGGAGACTTTGTACTTTTGTATGATTTTTCAAACATTTCGTTACAAAAGAAAGCACTGTCATTTTTCTTCAAAAGCCTATTCGAATCAATTTATTTTTGGTAAATTTCGACCAAAAACCATGGGCTTTTTTCAAAATTTTTGGCTGATTTTGAAGGAATATTTTTTGGTTGTTTTATGCGTTTTCTAAGAGTATTATAGCCTAATATTGCTCCCTGGACACTCCTAAGTAGATTGAAAGATTTTTTGGAACTATTTACTTTCGGTCAATTTTGACCAAAAACCATGGGCTAACCATCATGCTTTTTTCCAATTTTTGGCTGATTTTGAAGGAATATTTTTTGGTTTTTTTATTCGTTTTCTAAGAGTATTATAGCCTAATATTGCTCCCTGGACACTCCTAAGTAGATTGAAAGCTTTTTTGGAACTATTTACTTTCGGTCAATTTTGACCAAAAACCATGGGCTCATCATGCTTTTTTCCAATTTTTGGCTGATTTTGAAGAAATATTTTTTGGTTTTTTTATTCGTTTTCTAAGAGTATTATAGCCTAATATTGCTCCCTGGACACTCCTAAGTAGATTGAAAGCTTTTTTGGAACTATTTACTTTCGGTCAATTTTGATCAAAAACCATGGGCTAACCATCATGCTTTTTTCCAATTTTTGGCTGATTTTGAAGGAATATTTTTTGGTTTTTTTATTCGTTTTCTAAGAGTATTATAGCCTAATATTGCTCCCTGGACACTCCTAAGTAGATTGAAAGCTTTTTTGAAACTATTTACTTTCGGTCAATTTTGACCAAGAACCATGGGCTAACCATCATGCTTTTTTCCAATTTTTGGCTGATTTTGAAGGAATATTTTTTGGTTGTTTTATGCGTTTTCCAAGAGTATTATAGCCTAATATTGCTCCTTGGACACTCCTAAGTAGATTGAAAGCTTTTTTGGAACTATTTACTTTCGGTCAATTTTGATCAAAAACCATGGGCTAACCATCATGCTTTTTCCACTTTTTGGCTGATTTCGAAGGAATATTTTTTGGTTGTTTTATGCGTTTTCTAAGAGTATTGTAGCCTAATATTGCTCCCTGGACACTCCTAAGTAGATTGAAAGCTTTTTTGGAACTATTTACTTTCGGTCAATTTTGACCAAAAACCATGGGCTCATCATACTTTTTTCCAATTTTTGGCTGATTTTGAAGGAATATTTTTTGGTTTTTTTATTCGTTTTCTAAGAGTATTATAGCCTAATATTGCTCCCTGGACACTCCTAAGTAGATTGAAAGCTTTTTTGGAACTATTTACTTTCGGTCAATTTTGACCAAGAACCATGGGCTAACCATCATGCTTTTTCCACTTTTTGGCTGATTTTGAAGGAATATTTTTTGGTTGTTTTATGCGTTTTCTAAGAGTATTGTAGCCTAATATTGCTCCCTGGACACTCCTAAGTAGATTGAAAGCTTTTTTGGAACTATTTACTTTCGGTCAATTTTGACCAAAAACCATGGGCTAACCATCATGCTTTTTTCCAATTTTTGGCTGATTTTGAAGGAATATTTTTTGGTTGTTTTATGCGTTTTCTAAGAGTATTATAGCCGAATATTGTTCCCTGGACACTCCTTAGTAGATTGAAAGCTTTTTTGGAACTATTTACTTTTGGTCAATTTTGACCAAAAACCATGGGCTAACCATCATGCTTTTTCCACTTTTTGGCTGATTTTGAAGGAATATTTTTTGGTTGTTTTATGCGTTTTCTAAGAGTATTAGTGCCTAATATTGCTCCCTGGACACTCCTAAGTAGATTGAAAGCTTTTTTGGAACTATTTACTTTCGGTCAATTTTGACCAAAAACCATGGGCTAACCATCATGCTTTTTTCCAATTTTTGGCTGATTTTGAAGGAATATTTTTTGGTTGTTTTATGCGTTTTCTAAGAGTATTAGTGCCTAATATTGCTCCCTGGACACTCCTAAGTAGATTGAAAGCTTTTTTGGAACTATTTACTTTCGGTCAATTTTGACCAAGAACCATGGGCTAACCATCATGCTTTTTTCCAATTTTTGGCTGATTTTGAAGGAATATTTTTTGGTTGTTTTATGCGTTTTCCAAGAGTATTATAGCCTAATATTGCTCCCTGGACACTCCTAAGTAGATTGAAACCTTTTTTGGAACTATTTACTTTCGGTCAATTTTGACCAAAAACCATGGGCTAACCATCATGCTTTTTTCCAATTTTTTGCTGATTTTGAAGGAATATTTTTTGGTTGTTTTATGCGTTTTCTAAGAGTATTATAGCCTAATATTGCTCCCTGGACACTCCTAAAGGGATTAAAACCTATTTGGAACTATTTACTTTCGGTCAATTTTGATCAAAAACCATGGGCTAACCATCATGCTGTTTTCAAATTTTTGGCTGATTTCGAAGGAATACTTTTAGGGGTTTAATGTGCTTTCTTAGAGAATTATAGCCTAATATTGCTCCCTGGACACTCCTATCTATTGTTCTTTTGTCCTTTTTTGATAAAACCAAATCCTAAGCAGAAGCACCCTTGGATATCCTAAGATCTTGGGATAAAATCCCAAGTCCGGCAACACTTTATTTGACCGTGGTTTCAGGCACTTCTCAGTTAATCCGTTAAAGAGGCTGTTTTTGAAATGGTTGATCACAACGTGAGAAATTGAAAGTAGTTAGAATATTGCATTTTGCATGAATTTTCCTTGCAATATATCTACTGTGTCTGGTATAATGTGGGATTTATCAATCTGACAGGTGAAACTCCCAAAAAATCAGCTTAAGTAGCTGACACTCATTGAAAATCGTATGTCGGACGGACAACTATTCTTTAAGGAAAAGAGAGATTTCACTTACGCAGCATGAATTATCTTCCTTTTACTATATATAATTTACAATTCTTAGTTCAGAGCTAAAATTTTGAAGTTCTAACTTTTACTATAACAGAGAGATGGGATTTCAAAGCAGTATGATGTCCGTCCGACATAAAAATAAATGGGGAAAGTTTTTTTTCTGAGACGCTAACTGCATTCAGTATTTATCAGTAATCTTTCTTATCTCCAAATGTTATTGCCTTTTCATTAATATCAAGAAAAATTGTCTACGGGATTGCACACACGAATGTTTTCATTGAGAGAATCTATGTCCGTCCGACATATTATTAATAGGCATATAAAAAACGGAAGAAAATGATACCAAGAATCGTCTGATCGTGAATAATTCAAAACTCTATGTTTATAATAAAGCAGTCGGGGGTAAAATTTTCCTAAAATGAAAACGAGACTGTTGAGATCTGACGTTGTCTGTTCAAAAATATGTCGGACGGACATTTTAGTTACATTGCTTAGTATCTTAAAGTGCTGATTTGAAATTTAGAAGCTTTTAACATATTATCACAAGGCCGATGCAACCCTCCACCAAAAAATGGAGGAAAAGGAATGCTGATCATTTTCTTTTGGATACTGTATGAGAAAGGTGCCCAGCACTTCATTTTATGTCGGACGGACAAACAAATTAATATCTTGTTGTAGCAGAGCCTGGATTGTATTACGTTGTTGAAATAAGTTTTTCCATTGCGTATCGGTATTCTGCGTCGTTCTATGGCAATTAAGTGAATGAATATCACATTTTGGTTTGAGTTGCATTTTTGTCCTTCCGACATGTCCGTCCGACACACCTTCCTTGCTCTCACCTTTTTCATTATTGAGAGCAATAAGATTCTTCGACCATCTTTATTTTTTGTTTTCAGTATGTTTGAATATATTTTCGTCTAGAAATTGACTGGGTTTGTGTTTCATGTGCATAGGTTTGATAGAAATTCACACGAACTGACGTTTTCCCTCGAAGGCCTATTCTATCCCTGTCCGTCCGACACTGCCTTGTTTCTTCAAACTGCGGTTACAGAACAAATTTCTTTGAATTTTGTATCTAAGCGTGCTACAGAGCTGGCTGAGCTCTACATTTAAATAAACTGGCATTTACCATACAACATCTAGAAAACTTTTAATCAAGGTTCAAAGTATCGATTGTCCGTCCGACATAATCGTTGAATTAAAAAACAGCCTCTAAAGCCCATCATTACTCCCTGAGTGGACCTAAAACTTATCTTAAGGGTGGACTTACATTTTTTGGAAAAGGAGACAATAGAGTAAGTATCCTTAAAAACATCAGACAGATCTAAATTCTACAGGGGCAATCACTCACTTCCGCCTAAGCTCATTTTTTGAAAAGTTGATGCAAATAAGCTTCACAAATTTAATTCAACAGATATAAAGAAAGTTGGATATTAGAGTTAACGAGAAAATAAGGAAAGAGAAAGTCAATTCTGGTATATACGTTGATAAATTTACATTGGTTAAGAGCAGGAACGCCAGAGAAGGGAAAGTAGGGTGGTAAACGGATGCATAATACCCTTTTCTAGAAGAGGAAAGGAGGCCAAATAGGAGGTGTTCTGACCCCCTTCTTTTCAAACAATGACTCCATGGATGTTTGCAAAAATGTATGAAAGTAATACCCCTAGAGGCTTTAGGGGCGTTGCATCCTATATTTTTCTTGGAAACACCCATCACCACCCCACTTTTCAGAGGCACAGTACATCCCTGGGGCAAAGGTCTTCTTGGTAGATTGTCAAAATAGTGTACCCTAGCCACGGAAGAGTTTGCAAGGTATACACCCACCCAGACTTCCAAAAGTTCGGCTTGCCACTAGCCTGAACTACCCTATTGATCCTATCCGCCACCATACCCTATCATTGCTCCAACGTTCCTGGGTATGTAATGGATTCTACGATTATTATTGCAACACCATTATATTTTAGTTGTTTCAAGACAAACATACATGGCATAGGTATTAAAGCTCTATATTTCAGATCACTACTATGTAGCTTTCTGAATTAAATATCTAATCTAAATACTCCACTCATCGATGTTACCGCTTCTTTCTTTAATCTATTAGAGCATGATCGGTCATTCGTGGATATTTAATTTGAAAAGTATTTGATGGTGCAGAACTTGAGGATGGTGAGGAAAATTGGGAGCATAATTAATGAAAAATAAAAACTACTGAAGCTTGGCGTCAGCTGAAGCTACCAAAGCTCATCAGAGAAGTGCGTCAAAACGGACGAACACGAAACCTAGTGAATATTTAATTTGCTGTTTGTCCTATGTCCATCTAACTATTTCCAAGAAATTCACTTGTGCGCATGCCTCATCATCCTGTTTGGTAATGTTGGTACCTTACCAAACCCTGGAGGAGACATCTATCAGAGGGGATATTTAGTAGAGAAGGGGGGGCAAGGTTTTGTTAGAAGGGTTTGTGATCGAAGCCTTACAGTTCAGACACTTGATGACCAGCGTTCGTTTAGTCTCTAGTTGAAATATATATTGAAATAAGAGTGAGGTTATTGGGTTTACAGTAAAAGCTCTACCAAGCTACATTTGCAGGGCATATCTCATTTTTGAGGTTCTAAAGGGAGGCCTCTTAGATCTAGTCAGTGCTTTTTAAAGAGGGTCTGAAGAATGTAATTACTCTCAAGCATGTAGCTTAAGTTAGAAATTTGCAAAGTCTTAAGGATGGAATTCGTCGATTTGCTATCCCTAACTCATGACATTTTACTCACTAGTCTTTTATGTACAAAGGGGGGCTCAAATATGGTGCTCCTGTGTCGGAAGACCATAATATGCTGAAAGTCTGCGTAATCTTACTCTATTAAAACTGTATCATAAATCAAGACCTCTCCAGCCTAAATATCAAATCATCGAAGCTCGTTGCCTATGCCTCATATAGATGGCCCTGCACATGTCTTTTCAGAAAACTTAGGTCTCATTTTTGTAGTTTTTGCAGTACATGAGTATCATGCATAAAAGGAAACACATTTACAACACCAGGTTCCATTGAAATCAATACGATGTTTCGCATGAAAGGGAAGGATCAAAATTAAGATTTGTGTTTCTTAAATAAGTGATTCTTTTATGTGGGACAATACTTGCCATTGCAGAGACTAAATACATTGTGACCTCTAAAAGCTAATGGTAGTATTTGGAGTTGGTTAAGAATTCAAGATGAAATGATTATCAGGTGATGATTAAATTTCGTAGGCTGGAGAGGTCCTCAATAATAAAATCATCTATTCTATAATAAATTCATATGGTAATTTGCAGTTGCAGATGAAAAACCAACTAAATGTTTTAAAATTTTTATGAAATCTCTATTGCAAGGGCACATCGATTAAAATACAGCATGGATTAAATCTCTCAGTGTGTTTGTGTTCAGCTAGGCCTTGTTAACAGGAGGAGAAATTGTACTTGCCATGCGCAAAAATTGTTGCTAACTGGCGAGGCTGCCATTTTGAATGGATGCTTGGTAACAGTTCCTTTTTAGCTACCATTTCGAATTGAGTTTTGTCATTGTGAATTTGATGATATCGAAGCAACAAACATGGCCTTGTTTGGTTTCTAGAAGGAGCACAGTTGTACCGTGTGCAACAGAAAACGCGTAAACTTTAACGAACTATGTGAATCTAATCAATTCAATCGCAAAGATATAAGTTTTGATATATTTTGGCAATGGCATCTTGTGTTAGAGTGCTGGGGTAGAATTATCTTATCTAAAATTGTTTCCCTGCATGCCCCTTATTTCCAATGGATTCAAATATCATGTCTCATAATTTTCAAATTCCTTTTCTCTTTCACCTCCAGTACTGGAACTCCGTAAATTTTTGTCTTACCGAGACTGTATTCCTTATAAAAGAAAAAGGTTGGTTTGTGCCTTGATTTTTGGGCTTTTTTCAATATTGACCCGGTTTATGGGTCATGTCTCGTGATCTTTGAAAAGTCTCTCTCAGGTTATGGGCCAGTAAACTGAATTTGGCCCGAATCTTCAAATTTTAGCCCTGGTTCTGTGTTAACTTTTTCAAAATTTCCCTCTCATTACGGCAAATTTTACCCGGGTTCTGGGAACACATTTTGAACTGTCACGGGCCCATGTATACTAGGTCACCCCGTTGCCAAGAATAGGGCATCAATCTACAACGATTCTGAAGCCTTTCAAATAATATATTTCACATCTGCTCTATAGCTGATTAGCCATTTGTTCAAGGTTTAAAATTCTGCTGGTTTTTCAAATGCAACTTCTGAGCACTTTAGTGAGACGATGGTTAATTGCAAATATTTACAATAAATCAAAGAAAATTTACCTGTACAAAGTACTAGCGATTCCATCATAAAATCCTACAGCATCTGCAGACTCTTTGTCTCCCGTTCCCAGCAGTGGGTGGCGGTGTGACGGGTGCGAAGTAAGCTTGGACTCGGATGTTCGGTAAGCGTGCCTAGAAATAACGCAATTTTCTTCAAAATCAAAAACATTGAATCAGTGAATTTTTCGATAAATAATTGGACTTTCGGTCTAGACCCTCGCTGTTGCTCAGAAGTTTGCTACAAATCACAGACTAGCTACCCCAAAAATCCTTTTATTTGAATGCTCTCGACAAGAAGAGGCTAGTAAAGCAATCCAAGCAAGTCAGAGCCTCCATTTGATGCCTTTATTGCAAAAGAAACACCCCCAATCCGGGGTTTGTTTAGACTTATTACACGAGTCCCAGAAATCGCTCATCGTGAAACTGAGGCTAGCACTAAACCGAGTCCCCTCATACTGGAACTCATAATCTAACTTCCAAAAACCAACTTTCTACAAACCGTTGGTTTCGAAAAATGCGACGTTTGATTATGAGTCGTAGTTTGAGCGTTCGTCGAATTCATCAATAGCGATAACTTCTGCTCGTGTAATCAGTCTAAGGTTTGATGCTTATTGACTTGCAGCTTATTGAAAAACAAAATGGATTCAGTTTATGTCTTGCCTTTAAGCTCCACACAAAATTGTTGAGGGTGCTCAGTACTGTGGAGGATGTTTAGTACTGTGGGGATATAATCAGTAGGATGACGAGGAAAATCAGAAACATAGCAAAAATCATAAACATTAGTACCTTGGGGGATACCATACCACTGTGGAGCTTATATCACAGTGCTTGTTGTTTTCCTACACAGTATTGAATGTCCTCCACAGTACTGATAGTATCCCCCGCTGTGCTGATGGTATCCCCCCTCCACAGAACTGACCAGCCTCCACAGTTCTGCACAATCGTTCTCCAGGGTTGAAACCCAACGTCTGAAATTTGTCATCTGTTATCCACTTTGAAATCAGAGGAGACATTGGTTTCTTAAAACCTATCTGGAAGCGAGAATCCCAGACGTAATTCAGTTAAAACTTTAATTTTTGTTTGCTCCCAAAGAAAGGAAATTGAATATCTAAGCATTTCATCTGTTCTCGTAAAGGGATTTCAGCTTCATCAGGACTTAAGATAGGTTTAAACGATTTGAACTGCAATTTCAAGATAGAAGTTTGAAATAAGACTGCAGCAAACAAAAAATATCAATTTTGTTGGAATTCTTATCGGTAATAGGCTGAGCATTAGTTATTGCCATAATTAATATAGCAGTAGCAACGAAGTGTATGTATGTAAAGACACCTGTAAACCATCTGCATGCTGCTAGAGGTTCTAGAATCCATTTACGCTACTGTTTCTAATCGGAAACTGCACAAAGCCATACTGGCCTGGCCTTCCGTTTACACTAAAACGTTTATCTAACGGAATGAAATGAAAACCATTTCAAAAACAGTATGATTTCAAAATGGCTTGAATCGTTTCAGTGTAAACGGGTAAAAATGGATCGATTTCATTCTGTTTTGAGAAACTTTTGCACCTCTCTTTGAATCTAAAATGAAATCGTTCCGTTTTAACCCGTTTACACTGAAAAGTTTCATACCGTTTTCGAATTCGTTTTCATGTCATTACGGTAAGAGAGGGTTTTAGTGCAAACGGGAGGCCTGTCCAGTATGACTTCGTGCCTTTTTCATTTACAAACTGCATGGTGTAAACGAAGTTTTAAACTTGCATGCCTCGAACCTGAAATCGTGGGACTGTCTGGTAGAAATTGGTCTAGCGATAGAATTCCAGAGGGTACTCCAATTTCGGACTAACTAGGGGCTCCAGTAAGGGTCAAAGCAGCGCAAAGATCCCCTTCAAAAGATACTTTCATTTCTTAGCAATTCTCCAGTTATTATTTCGTTTGAACCAATATCATACCATTTGGAAGTATTCAGTACGTGTGTTGGGTTACATTCAATAGCTATCCTGAAAAGAGCTATATTCATTTGTGATCGTCTCGTGAACCTTCACAAATTAGCCTGTTATGCAGTTATGTTTACTTTTGTTGACTTAGTAAGAATTAGAAAAATCGATTTTGTAAAAAGATATCTCAGCAATCAACTAATACAACAAACAATCCCCTAAAAAGTAGCAAACTCAGGAAATACCCCAAAAATGGTAGTTGTTTTGTTAAGTTGGGCCATTCTGTAGCCTCTCTTTAGATCCTCAAACCTTCTAAACTCTCCTATCAGGGTATAATGAGATTATCCCGTGGGTAGAGTAGTTATGTATTCAATTATTGGATTGAATTAGGAGAGAAAGATATGGCACCCACCTTTAATCGTCTAATCCCACTTCTGGTAATAAGATGGCAATCATAGAGCTCTATTCTTTTCAGGGCCTGACAGTGCCTAAAAAAATATAACAATGAGATTCAAGTAATAGCATACTGAATCTTAATGCATGATTTGCACGTTTTTTTTTAAGTAAGTTCTTTAGAAGCAAGTCAGTACGTCAGCAAGGAAATAAGCTAAGCAATTGCAGTAGTGAATCAACGAATGCAGAACAGTGGAAAACTTATTTTCAACACTTAACTGGAAACGTGAAATGGTACAATCTTATTTACTAGTGTAAGTATTATCTACCTTCAATATCAATGTATATTTCGTGCTTACCAAAGCTATGAGCCTTGTATTACCTTCTAGCTTGACTGATGTAGACTTGGGCACAGCCAAAGCTTTAACTTGAAGACGTGCTGGTTAAGAGAAAGTTCAGTGGCTGCATTTTCAAACTTTATCATTGTTTTTTTCTCTCCAGCTTAACCATGCAACAAAACCGTGACGTTCTACACTGGGCTGCCCCGTAGCTCACCTTCACTCCTTCGCAGTTCCGTAAACATTTAGTGGGCCTTACTCGACATAGAATTCAGCAAGACTACTGTGCTGGTTGCTAAAGCTCCCTATTGCAATAATCCAATACGAAAATCGACTTACATGAGGTAATCAAGTGAAGCATCAGAAATAAGCGGACAGTTATCCAACTCGATGACTTCTAAATGCTCAATTGCACACTGACCACCACCCAGATGTCGAATGCCTTCGTCCGTCACCAACTCACAGTGCGAAAGAGTCTGCAAGCAAAGACGTATCTATCATTTGATAATGAATACATAAATTCATAACGCATCGTTTAACACGGAGAAATATGTTCTACCATAAACGGCCACCACACTTATAATATGCCTCCACCAGGTCTCGAACCAAGGACCTCCGCTTAAGCCTATCCACAGTAGAGGCATTAATTCGTTTTTGGCATTAAATCCTTCTTCAGCGCCATGCATTTAATTACAAATGTTCATGAAACAAAGTCTAACAAGGAAAAATATATATCAGACTGGGCTACCTAAATTCTGATTAATAGGCATAATTAGGGCTCGTTCACATTGCTCCGTATTTTTTCGTCTCCGTATTTGAAGTCGAAAAAAAGTGAAGGTGCTCATAATGCCATTTCCAGACAAATATTTTCATTGAAAGAATACCGTGGTATTCGAATGTCTCCAGTATTTGATGTTCACACTGAAAACAGAGAGTATTCAATACGCGCCGCATTCGAAAATATGTATATTTGTTTGCGTATTCGCACAGCTCCGTATTTGAAGCGTATCAGTGTGAGCGCAAGGCCGAAACGAATAGGTTTTGCTCCGTTTTCATTCAAATACGAAGCAGTGTGAACGGGACCTTAATCGTAGAGAAGTACACAGCCTTCAAAAGCTAATTTGTACCTTTTAGCTCAACAGAGCGAAATCTGCCTAAAAACTCATATCTTTGAATTCGGCAATTATTTTATCATTGGATTCCCTGTGCCGCTCTGATGGTGTAAAAGTTGTGCATACCACAACAAGTATTCGAGCCGAGCTAGCCATCTCAAACGTTGTCCGTATCCTTGAGACACTAGAACATTATATAATTCTACCTATAAGACACGCTGCCTGCTACCATAGCCCTGCTTGAAATACAGTAACTCCCTGCATATCAAGATCCCCTGAAAATAAGAACCTAGCGGATGTTTTCCTTCATTATACACTTTGTAATGACGAGCTTGTTTCAGGGTGAAAGAGATATGTCCGTTCAAAGAAGAATCTATTACGCGAACCTGGCATACAAAAAAGTAGGTTGTTGTATGCTGGGATTTACTGCAAGACCCCCGGCTATTTGAAGGCAACTTGTAAGTCATGATATCTATCACTCAGATTCAATGTCAACTACACAGCTTTAAGACTCTAGTAAATCTGTCTAAGAGCTCTAAAGCACAAGGATTTGTCACAAAGAGTGAGCAACAAAGATCCAATTTCGCCAGCCAGTTGCCAATAAAAGCTACTTAGCGACGACTTCGTAAGCCTACTCAGTCCTTTGTATAGGAAATATAACTATACTTATAACGCAATAAAACTAATAGTGTAGGGCGTAGCCCTTCGTCAGCAGCCGAAGGAGACCCGTTTAGAGCATATTTGTATGGAAAAGAAGATCCCACCTTCCAGTCCTCGAGCTGACATCTAACCTTCCAATACAAACCATTGTATTTTTCATCCTCTGTTTATCTGGTTTCATTCTGGTCGAGTGGGATTTTAGTTGCTGAGAGGCGGGACCTCAACTAGGTGGGACGAAATTCTCTCATACGCTGGAAAGTGGGATATAGTAGGTAAATGACCATACAAGACGAAAAGAGCACGCGTTGACAGGGGAAATTTCACCCCACCTTTCTCCGTTCCGTTTTCATGCCAACTCTCAGTTTTTGGCCTGGGAACTGGTATTATTTTGTCCATATCAACAACAGCTGATGCATTGGACGCGTGATGTTTTAATCTTTTGTAGTTCTATCACACCCTCCATCTTTCAACCTAACTTCCAGCGTTTCTATGAGAAATTTTCATCCCAGCCAGGTACTCGCTTTACCAGGATGAAAAGCTTTCCTTATAAAAACAGAGGATGAAGGAAAACAAAGGTTTGTATTGGAAGGTTAGATCTCATCTCAGCTCAAGGACTGGAGGGTGGGATGATTTTATCCATATAAACAGAGAATGAAAAAACAAAGGTTTGTATTGGAAGGTGATATCTCAAACCCTTGGCTCCATGGCTGGGAGGTGGGGTGAATTTTTTCATACAAACAGCGCCTCAGATTTGTCTTATCGTGACGTTAAATGCATTTCATTGGTTAAAATTAACATTAATCAATTCAAGCTGATTTCATAATCATCAAAGCCTGTCTACATGACCGATAACTTCAAAGTTTCACAACATTTAAAGCGGGGCTTCAAAAGCTTCCAAGTAATTGAATGGTGATTAGCAATTTAGCTGGGAGATTTATCTGAACATTGGTATGCAAATCCTTATCTAATCAAGCTAATTCTGTATTTGAAAAGAGCTGGGTCGAAGCGCTAGGGTCGAGTTCCAGGGGATTGGCGATGATAAAGGTGATGGGCAAATACGCTTACTATCTACGTCAGGTATTGGTTTCTATTTGCCCACTGAAAAGTAGACTAATCGAGCAGTACGACCCTGTTCCTTCCTCTCGATGTGACCACTCCTCTCAACTCCTTTTGCCTTACTGTCTAGAGTAACAGAGAACTGGCGAATTGCCTTAGATTGCATTTCTTGTTTGTCAAAAGGTAATGTGATTGTACCTGTCATCAAAAATAGGGACCAGATGAACTCGTGTCTTTCAATGCATTGGATGGCACAGTCGTTGATAGTTTATAGTTTATAGGCACATACGCATACTATCTTCGTAAGGTATTGGTTTATGTGCTAAGCACAAAGGGCCCACTGAATAGGTAGACTAATCGAGCAGTGCGACCCTGGTCCTTCCTCTCGATGTGACCACATCTCGTGATTCCTTTTGCCTTTTCGCCTGGAATTACAGAGAGCTGGCTAATTCTCTCCTCAAACTTTGTGATAGGTCTGAAGGTGGTTTCGAATCCGGAACCCTTTGATCAAGGGTCAAGTGATCTAACCACTCGGCCATCCCCGCCTGTCATAAGTATTCTATTTTGTATTCTAGTTGTTTTGAATATTATGTGTAAATAAAATGTCTTAGTGAGCAAATATCTGTTTATCAACGGTTGATGAATACACCTAAGGCGTGGTGCAAGTCTCGTACACTTTTCCTGAATATCCTATTGCGCTAATGTAACTCCCTTAAAATTCACTGGAAATCCTTGTTTTGTTGGAAAATATCGTACTCTTTGAAAATATCGTACGCCTCGAATTGGGAGTGTGGTGCATCTTGGAGAGATTCGTTGGATGAGCTGGCTAAATGTTGTATCCGCTATGCTGACTAGAAGCCGAGGTTTTTTCCAGCAGAGACATAGAAGCATTTAGAACAACATGACAAATATCAGTTAGGGAAGAACTGTCGACTCACGCTGATCCCCGTTACGGAGTTTAGAAGTCTAAAAAACTGCCTAAGAGAGAACCCTCTATCTTATGCTCGACATATTTTGGTATCGAACCCACGTTTCCAGAATACACTTTTTTTCAATAAGCAACTGGACTTTGGTCCCAGCCCTCAAAGTCGCTTGTTTTAACAATGAAACATAGTTTGATCAAACAAGGTTAAGCATTTTCAGCATGGTTGCTTAAGTGCTGAGTCAACTTATTAGTTGCTTAACTAATTCCAACGAGGCTAGAGTTGCTTATTGTTTTGCTAAATTCAGTACTGGTTGCTTATTCACGAGTTGCTCATCGGAAAAAAGTGTAATTAGCACCAAGTAGTCTCTGCATTATAGCGAGGCATGGTAGCATGGAATATAGTATTCTCTCATAGTATTCTCAATGCTCAATAGATCGAATGATAACAACTGAAATGTTTGCTCACCAGGGTCTGTATCCTTGGACAGTTGTACGACAGGAAATTCAATGTGCTGTCTGTTATCTGAAAAATATGAAATTAACTTTAAATGAACTTTTCATTATTTCTCTGGCAAAGCAATTCAAATACTCTTTACTTAAATATAAGATCAGATTTAAAAGTTTTGCAAAAGAACCGGAGTTTTAAGAACCTGTTAAGCTAACATTACCTTTCAATAGGTACTCGTAAAAAACTCAAATTTAGGAATCAAGACTCTTCTCAGAGAGGTTGCATCTCAAAAGCTTTGTTATAGCTTTTGTAAGCCTTAGGAGCAAGTTTCAGGTGAGCTTAGGAGCAAGACTAAATAGAAAATTTTTTAGGCTCTTACACGTGGGTTTTTACTGCGATTTGAATCATGTGCTGCGACCAGACGAGGGATACTCTTCGTTAAAAGCAGATACTTCTGGCACTATAACTACTTGGAAATATCCCAAAAAAGCCAAAAGCTCTCCCGAAAAGTGAAATGGAAAAGCGAAGAATTCCCCAGTAGTTTAGGACCATTTCATATTATTTTCTTTCGATATATCACAGTGGCAAAACTATCTGTTAGTCAGACCCCCATCAATGACACTCTGCAACTAAAGGCTGTTGAAAATTGTTTGATCCCTTTTGCTAATGTCCCCAGTAGTGAAATTTTTTGTAAAAATGCCCTGTTTTAAAGCAATGTTGATGGGGCTGCATGGTTATAAATGATTGAGAATTGAAGCCTAATCAAAGCTATTTGGCAAGCTACCTGAAATTCCTAATCAAATGAGTGATCTTAATTTTCCAAATTCTGACTCTAGAAGATGTACCAGAATAATGGCCGCTATTTTTATTGACTTTGAGAGCCTCGCATTTTTAATTTTAGTTAATTAACAAAAATGAGACAACTAAATGTTATTGTAGAATATTGAATGGTATATCAGACAAGAGCTTGGCCCTTCACATATGATTTAAGCTGTATTTAGAGATTGGTGACCCAACACGTTTCTTAATACATCGCTCCTACTTCGTAAAAAAATTTTTTGTGCACCCAGTATATGATCACAAATCACAGTAAGTGTAGTAAATTGACTAAACTTACGAGAACGCACTCTTCCAGATCCATTCTCTGCAACTCATGACAGCCCTAGAAAGCAAAACAAAGTTTAGAAAAACATAACAAGAAATTAGACAAAAGAAATGTTGTAAGAAATAAACATGGCACATCTGCAAACGAAAGCAAACATGGAGCTTGTTGAGTCAGGAACGTTCTTCATCTAAGGGCCCATCTACACGAGTGCCCTAAACTTGCCTTATGGCATTCTTTAGGGGATTAAGCAGATTATCACCTCGCCTGATCGTGTAGACGGCATTTTCATCTTTTTTGCCCAACGCAAAGTTAGGGCGCAGATCACAGACGCCGCTAGGGCAGATTGGGCCTGCTCTGGAGGTGCTCTTTTTGCCCAAAGCTGTCAGAAGGGATTGGTTATCGCACAGCTTGCTTTTAAAAACGGGGCACGCTTTCGCTGATTCAAAGGCTGATGATCAAAATGTCGTACGAAGATATGGCAATGTTTATCCTTGTTGCTTTTTATTTATTAGCACAGAACAGGCAAAATAGAATTCTGCGTACGTTCTATTTTCCTCCGGTGGCTTTCATGGGTAGAAATTCTGAAATACGAATCGCAATACTGAGGTACACACATTTTATTTTATAAGCAATTGCTTTATAAGCAAGTCAGTACTCGACATGACAAAAACTTAAGCAATTCCAGTACTGGATAGAGGAATGCTAAGCAATTTGAAAATTCTAATTCTGATCCAATCGGTCATGGAAATCGTGCAGCAGCTATAGAGAAGTGGGTTATCGTGGATATTAGTACCCGGGCACACTTTTGTATGCAAGATACCATTGAAAATTGATGAACAACAACTTTTGAGATAGTATTATAAGAAACAAATCTCCAACTATAAAAAGCTAAGCAATTGCTAAGCAATTTCGTGTACTCAAATTTGCCCTCTAGCTAAGCAATTTTGAGTACTGAGCTCGAGCTGAAATTGCTTATAAAAAAAATGCGTGTATTTTGCAAACATGTATAAAAAGAGGCATGCATTGGTGTATCACAGACAGGACAATGATTTTAATGTATTTTGCTCGACTGACATGAATATTAGCAAAGACTTGAACCCGTACTATAGGCCATTTTACCTTTAATCAAAATTCTACCATTCTCTTATTTGTTTTATGTTGGTTATATACAATAAACTTCTGACTTCCAACTTGTTACCTAAGAATAAAGCATGACGACGAGGGAGGAGTTGAAAATGATCGCGTGCTTCTAATAAACAATCATTTCTACATGACAGTTCATGACAGATGTGTGAAACCTCAATGCTGTGTTGATCTGAGGAATGTCCTTACGAATAAGGACGGAAGTTGAGGAATGTGGCGTTGGGCATTCATAGGGCACATTTAGGGCATTTTTAGGGCTCTCGTGTAGATGGAGTGTAAGCCTCATGTTGACACCGAAGAGAAATGATGTATCAAGAATTTTCTCCACTCACCAAACCTTTGAACAAAGCGAAATTATAATTACCCAATTTCTTGTCAGAATTCTTTCTCGCCAAGCCTTATGGGATACAAATGACGTAATGTTTCCTGCCTTGCCGAAGAAGCATTTTATATTTACACTCAAAATTGACGCTTTTGAAGTACACATTACGATATATGAAATGGTGAAGAAAGTAGTTTGGAAAGCAGTATGGAAGATTCTGCCCTTGACTTGGACGATAAACGGTCGAGACATTGATCAATAAAGAATTCTTTTTGATATTTTTTGACAGAATTTTGCTACCCAATTTTAAAAAAATTATATTATTTTTTACCCAGCCTTTAGCGAGGCAAGAAGATGGACTTCTCCTTCAATTTCTCTTCGATACCACACCATGGCATAAATAACGAGTGCTCCCTTAGCGAAAAGAATTCTGTATTTATCAGCTCCAATGAGAAAATGACGAATGCAGACGTGATTGAACGTCAAAGTGACTGAAGATAGAGAACGGAGCACACATAAAAATAGGAAGAAAAGTTGTGTTCGATAGGTACAAACTAGATACTTACAGTTCACATGAATTTCTGTAATCATAAAGCCAAGGCTTAGACCATGCCTCGTGTAATTATAAAACCTGGGACCATACCTTATATAAGTTTATGAAATTATAAACATGGCTCTGAAGAGGGATTTAATCTGAAAAACGAATCAATGTCTCTGCGGTGGAATAGTCTGGGGCTATATACACCTCGAAGGATACCACGCTAATTATTGTCCTGATTCAGGACTATAGACTAAGAATAGCTGCACGAAGGATTAGCTGTGGCGAGAGAGATTACATGGTCTGTTCAATTAATCAGCAGTCATCAATTCCTAAATACCCAGAAAAACCAATTGCATTACGAATGAAAATCTCAAATCAAAACATGATATTACGCCAGAGCAGAGGAAGATTTGACCGCAAGTCGTTGCTGCTTCTGCTTTATACCACAAAAGTTTCATCTTCAAAGAAACGTGTACAGTTCCAAGCTTCTTTTCAGAGTTAAGACAGCTTGAGACAAAATCAAAAGACACTTAAAGAGAATGAATCAGGATAAGAAGACAAGGTATCCCCTGATACGACAAAAACTTCTGATAACAGCTGACAGCATAGATGAAATATTTGAATTTGATTCGTTAGTTGGAATTCGGTCACATGTAGCATTAATCTGCAACAGCGCCTGGCTGTTGATGATATTTTGATCACTTGAATTTGTCATGTTTTATCAATTATAGCGTCCATGTCTTAGCTACTTTAATGTTGATACAATAGCAACGTCAACGTCATCTTCCTCCATATGCCCCCTTCTGCGTCATCATGCAACTCGATCCAGCCCTTTTTACGCGGTTTTTCACAAAAAAGCGTTTTCTAATCGTCGATTGAATGTACTTTATAAAATATCTTTAAATTTTTTTTCATTCTTGAGTTTAAACATGATAAAGCTTCGAGAAAAATCAAGAAAAAATATAGGGTTTACTTTAAGCTATCCATATGAAAAAAGCCGTTCTAATCTAAATAAATGATTGAAGATTTACCCATTATCCATTCAATTTCAATTTTCAAAGATAATGATATCAAACAACCAATACAATTTATTCATTGCTACTACCATTTTCCAGCATCACTCTCATTTTCTCCAGCACAAGTGGCATTAAATGATTAGCTTGGTGTAAAAATGGCTGACTTGGTTAATCATATTTTATCTCTTGATGCATTTTGTATATTACAGCTGTTTATTATGTAGTATATTACCTTTTGTATATTACAGCTACATACAAAAAATACAACATGAACGACTAAGTCAGAAATGTAATCATACATTGCCAGCTGTGGTTCCAGTTGTTCATCACAGAATAATCAAATGCTCCAACCACTTAAAAAGTAAATCAACAATCCACTCACCCTAGTCAATGCCTGGAAACCAGAGTCAGTGAATTGAGAACATCTGGCAGCTTCTATCGTCCTGAAAAAAGACGATATATTTCAATTAGATTAGAAAGGAGATAAACGCAGAGGATGAGAATGAAGTCACTCTTGGTAATCGGTGTACATTAATGAAGAAGGTTTGTGCAGTAGTTCAGATGGACTTTTGCAGTCATTCGGACTTTGGTGAGTGTTCAGTAATGCAGAGGGATATCTTGAAGTAATGAGAAGGGATATCTTCAAGTTATGTGGAGGAACATCTTCAAGTTATGTGGAGGAACATCTTGAAGTTATGTGTAGGAACATCTTCAAGTTATGTGGAGGTATATCTTCAAGTTCTATAGAAAGACATCTTCAAGTTATGTGGAGGAACATCTTGAAGTTATGTGGAGGAACATCTTGAAGTTATGTGTAGGAACATCTTCAAGTTATGTGGAGGTATATCTTCAAGTTCTATAGAAAGACATCTTCAAGTTATGTGGAGGAACATCTTGAAGTTATGTGGGTGAACATCTTCAAGTTATACAGAGGGATATCTTCAACTAATGTGGAGGTAGATCTTGAAGTAATGTGGAGGGGCATCTTAGAGTTATTTGGAGGTAAATTTTGAAGTCATGTGGAGGGATTTCATTAAGTAATGCGAAGGGCAGTGGCGGTTTTAAGGGGGGGCCAGGGGGCCATGGCCCCAGGCCCCGCGCTTTTCCTAGAAAAAAGGGGCCCCGCACCTTTCATAAATTAAAAAAATTCTCTCCTTCATAATGAAATATATAAGCTATACTGTACTGTTTGTTTTACTTTTTATTTTTTTTCTATAACATATCAAGCACATGTTAACAGTGGCAGACTGGCAGGGATGCTAGGTCGCGAACGCAACCCGGGCGCTTACAATCTCGTAGAATCCGGGCCCTTGCTTGAGAAAAATCGAGATTTGCAATTAACAATTTCTATGAGCAAGAAAATGACACTCAACCTAATATAGATAAGGATATGGGGATCAGGATTGATTAGGATTCTAGGCTTAGGTATCTGGTTCCTCTCCATCTTGCAGCTTTTGTAATCCTGCAATTGCTTGCCCGGTTTGTTATAATGCTAGAAAGTGATTTTTGGCATTCTTAAAACTTTTCCTTCATGAATCTATCACAACATTTTCAAGACTTCAATTTTGGGGGTTGGCTGATATTGCATTGTGAGAATCGTTCTAAGACTAAGGAAAGGGTGCATACGAAACATTTGGTGACTTGATGGGCCCAAAGATGGTCCTCGAGATTCCATTAAAACAGAAGAGAAAATGGCAGGTTATAGGTTGGGAAGAATTTTTCCGAGAAAAGCTTGAAAAGCAGATGACAAAATGGCAAGATTTCGATAACCGGCTTACGTGATGGCATTTTGTAGTGCTCCATTGATTCGAATGATGGCAATGTGATCTAAAAATGTGACCTTCTAAGCCAGAGAAAAGGACGTTGTTCAAAAAACATTTTTTGGCACCCTTATTTATCGAATAAGTATCAAATTGGCAAAATTTCCTTATTGCTAAATGCCAAGCATGATGCTAAGGAGATGCATTCCAAGCCAAAGTAAAGGGCATTGTTCAAAAAATTTTCCTGGCACGCTCATTTATCGAATAAGTATCACAAATTAGCAAAATTTCCTTATCGCCAATGGCGAGCGTGATGCTGGGAGATGCATTCTAAGCCAAAGTAAAGGGCGTTTCTTCAAAATTTTCCTCAAACTATGATATACTGAATATCTGCCACCAAATTCCTGATCACTAATAGCAAGCATGATGGAGGGAGATGCATTCTAAGCCAAAGTAGAGACGTTTTTATAAAAATTTTCCTAGCACGCTGATTTATCGAACAAGTATCACAAAATTAGCAAAATGTCCTTATCGCTAATGGCAAGCATGATGTTGGGAAATGCCTCCAAAGCCAAAGAGAAAGAACGTTTCTTCAAAATTTTCCTGATACTCTGATGTATAGAATAGCTGTCACAAAATTAGCAAAACTTCCTTATCACTAATGGCAATAATTTGAAGATGCGATGGCGTTCTAAACCAAAGTATAGGGTGCGGGCTACAAATTTTCCCGGGGGCTTTGTCCCCAGACCACCCCATTTCAATGCCTTCTCCACTCACTTAATTTACTGTGGTCACGCTGTAGGGTGTAGCACCCTGCAAAACTGCAGGCCCTTTGTGAAGGTAGCAATCCTGGGATTTCTATGCCAGTCCCTCTCTGCACGTAAATAATAATTTGATGATAATAGGACCAAATTTTCTACTGGGGGTAGGGGCCCCGCAAATTTTTTCGGCCCCAGGCCTCGCAGTTCCTAAAACCGCCACTGGCGAAGGGATATCTTGAAGTAATGTGGAAGGATATCTTCAAGTTATCTGGAAGATGTTCAGTAATGTGCAGGGATATCTTAAGCTCCTTTGTCCCTAGCCCTTTTAGTCGTGACTGTGATTCGGATAATTTGAAAAGATCTTTAAACGATTAAACAAGTGATTGTTGAAAAGCTAATATTGAATTGCCTTTTTGCATGCAGCGTAGGAGCAGGTAAATAAAAGCGGTCTTCGAGAAATCTTATTGTTAAGATTTGGTCAGCTGACATGAGCTAAGTTTCTTTGTTTTATTTCATTGGCCTTTCTTAAGAGATACACGTGTCTTTTTACAAGAAACTAACAAATCTGTTCAGTATCTTTTCAATACTATTACACACTCACACTACCCAATACAATGTATCGCAGCCATGATTTGTAAAGTAAGATAAAACAAAAAACAAATATACAAAAATGAGAAGAAACAACTGTTCGTCATCAAATGCAAATGCATAACCTGCTTGCACTGCTAGGTATGATAGCTAAGTAACGAAACAAATAAAATTATAATAAAAATAAAGGCAAAAAGTACCAAATTGACAGAATATAAGACGGCATCAACTAATACAACGATCAGTGGTCTCAGTATGGGTTATTCATTGCATTATTAATGGATCCTTAACGGGTACTATAGGGCTTGTTTCAAAAACCTGCGCCTAAATGAGGCATCGCTCCTTATTTTGAGTTAGAAATTAAAAACAGGCTCCATCTATTGCATGTGAGTGAAAGTGCTACTTTGTACTACTAAAAGTTGCTTTAAATTTTCGAATTTTGAGTACTGAAAGTTTCTCAGGAGTTTCTTAAATTCACAAACAGTTGAGTACTAATGAAACGACGCTGATGTGTTTTTAAAGGTGTTTCTCCTTCTTTCTCTTTCTTTACAGGACATACAGTTATGTTGATAACAGAATAATCATTATCATCATTATTACATTATTACATCAGTATTACATATGGAAATATTTTATATCGAGACCCCCGTGAAAAATAAGCGCAATCCACTTTATGGATGAATGGAAATGATCCTTTCTTTAAACTAGTTTCAGCTCAGGCTTCCTTCTGTAAAAACACCTTTTGTCAACTCAAGCACCTGCTAGTTCTCAATTGAACTTCTATGCGTAAATTCAACTGCTCTGCCAACCGCCTATGCGATTACCCGTATTCTCTGGTTTTGTTTAGGGAACTGTGCAGATCTAATGCTATTGTTTTCGCAGCTGTTTCGTGATTAACAAGATCAATATCATACACAAGATGAGATTGAACCCGCCAAGTTTTTCGTAAAAAATAAATCTCGAGGAGGCCTACCAGTACCAGCTCGAGTCTCGTATTCAATTCTGAGTTCAGGGAGTACGAGGTCAAGAAAGGATAGGGGCGACTTTCAGCCAGGTAGAACAAACATTACGGTCAAATTTAGTTTCCATACACCAAAGTAACTTTTCTAGTTCTGGGTTTTAGGGTTTAGGGTTTAGGTTTTTAAGTTTTAAGTTTCAGGTTCTTTCAGGTTGTGGGTTACTAAGTTTTAGGTTTAAGGTTACTGGGTTTTTAAGTTTTAGGTAATTGTTTGGTGTAAAACCTAGAACTGGAGCAGGTTACTCTGGTATGGTGGCCGAGAAGGGCCAAACCTCATTTCAATTTCAAAAACCCAATCTCAATTTCAAAAACCCAATCTCAATTTCAAAAACCTCATCTCAATTTCAAAAACCCAATCTCAATTTCAAAAACCTCATCTCAATTTCAAAAACCTCATCTCGATTTCAGAAACCCGATTTCAATTTCAAAAACCCAATTTAAATTTCAAAAACCCGATTCCAATTCAAAAAATCCGATTTCAATTTCAAAAACCTCATCTCAATTTCAGAAACCTCATATCAATTTAAAAACCTCATCTCAATTTCAGAAACCCAATTTCAATTTCAAAAACCAAATTTCAATTTCAAAACCCAATTTCAATTTCAAAAACCCAATTTCAATTTCAAAAACCAGATTTAAGTTTCGAAAACCCAATCTCAATTTCAAAAACCAATTTGAATTTCAGAAACACGATTTCAATTTCAAAAACCCAATTTCAATTCCAAAAACCCGATTTCAGTCATTTTACGCGCCAATTTGCCCTCTTCTGCTTATTTCAGCTTGACATTTCGTTTAGGCCTTTACACGCACTCCACAGACTGTTCAGTTCAGCTAGTATATAACAAAATGTTTTGCCGTGATTGTGGAAATGAACTGTCAGATCTAGGCCATTTCTGCTCTTCCTGTGGCTCCAGAAAAAAATTTGAAGCTACACCATTTATAGCGGAATCTAGCAATGAAAGTGATCTCATAAAGCACTATTTCAAGAAAGGAGTTAGATATGAGACGATGCTAAAGCTTCTTGAAATTGAGATTGGGTTTTTGAAATTGAAATCGGGTTTTTGAAATTGAAATCGGGTTTTTGAAATTGAGATTGGGTTTTTGAAATTGAGATGAGGTTTTTTAAATTGAAATGAGGTTTTTGAAATTGAGATGAGGTTTTTTGAAACTGAGATTGGGATTTTGAAATTGAAATCGGGTTTTTGAAATTGAAATGAGGTTTGGCCCTTCTCGGCCACCATACTCTGGTGTATGGAAAGTAACATGCACCAAACATTACATATGTCAGAATCTAGGGCCTCATACATCAGTACAAAGGGCCAATCACTCAAATAAAACTCGTACACTTTTGGATAAAAATCTTTTAAAATCTTTAAAGATCTTGAAAAATCTCTGAAAATCTTAGAAATCTATAAAAGTCTAAAAAAAATCTCAAAAAACCTTAGAAATCTTTGAAAATCTCAAAAAATCTCGTACACTTTACACAATTTTTGGTTAGAACACTTGTCTTTAACTCACTACAACCTTCCCTTTCCCAAAATGGCTTTGCATCGATTTATTTTTCTTCCACTTATCTCAAAACGTTATACGTTTTCTGAAACAAAATCTGTTGACCTAAATTTCAGGTGGTTCTTAAGAAGGTTGTGCTTATAAAAAATCGTGTATTTGATTGAAGTTTGGTGGTTGTTTTGATGTGAAATTGGATTGTAAAGGCTATTGTTTTGAAACATTGCTTATTTACAGTAAGCAAACCAAACTAATTTCATATTTCTGCCATCATCTATTATGCATTGTCGTTCAAAACCTTCTCCTCCCAGTATTTTTGTATCTTAGCAGCTTCAGATTCAGGAGTATGGAGAGGCTTTAGGGGGCCCTTTATTATCTCGATATCTTTGAATAAAAATCTTGATATCTTTTCGCGATAATCGTGATGCGATTATCACGAATAGAACGAATAACGCGATAGTTTTTCATGTACTCACTAACGATTAAAACGATCAAACATAATCGTTATCTTGATAATCGCAAAGTGAGTACCAACCAGTTTTTAGGGTAGGTAAGGCCAGTAATAGGCCTTTCAGTTCAGCGAAAATTGACAATGGTTAAACTACGATATCTTTGTCTTACTGCAGCCCGACCTGCCGTAAACAAAACATATGCTAATCTGCCCGTATTTGAATTGCTCAGCGTAATAGATTAAAAATTGATTTTTAGCAAAATATTGAAGAATCCAACAAGATAAACAAAATATCGTCGACGCCCCCGTCTTGAGAAATCTCACATCCCCTTTGTGAATTTCTGCAAACAAAAACGGGGGCTGTGTAAGATTGGTATTGTTATAAACAGACGGCAAATAATTTAATGCAAAATTCATTGATATCATCCTCAGAACAATTACATTAAAATCTGCAAGATATACGATTATTGTTTTGGGGATTAATATTGAGAAACTGAAACAAAAGGTTTTTAAAAGTGGATCACGTCTTTTATAAGGCATCCACTTTTCGAGATCAGCATCGAGTTCTTTTCTTTTAGATTCAGATTCTTTTGATACACGTTTTTTATTTTATAAGAAACCTAGCTTGGGTCCTTGTTCTAAAAGTTTCTTAATTTTCCACCAGTTTTTAGTGCTAAATGTTTCTTAAACGTTTCTTATTTTTTGATACACGCACTTAACTTCAAATTTTGCACTTTTCCTCGTATATTTCTTGTATTAATGCGAAACCCACCTACTAATACAAGTAGACTAAACATCCTGTGTTCCTCTAAATAAAAACGTGTAGCAAACTTAAATCAAGCAAAAATGTATTATTTACATGTTACTTTTCGGCTCAGAAAGTCCTCTTATTTTTTTGGAGTTTCTTATAGATATTGATGTACATTCTAAAAGTTTCTTAAATCTTTGGGGCTCTAGTACTAGGTTTCTTATAAACCGGTTTCTTATAAAAAAAACATGTATTCGCTCATCAGGAAAAAGCAACTGGTGAAATTAAAGTAGCCTTCGGGCCTATGCTTCAGTTGTGTTATTTTGTACAAGAACTGGTAAATTCCAATTAAGAACTACGCGTTTTTTTATAATAAACTACTTATAAGAAACACAGGATGGTCAGAAATTTAAGAAACTGCAGGGCTTTAAAAACATTTTCTAAGAAACGTTTTTGCAAATTTTTGGCTACATAATACTGGGCAAATTTGATGGATTCTTATATAACATACTGGTTTTGAGTTGCCTTTAAGACCTACGTTTTGCACTTTCAGCATAGTTGCTAAAATGTGCATAGCATAGTTGCTTCATCAATTTCAACGAGCCCTGAAGTTGCGTTGCTTATAATGTTTTGATCACTGGAGTTGCGTTGCATATATTGTTTTGGTCATCCCAGTCTTGGTTGCTTATTGACTTGCTGCACAGAGCCTTTTTAAGAAATTGCAAGCAATAGAGCTTGAAAAGCTGGGGGACTGAGGGTGGTGCAAGCCAGGCAGGGCCCTAGTAGTGGTCCAGGGGGCGACGCCCCTGGAAGCTCTTTAAATTTTGTCATTTTTGAGGTCTCAAAATGGCTTAGAATCCTTAAGTTTCTCTTGCTGCGCCAGTGTTCAAGTAGCTGATATAAGTGGCTGAATACCAAAAACTTATTGACCACGCACACCTTCATGATTGGAAAGAAATAAGGTCAAAATAGACTTTTTTAAACTTATCAGTACGAAAAGGGATAATATAATAGGGTCAAAACCGCCATGACTGGAGGGGCAAAGTAAAAGAATGGGAGGGCATTTGCCCCCCAGTATTAGTGTTAAACAAGGCCCTGTTGCTGCACATTGAAAACACCAGGTATTGTTTTCTGTCTTCCTCTATTAGATATCGAGCCTTTTGTTATTAATAATTTAGAGTTTTCTTTATGGCTGAAATAAGTTAAGTAGTAAACTAGTTCGTGGTTTCGTAATTTCAGCGGTTGATCTTACAAGAGGCAAACTATAAAAAGTTTCTTAGAATTCGAAGGTGTGAAACTTAAGTTTGGAGCTTGTTAGGTTTCTTATCAAAATGGAATTGCTCTAGAAAAAGTCTCATTCATCATAATTTTCATTTTTTGTCATCTTTATATTTTGAAACTTTGTTCTTCACATTTTAAAACCCTTTTATGTTGTTACTTGCATGGTTAATGGCTGTTGTTGTATTAAGTAGCCCTGGCATTATAGCTGTAAAGATACAATTTATATTTTAATGAGGCTTTTGATAGCATAAAATTCTATTTCAAAATTCAGTGGTTTAAAATACTGCCTTAGAAAAAAGCGTGTGGTGGGCAGATACGCTAGCCAAATTGGATTGGGTTGCTACGATACGAAACAACGAGGCGCCCCCCCGTGCGGCGGTGAGACAACAGAAGCCGTCCCGATCGCTCGTACGAACAAATGCAAGAATGCAAACTGTTAAAAATGACACAAAGTTAGCGCTCCCCAAGCTCTACCACGACTTTCTCAAAGACTTCGTTTTCGCTGTAATCGAAGATAAGCCTGCGGATTTGATAGATTATGCTGCTGAATATTTCTACAACTTGAATTCGGACGACAATTTGAAAAACCGCTACACCATGATGAAGAGTGGCAATAATAAAATCGAGTCAGATGAGGACGATATCGACGAGCCTCCTCCAGTTATAAAATCACACGGCAGAAGACAGGCCGTGGCTGCACCGTCCTACGACCCGAACCAGGAGGACGAAGATGAAGTTATCTTCCACGAGAAAACCCCAGAACAGATCGAACAGTTGAAAAACGATGTAAAATCTATACTCATTTTCAAAAGTGTAGACAGTGGACAGCTCACGGTTTTGCTTAATGCAATGTTTGAGCGCAAAGTCGAGGAAGGGGAGACCGTTATCCAGCAAGGGGACGATGGCGACAACTTTTATATCATCCACCAGGGGAAATTCGATATTTTCGTCAAAAATGGCGATGAAAACAAGCTCGTGATGCAGCTTGATGGCAAAGGAAGTTTCGGGGAGCTAGCACTGCTGTATAATTGCCCGAGAAAAGCCACAATTATTGCCAAATCGCCTGGTAAATTATGGTGTCTGGATCAGAGCGTGTTTCGAAGAATTGTCGTAACGGCAGCAGCGAAAAAGCGACGACTTTTCGAGGAACTGCTGGAAAACGTGCCGATATTGTCAGAGCTGACGGCTTACGAGAGAATGAATCTGGCTGATGGGTTGGACACACAGAAATTCAATGATGGCGATTGTATCATCCGCCAGGGTGACAAGGCAGACAACATGTTCTTCATCATGGAGGGAAGTGTCCGTGTCACCATCAAAGACCAGAGCAATAACAACGCGAAAGAGAAGGAGGTCGTTCGCCAGAATGATGGCGATTACTTCGGCGAGCTCGCACTTGTTACGAAGAAACCGAGAGCTGCCAATGTTTACGCGGTGGGGCCTGTCACCCTCGCGGTTCTCGATGCAGGCGCCTTTGAAAGGCTGCTTGGACCTTGTGTAGACATTATGAAGCGCAACTTCGACAGTTACAGCAAAGCAAGAAAAAGTTTAGGAATTGACAACTGAAGTTAGATATTTTTGAGGCTTACATGATAAACTTTCAAGTTATGAGTTTTAACCAAATTCCACTTCCTGAGAAATCACAAACTTCACCAGTAAACAAACAATCTATACTTTAATTTAAACCATTTTTGTCTTTACAGCACATTAAAATAAATTCTATCTTTCAATGAAGCTTCTTGAATGCACATATAAACTTTCAAATCTTTTATGTAGAAAAATTATAAAAACATAGCGTAGAACAGAATGGCTGTCTTTTGCAACATTGTCAAAAGCATAAATTCCCCCTTTCTTAATTTTCAGATGGTGTTGGATTTTAGTCAGCGCTATGAAAGTATTTTATGGCGCTCCCTAGAGGTCCACTGGTCGAAACCTAGTACACTTTTTTATAAGAACCAGTTATCAGATGTTCTTGCCAGAGACTTAGGTTCTGTTATTCTTTCTATTGATCTGAACAGTGGGCTATTTTTCTCCTTATTTTTCTAGATTTCAAATTGAGCCTCTCTGTTCTGATAAATTGTCTTCTTGTGGATAAAAAAAGAGTGTAATTAGCTATTCTTAGCAAGATCTACGTTCTTTAGTTAAACACATTTGTTCAGTTCTAGAGCAGAACCCTTGAAATATAGGAAACTTTTACAACTAACCATTAGAACTGAAAATACTTAAAGCACCATTCTAACCAGGAAAATAGTGAGTCAAATCAATTTTGGCCTATTTTCAATTTTCTTTTACAATATTTTCCATGTTACATGGCAGTTACTTAAGTAAGAATCAGTTACACCTAATACTTTTTGAATAACAAACACTGATATCATCATTCAAATCACATTCATTCAAAGATTGGTTATTTGAAAATAAGAAACTGTTTGAAGAATTTTAGTACAATAGTTCAAAGACGAAAGTGGCGGGGGCACTTAGGACGGAGGACTGCTCAACACAGAGCCCATTATTTGATAGCACTTTTTTCCCAGCTGTGATTTCAAGTTAAAGATATTTAACTTCTTGTTAAAGTTATTTGCTGTATTTTTAGGGGCTCAACCCCCCAATGATTCGTGATTTTTGGTTGAAGTTTCAAGGATCACTGATGATGTCAGTTGCGAGCCACATGGTAGTTCTTCTGTATCACCAGCAGTGGCAGTTTTAGAGACTGCGGGCCCAGGGCCAAAAACCCTGATTTGACCAAATTTGAAGTTTTCTGTTTGGTTTTTTGCATCTTCAAAAGATACCTTCAGGTGCCTTTGATTTAAAATCATTTATACCTACTACATTTTCCATTTTGCTGCTCTGTTGCACAGGGGACGTAGGAAGCTTCTCAAACTTGGGTCAGGGGACCACAACGCTTCAAGGAGACTTTTCATTAAGAAGGAAAGGCAGTTTCAGAATATAAAAAAGGGCACCTCTTTTACTTGTGCAAAATATTTTAGGGTACGTGCCCCTAGTGCCCCCTCAGTTTGGGGGAATGACCCCTTCAAAAAGCTCCAACATTGCCATCGGCCAAGACCACACATGGCAAATATTTATTACAGGTCCTCCAGTAGTGTTCCTTTGATGCATCATTAATAAACCAAGCTTAAAATTCAAGCTCTTTTTTCTGCTCATTTCGCATTCATGAACAACTGCTGCCTGAAGTTAACTCCTTAAAATTTACGTCACTAAAAAGTGCAACAACAGATGTTTTTAATGGGTTCTGGCCGTTAGGTTGAGTCATAGTAATGTAAAGAGACATAGCTACAATACAGAGATGATCGAAAGATTCTATAAAAACATTATCTGATATCTACAATCTATTTCATTTCAGCAAAAATAATTAGTTTCTTTGCAGTGCAACAAGCAATAGGAAAGTTTTCGTTAACATAACTCGATGTCTTGAAAACAACCTGCTTCTCATTTCATCAAAAATGCCACCTGCTCGGTGTTCAAGGCCATTTAATAAAGAAGCAGGAATCGTCATTGATTAGCTTTCCGGAGGGAAGTTTAAAGCAATCACATCCTTTTCCAAAGTCAGAGTTATCAGTTAACAACGCCAGTACAACCTCGATATCATGCAGATGCATAGGAAATGAAGAAGAGTTCCAGATAACGGGGGTTTGAGCTATCAAGATTCGAAGAAAACCCACCTTAAACAGTTTAGGTATTAGAATTTATCTCCACCCATTTACACTCTTATTTTCACTAAGCAACAAGCCCCCGATTCGGCATATTTTTTCTGCAAAATAGCACTAAATAGAGGTTCTGACTTAGCTTCCTCTAGCTGAATTCATGCAAGCATTTGGATTTTGGGGGTAAAGAATAGATAGTTAGTCTGTTATTTTAAACGACAGCGAGGGCGAGACCCAAATCATGTAAGAAAATAGAGTTTATGAATATTCAAAGATAGCCTTAGTTTAAAAATTTAGCAAACAGTTTTAAGGTAGGAGGCAAGACTAAGGGCTGAAAAAAGGCAAAGATGGCAACTTTTCCGCCACTGTGTATTTCATATGCTTCCAGTTTAATGATTTATCATCTTGCATCAATTGAAAAATGAAGCTGAAGACTTTCAGATAGAGTAGTCTCAGTGTTTTGTTGACGCTGGCACTCGCAGACAAGAGTTGGTCCTGGCAATGGCAGTTTGCGAAATTTCAATTTCTATTTTTCCTGCTCATGATAGAAATGGAAAACCTTTAGGGGAATCGCAGTGAAGAAATGCAGAAATTCCTAGCACTATACCCCCGTTCACACAACAGAAAGTAACCCAGGTTAGTTTATCTGCCGTGTGAAAGCAACGTTGCAGTTTGAGCTGGAGAAAGAGGCTGATTTGTATTTTTTGGCGATTTTAGATCGGTAATTTTAATATATTTGGTGCTATGCCTGCATAAAAGACTGACCGAGGATCAACCAGGGTTGATGAGGAAGTTTTTCTTCAAATCGAGATCTGGGCTGACGAGAAAGTTGCTCTAAGAAAACAAGCTAATTTTCAAGAAGAGGCTGGGGGACGAGGTTGGACGAGGCTGGATGAACGAAGGCTGGTCGCATACACCGCATTTCGATCCACCATTTTGAACTTTGGCGCTGCACAGGCGCATAATTTGCTAACCTGGTTCAGTACTGAACACTCTCCTCAGTACTGCTCAGATGATCCCGTAGATGATTCTGCACACTTGAGATGTTAATGAGTTTGGTGAATTGGATCTAATTTGTTAATGAGTTTGCCGTGACGCAAAAAGATATGCAGTGCAAGTGATGATTGTTGTCAATTATGAGACCTTAGAGGAATTAATTATCAGAGCAACTTATTTTTGCTAATTTTGATTTTTAATTTCGGATTGTTTGAACTAATATGATATTGGTGTAAAATAAGAGAACTTACGAGATCAGTGAAAATTAATTCCCTCGTGGTAGAGTTAACTCTAGAGTGAAAAGGTTTCAACGGAGAGAGGGAGCAAATGCTAATTTGTTCCTAACATTGTTCCTCTTTTTCTAAAAAAGGACTAAGGAAAGGGAATGGGGTCATGAGTCAAAATTGTTGTCTTCATCTATAATTCATCAAAACGAGTTTTCAAGGGGGCCTCATCAAAATCAAAATACTTATTGTTTGAACACCAGAGAGCCTTCAGAAATTTTTTAGCTTTCGAACTTCACCCTTAGTTTTTTCATGTTAGAATGTTAAAGCAAAAAATTCGCGATATCTGAATTCATATTTCTGCAAGTCACCTGGAGGCAGGCCCGTAGGAAGTGGGGGGCAGGGGAATCCTAAAATTTAATTGTTCACAGCATTGTCCCTAGTCTTCCTATTGTTCTCGAACAATGGTAGCTCTCCAATCGTTTTTCCCGAGCTACGGTCCACTGATATATGATGAACTAAAATGTTGCAGACTTGATTATTTATTGAAATATCCTACTAAAAATAATTTCAAACGATAATACATCGAGCAAGCAGTTGTAAAGAAACATTTGTATTCAGATGCTTAACCATGTCTGTTAAGGTGAAACAATGATAAGAAAAAAGGCTTGTGCACTATCACGTCTGGAAAATTGAACAAATACATGCCTGGTTTCCCTAAACGTTGCTGGGGTCATCAGGTTGCCGAAAAATGAGTTGAGCGACCAGAGCGACTCCAGCAACAGTCTGTCTTCATTTGATCGCCGAGTGTCGCTCGAGTCCAGAACAACGCAGTCTAAAGATCTGGGCCTAACAATTGAAATTGCGCTGGGCATTCGCTGTGCCTTCTTGACAGTTATATTTCTTTGAATGCACTAAACCGTGGGTCGCTGAGGATCGCTGAGATAGAATTTTAGTAATAAATTATTATTTTTTCATAAAGTCGCTAGGGTCGCTGAACCCGTTTTTGGTACCTAACGATCCTGCCGACTTCAGCGACTATATAGAAACCAGGCTTAACACAAATTCTTCAAGATCTTCTATAAACTATAATTTCAGCCGGCAATCATAAAAAGAAGATAATTTCACTTACTTCAATTCTGGGCATCCTTCCCCAAGGAAACGAAGCGTGGAGTCGGTGAGATTATCGCAGCCAGAAAGACTGATGAAATCAAGTTCTTTGCAATGTTCGCTTACACACTTCATACCGGCGTCAGAAACATTCTGCAAAAAAGGAGATATTGCAATTTAAAGACTAACATTCTAAGAGGTAATGAGTATCAAAAAGGTAAACGCAGGCCATTTTCAAGGAGTTTCCGCTACTTAGGCCACAGGGAAAGGGGCCCGGCACTGCGTAACAGCCTCAGATGCTAGAGCCTCAGGGGGTCGAAACAAGAGTAAGTTTTCACTCTCAACTATCCATTGTTCTCTAGCATCTAGTATCTAGGGTCAGTTAAGTATGAACCAGAACCTGTAAAAAAAGGGTGGGCTAGCGCAAAAATTATAGCGGTTTGCATTATAACCGCTCTAAATCTGCAAGCCCATAAAAACAGGCGATACTTGCATTATACATATGTTCAGAGCAATCGATCGCATATAAAATGAGCCAGTAAAATGGAAGACAGTACCTTTTGTTGTAAGGCAAAACTCCAGATAACAAGGGTCTCTAAAGTAATAACTCTATATCTCGATAATGGTTTGTCCTAAGTATGCCACCACAATAGCAATATGCCTACACCAGGTCTCGAAACCGGGACCTGGCAACCTAGGCCAGCGGACAAACTACTGTCTTTTAATCAGGACAATTAGCGCTCTAGATACCCGATGTATCCAACTTCAGACCTATCTACAGTAGAGGTAATAAGAATCGGGTTCGAAACCCCATGAAGGAATATAGCTTGTTGCACACTTGGGAGAATGTCTTACTTCATGTTAGACCATGCCAAACGAATTTATGTGACTCGACATTGCTCTGAAGAAGGATTCAATCCGAGACACAAATTAACTCTCGATTGCCTAAGTTTTCTAGCGTTTCCAGCTTCATACCTATCAACACTAGAGGCATTAAGAACCAAGTTTGAGACCTTATAAAGGTATACACTCTTTCCTTTATAAAAACCAGTAAAATTGATTTGAAGCTAGCTGTTCTTGAATATTCCTCTATTTTTAGCCTGAAATGTTCTTAAATTGTTCTTACATTTATAATGATTGGGAAGCCTTTTTTGCTATCAGAACTGTTAATTGTTTAAAAGTTTTGCTTTCGTAACCATCTGACATCTTCTGTGTGCTGTACACCAGCTTGTTTTGTAATTATTTCTCAGTCTTCTGGTGGTTATTTCGTAAAATTTTCATATTGAGCCAAAAATGGTCAACCTCGTTTTTTCTTAGCTTGTTCTTAAGTTTTGGCCAAATTTGAGGCTCGTGTTCTTTTAAAATTATTCTTATAGAAAAAAGAGTGTATAGCAATTGCAGTAGCCCACTTGGGAAAACATATTTCCCTGTCTCAGAACATGCCTTAAAAATTTATGCGACTAGACATT
Organism: Pelagia noctiluca; assembly: GCA_963924455.1. Taxonomy (NCBI): domain Eukaryota; kingdom Metazoa; phylum Cnidaria; class Scyphozoa; order Semaeostomeae; family Pelagiidae; genus Pelagia; species Pelagia noctiluca. The sequence goes on along the minus strand of OZ004315.1, from coordinate 1,908,376 downwards.
ACTCTGAAGAAGGATTTAATTCGAGATCCGAGACACCAATTGAGTCTCGATTGCCTAGCTTGAAAACAAGTCCAAACCAGCTGCCTGACTTCCGCCGTATGAATAATGAATAGGTAGCAGCCTTCCGTCGAAAAAGGAGGAAAATAATAGCTGTTAACGCTGAAAATCAAGTTTCCAGTTTCCAGCGTAGGAGAGCAAACACCGTCGCACTTCCACAGATTATCAGTGGTTGCAATAGAATACGAAATTTCAACGGTGCGACTGTTCTGAATGCGCTGAATCGTTCTTCCTGCGCGTCCTCCCTAGAGCTTCCTCTCTGTTCATTTGATGTGATGTCGATGAATAGTTTCTGACTGCAACTTCTTTGCAAAAGGCTTCTTTTATTGAAAAAATCTTTACGTCTGGAACTGAGAAGTTTCTCATTTTCAGGTATGCCTAGAAATAATCTCTTGAAGTAATCTTATTGGTCAGCTCACTGTATCGTGGGTGTTGATTGGTTTTCCTACACCATTTCAATCATTCACCTCTTTTCTGATTGGCCTATTTCGATCCACATCTGGGTATATAAATCAGTTAGGTTTCTGTTTCGTTCTCTTTCTGACGTATTACTCTGTTGAGTGTCAGACGAAAAGCTTAAGTAATCTATGTGTTCGTTTCTCTATGTTTCCGATATTTCTGGCTATACTGAAGTTTTGTACCATCCAAAGACTGTTCTAGAAATAATCCTACAGTATTCTATACATCTCTTCTCCACTGTGTTCTGAAAACTACATTTGTCTCCAAATAATGTTTCAAAGACTACGTAGTGGAACTTTCATTACAAATTCAAAACAACCTTTGCAGATCAATTGGTCATTTCAAGGTTCCTTTGATAGCACACAGCATGGCACTAGACACAAGACACTGTCCAAAACAAAAGGCTGCTTCTCGAAACAATATGTAGACTATATATACAAAACTTTTGCCCTGCTGGAAGTAAGTCTTTTCACAGGCTAGCAATTCAAACAAAAACTTACGTATTTCATAACTTTGGGTATCAAAAAGTAACGATTTACAGAGAGAGAGACGGTTCTTTATAGAGGTACAATGAGAAAGAAAACCAAATACATCCTTACCACACAACTCTGAATAACTAATTTCTTCAGACCAGAACAGGATTGTGCAATCGCTTGTAAACCATCATCTCTCAACTAAGAGTTAAAAGACAAATTGAAATCATATTCGCATTCGTTTCACAAACGGCCATCAAAAACAAACACAGAAAGATGGGGTTGCGGGGTCTCACAGATTTAGCCAATTCTAGGATTCTGGTTTTCAGTGGAAAACATTCAGTTTTTCTGGCCTCGGAGTTTGGCCTTCTACACTTTTAGAGTTCGGCGTTTTAAGATATGCTTTCTGCTGCCAACTGACAACCATCTGTCAATATTTTGCTGTAAGCTTGGAGTAAAGTTAGGGTTGTCCAAAACGATGTAAAACGAAGATGCAGTTTTCTAAGACCTAATACCTGATATCAAATAAAAAAAGCGCCGAGCTTTCGGGAGATCGGCATTTCGGGATCGATACTTCGTTGAACACAGCAGGCTCGTCAATTTGTGCCACTATCCGCAGATCCCAATTAATTTGAGTTTCAGAGTTGAATGGAGATTCTGACTACGATGGGACTCTCGCAGTTAGGGCCTGTTTATGTGAAGTGGGCTAGTTACGATAACGGGGCGAGCCCACTTTGGTGGGATGATCCTAATAAATCCGCCTATACATGAGCAGAGTTGGTAACATTAGCGCGAAACTAGTCATGTGATTACATTGCAAAAAGCTACTCCGGTTAGGTGAAATCCCGGCTGTACGAAGTCGAGATCTGATCTAACTGGGCTAGCCCGGCCGTCTTATAAACGGTGGGATAATGAATACAAGCAGCAATAAAATAGAATTTATTTCGTCTGTGAGATCACACGTAAGTGAGTCAGCCTGGGTACACGGGCTTAGGTTTAGATAAACTAACCCTTAGTGGATCGCCAGGGTAATTAAACGAAAACAATATGAATATTTGAAAAGCTACGCTGCAGTGCCGATTCCCCTGTACTATAAAAAGCATCTGGTAGATAGATAGAGACAAGCACGCATTCGTCAAGAGCTTCTGGAATGGTGCTTGGTTGTTTTGGTGGTTGGGTTTTAGAACTTTTGTTTCTGTTATTTCTTATTATTTGTTATGTTGAACAGATGTTTGTATATCAATGTGGTTGATAAATAGATACCTTTAATTTTAGACCCATTTCTCAATAAAGCCTCTCATTTTAAAAAGTCTTCTCTTTCAAAAACCTGTATTCGTAAAGCTACGGGTGTCTAGGACGCTTCTTAATCCTGGAAGGAGGGGAGGGGGAGATGACGCCTCAAGAGCACTTTTTTATTCGAGGAAGAGGGGCAATTTCTGAAAGTAAAAAGAGGAATTCGTTTTTGCAAAACCTAGGGGAGCACGCGCCCCTTGTAGCCCCAGTTCCTACATTCCTGAAAGCCTCCATCTAAATCAAGCCTCAATCGAGCTTCTACCATTCGAAAACTTACAGGACCGGGGGTTAAATTGGTAAGATATACTTTCAAAATTTCAATGGAGTAAAAGCCGTGGTGTAGTACTTACTAAAAGATTCGTTTCAATATTTTAATTAAAAATGCAATATTATGTTATTAGCACTAAGTAAATTCTATATTAACTCAGTTTCTTATTTGAATGATAGAACAGTCTTTGGATGATACAGAACTTCAAAATAGCCAGGAAAATCGGGAGCATAGCGAAACGAAAACATAGATTACTTAAGCTTTTCGTCTGACACTCAACAGAGTAATACGTCAGAAAGAGAACGAAACAGAAACCTAACTGATTATATACCCAGAGGTGGATCGAAATAGGCCAATCAGAAAAGAGGTGAGTGATTGGTATAGTGTAGGAAAACCAATCAACACCCACGATACAGTGAGCTGACCAATAGGATTACTTTAAGAGTCCTAAGGCGAAAACGAACTCTTTCTGTCTAGACAATAGGGGATCCCTGGTTTTTATGTAGACTGATTCCAAAATACCTAAGTGAAATGTGGATCTTGCTCTGCCAATAATTCGAAAGCAATTCTCACTGTAGGCTTTAGCACACTCTGGATTGTCGAGCAAATGTTGACCTATAGCAGAGTCATGTTTCAGTGATCTTTTAGTTTTTGAGGCGCGAGATGGTTGTTCTCGTTGCGGCACAGTGTTTTGGCGTATGCTAGACGGCACGTGTTGTTTTATTCTATCACATAACCACTGGGATGTGCGACCTACGTACCTGGCATCACACCGGCACGAGTATTCATAAACTACTAGGCTGTTTTGTGTGGTAGGTACACTATCTTTGCGGATAGATGGAATTATCTTCTTAGAGGAAAAGACGAGACGGGGGCTGACCGTAGCGTAGCACTTAGTTATGGCTGTTTTAATTTGTCTTTCGAATCGCAAGGAGACGTTGCCAATGTAAGGCAGTTTTAGATAAACAGGGCACTTTTGTGGACCAATCTTTTTGTCAGCCGAGAAACCTGCGATTTTATTACGAAAGCAAGCCGAAATGAGATCTTCTGGATATCCATTGTTGATGAGGGTAGATTTTATTTCTGCCAATTCTAAATTGAGTTTTGGTTCGGAACAGATCATAAGTGCCCAGTGAACCAAGGTGTTAATCAAATTAATTTTGATTTGTTTGGCACAAAAGGAATCCCAACGTGTATATAGGCCGCTAAAAGTTGGTTTCCTGTTAACACTGGTAAGAAAACCAGATTCAGTTTTCTCTACAGAAACGTCAAGAAATGGCAAGGAGTTGTTTTCTTCCTTTTCAAAGGTGAATTTTAGAGACTGATGCAATAGGGTTTCTCGGCTGACAAAAAGATTGGTCCACAAAAGTGCCCTGTTTATCTAAAACTGCCTTACATTGGCAACGTCTCCTTGCGATTCGAAAGACAAATTAAAACAGCCATAACTAAGTGCTACGCTACGGTCAGCCCCCGTCTCGTCTTTTCCTCTAAGAAGATAATTCCATCTATCCGCAAAGATAGTGTACCTACCACACAAAACAGCCTAGTAGTTTATGAATACTCGTGCCGGTGTGATGCCAGGTACGTAGGTCGCACATCCCAGTGGTTATGTGATAGAATAAAACAACACGTGCCGTCTAGCATACGCCAAAACACTGTGCCGCAACGAGAACAACCATCTCGCGCCTTAAAAACTAAAAGATCACTGAAACATGACTCTGCTATAGGTCAACATTTGCTCGACAATCCAGAGTGTGCTAAAGCCTACAGTGAGAATTGCTTTCGAATTATTGGCAGAGCAAGATCCACATTTCACTTAGGTATTTTGGAATCAGTCTACATAAAAACCAGGGATCCCCTATTGTGTAGACAGAAAGAGTTCGTTTTCGCCTTAGGACTCTTAAAGTAATCCTATTGGTCAGCTCACTGTATCGTGGGTGTTGATTGGTTTTCCTACACTATACCAATCACTCACCTCTTTTCTGATTGGCCTATTTCGATCCACCTCTGGGTATATAATCAGTTAGGTTTCTGTTTCGTTCTCTTTCTGACGTATTACTCTGTTGAGTGTCAGACGAAAAGCTTAAGTAATCTATGTTTTCGTTTCGCTATGCTCCCGATTTTCCTGGCTATTTTATTTGAATGATGTTATTTTTGTTGATTTCACTTAAGATATTTTATTATCTTTAGTATTAAGAAGGGAAAACTCCAAAAGTTTCTGCAATCCTCATTACATACATCAGGGTATTTACTGTAGTGGGGGTTTGGTGAAAAGATGAAGAAAATAAAGTGGGGTAACTTACATTTGAGCAGCCTCTGGTCAGAAGTATTCCTAATAAGGGACACCCGTATGCAATAGCTTTGATTCCCTCCGATGACACCTTTCTACACCACGATACGTTGAGGTAGCGAAGCTTTTGGCATCCATCACTGAAATGAAACCATTAAGGTAAATGACTCCTGATTCAAGAAAAATGTTTTAGACTGCACACCAGGCGGTAATCTATAGTGCAGTGATGACCAATGTTTTGCAGTAATGATTCAAAAATGTGGAGTATCAAATTAGAATCCGTGCAGTGATTAATGTCCCAATCAAGTAAAAAACTGAACATAACTTATATAATCAAAGATTCCAAGCATTAATAACTTTTTAGTTTCTTTCTTTATCATCCTCTATTTATTAAGTTTAGTATCACCCTAAAGATATTTTTGAAACTAGTTTCCTATGTATTAAATCTAGTATAACCCTAACGATATTTTTGAAACTAGTATCCTATATCCCTACTGCATCGAATACCCTACTACAGCAGGTATTAACCTTGCGATTTGTGCATTGATGAATATTCTTTAGATCATTGCCTGATTCACACACAACCACAATTCATTGAATCAAATTATGATTTTAGGTAAGATTAAAAACACTTATCTTTCCATTGTTATCATAAGGATAATACAAGAGCCTAATATCTTAGGTTTTTCGAAGTGTATCTAGGTAATTCAGAAATAAACTGAATCTTTAAAAGTGTCGCTGAATCTTCATCAATAAACTTTGCTAACAATTATTTGGAGGCTTACTTATACACCTACTTAATGAAACACCGGGTAACAAAGAGATAAACCTGAAGATAAAGCTTAATTATGATTTTATCAATTAGGTCCATATCCAGGTTCACATCTCTTTATCACCTTGTGTTTTGTTCATTAGGTGTATAATGATGTCCCGAAAATTGATGAAGATTTTATGGTCAAGTCTAAAGATGCAGTTTATTTCTGAATTACATCGTTATTTGTTTACCGAGTTATACAAAAGTATTTAAGCAGGGGGTTTCTGGGACTTTACAGGGACTTTAGTTTCTGGGATTTTCGGGATTCGGAGACTGAAGTTTGAGCAAGACTGAAATTTTGGGCAACACTTTTTGGGCAATATTTTGGGATTGATTTCATCCCCTGTCTTTAAAAAGGTTAGTAATGAGGTAATATCGTCTTTTGTCAATCTTTTAAAACACAGGCAACTACAAATATCCATCACACTAACTTTTCAGTGCAATCTACTACAGGCTGGTTTCCATAAAGCCAAAAGTGGCTGTCCATTGCTAAAACACAGCTATACCATGGCTGGAACGTACATAATTTCAATGGAAGCACTTCCTTAGGACGGCTCTATGTGGCTGCATCATGACACCACCGCAGTATAGCCCCTTGAAAAAGTTGAATTCATTTCAACTTTGCCGGGCTTCTTCCACGCTTCTGCCACAAAAGTTTTTATGGAAACATATTGCCAAGCCGTCGGTGACGTGTGTGCGCCACGCCTTTGTTCTCACTGAGCACATGACGCAACTTAACCAATCATATACACCCAAATATGGCACCATTTGAAAACAGCTATGAAGCAATTTGAAAAGAAAAGGAACTGTTTAACGTAGCCAAAGTAGAGACGTTGTAAAGGAGCGAAGTGTTTCCATTACAACTCAAAAGTTGGACTAGTGGAGCAGCTGTGTCTCAGAACTGACGCAGCCATTTTCAGTCATATGGAAACCAGGCTGAACAAATAGAATGTTTTGCTGAATCCCAGAGCATGCGTTGTTTTCAAACCTACCACGCTATTCCAGTCATTGGCAGTAGCAATGCACACTTTGGGATTTAGCTAAAAATCATATCGAGGCTAACGTTAAGAGAGGCTGCTAAGTAAAACGTAAGAGATACTAACGCTAATTTCTGCAGTCCGTTATCGTCAATATCACCACATGATTCAATATCAAGCGACTGAATTCTGTTCGAATATTTACTCAGGCTTTCACACGTCCTGAAATTAGAAATACGAGTTATTCGTACTGTGAAGATTTTCATCATCATAAAAGATACAATTTTAAAACTGAACGCAAACGGAATTTCTAAATACTGGATTAGAGGTGAAAACACACGTTAACATACAAAAACTTGAGCAGTCGCTTATGTTTACGTAATTATTGATTTATGAAATGGACGCATGTATTTAGATTAGAGTGAGATTCTTATTAGCTATTATTGTTCTGGCATCAACGTTAGTTGTAATTCTGGTGTTGTTGTTTACTCGTTATGATTCAGTTTGAGAGAAACACCGAAAATTGTTATTTTCATTGAAAGTAAATCAATGATTAGCTCGACATGTTGATGGGAAACACACGTTACATATGTTTATTTGTACAACAGTCATTTAAATGATAATTTATAACAAACGAATACAAACAGAAACAATCGACAAAATACAAACAAGAATAAAGGCCAAATATGACTACGACGAAATTAATGCAAAAGGATTTGTTTAACTGAAAACGTATTAGTAGCATCTAAAATCATTATATTTTGGAATGCCTTACCAAAAGAAACAAAATGGGCTGAAACAGGCCATGTTGTAAATACATTATAATGCATTATATTACTTCATTCGGATTATGTTTTCATTGTAGGGTATTTGAATATTCGATTTTGATTAGTTCTATTCGAAGCTATTTGGAAAATCAAATTGAAACAAGTTGATAAACAAACAAAAATAAGCTATTTTATTTAATGTTTTACTGATGAGAAGTAGTCAGGTAATTGTTTCACATCATTAGTGAGTATATCTGGTACTTAACCAAGCAGAACATATTTTTGATACTCCACCCGATGTATTCAAAAAGTATTCTAAAACTTATGAGAGCTCTCTTAACTATGAAAAAGAACAAATGTCTGAACATTGTAAAATCAAAGAGAAAATGGCATAACGGAGCATGTATGTGGAATGATCTATCTTCTCCATTGAAATCAATAGCGAAACATAAAACTTTCAGCAATAAACCAAAAGAGACCTTTATCTCTAGGTAGTAAATAGTCATATGACAATGCAATAAAAAAAAAGTCATAAGTACCCTATTTATAACATTTGCACCAATAACAGACTACATGGACATGTTTTATCACGTTAATGTTGTATTGCTCATTCATTTTTGTATGTAATCTTTAATCAATGATTTACAGTCCAAGCTAGATAAAGATTGCCTTCCATTGGTTGTGTTGGGTACTTATTTTCATATAAACTTGTACCTGGTATTTATTATTCTACAAATGAAATTGATTTGAAAAATAGAGTTTAAGCTGAATGAATCTAGTAAATGAATCTAATGTCAAACTGTAAAGAATCATTTTCAAACTTACGAAAGGTCTTCTTGGCGTGACCACGCTTTGATATCTGGCTACACATCATTGCGAGGTTAAAGTTGTTCGAGAACGCATTTCTAAAGAACTTACGTCACTGTAAAACCGGTCTATCATTGAATAGAAATTGAGAATTGTTGTTGTTGTTCTTACCTATTCGTTAAACGATTACAATCACGCAGAATCAGGTCTTCGATATTCTTGCACTGATGAGCAAACGTCCTGAAAAAGGAATTTATCGCAGGCTTTAGGATGTTTAATAAAGAGTGTCTTACCCAGTAAAGGAAGAGAGCAGATATTCTCAGTAAAAATATTTGAAAGTTTCTTCCGAGGGCATCTTTTCTCAGTCCGAAACAAAATATGAATGTCAAAAATCCCAATCACTATGAGGAAAATAGAAAAATTTCCAATATTGGAGTGTTAAACAATCCCAATCCTTATTTCCTTTGCATTCCCAAATTCCAGTCCCAAAAAGTCAAATCCCGTTTTCCCAGGTAAAAGATTCCAGTTCCCAATTTACTTCTCTGTTACTCTCTTACAATGTCGAGGTTATATTTACAAACTACTATAATTAATACTACAATTAGAGAATAATGTTAAGAAATGCCTTGTGGTGGCTTGTCGTATAGCAAAGCGTGTGATGACAATATGTTAGTCGAATCTACCTGTTTTACGGATGAAGGCCACTACAGTCAACTTGAGTATATTTCAATTTATATCAACGGATCAACGGGTACAAAATAAATTCTCCATCACCATATGATAAGATTGTCATAGAAGCATTCTTAGATTGTTGGCTTACAAAATAGTTCGTGAAATATCCGAGACTCCAACAAGAAGATCTTGCCAAAGATGGGCAGAGCAATATTCGAAACTTGTTTACCTCAGAGCATCGTCTTCCACACTTTGGCAGCCTTGTAAATTCAGACGTTTCAGGAATCCACCACATCTTCTCGACAGACTTTGTATTACAGGACCCTAGAGACGAACAAATTAGCAAGCTAAACTATCACATATCAAGTCAAAACTTCAGATATACAACAAACCCAATATGTCCAACAAATGATGGCGTTGAAGATACATAATACTTTTTAATGCTCTGCCCTTCCTTGGTGCGCGAAGGAGGAACCTTTTTGCTGAGATTTGTGCATTATTGCTAGCTACCACTTGGACATACAGTAGAATCCCGATAACTCGAACATGCGATAACTCGAACTCTCGCTAACTCGAACAGATTTGGCAGTCCCCTTGAGCCTTATTCATGTTATAAAGAGCCTCGATAACTCGGACATTCGACAACTCGAACTATTTTGATCGTCCCTTGCTTGTTCGAGTTATCGGGATTCTACTGTACATATCTTGCAAAAGAATACTTTTTAGAAATTGTATCGCGTTAAGATAAAAAAACTTCCTATAGTCAACAGGTGAGCATACACTGCATTTTATTTGATGCAACAGGACTATTTCATCGAGTCCTTAATTCTGCCTAACATAAACCTTGTCAATTTCAATTTTTGCAAAATTTCTTTCAATTGCTTTTCAATGTCGGTTAAGGTACTGTAAATTCACAATATGCAATGGCAATTCAATTTTTTAGTCATCAATTTTACCGACCATGGTATTGCGAATGTAATATTGTACTTATGAATCATATTGTAAGATTTGATATAAATGTTAAAAATCATCATTTTGTGATTTCTTGTTTTGTCAGTTTCTTAACAATTTCTTAATAGCACATTAACAAATGGGATGCAGCCAAACGATGAGGCATCAAAAATGGATATATGAATCATAAGATTTCATAAATACCATAAATCATGTTAGAATTTGTAATCGAATTCAAATCAGGCAAAAATGTTATGATGTAAACTTTGCCAGCTTGAAAATGCTTCCTTCTCTTTAAAGTTTCTTAAAGACATTCGTTTAGACCCCGTTTACACGATGTCGGTACGACGCCGGCGCGATATGACACCGGTGTGAAACCAAGCCGGTGTGTGATTTTTGGCCTCCCGTTTACACGATGCCGGTGTGATATCGTTTCGGTTAGGAAAGACAATAGCTACGACGTCATTGATCTTGCGCTTGCGCACTAGCAAAGAAAAAGGCGCCAAAACACGAGGCAAACAAAAAGAAAGGAAAAATCACAGTCGTAAATGTAAACACAGATCGCAACCTGAAGAAGTGCTTGCTCGAAGAAAGAAATAATAACAAAAATATAAACGAAAATGCCACCAAAAAAGAAAACAAAGACAGGTGAAAATAAAGAGAAAGCTGCCTCTTTCACCTGGAGTGACGAGGAGTTGGAATTGCTGCTCGATGTCCTCATACACTACAAGGCTGATAAAGAAGGACGGGGATTCGACTGGGAATCAGTCAAAACAAAATACGACGATCTCAGAACTCATTTTATAGAACGATACCCGACCACTGGACCATCATCAGACTTTCCTCATGATGCACAAAACGAGTTTACCAAAGAAAGAATAAACTTGAAAATCAAAGTAATTCGCCAGAAGTATCGAACGGCATAGTAAATTTAATAACTCATTTGTTCGTCTTTTGTATTGTGCAATCGTTTGCAAAATCACAACTATATTGATCTGCAAAAGCGTAGAAATTGCTTGAGTTCGATCGACAGCCATTTTGATTTGTTGATCTCACGTTAATATAATTCCCGCGCTTTTGGGTGAGAACAAAGAAACCACAAACCTCGATTTGATTGATTTTGCCCTCGAAGTGAAAGCGAACTGAAATCGTTTTGGTAACACGCCAGTGTGGCCTGTTTACACGACGTCGCTTACACACCGGCATGAAATCGCACCGGTGTGGCTACCGAACTGGGTTTTCACACCTTTTTTGCCGGCATGATATCGACATCGTGTAAACGGGTAGCCAAAAGACAAAAGATCCCACGCCGGCGTCATATCGCACCGGCGTCGTACCGACATCGTGTAAACGGGGTCTTATTTAGTTCAAAAAGCTCCAAAAAATGTGAGGGCTGGTGAAACTTTACCTATAATCAGTTTCGAATAAAGGATGTGTAGATTTAGCTGCTTGCTTTGATTCAAGAAATAAGAGAAAAGTTCGGCAGGTTTTTTTAACTTACTAACTTTATAAAAACTCTTTTAAAACCTATTCCAGCAAAACGCTTCTCTTTATGATTAAATTGATCCTAAAGCCGATTCAGTTCAACCTTTGCGAAACAAAAAAAGTTCAGTCCTACTGTTTCATAATTATACAGAACTAACTTGCCTATAAGAAACTGGACATTGCAAAACCAGGCAGCATCGTTTCTTATAGGTTGAGAAGAAATAAGGGAAGAACTTAAAATATGTACAGAAAGACAGCTACTGAATTTGAGTGAAATGCCAAATCTTTGCAATGAAAAATATTTTCTGAAGCATCATGAATTTTCGAGCTAAAAAAATGATTGTAGTCATCAAGTGACAGGCTAGTTCTGAATAACAGTTGTGCTACATTGTGCATTTGTGGTTACAAAAAGTCTAATGCATTTGGTGCAGTACAGCCATAGAGTTAAGCCGAAACGCGAAGAAGTTTGCAAATTTAAGAAAAACTACCGAACGGTATTCAGGATAGGCATGAATTCACGCTATCGAGTAAAGAAGCTATGAAATCATTAGGCGAATGATGAAGAACCAGCCCTTGAAGAGAAAAAGCAATAATTGAAAATTCTAAACCATCAAAAGCTTGGGAATGTTGACCCATGACAAAATACAAGCATTCGACAAGCAAGTATATATTCTGACTTCTGCGACAACAAATCAGGTGGGTGATAATGATTCCAAACATAGTTAGTGAACATCACCATCAGAGAGAAGCATAAATTCAGCATCAAAGAGAACAATCAATAGGAGATACTTTAGGCCAAAAGGTGTTTAGATAGATCGGTAGATAAACTTCATTTACAGAGGATAAACCTACTTAGCCTTTAAGTAATCTTACCCAGGGCCCAGCAAAAAAGACAAGCATCGATTGATAATTCCACATCATCAAATCATGAAGTAAGATTTCACAGAGTATAGAATATAGCCAGAAAAAGAGAGAAGGGCATAAGCTCACAATTCAACATCTCGAGGCACACATGCTTGAAATATTTGCCTTGTCTATGAAACTAACATCCAAATCCTCATCGCATTCGATGGGTTATTTAATTTCCCATTTGGCTATCATATCACGAGCTCCCTACACATTGCTTATAATTCGACCCCTATTACAATCATACAAGCATACCAGAGTGTAATTTAATATGAACTGAACTGACTTTGATCGGTACAGAACCTAAGCATGGCGAGAATAATTAGATATACAGCGAAACATAATAGCTACTAAAGCTTTGCGTCTGACCCTCATCAGAGTAGTACGTCAGACAGTAAAGTCTTTGATCAGTACAGAACTTGAGCATGGCGAGTAAAATTGGATATACAGCGAAACATAATAGCCACTGAAGCTTTGCATCTGACACTCATCAGAGTAGTACATCAGAACAGTCTTTGATCGGTACAGAACTCGATGATGGCGAGCAAAATTAGATATGCAGCGAAACATAATAGGCAATTAAGCTTTGCATCTGACACTCATCAGAGTAGTACGTCAGAACAGTCTTTGATCGGTACAGAACTTGAGGATGGCGAGTAAAATTGGATATACAGCGGAACATGATAGCCACTTAAACTTTGCGTCGGACACTCATCAGAGTAACTTCAGAACAGTCTTTGATCGGTACAGAACTTGAGCATGGCGAGAGAAATCAAATATACAGCGAAACATAATAGCTACTGAAGCTTTGCGTCTGACACTCATCAGAGAAGTACGTCAGAAAAGTCTTTGATCGGTACAGAACTTGAGGATGGTGAGAATAATTAGATGTACAGCGAAACATAGAAGCCACTGAAGCTTTGCGTCTGACACTCATCAGAGAAATACGTCGAAGATAAGGAAAACGAAACCTAAGGGAATTATTTTACCAAGATTTGGATCGAAATTGGCCAATCAAAAAGGAGTTGAGTGTTTGTATGGTGAGAAACAGCCAATCATCACTAGAAGTGCAGTACAGTGAGACGAACGATAAATTGTTATTTAAGATGCCTGGCGGGAAAACGAACATGAATTCTTAGTTGAATGAAATTCCAGGTAGGAAGTAAATTACGAAATACCTTGATGTCTTTTTGAAAGTCGAAGAGATCGACCCTCTGCCAATTACTGCCATCTAGAGCCAAGACATTCCAACTCTACGAGGGAACAAAGAAAAACCATCAGGAAAGGGCAAGAAAAAGTGAGTAGCTGTTAATGGTTATTGTATCCCATTTTTCGCCATTTATAGAGAATAGCAAAGTTTGAGTTTTCCTCTCTCAAAATCGGATTGCTGTCGCTTTGGTAATTTTCTTCTTTTATGGCGTTGAGCCTTTTCTCTTTCTTAAAATCATTTTCATGAAATCAGATTTTTAAAATGCTTGGATAAAATGGCGTAGTGTAGTAAAGCACATTTCAAGGGATTCGATTCTGTTATTGGGCAATGGCCTACAATATCCCTGTTCATTAATATCTGTTCAATTAGAAATCACCTTGACAGGAAGAGCTATATGTCATCTCTTTCTAAAAAAAAGCTGTCTTTTCAGAGTCTGGAGTCTTTAATTCCACTACTTACTAGTCAAAGTCCAAATCAATAAGCTACACAAAAAGACGATATTAGTATGGAAAAAAGACGTTTTTACAATGTTGGTGAAATTGAGATTGATTCTTATTGCTCTTTGCGTGTTTTATCTACAAAATGATCTTTATTTATTGAGCGAGAATACCTCAACAAATGAAGACTTTAGCAAAATGGCTAAATCAATTTGGTCAGTAGTGTACAAATTCAAAATAAAAGATAGAGAAATAATGCATAAATAGTCTAGATCATTGATAAATTTTTCAAGATAACTCTTTCGAAATTGGAAGTTCCGATGCAATTTGATTTCAAGAAGCCATCGTAAAACATGGATTTTGCAAAGGGGAGGAATTCCAGATCTATTTTAGTTGGTTAGCGCATGCGTTTCAGAAGAATGGCCCATTTATCAGAGATTCCAAAACATTAAATTACACGTATGGGGTTGAAGAAAACGGATCAACTCGTACATAGATTCATGCACTAGTGAGAGGATAGAGTTGGATCTCTCTTGTTCAATGATATGGCAAACAGGGTTTTTAACGTGCAGTTCTACACAATACATGCAGTTCTAACCCGTTGCTGTGCAGTTCTGAACAATATAGTGTGCAGTTCTAAATATTTTAGTGGTTAAGAATGATAAAAAAGGGGGGGGGGGGGTGATAATGAAATTAACGTCAACTAGGCCATTTGCAGCAATCTACCAAGTCCCAAATTTTTTTGCTCTTCGGCAGCAGAAATTTTTCTGCCTCGAGGAGTCATTAGGTTTAATGATAGCTGATGGATATGAAAACGTTGGTACGTACTGCTGTGTTTATATTAAGCAATTTAACATAAGATCAGAATCAAATCATTATATTTGTTTTGAACCTTTAAAGAAAATTCAAAAATGAAGCTTCAAATACTAAATGGTTATAGCTTTTTCAAGAAAACACAGTACATAATCAGTTCGTCTTCTCTAAAAGGTTAAAAACAGGTAATCATATGCAGTTCTAAATTTTCCCTAAAAAAGCCCTTGGCAAACACGTGGAGTTCATCCCGGAATTAGTGTCAGAAATATGTGGAATTTCTCCCCTGTACACGATGGGTAAGACATTAACAAGCGAAAAACAAAAACACCGAGTATTGACATATTGTTTGAATATTTACCCGCGATACTTGGGCACATCGGCAGAGGCTCACAACATCAAGATACGAGAAGACCCTGCAGAAAAAAAAACAAACATCAAGCATCCCTAGATTCGTGCCAAAATCAGGTCTGTGTTTCTTAGATCAGTGTTTTCTACTTATGTACGTATATTCATTCACTAAGAAGAAATAGACTGTAACGAGAACTCTCATGGTACACGGACCCACAGAATTCGTATGCATGTTCATATGTATATGCCACTAAATCTATATAAAATGCTAAAAATATGAAATGAGAAATGGTTGAAATTACACCATAAATTGATTATTATCAACAACTTATAAGATATAGAACGTACATATAAGATAAAAACGACAGGCATAGCATTAAAAAGATCGAAAGGACCTTTTTTCCATAATGGTCCCCTAAGAGGTGTGCTAAACAAGAAATTAAAGGAAAACTGGATCATTGAAAAAATTTTAGAAACGAGCAAAAAAGTGGTGGCATCTTCGACGTTTTAATCGTACAGATAGATGTCATCTTTTTTGTTTTAATTGTTTTGAAGGGATATTTCACAAATATGTGATACACTACTATAGCCAAAAACAGCTATGGCTTGTTTTTTCCATTCAAAGATTAGCGGACCAGGAAAAATACTTTAAAATGCAGAAATATATCATGAAATCGTTAGGGTCCCTAATCTCGATGCACGAAAGGCTGAACCTATCATTTGGCATTCCCTCAAGTCTTTTCAAACGAAATTCTATTATTGAAAGTTGTACGTGAAGTTTGCCTTCTTTTTTGCTTTTAAAGAATCTCTTTTATTCGAAGTCGTGTTTTCCAAAGCGCAAAAAGCCTCCTCTTAGGCCTGTTTATATGGAGAAAATCATCACATCTTCCATGTCAAAAGCTGAAGGGTAGAATGAAAACAACACAAGTTTACATGTGAAATTTCATCCAAACTTCCACTTTCAAGAGGACTGGTTAAATCTTTTATTCCTCGTTTACCCTTTCTATTCCAACTTCCAGGTTTAATCCCGACCTTGCAGCATTTGTATGAGAAACCTACCATCGCACCCAGCTGGAATGCTACTTCTCAACAGAGGACATCTTACTTGACCGGAATGAAGCATTTTCCATATAAACAGAGAATAAGAAAATAGGCTTTGTAATGGAAAGGTGAGTTCTTCACTCGAGGCCTGGAGGGTTGGATGATATTTTTTCATATATAAACAGTTCTTCAGAAAGTATGATTCATTTCAACTTCAAACAATTTGCGGAAGATGCGAGTAGACTTAGACAATAACTTCTTTGGTAATCAAATCTGTTAGCTCAAGGTCAAACGAACTTTTGGTAGGCTTCTTGCATGGGAACTAAAACCCTACCAAATAAATCCCTACCATAATAACACGCCAAGGGCAGGAAAATATACCCACAACAACAACAACATATAAAAACAGCAACAACATAATAGGCAATATGATAACCACATACAACAAAAACAAGACGCCATATTAGAAAACCCATCATTTCAAAGACCCCTGCACAGTGTTTACTTTTCTCTCATTTCAGCATAATGAGTGACTGAATAATGTATTGAAACCGATGAAGGCTATTGTGCGAGACATTGAAGCAATTCAAAGCATTTAGTTTGCAATTTTCGCTAATTCCTGCTATGCGATGCATTATGACATTGCAGTCATAGACACTATACAATGGGATTTATCATAATACCAATAGGCCCAATCCGATTCTAGCTTTTTATTAAGAAATATTTCAAATTCTTGGTGAAGTTGGTTTAACTGCTAATTGACTCTGTTGCTCGTGGTATGTTAGAATGCTTTCTTATGTTTTAAAGATTTGACAACTTTGGGAAATACCTAAGATTTTGGTCATTTCAAAGAACACCTCATCTAATTTGATGTGGCCTACGTGAAATATTTCAAGTTGCAATGAACGAGAAATAAATGATTTATATACCCAGCTGGTAGAAGCCTGCGTAACTAACTCTATTCGTTTATGTTTTAGGAGCATCGAGTGGTAGAGACACTAGGTCGAGTACTAGGTGTCGTTATATTATCTTTCAAGAGGCTGGATACCTACGTTCAGAAGGGGATGGTATATTATCTTGCAACGGTTTGGGTACGCTTTCTAGGGGTGGCATATTATTTTACAAGGGTTTGGATATGCTCTCTAGGGGTGGCATATTATTTTACAAGGGTTTGGATATGCTCTCTAGGGGTGGCATATTATTTTACAAGGGTTTGGATATGCTTTCTAGGGGTGGCATATTATCTCACAAGGGTTTGGATACGCTTTCTAGGGGTGGCATATCATCTCACAAGGGTTTGGATATGCTCTCTAGGGATGGCATATTATCTAAAAAGGGGGTGCATGCGTTCAGAAAGGGGTGAGTTATTATGTTACAGGGGTTTGGATACGCTTACTAGAGGTGGTAAATTATCTAACAGGAGGGTTGATACGCCAAATACGCTTACTAGGGGCAGTTACATCATCTTTAACGTGGTGTCTATTGCAAGTAAGATAATATAGCTATCACAGGCGTAAGATGTATGCCTGTTCCACACCCTTATCCACATATAAGGAGTTGAAACTATAACACAATACTTGAATTACGGAGAGAAGGTACACAATTCCAAACAGAACAAGGTAGAAAAGAATAGGTTTCTCGAGCGAGATTCTTATCGTATATCTTAGACAAATCGTACTGCAGGTTGTGCAAGCAGCATGGCCATTTCCACCTGTCTGTACACAAGCCTAATTTGCATACGTAAACAACGAGAATACCTCAGAAGCAATTCTTTTGGAAGCCTCTTGTTGATCAACCCAGTGACTGTATCCTCTTTGAACCCCTGTGAAGAAAAATTAGAATATAAAAAACGATATGAATTGATGCTTTCAGTAGAAGGAGAAAATTCGAAGATACACGAAGACATGAATCGCAATGCAGGTATGATTTTCAATATGCTGCTTATCAAAAAAATTGTTGACATTGTTCACTGATGGGACAGTCACGCAACTTCAGCTCTCTGCAAAAAAGTGCTCAAATGACAAACAACCAGCATCTCAGGAATACCTTTCGTTTTTTCCTATTCGACTCAAATACCAAAACCACGGCTTCTTCTTTTGCGTAGTAATCATATCTTCTCAAGTAGAAATTCGTGAAGTAGAAATTAATCAGCTTCATGTTGGAGAAATCGTAATAGTACACGATGGTCGTTCAATCATCGTCGTAAGTCACGCCACTATGATCACGTGATTGGTCAGCTTGTTGTTGAAAAGTCACAATTGACAGTTGGATCGACTTTTACATCACGCCATCAAGCTCTACACGTTTTTTTTATAAGAAACCGGTTTATAAGGAAACTAGTACTAGAGCCCCAAACAGGGACGTAGGAAGCATTTCAAACTTGGGGGGGCACAGCACTTTAAGGGCACTTTTGCCACTCAGGGGGCACTTTCAAATACGTTGAATTTGCGCGTAATTACTGTGATACACAGCAGACAATGGTGCGAAATTCCCATAGAAGAGTGTTTTCATTTCACAACGTCACCAAACGAATATATAAATCAGCAATAAAGTACAACGAAAAGGGGTAGAACCAAGAATTATTTTTATTGGCCATGGAACTGCCATATTATATTGCGAAATTTCTGCAAACCAGGAATCGTTTAAAGAGCTTCACAATTGGAACTTAAACGTTATTTGAATTTTTTAGCTTTAGGGGAATTCACATAAAATTTGGAGTTTTGGATTATCAGTTGCTAAATAAATTTGTCATGAGACTATTTTTTGCTTAATTAGAGAATCTGGCAGATTCAGTTTATAAAATGGAGAACAGTAGAGATAATAATAGCTTACAGTTTAGAACAATAGAAAAAATAAGAACATCTGAGCCTCGGCCAAAAGTTAGTGCTTCTTATATAAAGAAGAGTGCATTGGATTAAATAGGCACTTCGCAAACAAAAAGGGCACTTTGTGAACAAAAAGGGCACTTTTTGTTTATTGCAAAATCTTGGGGGGGCACGTGCCCCCAGTGCCCCCCCCGGTTCCTACGTCTCTAGCCCCAAAAATTTTCTTTAAAATCTTTAATACAAGAAATATGCGAGGGAAAGTGCAAAATTTGATGTTAAGTACGTATCTGAAAATAAGAAACTTTTAAGAAACTTTTAGTACTAGAAAGTGGTAAAAAACTAAGAAGCTTTTAGTACTAGGACCCAAGCTAGGTTTCTTATAAACAAAACGTGTTTACACTCTTTTAAACATTTTAACTGAAGAGAGTTTATTTATGAATGAATCCTATTTTGCAGGGTCGTACAGGGAGTGTCCTTGTTCCCCTGTTCCCTTTGCAAATTATCAATATTACAAAAAAAATGATATTACAAAACATTATCATTTCATGATAAAGTTATTGCAATAATTTCAGAACGTCTCTTTGAAAAATTTGGGCAAATGTTTAGTTTACAGCTAACTACATTGAAATTGAATTGGGGGGGGGGCTAAGGGGAGGCAATTAAATCTTGCATAAGTTTTGCAAATCAGTCTCAGGGAATGTTGGCCATATTGCGAGGAATTGTGCATCCACCTAGACAAAAGGCAGACAAATCACACATTAATCTATTTTTGCAGGGACAAACAATTCAGGCTTTTTCTTTTTTAATTCTTTATTTTCTTTTCTATCATTTTCTTATTTTATTTATTTTAAGCTCTTTGTATTTCTAATCAAGGTATCTGAATTATCTTTTTTGAATAGGTTCATGACTTGCACATGATAATAGCCAAAACTTTTAGGGCTATTCTTGAAATACCAAAATAATTCTAATAAGACACTTAAAGCGCTATACCAAAGAAGGGTCTCATTTGAATTCCGGACTCTAATGGTCTTCTAAATCCACTTTAACATCTTTACTTTTGCTAAAGTCTAATGGTGGATTTACTATATTCTCTAGTGCTATGTGTTTTTCTTGCATATTATCATATTATATAGAAATCCTACCGTGCTGGGAGCAAAAGGAAAAAGAGCCATAAGGATAGGAGTACCCAAAGGAGGGTCCACAAACGAGGAATTTTTAGGGGCCAATCAAAAACTTTCAGGTATCCCAGTGGGCCACTAAGCCTCTGCTTCCTACCAGGAATGAGATTTTTGGTGAGGGGCCAAGTTGCGGCGGTTTTAGAAACTTTACGCCCTAGGGCCAAAAACCTTGATCTAACCAAATTTGACATTTTAATTACGGTATCATGCAATTTGAATTATTTTGCATGGCCTTTTGTGGCCCTCCATGGCCGTCTTAAAACAGCAACTGCCAAGTGGCTAAGGCAGTTTGCGATGTGCAGCGGAAGTTGAGCTTGGTTGTGTGAGGTCAACAGCTAGACAGGCGACCTTCTAGGTATTTACTGAATAACTCAATTCACCATCCTTTGGAAAGGACGTTAAACTAGGGGTCTTGTACCCCTGCTGGAAATAGGGCCTCTAGTCTTTCACAGGCTGGCACGTTAAACATAAACATACTCACTTACTTACTTGATCAAGTTATAACTGGGATGGCTGGAATGGTCAAGTCAAATGAAATATCTCTTAACCCCTTTACAAACAGGGGCGTCGCCAGCCCAAATATCCTGGGGTGGACGGGGACTTACCTGGGGGCTGGGGGCGGAGCCCCCCGGAAATTTTCTTCGACCATGCCTTTCAGAAGCTCAGATAATGTAGGCAACGCCCTTTCTGCAAGCCTTCTCTGTTAGCTCTGCATGTATATTTCTCATGCTAACAATGGAAAAAATGACAATGACGTCAATATGACTGCGAATACGACTGCCATAATGGTTTCATAATGACAGCCAAATTTCTATATGATCCACCCCGTGGCGATGCCACTGTTTACAAAGGGTCCTGGGTTCAAAAAATTTTCCAGACCTGCCACATGAAAGTTGTGGAAAGAATTTGCAAGCTTTCTGTGATTCCAGGACAAAGGTAAGGAGGAATAACAAAGTGGGATTACAGCAAGAAGAAGGACCAAGGTTGCACTGCTTAAGTCTACCTACTCGTTGAGCTCTTACTGCTTTGCGATAAACAAAATTCCTATCAGATATAGTGACCGTATTTTCCTGTCAAAATTACATCATTAATAACGTTAAAAACCATATCAAGCATTCTATACATAAATTGTTATGAAATCTAGATTTTTCATGAATAATGGTTCAAAAAATTTTCACTGTTAAATTGTGAAATATCACAGTAAAATGGTGTACCTTTGAACTGCTCCATTCATAACGACGGATTTTAAATGCAATTGAGAAGTTAGGACATTTTTATTCACACGTTATCATGATGATCAAAACTGGAAATGCTTACAAAATCTCAGCAGCGAAACATCCCTGTAAAAAAGGTAGGTCATATGCACCCCCTTGGGAAAATGTCCTTGAAACGAGAGGAAAGCAAATAGCAAGTCTTCAACTCAACAACAGCAAGCAGGCATTAATTCCAAAATCATAAAATCAAAAATCAAACCGTTGAGTGCTGGATGATATTATAAGAGCATGCTTGGACCTTCAAGATACTTCCCACTGTAAATTCATTAAATACAAAAGACCTGATTAAGATCGCTTGAAAATAATATCGTTGCTATGATGTGGAATAAAATATTTCTATACCGGTAATCGTCTGAAACCTGCAAATATGCTCAAAACAAATTATTAGGACGTGAGGCTCAAACTGAATTTACCTCGAATCTGCTTCTACTCCTTGTGCTAGTAGTTCCATTGCTGACTATATTGGGGATATTGTTTGAGTACATGGACCAGCTGGAAGTCTGACAGCCAGAATCGAGTTTTATCTCTCTTAATTTCTCATTTCAAAACAATTCTTTACGAAACTGATCTCCTTCATAGCTTTTTCTTCCAGCCATAAAATTTATTTTTGTTTTGGAACGTCTTACTATGCCTTGTGGGATAGCGGTGGTAACAGGGAAAAAAGGAAGATAGAATCACGTCACAAATTTCGTGAGCATGAAATAAAACTTCGCAAGTAGAAAATCACGACATTGGGGGCGTAAACTTTTGTAACCATGTCAAAAGTTCTGGTTGAATGCATAATGGTTTAAATATTCTTGTATTACTTTTACTTTTACAGTGGTTTGAAAGCCTGATTCTGCTTTCGGTTGTGTTGAAAAGTTGTTGCAAATGTTGACTTTTATTGCCCGTGTGTGCTGCCCATTTTCTTGTTTTCGGGCTGATTGGAAGGAGGAATTCTCTACCACGATATCATGTAGATCCGAGTTTCAAAAGCCGAAATCCTTTTCTCTCAGCAACAAAAGGAAGGTTTTGTTCTTGTATTTGCTTGGCAGCAAAATTTTATGACGTAAGTAAGAGATAACATTTCTTACTACCTCGCAAAAATTTGGAGTCTTTTCGGTTTTCTACTTAGATTCTAAAGATGATCCAACAACGGAAATGCAAGAATAACAACGAAAAACAAGGCTCCCAATAATACCAAGTTCATCTTATTAGGAAAAAAGATACTACTTGAACCAAGAATGCAATTTACGCTATACAATTCACCTACTCCAAACAACCCCTATGAATCAAATAAGTTTAATTTACACTGTAGACACTTTTTACCCACTAACTCAGATGTTCGTGACAGATACGGGGTCTAATTTCCACCAAGAGAAACCTTAGAGATTACATTGCTTATTTCATACAGCCCCTTCCAGTCAGGTCAAAACCCCTAGTAACAACCCTGCTAACCCCTTCTCGACGGTCATGACTTGCGTTGCCCTTGCACTAATACTTTTCATAATACTGATGATCATTATTACAGTGAACATGTTCAACTTACTACTTATCAACATTTCAACCTCCAGAAGTTTCGAAACTAATCAATAGACAGTTAGAGATTTATTGACGTAAATGGATTGAACGTTGTAAGACTCGGTCGATTCTCATTGGATCGTCTATTCTTGTAACTTTCAGTTGATTGGTAGATATTTTGATACGATTTCCTTATTTGTAATCCTTGTTCGATTCGTGGCTAATTTCTAGCATTCACTGAGGGTTTTGGTAACAACATGTCTGTGAGAAGGCCAGATGTTGACGAACGACCGTGAGATAGACTGCTGAATGCACATCCTTTGACATTAGTCAGAAAACTTTAGGAAACAATTATGTGGATGTGCTCCTTTTGTTTACAACACGTAGTACACTCTCCTTCTCAGAGCCAGTGAATTTATCTTAGAGCTGGTTGCTCTTAAATATTCCTGTATTTCAGGCAGAAATATTTGTAAATTTGTTCTGCTACTTAATGTTTTGGAAGCCTGTTTTCCTTATTGGTTGTGTTATTTGTTGCAAATTTTGACTCTACTATCCCGTCCCGATTCCAGTTTATTTGTTTTAAATTATTTTCTTAGTTTGATAGTTGTTTCGTGAAATTCTTATACTGAGCTAAACATTGCAATCCACAGTTTCTTCTTAGCTTGTTCTTAAAACTTGGTAAATTTGAAGCTCGTGTTCTGATGAAATTTTCCACAAAAAGAAATAAGCCTTCCATAACAACGAGTATTCCCCTTGTTTGTCTTCTAAACATTAATGTTGGAAGGTGAACTGACTAAGATGCAGGGTATCACAGAAAAACAGCACAGTTTCTATTCTATCTGCCAGTTATTTATCCCAGGGTTTGACCGAAATATGACCTTACCGTTTAGTCCTAAATATTTGGCCTTTACTAAATCTTATAAATACTTGGGTTGACTATATCTCATTAGAATCCTTTAACTCGAAACACTTAAATGAGTATGAATTTTCATTTCATTTCAATCTAACTTATGAACATCTGTACAGGTCACCAATTCAACTTAACTGTTTTACAAATAAATCCCAACTTGATAGATTTATGAATCAAAGATCTAAACAAAATCAAACTAGAATGAAAATATAATACCATCAATATGGATCCTTCTCTAACCTTTGGAAAAATGTTTATTTGTATTCTCTGATGGCTTCACAACTTGTTTTCATCCCAAGCAGATACTGGCAAAATACCAATAAATCTTACAGTTCTACGACTTTTTGAACTCATTTGACAACTACAAAAAGGTTATTTGGGTTTCTTTTGGCAATACCCTGGCGATATATACATATATACACATAGTTGCTCAATTACTCTACCCTCTTGTTGCCTGGATGAGAGAAAATCTCCCTTGTCCTTGCTGGACGGGCCACAGCATTGCATTCTGGGATTTGAGATCCTTCCTCTGGTAGTGTAGATTGTATTAGTTCTTGAAACACTCTGAGTATTTGAGATTTTCAAAAGACTTTTAAGAACGAAGAATTCTTAGATTAATGAATCATTTATCAATTCTAATAACTTTGATCACTGAGTGGATTCGAATTAGGGATCAGCAGAATTCAAAATCATGCGTTGAGTTCACTATGCTACAGCAGCAATGACGATGAAGCCTTTAATTTGAAATGTAGCTAGATGAAACCCTATTGCTAAGAGTCAGTTGCTTAGACAACTAGGGGTGGCAAGGGTAGGATTTCAGATACCCAAATCCAAGATTGCAACTGGGTCTTGTGAAGAACCAGAAAAAACAATATATACATATACGCGTACCATAACAAAAAAGTATACCTACAAATAATTACCCATTTCGTTATTCCCCATTCGATTTGATTCAAAAAATTTGTTTTCTTCGCTCAACGAAGTTAGTAAAGTGTTCATATCGTTGATGGCCATATTGGATCCGCCTGCATATGGGTTCGTCTGTGGTCGTTGCAAACCAGAGCTCAAGCCTCGCATTTCCCTGACAATCAAGTCTTCATAGTTCTCTTCGTTGTACAGGTTATGGTGTGACGTCACCCAGTCACCGGATGAGTCAGCCTCGGCCACAACAGTGTTCTGCTGGTGATTCCTGTGGGGAGATGACCAGGGACCAGCGTTGTTGACAGCAGGGACGTAATATGATTGGCTCGTGGGGCCAATGCGCAGTTGCGAGTGTTCGGGGACTGTGGAATCTGCAGCCTGTAGCAATGAAGATGAATGTCGAGTGTTTGTTGGTAAAAATAAATTTCCCTGCGCAAGCTCCTCCTCAGATGGAGGAAATTGAGGCTCGACCTCGACTTCGTTTTGGCGCTGAATAAAGAGATTTGGCTTGATGTAGTGATTTTGATTTCCATGGAATTGGTCGATTTGCTGCGCACGGGGGCTCCGATTCGCCTCTGCTTCACCGGGAAGGCCAGAAGAAAAGCCCAGAGACTGTCGCATGGATTGGGGAATAGGTAAAGGGTTGTAGTTGCTCATAGAATTTCTTCTCGGTGCTTGATCAATTGTCTGAATGGGTGATATTGGCTCACTGCCACGTCGAGTATTATTCCGAGAATCGTTTGGGGCTTTCGCTGGCTCGAACAGTTTATCACCGAGACGTGTGACATTTCCGTCACTCGCACGCCTCCCTTTCACTGGTGGGACTGGAGACGGAATCTGTTGTAATGCCGGGCTCTTACAGTGGAAGTAAGCCGTCTGACTCCCATAACCGCTACTTACTCTGCTTTGTCGGTTGTGCTGCAAATGTGCCTGGTCAGCATGCTCAGGGTAGCCTTGATCCAGAAGACTGTTGGTGCCAGGACTGGCAGACTGGAACACCTTGCCCTCGATGACAGTTTGATTGGCAATGCTGCGTGGGCTGAGGCGCGAAGGGGGCATGGGGCTGCATAGAGATGATCTTCTGCTAGACATGTACGACTGCAGGCTGATGTCACTGCCACGACGGCTGCCGTTATATGAAGAAACCATACTTCCAGCTCCAGAGTCTACAGACATCAAGCTGGTATTACTCATTCGCCGTGCATCTGACAGTCTTCGACTAACTTCATTAAGCAACCCTTCCGATGCCCTGGGTTTACCACTGAGGCGAGGCAGGAATTGGCGAGGCTGAGGCTGCACTTGTATCCCAGGGCCTCTGTTACCAGGGCTGAATGCTTCAGCGTTCGAGTGCTTGCTAAGAGGTGATTGCTCGGCCGATTCGCAGTCAGTTGTTGTACTTGTAGGGCTAGCCTGTTGCACACCCCAAGCACGATATGATGTACCCAGGCTGTCGTTATTCAGATGCCCTTGTGGGTACGGTATGGATGGGGAAGCTCCGTATTGCAATCCACGGTTGCACAAAGCCCCTAAACTGCCTCTATCGTCTTCCCCACCGGGAGATTTCTGGTGCAGGGGTTTGACAGTGAGACATTCTCCAACTGACTTGCGTCTTTGCTCGAGTTTTTCTTTTTCTTTTCGTTCGATCGTTTCTTTTTTTGATTCTGGCTTCTCTCCTTTCATCTGAAATAAAAAAAATGTTATTGAACAGAATAAACGCAAGCCCTTTAGTTTGGGACCTATTTTTACCATACTAAATGTACTAAAAATAAGTTTTACAAAATTCCTGAATAGTTCTTTAATTTCCAAGTCCTATTCATTGACCGTAGGTAGCTACAGAAAAACAAAGCATAGAGAGTTGAGGTAGATAGGCCCTAATAGGAAAGTGGATGAGTTAGTATTGTAAACTTAAAACAAACGTGTTATTTCAAAAATCATAGTAGATGGTTCTGTCAAATTCTTAGGGAAGATACCTATTGCCAGGTATTGACAGAAATAGAGCTTTTCTAAATGTTTGTATTCTTTTAAAAAATATCTCCTAAGATTAAACTTTGATTAGTAGCTAAAATTATTACTCGAAAGTATGATCCAAGATAGTACATTTTACAGCTGGAGAGGCTGTCGTTTTAAAATGAATGAACGGGATAAGCATTCCAATGTTCTTGTTCGGGATACGAACGACGACTTTTCATGGAAAAAGCAAGGGTTTGTGATTGCACACGCGCACTTCATTTCTCACTTGAATACCTACTCCGTGCGCATGCGTTATCACCAACTTTCAAATCACCAAGATGTTATTGTTTATAGGCAATGGATTTCAAAGAACAAGCTCTACAAATTTCCCACAAATACCAGCAACAAGTATTTCTCATTCCTGGTACCATTTCAAACGATGCAGGGCTTAGAAATATGAACCTGGGCCAAGCCTGTAACGAATGGTGCAATGAGATGGCTGACAGGTCGACTGTCGTCATTGGGTCACCATCATGCTTGGTAGGGCAAAGACCAGTGATGAAACATACCTTTTTACTCGGTTGTGCAATAGCTCCGTGTACCGTCTTCATGTGCTTCCTCAGAGAGCTTGGGTCTGTGTACCGCTTCGGGCAGCCTTCAACTTTACAGCCATACTGTTTCTGATGAAACAGAAAAGAGCAAATTCAGATCTGAGCTAGATTTCAAATAATTTACAAACCACTGTCATCATATCTCAGGGAATGTAGTACTAAACCACCACTTAAAAACTGACTTGAAAGAAACGTCAGCCTTCCAGGCAGTAGCGTATTTTTCATTTTGCTTCAGGGAATAATTTTGATTGAGAAGTTTTGGCATTTCATGCAAATTTAGGGGCTGTCCTGCTAAATGCATATCAATTTCTTCACCTATTTCTTGTCAACCTAATCAGAAACCAGGCAGCTTAGTTTTGCAATGTTCATTTTCTTGGTGGCGGACTGGTACTGTATTAATAGAAATTTTGAATAATGCAGATTGATACTCAATTTCTTTAAAGAACCTCAATTCTTTGAAGAGATTTCTTTCCATTTGTATAAAGCATTGCACAACAAAACAAAATTGCGATAGAACAAGCAATTGCTTGATATCTTGACAAGAAACGTGGTTATTTATCTTTGATGAAATAGTGCACAAAGTGTTTGATACTGCACATTAAAACAGGCCCTGTTATACATATTACATCAACCTATCAACCATCATTCTTTTTGTTATCTTTGCTCAAGATTCTTTAAAATTAAAGATGGCGGATAACAATAGATTGCACAGAGCACTTTTTTAGCACCGCATTGTACCGTATTTCACCTAATCTGCTTTTTTTACTGGAATATTCCGCACAGGGAGAGGATTTATAAAATGAAACCTGAAGTTTTCCTTGTGAACACGATCCTCAATAAAAACAAAGTGAGTTGCAATTTGGTAACTTACTTCCTGATGATATTCATTACATGCAAGACAACAAAATCTTATAAATTCTAGTGGCAAAGAAGACAATAATAAACTTAAGCCATCCATTCTTCTCACGTTGAATAATTTTTACGAGATTCATTTCGTTTCCGAAAGCTCTAAATAGAACCTGATACCGAACAACATTCCTGTGCAGTACTTTAGAGGATGTTCAGTACTGTGGAGGGATACCATCATCACTTTGGAGGGTGTTCAGTACTGTGGAGGGATACCATCATCACTTCGGAGGGTGTTCAGTACTGTGGAGGGATACCATCAGCACTTTGGAGGGTGTTCAGTACTGAGGAGGGATACCATCATCACTTTGGAGGGTGTTCAGTACTGTGGAGGGATACCATCAGTACTTTGGAGGGTGTTCAGTACTGTGGAGGGATAACATCAGCACTTTGGAGGGTGTTCAGTACTGTGAACGATGTTCAGTACTGTGGAGGAATACCATCAGTACTGCGGAGAATGTTCGGTACTGTCGAAGGATACCATAAGTACTGTGGAGTGTGTCCAGTAATGAGGAGGGATACAATCATCACTTTGGAGGGTGTTTAGTACTGCGAACGATGTTCGGTACTGTCGAGGGATTACATCAGCACTTAGGAGGGGGGTATACTACAAGTATTGTGGAGGATTTTGACAACAATGGAGGGATACTATAGACACTGTGGGTATACCTCCACAGAACTGAATATCCTCCACAATACTGGATGTTTACTGCACTGATGGTATCCCTCTATAGCACAGTACTGGTGGTATCCCCTACAGTACCAAACAGCCTCCAATACACTAATAGTACCCCCATCCACCATAGTATTGAAGTTATGCCCCTAGCACAGAAAACCAGAGCACTAGCCGATGCAGGGCTGTTGGGCTATGAATAATTCAGGTCGAGTGCTGTGGAAGCCTCATCAAAACTTGACCCAGTTAGTTGTAAATAGCAAATAACTCTCGATAGGGAGTCTGGTTATATAATTACTGAAAGAAACCAAAATCCAGCTCAAGAAAGAAAACATAATCCTTGAATAGTATCATGAAATCAGCGACAATGACATAACAAACAGATCAGCGAGAACAGAAGATGGGCAGATTCCCGAATCAACCGAACTCAAGTGCTATTCTGATTGCATAAGTTCGAGGAGAAGCAGCTGTTATGTGGATGACGGGTCAGAAGCCTGGGGGAGACCCCTTCCCTTTCTGAGTAAGAGCCTAGACGAGAAATCGAGCCTCGCGATTTATTCTTTTGGTTTTTGTCAGAGCAAAGTAACCTGGGGGGCCCCCATGTGTCCCCCTCAAGATTTTTCAACCAAAAATGAAGTGCTCTGTTAACTTTCAGGTATTGCCCTTCCAGGCCCGTCGGAAGCGGGGGGGCTGGGGGGGCTTCAGCCCCCCCAATAATTCTCCCAAGTAAGATATTTGATATGGCAAAAAACCTTTAAATCTGTTGTTTCTCCCCAATAGCCCCCCCAATCGAGAAATGCTTCCGACGGCCCTGCCTTCTCTCTAATTAAAAAAGGGCTTTTAAAGCGTTGTTTCCCCCCTCTAAGTTTGAAATGCTTTCTGCGTCCCTGTTTCTCATAAAATAGGTTAATTGTTAAATTGTTTATCATAATGTTGTCGTTTATCTATATGCTAACAATGAGCTGGTGGGTATTTCTTAAGCCTATTTACAGCAGCTTGTCCATATAGATATATCTGTTCCCAAGACGCAATGCATTATGGGAGTTTATCAAGGGAAGAAATTCTGGCCTCCATTCATGTTATTGTAATAAAAGGATGACGTGAAGATTCTTGCCCAATATGCACCCAGAATGCATTGCGATCTAGAATCGTCTATTTAGTGACGCCGTGAGGCTGACCCATGTATTTTCGGTCTTCAAAGACCGTCTCATAATTCGATAGATAATTTCATGAGTCAAACCATACTTTGACAGTGGTTAACCCTAAATGGTTTATGTGAGAAAAATAATTTCTAGCAATTAGTGGCGTAGATTCATGTCTGAAATAGTTACTAGCAGTTGCTCATGCTCATAAAAGCGACAGAAAAGATCAAAACACTTTTTCAATAGGCCAGTCGTCCGTAAGCAACCAGTACTGGAATGACAGAAACAATAAGTAACTCTGGTGCTCGATGAGATAAACTAAGCCACTAAGCACTTAGGCAACAATGCTGAAAGTGCTAAACCTTGTTTGATCACACTAGGTTTCATTTTTAGGAGAAGCATATTTGGTATTTTAAAGGTTTTCTTTCGTGTACACCATCAATTCAAACAGGAAAATGCCTACCTTTTGTTTGTTTTTCAAAACTTTGCAATTGTTAAGCAATTTTGATGGCTGAAACTCGAAAATATGTAGGCAACTGCGAGGTCTAGGCCCAAAGTCCGGTAACGAATTTCGAATAAGTGTGCAATAATTTGAGTGAATGAAAATGAACCGAGCAGGACTTTGCCCCAGAACTCTACCACTGCATCCAGGTTGCTCCTGCTTATCCTCAACTTTAAAAGAATAATGACCAGGGGCAAATTCCTCATACAAAAATCTGATATTAGTTTTTGAAAAAATCTCGCACGCTTTAAGGGAGAGTAAGATGCCCCTTGATAAAATATGCATGTAATACCTTTCCATCAGCTCTGTATATACCCTTCCCATACCCTAGAAGTATTAACTCTTTTTCAACAAGCAACAATAAGCAAATGGACTTTTGGTCCAGATCCTCGCTGATAATTTTTCAAAAATAACAAACTAGTTAAAATCCTACCCCAAAATCCATTAATTTTCATGCTACCGGCAGGCAGAAGCTAGAAAAGCAACCTAAGCGAGCCATCGCCTTTATTCGGTTGATTTTTGTAGAAATGAATGTAATAAAAATACCCCCAGGGCTTGTTGCTGTAAAGGTTTTTCTTTCAAAGCAATGAGTCAATCATCAACAACACGCCCTAGTATTAGGGTATCTATTTCTGAACGGTCTTTGGATGGTACAAAACTTCAAAATAGCCAGAAATATCTGAAACATAGCTTGACGAACACATGGATTACTTTAGCTTTTCGTTCTCTTTCTGACGTATTACTCTGTTGAGTGTCAGACGAAAGGCTTAAGTAATCCATGTTTTCGTTTCGCCAAGTTTCAGATATTTTTGGCTATATTGATGCCTCTATTTCTGCAAAAAAGCATTAAATTAAGGCAATGGCTCTCTCAGATTGCTTTAATAGCTACCTCTTGCAAGGAGCCATACAGTTAAACAGATTTTGGGGTAGTCACTAGTCTGTGACATTTAGTTGAGTCTAAAGCAAAAGCGAGGATCTGGACCCAAACTCCAATGGCTTATTGAAAAAAAGGGCTTTGTGGACAGGGAGATTAGGTAGATGGAATATAAACACAAACAACTTACCACAGATGAGTGGGTTCTGTTCTGATGCTTCGCTCTGTCTGATGCGT
Organism: Pelagia noctiluca; assembly: GCA_963924455.1. Taxonomy (NCBI): domain Eukaryota; kingdom Metazoa; phylum Cnidaria; class Scyphozoa; order Semaeostomeae; family Pelagiidae; genus Pelagia; species Pelagia noctiluca. The sequence continues at coordinate 1,876,805 of OZ004315.1, read as the reverse complement.
TCGAAAATGCCTTATTACATCCTTCGAACTCGCAGGCATATGGCCGTTCTCCAGTGTGAGATCTGCGATGCGTTTTCAAGTTTTCCAGCCTGGAGTAGGCCTTTGTGCAGCCAGGAAACTAGAAGGGACAATTCATCGTTAAGTATAAGAGCAAATGATTCATTCTAAGATTGAAATCGAAGAAGTTGTTACTACATAATCTAATTGGAGTAAAAGGCCTGAGAAAATTTTATTGCTGTCATTTCTTAGTTTTCAGGTTTTTATTAAAACGGTATTTTTTGCTAGTAGAGCATTTAGAAGAAACATCAAATGCCTATAGTGGCGTAGAAGCCAATATAGTGGGATTATACCCTCAGTACTAATGATATCTATCCAAAGCACTGATTGTTTCCCTCCAATGTACTGAAGGTACCCTTCCACAGCACTGAACATCCTCCACAGTAATGCAAAGACCTTCCCCTACCCAAGAAACCATTTTTCTATTTTAAGCCTGATGAAGTTTTCCATCTAAAAATACCATTATGTATCAAGAGCACAGTTTAATATGAAATCAAACAACTCACATCACATGCGTGGGGTTTTTCACCAGTGTGCCTCCTGACGTGAACGACGAGCATGTACATTGCTTTGAATGGCTTCTCTTCCCTTGCACAGTCCTTCCAGTAGCAAGTGCAGTCTTTCTTGCTTTTCTGTATGTGGTCATTGTTGACGTGAGCCACAAGCCCTGTCTGGTCTTCAAACACCTCTTCGCAGTCCAACCAGTAACATCTGAAGTCAGTAGAAGCGTCGCCTTCTTCCTCCTCCGAAAATTGCTGGATTCTTGCAGTCGTCTGTGGAATAATCATGTTTCTGGTTAGAAGGTTTCATGGAGGGATAACTTGAATACTGTGGGGGTATTAATCACAAAAGCGTATCCCTCACAGTACTGTTTTCCCTTCATAGTAGAAAAGGTTTCCTTCACAGCACAGTAGTCCGGTAGCTGAAGGGGGGGTAGTACCACCAGACGAGGTAATTTACGAGAACAAGTGATTTTGGTCAATATCGGGGCGTAGAATTCGAATTTCGATGTTCTTTTTGTGGGGGAGGAGCCGTTTTGGAGATATGGGGGCAAATGACCCCAAATTTAATAGAAAGCATGTTATTGCTAAAACTGTCCTTAATGTTTGATTTTCTGGTTATAGGGTATTGATTATGGCCAGATTAAGCTTATCGAATGTTTTATTTAGGTTGCAGGCTATTGTATTGAATTCTGGGGTAACCGTGCCCCCAAAGTGGGGGCAACAAGGAAAGTTGACTCAAAAGTCATTGAAAGTATCTTGTCTGATGAATTTGAGGGTGTAGAATCTGAATTTCGATGTTATTTTGATGAGCGAGGAGCCGTTTTTGAGATACAGGGGTAAATGCCCCCAAAACAGTGGGTATACCATGGTGATGTGTTGTTCTCCGACTTTCCCATGTAACTTAGAAATATTGTTCTTTAAGTAAGAGATCGATTGTGATATCATCGAGTTCATCATCAACTTAGTTTGTGCTTCAGGTAATCACCTCCTTACCGAGGGGTGTTTCTGCCCCTCTACGGGGGCAGCAAGAAAGATCATCTAAAGTTACTCTAAGTACGTCATTTCACAAATACCGGGCTTTATTTCTGCAATTCATTGAATTGAACTATGATGGTATTAATTAATTACCAGAATTGTCATGTTAGCATATCATTTAGTCATCATTGCCATTGCTGTCCCTATCACTGCTCTCTTCATCTGAACTTAACAAATCGTTATTCGCGACTGTCTCTTCCATATCATCGCCATTGCTATCTATGAGGAGCTCGGCAATCTCCTCTGGATACGCCTCCTGTTTATTGTCATATCTGGGAGGCAACCATGATTTCGTGGATCATCCAACGCTAAAATAGGATTTGATGCATTTCTCCACAACTTTGCCACAAAATTTGCTTCCTTGCTATGTAATTCAAGACTAGTTGGCATGGTGGTAAGAGACATAGATCAATGACCTTTCTATTCCTTTTCCAATTTCTCTGTAAATTTTTCTTTCCTTGCTTCATTCTGCCTTCTTCCAAAAATCGTACACACAAAATGTTCCAATCAAGCCAGCTGGTCGGAAGTTACACATTGACCATTTTCTAAAGTAGCGAATAAGTCAAGAAATGCTGAATTCTCTTTGACGTGCTTCCAGTAAAGTTGCTTCCCTCTGCGAAGAATGCTCGAATTATTGTCATTGCCAGTAAAGGAGAACAGCCCAAGCAGTGCTTTGTTTTGTTTTCTTGACAGTTTGCAATCACTCACGTCTGAGATCTTGCGGTATTTTCCTGTCTCATTGCCGATCAGTATACGTGTGTCACAGGTATGATAATGATATCACCTGAGCTGGAACGGACCATGCTGACTGTACACTCACTGTTTTCTCTCGTAGCATGCTTGATAATGAAAGCTTTTTTGGAATCTGCTTCTTCCTGATCATTCTCTAGCTTTGGTTCATTGGTTGCTATTCCATTCTCGATCTTTATTCATGAGCTAGCCCTTGCCACGTAAAACGAGCGCCCACTAAGTTCACTGCTGCTTTCAAGCCAGACCTTTTCCATCAGCTCAACAATTCTTTCTTTATTTTCGTCGTTGCTCTATAATCTTTTAAAGTTGTTAGGGATACGAATATCTAGTGTTCGGATGACAAATTTATCTTCATTGCCACAAAGAACCTTCTCTGCACTTTTAATTGACATATTTTTGCAGAAATCGCATGTTATGTATAACTGAACTGAAAACTGAAAACTGTATATGTCGCTGTATTGTGATGGAATTTGTCCCATATCATAATTGCCTACTCTCTAAAAGTGTATGATGTTTTGATGATACCACGAATAACTAAACCCTGATCAAGAATATAACACGCCTTTTAACTCTATGTAGATTCTTATTCGATTCTTCCAACCACTAATAAAGTCAAGGCTACTTGAAACAGCATGCTTGGGGAACTAGCTCCAAAGAGTAACATAAAGCTGCATCGATATTTACTGCTGCGGTTCGTTATCGAGACTTCGCTGCCAAGAGAACTAAAATATCTCGCTGACCATGATTTCTTTAGGCTAGTACTAGCTCAGGTGATATTGATAAACCTATTCTTTTAGTTGCAGGAGAATTTGACACACGTATACTGATCGGCAATAGGACAGGATAATACTGCAAGATCTCAGACGTGACTGATTGCAAACTGTCAAGAAAACAAAACAAAGCACTGCTTGGGCTGTTCTCCTTTACTGCCAATGACTATAATTCGAGCATTCTTCGCAGAGGGAAGCAACTTTACTGGAAGCACGTCAAAGAGAATTCAGCATTTCTTGACTTATTCGCTACTTTAGAAAATGGTCAATGTGTAACTTCCGACCAGCTGGCTTGATTGGACCATTTTGTGTGTACGATTTTTGGAAGAAGGCAGAATGAAGCAAGGAAAGAAAAATTTACAGAGAAATTGGAAAAGGAATAGAAAGGTCATTGATCTATGTCTCTTACCACCATGCCAACTAGTCTGGAATTACATAGCAAGCAAGCAAATTTTGTGGCAAAGTTGTGGCAAAATGCATCAAATCCTATTTTAGCGTTGGATGATCCATGCAATCATGGTTGCCTCCCAGATATGACAATAAACAGGAGGCGTATCCAGAGGAGATTGCCGAGCTCCTCATAGATAGCAATGGCAATGATATGGAAGAGACAGTCGCGAATAACGATTTGTTAAGTTCAGATGAAGAGAGCAGTGATAGGGACAGCAATGGCAATGATGACTAAATGATATGCTAACACGACAATTCTGGTAATTAATTAATACCATCATAGTTCAATTCAATGAATTGCAGAAATAAAGCCCGGTATTCGTGAAATGACGTACTTAGAGTACCTTTAGATGATCTTTCTTGCTGCCCCCATAGAGGGGCAGAAACACCCCCAGGTAAGGAGGTGATTACCTGAAGCACAAACTAAGTTGATGATGAACTCGATGATATCACAATCGATCTCTTACTTAAAGAACAATATTTCTAAGTTACATGGGAAAGTCGGAGAACAACACATCACCATGGTATACACACTGTTTTGGGGGCATTTACCCCTGTATCTCAAAAACGGCTCCTCGCTCATCAAAATAACATCAAAATTCAGATGCTACACCCTCAAATTCATCAGACAAGATACTTTCAATGACTTTTGAGTCAACTTTCCTTGTTGCCCCCACTTTGGGGGCACGGTTACCCCAGAATTCAATACAATACCCTGCAACCTAAATAAAACATTCGATAAGCTTAATCTGGCCATAATCAATACCCTATAACCAGAAAATCAAACATTAAGGAGGTAAAATGACAGTTTTAGCAATAACATGCTTTCTATTAAATTTGGGGTCATTTGCCCCCATATCTCCAAAACGGCCCCTCCCCCACAAAAAGAACATCGAAATTCGAATTCTACGCCCCGATATTGACCAAAATCACTTGGTCTCATAAATTACCTCGTCTGGTGGTACTACCCCCCCTTCAGCTACCGCACTACAGATGGTATCACCCCACAGTACAGAACATCGCAACGTGTTGATGGTATCTCACCACAGTACTGATGACATTCACCACATTACTGAACATTGTCTACAGTGCTTGATGATATCCCAAACAGTACTGATCATCCCCCCACAGCAGTGATGATATCCCCAAACTTACTGAACATCCTCCATGGTACTACATTGACGTTATTCCCATCGTTGTCAAGGGTAAAGGGGTTGAATACCGACCCAGCTCATAATCATCATAGGAAACGTAAATATGCCATGTTTTGAAAATACAGTCTTGTACAGGAATGTTTCGATTCAAGCCCACAAAATATGTATCAAACTGCGCAGGAGTGAAGGTGAGCTGCGGGGTAGCGCATTGGAAGACGTAAAACAATATTTTGAAACCTTCCATCGAAATGGTCTTGAGCAAGACCATAAGACAGGAATCATCAAAGATTCTACTAAAAGACCAACGATTCAAGGGGGGTTAATGTATTTGACACGAGGAATTAACGAAAATCCAAACAACAAGCATTTGCTATTCATGAAAATCTGTGAAATAAAAATGAGCAGCATCAGGTCTTTGACGAATATTTGAATAAGCTTCCGACATTATGAATAATTCAAAAACTGATCCCCATGAACAATGAGGATTAACCGTGATAACTTAAAATATAAACCTCATTTCTAGGTTCATGACCAGGCCCTAAAACGACCAGCAAAGAAAAAATGCCAGCAATATGCAGGACCCTTAATGTTTACAGGACTACCGAGAGTGAGCAGATAGAGAGAGGGCAGAATGCCTCACAGCCACAGTCAATAAAGGCCCTTGAGAAATTTATATTATATCAAACACTGAGAAGAAAGAGACTCAAAAGACAAAACTCTCAATCTCGACAAGCCGGTTTCGTGAAACCCACTCATCAGGAGATGCATGTATTGATCACTCATGAGCACTTTTACGGGAAAACGATACACAGACTTTGTAACAGGTCAATCATGTTTCCAAGGCTCAGAAGGCCTTATTCCTGCTTTTATCTGTTTTGCCCCTTGGACCTCAAGTAAGTTTCTCCAAGCGGGTTTGGATGTCAAAGGATGCCTTCACCTCTATATTTATACGAGCAATGCTTTGCGCTTGATTTCCTTTCAAGTCCCGACCTCGTTTTCATGTCAACTTTCAGAATTAAAGTCTCAATCTCGTTTTCTGGGGCGTAAACAGTAATATAGAGCATTACGACACATAAGGTTGCAATTCTTCTCTACCACCATTTCAACCTTCTCTTCACTGGAATATAAAAACGTTCTTACACTCCATTTTGATAAGTTCGAGGGTTCGAGACCCGGTGTGTCAATTGCAGTACCATCCTCTGGTAGAATTAATTCCTTTTTTATTAAGATTACTTTCGTTAAGAAAAAAGAGATCGATAGATAATATCCAGAAAAATATTCTTTCAATGCAAATATTTTGACCCTAGCACCTGCAACTGAGATAAGCATTTGAACCATTCCGAAACAAACAGATGTGATGGTGTTGTATCGATACGACAGAGCTCAGAATTCGCTGATTGCATCTTAATCTTATTACGAATACTTGCTACATCAAAAGCAAAAGAGTTTTTGAGAACGGAATTCGTTCCACTCGCAACCTCAGGAGAAGACATGTGAACGATTTCATGTTTTGCTTTTCTGTATCTGATGGCAAACGATCCCACAATCAAATCTAATTTTTCGCTCAGTGATTTCGAGAACATTTTTTAAGATCTTATCATTCATCAACTAAAGGATGCATCCTGGCGTTCAAAACGGCTTATCTCACCGAATACATCAGATAACATTTTAAGCTTTTCGTGGGAGGCCCGTCTGAAATTTTCTTACGCACGTTTCTTTTTATAGGAACAACCTTTATAAGAAATGCCAGGCTGATATTCGCTGCCTACAAAGCTATTGGATATAAAGACAAGAAAAGTTCAATAGTTTGTTTGCCATTTTCACACTGAGGGTCTGTGGAATAATACCGTGGAGGGACAATCAGTACTGGGGAGGTTTACAGTGGGTTCCAATCCATGAATGGTCGGAGTCATGAACTGGAAGCGGTCAGCCAATGATGGGTTGTAGCTTATCGAGGTCTTTAAAATGTGTACCCCGGATATTCGTTCTTGAACATTAATTCTGGGGGCACAAGCTGCAGGTCCACATCAGCTTCCAGCTGCTCTAAACCTGACCTGCGTTAACCAATTAATTTGCTTGCAATGTGGGTATTTCCTCCGCAGCACTAATGATATCCTCCACGATAGTAAACTATTTTTGGGTACTTCATGTTCCTTACTGTTGAGTGCAAGTAGCCAGCCAGTCTAACTCTGAGTCTGGTAATTAGCGTCGTGCTTTTTCGAGAATTTCAACACCGAACGATTTCTGTGCAGGCATGAGTTTCATCTGGCCGCACTCGTGTGCATTTTAAATCAACAGGTCTTTGGCCGTAATGAAATTCATGCCGGTGTGTACAAAATTTCCTCGGTGTATACAAAATTTCCTCCAGGCGAAACCGTCCTGCGTCTACAGTCTCACCGTGCCATAAGAACCAGTAAATTTTGTTTCAAGCAAGCTGTTCTTAAATATTCCTCTATTTTCAGAAATGAACTGAAATCAACTCGAATTGTTCAAACTTCTCGATAATTTCTATGATGCTTTGGAAACTTGTGAACTTCAATTTCAGGGCAACCTACTGCACGGTTGGTATTTTTGAGGGAAAGACCTACTTAGTCCAACGATCTAACTATCTGCCTTTTGTTAGGTTTCTCCTTTTATTCTTACAGCAGATATTGTGGTAGTAACTTCAAAGATAACTTGCAAACGTAAAAAACAATAATAAATCTGGGAATTTAACAACTATGTTAAATTTCCCCTGGAGAGCTGTTACTGTAGCGCACTTTGTGTTTGGTACCCTTACTTGGGGAGGTACAGTACATACTCGATTATCCGAACAGGTTGAACTCAATTTTTTGTTGGGCCGTTCGGATACGCAAAAAATTCGGATAATCGAGGAAGAACATTTTACCTACTAAACTTGCTATAAAGGTTATTATCATCGTCCTGAACAGTCACAGGATGCTCAAACTGAATGCAAATTGAAAAGCTTGGCAAACGGAAAGACCAAGAACAAAACTTAGGCAACAGTTTTTGGTAAATTTCAACAACGATCTGTAATAATAACAACGATAACACGATTTGTAATTTTTTAATGGAAACTTTTGGCGTTCGGATAATCGAGGCTCGGATAATCGAGGATGTACTGTACTGCAATACTTTAACCTAACCAGGATGTGCTAATGTTTGGAGAACATTATTGGAGAGGGGTTTTTTCTAGATAAACCACGTGACAGGTTATCAAACTTGATCCTGGGTACCCTAAAATAATGGACTTGATATGAAATCAAATTCCTGGTTATATGGTTTTCTACTGTCAAAATGTACTTGGTTCAAATGAGCTTACAACCCCTTAGCAAATTTCCCAAAGCAGAATAGGCATAGAGGCAAAATTGACATGAAACCTAGAGACTTGGAAAATTAATGAGGCTCTAGCGCTCTTCCTTATTAGGCTGGACCACATCCTAGCACAGCACTCTTTTATTTAAAACGCCCACAGACAGCTTTATGTCTGTGCTAGGGGGGCTCCCTTCTAAATAGAGCCAGAAAAAATGGGGGGGGGGGCTAGCACAAATTTCTAAGAATAAATTTCATATGAATAATGAGGTTTAAAATTGGTAAAATATACGAATATTTTAGGCCAAAGATTATTAAAAAAATTTAGCCTGTTTTTTTACTTCTGAATTAATGTACTTTTTAGAGAGAATTATTTTAGATACACTCACCCAAATTTTGATGCAAGTGAGGATGAGCTCTATTTTACAGGAAATAAGGATGTGTTTTTAGTCATTCATGTACAAATGACAATTTATTGATATATCTGTATTTGCTGTCAGAAGAATAATATAAGAATATTCTGAGGCTCAAAATAGCAAAAAACCTAGAATATTGAGACTCAGAAAAATATCAAGTATTATAATAAGGAGTTTAGTTTCTTATAAAAAAGTTGCTCCTTAAGGAGTTTCTTGAATTGACAGCCAGTTATCTAAGTTTATCATGGCTAGATTCTAATGAAAAAATGTGTGTATGGATAGTACCTACACATGTTTTTTATAAGAAAACTTTGCCCTAATTTCAGCCTAACTGTTTCATATTTTGAGGTGACTTTTCAAAGATTTATCACCCCTACCCTTTAAAATTATTTTCCTAGCGAGGACTTTACACTAGTGAATGTTTGTACTGTTATTAACAAATAGTTTAGGAGATAGCAAAACATCTTGACCGAAATTTCAGCCTGTTGTTTCTTAAAAAAGTTGTTCTGATCAAAAATTTTGTACTTCAGTTGGGATACCAAACATAAGGGCTGTGAAAAAATCTACTAAAATGGGTTTGAAATTCAAATTTCAATTATGGGGAAAGCTGTGTAAATAAGTTAATGATTTTAATTTTGCTTTTTAGTAGTCTAAACAAACAAGTCCCCTAATCTTTGGCAAGGAAGAAGTTTGAACTCACCTCAGAACAAGTATCAGACTCTTCAGGTCTGCTGGAAGAGCAGGGGGATGCCTCCTCCTCCTTGATGTCGTAAACACCAGCATGTCTGTTCTTGTTCCCATGACTCGACACGGAGGACGAAACTTGATCAGGGCAGCCATGGCGTCCAGATGACGGAGCAGACGGCGTTCTGGGCAGGGAAGGGGTGGAAAATGGATTCCGCTGTCGACTGAAGTACCCAGGAACGGGGGTACAAAAGGGCGAGGGGCTGACGCTTGCTGCACTAAGGTGACCGTAAGATCCAGAAGCACGCGAGGCTCGTGACGCCGCTGACGACCCCCGTGACCCAGTGATAAAAGCTACTAAGGAATTCGGAGATGTCCTAATTATTTCATTGAGGTCAATAAAATCGGCTGAAAGGGGGGATATTGAAAGACCCCGTTTCTGCCCGCGTCTTACGGCCGAGTGCCTCGGACTCGAGAAACTACTACTGTTCCTACTTCCAAAATCTAACACTGTAGACCGGACGGAATAAGGGGTAGACGGGGGTCTGCTGGTATCTGTGTACATACCCCTTCTCAGAAATTCGGCCGGAACCATCTGAGGGATTGGTCTAATCGGTTCAGCTTTGTTATTTTTCCTCCGGTCAAAGTCTGAATCGGTGTAGATCGATCCGGAAGAACTGGTTTCAGCTTCAGTCTTGATGCATGTTGGGGGACGAGAATTCATCTCACTGCAGGACTTGGGCGTTGGCAGGTTCCTAATCCACGGAATAACCGATCCATCCGCGGGCAAGTCAGGTACACTACGACGATCCAGACGAGAATCAGAGACTCTACCCCGATCACGACGGGGGTCTGGATGAACCCCTCGTGATATTCCACGGTTGCTAATTAGAGGAGTTTGTGACGGCCTCGGTAAATCAAAGCGCCCACTGTCATAATTTGCCAAAGCCTCCGGATTGAACGACTTGGCATATTCGTGTCTCTGAAAATCATGGTGACCGCGAAAGTTGTCATTATCGTCCCTGTCGTTGTCTTTCCTAAATAAATCATGCGGCCCTCTCGAGGAGCTGTCTGCTGCTTCTATTTTCATCGTATACTGTGACATGTTCCAGATAGCACGACACGAGTGTTCCAAATCCCATTTGATGATGACGTCCCGTACGAAAGTCCGAGGTAGATGGCAGATGTTTCGACTTGTTGACAAAAATAGGTGCCCAGAACAGAGGAATCAAGCCTGTAAAAGACAGCAGAGCTATTAGATTTCAAAAAACTTATTCAACTATGATAAAAAATAAAGTATAATACAACTAAAAGATTAAAAAAATAAGCTTCGATATTACACGGCGAAACCCCAGATAAACCAAATGCTATAACATGATATTTGCTGATTTCGTGGGATTAAGCCGGCGAAAAGACAATCAAATTTCTACGCTTTCCAGTGAGTTCATGCCAATAACATCCTGATATCTAAACGAAATCTGGACAAATATGGCCTATAACAACGGGCTGGCAGATATGTAAACAGTTTAATAGGCAATACTATCACTAAATCAGTGATGGAATTTTCCTGTAATAAGTAAACAGTGACACACTCGCCGCAAAAGAAAGTTCAAAATCAAAAGTAAATGTTATACTCCAGCGAAAGGACACGGTAAACATTCCCTTTATTTGATGGATATTAAATGAATTGGCAGGCAGAATCTATCAAGTTTCAGACCCACAAACGATCGGGCAAAGATCTATCGATTCGTGAATTATTTTGAACTTTGCGGAGTATAAGAAAGCGCGCCTACAGTTGAAACCGTAAAATCATGTCTCACCTCTTGACTGTATTTTCCTTTTGTTTCAAACTTTGAATTGAGATTAGTGTATCGACTTCTCGAGTTCGTGCAATGCTGAATTACTGTTATCAAAAAGCGCTTTATAGAACTTCAACATTGTGCGTTGTGTCTGAATCATAATCGAAGAAATTCGGACGGTATATTTTCTTCGCCATTCGTTTCGCTGTGAACTCCAACTGTGCTTTTGTCCGCGTTAGACTTGTAGAGCTCGGCGTTTCTGATCGACTGAGAGTATTGCACATTTTGTCTATGGACCGCTCTGCGGCCAGGGGACCTTGGATCCGTGGGCTGTTATCCTATACTGCAGCTCAATTTTCACATAGAGTGGAAGATTATCATTGGGCAGTGTGAATCTACCGACTGTGAACAATGGACCTCAAACAAGGGACCCTGATATTAGGACCCTAAAATTTGGACCGTCATCATCATACCATATTATTTCGATTAAAAGCCCTCTTCTTTTAAACGTACCTTGAAAAGAGCTTCCTTTTCTATATCGTTATTTAATCAAGGCCCCTTAATCAATTAAAGTGACCCCTCATTTTAAACACTCTTTTTTAAACGCCACAAACGCCTCCTCCAATACAGCACCCTAATTCATATCTTTTTCCAATAATCTTGGCTGATAAACTTTCTATTTTATCAAACACCACCTTTACTAAGCGCCCCTCTCTAGAAGCCTGTGTATTCAAAATAAATAGAACCGACTAGATGCTGTTTTTGCTTTTTTTGTAAGATACACTCTTTTTTATAAGAACCATTTCATAAGAACACGAGCCTCAGATTTTGCCAAAACTTAAGAACAAGCTAAGAACTAACCGAGGCTGACTATTTTAAGGTCAATCTAAGAATTATACGAAATAGCCACGAGACTGACAAATAATTACAAAACAGGTATGTTGACAGCAAACGGATATATCAGATGGTCAGGAGAGTCAAAATTTGCAGCAATTAACACAACTGATAGTGAAAAAAGACTTCCAAATCATTTTAAAGTAAGAACAATTTAAGAACATCTCATGCTGAAAATAGTGAAATATTTAAGAACAGCCAGCTTCAAACCAATTTTACTGGTTCTTATAAAAAAAGAGTTTGATACGAACATTTACGATATACACCCTCGATATACAACTCATATGTTAAGGTATTTCAACCATCATCACCATCTTCATCAACATAAACCTCAGCTTACAGAAGGGATGTGATGTCTAAAAAAGCTAAACTAAACCAAAATTTTTAGAAGGAAAATCGGAAAGGATTGGGAAACCTGGTAGTGTGCGTCTCTTTTCAAATTTAATGTTTAAAGGTCCTTAAAAGAAAATATATAATGAATACCAATATCATCCTCCTTTGTTACGATTAAAATTGTACATATTATGATTTGCTACAGCAATATGGTGGTGAATATTCCAAACTTTTTCTTAGATAACAACCATGTTTGGATAACTTATCCGATAAGATATGCAACCGAAAGAAGCATCTAAGTTCATTTCTTCGACCACGACCTTCATGGCTGAACAATAGTAAAATGAAACGCAATTCCATCATGAAAAACTTGAACTGAAGGACCCCAACTATCTCTCTCTGTAAACTTGTGTATCCACATCTCATGTAAACGACATTTAACGATATCACTGAGTCAACTGACACTGTAGTAGGCAGCCGTATTTCTATTGTTTTCCTTCAAGTTATTTGTTAAGAATAACCTTGCTGACATTTAGATCAGAATCCTTTGCTATCTTCAAAAGTATTTGAGATAAACACAAGACAAGTAAAACAGCGTAAAGCTTTGGCCTAGAAAAGCATTTCAAACACATTGTTAAGAATAATGGAAGGGGGGTGATGAATTAGTGAAAATCACCTCAAGCAACAGAAGCAGGCAGACTATGTTGTGTTGCTTTGAAGAAGGTCTCTGTTAGCAACGTTACTTAAATACTTTTTTTCTGCAGAACCTATTAGCAAAATATGACAACCAAAAGAAATTATGTAGCTACAAACGATTTAGGCCATTGAAATTTGGGTAGCTATATGTTGCTAAGAGGCACATTACCATCATGCATTGCGTGAAACGAGGTCCACCATCTTTTGCATAATATTCTATTGTGTTAAAAAAATTGACCAGGAAAGGTGAATATAGTTGACCAAGTATAATTAACGATCATTTCATTGAGCAGGGAGACGTCCCCCCTTTTTGATGACGTGGGGTGATGTGCGGGTAAGGGTAGAATTGTAAAGATTATTATGATTAGGGGGAAAGGTAGCAAAAGAAACGGGGTAAAACAGGTGTATAAAATGGATTCTGTAAAATGCTTGAATTTTTTGGGACACACAGTACTTATGCATACCCTACATACCCTACTTCCATACATACCCTACATACAGTCCATTGCCAACATACAGACATACATACATACACTACATACAGTCCTTAGCAACCATACATACCCTACATACAAACCCTACATACATACACTACATACAGTCCCTAGCAACGGTACATACCCTACATACAAACCCTACATGCATACCCAAATTACCTAAATACATACCCTATATACATACCCTACATACATACCCTACATGCATACCCTACATACCCTACATAACATACCCTACATACATACCCTACATACATACCCTACATACATACCCTACATACATACCCTACATACACTACATACATACCCTACATACACTACATACATTACCTACATACACACCTTACAAACATACCCTACATACATACCCTACATACATACCCTACATACATACCCTACATACACTACATACATTACCTACATACACTACATACCCTACATACATTCACCACATACACTACATACCCCACGTACACACCGTACATAGATACCCTACATACATACCCAAAATACATACCCTACATACATACATATCCTACATACATCAGTGATTCTGTAACATATTTCAAATTTTTGGGACACCCAGTACATATTTTCAGACTTCACTTCAGTTTTATGGGACACCTGGTATACATTTGCACAATCCACTTTGGTTTTTTTGGGACACCCCATCCATTTCTACAGTGCCAAAAAATTTGGGTCACACGGTATATATTTACAGCGTCATATTATTTTTGGAGCACACGGTATATATTTACAGTGTCAAATTCAATCAACAGTACCCTGTACAAATTATGGACAACCTGTGTGCATTTTCAGCTTGGAATTTCCAACAGAAAACCCACAGGGGTGACATTGCACCCCTCCAGCTCTTGCGCATGCGCAGTAGATTTTTCAATCTCAAAATGAATCCCTTTTTGAATCTGATGCTGTTGACGCAAAAATCGTAGAGATCAGACGTCTGAGTCAAAAGTTATGCCACAAAAACCGTTTGAGCCACTATTTTGGACCACTTTGGCACACATTAACCTGCCCAAGAACGTTGTCAAGAGCATATGATAGTTGATTTCAGTCCAAAAGTCGTTATGTCAAGCAGATTCCCATCGCAACTGGATTTCCAGGTAAGTGCCTAGGCCCATTGATTTTGAGACCAAGCCATGTGCCAATTTTGGTCCATATTTCTGGCACAAAAGGTCAAATACGTCAATGAGTGGCCCAAGGGGTTTCCTAATGTGCCAAAGATATTCGTCAAGTTCATTTACCCCACTTTAATAGTCTCGAACTCCTCGACGCAGGCAGTTGAAAAAAGTGTTCATAAATGACGTCATAGTGACGTCATCATGCGCATGCGCGTTCCGAAACCTACACCATCTTTGTCAGCGGGTCAAGTTAACCCCCTGTACCAATTTTCATGAAAATCCCATGTAAGGAAAAAAAGTTGGATTTCCAACTTCTGACGTCATTATGACGTCATCCGCGCATGCGCGAACCGCCAAACTACCATAGACATGTGGGCCGTCCCCATCCCTACCCCCATTCCGAAATCCGAGCCCCTAACACAAAGCGTTGAAGCCACGGAGTGATTTGAATATTTAGGCCCGTTTCAAAAAACGTAATTACGTCACCAGTGACGTCATCGATCACGTGATCACTTGCAAACCCCCAACAAACATAGCGCCTCCCAGATCCCCACCAACCAAAAAAAGTCCCAGCCGGATATCTCAATCCCCCTCGATAAAAACCAAAAAAAACCGTTTTACAGTGCGAAACAATAGGAATATCGTCGCCATGGCAACGGTAGCGCCCCAGCAACCCCGAAACCCCCGCCATCATTTGGGTCCCCCAGACAAACCCGGTGGTACCAGCGACCGCAACTAAATCAGCCGCTCCGCGGCCGCGCCACGCCCGTTCGAAATTTCCGGGTTTTTCCCCCCAAATCATAATAATCTTTACTTATAAAATTTTCCGGGGGCTCCGCCCCCCAAGGCCCATTTCCAGGCGCCTTCGGCGCCACAAACCGGTCATGCATACCCCTGGATCCGCGCCTGGTTGATTAGTGAGTTATAAGGCTTTGTTGCGCTGATTAGTATGGAGAATAATCTGTGTGGAAGGTAGATAATCTTACACCAGCAAATGAGATGGTGTCACAACACATTTCCAGTTATTGAAACATAAGTTTTCCGGATTTGTAAGCACTCTTCTACCTCGTGGTGATAAAGCTAGCTTAACTTATTTCCTTACTAATGACTGACTTGCTAATCAAGCACTTGCTTCTATATGATATGTGAATATCAGTTTTATATATCATTCAACAGCGGATCCATGTTTTAGTAGGATGGCTGTGGTCATTAAAGCTCTTACCAGGCCAGTTTCTTACTGTTGTCATTAAAACGAAATGTCCAACCAAAGTTTCCTAAGTTTTGAAAATCTGGCCCTAAGGTTTCTTTTAAAAGATTTCTTACAGAGAAGAATATGGAGTATATATACAAATGCTCTTTTAAAACTCCACATACAGTATATACCTATATACATAATAAAACTTAATTGAAAGCTTCGATTGGAGAAGGCTGACTTTCTCAATGATCATCAAAAATACGAAATAAGAGCAGGTGAACTTTTTCTCAAGTTATGCAACCTGGCACTTCGTTGATCATGTCATGATCAAGAACTGTTCATGAACTAATCCGAATAAATCATAAGATTTGTAGGAACATGAATGAGTCCGGATCGCCATGCACAAAATATTGTTTAATTTAGTAAGTGACAAGGCAAATTTTGCGAAAGATTTCGCAGTCTCACCTCCCCACCCCCACTAGAATTCCCGAGAATTTCTACAGGGACATGCGGAGTCACTGGGGGCACGAGCACTATTAGATTTGGCGAATACAATGAAGTACCCTTCTTCTTTTAAGGATATGCCCCTTGAAGTACTGTGCTCCCCTTAAAAGTTTAAAACACTTCCTACCTCTCTGTCTACACACTTTCTGGTTATTAACAATGATCTCTAATTAAGACTGGAGAGAGCTTCTTATCGTGCAATAGTGAAGCTGCGTTGGCGGCCATCTTGGCCGTTCCACCCGTTCTCAAAAGCTGTGGGATGCCCTGATTTTCAGATTTCACAAAGTGTGCAGCTTCAAATTTGTTTAGATCATATTTCAACCACCATTAAACATGAAATATACTTGAAATAACCTATATTATTGTCTTTGTAAAAATATCTTGATTAAGGCTTAGAATATTTAAAAGGATTCTACCCTTACGAGTATGAAGAACATTGTACACTTTCCTTTCAAATGTCATTCTTTATCTACATGTTCCTTATCATTATGTTATTTGAATTCTGACCAGTCAAAGATTTTGTGCTTTATGGAGCCCATAGCAGTGCATGGACTAGATGTCTGCGTGTTTCCTGCTATGTCTCAAACATTAGCTGTGGAATGGCCAATATGGCGAATTTCAAAGTTTAGCAGGCAACATGTTTGTGTAGCTGACAACGATAGGAAGCTCTATCCAGTCTCCTTTTGGAGATCAGGGGTTATTAATCGGTGGCATCCTTCAAAAAGGTCCGGGGAATAGGGCGTGGTCAAGACTTTTAGGACCTCGACCGGGCCCTTAGCCCTAACGAAAATCTTTTTTATCGGATTTGGTCAATAATCAAGGATCATCTTTGACAAAAGTTGGGGGTAAATTCACCTCCTTCCCTCCCGGCCGGCTGCCGCAACTGTTATTTCTTCCTTGCATAACACGTTGTCCTAGGTTTGTATTAGGGTCCATGATCCCCCATCCATAGGGTCTATCAGTCTGCAAAATCGGCGAGACCGGCAGATTATCATTGTCTATTGTTGTGTATCGGTCATGTGAAAACCAATACTGCTCATTTCCGTCGACATGTGGCGTTACTAATCCCCCAGCCTAGATTTTCCCTCTCACTTTTTGTTGCTATTGTTGTTGTTACATTGGAACAATGTAAATAAATAACAACCGCATCAGGAATTTTGATGAAAAACTGATGTAAATAATGCAGCGAAATATTCCTTATCAACTGCAATCAAAAATGGGGGCAAATGTTTTTTAAGCAACTGTCAGTTATAGGCGAAGCACCACTCAGTGGTAAGCTGCATCAGATGGAAGAAAGTGGCCTAAACTTCATTTTTCAATTCACGTACTTTCATAAGTAAGTACTATATGAGCAAGTCATCACTCGGCAAGAAAATATGTTACAGTTTCAAATCCCAGAGCGAAGTATTTTAAGCGATTTAAAAAACTTATTTCTGAATACTTAATGGTAAATGTGGTCCTATCCAACAAAAAATTATTTACTTGATGAAAGAAAATAATATACACGCTCTTTATTTTACTTTATAAGGAACCTACCCCAAGACCTAGTACTAAAAGTTCCTAAACTATTTTATCGTTCTCCATTGTTACAGGAAACAATGGAATAAAAGAATCCATAGTATTTACAAGAAATCCTAGTTCTAAGGTTCCCTATAAACTGGTTCTTCATGAAAAAAAGCGTGTAGAACAAAATCTTACTATTAACAAATTCATAGAAAAGTGCTTAAAATCGACATACCAAGCAATAAAAATAGGTGAACTTGTCTGCTAACTGTCTCTTTTAAGCCTGCAGTGGTTATTTTATGTAGTTGCATTGTTATAGTTATATTCTGAAATGTTTAGTTGTTTTTTCTTATAGTAGCTGTTAAAAATACAATTCCATTGGAATTAGGCAATTATGAGATTATAAAAATTCAAATTCAACAACATTTTATTTATTGCCGAAATATATCATGATGCCATTATTTACCTTGAATTCTACTTAACTTTCCATTCATATCAATGCTTTAGAACCTTCAGAAACATCGCAATCACTTTTTGTTAGAAAGAACCTTTTAGGCACGTCCGTAAGGGCAGATTTTCAAGCTTAATGAAACTCTAGAAATAATAATGATGATATACATATATACATATTCAATGTCAGTCGCTATGTAGTGCTGAGACTGCAAGCTTTTTATAAGGAACCTAAGTCATGGCCTAGTTCCTTATTTTGAGACCTCTTTTGACCACTTTTAAGTTCTAAAAACTCCCTTAAAAGTTACTTAATTCTAAATGTTTGTTTACACTCTTTTTTTATAAGAACCAGTAAATTTGATTCATTCAATCAACAACAACCACCTTTTTCCAATGTATTATGAAAACACAAACAAATATGTACGCAACTTTTAAGGCTAAATTTTTGAATAAGTTAAGCAACTTCGGGGGCTAGAAACGCAGTCTAGTTGCTTTTTCAATGCCGAGAAGTCTTTGAGGTAGAGTGGAAAAGGCTAGGCCCAATGAATCATATAAACATCATCCTAACAGACAAGTAGAGCAATGAACTCGGTAATATCATAAGTCATAATTGATAATACCCTGAAAAGGCTCTTTGAACCGAATGCTGCTTATGGTTTTGAGATGCTTTCAAAATTATCAGCGACATTGAATAGGAGAATAATGTTGACAATCGTATTAGTTTGTTTTAGTTTCTTTTGTATCCAGTTTTCTACATCACGCAATGATGCGACTGATTCGAGTGTAGGGTTGAGTAAAGCTGAAAGGAGGCTTGTTATAAATGGACACTGTTCCTAGTGTTTCTCTATTTAGATGCAGAACAAAGAGCAAGTAAACTTTGCTGCGTATTTCAATGGAGATAAACTCCACATAAAATTAGCTCTAATTTGTTTCGTACTGTTAAATATCGAGTCGAGTTGGTTTAAGACTCGTCATTCACTTCGTTGTGCTGTTCCCATTTCGTAATCACATCAAGCCATCGACTCCTGTGGGCCAGGGCCGCCGGGTATTCGAAGGGCAGTGGTTACACTAGAGGGGATGGGGTACAGCTCCCTTCCCGTAGAAGAAGGTTAGCCCCCGTCAGTAGATAAATGATACTTGACTCTCCTTGTCCGGGGAAAACTTTTGAACCATTAAATAGGGTAAGTAGCAACTCTGGTGAACGTCTTTGCCGACTGAAGAGGATGTACAGTATTGTGGGAGAATACAATATGTAAAGGGTGTACAGTACAGTCGACGGTGTTCAGTAAAGTGTATGGTGTTCCAGTACTGTGGAGGGTGTTCAGTACTGTGGAGGGTGTTCAGTACTGTGGAGGGTGTTCTGTACAGTGGATGGTGTTCAGTACAGTGGATGGTATTCAGTACAGTGGGGGTGTTTAGTACTGTGGTAGGATACAATCGGTCCATTAGAGGGTGTTCAGTACTATGGAGGGTGTTCTGTACAGTGGATGGTGTTCAGTACAGTGGATGGTATTCAGTACAGTGGAGGGTGTTTAGTACTGTGGTAGGATACAATCGGTCCATTAGAGGGTGGTCAGTACTGTGGAGGATGTTCGGTACGTGGGGGATATCATCAGCACTTTGGGGGATAAAATCAGAACATTTGGAGCATTTTCAATACTGCGGGGAACACCAGCAGTCCATAAGACGGCGCTCAGTACAACGGAGGGTGTTCAGTACAGTGGGGGGAATATCATCAGCACTTTGGGGGATACGATCAGTACTGTTGGGGATATTCAGTAATGTGGAGGTAATACCTACAGAAGCTTGTTTCTCCCTTCTATCCCTGCGTTCCTCGACCACAATGTCCATGCCTCTCAAACCCAAACGAGAACTAATTAACAAGTCGACTAGACTAGAGCATCTCGGTTGCACACGCCATTTAAGAACCATGCAATATTAAAGCAATACATTATTCATTAGTTCAGCATTGGATTGACGACGCAGTGGGATCAGACCGGGGATCAAATCAACGTTTATCCCACTTTGCGTATAAATAATCATTTTAGAGCACAGTCAACCCTGTTTCTTTCTACTCTTTAAACATCTTACAACTCTATCACCAAGCTCATCACCTGGTCAGAGTGGATTTCCACTCAGTAGCGCTATTCTCTAATATGGTTAGTGAATCATATCAATGGGCAAAAGAAGGTGATCACGAAATTCCGTAAAATTCATGTTCCAGTTTTTATGTCAAACTTTTAAATCCAGTTAATTATTACCCAGTCATTTTAAGGACGAATAATTACTCAATATTATTGCGTTAGAAGAAAAAAGGTAATTAAATAAGAAGCATATATAATTGATTCTTCGTTCTTAAAACGACTTCGTAAAGATCTTCTAGAATTTCAAGGTTAGGCACAAATAAAGGAACACACTTTTTACAGAATTTCATGTCTAGCTCCTTCTACCTGTCGATATGATTCATCTATCCTCTGAGACTGTTAGAACATGGAAGCTCAAAAATTCGAAAGACCAGAAAAATATTGCCGGGTACTAATGGGTTCCTGGGGGTTTATACCCCTACCCCATTTCTTAAAATACTGGCATTGCTCACAGGGGCTTAGTCGTGTGAATACGGTAACTCTAACACACAAAAACGAAAGAGCCAATCAGGAGCTGCTCTCTACTGCCTTTTTAAGAAGTAACGATAATGAATGGGTGTCTAGGAAGATTTGAAATTGAAATTGAAATGCGTCGTGTTCTTGGCACTCCCATACTTATCATTTTACTATGTCTCGATGGTTTTACATAAGCATGAAAATTGTGCAATCTCTAAAATTCAAAACAAACTATTAATATTGCATAAGTATAAAATTATCAAAACTACTAAGATTGCTGGAGTTTATAATAAAAAGAAAAAAGACTTGGTGATAGATGAGAACAAAATTCTTGAATAAATTTGTAATGAAGAGAGCCAGATAGTTACGTGAAGAAATTCAACTGAGAGAGTTTACACGTAAGACGATTCCAAGGCAACCCTGACTCATGATCGAGAAATTGGGACATGACTTGATATGATTTTGCCTCCTTTTGTCTACACCGTAGCGGAGCAAAAAGGTGTGGATCATAGTAATGCGGCAAAAGTGATCCCAAAAAAACTAAATCGCTTTCAGAGCAGGATTAAAATGGATGCAGACAGCGAAGCAAAAGTGTGTCAGATCACTTCGTGTTCGCATTGACGGGAGGCTGATCCGCATCAATTTTGTATCGGATCAAAAGTGATCCCCTACCGTGTAGACGAAGTCTTAGTTTCAAAACTACCGCAAATTCTCAATGGGGGTGGGGGGGCTTATTGAAACCTTTGACTTTTAGGGGTGCTTTAGAGAAGTGGTGGTACAGCCTATTCAAAAAGAAGTTATCAGCAGTATTTCTATGTTTGTATTCAAGTCTTTGCCGTCACAATAACTATTCAAACTGATCAAGTTCAAAACTTCCCTTCAATTTCATATTTGTTCATGATCTACATTTTCATAAAATCTCAGAAACCTTAGATGGTCGAAAGCATCTTGACATGCGCAGTAACTAGTTGTCTGAATATATAACCATTAATGTACCAGAGTGAAAACTTAATAAAGAAGAGTTGGGTTGGACCACATTGTAACTGTTAATTCACATAAGTATAGATCCACTCATTAGGTAGGGTATATTAAAGGCTATTCTACGGAATTATTTACTTATAAGCAACAAGGTTCCAAATATCTATCAAGGATGCAATATTTGATGTACGAATGCTCAGAGAAACTTCCGACCATCAAAGCTTTGACCATTGCCTCCCGTTTTGATATTTGCGTCGTCACACTCGTTTTTGGTGGACTGACATCGGTTCAGAGAGTATAGATTTCAAGGAATCATGGACTCTATCAGTTACCTTCTATTTTGCAACTATTTCTTTATTTTCTTTGGTTGTTGCTCCTGGTTGTTGCAAGCTCAATTTATGTTCTGATGGTGAGCGTAAAATCCAAACGTTCAGATTCACATTCCGTAGAAATGATGGTCTATTTCTCATGCTTAACACTAAGCAGCTGGATTATATATGTTTGTGATTGAAGAACTAAGAAGGGATGATTAATTTCTATTGATATCTCATTGTTCTATTCTTCATCACATGTATCACTTCATTCTCCCTCCTTAAATCAGTTTTCACGATAATCTGGATTTTAGATGCCAGGCATAAAAAACAGAACTTGGTTTCCTAAAGAATTGTAATTCTCAACGGTGTTGCTTCCTCCTCCCCTTTTCAGGTAGTTCGTTTTGTGATCACTTAAATAGAAGACCAACAGGTCATTAACAGGACGCTTCTCTTCTCTTATTAACAGACCTTTAAGCACAGAAATTCTTTTAACGCACATTTCTCTCACCATAGCTGCATTTCTGATTTCATATTGTAGTTGACTCTCTTTCCTGATTTCTTCCATGAACCGTCCAGATGGATTATGGGACAACAGATCGACTATCAATGGGACCTAGAATATGAAACATAACAAAAATGCAATATCAATATTTCAAGGCAGTCGATACGTTTATAGGATGCTTCCCATTGAATGAACACCTAGGGAACGCCTATGCAGTACTGAGGAGAGTGTTCAGTACTGTAGGGGATACCATCAGTACTGTGAAGGATGTTAAGTACAGTGGAGGATTTTCAGTATTGTGGAGGGAAACCATCAGTACATTTGAGGATGTTCAGTACTGTGCTGGAGGGATACCATCAGTTCTATGGAGGATGTTCAGTACAGTGGAGGGATACCATCAGTACTGTAAAGGGATCTAGCACTTACAAGAGTCCATTTGCAACTGGAAAAAGTGCAGAGATAAAAAGATTGTTTGTCAATTGTCGTTTTTCGTGAATGCAGTTTTTACAAACTTAAATGAATGATAAATTGTTATTATGTTATCCATGTTATCTTATTGAATTATATTTTGAGAACGGATTACATGATTTTGGCTATCACTGTTGTTAGCATTTTTCGGTAAAGCCCTCAAAGAGAAAGTAGAAAAGGGCCCAGCCCGCAAAACCGTACTCTACCAAGATGGAATTTTTAACTGAATTAGAAAGTTACTAAAACAAATCAGGGGTGGTGCAAGGAACCTTCTGTTGATCTGGTTTGTGACTCTGAAAGGAAACTGAAATAACAAAGGCCTCTACACAGCGGGGGTCAACGGACTTTACGGAACAGAAGAATTGAACGAAAACGAGGAGGGGGGGGGGGCAATCGACGACAAAATACTTTTTTCCATTTACTCGCATACTTCTTGGAATCCTCGAAACCTTTTTGATGTAAAATCTGTTTGAAGCTGGCTATTTGTAAATATTCCTCTATATTCTCACCCTGAAAATTTCTTAAATTCTTCCTACTTTCATAGTGATTTTGAAGCCTGTTTTTACTATCACTTGTGTTAATTACTGCAAATTTTGACTCTTTAAACCATCTGACCAGTCAATCTGCTTGTTAATCAATCACTTCTCAGACTTTTGGTTATTTCTTGAAATTCTTAATTATTTCTTAAAAGACGTTCTTAAGATGTTCTCGACTTTTACAGTTTTCAAGGGTTGCGTTCTCATAAACTATTTTGTTATGGTTGTGTAACAAAAACACAGCCATCCTAGTATCATCTGATTTTACCCTGGCATCTTACAGGTTACGGCAATGGGCACTGAGCATAATGTCCCATTAAGTATGGGAACAGTTACTCTTGACAATTCACTAATTTTTTAACAAAGCCAGATAATTTTTGGGAGGCTCAATGTTCCTAATTTTTCATAACACAAGCCTCAAATGTTCTTAAGGTGTTCTTAGTTTACAGGAGCTACGTTTTCGTTTGATTTATTGGAAACGGCACAAAGGACCCATATAGAGTTGATTTTTGAAAGGTTTTTGTTAGGAATAGTATTTTTTTTTATGTCAAAGTGAAGATTTTCAAAAATTGCCTTTTTTCAGCATTTGTCATATAAGAATAAGCATGTTCTTGTTATCATTTTTTGGGGAAATCGAGCCTAATTGACCATCAACAGATCATGGATCAGACATGCATAACTAAAAGACTAAAGAATAAGAATAAGAAAAGAATTGTGTTCTTATAAAAAAGAGTTTAGACAGTGACATTTAGCTATTAGCCGAAGCGATTTTAAAACACAACTGGTAGATTTAGCCAAAAAGAATTTTAATCAAATTTCCTGGCTGAGCACTGATCTAATTACCTTCAAATGAAGACGGACTCTTTCTCAACCATGGAGTGTTTCTCCTAAATCCAAACGGCCCATTGAATCCATTGACAGGACTAACATTAGTCATAAAAATTCCGTGTCCTCCAACTGTTTCTGTCGAGTGCCCTAAAATAATTAAAAAAAGATTTAAAAAGGGAGTCGTTAGCTTTTGGATACACCCTCTTTTATAAGAGTAGTAGCAGTAATACTCATTTATTAATCACAATAAGGTGGAACTAGAAATAACAACTTTTTCTGTATTCATACTCTCTCCAGCTCTATACCAGCCTTTTCTCCAATGAAGATCACCGCTACTGGGTTGGGCCCAGCAGAAGGGGTCCATAGTTAGTTTGGTTCAAGCTAAGCTTGCGGTGGCCGGGGGCATACCTCCTGAAAATGTTGAAATTGAGGTTTTCTGAGAAGCAGTTTGGTGCATCCTAGGAAAGCAATTTGCGTAAAAATCAACCGTAAGTTACCGTAAAAATCTAATGTTATTTCTAAAAGCATTATTATTTTATGACAAAAACGGTGTTTTGGCCAAAAATTTGGTCCAGCTAATGCCGCACCAACAAGACTGGTTCGACCAGGCCTATGGCTACCATGACGTAAGAGCCAGTAAAAATATTTTGAAGTTAGCTGTTCTTAAATACACTTTTTTCAATAAGCAACAAGTCAATAAGCAATAAACCCTTGATGGAGGTATTTTCTTTGCAAAAAAATCATTGACTCAATTGCATTGTTTTATTAGCGTCCTCTTGCCTAGAACATGCAACTAAACAGATTTCGAGGAAGGGGCGGGTAGCTGGTCTGTTATTTTTAGCAAACCAACATCAAGGGTCTGAACCCAAATTCCAGCAGCTTATTGAAATAGATTGTGTTCCTATATTTTCAGTCTGGAATGTTCTTTCTAGACTTCATGTCTATGTTGGGATCTAGTCTCTTTGAGTAAAGGGATTCAACTCTGCTTAATTGAGCATATGGCCAAAACGTTTCATATCTGCCCAATGAATAATTATCTTTACAGTAGACATAAGTTATGTGCCAATCAGACCACACCTTATCAATTCTATTTTTAATCATGCCATCTCATGACAGTCAAATGTCTTAAATAGTCTTCTTTGCCGCTGAGAAGAGATACTTGGATTATAGTACTGGTTTTATGCTTTCTCCAATATTCTGTTGTCCAAGGACATAGAAATAACCCAAAAAAGGTGGAATGTTTTTATGGGCATTGTTTTCATTATGGTTAATTTCTGAAAATGAAAAGGGTTGTTCATTATTTTTCCAAGATTTGCGGGGTATGTGACGCCCTTCCCCCTGAGTTTCTGCCTCCCTATTTTCACTTAAATATTTGATACGCATGAAGAAGAAAATTGACATGCTCTTACCAGACCCTGCTTCATTTCGAGAGTTGATGTATTTCCCCATCCTTCCAACTTCGCAGAACCTGTCTACTTGAGGTCCATTTATTGAGTCACCTCCACCATACTGCAAATCAAAGCAAGAAAATCAGTCAAAGTCTCTGAGACACTATCGGGACACCGACCAGGGCTATCCAGAGACCTTCTGGACACTAATGTTACTTCAAAGGCCTAATTTCTTTCCAAAGAAGCCTTATAGTAAATAAACTTGGGCAAATATACATTTTATGGGCCTTCAAACCCTGGTACCCATGGCACCTATCCTGCTTCTTCCTCTTTATGGTATTCCACTTTCTCTCAAAGTGAGCAATATTTTTCAAGAACAAAACTTTAAACTCATAATATGTCCCAACCCTGTTAATAGTTTTATTTTTTGTCTTACATTTCTTATTTTGTTTATTCATTTTTTTCTTCTTTTATTGCTACTCTTATCTAATTCTTACTGTTATTAAAAATCAAACAAAATAAATTGTAACGTCAAACCACGTCACCTGGGCACATGGCTAGATAGCTCTTTATTGAGTTTTTTTCATGTGTCCGTCAGCCGATTTAGTTGTATGTAATAAAGTTGTTTATTCTTAAAAATTTTCATTATTGTAAAATTTTCAATTTAACAAATGTATTTTCACAACTCTATTAATGACGTATGCTGTAATTAATCGATTTGCTGCAAAAAAGTTTTGATTTGATTTGATTTGATTAGGACCAGAGGATTACTGATTTTAGATATCATCTGCTAACCTCCCAATAATTCAAGATTCCTTCCCCTTTTAAAAAAAATGCGAAAAATGATATAGAAAAAGAAAAGAATCAACATAATAACTGCAACCTTATCATAACAAAAAAAGGGATTTGATGTTATTTGAATAATGAAGGAATCAAATCATAATCGTGAGCCGCTTTCCAGTGTGCGGAGCATTGCAGCTGTGCTGTATGCCTAACATGATTTAAAGAACCTAAAGTAAATGCCAGAAAAATGGGTTTGCAGCCCATGCGCAAAGAAATGGAAATGGCCTCAAAGCAAAGAAATTTGTCATTTTTAAAGAATGAGCCATTAGAAACAGCATGCAAGGAAATTCGGTGAAACACAGGAAATACCATACAAAAAATTTGAGAATTCTTAAAATTTTGTGTGAGATCTTGTTGAGTTCTAGCCCGTTCTGCAGAGCCATTTTGAGGCCTCATAGTTTGGAGAAATTTGGCATTATAGAAAATGTCTCATGCACATCCAATCAAGATCTCATTGAAAACAGGGGTAGAGAAGGCATGGGGAGCAACCACCCCCTAGAAAGATGAAATGGTTGGATTTGTCAGAACATTTTTGGTTTCGTAAATTCAAGTTTTATTGCATCATTTCTAATTTTGTAGGAAATTTCCCATTTTTGCACACCGTAAAACTGAGGTCCAATAACAAAAAAGGCCCCTCCCCTGGTCAAAAACTGCCATACTACTCTTACCAGCAAACAATAGTATAACCAATGTGGAAAAAAAGTGTAGTTTAGGCTTGTGAACAATAGGTGGGGGTCTTCTAGAACCGAGCCTCCTTTTTACTATCTGAAAGCTGCAAGGTATGCCTACAGGATGACTAACACAGGAGTAAGGAGTGCACTTCCACCAACCAATACAACAGCAACAACAATTTAGACTTCCATTCTAAACAACACCACACAAACACAGTTCAGTTTTGTCATACAAGAACTAAACAACTAAACTTAATACCTGTCCGGTTTTCTTCAGTATTCGTTTAGTTTCTTTGCTGTCGAAATAATGTTTGGCATGACTATCCTTCTGGGCGTTGTATGGCGGGATGGCAGTGGCCAGTTTCGGAGCTGCTTTTCCGGAGTCGTCAGAAAACGTCGAGACGGCCACACCGTCCAGAATGAAGCTCTTTTCCAGGCTCTTTTTCTTCTCGTGTGAGATTTCTGGAGGGCCAAACTCCACGCATCGAGGAACGACTTTTTTCTTTCCACTTGACATTATTTCTTTTGATTTCGTTTGATTTTTCTCAGTTGGTAAAATCTTTCGATTTGTCGGTCTATGTTTTGGTTTTGCAGTGGTTTCCAATGACTAGAGGTCAGAAGGTCAAATAATCATTTTTGTTGATCGATTGATTTGTATTGTATGACATTTTTCAAACAAATCCACAAAGCCATGACAACAGCCGCGGGAAAACGCGTGATCTCGCACAGAGAAAATATTATTGTAAATTCAAACTCACTCGATTTCTGTCTTTCTAGAATCTCCCTTACGGATCGATGAATCTACAAATCTATGCAACAATCCACAATGTCAAACAAGAACCTTACTTAATCCAACATTTGAGCATATAAAGGTATAGGCGGGGATCCATGGCATGGCCCCCTAAAAACAACAATATTTTCTCCAAAATTTAGTTTTCAGCATATCATATGTCAATTTTGGAAATGAATTCGAAACTAAATATAAATTGGGCATAGCCTTAACCTCCGCAATATAGCCCCTAGTATTAACTAAATATATCAGCAGCTCTTAGTGGATAGTTTTTCCCCCAAGGGAATTTGCATGTATGAAAAATGCATCAAAATGGACACATGGCTCGAATTCTTGCCCAAAGTTTTTTCCATGTGTCCATCAGCCTAAAAAAGTTTTAATTACAGTAATAATCATCTGTTAACTAAACGAATATGTCTCTGTAAATTTTTGTTATTAAGTACGAATAGGTTAACACGAATTCATAATTGTAATTAATTAATTTTATGCTGAAAAAATAATTTGAAGTTTGAAGTCTGAAGTTTGAACGAACAGCATCATGGATTTTGCTCAGAAAGCCACCTTAGATAGCAAATTCTCGACAAAGAGCTGAACAACATCAAAGTGGGCCCATTCAATTTGGACTAACATACCCTCCCCCAGGCTCTGGTACACAGGTTATTTGGAAATGAAATTCACTGAAGGCTCAATTCATTTATTTTGATGTCTTTGCATTGCACAAAAGATCGTTTATGGAGACTTACTCCTTTACTTTGTGATTAAGCCCAGATGCCATTCGCCTTGTACAGTTTCAAAGATGCACCGGATGCACCTACCCGTAAGGCTTTTTTATGGTATAATTCGGAAAAATCAACCGCCCCGGCCCCACTCACTTTTCTCTTAGACTGGCCCTCCCAAAATTACAAGGCTGGATCCGAGCTTTGAAGCGAAATCGAGTAAATCAGATTTAGGATATAGTGAAGGCACACTTTCAACTGAACTTGAAGTAGAGCAACGACTTTGCAAGATGTTCATTTCGGAACAGGTTGAAGTCTGAAATATCAGCTCAGCCTCACCTAACTACATGCCCTTGCTACAAAAGCGATCGTACGGTGGCCCACAACTGCCACGCACAAATAAAAACCATTCGCACAAAGATAATCCTAGTCTCACAAATATAAAGTTCCTCAACACAAACACAAAGTTCCTCGCACAAATATAAAGTTCTCTCACACAAAATTAAACATCTCCTCGCACAAGTAAAGACTTCTCTCACACAAATTAAACTACTCCTCGCACAAATAAAGAGTTCTCTCGCACAAAATTAAACTTCTCCTCGCACAAATAAAGAGTTCTCTCACAGATAATTAAACTTCTCCTCGCACAAGTAAAGACTTCTCTCACACAAATTAAACTACTCCTCGCACAAATAAAGATTTCTCTCACACAAAATTAAAATTCTCCTCGCACAAATAAAGAGTTCTCGAATATGCTACAATGCTTTAGTAGCCTGCTGCCAACGAGGATAGTCGCTGCTGTGGTAAGATGTTCTGCATCAATTGTGGGGCTGATTGCCAGCCTACTTCAAATTATTGCGCTCAATGTGGAACAGTTAAGGAACCTTCTTTATTCGTGAGTATGCTGGATTTCTGCAAATGCCTTCTCCGATCTAGCTCGTTCTTAGTTTCTGTTTCTCAACTATATTTCCTTTGAGGATCCCTATTAGTTTTGTCCTAGTTGGGAATCTCGTGGTGTTAGGATTTAGTTTATCGAGAGTTATCGTCTCTGGAAACTATGGAGCCCGCGCCCCGAACTTCACATAGGTGGGTCAAGAAATCCCCTGGGTTCTATAAGAAACAGTATGAGAAACAGAAACTAAGAATTTGGGCCAGAGATTTTTAGTACCAAGACTTTCTTACGAGTTTCTTAAAGCTTCCATTCCATTCCTTCACTGCACCTAAATCACAAAATAGGCCTATGTTAGATCGATGATAGCCTGACTCACAGGCCAAACGAGCTAGATCGGAGAAGGCATTTGCAGAAATCCAGCATACTCACGAATAAAGAAGGTTCCTTAACTGTTCCACATTGAGCGCAATAATTTGAAGTAGGCTGGCAATCAGCCCCACAATTGATGCAGAACATCTTACCACAGCAGCGACTATCCTCGTTGGCAGCAGGCTACTAAAGCATTGTAGCATATTCGAGAACTCTTTATTTGTGCGAGGAGAAGTTTAATTTTGTGCGAGAGAACTCTTTATTTGTGCGAGGAGTAGTTTAATTTGTGTGAGAGAAGTCTTTACTTGTGCGAGGAGAAGTTTAATTATGTGTGAGAGAACTCTTTATTTGTGCGAGGAGAAGTTTAATTTTGTGTGAGAGAACTTTATATTTGTGCGAGGAACTTTGTGTTTGTGTTGAGGAACTTTATATTTGTGAGACTAGGATTATCTTTGTGCGAATGGTTTTTATTTGTGCGTGGCAGTTGTGGGCCACCGTACGATCGAGCAATGAGCTGGATATTTAGTCTAGGGCTGCCACTCTAGAAGTGGCGATTCTACCTACAGCATATGTTCAATCCCCCTACTTTCCGCTACATCTCAAAAGCTGATTTTCCCCTACAATCCCCTACGATTATCGAATACCCCCTACATTTTTCACAGCACTAAAGAGTAGAGATATATTGCAATAAATCTGCAAACTTAATGCTATAGAACAGATAAAACTAAAGCTTTAATGAAGCAAAATATATTTTCTCAGTTTTTCTGTGCAATTAATCAAGATCAGCTTTCAAGAATTTATGATCCTTCCTTCAGCACCAGAAAACAAGAACATAAGTTTTTACTTTTGAAGAAATACTGTATATGCATGTAGTATGTTCTTCCAAAACATGAATATCTTTAAGTGCTAAGGTGTCCATTAAAAGCTGTTCTCCTAAAGAAGATAGCTTCCCTTAAATTATTCCTTCTTGGAAGGATAAAGATGGACAAAAACAGTAATAAGTTACTGGCAAATCCTAAAGTGCAATATTTACTCCACCAAGCAAAGAAGAGAGAGGTATAGATAGAATGATATTGGAAAATGATTGAAAATATTGTACCGAATGTGACTGATTCTTTTCGTCGGTATCAGCACGTATGTTGACAGGGAAGAAAACGCAAAAAGTGGATATGGTTCGTGGTCAGTCCTCAACTATTCACCGATATCAAAATGCAAGTCTCCCTGTCCATGCATGACCCTAAACTTTATAATGCCTTTCCCTAAATAATCCCAAGATATTTCTAGAGCAAGTTATGACATCTTCAAAAAAAATTCGACTACATAGTTTGTCAAACCAATTCTTGATGAACCACAATTAGTGTGATGTACAGCAAGTCGAAGAGCAAACACAAAGTCATATTATAAAACTGTCAACTAGGGGTACGGGACTGGCACTGACACACTGCCAATCCTTCAGAAGTATACTTAGAAAGGATTCAATAGGATAGGATAGTGACAGTTTGCTACATTGGTACCATGCTATCAAAGTTGTCTATGCATTAGAAGGGTTAAGTTAACTGAAAATTCACCCCTTCTCGGCAATTTACTATATTTTTGTGAAAATCTTAGAAAATCCCCACGCTCACCTACAAATCATCAATTTTCCCCGTAGGTTTCCCCTACCACCTACATTTAGCAAAAGTCCCCTACCGTAGGGGAATTCCCCTATGAGTGGCAGCCTTCATATTTACACATATGCAAAAATTACTATTTCTTTTTCACATACCAATCGAACCCAGTCTCCCAATTGCATGATTGCGCGGTTAATCCTTCCGGCTGGGTTTTTCATACATGCTAGTGCGTAAAAGGACCATCTGTCAACTGGCTAAAAACCGGAACACGATGAACTAGAAATACCCATGTTAGCCATTCTTTAAATAATCCGTACTTTTTTAACCCTAAACCCTATAACCGAGGACACTAGAAACAATGAAGGGCAAGTGCGGTAAACATCAAGTTAGGGCAGAGACGTAGGAACCGGGGGGGGGGGGGCACTGGGGGCACGTGCCCCCCCAAGATTTTGCAAAAAAAGAAAAAGTGCCCTTTTTACCGTAGGTATTTTGCCCCATTTTCGCAAATTTAAGGTATTTGAAAGTGCCCTTCTAGCGGCAAAAGTGCCCTTAAAGTGTCGTGCCCCCCCAAGTTTGAAATGCTTTCTACGTCCCTGAGTTAGGGTACCTTATGTATATGGTTGTTTAATTTTGTCCCGAAAGAAGTTGGAGATAACCCCCTTTTAAACCCAAAGGTAGTATTATTTACAGTGCAAAATTTCTGTAAGACATCTTTTGAAATAAGGATGAAATATTTTAATAACGTAGGAACTCAAATCTATAGCATGTAAACCCAAGTAAGTTTTTTATCTAGCTCTGTATCTAGTTTTGTTTATATTTTAACTTTACTCCTTTTTGTAAAATTCCTTCTGTTGTGTTAATGTTGTTTATGAATTGTAAAAGCTGTTAGAAATGTATGCAGTTAAGGGCCATCTCGGCCTGTAAACTTGATATTGAAAAAAAAAAATCTCCTCCAAAGATGACAAGAAGATTCTTAACGAAATATGATAATGGAAGATAGTGGATAAAAAAAGCGCTCTTTGATACTTTTTCTTTCACAAAGAGGGCACGTTTGCCCCTCTGCTCCTCCTTTGGAAGGGCAAAAGGAGCACTGCCTCCTAAAACTCTATTTTACGGTACCCCTGACCCTCAACCTAGCCTTTACCCTAGCCCCTAAAGATGATCCTATCCCGAAAACTAAACAATAAAATCTCAAAACTTATTTAGTTAAAATAATTAATCAATTTTAATTCTAACTAGTTAATTTTTATTATATCTCATGGTACTTCTAATACAATTTGTCTCGTCCATTATGTTATGATGAACAACTGTTTGAATTCCACCTGGTTCCGGCGTTTAGTAGAGATGCAAAAGGCCCTTTTGAGCACTAGTATCTATAATTTACCTCAAACTCAGGCTCAGGCAGATGGTTTTCGAGAGAATGGCGGATAAAACCGTCGAAGCTAGGAAGGTAGTTCACCGGAATGAAGGTAGTTCACCGGAAAATCCAGGCATTGTCAACGAAGCTGATAGATTTTGCCTGTCATCACGCCCCGACTTACTAACGAATTCTTTCGAGGCTCTAAACGAGCTACGGAAGTCGGATACCTTTTGTGATGTGACTTTAGTTGCAGAAGGGAAGGAAACCAAAGCCCATCGAGTCGTCCTTGCTGCGACTAGTGCCTACTTCAACGCAATGTTCAGGACGAATATGGCGGAAAAAGACATGGAGAAAGTCACTATGCAAGGGATGAACCACGAGGCCCTGGAAGATTTGGTCGATTTTCTCTACGGTGGCGTCCTTAACCTAACAACAACAAATGTCCAGTTTCTGCTCTCGGGTGCCTCTCTCTTACAAATCGACTCAGTTAAAGAAGCCAGCGAGAATTACCTACTGCGAAAGCTGCACCCGTCCAACTGCATCACTGTCAGAAGCCTAGCTGACACTTTCTCTTGCAAGAAGCTCCTGAGTGCTGCAAAATCATTCCTGGAAAAAAACTTTGTAGAAGTTTCCAACTCTGACGAATTCTTCCAGCTGCCATTGGATGGGATTCTGGATTTGGTTTCAAAGGATGACCTCAATGTAAATTCCGAAGAGCAAGTTTTTGAAGCTGTACTTAGATGGGTGAAGCAAGATGTAGATGATCGCAAGGGACACCTCCCATTGCTTCTAGAGCAGGTCCGGCTAACGTTACTACCACCGCAATATCTGAGTGACAGGGTTTTGGCAGAAGAAATTGTGCATAGCAATATAGACTGCAGGGATCTCATTGACGAGGCAAAGGACTATATGCTGATGCCAGAGAGGCGGAAACAATTACGGAGCCTTAGAACTGCGCCGAGAATATGCAGTGAAGCTGCTGGGTTGATATACATTGTTGGTGGGCTGACATCTGCCGGAAATTCACTGTCAACTGTTGAGCGTTATGATACAGTGCTCTGCCTTTGGATGCCTGTGCCCCCAATGGCCATTCAAAGAAGTAGAGTGGGGGTGGCTGTCCTGAATGGGAATCTTTATGCCCTTGGGGGCTTTGATGGTAACGTTAGACTAAATGATGTTGAAAAGTTTGACCCACGAACATCCAGGTGAGTAGAATAATTGTAACACCCCTACTGCAGAGCGTTGCTTTTGAATACTCAAGTTTAACCATAGGATAGACGAATATCAAATGGCTGGTCCACACCTGAGATCTTGTCAAAACTACAATAATCGGCAGTCTTGCGTACCAAAAACTTTCTCAAACTATAAACCTAGGCAAAATGGTCGAATCCAGGGCTCAAAGTGGTGTTTGGCCCCGTGTCTGAGTAGCATGTCGCTTCCACTAAGCTCTTGCGCCAGCACTGAGCCAGTTTCTATTGTTTTATCCTATTGTTCTACTGTTTTTCTGTGCATAGGGAAATTCCACACTCAGCAGTCTGGTTTGGCCCCAGTTCCTACAGTTTCTAAAACAGCATCCCAAGCTCAGTAGTTAGCCCTGGATTACAGAGGTTGTGGTTCTGAGTCCTGCTTGGTTCATTCTTATTCACTAAAATTATCTCAGTCTTTGGATGGTACAGAACTTCAGTATAGCCAGAAAAATCGGAAACATAATGAAAACGAACACATGGATTACTTAAGCTTTCAGCGGCCAACTTTCAGCGGCCTATATACACGTTGGGATTCCTTTTGTGCCAAACAAATCAAAATCAACTTAGTCAACACCTTGGTTCACCGGGCACTTATGATCTGTTCCGAACCAAAACTCAATTTAGAATTGGCAAAAATAAAATCTACTCCTCATCAACAATGGATATCCAGAAGATCTCATTTCGGCTTTCTTTCGTAATAAAATCGCAGGTTTCTCGGCTGACAAAAAGATTGGTCCGCAAAAGTGCCCTGTTTATCTAAAATTGCCTTACATCGGCAACGTCTCCATGCGGTTTGAAAAACAAATTAAGAAAGCCATAATTAAGTGCTACGCCACGGTCAGCCTCCGTCTCGTCTTCTCCCCTAGAAAAATAATTCCATCTATCCGCAAAGATAGTGTGCCTACCACACAAAACAGCCTTAAGTATTTGAATACTCGTGCTGGTGTGATGCCAGGTACGTAGGTCACACATCTCAGCGGTTATGTGATAGGGTTAAACAACACGTGCCGTCTAGCATACGCAACAAAACTGTTCCGCAACGAGAACAACCATCTCGCGCCTCAAAACCTAAAAGATCACTTAAACATGACTCTGCTATAGGTCAACATTTGCTTGAAAACCCAGAGTGTGCTAAAGCATACAGTGAGAATTGCTTTCGAATAATTGGCAGAGCAAGATCCACCTTTCACTTAGCTATTTTGGAATCAGTCTACATAAAAACCAGGGATCCCCTATTGTGTAGACAGAAGGAGTTCGTTTTCGCCTTAGGACTCTCGAAGTAATCTTATTGGTCAGCTCACTGTATCTCGGGTGTTGATTAGTTTTCCTACACCATACCAATCATTCACCTCTTTTCTGATTGGCCTATTTCGATCCACATCTGGGTATATAAATCAGTTAGGTTTCTGTTTCGTTCTCTTTCTGACGTATTACTCTGTTGAGTGTCAGACGAAAAGCTTAAGTAATCCATGTGTTCATTTCATTATGTTTCCGATTTTTCTAGCTATACTACAATTATCACATTGCTTCATCGTGGCTGATGCTCCGTCAGTTTTTCAATCAGTTAAGCCTCTGGTCCTATTACTAAAAGTTTTTTAAAGTTTTTAAAAGTTTCTTATTTTGGTATGTGTCCTCGTAGTTTGAAATGAATAATCTCCGCATGGCTAAATGTCAATAAATCTGAAATCAATAAATCTTTGGGATTAGAAAACTGGAAATTGTAAATGTATCTGAAAGCTTAAATCCTGTCTTTATTTGGTATTCCCATGTTAAACAATATTGGTCTAATTCAAAAATTTTCTTGAATTTCTTGGCCTCTTGTACCAGGTTTTAAGGTAGTTTCTTATGAAAATATATGTATTAAAATCTCTTTCTGCCTTAGGTGGACT
Organism: Pelagia noctiluca; assembly: GCA_963924455.1. NCBI lineage: Eukaryota > Metazoa > Cnidaria > Scyphozoa > Semaeostomeae > Pelagiidae > Pelagia > Pelagia noctiluca. The sequence goes on along the minus strand of OZ004315.1, from coordinate 1,840,663 downwards.
CGAGTATGTGCAATGAATCTTCGCAGAAGTGCCGTAGGAGCTGCAGTTATGGATGGAAAAATTTTTGTCGTTGGTGGCTATGACGGCAACTGCTCATTGAACAGTGTTGAGTGCTACGACCCTGAAACTAACCAGTGGAAATTTGTTGCTTGTATGTCTACAATGCGGAGCGCAACTGGTGTTGCAACGCTCAACGGCAAGTTGTACGCAGCAGGCGGACATGACGGTATGTCAATTTTCAATTCTGTTGAAGTTTACGATTGCACCAATAAGCAATGGCTTGTTGCCTCTCCAATGATGGTGCGCCGTTGTAGACTGGGGTTGACGGTGCTAAATAACCGCATTTTTGCATGTGGAGGGTATGACGGCTCTTCCTTCCTTAGTACCGTTGAATTCTATGACCCGTCAACAAATGATTGGAATTTTGTTTCTTCAATGACACAGCGGAGAAGCAGGGTATCGGTCATCTCGCTTGGATGCAAGATTTATGCCGTGGGTGGATATAATGGTGTTGCAAACCTTAACTCTGTTGAGGTTTATGATCCTTGGGCAAATAACTGGGAAGTCGCTACTGTCATGGGGATGCATGATGGTGGAGTGGGGGCTGGGGTGCTCCCAAGGATCCCTTAGCTGCAGCTTCACTCTACAGAATGATTCAGTATCTTTTTAGAATAGGCCTTCTGTTAGTTGTAAATAGTCCTTCCTTCATTACTGAAACCTATAAAATGTTGTTAGTTGTAAATATTTTTTATTATCGAGGCCTATAACATGAAGCTAATTGTAGATAAATGTTAAGAAAAAACATGTGATGAAATTGATTAGGAAAAAAATACTTGTAAATATTTCATTTATTTATCAATATCAGGACTCTGGAAATGTTTGGAGATGTTTTAGCCGTAAATTTATTTAAAAAACCCAATGTTGATGACGTTATTTTTCTTTTTTTATTTTGATTTTTTTTGTCTTTTTTTTCTATTTTCCATAACAATGAAAATCGACAAGAGAAGCTCTTTTGTATTCTTCTGTTGTTGTTCTGAGAGTAACAAGGGGGTTAAGAAGCTACTATAGCAACAGCACCATTTGGAATTTGACTAAATGCATCTAAAACAAATATAGAATATTGATATGTTTCAACAAGATCATTGCGTATCTAGAGGTGGGTGACTCGTTTAATCAGGCAGTTTAATTATGTTTAATTAAGTTTCAGGCAGTTAAATCTGCTACGTCAGGTTTCCTTTGCTTTTGATTCTCTCAATTCAAAGAGTTTCCTGAATTAAGAGATATTGACGTTGTTCATTACAAATGACGAAAAGCTTAAATAATCTATTGTTCGTTTCGCTATGTTTCCGATATTTCTGGCTATACTGAAATTCTGCACCATCCAAAGACTGTTAATTACAAATGTAGAACTTTCGTTGACGTGTTATTCCACAAATCAGGCCTGATGCTGCTGCATTAAATTTAACTTGTTTCAAAAGTTAAACGATAAATCGGTTTCTCGGTGGCAATTTTAACAGAAGAAGAAAATTGTTGTCAGCTGTTGAGGTACTAGTTTGATAGCATAGAGAATGAATTTCGGAGTCATCATCCGAAGTGATGTTCTTGTTGGCGTCGCCGTTCTAGATACCTAGCTGCCTAAAATAAATATCTGTCCAACGAACGATGGCTCGGATTGCCGAGTGGAAAGATCACTCGACCCTTGTTCAAACGGTCCCGTGTTCGAAAACACCTTCAGACTGGTCAAAAGTGTTAGGAAAGAATTAGCCAGCTCTCTGTAATCCCAGGCAAAAGTCAAAACGAATCACGAAGTGTGGTCACATCGAGAGGAAGCACCAGCGTCGCACTGCTTGATTTGTCTACCTATTCAGTGGGCCCTTTGTGCTTAGCCCATAAACCAATAACTTGCGAAGATAGTAAGCGTATTTGCCTATCAACCAACTATCATCGATGACATTTTACTTACCTCCGTACTTACAGAGAGCTCAGCAAAACAAGTGAGTTAATGTCTTTAACATGCCATTCTGCTTGAGGCTGGGCCTTCTTTCCAGCTTGGGAACTGATTGTGCAATACAACACATGACTGCATGGTTGGTACTAAGCCGTATATGGGGCTCCTCAGTTTGGGAGATCGTCAGACTGACTAAAGACCCGGAGGTCCATGGTTCAATTTCATGTTTGGAGATTAAACTTAATTTTTGTTTTCTTTGAAAGTTTGCAGAAAGTAGGATGGTATGCTTAACACTAAAGGTCTCCAGTCCTTGCAGTAGTGCAAACAGTGAGAAATGGTTGATGTTTATTGCTAAAATGGCTCTTGCGGTAAAAATGAGCTTCTGATAGAGGGCATGCCATGAGCTTCTGATAATGAGCTAATGAGAATGAGCCAATGAGCTTCTGACATACCCTGGCTCCATTTCTGTAAAGCATCATGATCCGTTGCTCCTGTCAAAATCGATCTTGTTCTCGCCGATAACACTTAATGTTTTCAAGAACATCCTAGCTGATGATTTTTGTGACCATCTTTACAATAACCAACACAGTGCTAGACTCATCGGCATCCCCAGGTCTTCTGTCTCCAAAATAGGATTGAAACAGAAATGGAAAATAGGATAAACTTTCCAAAGTCAATTCTCTGAATTTTTCTTTCGCTCCTCTGAGATCCCATTGCTTACTAGTCATGCTTCCATCCACAATTCTTCACACATCGAGTTCTTCTCTATGATTCCATCATAAGATCGACATCGACCCTCCTGTACGGAGTTGAGACTTGCAAGAATGTGAGTTAAACACAACTTAATAAACTTGAACTAATCCAAACAAAAATCCTAAAAATTCTTTTTTAAGTAGAAAAAATTACACCAAGTATAGGACTGTTAAATGAACTTGGTATCTTACCGATTGATTTTCAATTCAAAAAGACGAGATTAATGCTCCTTCATAAAATCAATAACCTCCCTGACACCCGATTGATAAAAACAATTCTAAAAGAACAAAAACGAATTAAATTCACGAAATATTGGTCGGAAGAAGTAAAACAGGATCTTCTTTGGTTGGATCTACCCACTAAAGCGGTTGATATGACTAAACTCTCGAAGCCTTTATGGAAAAAACTTACTGGAACAGCGTAGTAAACTTTGTTGCCTTAGCCCCTAATAAACTTAGATTTCTATCGCCCTTTACAGGAAAATTACACATTATCTTCCAGGCAAAAAATCCAAGCATATTCTGTGCACTGAACTCTGTATGCAAAAATTGAAAACTAATTACAAAGGTTGCCATGAGAATTGTAGATGCCAGGTATGTGGTATCAGTGAAGAGTTAGAGTCCTATGAGCATATATAGAATAGGCATTCGAAGAAAATTACAAAGTTACGATATCACCGATGATGATCGTAAATTCTCCTGAAATTCACAAAAGAAATTAGTAGGTTTATAAAAAAGGTAGATAACTTTAACCCTTAATCCAGCGTTGCGTATTTGAAAAAAGAAATGTCGTGTCTGGACGAAACTGCCCCGGATTAGCGATTTGGAATTATATTGTAAAGAACTGTAAATCGTGGTTTTTATATCAAAGAGCGTTGACCAAGAAAATCCGTTCCTTCGTGTCGTGTCTGATTCTACAAAGATACAAAGACTTCAAGGTCGTAAGTTTACTCATCTTCATTCTTATATTCGTAACGCCTTCACGAACCCACACAGGTGATACCCCCTTCAAGTGGTATTACAATATCATTATTATTCTCCACACGGACCTTTTTCAATGGTCTTTTCGGGGGGGTTTGATGTTCCCTTGTTCCCCTTAAAAGATTGTGATTTGCTATTTTCAGTTCCAATGTATTATTTTGAAGTGTGTGCTAAACATAACCCGATACTCTGATTAATGCTGCCGGCAAAATGTTTATTGTCCCGGAATCCATTTTGAGGTTGTTCCTATGTTCCAAAAACCACCACACGATCCCGTTCCTAAGCCCCCCTGCTCCCTTGCTCCCAAAAAACTCTATTAGAGCCTTAAGAATATCATGATTTCTCAGATTTCCTTAGTATTCGCGCAACAGAATCGTTCAAAGTTGCCCCACTTTAAAAAAGAAGACAGCCACTCGAAAGTGGTACCACTACCTGAGTGTGACGTCAGCTCTAAAAATATAAAATACATCATCTCATATTTGTTTTTGTGGGAAGGGAATTTACCTCGCATGTGGAATCTTCACATCTCATGTTTTTTTCTTCGACATTTTCTTCAAGCAAATCATAAAATAGGATGGGTAGAATTTAGAAAGTTTGTTTTTGTGACGACTTTCAGATTTCCAGGTGGCCATTTTGAATTTGAGGCATAACTTACAACACTTCTCTTCCACCACGCTACTGTTTTCATAAGCGGACCTTGAAACTGACTCTGAAAGGGAACCCAACTTTCTCCGCAAAGTTAAGAGAGTTTGGAAATGGAAGATAACGACAAGCCATTCCTATGTAATGCCCCGAACTGTGGACAGGTAAGGCCTTTTTTGTGAGTTAAATCTTTCGGTATATTTGTCGTTTTGTTGTGATGCTCGATGATGAAATTTAGAATGACGTAACCTTAGGCCGGTAAGTTGCCTTCGAGGCTGACAGAAGGTTGGCAGTTTATTGGTCTAATATTATGTCATCGGAAGTTTTGAATCTATGTTGTAATGTTTTGTGCATCTCTGCGAAAATTTAAGAGCGGGCCAGAGTATCTTGCTTGAATTTCCCAACGATTGTCGATTGTTATGAAATGACTATCTTTTACATCTTTGAGAATGGAATTTGAAGTTCTTTCTGAGATTTCGCAATGAGCATTGCTTAGGCTAGGGACATGGCGGGCGTTCAGATTTGTCTGGAAATTCGGCATGGGAAGATGTTGAGCCCGTGCCTTATCAACTGTTTGCAAAATTAGATTCGGCTAGGCCTATTCAAACCGTTGATTTTATTGGGTACCTACCGAATTTCATTACACTTGCTGTTCAAAAAAGCCTGACGCAGATTTTCTAGCTTTCTTGCTCCACCACCTGGGGCAACTCTAATCAAATTATGAGCAATCAATCAGGGGCCGTTTTTTGGAGGACATGGCCCTACGCCCAGCGAGCGCTTCATATTGGCAAAAGGGCCTAGCAAGATAACAAAAATTATAAAATACCATATCAAATGCGCTCAGATCATGAAGTGGTTGGCCCCGTTCCCAACTCCGCAGTCTCTAAAACTGCCACATGAAAGTATAATTTTAGTTATTGTAGTTGTAGTGTTATTGTTTGTATGTTTGTTTTATGACGACGTCCTAATCCTGTGGACATGTCATTATTATAAAAATGAAAAAAAAAAATGAAATGAGAATAATCTATATATACTTTCCACTTAAAAGAACTAGGGAAACTTGTAATTATTGATTCATTTCACAGCCCAGGGGGGGGACTTCCAATAAAAAAGTACGCGGGGTCAGAATATTAAGGGTATGAAATATTTTTAATATATATTTTTTGCATATTTGGGTCACTTCTGTCAGGCAGCGTTCTGAATGCATGCAAGAAACATCGAAAAATAGTGTATGCTGTGGAATTTTCAAATTTTCTTATGTTATACTTTAGGGTATTCAATTTTTAAGTTTTTATGTCCATTATACTTCAGGGTCCTCAGTTTAGGAACAATTATACCTCAGGGCTGTGTAAAAACGGATTTTTCAACTATACTTTAGGGTTAGGGGTAAGGCCCTCCATTGACCCCCTGTACTATTTATTGGAAGCCCCCCACCTGGGTTTCACAGAATGCCAAAGGTTTCAGGGAAAAAGTCCACATACCATTACACATTTCTTTATTAGAGACTTAGGCATCAGTCATCTATCAATTTTCTTGCCTGTTGGCGTAATTCTTACCTTAATCTAGCGGTCAACACAGAGAAGGCTTAGAAAACATGTGGGAAGTTTTTGCAGCAAACTTTAAATGGAAATATCGCATGGAAAAAATTACTCTAAGATGCTAGGATGAAATACATACCCCAAAATAAAAAGTATCATGTTAGATACTAATGTCCTGCTATGAGGCATTATTAACAAGCATAAGCTTGAAACATCTAACGGTACTTTATCTTTTTTAATTGTTTTATTTGATGTTCCTGATACTACAATAAATGTAAATCTCTACACCATCCATTTCCTGAAATCCGTAATATGATCATCTGTATCATCGTGAAATAGATCCCTAAACTGATGCATTTTGTTGTTGAAAATGCCTGCAGAGAGAAATTCGAGGTCCCCAGGCAAAAGTAAATAGGAGTACCAGTGATGTGGGCCCCCTTAAAGACTAGAAAACATTTACTTTTGGAGCGATTATGTTTTCAAGGCTCTTAGGAAACTTGTAATTATTGACTGATTTCACAGAATGCCAAAGGTTTCAGGGGGAAAATCCACATACCTTTACACATTTCTTTATTAGAGACTAAGGCATCAGTCATCTATCAATTTTTCTTGCCCCTTGGCGTAATTCTTACCTTAATTTAGCGGTCAACACAGAGGAGGCTTCCCAACACAGAGGAGGTTTCCCAAGGCTCGCCCTGAGTTAATTCAACTCTATTATGTTGAGAGCCCCCCCCTCATAAAAACAAAGAAACTAAAAATATTTCATGAAAAATATGGAGAGATTTAAAACCAGACGCAACTCAGAATGACAATTCTTGCAAAAATAAGGGTAAGTATCAAATCAATCATATGAATCGTTAGAATAAGCTTTCAATTTAGACCGAGTAAGTGTAACAGTTACTGAAACATGAATACAAATTGGAAGAGTATATTCCACAATTTTGCCCCCAAAGTATTTGACTATTTGTAGTCTGTAAATTGTGGTATTTTTCAGGGTATTCAATAGATCTCCTCTAGTAGCCTGACAAGTTCCATACCTATGAACAGTAGAGCTAGGGGTAAAATAGTTATGGAAGTAGTTTAGAGAGATGTTATTTAAGGCTTTGAAAACAAATATTAAGGTATTTAGGTGGAGAATGTCCTCTAGTTTTGGTATCGTTAATGAGCGAAATATAGCTGTAGATGGGGTAGTAAATGGTTAGAATTTTATACAGCTACCCGAGTTGACCAGGGTCATATTTTCGCATATTAGCAAAGCAGGTTAGCTGTTCTCATGTCAGTTTTAACGAGGTGGGTTAACATTATGCATAAGTGACATTTTGTGCAAATGTATTTCTTGTTTTTTGCGATAACCCAGGTTGTAAAAGTGCTGGTTTACCTTAAGCTGACAGGCTGCACATTTTTACACATAAATACGGGTCAATTTAAACTTGCAAACCCTGCATCTTGGCCCAACTGGTGGCAGCACGCCTAGTATAATAGATCCCTAAGGAGTTAATTAGTGACAAAAAAGATAGAGGAAGGAATTAAAACAAATTTTTGTTTGGTTTTTGATCTTAGGTAAACCCCTTTGATTAGCAACTCCCTCCCTTGAGGCTTGAATGATAATTAAGTGTCAGTGGTGCTTAAGGCTTCACAACAATACTAAGCTAAAACCGTTTTTCATTCAAAAATCTGTTAAAGACAAACATTCAGCTATGCTTCAAATTCCAATTGGAAACTCATGGAGAATTTTCAAAAGAAACCCATTTCTGCAAGACTTCTATTTTCAGGATGGGCATATGCACAAAATTTTGGAAACCACTGAAAAAAAATTGTGCGTTAAAGTAGAAGCTGATTTTGAAGACTGCAATAGATTACAGGAACTATAGCCTGCATACGTATTTAGCATCAGTTCACTGAACTTTTTTGCTGCAAGGTTATTGTTTACATCCACAAAATTTAGAAGGGTGTGGTTAATGAAATATTCTAGGATGAAATCATGACCCTGAAATCCTTTTGGTCCACCCACTAAATTTGGTTTGGTGGCGCACTGGCTCATGAGCCTGAGCACACATTCAGAGCTGTCCGGCCTGGTCACAAGTATAAATTCCATAATCAGATTGTTCTATGATTCTTTAGCTATTGAAAATCTGATCTTGATTTGTTTGAGATGGATGAGGGACAGCTGGTCGAGTCAGTCGCTTTGGATTTTATTTCTATGATTTGCTTTCATTTTCAGAGATTTGCCAACAATGACCATCTGCTTGTTCATCAGCAAAAGCACCAGCTTTCATTAAATATTGGTTTGAGACAAGGAGAATCACTTATAGGTATGTCAAATTCGAATTATTTTTCACCATGTTTTTCTTTGCAGGGGATGCAAAGAAGAGGGACATTTTTCAATATCAATAGGAGTCATATAGGGGTCCCCATGAACAGGGGAACATGCCCAAAATAAAAAGGGAACAAGGGAACATGAGACAAATTAAACAGGGAACAAGGGAACATTGACAGCAGGCAGGAATCAGGGAACACAAAAGATCAACATGTCTTCTTAGAACAATGAGGGAACATTTGAAATTTCTTAAAGGGAACAGGGGAACATGACCATCCCCCTATATGACTCTCATCAATGACTTTGCAATAGAAACTCATTATTTAATTCATTACCTCTTGATAGCTTAGAGTTTAATGCTGAAGAAAACCTGCTTAAAGAAATTGATCAGTGTCATCTTGAACTCACCTACAATCAAACTCTTTTGTCAAGCCAACAAAGAATGGCACTTGCAGAATGACTTTGTACCATTTCATTTTGAAACAGTATAATGTAAAGGGGGTCTAATAAATATGTGATAATTGTTTTTGTTTTGCATGCTGCAATGCAATATCGATTTGATCTGCATTACGTGGCATGGAACATTCCTTTGACACCGTTCACCATTGCTTTTTGAAATAATTAGCTCTATAGCTAGTCAGCTCTACAGATTTCATTTGAGGTGACTTTATGCCATTTTTGGAATTTTTCCCGAAAAAGGTCTGAAACACCTTAATTCTGTTTCTCTTGAATGAACTGTTCACTCTGCAGAAAAATGCCATTTGATTTAGAATGGTGGACCTTCATTGTGTATTTTTGATTTTCAATGAATGACTTATATGTTCAATAAAAGATGTTATACCCCTTGTGGGCATAATGTTTGATACTTTGTAAGTGTATCCACCTCCTTGTAAGATAATATCTCACCAACATCTACACATAGTTTATCCACGTTAGTCAGGTTATAGATTTGCCAGCGTATAAGTGTAAATATCAGCCTTCAAATAGTGGGGAAAAAAGAATGTGATCAAGATTTTTAGAACCTGGACAAGAACCTTACCCCGCTTGAGAGTGTGAATTTCATTTTGATCAGAACTGAAATTTGATAAGTTATTTCTAGTTGCTTGAGAGAAGTTATGAGCAAGCGATTTAAGATCCATTAATTTGTTACCTGTTTTCTAGATCAAACACCAACTCCAACTCGATTCCTTCCAAAAACATCAGAAGAGGGCGGAGAGCTGTTCGAAGGTTTACCAGAGGCTAATCCATTTGATCAGGTAATCATTTGTTTTGACTTGTGAAGTTACTAGATTAAAATAGTTAAGAAATCAATATCACTGAAATGAGCAATATTGATGCAGCATTGATCATTGATTTGCATGATGATATAACAGTCTAGGAGACTGGGTTTAACTTTGCATTTGTGTTAAGTGAATCTTTTGTGCTACAGGGAAGGTATTGCCGCAATTGTGTCAGGGATTTAGAGCTAAAGAGAAAATTATGTTGTCGTTAAAGTGACAAATCAAGGATTCGCATTATTAGTTTTAAGTTGATGGCTTTGGAAACAATGAAATTCTGAAATTGTTTTTAACTCGTTATGATGAAGCTAAGAGAGAAATACCGTATGTAACATAAATAATCCTCTGGAAACATGGTATTGTAAAAAGAAAAGTTTAATTTTCATTGAAAGGAAATTACTGATTAGCTAGACATTTTTATCGTAGGCATGTTATTGTTGCAGATAGATACCACTGTAAACTATAGTGTAAGTTATATAGAAATCGTTCTGTAGATATGATATAGTTTCTTCAAGAACCTTAAAGACAGAACTTTTCTGTGAACTCCATGAACACATTATTAATTCTTGACTTTAATAAATCTACATGATAATCTAGCACATCTCCTGATGAGTGAGCAATCACGAAACAGGCTTGTCGAAATGAACGTGTAGTTTCCTGTTTCTTTTCTGCCAATTAGTGTTTATCTATGCTTTACTACTATGTATTGAGCACTAATGTTCTGAAAACCAATACACTGGCTTTACCTAATAATCTACATACGTTCAAGAAAGATTACTGTCTCTCAAATCTGGTCAAGCTGATTTCACAACCTTAGCGAGCACCATATTCTCTACGAGGGGAACATGACCTTGAGTTGTCTTTTATAGAATGCGGTTTGGACCAAGCTTGTGTGTTTATCTAATGGTGATCTGATTTAACTTGTGTTTCAGGACTTCAAGAAGGCAACTCCGATCCATCCAACCGTCTCCTCGGCCAACGGTTCATCAGCACCGAAGACGGTGATTACAAGTTCATCTTCCGTCCCTGACCAACCCACAATGGTGTCCTTTCTCTCTACTGTCGATAAGGTTTGTTTTGTGAAATTCACCTTCTTTGATAACGACTTTCTTTCACCTTGAAAAGGATTCGCACTAGGTACGGCACAATGTGTCATGACACTTTGCCAACTGGCATGCTGCGCCTTATCTTCTGTTTACTTTGAACGTGTCGTGCTTTTTAATGAACTCTTAGGCTCTGCTCATACGTGGTAGCTGTATCGTAGCGGGATTAATTCAACACAAAGCAACTTTATCCATCTCAACTGCGCTTTAACTCCTTTGACTTGTCTAAAGCTTTCGATACAATAGATCATTCTATACTTCTCCACAAACTTTCTTACTATGGTTTTAGAGGGATAATACACAAATGGTTTTCCAGCTACCTGGCCAATCGAAGACAGTATACTGTGGTTAATGGTATAAAGTCCCAATCAAAGCTTATAACAAAGGGGGTACCACAAGGGTCTGTTCTTGGCCCTATCCTCTTTACACTTTCAATGATATGAAAACTGCAACCAGTTTAGAGCCACGTCTTTTTGCAGATGACACTAATCTTTTCAATTTCGGAAAAAGCACTGAAATGCTTATAAACGAAACTAACATCGAACTTGAAAAAATAAGCGATTGGCTCAAAGCAAATAAGCTGCTAGTAAATACTGACAAGACAAATTACAGTATTTTCCATTCTGGTTCGAATAATAACCAAGAAACAAATTCTCCAGTAAAGCTAACTGATGAACTAAAGCAGTACGATCATGTCAAATACCTTGGTTTGATAATTGATCAAGACCTTAGTTGGAAAAACCACATACATAAGATAAACAGTGAAATAGTCAAATACACATCTATGTTTTCTAAACTACGCTACTCCTTACCAAAAGATTGCTTAACTGCAGCATACGACTCATTAGTATTATCAAAAATTAGCTATTGACTTTTTAGCTATTGACATATGGACTGGCTCCTCAGAAATATTTGAAAGAGCTACAAGTCATACAAAATAGGATTCTCAGATTACTAAGCTTCAAAGAGAATCGATGTATCACAAATGCGTTAAATATAAAGAATTGAAATTCTTGAAAATAAATGACCTCTGAATTAAAAATTCTTAAATTCATGCATTAAATAAACCGTAGTCAAGAAAAGCTGCCTGTTGTTTTTCAAAACTATTTCCTAAAAAATGAAAGCTTTCACGTCTACAACACCCGTAAAATCAAAGATTACAAAATACATCGTACTAATAAAAGATGGGGCGAGAGAATGCTTCTAAACAAAGGTGCTCGACTCTGGAATGAGCTACCTCAATCTCTAAAAGACGTAAATAAAACTTCAACTTTTACTAGACGTCTTAAAAGATATTTCATTTCTAGATATTAATTTGACAATATAAACTTAATCTGAGTCTAAAATTAACTTACATTATCTTCTCAACTTATATTATCTTCATAAACTTTTTATCGAATTCCTTCAATCTTTCTAACCTTTGTATCAACAACTTTCATCATCTAACACTCTTCAAAACACCTCAATTACCTAGTTTTTATGATGCATTTATTGTTACTGTTGAATTATACTTTGTACTAGTTTTAGAATTGTACTGTTTTATTTTTCTTGTAATAGCTTTAAATTTCAATTTACGGCCCAAGCTAGATAAGCTTTGCTTTTCTTGGGTCGTGTAGATTACATATTTTTGGTATTTTGTATTCAGATATAATTTGCGAATAATATTGAATTGAATTGAATAGGGAAGGAGGGGGGGGCACTCCATACTATATACAGGAACGTTAGTCCGATATGTTTGATTCTGTTATTTTCCATACAGCTGATATTTTTGGGTCTAAAATTTCAGGAAAGCCAAAATGATATTTTCGGTTGAAAGAATAGGAGAGCGCCTGATAGTTTTGGTTTGCAGAGAAATGAAATAGAATTAAAGGAATTTTCATGATATTTTTGGGTTACTGAATGGAAGTTTTATGAAATTCTTGGGTCTGTAAAATTTCTTTTGATATTTTCTAGGGCTCTGTAGACCTTTCGGAATGACGTCCCCGTATAAAAAGGTCTAGAGTGCCCCCTGGGATTTAAATGCGGTTCTTGGTTCATATGTAAATTTTAATGGGTCTAGTACGAAGAGTCGCGTGATACCACAGAGCTACCGGACTTACGTCTTATTAACGATTTAGCTTCGCCCTTTGCTCATACAGTAAAGTTATGTTGCAGTTGAGTGGCACAGAGAGACTCATTTTTGATTTTTTGTCTGACAATCAACAGAGTAATACGTCAGAAAGGGAACAAAACAGAAACCTAACTGATTTATATACCCAGATGTGGATCGAAATAGGCCAATCAGAAAAGAGGTGAATTTATGTAGACTGATTCCAAAATACCTAAGTGTACCTACCTAAGTATACCTACCCTATACCAATCATTCACCTCTTTTCTGATTGGCCTATTTCGATCCACATCTGGGTATATAAATCAGTTACGTTTCTGTTTTGTTCTCTTTCTGACGTATTACTCTGTTGAGTGTCAGTCGAAAAGCTTAAGTAATCTATGTGCTCGTTTCGCTATGTTTTCCATTATCATAATTCTTCACTCTCCGGCAATGTTTTCTGTGCAATTTTAGCTGTATAGTTATCAGAGTCAGTAGATTTTGATGAAAGGAGAATCAAAAAAGATAGATAGGATAAGATACTTATTCTACTAATGCTTATTGGAAGCCTAATCATTATTTCAAGTAGCTAGTATTAAATGTTGATTTTTTTTCCTTCTCTGAAATATGTATTACTTATTAACTTGCTCAAAGTTTTGTTTTTTTACAATAGTGAATGGTTATTTATTTCATCCTTGTTTCGAGCTAGAAATTACTTTCTTCGGCTTAGTTGCTTGTTTAAGAGTAAGTCCAGCTCCATACATCATACATTAGAGTATTATAAATGAAGTTTTAGGCGTAATTCCTTAATGGGGAAACTCAGTAATCTGGGGTGATCCCCCGGAATTTCAGCTCCAACAAGTGGTTACAAATCCACTTTAGAGCAACCCTTGTAAATCTTTTTGAATTTCTAAACTCGTGTTCTCATAGAACTGCTAATTTTTCACTTTTTCCCTTGAATTCGGTTCAACTCACTGCTAAAATTTACACACCATAGTGCAAGAACCTTAGACGAACATTTTGAAGCTTTTCTACATTTCATATCATGATACAGTTTTTCATGCCTTCTAGTGAAAATGTCTTCTCTCGTTTCCCTGTTACATGTTTTCCACATATAGCTAAAGCGACCGAAAGCGTAGGATTTCCAACTTTAATTAGGGTTTTCAAACTATCTAAGGTGCCGATGAGGTTGTTCTCATCTGCTCGTCGTCTTCTAGAGCAAATCAACAAATACTACGTTCTTTGAAGTTCTTCGGCGCTGCGGCATGTTTTTCAGATCCAGGCGAATTTTCCCATTCTATTGGGCTTCATTAGAAATAACTAGACATGTTGATCATTTGAAATGAGTGGGAATGTTGAACATTTCAAAAGTCGAACCGTTTTATAAACTGAAATTCGTCAGAAGAACTCAGGTAATTTTCTTGAAGCAACCACAATTGATCCTTATTTTGTGTCCTTTTGTCATTTGAACTTGTATATTTACTTTCTTTTTATACAAGAACCTGTGATATTCGTTTGAAGCTTGCTGTGAAGTATGGCTATTTTTCCAGGCTGGAATGGTCTTAAATTGTTCTAACTTTTATAGTGTTTAGAAGCCTGTTTTTGCAGTCAATTCTTTTGATTGTTGCAAATTTCGACTCCCCTGACCTATATGACACATCGGTGTGTTGCCAATCTGCTTGTTTTGCAATCGTTGCTCAGTCGCATATCTATTTCTTATAATTCATATATTGAGCTAAAAATGGTGAGCCTTTGCTTGTTCTTTGCCTGTTTTTAAGTTTTGTCCATTTTTGAGGCTCGTGTTCTTACAAAATTGTCCATATGAAAAAGAGTGTATGCTTCAAAAGTATGATAACCCAGCATCAGCAACCTTGAACAGATTATATCAAAGATCCGAGAACGCAATGCACTCTGGGAGCATATATTGAAAGAATCATTACGTCAACAAATGTTCCATCACTTTATTACATAAACAATTCAGGAGGCTTGAATTTCTTTCCCGATATGCTCCCAGAATACCCTTCACCCTGGGATCTTTGATATCGAATGATGGTAAACTTGTGCTGAGCATTTCAACAGGTACCAGTGCGTCTATGCACACGTGCTTCTTGCTATTCGCGTTGATCGCCCAATGGACGTTCATTGATTTCAATGACTTCTTGCTTGTTCACCATCCCTTTCAATCAATCCAGGGGCAAATCACTCAAAGATCTCACACACTTTTCAGCTAGAATCTTTGGAAATCTTTAAGAATCAGTGTAAATCCCTAAAAATCTTTCACAATCTGGCCTGAAAAATCTGCAAATATCTTAAATGGTCTTCTTAATAAGGTTGAAAACTCTCTAAAAATCTCGAACAGTTTTCCCGAAGTGATCCTTGTCTTCCCTTACAGCCTTAAGCATAGCTTTCATCTCTCCTCCTCCCTAGATTGACAAATGGGAGCAGTATGGTAATTGGTAGCTTTATAATCACGCAACTTAGGTAATTGAGCACAAGACGCACGTGAAAAGGGCTATTTTCATCTTTAATGCCCCACATTGCATTTTTCTCTGCTTTCAACCTATACAGCCATACCCATCTATCCCCTTTTCCTTCCTTGTGTAAGCAGCGACTAAACAGAGTTGTAATTATGATCATTGATGATCACGCAACTTGAATAGAAAACACCACACGCACCATTTTAATCCCTAACGCCCTCCCCCGAATACATTTTATATCCTTCCAGACAGCTTTACTCTAAACCATCCCCTCTTTCCCCTATACAGCTTTTCTCATTGCAACTCCCTCCCCCCCCCCCCCCCCCCTCTGTAAGCGAAGGCCAACCAGCTTATTAAATGATTACTTCACAATCACGAAACTTAAGTGATTGACCGAAATACGCACACGCGTGAAGTGTCATTTTGATCTCTTCTACCCTCCCCCCTATTGCATTCTCTCATCCCCGATAACTTTACTCTTAACCATCCCCTATTCCTACCCGGTGTAACCAGCGGCTAAGCAGATTTGTAATTAAAAACGTCGATACTCGCACAACATAACGAGCGCGCACGTCCCGCATACACACGGGGAATGATTGAACTGCTCCATTGATTTCCATGACATCATAGTCCTTCTCCATCCGCACCGTTAATGATGTAATCCCTAACTCGAAATACGCGCTGCCGACCAGCCAATTAAGATTTCTGTTTGAAAAAGCTCTCTTCAACTTTTTTTGTGTGAGTGAATTATCATGGCCCAGGATCTCTATCGCTAAAAGTTCCTTTCTGCTCGGATTTTCTCGCAACTTCTTATTGCTGAAAGGTCTAAATAAAATCGTGAGTTTTTATCTATTGTTTTGAAGCCTTTTTATCGAGTTTGTTTGTTGTGTTTAGATAGGTTGATTAACTGTGTTTGTGATTTGATTTTTCAAAATTTTTCTTTATAAAAGTGGATAATAGCTCGAATTTGATGTTAACGATTTTGGAGTTTTGCGATGGTGATCGGTGTTTAGGAGTAAAAGATTCTCCTATTTTGCATTTTCTTTACGAGGCGATATCTTAACAATCTTTGATCGGTACAGTGCTTGAGCCTGGCGAGGAGCATCGGAAATTTGTGCACTATAACCGACACCGTAGTTTTA
Source organism: Pelagia noctiluca (assembly GCA_963924455.1). NCBI lineage: Eukaryota > Metazoa > Cnidaria > Scyphozoa > Semaeostomeae > Pelagiidae > Pelagia > Pelagia noctiluca. Next base: position 1,824,400 of record OZ004315.1, on the reverse strand, counting down.
GGAAAATTATTGGGGGCCAGCCATTGTTCGTGAACTATAGGAAGACTAGGGAGCATCCTGTGAACAATTTAATTTTAGGATTGATGGGGGGGGGCAAATGCCCCCTCTGCCCCCACCCGCTTCCATATATTATAAATATTATTATAACTATTATAACAATCTGGCCTGTTATAACTTTCAAAGCTTTGTGTCTGAGAATCTTCAGAGTAGTATGTTAGAAAGAGATAAACGGGCTGAAGAGCAAACAATTGTATAAAACTTGAGAAAAATACAGTTATATAGGGTTTGCATATAAAATAGGATTAGATAGGACAATGGTAGCTTAGGATGATTGGTTTGAACAATGATAAACCATGCTTAAGACGGTGAAATACCAACAAACACTCTACAATAAATGAAATGTGATTTTTTCTTTATCTTATCACCCCCTCCTCCACAAATTGACCAGTAGGGGCTCAAGCCACAGAGCCTCGCCCCTGAGTTTACCTCTATGATTTATCTCTGAGTTTTTCGTTACTTTTCAGAACAAGAATGCGAACCCAGCAGACATCCATAACATCAAGATCATTTCTGCGACACCTACCGAATTGGTGAAGAGGCTAGGGGAGGCCAATGCAGCAAGTTTCACTGTTTTGGTTGCTCCGAGTAATACTAAAGAGAAAACCGTGAAAACAACTTCAAAAGAACCCCCAAGAATCATACTTGCAGGTATCTAATTACTGTTGAAGTAGATGGATCGATCGGACGATATGGGCCAAAACGTCTTGGTTCAGTTTTCTGTAACTTTGTGATATTTTAGAAATAGCGAGATTGCTATTTTTGGTAGCTCTAAAATTATCGTTGCAGAAGATTTAGATGAATTTCCATATCTCTACCAGCAAATTTTGCATTGATATGAACTGCTTTTAGTGTATTCAAGGCAACATTTAATTCATAGTAGCTTATCACATGAGTCTGCTTCTTTCTGGCCAATATGGTATTTAGAATCATCTCAGATGTATTGTTGATGACTTTGCTCTTATTATTGTTAGAAACCAATATTTGCTTCTGAGTGAGTGCAAGGATTTTTCTATGGCAGGAAAATGTTGCTTTTTTAGCTGGTCTTGTACTGTATTGAAGAACAGACTCCAAAGTACTTGAGAAATCACGAAGAGGGGAAATTTTGAAAAATGATTCGTAAACAAAACTCAGCTTTTAGAGCCTTGTATTAGATTTTATTTCCATTCCATTAAGCCTTTTACTAGAAATCCCTTGTGCAATTTTGGAAATGTTTTTAGATGCATGTATATAGAGCTGGTCTTGTTGTAGTATTTTAGCATTGATAATGATATATGATATCGAAAAGTCTCTGCTTATAATGAACTGTCATTAAGTATTTCAAACCTAAAACGGATAATTCTCGAAATGAAAACTCACAGCTTCAACTGAAACAGATTATGCAATTTCAAAATGTTCAGTATTTATAACAAAACCGAAGATTGCATTTTGTATCTCATTGATTTCAGATCAGGGCCAAAACATCCCGAAGATCATAGTGAATGACGGGAGTAGCGACATGCCAATAGTTGGTATTAAGTCAGAAGCATCAAACACGCAAACCAGAGCCGCTGTTCCTACCCCTACCATAGTGATGCCACGCAGCAGCGTACAGAATGGCACCAGTGAAAGAAATCAAACCAATTTGGCAAAGCAGGTAATGTGAATCGTGATTTCCATCCTCAATTCTCTGTTATACCCCTCCATGATTTCCAAAAATGACTTTTGATAAGGATTATAGCTAACATAGGATCTCGGGTTCGACTGTAATTTGTTGGGTGTGGTTTATTTGTTAGTTCGCAAAGAGTACCGTATGCAGTATGTTGTTAATAAGTGTACCCCTTTCGTAATAAGTCTGATAATTAAAAGTCCTCTTGTAGGAAATTTCAAAATGAACACAGGCAGATTTTCCAAGGCATTTCGAGTTGGCGGGTCATCATAGGTTTGGAGGATGTTAAGGTTATTGATGGGTTACGTGGCGAGTCTAGAGTTTGTGATGCTTTTTGGCAAACAGAGTTGTAGAGAAGCTTCTGTGTTATTCAAGACGATGTTCATGTTACTTTCTTTACCCATTGGACCTCAAAATGATAGAATCCCAATAACTGTAAAATCCCGATGAACCCCTCAGAGAATCAGTTCTATCCCGTCTCTGCGTAAAATCCTTCTTCGTTCTTCTGATCAGTGACATATAGAATTAAATGCAGCATCTCTGTTTTTGTATTCAATTTGATATCTTTAGGTATGTAAGTGGTTTTTGCTGCAACATTGTTGTGTTTCCCTTCCAGAAACTCAAAGCAGTATTACAACAAAGTCTAAACTCTGCTACCATGCTGAATGGACCGTCAGCTAATACCATGGTAACAACAGTGCATCAAAATGGCGGATATTCTTTTGCCTCGAATTCCTCATCGCCAAGCAGCTCGGTTAATTCACCTGATAACTCTGAGTTTGTTGATGATGACATGGATATGGATATGGCTGGCTCACCTATGTAAGTTGATGGTTTAAGAATTAAACTTTTTTAGAAAAATCAATGTACACACTCAAAAAGAATTCATATTCTTGACTGGTTCATAGATTTGTCTCCAGACATATCCATGATTTTGGTTATGCAGTAAAGTTAAGCGTAGTTTACACGAGCAAGTTTTCTATGACAATTTTTAATTGACAATTTTATTTTGCTCGTGTAGATGAGGTTAATTTGAGCTCATATGACAATTTTTCATATGACAAGTGTACTTTTTCAAAAGCTGACATGCCAGCTTTTGAAAAAGTAAACTTGTCATATGAAAAATTGTCATATGTGAAACTTGCTCGTGTAAACGACTTGACAAGTAAACTTGACACTTTTTTCTCAACTGCCGACATATCTCGTTATATTTTTCTTATAATGGTTGTCAGCAGTTTGATTTGGACCCACCAAGTCACGATCGATGATCGTCGAGTTATTTCTGAAAATATTATACTTTCTTTTTGCAATTTTGCTGAGATATTTTTATTTGTTGTGCATTTAAAATATTTTTGGTAAAATCGCGTAGGCCTATATTACCATGACAAATAATTGTCTAAGTGGTGTCAAAGAAACTTGTTGCTCATCTACACGAGCAAATACATTTGACAATTTTCAAATACATTTGACAATCAAAAAATTGTCAAATATCCATCTACACGAACAAGGAAACTTGTCAAAGAAAATTGTCATAGAAAATTGCTCGTGTAAACTACGCTTTATACAACCAAATGCCCTTCCTGGCGCCAACCTTTTTAGTTGCTTCTTACGACACGCAGGTATACGGTGGATGAATTCTGACCCTCAACCACTGGGGAATTTCTCACTTTGGTTAGGTTATGTACTAGGAAGGTAGATTTGTAGGTTGCATACAGAGACAGATATTGATAAGCCAGAATGAGACCCAGAAAGACCTCAATACAGCTAGAATTTATCACTTTACAATGCTATTAAAAGCCACCTTCATTCAATTGAGTTGGAATATATTGGTATCATTCCTCAATTTCTCAGGCTCAGTAAGTTATCATGGGTTTGATTTTCAGGAAAAGAAGCCGCCGAAGTCAAGATGATATGGATCCAGATGAAAGGCGAAGGCGTTTCTTGGAACGTAACCGGTTCGTTACTCTTCCTGCTTCTCTATTCTATTCATATTGAATTCACAATACGGTATTTTACAGCATATTATATTATATACTCTATGTTACATTATATTCACTTAATTACATACTGTTTTGAAAAATCCCCCTAAAGTGATTCGAAATCCCACTGTTGTTTTCCTCTATTAGCGCAATTCTTCAGCCGTCCATGAGACGATGACTTCATTAAAATGTTAAAATCTTCAATTTCAGAGCTGCTGCTTCGAGGTGTCGTCAGAAACGAAAGGTCTGGGTGCAACAACTTGAAAAAAAGGCTGATGACTTGGCCTGCACCAACTCCACCTTGCAGGTGATGAACAGTTATTTCTCGAAATCTTTAGCAATTTCAGTGGGCACCACAGTATTCTGACATCCCCAACAGTGCTGAACATCCTTCTCAAAAAGGAACTTCCTACTCAGAACTGAACACAATCCAATATACTGATGGTATCCCTCCACAGTACTGAATATATCCCTCACAGTGCTGAATAATGCTCTCCAAAATGAACTTCTTCCACAGTACTGAACACCATCCAATGTAGCTACTGATGGTATCCCCCATAGTGCTGATGATATCCCCCACGGCACTTATCGTCCCCCTCTAAAAAGAACTTCCTCCACATTACTAATGTTATCCCTACAGCACTGAACATCGTCCTCAAAAATGAACTACTTCCACAGTACTACAATGAAAGAAAACTTCGTTACAGGTCTAAGAATGGCTTGATTCCAGGCACAACTCTGCTGAAAAAAGTCATACAATTTAATGCTTTTTTTTTGAGGAGGAAATGTTTTCCTTCATCAATTTTCAATTTATAGTTGTTTCAGTCGTCTGATGTCGTCTGATTTTGTTTCAGAGTGAAATCAACCATTTACGAACTGAAGTAGCTCAACTGAAAGGGCTGCTATTGGCTCACAAAGATTGTCCAGTTACGATGCAGCAGAAAGCAGTCATTGAGCAAGCTGGTACGATTATAATCATTCTTAGAATTTCATGTAGAAATTTCCCTGTTTTTAGATGGTTACCTATTCCCACCCAATTAGCCACTCTTCCTCCCGAATCACTAAGAAACCCGAGTGCGAAGGAAGATTGGTATTCAATAGCAATAGTGACTAACGGGAGGCTTCACTTTCACGCCCGCCATAGGGGCTGGCCCCTTGTTTCCGAAAAAAAATTTGTTCTACAGTTATATAAGTTTCATGTTATGCTTGAAGATACTATGTACCCGCATAGTCCCATGGAGGGACCTGCGTGAAAGTGAAGTGGAAGACGCCTAACCGTTGGAAAATTAAATGTCGCCTAGGCAGGAGGGCGGGTCGCTTTGAAGCCTTACAGCTTGTTGCGTAGAAGAAGGGCAGAAAAGCCCACGCCCTGGGCTTTATCTTCTTGGTAACGCCCTGGGGGTATGAAGGTAAGCAGCAAAGCCTCCTGAGGGTGACAAACATTATCTTCTTACGTTGTTTCGGGAATTTAGAGTATCCACTCGGGCGAGAATAGTAGGCCCTTTTTCAACAATTTTACCAGTCGCCATTACCAGCAGTAGTTATTGTTATTTTTATTCTCCCGTGTCGAAGATGATATTGTTCGTATTTTTCTTTCTTGTCGAGAGAACTTATCAGATCCCATATTGCTAAAGCTGCTCTTCTACTGATTTTTAGAGATTTTTTACTCGATCTTTTTTCAGCATTCTCGCAAACCTCAGATGCTCACGTGATAACAATCCAACAATTAGGCCAACAGCGCGTGGAGACGGATGAAGAGGTAGCTTCCAGTGCTCTCACAGACATGGCGAACCAACACAAAATGAACACAGGTGACAATAGAATCTCTTGCGTTTCTGTCATCTCCGAAAACACTAGAACAATCGATAGCTCCTCGAATGGCCATTGATGTTTTTATCTTGTATTTATATGTAATTTAATGTCGTTTAATGAGTGAGTGGGTGTCCTTTAAACGTGCCGGGCTGAATAACTAAGGCCAGGCTTTGTCTCCAGCTTAGACATGAATACATCGACGTCATCACTTCATAAACAATAGTGTCCTGCATATAAGAAACATCATTTTCAACATCAGATCTAAGGCCTTTCTGATGCCTCTCTTTTAAAATTGATACCGGCAAGTGTTTCTCATAAAACTTGTAGTTATATATCCCAAAACAGGTCTGTGTTCCTTGAATCAGTGTTTGTTATATGTGGGTAGTATGAGACCCTAATGTGTATATTGTGGTAGAGATGGCTCGGACCAACCAAAGTAACTTAGTCTTTTTAGGGTTAATTTTTGGGGTTTCCTTGGGCAAGGGGAAGAGTAGAAATCAATATACCCCTTGACTGTTCGATAAATAGTGGTTTAGAAACCACACCGCTCAAAACCCTGGTTGAGCTGTATTTTGATTCTTTGCTTTGGCTTTTCTAAACTTCCTTTTTAATGTATTGTACCTTTTAGAGTAGTTTATTCTTGTACTTAGTCTTAGTTCATTGTAACTAAACATTATGTGCTTAATGTTTGGGGTATGGGATTAACGATGGAGCTGGGTTTTCATTCGTTATTAATGATGGGACTAGGATGCAAGTGTTTGCCGCAATATCAGGCAGTCAAAGTATTCATATCTGTGATTTTGTTGTTATAACAACCCATACTTGCCTTGGTGTAAATGTTGAACCAGTTACTCTTTCCCCTACCCTGGGCTGAAAGTTTTACTCATACATTGAATTTACTACGACGATAACAAAATCCATGATAATATCATGTATCTTTATCGTTATGGTCTTGAATACCTAAACTCCCTATTACTTTACTATATCAGCAATGCTTGAAAGAAAGTAAAAATCATCTTTGAACCTTACTCTTTTAACAGGGGGTGGCATTTTGAAGGGATAGAGAGGGTTTAGAAGGAAGGAGAAGGGAGAAAAAATAAATATTCCGCTCCGGAAAGGAGAAACTGTATTTTTTCAGGAAGGAAAATAGAAATTGCCAAATTTTGAAGGAGAGTAAGGGAGATTTATGCTCCTGTCTTACCCCCCTGTTTCATGGCCTTGTCTCAAGATTCTTTCTGTTAAGATATTTTATCGGCTTCCATACTACGGGCCTGCTGTATATGAGCATGCGTACTAAAGGGTTCCTATCCACAACCATGCATCTTTCCGAACGCAGCATTTTAGAGGACGTATAATATCTTTGTAATACTTATTTGCTATGTATGATAATTATATCACGAACAGTCCTGGTAATCGTTAATTGTATTATATTTGTACCAATGATTTCCGTTGTATCAATAATTATCAAATCAGAGTAAATAATTTTGTGTTTTTCTTGTCTATGCAGTTCAAAATCTCCACAAGTAGCTAATAACACAATATTTGACATGATAGTTACCACTAATCATGACAAGCCTACTAAATATAAAATGCTTGTCATGAGTGGTGACTATCATGTCAAATATTGGGTCCGAAACAGCCTTGATATGACTAAATGTATTTAGAACGTTGCCCTACTAGATATCGAATGCTTGTCATGATGAGTGGTGACTATGTACCTTGTAAAATATTGTGTCAGAAACAGCCTTGATAAGACTGAATGTATTCACTTAGCTAATACAACAATTACCACCCCTCTCTTTTGATAATTTTGAGAGATCTTTCTACCCCACCCTCAGTTATCAAAACCCCCTTTATGGTATGTAATGGTTACACATTAACTTTGTCCTTAAACTTTATGATTGAAATAGTTAACAGCCAGAATCATTTGTCTTACATCTCGTGAAAGACACGTTTGGATAAGCAGGTCTGAAAGAATATGTGTGTAGTTGCAAAAAGATGATTCTGTACTATTGAATGATATCATCACCGCACACTGTCACAAGTATCACTGCATATAACCAATTGATAACTGCACATATTGGTTATCAATATACCCTTGAATTAGGTTTAACCCCAGACCTGAACCAGTGAACCTTCTGTGCTAGATAGTTATAGGAGGTCTAAGCTCCGAGTTTGATACTCGTCTTTTTCTATAGGAACATACATGTTTTCTATAACAAAGTCTCAAACGATCTCAGTAATGAAACTTTCTTTAAATGTTCATTTGTTTTCTATTGTTGAAAAACAGTAACAACAGAATAAATCGTTTTTTACGAGAAGTTCTAGTACTACTCTCTTTCAAATTACTTCCTTGTGAAACAATATAAGAAAGCATCTCTAAAAATGATAGAATTAAGAAAATCTTAGGAACCAAGTAAGCTTAACGGACTACACGCTTTTTATTCACACGGAACCTACTAGTACATCAAGCCTTGTGAAACTTCTTGATGTTCTTACAGAAACCTGCTTGATGTTCCTACATCAAGCCCTCGTACTAAAACTTTCTGATTAGGTATGCCTCGTGTAATGTTTGTTCAGTAAGGTTGGAGCTCTGTAGTACGAGTACGTTGGTGGATGCACGGGGCTCTTTCATATCAAACGTACCTTGTGACGAACTGCTGTAGAGGGAAGCCTTCTCGGATTTCTGATCTACCCAAGGAAAGGGTATTCTTGGTATTGTATCATTGAAGGGGTTTTATCCAATTTTGGTCTTCGGGTCTTCTCGAGAAAAAATCCAAGGCCCACGGAAAAGCACGATGCAATGCTGACCAGCCCCCCTCTCTTTCAAGCCCCCCTCTTTATGCGGTAAAGACTAGAGTAAAACGTGATGACTGAAAGATAGCTTAGCTAATGCTGATGGATGTATTCCATCGTAATATTACGAATTTTTAACTTTATATACCTGAGAGTGAATAAGTTTTAGTCCAAACCCTTCAATTCACTTCAATAACACGCAAGTAACAAAGTGATTTTGAGCCTTGGAATAAATCGATAACCAAACCAAACTGAGTAGGTTAGGCCCTACGTAAAAGTCTGCTACGAAGGGAGGTGTGTGCCAAGAAACAACGGAAATAGTCGAGAAAATGGCTGAATTAATGAAGCAAGGGCAACAAAAAGTAGCAATGCTCGTGAAGAGGGAACTTGAAGCCGGAAGGGGGACGAGACAGTTGGAATCTGTGCTCGATTTGCTTCTCAACCCGCAGGCAGATTTCGACCGGGACAAATCGGACTGGTTGCAATGGCTAATGGCAGGTGGAGAACCCCCGGATGACTTTCTGAAGGCCCTGCGACAGACGAACACTTCTCCTATTTGTGGGCTTGTTTGGAATGCACAGTTTGTGGCATATCGTTGCAGAGACTGTGCGATATCACCGTGCATGTCTCTGTGTGCTGACTGTTTTCAGGGTGGGAACCATGAAGGACATGATTTCAATATGTTTCGCAGCCAAGCCGGGGGTGCTTGTGATTGTGGTGATGAAAATGTTATGAGGAAACAAGGGTCAGTGTCTTACAGTAGCCATCAAAGTTTTTTTCAACATTAGAAATTAGCTCTAAACCAGTTTGAGAAGTTTGTATTTGTTTAAAAATTTCTACGCCATTTTTTTCTGAGAAAGTACTTCAAAAGAAACCGTCCGTAATTTTCTCGTAATAAAGCAATGGATTCTTTTATTCTATTGTTTTCTTAAACAATAGAAAAAATTAACCTGTCAGAAATTTTCAATACAGTGATCATTTGAGAACTTATAAAAGATGTGTTACCCTGCAGATTTGATCTAGAGGTCGTGGGTTCTAGAGTACTGTCGCCATGGATGGGCCACTTTTTATTTAACAGCATTGTCTTACACAACTAACATACCTTAGCAAAAAAAAATTCTGTGAAAATATATCTCTATCTTTTCCTAAAACATTGACATAAAATGAATCACCTTCCCTTCCTTTTCGTTTCACAAGAGCCATTAATATGAGACCCAATTTTTTCGTCAATATTTTAGGCCATCGCCATGGATGGGCCGCACCAAAATAACCGGTGCGCCTCCGCAGTACGCCGCATATTTTTGAGCGAGCCACAGAGCGCAGATAAAACTCTTTGAACGATTGTCTGTCACATGATATGAACCACTCGTGGACAATCGTTTTGCTCACAGGTGGCCCATCCATGGCGACGTTGGCCGATCACGAATCGTTCATAAAAGTTGAACTCTTGCGAAAATGTGAGCATGAATTTACCGGAAGTCTTCATAATTTGTGAACAACCAAGGCTGGTAGAAGCAAAAAAGTTGGAAGATAACTATTTGCTTTTGCTCAGAATAATAGGAGAAAATCGATAAAACAAAAACTGCAATTCACAACAATAACAACAAATGTTGACAATACTCAGAATTCAAATTCAGGTGAAGCGTTGTCAATATTTTTTCGAGTATGTTAAGCATTTATAAACAAACAAAGCAAAGATAATGACCAAAATAGCACGAGCAACAATTTTCAAGCCTTTTTTCCGAATAAAATAGGCCCAAGTAGCTGAAAACTTGGTGTTTTCTGGATGCAGTCGCTAATGCTGATTTTCAAAAAGTGGCCCATCCATGGCGACAGTACTCTAGTTCTACTTGGGTTATTTTCACTCTTACAAATTATCTTGATTGATTATCCTGTAGATGCATGTAGATTTCTTGAAATTCAATTGTAATCAAAGTCTTTACCACTTCATTAAAAAAAAATGTAGATAAATAAATATAAAAATATATTTAATTCTACTGTCTTTCTATTCCTACAAATGTTCTGCTATGACTTGTTTTCCAAAAGGTCTGGTGAACAACTTTACTCTTTTTGCAGATTTTGCTGTAATCATGGCAGTGAACACACATCAAAAAAGAAAACAGTTCCTGAAGAAATGATTGCATTAGCAAAATTCATCATCCCAAAGTTGATATTGAAGATGTATGATGATCTAAAAACAATCAGGAGCGAAAGTAAGTCATGTTTAGTATTGGTCGTGACAGAGGCAGATATATTGACTATAACTTGTGGTAGAAGAGGGCAAACAGTCATATGTTCAGTGTCGTAAATATATAAGCAAATGATAATGGCGAACAAAAATGTTTGAAATTACATTGTGTCAAAACACTGAGAAACTCATTACAATTTTTTGACTAGGAAAGTGAAGAAAACACCAGTATACACTAAAAAAGTACACACCCGAAGTAAACACCAAAACACAATACACTAAAAAAGGATGCACTAAAGACACTAATTTTGCCTATTAAATTGTAATTAACTTTGAAATTTGGTACAAGGTTGAAAATTGTTTCTATTTGCAAGGATGATTACCGAAGAAACCTTACTTGGGGTTGTTTCCCCAAAACTCTCCATATCATCCACCTCTAGCTGATGATGGTTTTATCAAAGAGCTTCTGCCAATTTTGTAGGTGTTTCTTGTTTTCAATATTTGACTCTTAAAAATTACAATGCTACAGAGAATACTCAGAGACATCACATATCACGTACTCCGTAAGTAGCCAAGAATCCAAGAAAACACGGAATGTAATATCAAATTCATATAAATGAAAACTGCTCGTTGGTTTAATTGAATGATTTATTTGTTATTTGGCAGACCAAATAAAAAAGAGCCTAGAACTAATTTCCCCTGCTCTCTGAAATCTTGTACTTTTTTAAAATTGTGAGATAGCCATTTCTGAAATAAGTGTTCTTAACTCTATAACTATTTCCATGATTATCAATTCATAAGGCATGGTCTAACACGGGTAATTAAATTATACCAGAGCAGGCTACTGCAATTGACATTTGCCTCCACCTGGTCTTGAACCCGGGTTTCTGCGGACACAGGCAAGCGCGCTAACCACTGTCCCAAACCAGGACAATAAGTTAGCACAGTAACCTTGATGTGTTCAAAAATCCAGGCTTATCCATGGTGAGGCATTAATTCGTGTTTCGGATTAAATCCCTCTTCAGAGCCATGTAATATTAACATTAATTCATAAGGCATGGTCTAACATGGGTAATTAAATTATACCAGAGCAGGCTACTGCAATTGACAAGGATTTAATCCGAAACACGAATTAATGCCTCACCGTGGATGAGCCTGGATTTGTGAACACATCAAGGTTACTGTGCTAACTTATTGTCCTGGTTTGGGACAGTGGTTAGCGCGCTTGCCTGTGTCCGCAGAAACCCGGGTTTGAGACCCGGTGGAGGCATATGTCAATTACTATTTCCATGAAATATTCCAAATGTTATTCATCTGGAAGTTGGTATATTTTGCATAGATTGAAACCACTTTTAGGGTATTCAAGTTGATGTTCAATTCCTAAGTGGCTTATCAAACATGTCTACTTTTTCTGGTGTGTATTGATGTAAAAATAAGTTGGAGTATTCATGTAAATTGAGGTAATTGTGTGATATGCATTGATATGAATTCTTTTATCTACAGATGTGATGTATATGATTTCTCCTGGTCTATCACAGTTGCTTTCCCTCTTGAGTAAAATCTGTGAGGCAGATGTATTGAGGAACATCACAACCACAAGCATCATGTCCCCAATAAAGGAAATAGCGGTTGTTGCCAACCATAAGCCAATCATTTCCTCAAACTCGGCCAGCAAACTCCAGGCAACAAATTCAACAGCAAGTGGCCACACCGTGGTGCATCCTGTCCCTAGCGAGCCTGCAGAAGTGGATTTTATGAGCGGACAAGGAGATTTCAGTGTTAGAGACAGCAAATTGGAACAAAATGATTGGTTTGGTTTCATCAGGGACTTTCAAAGTAAATCTTGCAAGGGTTTATCAGCTGATCCCTCTACAGTTACATTTCTGGATTTTTTGATGCATGTATTGGTGAAATGCGAATTCCCAAATGGTCTCACCACATTCATGCTACAGCTTTTTCCTAATCTGGATTACAAGGTGAGGTTTCATGATGTTTGCATACGACATTTTTGTAAAAACCAAAAGTCTTTTAAAAACCACTGTTGGGTCACTGGACTGGATTTGCAAAATCAATATGTTGATAACAGCATCAAATACAGGAAACTTTTCCATAATTTATTGTGTACTTTTTGTGAATGAAAATTGTGGCTTCGAATCCTACCTAGGTCTTTTTCATTGACACAAATTACTTTGATTGATTTTCCAAATCCTGCTTCTTCTGAAGTTGATTTCTAAATCCTATCTAGTGGTGGGGCTTCTGTCGTTTTTAAAGAACCCAGTTCAGATAGGTTCGTCTGTAAGTGAGTGATTTGTGCAATTTGTGTGATTGATATAGTTTTGTTAGGTTGATTAAATTGCCCCACCAGATCGGTTGATGGAGGGATTGAGCAAACTCAGAGATCTTGGGTTCAAGTCCTACCCCAGATATTCTCATTCACAAGTTATTTCTGTTGAATCTGTTTGTCTGAAACATTTTTGTGCTATATTAACGCTTGTGTGAAATTTTTCATAGATTGCATTTACAAGATCGTTCTGTCGGCATTACAAAGAAATAGCAAGATCCCTAGCTCAGTCCGCAACGCCTGATAAACTGTCAAATAACTTTGTTCATGTCAGCGTTCAGCTGTTCAGTAATGACACCCTTGCTTCCACCATGGTTATGGAAGAGGATTTGTTACACGCCCTGGTCAATTCTCTGGTTGACATGGTTGGCGAGTGTTTGAAGCCTTACGAGTATGAAGGTGTAACTCCAGGTTTGTTCAATTCATTCACCTCACATCCATATTTCTATATTCAATTATTTCAATGGACCACTTACATTGGACACATTGGACTATTGTAGATATACCTCCTAGCGCAAAGAAATCTGGGTATAGTACTCAAGGATCTTTTGAGAACTTACAGACAACACAGTGAATTAAGGGATGCACAGGGGAGAAAATTGCATTGATTCAAGAATTAATTTGAAAATGGTCAATTATGTCTTAAAGATGGCCAGATAATCCAAAAAATAGCGAGACTTGATAAGTGCTACAGCTTTGCATCTGACACTTATCAGAATAGTACATCAGAAAGAGGACAAAATATAACCCAAGGAATACTATACCTAGGGGTGGATCGATATTGGATGGATCTAAACAATGAATTTGCAAAGCGATAAATTTTAACTCATAAGTTTTTGTTAAACATTCAACCTATGAAAGTTAAAAAGGCTAAAAGAGTCCTCATTCCCTGAAGGGGCACAGTATTAAGTCTAAAAATTAAAGCAGCAATGAAGTGAAAATCTTTATTACTCTAAAGAAGCGACTTATTACGAAGATCAATAAAGCTTGTTTCAGTTTTGCGATATCTTTTTCCATTTTTGAGATATCTTATATTTTCATTTCGAGTTGGTGACGTCATTTTGTTGGCAAAATGCAATGAATTGTATTGGGAAATTGCTTTATTTCAACGTTGCAAAGCTAAAAAAATCTTTTTATTCTAAAAATCATTGAGAAAGATCAGAATTGAGAATTTTTTGATATTGTTTGTACTAAAAATGCTTGTTTCACCGAAAAAAACTTTTAGGCTCTTTTTTCATTCAAAAATCGTCAATTATAATTGTTTTCACCGCTTTTTGCAAACAAAATTACGTCATCAAAAAAATACAAAAATATGGAATAACTCGGCAATAAAGCAAGATATCGAAAATCTGCAAATGGTTTTATTTCTCTTCCAAACAAGTCTTTTGATTGAAGGAATAAAAATTTCAGTTCATTGCTCCTTTAACAAACAACTAAGTTTAACAACGGTCAAATATAAGTTAAACAACTGCCACTACCAAGGTGGTTTTGAACGCACTCTGTTCATAATCATATCACAAAAGCAGTTGGTTTACAGATACATGTGCCTGCTCTGTTCCTAACTATCTCTGATTTTCAAATTGTTTCAGGGAAATCTTCTAGCGTACTTGTGGCAAATTGCGATGAACCTGTGTTAACAAAGCATTGCTATTGGCCCATCACAAGCGACTTGATCAATATTTTGTCACATAAAGAGATTCTCAGAATGTTTCTGGAAGACGAATCCTTAACTCAGAGGTGGCTCTATCTGGTCTCACTCCTTACAGGTATGATGTGGTTATGGATAATTCGTATATTCTCACTATGTTGGGTATTTTACTACCTTCGATTAGATACTTTAATTGAATTTATTCATAAGAATGACTTAATTAGGGCTCCTTGGAGGAAAAAGATCAGAATTCTTGGTGAATGGAAGTTTGAAGCTCCCAGATCCTTTTGGTGCCACTTATGAATTATCCAATTACAACGATGTGTTTATCGCTTCCATCTTTATTGGCGTTTTCATTTTTGATTTACCTGCCCTATAAAAATGAGAGGTTTAAGAGCCCTTCACCTGAGGGCATGAATTTCATTTGGCCCTCTGGTCAAAGAACTTTTGATTTAGTTAACTGTTCACATTATTACGGCGAAATAAAACTCATGCCAAGGTTCCATTTCAGTTATTCGTGCTTGTATGAAAATGTGGGAAATTTGTGTAATGACAATTTGAATGAAATTTTCCATTTTGGGGCAAAACAGATCGGTAACGCATACGCCGCGCATGAGTAAGCACAACCGCCTTACGCCTTATAAACTCGTGCAAATTAGCAGACTTGAAATGTTGTGTCATGTTGAGGGGCTCTTAGGTGATTCCTGGGTAAAGGCAATATTTATAGATTGTTAGTTTGAACTTGGGCCGGTATCCCAGAGAGCAGTGTGCCGAAACGAAGCCATCTTGCAGTTGGTAGCGGAGCAACTTGGCTAGGTATAGGTGCAGCATATAAAATTACCCTTAGGCATGCTACCTACCGATATTGAACGTGGTCTAAGTGGGGTTCATGATAAGCTGCAATAAATGAGGATGGGAGAAATTTTAGAGAATGATTAAGTGCTTTAGGGGTTCCTTTGATATGCACGATAGAGTAACCAGTATGTCGGCTTAACTTTATTCTGTCTCATTCCCATTTCTTTTAGCAATGAATGTCAACAGTCGAAAGGTCACAAGCCACCTCGAATATGAACCAAGGACATACATAACCTCGTTCTCAGTTGAATTTGAGTCGGTCGCAGCTGTTCTTTGGGAGCTAATAAGAGGCTGTAGTAAATTGGTAATTATTATGATTGTTATTGCTAGGAAAGAGAATAGTCTTACATGACACTGATGTGATGTGTAGTATATGAACGGTACTGCCTCTTCTGACATGCATTGACCGCAGTCAAATCCAGATTTCCGGTTCAGGGTTTTATACAAATACATGCATGGCAAAATATCGAGACTTACCTCGCCTCAACCGAATCCTTACTAAACACTTGCTAAACCGGGACCCCCTAATTGAACTGTTCTTGAACCCATATTGAGCCTTTGCTAAACCCCTCGCCAAACCTAACTTTTTTCTATATTTGCTGTAACGAAATATAATTGTTGCTCTAAAGCTAAAAGAACACTTAAAACAACGACTGGACTACAGGTGAACAGTGGCTCCATCATTTTTATTCATTTAATTTCTTTAGGTAAGAGCCCTTCAGCGTGTGCTGATCGAAGGAGGGCCTTTCTAGAATGTTCATTCAGGGAGTTGCCTAAGGATTTGCTCAAGCCTGCAATCAGCAATCTGTTTATCTTTAGCAGAGGAAGATGAACATTGCATTTTTTGAAGATATCTACTTTTAGAAAACCAAAGCTAAGAAGCCTTTTGGCATGCATTTAAGAGGCACCAATGCAAATTTCATCTTGATGTAATTGTCCATCTAAGCTTGCACCACTGATAACTGCTCTGATATAATTGATTTATAAATGATGTAATAGCAGGAGTTCAAGGATTTAAACTGGAATAGCACAAATAAGCAATTCCGTGGGCTGATTAAGGCTTTGGCCTTAACAGCCTATGACTTATTGTTATATTGACCGCAATTGACAGTTTCTCATAAGGTGCAGTCCGTACACTATCTGTATAATCTGTATAAGTCATATTAAATCTAGTTACCTGAATGATGTACTAGCTTGAGTACGAAATATTGTATATATAAAACATCTTTGTTACTTCTTATATATTGAGAATTGAAGATGATTATATTCGGACTTTCTTTTATCTAATACTACCTGAAACTGTCAGCTGGAACTGTATACTATCTGCAAAGTATAAATCCCATCTGAACTACTATCTCTCACTTTGTTTCAAGCCCCTACAAAAGCAAAAAAAGCAGGCTTTTGAAAATACTCTGAAAATATTTTTCAATATCCTACTGTTTATAAGGCTGATTGCATTAAAAAAAAGATTATAACATATTCATGCCTCGTCAGTAGATAATTTGATCGCATCGTTTGGTTATGTCTATTGAAATAAACTGTTATTTATATCTATATCGTTAATGATGCCTTCATTTTCCCCAGGAGAACAGTGGGCAGTACTGCGTGAAGATGATTCGAGCGATAGAAAGTACTATGAGGGACTGGTATGCCTTTGTCCCAACAAGGGTTAGTTATATGATGTTATTTGTCCTCATCCCTTCAAAAATTTGCAAACGTCTATACTTTTTCCGGTTCATCTGGTATGTTTCATGTCAGAACATGTCAATTAATATGTTTTCCTCTTATTTTCAGCCAAGTAAGTCGACAGCAACATTTCATCTTTCCTTGCATCGATATCTTGCCTTGTTTACCAGTCAGGTAGGTTAAGATGAATTAGTTATCCCCACATTTCAAATTTTGACATTCATTACCATTCCCTCGAGTGATAATCCGCATGTGATGAGAAAGTAGTTGCTTTTTATGAGAAACTTGGCAGCATGATTTGAAAATTGGAGTTTCTTACAGACAGGGACTTACTGTATGTACATGCAAATTCCCATAATCGATTTTTGGAGTTTCTTATTATTTTATTGATTATTGATTCGAATAATCTTGTTGGTTTCAACAGATATGCTTGATATTTGTAGGCAATTGTTCGGTTTGGAATGAAAGACAAAGAAGTTCTTCCTGCGGATAAACTTATTGCCAAGTGGATGGAATATCCTTTGAGAACCCTGGTATGATGATTGTCCAGTTGAGTTTCACCTGACTGTAGTAGACCTCAATACGCTACGATGCGAAACGGTACAATGCGATACGACACAATGCGATACAGTACAATGCGATACGGTACAATAAGATACGACACAATATGATACGACACAATGCGATACGGTACAATGCAATATAGTACAATGCGATACAGTTCAATGTGATGCGGTACAAGGCGATACGGTACAATGCAATTCGGAACGATGCAATACAGTACGATGGAAAATGACACAATCTGGTGCGGCACAATGTGATACTGTATAATGGGCTACGGCACAATACGATACGACACAATAAGATAAGGCACAATGCAATACCGTATAATGGGATACTACACAATATCATACGGCACAATGCAATATGGTACAATACTTCATTTGTGTCACAATTAGACAAGTTGTGTCACATCTAAAAACTTCTATTCACCTTGAATGCGTCATGATTTTTGTAGAGATTAATGGCAGTTTGATAAATTCAACTTTGTCCCATGGTAGCCGATCACTGGAAAATCTTAATGGGCATGCAGTGCTTGAAATGATTCTGCCTTGTTCGGTCTGCCGTATGGCGTGCTTAATTGTGCCATACCCAGTGTGAATTGAACTTGAGGAATTTGTAACGTCAGATTCCTAAAATCTTCCAAATGGCCGAAAAATAGCGAGAAGTAGGCTAATTTATCTTTCTCTCTGAAATTTCACGATTTCTTTTTTAGGTTGCTCTGAATGAAATCAGATCTGGCCTGTGGGTGTATAATGGGTTTCAGATTCGTGGTCAGGCGCAGTCTTACGTACAATGTCACTTCTGTAACTCCATGGTAGATCTGGATATCTTCTTCCTTCAGGTAAGAACCTTAATTTGTTATCCTTATTTCT
This sequence comes from Pelagia noctiluca, assembly GCA_963924455.1. Lineage (NCBI taxonomy): Eukaryota > Metazoa > Cnidaria > Scyphozoa > Semaeostomeae > Pelagiidae > Pelagia > Pelagia noctiluca. The sequence goes on along the minus strand of OZ004315.1, from coordinate 1,805,954 downwards.
TTCTTATCGACTTTCTTAAAAGCTCGCATGCGCAAAAACTGTTACATTTGTCAGCTAACTTAACCAACTAACTAAAACAATTGTATCCATCAATATCCATCAACAAACACGTCTATACAACGGATATACCTCCACACAATGAAAAGCTATACTTGAGTCCCGAAATTCACATTGTCAATAAAGGCAACCTATTTACAGCGGACCCCCTCTTAAACAGACAATAAAATTGGCCCTGATGGTGTGCGTTATGTGGAGGTTCCACTGTACCACAAAAGCGACAATAGCCTAACCCGATATATGGTGCTTTTTTCATCATAGATTGCTGCTTCGAAATTGGATTCAGATTATTTTCTCAAGTTACTCGTTGAAAGGTATGAGTTATTATGATGATTCAACATTTATGGATTCTTTTCCTTCAGTGTCGGTAAGTCAAACTTAGCCTACATTTGTATGACGTATAGGAGGAATAAAGTCACTAGACACAATTATTCTTGAGTGATCCCTGTGACTCCAGCGATTTATGAGTTCATATGTATATGGAAACTAGGCTTTACAGACAATAGACCGTAAGAAATGAAGAAATATTGTAATATTCTTGATATAAGTGTATTCTGCGCATTGACTTAAACCATCCTTATTGTGGGCTCAGATGTGAACCACCAAAGAAAGCGTTTCAAAAATTACGTTCTGCCTTGAAATTAGCCCTTCGCATTAAGAACTTGATTGAATATGTAAGGGTGTATGTTATGTTACCGTGGATTTAAATGATATCTTTTAAGACTGCGTTATGCTTGTGGGACGATCACTCTACTTATATACAAGTCTGTAGGTGGTGCAGATGACCATCTCGCATGGACACCATTCTAAACTTTAGAAGATGGAGATTCTCTATTTAGAATGCTATAAACCAGTGACACACATTGTTGCCATTGTGAAGAAAGGACAGCATTTTCAAGATCTATTTTCACATTACTTTTAGGTTTTCGTTAAACTCTTGGTTTCAGTTTGGTGAGCCTAAGCAGAAGAATCCCGAAAGACTGAACGATTACAAAGAGAAACTAATGGTGGAAGGGTTTTTAAACATGATCTTGACTCTACTAACTCAACGAGTATTTTCAGGTACGTCCTATTCTGCCAAATAATGGCTTAAGGATGAATTGCTTCACATTCTTTTAATCAATCTTTTACAGATTGATATCCTTATATTTGCAAATCAGTCTTATTCCTCGAAATTATTCCTCAAAAGAAAGAATCGCCAGAAATACCGGAAATATTGTGAAACGAATGTGTTCGTCCACTATTTTTCCGGTATTTCTGGCTATTTTGAAGTTTTGCTCTATTCAAAGAAAGAAAGAATCTTTATTCCTAGAAAGCTAACTAGCTACAACTTCTGCATAAAGGTCCTCCTACTCATAGAAAGATTCCAAACAAAAACTTATGGGGCGATTCATATTGCTCGTACTTTACTTTGCAATAGCATTCCTGATGTGATAAAGAGCCGTAATGCTGCAAACGTATTTCAGAATGTAATGATGACAATTTATATTTTATAGTCTGATACTGTGTAATTTGATGCATTTTCTATTGTTTTCCTAAAGGTGCATCTGATCTGGAAGAGTGTCGAAAAGACTTAGCTGCATTACTTTGTGTAGGCAGTAAGACGCACAGCCAGTTATCAGATCTTGTATCCTTTTTAACAGCAGCGAAAAATCATATTATTTCAAATTCCGTGTTTTTTTACCGCTTGATTTTATTAGAGATCTTTAAGGACCCATTACCAACCAACAAAAAAATGTATGCCAACACTTGGCCCTTTTTGGCTTCCTCAGTCCCCGTTTTGTTTTTTTACCAGCGGTGACGTTTGTTATGCCAATGCATAGTCTGCATTTAGATGTGCAGTAAAGTAAAGTGAAGGAATAATTTATTTATTAAATACAATATTTTTCCTGAATGTTTGTAAGATACCAACAAGGCCTGGTGAATCGAGTGATGTGACGAAGAATTTCGAGATCGCTCTAAAAGAGGTATGATTAGAATGCCACTATTTTTTCAATTGTTACCTTTTCGACTTGGTACAGAGGGGGCTACTATATGCCCCTCCCAGGGCACCCAAATCATACAAGCTTCAGAATTCAACTCAATGAAGTTTATAGCATTCTCTTGCGGAATGTCGTGCATACTATCAGTTTATTTGAGGGATTGATGCATCGAATGCTGTATTTTGAGACTCTGACAATTTTCATTTCATCTACATGATACAGCAGGTTAATTGTGGCTATGATACTGGAGACGTGGACCTGCTTAAATTATGGAGTTTTTCTTCTTTAGATGGCCAACTTCAACGCACCAAAGCTGGACACAGATGCCATGCAGCAAGGAAAGTATACACCCAAAGGTTCGTCAAAGTTTTGACCTTTTAGAAAAATGGGGTTAATGCATGAATTACGCTATGTTCTTACGTCGAAGTTCTGTCGCAGCGGATTAAAATGTATCTCGAAAAAAATGTCTGAGTGTGTTTCAGTGCACCTCGACTGCTACATAACTTTAGCGTATGAAGCAAGGGCGAAGCTAAATCGTTAATGCAACATAACTCAGGAGGCTCTATCACTTAATGCGACTCTTTTGCGTACTTGACCCATTCACTTTGATGTATGAACTGGTAACAAGAGTTAAAGTGCAGTTGAGATGAACTGAGTCGCTCCAAGTCGATTTCAATTCGCTACGACATAACTTCGACATAAGAACATGGCCTTAGCCAAAAATAAGCGAATTTCTTTCTTGTGCAAATTGAAGCAATTCTTCACACAGGGTATGTTATCTTTGCATAACTGATGTGTAAATTGTGTCTTCTTAATTATCGGCGTTTCTTTCCATATTCTAACGATGTCCGTGCGTGAAAGCGTTAAATTATTTTCTGCTTGATGCGTAATTTTCCAATTTTTCCTGGTCGACTGCGTGAATTATGGGTTTATCTAGCTCAAACTTGATTCAATCCCTTTTTTCAAAACTTCCTTGGTCATCTTAATCTTATAATTAATACAAAGCAATTTTCGCTATACTTTCTAAATTCATGAATGGAAATGGAGACAAAAGGCCCCTAGAAATATCGTTTTTCCACAATGCGTGAAATAGATGTTTTTGGCTGAGTGGTCCCTGAATTTGCGGTTTTTTCTGGCCTGAAAGCTAGATTCGACATAGGTTATATGGTCACCCAATTTATTTGCGAACTATATGCCAAAAAAGATTTATTTCTCTATTGCTTTTTGCTTATCTTTACAGATGAAATTTGGGACAAGCACTTTGACTATGCCCACATTCAACTGCGATGTTATTCGCCTGCAGACCACCAAACGGCTCTGGACAGATACGCAACAAAGTATGAATCCAATTCGGCAATCCATGTTTTCAAATAGGCCCTGCTTTTATTGTTGGCCCAGTCTCTCTGTCGTACAAGGCAGGGCCATTGAGAGGCTGGTCGAGGGCCCGGTAAATGGCTTATTCAAGGGGCCTAAATTCTCTGAAGGAGATTTCGTGATGAATGAAACATAGAAATCGATGTGTTGGCGTGAAACCGAAGTTTCAATATAAATTGAAGAATGAGAACGGCGACGATGATGCTCATTTTTTTGAAAGGACAGCAGAGGAAAAAAGAAAAATCAGTATTACTTTTCAACCCATGTCATCGCTTACAGTGACGACAAATTACAGTGACGAAAAGTGCATGACTAGTTTTAGTTAAGACTAATCGTCACTGTAACTTGTCATCACAGATTATTTATGGGTTATACTCATTTGTATTCCCCCTTCTGCTGTCCTTTTGAAATAATGAGCATCGTTGTCGCCGTTCTTGTTCTTGAATACAACATAGATAACTTTGATTTACACAAGCGTTAAGGGACCAAATCCTGCAAGAACCATGCTCCAGTCCCAAACAGCACCCTATCCGCAACATCCAGAAACGTACCATCTCCAATACCCGGCTAGCTTGGTAACTCAACTTGATCTCAGCTAGCAAAGTGGGGTTGACGAGTTCACGACGGGCTGTGTTGTTCGCATATGCCTATTTCTCGTTATTTGTGCCAACTCAGGTTGTAAAAGAGCTCAACCCGAGCTGACCTGCTTAGCTTTTTGAATATAAACACAGGTCAATTTAACCGAGCCGGCCGAGCATCTTGGCTCGACCAGTGTCAGCTCACCTCATGTAATCAGTCCCTGAGAAATATGATCAGTGATGAGCCTAAAAAGATTTCAACTTCTTTCATGTATGAAGCTTTTTAGAATGTAATTTTCATTCAGTATGCAGCAACGAGGACTCACCTCTCATGCGCACTGTTGGCCACCTCAAAAGGATCTAGACCCGATACATCCTGCTTTCAAGGGGGTGTTTAGGTAAGATTCGTATATTTGATTCAATTTTAGACAACTCTTTCTATTTCGAGCACTCTTACGAATTGTAAGAATTTACACCGCTGCGCTGTTGTATCATATGCTCCAGAAAGAAGTTGGCACGGCTGACATGGGTTTAAAAGACGGATCACTAAGTTTTTCAGAATTCTGAGACACACTTTGCTTCGTGTAAGGCTACTTTGGAACTCTGCCAAATCTCATGTTCCTAAAACGTTCAATTAGCTGTGAAATCGCTTTTGAAAGCACGATCAAATCTGCCTAGTAAGTCTATTACTTCGAATTCACCAATGATTTTGATATCATTGGATTCCGTATAGTCATCTAATTCTCATGTTCAAAAATTTTTGTATGTTGCTTTAACCCGGGCTAGTGGAAATGCTGCCTTTGAGTACCCAATACTGCAGAGCAAGTTTCCTGTCTTATTTCTTATCTATTTCCATATTGCCTGTTTGATTGTAGATTGCTTGGCAGTGATACTCTCCATAAGATTCTTGCATTTGTTGTTTATAAGGTACGTTTGAGCATGTTTTATAGGCATTTGCGTTTTGTTGTGTTTTCATTCATTTTTTTCAACCGTGACGGTGAACAAGCATTTGGTTTTATCACTAGTTTACCTAAATTGACATGGTGGTATGTGATATCTCATATAAACATATACTATTTTCATCTCACCTCTCAGCTTTTCCCTGGCCTGGAAAGTGGGATGATTTTGTCCAAATGAACTTAGGCTGAAATTAACTCTATTTTTAAAAGGTAGCATTAGAATACTGGATTAGTCTTTGATCGGTACAGAGCTTGAGGATGGCAAGGAAAATTGGAAACATAGCAAAAAGCGAAAAATAAGGAACTACTAAAGCTTTGTATCTAACAGTCACCTGAGTAGTTCACCAGAACAGTCGTTGATCGGTATAGAGATCGGTACAGAACTTGAGAGTAGCGAGGAAAATAGGAAACGTTGTAAAACATAATAACTACTAAAGCTTTACGTCTAACACTTATGTAAGTAGTTTGTCAGAACCATCTTTGATCGGTCCAGAGATTGGTACAGAGCTTGAGGATGGCGGTGACATCGGAAACGTAGCAGATCATAATAGCTACTAGAGCTTCGCTTCTGACACTGATCAGATTAGTACGGCTGACACTTTTCACAGTAGTTTCATTCAAAATACTTGTTTATATTCTAGGCTGTCAAAAACATGAATGACGTAACAGAAACTATACTGATGACCACGATAAAGTTGCTGCAACTTGCCGTGAATGTCCCCGTATTTCAAGTAAGATTTGAGTGAAATATTTTTGAATCCTTATAGGGAAGTGTTGAGGCAGTACTGTAAAATTAAAACATGTTATTATCAAAATTATAACAAAGATTTCTGATCAATTTTCAGGAAAGATACTTCATGCCTAGTGCTAGTCATTGACAGAAACAGAACTTTTCTACATTATTTCATTCTTCCAAAATAATCTCATAAAGATTGTTCTTAGTTAGTGATATTTTTATTTTACTATCGATTATCTTAAAAAGGTTAACACATCAAATTTAGATTTTACTTCTGTCAATATCTTCAGATGTAGATAATTTACAAAGGTAAAAAGTTAGGTTTTACAGATGATTAAAGGATTTATCCCATTTGAAGAAGAATCTGATTGTTTTTACAGATGGATAAAGGATTTATCCCTTTTGAAGAAGAAAGCGATAAAAGAATGAAGATTGCCGTGAAGTGCTTGGATTTCCTTCAAAAACATGGTATGACTTGTGCATTCAAATTTTGCTTGTTTTATGAACTGACTCAGATATACTATCAGATCTGTTTGAGCTAGGTTCTTGTCTGTTCTTTTCTGATATTGATGCGGGCTATGGGGGAGGGGGCGATCCCAATAAACTCGATTAAAGGTACTACAGAACTTGAGGATGACGAGGAAAATCTGAAACACAAAGAAACCTAATAACAATTTATTTATGTAGCCCACAGCTACAGGATTTAAAGGCACACATCCAGATCACGCCCAGTAGGAACAAAGCAGAAAACCCAGCAGGGCTTCTCTTTATGTATATATGTGTGTGGCTCGCTAAAGAAAATTAGCAGAATACAAATTATAATCTGAAAGTCTAATATAAGAAAAAAAGAAACTGAAAATTCAACAATGAATTTGCATCTAGTTCAGCTGTCAAAAGTTTCTCAAATGTTCGTAAATATTCTTCTCGTTAAATGATTTGAATAAACTAACTAAATCAATAGACAAGTAAATAATACAGTTATTAATTAATGAGTAACTTGCAATCTATGTGTCCCTGTAGTTGCGAAACTTGCACGGCCTAACACAGTAGAAACACGATATAGATGGGCCTAGCCACAGCGAAAATGGCCTAAATGTAGCACTACATGAGCCAAACACAGCAACACAAACAAATAGGCCACACATCAATTAGGCCAAGACAGCTTCTACTTCTTGCGAGGTGACGATACCAAGTGGAAGAGGAGAGAATATGTGTTGGCAGCGGAGGACGCAAGCTGTTATAGCCACAGGAAACGCACAAGAATGCAGTTCTGCACGCCGGACGGGAGTTCCTAATATGGGCTCGAGCAACTTGACATACTATTAGAAAATTAACATTTGATTTTCATATTAATTCGAAAACACGAGACTACAAGTAAATAAACAAATTACACTAGGGAACAAGTAGACAATAACACAAGATGACTATATTTGCACTAACAATATCCTTTCTTTTTCTGACTAACTACTCTGATGGGTGTCGGACGCATAGCTTCAGTTATTAAGATGTCCCTCTTTGTTTCCGATTTTTCTCGCCATCCCCAAGTTTAGAACCAACCAAAGCCTGTTCTGAAGTACTATTCTAATGAGAGTCAGACGCATAGCTCCAGTAGTTATTATGTTCGGTTATTTTTCTGATTTTCCTCGCCATTCTGAAGTGAAAATACTCCCTAAAAGTTCCCTCGGTCTTGCCGGAAAGACAGTCACTGAAATGCAGAAAAGATTACTTGCTCGTGTTGTCAATTAATTCGTTATTTCCAGGCACAGATATAAAGTCTCCTTATGGAATCTGTCGTTATAAAGAAAAACTGGATATCAAAAAGGAATTATACGCCCAGTTGAAGGAAGGTAGGCTTTAGCGTATGTATGATGTAAACATGTATCACAATAGCAGTAGATAAATGCATGAATGAAGGTAAATATGCAGAAAAACGAATTAATTTGGTACTGGTTTCTTGCTATCAAGAGGAATCTTCAGTATGTATGTATGTATGTTTGTATGTTTATACTAAGAAGGCGTGATTTAAAAGACTGGAATCGCCCGACAGACAAGCCCGTTTCCCAATCGTCAGGAGATGTGCAAATAAATATGTTACTATTTCCATCATTCATATGGTAGGGAAAATTTAGAGAATCTAAGAGGGATTGACAGAGAGATGATTAACAATATTTGTTTATATCGCTTTCTATAAGACCACACCATTTAAAGTACCTTAAAAGTCCCTCCACATTGCACCATACCCTCCACATTACTGAACACATCAAGACGGGTGAGAATCCCGAATACAGCTAAGAATTGTAGAAATCCGTTGATATGTGTGAATGTTGAAGGACTTGTCGTTAATCATTTTATTTCATACCTTTCAGTAATGTGAATGCTGAGCATTGTCATCAGTAACGTCGATGGTAAGGGTAATGTGGAGGAATATCAAACAAAATATCAAGAAGTACTGAACCCCTCCACAATGATGATGACATTCCTCTACATTACAGAGGACCCTCCTCATTAAGTAGGATGAGAATACTGCTGAGATTTTGGGGAAATCAATTGAAATGGGTCCTTTTTAAAGGATTTGTCGATGTAAATCTTTTATTTTTAGGCCATGAAATCAGCCCTGACACCAGCATAGAAGATGTTGTAGTCATTCTCCAGCTTGAACTTTTCGTGAGGAATAAATTTGCAGTTTTTGAACCCATGCTGACACACATGGATAGTATCGTGCAGGAAAACAATTATGGTAAGTCCTTGCGTCCCTGTTGTTTTGAGTCTAACACTCATCTGAGCAATTCAATTCATTTCACAACGCTTGAATTCAATACAATAACAACGCAACAATTCAAGCACAACAACTGGATAGAGAATAGAGACAATTTTGAGATCGAGCTTCCATCAGAATATGGCAGTGAATATCCCGGGACTCTTGTAATCAGTCTAGCTAAGTCACCGAAATTGCCCTTGAAATACCGTAATACTTTTATTAGACGGGACGTCTATTAGATTTCTAGCGATTTTAAGGGAGCGTCTATTTGAGGGGAGCGTTTAAACGAACGTTTACTGAATTTCTCTTACCCTTGCCAGAAGATATACTTAGAGACCACATAATGCTAGTGGCACTATGACGTGAAACTGAATGAATGTTAAATGATTTTTGGAATGTGTCGGGGTTGTGATTGTGCGAGATGTGTATTAAGCCAGAATAACCCTTATTTCACAACCCCTGCCCCCCTGGTAACTACTCTAGCTATCCCCGTTACCGTTATCCTGTTGAGGCTAAAGTTTGAGTTTTGATTACACGTATTCTTTTCATTAGAAACCTAGCTCCGGTCTTAGTACTAAAAGTTTTTACAATTTTTCTTATTTTTGTAGAAGTAATTTGAAGTAGAATAGATAATGTAAGCCAAAATGGATGTTTAAAAGTCTTCAAAAACAAAACATTAAAAATGTGTCAGCAAGTTTGAATTAGGCAAAAATTAGTTTTTGATTTAAAAGTTACTTGATGATATTGGTTTAGTTCTGAAATATCTTAAATTGTTGGTGTTCCAGTACTAGGTTTCTTATAAACAGGTTTCTTTAAAAGAAAATAAGTTTATTTATGATAAAAACAAAGCAATAGCTTACCATCGCATTGACTTTCAGGTGAAGACTTGCCACTTCTTGCCAATCGGGTAAAGAATCTAGATTACCGACTGAATATGATCTCTGCAGAACGATACGAACTCCTCAAAAAGCTTTTCCTTCAATGGAAAAAGTAAGTCGAATATTACGTTATTTGACTCTCATTCTTTATATGATAAACTGTACCTAAATCTTGGTTCCCATGTTTCTTAGCTTACACCTCAATTATGGTACGAAAGTTTTTTACTAAGTTTCTTAAGCCAAAATTCAATTTTTTCTTTCTTATTTTCGCGGTCAACAATGTTGTTTTGCCTTCTTCATATAGGGATCTCAATAAATAATTCATGTTGGAAAACATCTCTGTTCATTCATAAGGCCCCATTCTAAAGAATTCACGGACAACTTATACAGGGTAAAGACAGTTCAAAATCGAAAAAAGAAGTGGAACAAAAGACTTACAGACTGCCAGTCTTTCAAAAGGAATCATGAGGTGTGGTCATATCGAGAGGAAGGAACAGAGGCGCACTTCTCGATAAGTTCACCTACTCAGTGGTCCCTTTGTGCCTAGCGCATTAAGCAATACCTCTGCCTATCAAAAAACTATTCACTCCCATGACTAATTCAAAAATGATTTTCTGGATCTCTTTCATTGCAGATGTTCGGAGAATGACAATGTTGACGTCACCGATTACGCCTTTTGCGAGCAGCTCTCTAAGGAGGTAATTGTACTGATAATTTTAGCGCATGAAAATGTTGTAATATTCCGTTAGGTTTCATTCTCTTTCTCTTTTTGACGTACTACTCTGATTATTGTCAGACGCAAAGCTTCAGCAGTTATTATTTTCCGCTATGTTTCCGATTTTTCTCAACATCCTCAAGCTCTGTACCCATCAAGGGTTGTATTGATCCACTTCTCTCATGAATGTCTGACCCAAAGAAAACGATCTAGAACTCATAGATTTATCAGTAAGAAAACAGCTTTAAAAAGAGGGGATTTGATTGGTTCTTTCGTTCTTTAGAAGACAATAGATACACGAAAACACAATGTTTCAGGGAGTGCCAAATAAACGAAATAGCAAAAGGAGATTTTGTGGATCACCTGATTGGAGAGGGTTTCACTTAAGCTGCTAAAACCCAGCTTTATCATACACGAATGTGGGAAGTTTCAAATCACTGACATCTTCATATCTTTCTATGTTTAGCTCGAGTACTTCTTCCATTGCTCAAGAAATATGCGTCAATCTTGGATTAATTGTTTAGCGAATAAATGCCTCTAACTGTGGATCAGCCTGATACGGAATACACCTCAAGGCTACTGCACTAACACACCTCTCCTGACTTAGACCAGTGCAGGGGCGGATCCAGTATACAGCTACTACTGCTCGAGCCGCAGCCGAATTTTCAGGCCTAGTATTTTCATTTCTTCTAATTTAGGGCCTAAGATAAAAAAGAATGGTAATTCTGTCACTTGGACCAATTTGAGCAGTAGTCAGAATTTTTACTGGAGTCGCCCTTGCAGTGATTAGTGCGTTTATGTGCGATCACCGTAAATCGGTAAAGTCTTAGGATGGAGAAGACCTGTTGGATGCATATCAGAATAATGGTAGCCCACTTATGAGGATAGGTTTCCCTATGTTAGACGATGGCTTATGAATTTACGTGCTTCCATTTTGAAAGCAGATACGTCATTGACCAACGTTTATGAATTTACGTGCTTCAATTTCAAAGTAGATACGCAATTTTTCTGATTGGTTGATTCTTATTTTATATTTCAGAGACCTGGCTTTTCTTTATTGGTTAGATATTTCGTCGACAACTATGATTGGTTATTTGCAGTGAGTATTGTTACTTTACTGTAGGTTTCCGTTTATTAGAAATTACCTTGTATGAGAAACCAGCCTGAAATTCTTTCCTAAGGCTGCTTTCATAAGCAAATATTTTAGGCCTGGAATTGGAAAGTTTGTTATCTTCAGGTATGCCAAGAAAAACTCATACAGTATGTGACCTCTTGTCTCCTCATTTGGTTCTTAAGACTGCCCAGGGGAACTCTCATTACAAATTTAAAGTAATCTTTGCAGAGGAATTTAATAACCTTCCAGTGTCTTTGATAACAAAGAACTATCATACATAAGTTGGTATCACTAGACACTAAAAGCATTGCTGCTTCGCGCTAACTCGAAAAGTATTGCTGCTTCGCGCTACCCGTGAACAATCAAATAGATGAAAAAAAAAGCTCTATACCCTCCTAATGTTACATTACATTACATAGTGCTATTGGAAAGTAACTGCATTGATGCATTTTAGTGCACACAGCTCAGAAAATTTGTAGGACAAAGCTCTGAAAATCATGGTGTAAAAGGCATCGAGCTCCTTTAAGTTGTCTTATCGGGTCTTTCTTACAGGAATTTAGATTGATACTCATATCATATGATTTTCCTTCAGATTCACTCCACTTCATCAAACGGACCTTCCACTGTTTTCGACATAAACTACGATGCTTCATCATTGATTGAGAATGCAAGTCGACATGTTTGCGGAGGTATCGAGAAGAGAGGCGAACCAAGTAAAGAGGGTGAAGGTATTTATCACATATCTTGTTAAGACAAGTCTTTGATCATAGAGAACTTGAGGATGGTGAGAAAAATCGAGAGATAGCGAAATATAATAACTACTAAAGCTTTGCATTTGACACTTTTCTGAGTACTACGTCAGAAAGAGAAAGAAAATGAAACCTAAGGAATTTCTATACGCAGATGTGAAACCGAATAAGCCAATCAGAAAGGAGGTGAGTGACTGGTATAGCGAGAAACAACCAATCTCCACTGGAGTTCAGTGAGATCAACAATGAATCATTATCGAAACAGTCCTAGTGAAAAAACTAACTTCCTCTGTCCATACCATTTGTAATTCGTGATGGTTTTGATGTAGGCAGACTAAAAGTTTATTGGCGTACTGTTGTCCGAAAATAGATGGTCGAGGTAATCTAACCCGTTTTAAAAGCTAATTAATAAGGCAAAGTGATTTTACAAAGGTTTTTCTCACTAAAGAAGAAATTTGCATGGCACATGAATTCCATATTCGATAAGATATATAGGCTAGGCCATTTTGCTTTATTTTTGAAATGTAACTAACCTTTCGGCTGTTATTGTCATTGTAGGTTCGTAAACTCCTGATGTTTTTTATATAGGTGAAGGCTCTGTCTGCGAGACTGATTCGCCAATGATGTCGGCGGGGGAGAGCCCTGTTGTTGAAAAACAAGAGACTCTTATTAGTTTATTGTCGAAACTGCTTATCAAACTGAGTGAAGGATCCAAAACTACACCTGTCAGAAAGCCCTGGTGAGTTGAATTCTTGCTTTGAAGACCCACCAAGGTTAATTTCGGAAAAGACGCACAATTTTAGTTGCAATATCAAAACACTTATAGCTCACGCAATCTGAAAATAGGGAAAAAGTAGGAAAAATTGTTTTGTACTGCTTTGTTGATCTAAAAGAGGGAATACCGATAAATGTAAGCTCTGCAACAAGAAGCATCATTTGCTGAGGAATTTGTAACAAACTGAAGACTTTTCTTAAGAAATTGCTCGACTCATTATGCAAACTATTTATGCTGGTTGGAAAAATACAATTGGCCTGTTTAGGCCTGGCTTAGTACAACTGAAACGCATGGGTTTTATCGGAAACAGGGAAGTCAGCAAAACAAACATGATGTTTATAAGCATTGCAGTAAAGATAGATTTAACTTTCAAGACCGTACGAATAAAGTCATTTTCTGTTTGATTTTGAGTTTTTCAAATCAATCTTTAAATGTGAATATGGATGGAGCATAGAGCAAGTTCTTCCCTTTCACTGGAGAGTTTCTTCAGTCTTGAACACTGAACGTTCTGCATGACTTTGACACTAGGCCTCTATCATGCAGCGTCCTTTGCAACATTAGATTTCATTTCATACCTTTCAATTCAATGGAGGCTAACACCGCAATCTATTGTTTTAAAATGGCTGCTGCGTAAAAGAGGCCTATCATTGAATCATAAAGCCTTTGCTCTTTTTTAGTGAAAATGACTCGTCAAAGAAATTTACAGCCGGAGACGGTTCATACCACGTGACCGAGCTACTCGTTAGCCTGGCGAATTCAAGCAGCACCAACGAAGAGCTAGTTTACGATCTATGCCCTTCAATCAGTCAACGAAATGAGGCGAAAAAGAAACGGATTGAAGTGGAAGAAAGCACGGAATCGTTGAAAGCAGATCGCAGGAAAAGAGCCATGGCAAGACAGCAGAAAATTCTTGCTGAGTTTATGTCGAAGCAAGAGGTTTTCCGAGACAATGTTGAATCTCGCGGTAAGATATTTGATGAATACTGTTTCTAGGGGTCTGTGAAACCACTGACCACCCATTAACCTAGTTGTGCTGGTATCCATGTAACAGGTTCGCCTATTAATTGGCTCTGCAAAGATTTGAAGTTAGGCAATACTTTTACAGTGAAGATAATGGCTATTGTTTAGGTTTTGGACTATCTTTCACTTATGACTATGGTTTTAGTCATCTAACAATAGTATGATACCATCGCATTGTCTATAAACCATAAAGAAGCATTTTCATCACCCTTTAGAAATGGAGATGGAAGTTGACGAAGAAGATATCGGTGGATCATCGAAAGCAGATGAAATGTTTGATTGCGTCATCTGCGGCCAGTCATCTGCCACCACATCTGACCGCCCCATTGGAGTATCTGTTTTGATGCAAGCAACGAAAGGTATTTTTCATCATGTTTCATCCCTCCCCTAACTATCATGCTCAATCTTTAATTCTCACATGGCTGTATGATAATCCTAGGCCGGCCCACCTAATGCGGATGAAAAGTTTGAGTTGTTTGCATATGGAATTTGACCCTTTGAGGGCTCAGGAAGTCATTTGAGAAAACAACCTGTCTCCATTCCTGTTTGGAAATTACATGGGATTTCTACCTCTGTTTGCAGCATTGATGGTATCCCTCTAACAGTACTGATGGTATTCCTCTACAGTACTGATGATATATCAAAACAATACTGATGGTATCCCGCACAGTACTTATGGTAAATCTCCACAGTACTGAACACCTTCCACAATAATGTACAGACATTCTCCAGGGTTATTTCGGCTTATGATTTTTGAGGCTTGAGGCCATTTTTGCCTAGATACTGAATTAAGAATAAAATATTTATCTAATTTATTTTCAGTTTTGGGCAAAAGACGAGAAGAAGAAGATTATTACGAACTCCCGAACAGAGAGGCAAATAAATCTTACCATACGTGCTCTGACAGCGTAGAGATACGAATTTCTGGCATGGTTCAAGCATTTTCAAAGGTATCCCATTTTTCAGCTTGTTAGCATCTAAGCACTTATTAATCATTTTGTTATTATGTTTTTGCACTATCAATTATCATAGTCATGTCCCTAAGCTTTTCCTAGAATTACTCTAAATTACCTATCTATAGCCCCCTCTCAATTAAGCCCCCCTGCAAAATGTTGAAAAGGGGATCTTCATTAGGGTTTTGATCTTCATCAGATGGAATAGTTTTTGTAACATCCAAGACTCGAATAAAATCATAGAAATACTGATGATAACTTCTTTTTCCATAAGCAATACCATCATTTCTCCTGTTTCCCTAACAAAAGTACTAGATATGTATAAGCCCTGCATGACTAGATGGAATAGTATGTAATTGATATATATTACATACTCTGGCTATATGAAATATGGACTTGGCAGAAAGCAATTGTTTGTTGGTTTCTTCAACCTTTTTTGAAATTAGTGTAGAGGCTTCTCCAGCTTTCTTGCTCCAGGTTTCAGGTCCACGATATGACTTCTGTCCATTGATATTTTCTGACGAAAGTCTCTTTTTGAAATGTATTGATGGTTTAGAGGCTTTGTTTTTTTTCTATGTTACTAGGTTGCTGCTGGGCGAGCTGTCGAAGTGGGCCTAGATCGGGGTGTTCACGTTCAGACCTGCGGCCATTACATTCATTTCGATTGTCAAAAGTCTTACATCAAGTCACTTCAGGTATCTACTAGTCTACTAACTTACTTTATGATCCCCTTTTACGCCGGTCCTTTTTATACCCCTAGAGGGTTACTCGGTTCATAGACATACAGGGAAATCAGTCTAAGAAATTTACAAGCAACCCAAAGATATTGGGTGCATTTCACAAAATATCCGCTTTTTCGTAACTTTTACCCAAAAATATCGCAAATCTATGATTTTTTAGCAAAATGGCTGTGAAGTTATCGTAAAACCTCGAAAATGTCAGTTTTCCAAATTTTAGTTGAGTGCCAGAGTAGATCAAGTAGAAATAACTCCTTATAAATCAATTCAAAACACAGAAACCTGATTAAAAAGAATTGCAGATTTAAATTTAACACAAGTCAACTCTAGAACTCTCTTCATGTCGAAATGAAGAATTCCCCCTCACTTGATTCGTTAAAGAATATGATAAAAACATTGATCTCATTGTGTTCCTGTGATATATGCAATCAGCACATTAAAGCTGTATGATATTCATGAAACCAAATTCGTCTTTATTTGCTAGTCGGCTTGAATTATTCTTGATTAAAGCTATTGTTACACTAACTTTGGAAAAGGTAAAACATTCCAATTTATCCAATTCTTATTTTAGCCCTCTGTGGATAAAAACTAAATGGCACATTGTGATTATTTCTCATTAATCAAGAAGAAATTCAAAAATTTGCATAGAATAAGGTGTTTTCAATTCTTTAAAAAGATCGGAGATAAAAGATTAGAGATTGAAGATGCAGCTTTTAATTTGTCATTATAAACAGATTAAGATCAAGATTAAAGGTGGGTCTCTGATTTATTATAAACAGATTAAAGATTAAGATTAAGTTAGTACTTTCTTATTTTGTTTACCAGTTTATTTTGGCTTGTGAGGTTTAACTTTTAAAAATTGTCTGAATTAAGTCTGTGTTTCGATTTCAGAGAAAAGTGCTCAATACCTGATAGTGGAGGCTAGAGTTTTACTTAGTTTTTGTTGTATTTGTACTTAGTTTTAGTTAGTATATCTCCTGATGAGTGAGAATTTACGTAGCAGGCTTTTAAAGATGAAGTGTAATTTTTGTTTCTCTCCCACCAATAAGAATTGTCTGACTTATGTTTCCAAGGCTTATTTCCTCCAGTGTGGATAAAGCTGTTTCTCAAACAGTCCCTTTCTAAACGATATTATTCTTAATAGGTTCATGTGCATTTAGATTCTTTCAACTTCATGCGAATTGGTTTAGACCTAGAATGTATAACTTTCTAGTGGGGGCTCTATGTATAGATAACAATTGAACGAGTTAGATGTCAAAATAACTATGAGGGATAGGTTGGTTAACTTGATTAACTTGATCTATGTTTCGAATTACCTTTTACTTCGATGAATTACCTTTTGATTCGGTTTCAAGTATTTTTTATTTGCATATCATTCAACTTATAAGGTATGTGATTTACTTTAGTACCTGTTTTCACATGATGAAATTATAAAGAACCTGATAGTTTGGGAAGCAAAGATTAGGCCATTGACCGTATAAACAGGAGCCTGTATTGACAGGGATTTCAATTTTTCCAGGATGAGCGAAATCGAAGTCTTGGCTACGATCAGCATATATTCGACATAAACAATGGATACTTTGGATGCCCGTTATGCAGACAGCCTTGCAACGGTGTACTTCCCATTTTACCTGACACGATAAGAAAGAGAGACTCCAGACAGGTTCACATTACTTGTTTCTATTTCTGAAATGTTTAGTAGATAATTCACATTGCTAATGCTGTCGAGTGATAGCAGCAAATGCAAACAGGCGGTTCAGGAAAGGGCATCATAATGCAGTACAAAGAGTGGGGTCTAACCCCACTATGTGTCTAGGCAGAAAATCTTCACACCATGCCGTAGCCTACAATCCTCGCCAAAAGGTCTTGAGACGCAATGGTGATTTTAGCATTATGTCAATCATGGAGCTATGAACCTGTAAGATGATGTTGGAGCCCCCCTCCCCCAAAATCAATGTTGATACTAGGTCTGGATGTCACGGAGGATGTTGCAAATGCATATTCGCACCAAAGCAACATCTGAGACAACATTGTTTAGGGGGAATGGGGGTCTTTCTTCGACTGATAGTATATATCATATGGCACTCAAGTACTTTCCCATACCTTTTGGCGATTATTGTAGTTGCTGATTGTAGTGAAATGATAATAATAATAATAATAATAATATGGCTCTTTCATACTGCTCTTTTTCTGGCTACCTTGAAAAAGGTAGCTGGCTCAGGGCGGTAACACTGACTTTAAAGACTTCATTTCCTCTTATAACTAATCTTATCTAAATCATGTCGAAAACATCACAGTTTGATTTCTCAGTCGTCTTCATCACTAGACGCATCATCTGTAGTAGAGTTTTATTAGTATGCGCCTCATTGTAGTAATGAGTTTTTTGTGCTTTTTTAAATTTCTGAATGTTGTATCAGAATAAAATATTCGTTGCCAAAAATGTATTTTCATATGGGCTTATTCTATCAAAACATAAAATATTGTCTCATCTACGGCGAAGCCACAGTTTATAGAAATAGATGGTTCGGAAACCTATTGTTGTACGTCTTTGTTTCATAGTTGACGTTGAGCAGTACTTAAGCGTGCACAGCGTACGTCCTATTCTCTCTCTTTACTGTTAAAATTTTA
Source organism: Pelagia noctiluca (assembly GCA_963924455.1). Taxonomy (NCBI): domain Eukaryota; kingdom Metazoa; phylum Cnidaria; class Scyphozoa; order Semaeostomeae; family Pelagiidae; genus Pelagia; species Pelagia noctiluca. Next base: position 1,787,941 of record OZ004315.1, on the reverse strand, counting down.
CATATAAATATTGGCTACATGATGTTGAATATTATAAATCTTTTGTGAATAGCGAATATTTGTGGATAGGGGACCAAAAGAAGCGTTTTTGTCTATTCGCTCAACCATCACCTTATTCGCTAAGAATAGCAAAACAAAAGAAGGTGCACTCTCAATTTCGAAAAACTTGCACAAAAGATACAACAATAGGTTTCTAAACCATCTATTTCTATAAACTATAGCTAAGCTGTTTATGTGACATCAGGCCAAGTTCAACTTTTATTTTTCGTCCTAATTTCAGGTCCAAAATACCTACCCGGAACTCACGACGGAAATCACTTCATTACTCACGAAATATTCCGAAGCAGTAAGTACGCTTAGATTGATACCCTATTGGCCCTTTTTATGCCTGCCATAAATGGCGTTAATTTCCGTCAGGTGGCGGAATTAGTGTTGGTTGGAAAATGTCTAATCCGGAGACCGTCGACTGCATCATCAATATTTGCTTGCTACATGACAGAGCACGTAACAGTACTAAATAGATATAGATAACAAAAATCAAGGTTTTGGAATTCTAGCAAAATCATATCAATGAAAGGTCTTGTTGGCTTATTTTTCATTTTATGACTTATATTTCATTTATCAGAGAAAAGGAAAAGAGGCTGGAACTTTAAAATCAAACATGTCTACTATTTAAGGTCATTCGGTGTAAGAAAAGGGGCATTTTTCAGTTTCAACATTATCCTATTTGTTGAATCACTATCAAACATTGTTATTTATTTGATATTTATTTTTCAGGGGTCCTTGAGCCTGTTAACTGCTAAAGCTCTTGAGTTCAGCGTCTTGACTGCTTCCAGCTCGTCCTTCGTCTCTCTACTGGCCAGCACATTGAAAAGTTTTGAAAGTAACGAAACGTCATTTTACTCGGATAGACCCATCAAAGAAAAATTCTTGATTTTGTTGGCCACTTTTAGGTAAGAGAACGAGTTTTAAGTTTAACGTGCTAGTCGTGCTAGTCTGTAAAAGCATTGTGCTTGTGTCAAGGGGAGCATGGGAGTATACAGCATTTCTCAGGACGTCTGTCTACATAAAAATGATATATCCCATAATGTCAATGTGGCAAACTAATGAAACTCAGTCAGATAGAGTGTATGTTGTTTTAAACTAAATGTCTACATCAGCTATTACGCTGCCATGAACCTTACATGCATCAAAATGAATATGCTCACTTGCATGTAAGATGCCAAATATAAATGTCTGCGGTTTGTTTAAGGTCGTGTCTTGAGTTGGAATATGTAAAAGTTTGCAAAGGCATAAAGCAACTTGGTGGTAGCAGATCATGTCTGGGTAAGTCCTATTGCTATTTACTGAAGCTTATCATAACTTTCTTCCATCCTTGTATGGCATGCGAGAGGACAGCAGCTGATGGGTACAACTAACATTGGAAAAGTAGTGAGGTGTTCTATTGGTCTCAACATGTTTCTCCAATTATATTTCCATAGAAATAAAGGGCTAAGTATACAATTTCATTTGACTGCATCTCTTCTTCACATACAACGTTGTAAAAACTAAAAGTTTCTAAAACAAGGCTCTGTAACAAAATATATTACCCAAAACAACGGGATAAACAAGGTGCCGAACAGCGTTGCATCAATGTAACTCCACTTTACAGACAGTTGTTACGTTGATTGATATAATATGCACTTATTTTGAAATTAAGACTGGATAGTGCTAGGTCTGCTGAACATTTATAGTCCTTAGAATCATTGCTAAAAATTATGAAAAGTCACTTGAAACTTAAATATTAAAATGAACACCCCTAATTTCAATGGTAGGGATAGCATTAAAAAAAGCATGATCTTATATCCATGTTGGTCCCCTCGGAGGTGTGGTCATTATGGAAATTATAATGTAAGCCTTAATAGGAACAAAATATTGCACCCAAACTTCAAAGAAGCAACAAAATAATTTTCCATACCGATTTGTCCTCGGTGCCAACCTAGAGCACAAATGATGAAAAGTCCCTAAACTTATGGTTATTTGATCTATCTTTTAACTATTTGCTCGAACTAAAATCTTTTCGAATGTTTTTGATGATTTTTTGAATCGTGTGAAATTTGAGTATGAGACTGAATAATCGTGCAGTTAGAGTCCCATAGAGTTGTGTGTCCCTGATTATTTTATATCCTTTAGAGTTGTGTGTCTCTTTTTATTTTATGTCCTTTAGAGTTATGTGTCTCTTTGTATTTTATGTCGTTTAGAGTTTTGTGTCTCTTTGTATTTTATGTTCTTTAGACTTGTGTTCCTTAGAAATGTGTGTTCATTAACGTTGTTGTGTGTCCGTTCCAGTTGTGTGTTCGCTAGAGTAGTGTGTCCTTCAAGGAGTTGTATTTCCTTTAGGGTTATGTGTCCCTTCGAGTTGTGTGTCCCGTAGAGTTGTGTGTCCCATAGAGTTGTCTGTCTCTTAGTCTTGTGTGTCCCTTACAGTTGTTTGTCTCATAGAGTTGTGTTTTCCTTAGAGCTGTGAATCCTTTGGAGTTGGGCATTCCCTAGAGTTGTGTTTTACTTTGTGTTCTTTAATTGATCCACTACTTTACTTTACTCTTCTTAGATTCATTCATCTCGACTCTACTTTACTTTAGTTTACTTTACTTTACTTTCCGACCCTAAATGTACTTGAATTGGAAGAGTTGCGGATGCAACTATTTTATTCTCTAAGATAGTAACTTTTGGTTGATTTCTGTGTAGGTGGTTGTCTTTGAATGAATCTTCACCGCAAAGAACTGATTTCACAAAAGTGAAATGATAAGAAACTTTGGTTACCAATGTGTTAGATTTCGTCAAGCCCTTTGATTAAGCTCTTCTCACAAAATTGCTTGTTTTTTGAGAAAGATTAGTCGGAGATTGGGACTGTGGTTTTGTTGTAAGTGCTAATTTGTATTTAAGACCCTCTGTGTTAAGCTTGTTTTGCATTTCGAAATGCCCTTCTTTGACTTCTTTTCCGATCTTGATTAATATCTAGAAATAAATGATTATGCTGTGGACAGGATGCTAGGCACTGTTCATTTTTGTGCTGTAGGCTGGCACCAAAGTTGAGCAATCTTTAATCTGGCTTCTCTAAAGGTTGGGTAAAAATGGTTTTGTTTCTTGCAACAATCTGGATTGAAAAAAATCATCATTGGTCATAATACAAATTTGGAGAAATTGTGTTCAAATTACTAAAAATCTGAAATGCACACCACAAGGGATAAGATTTTTTTACTTTAGTTTGGCTGGGTAATTATCTTTTTGATGGGTTAGGTAAATGCAAACAATTATTTTATTTCTCGTTTTATCTTTAATTTTTCTTCGTTTTTTCTCGGCGAGTTTGAACTTTAGAGTCTTAATGTGAGAAAACGGTGACATATCAAAAAAATAATCGCGAATTCGTTCTCAGCAGGTCAGAATTGGTCTTTTGATCTGATGGAAATAAGAGGCTCCTCAAAAGCTCATTTCTCTACGGTGTCAATCTAGGGCATGATAAACTGTCACATCATTTATTTCCTTCTACCTGTCATTTTTACTCGCATCACTTGTGCTGATGGGTTAGCGTTTAACTTGCTAGCTTGCTCAAGTAGATAACATACAATTCATCAGAATACTCTTCATCACTACATGAAGTGTTGTTCCTGTAGAAATTGGTACATGCAGTCCTGTATACTGTGTTTGATGTTAATCTTGTGCTATGGAAATTATAAATTAGAAAGCTTTATTATTCTGCTTGTTTATTCTGGTTATTGTAGATAAAGTGCTCTTTGCCTATGGCAGAACGAAATAAATCATTTGTCTGGTAATTGCAGAAATGCTTGAAACACAGCAAAAGATATGTGTTTTTATGAAAGTCTACCTCTTGCAAGTCATCCTCGAGCTACTGTCTTCCAGGTCATCCCAGTATAAGTTTGACGGTGGCTTTGAACCCATATACTTCAACCATAATTTCTAGCACAGAGCAACTGGCTCATACGTGCATCCACTGTTTGATAATTTTCAGAGATCGAAGTATTGCTCTGCTTTCTGGTCGTTTTTTGTCTCGATGTGACCTCACTTCGCTCTCCTTACGCTATTCTACCAGGAATCATGTATAGTTGACAATATTCTCCCCAGACCTTTTTGTAATAAGCTTGGAGATTTGCAAATGTGATGTTGGGATGTGATGTTCATTGTAGAGATGGACCCGTAATCCACCAAAAACGGGGCTGGCCTTTACAGGTTCGGCGGAACCGGATACTGCTTTTGGGTCGAAACACATCTTTTATCAAAAAATGAGATTTGTATGGTTTATATTTTTAGTTTTATATTTTATGGTTTATATATAACTTTTGGTTCATATTTACGTAAATTACTTCCTAAAAATGCACCAAATTGCATCTCTGAGAACCTTGATTTCAAAATTTTCAGGGGGTATACCCCAGGCCCGCAAGTTTAGCTTGAACCGGACCAACTATGGACAGCTTCCGCCGGGCTTGCTTTAGACTATCTTCTGCAACTCAGCATGCAGCCAACGGTTGTAATGTGAATCACGTTACGGAGACTAACTCCTTGATTATTACTTCATTTTTTAATATATATGAGCTACAATCCCCGCCAAAAGTCTTGAAAATCTTGCATGATTTTTACATTTTTCTACAGTTCGCCCCTTCCCCCCTTAACAATGTTGTTTTTGATAACAACAATAGGCTCAATGATATTCAGCGTGTGTCTGGTGTAATCTAGTATATTTCTTTTTGAAAAAAAATGTTTTGAGGGGGGAGGGGGCTCGATTGGAAATAAAGTACGTATTAGGAAAGCAAAGAAAGTAGTTATTTGTTATCAAACAAAGGTGTTCGAACTACTTTTGGTGGGGATCGTAGACTGGTTGAGAAACTCTCTTGTTTGCAAAGTTTGCTTAGAGATACAAAGCCAATCGTTTTATTGGATGTACTGCTGAAGACCATCAACAAATAATATGTTAACTTAATAATGTCATCGATGCGTTGCTAAACCGTTGTGGACTTCGAATTTAAGCTATAAATTTCAAATCAGACAGAAAAGGAGAGATTTACTTGTAAAAACAAAAACTATAATGAATTGATAACGAACTTTGAGGAAATAAAACTTTTCTCTACTAATAGACTTTTCCTTATTTACATCGTTTTATCTCATGACGTGATTTTCAATGGAAGTGGATTCAGGTCTCAGACATTCAAGTTTAAGTAAAGTAATTGAGTTATCAAGCGTAAGAGAAGTTTAGGATTTTCAGGAAGAGCTAGTTGCTTAGCTGCTTAGGGATGTGGAGGCTGGTCAGCAATGTTTAGGAATATTTCACAATGATAATGTGGAGGGTGCTGTAAAATGTGGAATGATGCCATTAATAACATAGGATATCTAGAAGCGAGAAGGATATCTCGAAGTAATGTGAAGGGTGTGCTGTGATGTGGAGAAATACCATATAATACTGTTAGAGGGATATCATCAGTGCGGAGTAATGTGGAACAATATCGAAAGTAATATGAAAAACTGCCGACCTACATTACAGCAAGATATCCCTCCACATTACTGAGGATATCCCTCCAAATAACTGATGATATCCCTCCACATAACTGATGATATCCCTCCACATAACTGATGATATCACTCCACATTACTTGTGATATCACTCCACATAACTGATGATATCACTCCACATTACTGATGATATCACTCCACTGTACTGATGGTATCTCTCCACATAACTGATGATATCCCTCCACATAACTGATGATATCACTCCACATTACTTATGATATCACTCCACATTACTGATGATATCCCTCCACATAACTGATGATATCCCTCCACATAACTGATGATATCACTCCACATTACTGAGGATATCCCTCCACATAACTGATGATATCACTCCACATAACTGATGATATCACTCCACATTACTGATGATATCACTCCACATTACTTGTGATATCACTCCACATAACTGATGATATCACTCCACATTACTGATGATATCACTCCACTGTACTGATGGTATCTCTCCACATAACTGATGATATCACTCCACATTACTGATGATATCACTCCACTGTACTGATGATATCCCTCCACATAACTGATGATATCACTCCACATTACTGATGATATCACTCCACATTACTGATGATATCACTCCACATAACTGATGATATCCCTCCACATAACTGATGATATCCCTCCACATTACTGCAAGATATCCCTCCACATTACTGAGGATATCCCTCCGCATAACTGATGATATCGCTCCTCATTACTGATGATATCCCTTTAAATTACTAACGATATCACTCCACCTTACTGATGATATCACTCCACCTTACTGATGACATCCCTCCACATTACTGATGATATCACTCCACATTACTGATGATATCACTCCACATTACTTGTGATATCACTCCACATAACTGATGATATCCCACCACATAACTGATGATATCACTCCACATTACTGCAAGATATCCCTCCACATTACTGAGGATATCCCTCCGCATAACTGATGATATCGCTCCTCATTACTGATGATATCCCTTTAAATTACTAACGATATCACTCCACCTTACTGATGATATCACTCCACCTTACTGATGACATCCCTCCACATTACTGATGATATCACTCCGCATTTCTGATGATATCTCTCCGCAGTACTGATGATATCCCTCCACATTTCTGCATACTCTCCACGACTCCACATTATTCCACATACATTGATTGAACTAGGATATTCTTAGTGTAAGGGCTGTTATTGTATTGGATATGCTCTAACTATAATTCTTGCACGATAATCTGAAATAATCCAGAGGTATTTGAATGCCTGGAGAGCTTTTGAGTGGGAAAAAGTCGAGATTATCCCTTTTTATTTGCGAACGTAATGCGGACTAATAAACAAACCAAACTATTACTTACTGCTGTTTTGACTACTAAGCGCTGTTGTTTTTATTTTCTAAAAACCACATGCTAGAAATGTTATTCAAAGCAATTTGTATACACGCGATAGAAACTAGGTCATGTTTGTGAGGGAGTGTTTTTCATAGAACACAGTTGACTTGTAAACTGTATTTAATTAAGGATTGAGTCATGAAGAACGTTCCCACACACAAAGCTCGTCATTTTCAGATCGATAGTTGGCCTAGGGCCTGTTTACATGGACAAAATAATCTCACCTTCCAGGCAAAAATCTGAGAGGTGGGATAAACACAGCACAAGTTTATGTGAAATTTAATCCCACCTTCTGGCTTTATAAGCTGAAAGGTTGCATCGAAATTCACGCAAGTTGATTCATCTTTTTCTTTCACATATTCTATCTCACCCCACCTTCCAGTTTTCAACCCCTGTTCAAGCGTTTATATGTTAAATTTTTTCTCACTCAGGGGTGAGATTCCACCTCTCAATAGTGGAGATCTAACTTGACCGGGATAAAACGTTTTCCATATAAACAGAAGATGAAAAACACAACGACCTGTTTTGGAAGGTGGGGTCTTACCTCTCTGGACGAGGGTGGAAGTTTGGATGATTTTGTCCATATAAAAAGCCCCCTAAATAAAGTCAGAAATGTATTCTGCTTCTGTTTACATTCTCGTTTTTTCAAAAGAAATCGTTTATAAAGAAACTTTTCATGCTTCCTTTACTAGAAAGAACACTCTTAGTAAGAATCCTCAAAAAAACGTGTGCATCTTGTATACCATCGTTTTTATACTCGAGTCACGTGCAAAGAAGCTTAAGTAATGCCCCAAGATTTTCATCCACACCCTTCTTTGTTCTGTTTCAGACGTTTTCTTTGAGACGTGAGATTAAATTACTTCAACTAATTGTTACTAATCTTAAAGCTAGTCGATAAGTTGATGCCATTCATGCACGAATGTTTTAAGAATCCAAGTCCATACCCTTCCGACTTCATCCCAGCTTAGACTTCCTTTAGGCCCAGATTAATTTGATTCGTGTGGTGCTTCATCGTTAGTAATGTTTCCCGTGATTTGCAGTGAGTTCTGTCGAGTTATTCAGCAGGAAGCTCAAAACCAAATCCAAATCTTTCTTTTTATGTCCTGTGGTAGCATCTGCATTCCTGACTATCTTCTGGCCTAATTTTCGGTTTTTATGGTATATATTCTGGATGTCCTCGTTTCAACTTTAGTCAAAATACCTCGAGGTAGCATTTATGCCTTCAGGCCTCGTACCTTCTGTTTTTAGGTCTAGGTGTTGATGCAATGCATGAATACTGAATTTCAAAGTCTTTTTTAGAAATGCGTCAGGTAGCATCTTTTCTTTAGCTTTCATGTCTATGTCCTCTTCTGGCCTAATTCTCGTTTTGTTGGTATATGTTGGTATCTTTTCAACTTTAGTCAAAATACCTCAAGGGGGAATTTTACTTCAAACCTTTTGTTTAAGGCCTGTGTTTTGACTTCAGGTGCAATGTACGGGTATTCATAGCAACATAATTTCAATATCTTTCTTCAAAATCTCGTCAGGTAGCGTTTTTTCTTTAGCTTTCATATGTATGTTCTCTTTGGACCTAAGCCTCAACTCTTGTGACGACATGGTATGCGTCTCCTCATCATCGTCGTCGTTTTTCGTTATTCTTCTTTTGATTCGTCGTATTTTCGCCTTGAACTCCTTGCGGAGCGCTGCGTCTGTGTAGATATACAACGAAGCATCGACAACACCGCTACACAGCATCAGCGTGCTGGCCAACTGCATGAACCACATATCGAGAAGTCCGCGCGTCTTTAACAGCTTGCCAAAGGCGAATAGAATCTGCGGGAACATCAATACGATATAGGCAACGGCCATAGCGATGCAGATCCGTGCCTCTGAAATGCCGTCGTCCTCTTTGGCAGCGTCAGAATCTGATAGTACGGTCATGCGGCGTAGTCGTCTTGTTGCGTTACACGGCTCAGAGTCAACCGCGCGTATCTTTTTCATCAAGTACCCATTGAGTAGCATCAGCGCGATACTGATAGTGAGTCCGCTAGCGGCAGTGAGGGTCGCAAGGCCGTATGAGACTTTGTTAGATGAATTCCCCGTTGTGACGATACCTGCAGACACGATGGCGATGACGGTGGGAATGAGCCAGGAGAGCCCAATCATTATCCACGTCTGTTTCACGCTGATCACGAAGGAGTATCTGCTCCGCATCGTGACTGTAATTATTCTATCTATCGTCAGCATGAAATGACTCAACCCCAAACCCAGTAGCGTAAATGTTATCTGCACTATAACAGTGTCTTTTCTCAGCTCTGCCGCTTTGTTTTGTTTAAACCGCACCGCGAATAAAACAGCCGTTATTGCGATGACGAGTTGAAGAGCAATGTTACTAACGAAAAACTTGTTTGCAGTGCACATGCGAGACTTTCTACTTATCAGCAGTAATATCAAGATGCCACCGTTTAGTACTATGGACGCCACATCGATTGAACAGAACAGGAATATCTGAAAGTTTTTCATCCGAGTTACGGCGGATTCTGCCATGTTTTTGTTTTCAAGTTGGACGTCTGGCTGAGAACATGAAATAATTTATACTTCAATGTCGTCGTTAACAAGTTAATCCTAGTATTTGTAACATTCAAACCATAGACATAAACTGCTCTCCTCTAGATATTCAAAAACTGACTCCTTCGTCCTTACTCGGAACCAACCAAAACTGAAATCGGCGTCTTTTTCAAACCATGATGAGCTATAATTTCCTTCCTCGGAGAGCTAATTCCCGCATTGTAACTTTGAAATTATCTTCACAATACAAGCTTTTATTGTAATGAAATTCTTTGGATTCGACTGTCTTCTTTGGATATTTGTAAACTGACTTATTCCTAATTTCTTGAAAGCCTCTATTCGGGCTGGTGTTAGAGTTTCTTTTGTTGTTCAGCGATTCGTAAGTAATTTATACCATTTCACGTAATGATTAACTGGGCTTTAATTGTTCGCAATGAGCTTCTCATGTGATACTTGTAACTCCGCGCAAAGTTTCTTGGTATTGCAAAGTAAATATTCCGGATCCTGTTTCCTCTTTCTTGGATGTGTCCCTACTTCTTTTATCACTTTCGTTTTCTAGATGGACTAGACCAACTGTTTATCAAAAATATTTGGATCTCGATTTAATGCAAAATTGATTCCCAAACTAACTCAATGCAGCATACGAGTGAAATATCCTTTCACATGTTAGCGTTCTTGTTTGGTGTTTTCAGCTGATTTTAATGAAATTGCCAGGAATCCCCTTCAAAATATCTTCAGCACCAACAAAAAATGTCCTATGCGATCTTATCGAACTTTTTACAGCATCGATATTAACAAATTATCTCATTAGATTTGCAGTCTCCTTACCTCTTTGGATGAACTACACGTACCTTTAGCCAGAATGCCTCTCTATGCAGAAAGAATAACTTTAAACTCCCTTGACACCTTTAAAACCGATTCTTGTTGAACCAACCGACTCTCCACCACGCTGACGAGCAGGCATCCAGTCTTATATAACCTCATTAACTAGAAGTGAAATCGTTTAATTAAAGCCATGAGCGAGCGCGCCTCACACTGCAACAGATGAAGCTTATCTAGCCAGTGAAACCGTCGAACAATTTATTATTTAATCATAATATCCTCAACCTAATCCAACTAACATTCTTCGTAAAAGCCCTAATCCCTGCTCGGTAATCTCGCGATAGAACAGCACAACAGTCACAACATACCATTTCCTATGGCTTTACTCCTGTTTTTCCACATCACAGTCTCATTGTAATTACTCTAATCACCCTGTTTTCCCCTCTTTCTATTCCTCACTAGTGTACGACTGCAGCTTTTTCGGATCGATTAATATCAGTAAGATCTCACAGTGGTTCAAAGCGCCCTCGCCTAATTTCAAAACTGTGTTGTCATCCAAGGAATTTCTCGCTCGTCTAAACTCTCATGTTTCTTCAGATCTACTTTCTGTTAATTCGGGGTCTGGGTCTAGCCGTCTATTGTTTTCCGGTAGGAAAAGTGTAGCCAAACAGACGCCATATTGGTGATACCCAACTAGTGCGTGATCATACAACAATTTTCAAGTTAAAAGAAATTAGTAGCTGGTAAAACTCTATGTTTCTTCAGATCTATTTTCTGATTAATTGTAGACTGGGTCTAGCTTTCCATTTTTTTCAATGGGAAAAGTGTAGCCAAACAGACGGCATATTGGTGATACCCTATCAATTCGTGATCAAGTTAAAAGTAAGCAGTAAAGATTGTGTGTGGAGGGTAAAAGACAAATGAAAATAAAGAGCTTGTAATGTTTCCGAGAAATTGCGATCACAGCAGAAGAGAGTCTGGACCCAGTCCCTTTGATGTGAAAAGTTTTCCCGCTGGTGTCTTCAAGTGTCTTAACTCGGCTCTTTCAATGAATTTGAATACCTGCAAAAAGCGAACTCATCTAACATCCAATATGGCCGACCTACTGCCTCACATTGCAAACAATATATACTCGATCCAGTCCTTTCTTACATAAATAGTTTTCCCACTGGTGTTTGCAAGTGTCTTAACTGCTCTTTCAGTGGATTTGAATACCTACAAGAAAGCGTAATCAGCTAACAAAACTCTACTACTGTCATAAAGACAACAAGTGTCCTTAGCAAAACACCACGCTAAACGAAATCGAATAAGCAATTCACAAAAGAGCGTGCTCGCAAGCTGTGCATGATGTGTAAGATTTCAAAGGATTCAGTTATTATCACGCTTAGCTTCAAAGAGTTCCTTTCTCTTCTTAAAAAAATAAGAATTTATGATTCCTAACGAGTTTGAAGATTCGGGTATTTCACCAAAGTTATACTGTGTTTTAACAACATGGAGTCTTTGTTGGTTCAAGAATGAACAAGTTTAGCTTTTTCTACTTGTAATACAGCTGACTCCACCCTTCAGCATAGAATGCGTTCAGTGAATTCTTATTAGACCTGTGAAGTTCTAGATGGCCTCGCCAGGAGCTAAACATATCATCTTGTTGTATGTTCACACTGCTCCGTATTCGTTTTTATCCGTTTTCATTTTGATTCGTTTTGCCTGTTCACATTCCGCTGAGTAAATATGAAAACGCTACGAAAACGATGAAGCGTCCACATTGCTCCGCTACGGGTCGGATTATAAGAATTAAAAGTATTGTTGTAATAAAGAATATCCGTTTTGCGTTTTAGCTGTTCATACTGCGTTTTTGCGTTTTCAAAAGTCTCCGTTTGCTAATTCGAGCTGTGTGAGCACAAGGCGAAAACGGATACTTTTTTATCTTTTTTCATTTGAATACGGAGCTGAGTTGTGTGAACGGGGCCTTGACGTATGTTGATGTAATGAAACTTCTCTTTTGAATTTTGGATATTTCGACTCGAGATTAAGAAGCCGTTGGAACTAATCATTTCATAGGCCGAACTATTCGATATTTTGCTTTTATGTTTGTTAGGTAAAGCTGCAAAGGCAAATGCAATATATTTTCGGCTGAACATCCTAGAGGGGTGTATTAAAATACAGTAGGGGGATGTTTGATAGAAATGGCGGAGAGGTTCCATTACTGAACCTTTGATCAAAGGATCGTGGACTCAATCGTATCCTGTCTGATAAAGTGCTAAAGCGTGAGGGCAGAAAATTTGCCCAATTTATGTAATTGGGTGCAAAAGGCAAACGGACCTCGCCTAACAAATGTCGCACCCAGATATTGCATCGTTTGACCGTGGCTAACTTTGGTGCTCTGAAGGCTGCTAGCCTTCATTATCTGTAGCCCCCCTCCCTCCCTTCTCCTCTCTTGCCATTGCACTTAGCACTCTTGCATTAAGAGCTCGCAACTTGTTCCCCAAAACAAAAACACCAAGGCGAGTTTCAATAACAAAACGATTTACGAAGCAAAAATGATGAATTATTGAATGGATATTAAGGAAAAAACCAAGAAAACGCTATCCTGAATAATCCTGTATCTTTTGGTTTTACAAAGCAGGCCTTTTTCTCCCGAATTATCTTGAAGTAGGCGAAAATGTGCAGAAAACGTGGATTTAGTGGTATTATGAATTACTTAGTCAGAAAGAAGATTTCATGGTCTGAAATGTTTAAAATTCCAGACCACATTTAAGATGTAAGGGAGGAAAATAGAATTAATCGGGGTAGAATATTTTTCATAAGCAACCTGAAGTCTAGATCCAACTCTCAACTTTGGATTTTCATTCCCGAAAGCTCGTTTTTGGCAACGTTACTAGAAAGAGATGGTCTGGGCATTAAAATGATGGTTATTGTTTTCATTATTGCATCTGCTTGTGAAATTGAGAAGCAGAAGGAAAATGCAGAATAGTTCAATTCAATTGAATTTCATTCATAGGATATCAAAATCTAAAAAAGCGACATGAAATGAGTACTCCACAGGGCCCAAGAGATGGAAATTCTTTTATCGAGCTTGGGCCGTTGATTAAAGTTCAAATGATTCCACACAAAAATTTTGTACTAACACCATGTTGTAGGATAACAAGACCTAGAAAACAATAACATAAAACACATTATCAAAGAAAAACAATCGAGGATTTAATAAACTCATGTGACTTGTTGGCTAATATAGCAGAATTAAAGTTCACACCAAAAAGAAATTAGAACGATTTTTAGCGCAAAAAGCTAAATCAATGGACTCTAATAGTTTCACCACATACAACGTTGGTGCAGTAGTGTGGGAATGTGCTGGATTCTCTGAGTTGTGTGGAGGGTGTTAAGTTGTGTGGAGGGATATCTCTGAGTTGTGTGGAGGGTGTTAAGTTGTGTGGAGGGATATCTCTGAGTTGTGTAGAGGGTGTTAAGTTGTGTGGAGGGATATCTCTGAGTTGTGTGGAGGGTGTTAAGTTGTGTGGAGGGATATCTCTGAGTGGTGTGGAGGGGTTAAGTTGTGTGGGAAGATATATCTGAGTTGTGTGGAGGGTGTTAAGTTGTGTGGGGAGATATCTGTGAGTAGAGTGGAGGGTGTTAAGTTGTGTGGAGGGATATCTCTGAGTTGTGTGGAGGGTGTTAAGTTGTGTAGAGGGATATCTCTGAGTTGTGTGAGGGGTTAAGTTGTGTGGAGGGATATCTCTGAGTTGTGTGGAGGGTGTTAAGTTGTGTAGAGGGATATCTCTGAGTTGTGTGAGGGGTTAAGTTGTGTGGAGGGATATCTCTGAGTTGTGTGGAGGGTGTTAAGTTGTGTGGAGGGATATCTCTGAGTTGTGTGAGGGGTTAAGTTGTGTGGAGGGATATCTCTGAGTGGTGTGGAGGGTGTTAAGTTGTGTGGAGGGATATCTCTGAGTGGTGTGGAGGGGTTAAGTTGTGTGGAGGGATATCTCTGAGTGGTGTGGAGGGTGTTAAGTTGTGTGGAGGGATGGATATCTCTGAGTTGTGTGGAGGGTGTTAAGTTGTGTGGAGGGATATCTCTGAGTGGTGTGGAGGGGTTAAGTTGTGTGGAGGGATATGTCTGAGTGGTGTGGAGGGGTTAAGTTGTGTGGAGGGATATCTCTGAGTTGTGTGGAGGGTGTTAAGTTGTGTGGAGGGATATCTCTGAGTTGTGTGAGGGGTTAAGTTGTGTGGAGGGATATCTCTGAGTGGTGTGGAGGGTGTTAAGTTGTGTGGAGGGATATCTCTGAGTGGTGTGGAGGGTGTTAAGTTGTGTGGAGGGATATCTCTGAGTGGTGTGGAGGGTGTTAAGTTGTGTGGGAAGATATATCTGAGTTGTGTGGAGGGTGTTAAGTTGTGTGGGGAGATATCTGTGAGTAGAGTGATGGGATATCTGAGTAGTGTGTAGGATATCTCTCAGTAGTGTGGAGGGATATCTGTTAGTAGTCTGATGGGATATCTTTGAGTAGTTAGAGGGATGTTTAAAAGTGTGGAGGGATATCTGTGAGAAGTAGTGTGAACCAACACTGCCCAGAAGCTCTAGCTGCAAGCAGCTGGTCCATAGATTTTCTGATACCATTACTCATTGATAGGGATGGAAAGCGTGGCAAGTGACTGACTCAAATGCTTTGTCATTTAATTAGCTTTTGTTGATTTGAATAAGAGATTGTCTTAATCATTGCAATCGAATTGACTTGAGTTCATCCAATCGCAATGAATGGCAATGAAAGGCTAAACAGCGAGCCTCATCTTGAAGTTTCCTCCATCCAATCAATCAGCCTGATTCAATTTACTGCCAATATCCCATCAGATAACCAGCCCACCGCAACGCGATTAGGCACAAGCACTGCCACCGATATCTTATAATTGATTTATAACTAAGAATAACATTTTCATCTGATTTTTCAATCTAATTTTCCAATGCATCATTTATTCATACCGAATTTAGTCTTCGATTTCGTTTCACAAATTAGCTCATTATTTTTAACAAACTTTTTGATTTTCACTTCATGTAATGTGTATTACTGATTGAGTAAGCAGTAATTTCAAGGTAATGTGGAGAGAACTAAGCGATAGTTGTGTGCAGGGTGTTTCAGAAATCTAGAGGGACATCATCAGTATTGCGGAGGTTGTTCAGTAATGTAGAGGGAGTTTTGCAGTAATATGGAGGCCCTCTTCAAGTAATATGGAGGGTTTTACACTAATGTGGAGGGTTGTACAGTAATGTGGTGGGTTTTACAGCATTGTGGAAGGTTTTACAGTAATGTGGAGGGTTTTAAAGTAATGTGGAGGGTTTTACAGTAATGTAGCGGGACTTTTGCAGAAATATGGAAAGACGTTTGCAGTAACGTGGAGGATGTTCAGTAATATGGAGGCAGTTTTGCAGTAATATGGAGGCAGTTTTGCAGTAACGTGGAGGATGTTCAGTAATATGGAGGCAGTTTTGCAGTAACGTGGAGGATGTTCAGTAATATGGAGGCAGTTTTGCAGTAACGTGGAGGATGTTCAGTAATATGGAGGCAGTTTTGCAGTAACGTGGAGGATGTTCAGTAATATGGAGGCAGTTTTGCAGTAATATGGAGGCAGTTTTGCAGTAACGTGGAGGATGTTCAGTAATATGGAGGCAGTTTTGCAGTAATGGTGAGAGTTTTGCAGTAACGTGGAGGATGTTCAGTAATATGGAGGCAGTTTTGCAGTAACGTGGAGGATGTTCAGTAATATGGAGGCAGTTTTGCAGTAATATGGAGGCAGTTTTGCAGTAACGTGGAGGATGTTCAGTAATATGGAGGCAGTTTTGCAGTAATGGTGAGAGTTTTGCAGTAACGTGGAGGGAGTTTTGCAGTAATGGTGAGAGTTTTGCAGGAATGTGGAGGATGTTCAGTAATTTGGATGGAAACCATAATTTACGTGGAAGGATATCTGGTAGTAATGTGGAGGATGTTCACTAATTCTTCATATTGCTAATGATATCCTTCCACATAACTAGCCGTTACGCTACTGATGATATCCCTCCACAAGAGATCCCTCCACTAAAGCAGTGTGATTCTGGTCGAAGTTGATCCTGGCCCTTTCTTCAGATGTTGAAGTGTGGCAATTATAATTTCTTTGTCTTTCTCTTAGAGTTGTACAGTAGAAAAAACATCTTAACATTATTTCACTTTTCCCAAATCTTGTGTTGAAATTCTTGTACCTCTGTCATTGAACTGAATTCGTTTGAGTCGGAAGTTGAATTTGTTTACGAAGTGAAGATGAATTGAATTAACGAGTTGGTTGTATTACAGATGAGATTGCAATCGCAATTAGCTTTCAGAGAGAAAAACAGCCGCTGGACGATTAAGATAATATTAAACTGTTATTGATTCACTTAAATGTGGTATTGTGGCGTACTGTACTGTTGTTTTTGCCGGTGCACCTGCAGCGTAGCTTGTTAAATCGACCTGTTGTTAGGAAGGACATGTTTTATTCTATACCCTGGCAAATTCTATAATACGCTACGTATTATGATGTTGTGTGGGGTAAATTTAGTTGCATTGTAGTGAATCGACACGCTCTTTTTTATAAAACTATTTCATACGAACACGAGCCTAAACTTTTGCGAATGTTTAGAACAAGCTAAGAAGAAGCTGAGGCTTGCAAAGCCCGCTCAATATAAAAATTATATAAGAAATAGCTCTGGGACTAAGACAAATATAGAACCAGCAAATTGGAAGTAAATTGGGATGTTAGACGGGTCAGCAATATAGAATTTGTAACTCTAGGCTTATTCGCTTCTATTCGTTATTTTGCAGACAAAAGAAAAGGGGCTAGAGCTTTTTTCTTCTTTTCTCTACAACTCGACAATTTTTCTAAAACAGCAAGTTGGCAAGTTAGAAGTGTCTGAAATGGCTATTTCTAACTATGAAATTATCGCTGATAAAAATGTCAAAAATTTACCATATCTAGGTTGGTCTTTCTAGTATCAATTAAACTACTTTGAAAGACTTATACAACAAAAAATGTATCAATTTTATTATATTTTCGGATTCTGTTAAATGAACTGACTACAGAACTGCAAACAGAATGGAAATCGGTCTTGAAAAACTCTTTTTACAAGCCCCCAGAGTTGCGATTTTGGCCATCAAAACATTGAAAAGGGTTTTCTCTTCGCGACGTCTTAACGAGTACATATTCCAAAATGTTGTATCAGTGCATAGGAAACCCATTTCAACCCTGAATAATTCAAAAATTGCATGTAAAGTGTTAAAAAGCTAGAATACTAGAATGCTAGTACATCTCCTGACGAGTGAGCAATCACTAAACAGGCTTGTCGAGATGGACATGTAGTTTCTTGTTTCTTTTCTACCAATAAGGAGCTATATAGGGCGTAAAACTTCAATGTTTCAGCGATATTTTTATGAACATTGTTCGACAAGGTAATATTCGATCGATAGTGGCTTTTTAAACGTGCCCACTTTTTCCTGTTGCACACGGTACAGTTTCGAAAAAGTGAATATTGCTTGACGATTTTAGTGCTCTGTTTACAAACACCATATAAATGTCTTCTAATGCTCGTTTATATTTCTTAATTACCGAACGTTTTGATTAAAAACCGATTCAAACAGAAGCCATCAAGCGTCTTTTAATAAATCAAATCTTCTAGTGAGTTAATTAATTGCTTTTCCAGCAGAATATTTCTATTTCAAAACGTTTTCAAATGTCATAACAGACGTTCGGTTCCTTGGTTGTTGTGAAAGGCCAAATTTGAATGCTTATGCGTATTGTTGTGTTTAGGCATTTTGTTCCTTGAAGTGAACCAGCATAACATAATTAAATCCAATACAACGAAAGACATAAACTGTATATTGCTATTCTGAATATCAATAGTGACAAACGGTGTTAGCGTCTGAGCTA
Source organism: Pelagia noctiluca (assembly GCA_963924455.1). NCBI lineage: Eukaryota > Metazoa > Cnidaria > Scyphozoa > Semaeostomeae > Pelagiidae > Pelagia > Pelagia noctiluca. The sequence goes on along the minus strand of OZ004315.1, from coordinate 1,769,686 downwards.
TAGATATTACACATCCACACCCTGGTGAACGTCTGCGCAGCATTGGTTGCGCAGTATTAGTCATATGGTGTTCAGTACTGTAGAGCATGTTATGTACGCTGGTGGGATATCATTAATACAGTGGAGGGGGATACCATCGTACACTGAAGGTTATTAGGCACTGTTGGGGGAATACCCACAACACTTATTGTATCTCTCCATGGTATCCCCACAGTGCTGAACATCCTCTTCAGTACTGAGTGTGTCACCCCCTCCCCCCAGTCCTGATGGTATCTAGAAATCCCCTACACAACTGACTGCATCCCCAAAAGTACTGTCAACACGCAAAAATTAGCAATATATTCAGCACGTATTACATCGTAGCCCTGATACCCCTTCTTTTTCTTGTGCTTGAAAATCGGATCGGTGCTAAAACAGCCGATATAGCAAACGAGATGTGTCAGATGACCTACTATAGCGTATTAGCTGCATTGAAAACTACTCACCCCAAGCCGATGATCGCCTTTGACATAAGTGCTCTGTCACAATTGCATATTCCACCAATAGGCTCTTTAGAGATCAGTTCGTTGTCTGTAATCTCGTAGTGTGCATGTTAAATGTTCTGCTTTAGCATGATAGAGAGATCTGAGACATGCGCATTCAATGTGGTATTAATGTACAATGTTTGTCACTACGAATTAAGGTGGTCAGGCTCCAGCCGTCAGCAAAGTTGAATCTGAAAAAGGGAAAGGAGAGAGCGTCATGCCCGTCAAGAGATTGACCGAGCCGTATGACAATAACAGATTAGGGAAAGGGCGGTTTTAGATGGGGGCTAAGGGGCCTTGACCCAGGCCCTGTGCCTCATATCGATGAAAATGGTCCCGCAAGATAACAAAAATGCAAAATACCGTTTTCACCGATAGAAACCTAATACTGAATGTTGAATACTTTGCTTTCTTACAATCTCTTCAAGTCCCGGGTTCCCTGGTAGGTTCGTTGAGAGACCGGTTAGACCCAAGTCTACTTTAATCTAAACATTTGGAAGATTCTATCAGTACTTTAAGTTACCATAATGAGTGTAATCATGCATCTTCGAAGATTCTAAATTTCACATCTTTTTACTCTACTTAACCGTATAGGCGGGTACATGTATTGAGATACTCGGTATATTGCTTCCAATTAGTCCTAGGAATATATTTCTTCCTATTAGTCTTGAAAATATATTTCTTCCTATTAGTCTTAGCAATAAACTCATTCAATCAGTCTTAACCCAGCGTTGGACTAGATAAGGCAGTTGTTTCAGAAGAAAGCCCCATCTTGAAGTCTATCGCAGTTAATTTCAAGGAGTATCTGATTTACGTCATTCCTGTTGTCTTAAATAGCTCAAATCGCCTGATGTGGCCTAACCAACTGCCTAATCGCATTGAAGTGGTTGTAACTAATTAATGCGTTTAATTACGGAACATCACCAGATTGAGATAACTGGAATGGGCCTTCGTCGTGGAATGACATTATTGTCTCTTACAAATGAAATCGTTGTTTCTCTCCAATAATGAATCACAAATAAAAACAGGACGTTTGAGAAAGGATAAGGCTAATTACTTGGAAGCACGAGGAACGGGGATTCAGGGCCCAGCCCCTGTTAGAGATATTTGAGCATACTTTGGTCGGCACAGAATTCGAGAATGACAAAATGGAAATAAACGGTTTTTTGGGACAGGGGAGATAGCTAGTCTGATATTTCAGCGAAATATTATGAACAGTCAAAGTTCCAATTCTGTGATGAAAAAAGTTTATTTACTTACGAACCTTATGATGTTTATCCCGATGTGACAATAAATATTATGTTATTCTTACAGCATCTTTGCATGAGATCTTGCAGTTTCACAGTCAATGCCTGGACGGACCAAACATAAGCGTTTGGAGGGAATTGATATCTGATCCAGGATCGCTCAGCGCAAATGAAAAGTAAGTAATAGAAATATTTCTATCAATGATTTTGTCATGTCTCGATATTGATAATTTGCATCATAGTCGTAGTAGGGATGGATTCTTGAGACATGGTCCAACACAGGGAAATACATTCTCAAAAATAGGCTACCTCAATTCTGATATGCCTCCACCAGGTTTTGAGCCCGGGAACTTACCCATTACTAGTTGCAAAAATATCATGATTAAATGGTATAATCATGATCTTTGGAGATATTTCTCTGAAGAATGAAATAATTCAGGAAAGTTATGTCTCTGTCAATACCCAAAGTATCTTCCCTGAACTTCTGACAGAAGAATCTGCTATGATTTTGAAAATAACACGTTTCAAGTTTACAGCACTAATGCAACGACTTTCCTATGAGGATCAATTCACTAGTCTATTTCTACGAACCATCTCAAACACCTGTACTAGACCGGGTGATGCCTTAGAATGTAGGGTGATGCCTTAGAATGTAGGGTGATGCCTTAGAATGTTCTTATGTTTTGAAAGCTCTACCACATCTAGTTGACACACGATGAATATTCATAATTAGAATTTCATTCTCTAATTTCAGCGGTGAATCCAGCAGAGCAACGGTTCCCCTGCTTCTCAATGATGCCCTCTCGCTGCTGCTGCAGTTCGTTCTCACATGGCCTACCTGGATCACCGAAGGTAAGCTCACTTATTTCTTAGAAGAAACTAGGCTTCATCTTGAACCAAATTTGATTTTTCATTCTTGTATTTGGCCCTGATTTTGGTCGATGGATGTCTCGGGCGATTCTCCCCTTATCAGGTATTCCTTTATGTCGTTGAACTTTTGATTATCAAAATACACAGGTTTGATGGTGAAAAATATTTCATGGTTTTTTCTTACTATTAGCCCATTTCAGATGTCTGGTGAAAGCGTTTTACAACGTAGTTGTTACTCAGGTAAAACCTCTTATATTGTTGTATTTTATTGATTTGTGCTGTACAGTGAAGGGATACCATGAGTACATTAGAGGATGTTTAGTACTGTGGGGATACTATAAGTACTACGGGGATACTATCGGTACTACGAGGACACTATCAGTACTGTGGGGATACTATAAGTACTATTGGGAAACTATCGGTACTACGGGGATACTATTAGTACTATGGGTATACTATCAGTACTATTGGGAAACTATCGGTACTACGGGGATACTATCAGTACTATGGGGATACTATCAGTACTATGGGGATACTATCAGTGCTATGGGGATACTATCAGTACTACGGGGATACTATCAGTACTATGGGGATACTATCAGTACTATGGGGATACTATCAGTACTATGAGGATATTATCAGTACTATGGAGGGATAAATCAGTACTACGGAGGGACATCATGATGCTTGTGGGAGGATAGCATTGAGTACAATGGTAGCACTGAGGGTATTTGGAAGATTCCATTTATTGAAAAGTTATTAAATTTGGATCAGGGATTGATTATGAATGCTTTGTAAAATAGCGAATGGCTGTCATAATACTAATTCCATTATCGTTGTTTTTTAGGCTCTTGTTACTATTTCTTTTGAATTACACGACGAAGAATCTCTCACGTTGGAACGAATTGCAAGAAATATGCAGGTACAACGTCGTTTGATTTGTATCTCTGTAATTTGTGTAATCTTGTCCCCTCATCTTTTGATTTTTGGCTACCTTTACCTGGAGAATATCTGTGCAGTACTGTAGAGGATTTCAGAACTGTGGGAGATAACATCAGTAATTTTGAGGATATTCAGTACTCTTGCGAGTATCATCTTTACTCTGTGGGATACCATAATACCATGGAGATACCATCAGTACTGCGGGGGTGATAGTATCAGTACTGTAGGGGGGTACCATTAAATATTTTGGGGAATACCATCAGTACTATCGAGGGTGGTCAGTAATGTGTGAGACACCATTAGTGCAGTGGATGATGTTCAGTACTGTGGAGGGTCTTCAGTAATTTGAAGGGATACTCTCAGTACTATCGAGGGTAGTCATTACTGTTAATTTTGTGAGGATTTATGCCTTTGTTTTCTCTATTTGCCTATTAACTTTCATTTCACTTTGACAGCGTGAAACTACCATGACAATTACAGAGATGTTGGGCGTCGTATGTTCTTCAGTATCACGTGTTAAAGCACGATTTGGTCACACGAAAGAAGAAACTGGTGTAAGTGTTAACCTCGTCTTGAAAATTCGATTTAATCAGCCTTTGATACGAGGACTAAAGAGTGGCCACGGATGATTTTCGTGTGCTGCGTTATTTGCCCGTTTTTCTTGCGTGAAATCGTGAATTTAGATCAATTCTGGCATGAAATCGTGAGATAAATTTCCTGAGTGTCGTGTGGTTTTCTTGTCAATTTTAGAAAAATGTAATTGTTGTTATTACTAAGGGCCTGGGTCTTAGTTCCGGTCCAGTCACTTGGAACTGATTAATGACGGTCCAGTATATGGCTTGCTCATCTCAGCATAGGGGCTGGGTTTATCTCGTGGTTTTTTTCCAATTATATTCTCTTTGGATTCCTGGAACGTGGGACTAGCCGAATCCCCATGTTCCCCACCCACCACTTCCTTCTATTGATTTAGTTTTCTGAGGCCCTATTTATTCACTCGTTTAGTCTGGCTCTTTTTCCTGGTGCCTTTCAGTCCAAAAGGAGTTTCATCTAGCCTCTTTAAGACAGACTGGTGTGCATAATCTCAATTCGAGGTTACCCATGGAAGACTTTCATATAAAATAGTGGGAGCTTAGGTTGTTTTAAACTGCGGTTGTTCAGATTTACACTATATTACACTGCCGGGTGTGCATATTTGCTAAAAAGTATTATATTTCTTTTTGCAGATCAGCCAATCCTTGCAGACTCCTCAAGCCATCGATCTAAGAGTGCAGAAGTTCTGTCTTCCGTTTCTGAGACAAGCTGCTATGTTGTCTACGGTTTTGTTTGGTACAGAGGTCAATTTTACCCAAGTAAGTTACCAAGTTCAAAAGGTTTCAAAAAATGGGAAAATAGCGCAATATATTTGATACTAGAATGGAATGCCTGCCACTGATTGTAGTAGTACATCAGAGTTATTAGTTCATTAGTAAGTTGTTCTTTCGCTTTGCTACGTTATACTCTGGTGAGGCGAATAGCAATGTTTTGCTATTTTTCTGACTCTTTTCGCTATATTGCCAAGTTTATTTAGAGTAAAACAGGGAACAATTAAATGTTTGATCAAATCTCAGGCAAAGGTAAGTAGGGGGACTCTTCCGTAGCATTGGAAAGGTTGGTTAAATGTCTTTAATCAATTATTGGTTCCATTATTTTTGTGAGCAAGTCGTCATTACTTTTTTAAAGATTTTATTCATTACATGGTAGATCTTTTAAGTATTATACTATTTGTTCATTTATTCACCCCAATTCACTTCTGCTCTAGGATCATGACGAATTTGCAAACCTCTCAACCACACTTAGTCTTCTCGATAAAGAGGCTGTATCAGCATTGAGCCGGGCCCCACTGACGTCAGATCACATGGTTTGGGCACATGCCAATCCTATTAGTGTAGTAAAGAAGTGGTGCGAAAAAGCAAGTTGTGTGTTTGAAAGGCCGGAAGTACCAGATTTAGTAAGTAGTAAATTTTAATTCAAAATTCTTCATTGCAATCTGGCTTCTCCCTGTACACTATTTCCTTACCCCAGGGCACCCCAGTCAGAGCTGCGAAATACAATTTTTTTCTGGGAACCTAGGAACCGATTGAATCTTCTACAAAATAAAGTCACTATATGGTACAAAGATGCTCCTGGAAATTACTTTTATTATGGTCTCGAAAGGGTTTAGAGAAATCTTAAAGGTTCTAAAGAAAAATGCAAGGGGCTATCTATGGTGGCACCCTGATTGCTGCAGAGTGGGATTTCTTAAATTTGATGACATCTGAGTACTTGAAAATGCGCATATTTTGTACTCACACCCATGAATTTTACACTCTGCAAATTTATTCTTCGCCGAAATTAGGTTCAAAATTCTCTGCCAGCCCGAAAGAAATTTCTAGGAACCTAGTTCCCTAGTTCCGATACTTTTTGCAGTCTGATTGAAGTACCCTGCGAAAAAGTGCAGACACCAATAATCACCCTAAACCGTCCCGTTTCTCAAATCCAATGATGCAGCCCTCCCCTCCCTTGAATGAGCCCACTAACTGATTGAATATATTTTGATGGAAATCCGATTAATGCAAGTTCGCTTACTCCTCACTTAAATCTTCTTTTTTCGATTCTAGAGTTTATTCCCAGCCTATCACAATTGGTCGTCTCCAAGACTTTTGCCTTTGCCAGGATCTTACGATAGGTAGGCATTTATTTTCTGCAAGTTATCTAGAAAATATTTGAATTAAAAAAGCGAGGGACTCGAATGAAAGTCAAAATTCATTGAAAGAGACACGATTGTTAAAGTTTTGAAGAATATGGGAGAATAAGTCTTTAGGAAATCAATTTTTAATTGTTTTCTTTCTTTCATTTCTATTTGGCGTAAAACACGGCCTAAATGGTGTTAGAGCAGACTTTAGGGATGGTGGAAGAGGGGCCAGCGTTAAATTAGGCGCCACCTTATTTATTGAAGTCTTCCCAATGCGTGCTTGCGTAGCTTATTTTCCCTCCTTCGCAGCTTCATCATAAACCTGTTGCTCTGCGTATGAATATTTACAAGACCAGTTTTCCAGGAAACGAGCATTGCATGTTTTCTAAGAATCTCTGCATCTGGAGTTTTGTTTAATGGTTCTTCTGTTGTTTCAGTTTATTTCAGTTTTACCGCAAGCAGAAATGCCGTGAATGCAACACGATACCTAACGATCCAGCCATTTGCTTGGTTTGTGGTGCTTTCGTCTGCTTCCGAGCTCTCTGCTGTTCTGATGCGCAAGGAATCTACGAGTGTGTTCAGGTAAGCCATCAAAGCCCAGTGGGGGGGGGGGTACTTTACCCATTTCGAACAGGGACGAGCCACCCCAAAGCAACATTTATACCTTTATAATTATTGAAAACGTATACCCTTATTTATACCGAATTCTCGAAAATCTATACCTTAACCCTGTTTTACTTATATTTTGTGGTTTATTGTTAGTTTTTCAATTTTGTTAATTAAATGATGATAATTATAATTATATTGAAATTGTCTTTTAGTGTTAATATATATAATATCCTTTCTCCAATAAGCAAGTGGGTCAATAAGCAACAAGGCATGGATTTATTGTATTTCTGTTGCAAAAAAGTATGAAATGAAGACTGTTATTCTCTTGGGTTCATTTACTAGCTTTCTCTAGTCGGGAACATGCAATTAAACGGTTTTTGGGGTAGGCGTAGGTAACCAGTCTGTTATTCTTAGCTAAATGATGAGCAACAGCGAGGGTTTGGACCCAATTTCCAGTTGCTTATTGAAGAATGTGTAAATAGTGCGAGACACTAATTACTTCTAGCTAAGGGATTTCATTGATTCAATCATTCTTTTACAAAATTACATTCTACGTATTTACATTTTAGAATGTTAGAATGTTACATATTAGAATGTTACATTCTAAAAATTACATTTTACGTATTTACTCTCAAGAAACAAACTTTTGATTATTTTTATTGAAATATTTGAATATTGATTCTAGCACTCGATGAGCTGTGGTTGTGGTACTAGTATTTTCCTAATCGTTTCTTCGTCTGCCATTCTGGTGATACGAGCAGAGAGAGCTGTCCTTTGGGGATCTGTTTACTTAGACAGCTTCGGCGAGGAAGATCGTGATTTAAAGTAAGTTCTCAAGCTTTTATTCATAAAAAAATTTGCCATTTAGAATAATTTAAAATCATATAAACAACATAATGAAAATTAGGAAAAGCTTTTCGGTTAAAAACTATCTTCAGTGCTAGATGTTCAAATAACCCGAAAGTTTTCAATCATCTCAAACTTTTGTCTAATCCTTTGTTCTACGCATAACGAATTCCTGTAACGGAAAATAAAATGGTGACATAGTCAAGGGCGTAGCTAGATGTTCAAAGGGGGTGAGTGGATATTGGGCACTTTGCACATGACCCATAGAAAATGGATAACAATATACAATATTTACTATAAAAAGGGGGATACAAGCAGATACGGAGCATCACAAATGGTGAGAGATGGCTTCCCTTTTTCATTCACCGTCATGATTTCGTTAACCTCCGGGGACATGATGCATCCGTGCATTATTCAGTGTCAATTGAGCTTATTCCTGTGAAGGCTAACATCTTTAATTAATGCAAATTTCCACCCTGGATATCTCTTGATGCATTGCCTTTCCTTAGAATTCACAAAGGAATTCGGGATAGCCAGGGGGTGAGTTCCTCAATTCAAGATGGCAGCTGAGTTGTATCATATCGCTGGATCGCTGAGTTGCTCAGTTGCGTAGTTGTCACTGAAGATGAGTTGCGAAGGATAATTTCGAAGTAAACAAAGACAGCAATGACAAAAACTCTCGCTTATGAGAAACTCAGCGATCTAGCAAAATCTAAAGAAAAAAGTCTATGAAGGTGTAATTGCTGAAATATTTTATTTCGCAGGCGTGGAAAGCCACTGTTTTTAAGCAGAGAGAGATTCGAGCGACTAGAACATCAATGGCTGACACACAGCTTCGACAGGACTTGTAAACGATGGGTTTGGCACAATAATAAATTATAAAAGAAGGACGCGGAATTTGTACAGAATCAAGAAATATATCTTCTAAAGATATTTCGTGAGTTTAAATTTTGTTTTATTTCCGTGTTTTGTTTCGCAATGTTGGTTCTTGGACGTTCCCTCCATCCGAAGTCGGAGTCAATATAACTTTATGTATTGCTTGCGATTATTAAACAGCTTGACGACGTTAGTTAGGAGCGCCTCTACAGCAAAGCAAATTATCGGAAATTATACCCTGTTGCCGGCAATTTTCAACGATTTTTCGTCTTTATTTGCCTGAAATATCGGAAAATAGTTTTTGTCGGAAATTCTAGATTGTTTGCCCCCCCCCCCCCATATAAATGATAGGTTAGTATCGGCCATGTGTTGGAGTCAATATTACTTTATATAGTGCTTGCGATGAAGCTTGATGACGTAAGCTATCAAGCGAAAATGGATGGATGTCTTAAAATTTGCCATTAAGAAATAATCTAAAATCATATATACATCAGTAAAATTTAACAAAACCTCCTCGTTTAGAAAAACAAATCCTCGATGCAAGATGATCTGATGAAGTGAGAAAATCAGTTATGCAACAATAGATCCACTTTTGAAAATACGAAATGTAGAAGTATTCATTCATAAGACATGGTCTAACACGCGTAATCATATTATACCATAGTAGGCTGCTGCAATTGACATATGCCACCACCGGGTCTCGAACCCTGTTCTGGTATAATCCAGATATATTAGGTAATGAAAGAATATATTAATTCTCAATACCACACTGTACCAATCATTCAAGTAATCGCTTAATCATCTGTTTAGATTTTATGCTAGGCACACACGAGAGATTTTAGTTGAGTTTAATGGCATTCGTGCCACTTTGCTCAGCTATTAGCTTCCCCTATGCGGTGGCATTTTCACAAAATTTTCAACTCATGAACCAAAATCTTCAATTTCAAACCAGTTTGATATTTTTTGCTTCTCGTGGCAGTTTTCTAATTTTCCTCAAGGCTTAAGCAACATTACGCATGCGCTTGTCCAAGAGCAACTCGACAGCCTTGGGCGGGAGATTTGAATCATAATACAGTAAAAACCCGCGAATAAGAACCACCCTGTTTAAGAACCTACAGCCTGAAATCTGTGTATTTTCAAGTATTTATTTATGAAACAAATTGATTTGTTGCTCTGAGTCAATAAAGCAAGTTGTTCTAAAACAGAATAATACTCTGCAAGTGAATTTGTGCAACTTTAAACCTCATGTCCCAAGGGAAATAGGTGCCTTATTGTTAAGAACCATTACAGGCTGAATGCGAAAATTAAGGTTCTTATTCGCGGGTTTTTACTGTAGTGGACTTTTCATCTTCAACTTATAACGAAGAACTTGAAGAAGAAGCTGATTGGCTTATATTACTATCAAGACGTCATTGTCACCGTCAATTCGGAGCAAATGCAAGGAAATTTTGGGTTACACTATGGATCTAAGATGTCCAGCTCAAGGAGTTTTCTCGAGCCTTATTTGTGAGCTTGACTGAAGACCCTGCGAAATCTACTTCACTTAGTTAATGGACAACTGCATATTCGTGTTTTCTTTGCAGATGGTTGGCACTACTTTCGTTAAAAAATTATTTGCATTGATCTCAGTCTTAAAGATAGAATATTGTAGGGTTTTACTAAGTCAAGCTCACAAATAAGGTTCAAGAAAGCTCAACAAAATACTTTCTTCTTTGAGATCTTCGTTTTAAGTTGAAGATGAAAAGTCCACTATTTTGATTCAAATCTCCCGCCCAAGGCTGTTGTGTTGCTCTTGGACAAGCGCATGCGTAATGTTGCTTAAGTCTTGAGCAAAATGCTCGGACTGCCCCACATGATGAGAAAACTGCTGCGAGTGGCAAAAAATATCAAACTGGTTTGAAATTGAAGATTTTGGCTCATGAGTGGAAAATTATGTTAGAATGCCACCGCACACGGGAAGCTAATAGCTGAGCAAAGAGGCACGAATGCCATTTAGCTCAGCTATAATATCTCGTGTGCGCCTAGCATTTGGTCACACCATGTCTGAAAAGAGCGTTACCTACTGGTCTAACCTTAAATGTAAACAAACTGCGGTGATAAATTCTTTATTAAGTATTATTTTGACTGTTGCATATATGATTATAGACTGCGAAAATTGATAACTTTGTGGATTAAAATGAATTTTAAATCTAAATCAACGTATGTTACTATTAGTTAGATATCAAATGCCTAGCGTTTGATAATGTTTATCAGATTCCTTTAACTTTAATTTCTTTGTATGCAGCTATACTTAAAATATAGATTTTTAGCCTATTTTTAAGTCTTAATATTGTATCGTTATGGTAATCCATTGCTAGCTATTTGTTCTTGTTTGAATATCATGGTTAGTCTCGAGCCTAAACACTAGTGATGGAATCAGGGTCGGAAGATGGCACTGAAAAAGAAAAAGGGACTGTGAAAAGGGGGAATAAAAGGTGCACCATACCACAGGGGTACTTCAGGAAAATTTTGCTTATAAAACAGCTGCTTTGGCTCTCATCACCCCTTTTCGCCTGGAATTCAAAAAAGTCCCACGTTAACAATAAAGTAGGGCAATTTTTGGACACGGAAAGAGCATTTGTAATTTTTGGGTCATCCGGTATATTCTGATAAATTATATGATCTTAAAGATTAAGTTACCGGGGAATGATGAGAATACTGTGAGAAAAATAAAGCAAATGATACTTGGAGTATTCATATTTTGCTTGAGTATAACCCATCTGGCAACAAATGGAGAGGAGAAGCTTCCATTGAGTCGTAGAGAAGAAGAAACTGATGTAATTTGCCTGATTATCCATATCTAAGTTAGCCCACATCGATACTAATAATGTATTCAGGGTGACATCGATGACAATTCAATAAAACACGCTTCAGAAATCCAGATCAAGATCACCGTAATCCTTAACATCCATCCTAGACCTCGGATCTTGGATCTTGCTCGATTTCTCCAACATTTTCATCAACTGTTTAGCCTTCCTCTTTCTTGACTTCGTGATCGGGTTACCTCTGGCTTCTTCTCGCTTCTTTGTACCCGGCTTATTACCTGGCACGTCCTGATTCGGAATATTAAGTTCTCCCGCAACCGGGAACAAGCACGGTAAACGGTTCGTTTCCATATAATCCGGTAGAATGATGTTAGTGTCAATCGGAAGCCAGGGAACATTCACATCTTTTATCGGCCAGTTTTCATATGTGGTGTTATAATCGTTAGTGATTCTATAACCACTGCTCGATTTATTGTTGTTGTTGCTCATTCGTCGATAAAAACAAGCATGAATATCACCCGCATTGTGCACCAACATATAACTCCCTTCGCCATTACTCACCACCTCTTTCAGTATATTGTGTAGTAACTTCATCGATGCTTTCGGGCTGAAAGGGCAGTTTGGTCCTACGAGACTACCATGTTCGTAAACCTCTGAGCGTACCAGCTGTCCCGTCTGCGGCTCAACCCTCAGGCACAGCAACTTTGAATCTTTGCATATGAAAGAATCCCACCACGCGGTCGTCAGTTCTTCAATTGAAAACTCTTCAACCCCAAACTTGGATTGGTATTCGATTTTCGGAAATATTACATACGCTTGCTTATCATTTTCTGCTCTGTTATTTTGATGCATAGCATAACCATCACAAGAAGATCTGACTAGAATGTTGGTCTTTCCCAGTTTCCAAATGTCAAGGTTCCCTGTTAAGTCGGTGCTCGATTGATGTGGTTTTACTTGACCAGTTGGTACATCTTTCGCATTGCCTTCCGGTTCCTCTTGACCAGTTAGTATATCTTTCGCATTGTTATTCGGTTCTTTTTTACATACATCAACTCGAGAATCTACTTCATCTTTATCAATAGACCGCATTTCATTCTCTGTTGAATTCCCTTCAAGTTGACCGGTTTTTACTGCTGATTTCCTACTACTTTTCTCATCTGGATTACCGCTGCTGACCGCTTGAAAGCCCTCCTTTCCGGCCATTTCTTGACATTCAGTCACATCAGAGGTGTTATTGGTTTGTAATTTGATGAATTGAGTCGGTTCTTTCATCGTTTCTCTTAAAGCTTCTCGAAAATATAAGAAATTTGCTTGTCTTGTTGACACAACATTTGGAGGGAGAGGATTCCCAAAAAGAATGACATTTTTGGATTCCTTGTTATCTGAAAAAAATATTGAAACCCAGCTAAAATCGAATGAATTATTGTTGGGCCTGACATGTGTTAGTCAATACCGTTTTTCTTATAACCTGAACACTGTTAGAAAGCCAATATCTAAGAGCGGACCATGTTTTTGCAGAGTTATTGTCAATAATTATAGCATCTTCTTTCTTCATGTTGATAGTCGATAATTGATAGGTAAATACGCTTACTATCTTCATAAGGTATTGGTTTATGTGCTAAGCACAAAGGGCCGACAAGATAGGTAGAATAATCGAGCAGTGCGACCCTAGTTCGTTCTCTCGATGTGACTAAACCTCGTGATTCCTTTATTCACCAATTCTCTCCTCAAACTTTGAGACAGGTCTGAAGGTGGTTTCGAACCCGTAACCCTTTGAACAAGGGACGAGTCATCAAACCACTCGGCCATCCCTGTAATTCATAAACTCAATCCATAAGATATTCCAACTAATTAAGCCACACCTTACACAAAAATCATCTATAATTTATACTTAAACATTTGAACAATGGTCCATTGCACATAATGCAACCCTATTTTAAATGATATAAAACTTATTATTCAGATTTACTGGAATGTTACAAAAGGTCGCATTCCTTAGATGATCTTTATGTGTCGTTTCTGCTACTGGCAGGATAGATAATAAGATTTTTTCATTTATTTTGTTATTTGAAATTCTATCAAGCACAGTCCTAATAGAGCCTGTAATGAGAGTGCCCTAAACCCTGGAAATATCTTAAGTACTCACTAGTACCAAACTTGATTGGAGGCCTCTTGTGGCCTTTCGTAGGCTAGCACGTTAAACATAAATTCCTCAGTTGCAACTTTATTTTTTTCAAATTCCTCTATTTTTAATGGTCAGATTGGATGAATATAAAAATGGCATTCATTGAACTTACCTTTATTGATACGCTTAATCTCTACAGGAACTTTCCATGTCTTGAGAAATTCTGGGGCTTGGTTATTAACCAATGTAATAAGACTTCTAGATGACATTACCAAATCGATGTTGTGTTCTCTTGACAAGTGAAGCAATTTCTCGCTCTGTTGCTTGTCCTATGAAGAGGATCGGAAATTCATTATTAGATATAGAACAGTCTTTGGCTGGTACAAAACTTCAATAAAGCCAGAAATATCGGAAGCATAGCGAAACGAACACATAGATTACTTAAGTTTTTCGTCTCACACTCAACAGAGTAATACGTATAACTGATAAGGTAGTAAGGTTTCTTTTTCCTTCTCTTTCTGACGTATTACTCTGTTGAGTGTCAGACGAAAAGCTTAAGTAATCTATGTGTTCGTTTTGCTATGCTTCCGATATTTCTGGCTATATTAATAGGTATCTCAGTTGTTCATGTTTTGAAATGGAAAGTAAATAGGAAACGCCGTTTGATTATGTGTATGGTAGGCCGTCTAAATAAGGGTCTGTAGTAGTTGATACTCCACCATACTCAATTAGCGTAAGAAGGGCTCAATAAAGTATATATATACCGTCGAAATATTCCAACACCAAATAGTAAAACGGTAGAATCTTTGGTGAGAGGTTTTGACTGAGAATCAAACCGTCCGGAAATATTGTCATTTTATGTATTTTAAGCCTTTTTGTCTGATGATCCTTGGGATATACTTCAGAAATAAGACGAGAATGAAGATTTAACAAATTTCTGTCATCAGAAGACTTTGAATGATTCAAACACTCACCTGTAGACTGCTATCAGTAAAAGGGTCAACTGTTGCAAATATATCATGATTGATGCAAGATTTCACTTCAGGAATTTTCAGGGAGTGAATGTTGTTCTAAGAAAAATGAAATTTACAAAATAGCCAAGTGAGTTGCATTCAAATTTTTACATATAGGGAATAATACTTGGTTTTAATCTAGTCAGATACTGTGTCATAATTTCACCCTTTGGAACGCCTGTGCAGTACTGTGGTGGGATACAATCATTACTGTGTGGATATCATCAGTATTGTCATCATCATCATCTTAATTCTCTTGGACAATTATTGTCCTTTGAGTTTCCTTATGCATAATGATGTTGGAGTAAGGACATGAACTGTTTTTTATTTTGTATTGATCTTTGAATTAGCATTTTTTATATTTTAGCTCCTTATCCATTTTGACCCGAGGATCTCCGGCATACTTTTTTTTAAGAAATGTAAAAAGTAGTTTCTTTTCCAAAGAAGAGTTTACTAGACAGAAAACGATATATTTTTAGTGTTGTATTTTACAAAAACATATTTGTTTAGATTTAGTTATTGAGCTTATTGAGCTTTATACTTGGATTTAACAATTTGAGGGATACCATAGTAGAGTTAGAGCGATACCATCAGTACTGTGGACTTCTCGAGAATGTTTTGTACTGTGGAGAATAGTCAGCACTATAGGCGGGAGATCATTACTAGTGGGAGGTAATACTTAAAGTGCTTGAAAAGTATGCTAAAGAATATGTATTAACCTGATTTCTGATGGTTTTCACATGGCTCATCACTGGATCACTGTGGAATGCTACTCCTGATGTCAAGCTAATGGTTTTTTCCAATTCATAAGCTTCCTGAATCAAATAGATATAAAATCATACCAGTAGAATAATTTCAATAATGATAAAAGATAAGTATAACCCCTCTAAACTACTCAGCAGCACTTTGCAATTTATTTCTCCCAAAATTTCTTTGCAACACACGCGATCTTTTGAAGAAGCTAGCGCTAAATGTTAGTAAAAGAAAAATTTCTTATTTTTGATTTAGAAATCTAAAGATTTTTTACTCAAAAAATTCCCAAAAATGTGCTTCTTGGAAAATGAGCCTAAATAGCCTAAGAACTATGGTAAAACACCAAAAAATGGACAACAACATATCTGATCCATAAACAAGTTAGTCTTGATTCAATCCAATTAGAGGAAATCTAGAAGGAAGATATTTTCTGGAATCTTGAACAATTAGCCTGTGCACCAGCATATCATCTTTAAGCAACATTGATTCACGAAAGTGTATACCAACAAGAGGAAATGCTGAAAACTTGCATGAATTTGAGGAAAAATCTAAACTAATCAACAGTAGTATCTACGAAAGAGTATACGAATGCATACCTTGAACTTTGATTGGGTTTTCTCTATTTGCCTCTGAAGGGATGTCTAGATAAGGAAACGCTTTTAATAACATAATTTTGAAAAACTGAGAAAATAGATTCATTAAAAAGTAAGATATCTAACAAAAAATTGTCTTTGGGAATAATGAATGATGCTTGTTTTGCCATGTTTATGATTTTGCTAATATGAATGTTATATTTACCTTAATTCGCTCTTTTAAAGCAGGCAACAGAATAAGATATTTCTCAGGTTGCGTTTTAGCATAATGTTTATGATTTTCCTAATAAAAATGTTACATTTACCTTGATTCTCTCTTTTAAAGCAGGCAATAGAAAAAGATATTTCTCAGGTTGTGTTTTGGCATACTTTTGAAGTAAACTCTGAACTTGTGCTTGTTCCTGCTTGATCTTCATATCAAGTTGCTAGAAATAAAAAAAAATATTCAAGGTTTTAGATATGTAAATTATAAAACTGTCAAGTATCTAGTCCAACACACACAAAAAGGACTGTATTCTGCCCAGTTTTGCCACTAGCAAGGGTTGACCAGTCCATGGATTAGTCTCCTCCTAGTCTATTATATTGCTTGCCATCTCCTTCTCCAACCCTATCACCCTCATTATGTTATTTTCAACCATATCCTTCCATTGCCTTGCTAGTTGTCATCCCCCTCAGGTTCCTACCACTTCTATTATTAGAACTGTATAAACTTCAGCATCTCCCAACCCATGTCTAAACAATCTCAAACAAGGTCTCCTTAATCCTCTATCAACACTACACCAAATCTTTCTGCAACCTCTGAGCTGCTTCTACTTATCTATTATCTAATCACTGTTTTACTAAAATTAAGTATTTGTTGACTGAAATTCAGTAAGATATGCCATACAATTTTATATTCATCAAGAATAAACAGGACTGGAGCAGGACTTGAACCCACGACTCATGTACTGATAAGTCTGTCTGTTTGGGCAATGCTCAAGTCTTCTCTTTTTACAAACTATCAAATAAATTTTGGAATCCTGTTTCTCCTCGACTTCTTCATCTAACCTTTCTATTCTTTTCACATAAAGTGAAAATAGGTTTAATGAGGCCTCGGTATTTGTTTGCCTCAGTTTTGAAGTTAAATAACCCTGAAATTTCAAATTGGTATATTACCTTAACCTTTTCTAATATCCTAGTATCATATGGAGCTTCTGGATTCTTCAGCCTAAATTTGATAAACTTCTCGATGTAGAATTTCTGCTCCTTTCTGCTAATCACTGACGAGCAAGGATGTGGCCAAGGAACTTCAGCAAGGATTTCTCTGAATAGGGCTTTTATGTCAACTGGATTATGGCATGCACTTGAAATTGAGTCTTTATTTTGTTGTGATTCTGTGCAGCCTTTTGGTTCAATTGTTTTGCTTATTTCATTCTTTTCTGGTATAGTTGTTTTCTCATCTGCATGTTTCACAGAATTTCCTGACAATTTGTTGGGGTCTTTTTCATTCTTCAGGGTAACCTCTTTCTGTGTCTGGGCACCGAAGACATACTTTTCAATGTATTCTTGCAGCGTAGGCTCATTTGTGTATTTATTGAAGACTGCTTCAGTTGGAAACCATATTGGTGATGGGTCAGGGTGTATTTCCCTGAAAAAAATTTAGAATAATACAATTCTGTGTAGAAAAAATGCTAACTGTAACATTGCTTGAGAATAAAACAGTTTTCAAAATATTCACCAAGATGACGCAAGCCAGATGTATACTATCATTCCGCTGGCAAAAATTAGGGGTGTGTTAGTTATTGATCAATCATTACCCCTATCGGTAGTGTGTAAGTGTTTGTTGAAAAATCAAAAGAAAGACCTTGCTATGGGCTGTCAAATTATTAAAAACAAATCAACAACAATCAACTTAAGGTGGGGCATGAATGAATAGAATAGGAGCAACTAAACTTTCCAAAGTCTAGGTTCATAAACTATAAACCCTTATCTATGCCTTAGCTGCCTGATAATCAACCCATTCAGTCAGATCCAAACATAGTAACTCACAATCATAATAATGTGGTATAATACATTATTTCAAAGATGTAGAACTTGTGTGCATGGAAAATATTCTGTGAGCTCATGTTGCATTTTATTATGTTTTTTTGCAAACGATAGTGAAATTTTAGAATTCTGTTGTAACGATTCATTTTTGGCCAAAAATCATGGGTTTTCAAGCAATAAATCAAAGCTAATCTTGCATAAAAAAGGAAAGCAAAGATAGATTTTTTTACAAAGATAAAATTGAAGATAACATAAGGTCATCGTTTGACCGTGTAAACTTTTTGTGCACGGCTATTGGCCTTTGCGCACGTTGAATTTAAAGTTATTAGCATAGTACCGGAGTTTGGAGTTAATAGGGACAGGAAGGTGAATAACAACAAAAAGGAACAAAGATTGTTGACTTTGAAAATTGCAGAGGGCCTTCTCATTTTGAAACAATTTGATCTTTATATCATGCATAATATTGTTGGGTCACAGAGACCTCTAGAACCTGATATTCAATGTCAACAATCTTTTGTCATTTTTGTCTCTATTCAATTTCCTGTCCCTATTCACCCCAAACTATGGTATACTAGATTTTACCCTGTCAACATCTAAGTATACAACAATCATCGACTTCATTGTAGTATACTTTATTTGAACCTCACTGCATCGTGCATAGCCCTGTATATCGCACTAAGACGCAAGACTGGAGAAACAAAACTTAACTCTCAATCTTGACAAGCCTGTGTTTCATGGTTTCCCACTCGTCAGGAGACACGCTCTATCGACCACTTTCAATGTTTACAGTTTTGGACAGGCAAATGAGATTCTTTTGAAATTCAAATTAGAACTACAATAAGATGTTACACCTACCTACAGTGCTTACATTATTGGCTCATACCTACCAATTAATACCAGATGCTGTCTCTCCCATTTCAATGCAGTATTTTTGCTATACTTCTTTAATCATTTTCTTACTTTATTGCATGAATAGATTCTACAGAACATAAAAAACAACTACAACAACATTTGTCATTTTTAGACATCATGCTTCTGCCTCATTTTGATAACTAATTTCTACTCGGTGCGGTCACTCGTAGGGACTTCTACCTACAGTGGGGAGTTTTAGTACTTAGTAGGCTGTAGGAAGAGCCTACCATATACAAATCTTGAAAATTTGGTTATTTTTTCAAATTTGTAGATAAATCATCTGCTGCCCAGACATATTAGGCCATAAATTGACCAAACATAGAATTTCTGAATACCTTTTATCGCATAATTTGTGGAAAAAACTTCAAGTGAAATATCTTGAAACATATCAATGAATGAATTTTCTTTGTTGAAAAATGCTGGGTGGATGTGAAATTCTTAGGAAAATTTCTAGGTTTTTACAACTTTTATTGTGAGGAACGATATTGATCTATCGAGAGAGTCCCCCCATTTAGATATTTGAAAATTGAATTTCTGCGTAGGTTTTGCGCAGGGATAAATCTGGAAAACGGTAGGTGGAAGTAATATATTGTACGTGGCAGCACCAAATCCAATTCAATTTCATTTGATTATAAAAATATTGCACAGTTTCTATTTCTGCAAAAATTCTGTTTCACTGCAAAGTCGATTTTTTCCGTTCCAAATGCCTAAATAGACCGACATGTTAGTTACAAGACGATTAGAAAATGGATGAAGAATTTCCCTTCGGAGAGGAAGAAGAATTCTCGAAGCAGAAGCTGCTGCAGTTCGTGCAAAATGCTGTGGCTGTTGGGCAGTGGGAGATTGCGAAAGCTTGCTTTCACGTCTGTGCAAGGGAGTTTCCCAGAGAGAAGGGCCAACTCCAGAGCTTGCTTTTGGAAATATTTCTGAATCCTAAGAAGATGTGGTAAGAATCGTTTTTGAGGCTGGGGGAGGTACAATGCATTGTGACACAATAATGGCTGTAAGAGGAGTGTGGGACCCTGCACAACATAATAGTGGAATTGGAATCAACAAAATCCTTATGTCAAAAATTCACGCCAGGAGCTTTGCTAATTTACAATAAGGGTTCCTACCATTTTCTAAAAAGAGTACCAAAATAGCTTGTTATACAATAATCATACTCTGAAGAAGTAAAAAAGTTAAAGAGTCATTACACCAGATCTGCGGCATAAGATACCTCAATTCCGCTATGGTTTGCACACCCTAGTTTAACAAAAGAACAAAGAACAATAGGATACAACAATAGCAAATGGCTTGTGATGCACACCTGAGATTTTGTCAAAAACTACCACACTCTACTGCAGACCAGATGTACACTGAGACAGGCACACACTCAAAAGAAAAGTGGATTTAGTAGGTTAGATTCTGACTCCTCCCTCTGATGACCCAGGCCCAGCCCAGTCCCGAGTAGAGGGGTGCTGTCCCTGATACCAGGGTGCATTCCATAGGCCTTATGAAGGGCCAGATATTTCCGGCATGGGCTTGAAAAATGCCATGGCATGGCAAAGTAGAAAAACATTTCAGCGTGCGTGAAGGCAAGAAAATTCTCTGGACATTGTAACAGGTTGGGCATATCATTGACAGCTTATCACAGAATAAAAAAGCCCATCACCCAAAGGTCTTCCAAGGATGGATTTTGAATGTTACAGGTATTTTAAAGTGTTTGTTTGAGTTTGGTTTAACCACAAACCCAAACAAACATATTGCACTCAAACAACTTTAACCAAAGATCGAAATTAAGAAATCATCTAAGATTAGGAACTCATCCTCCTGTCAATTTGGTTAATATCTCTTGACTATGTAAGAACCCATAAAAGGAAAAAATTTTTCAGGGGCGATTTCTGTCCTAGTGTCATTTACCAGGCGGATTTACCGCCCCCTGCTATATTTTTCATGAAAAGGCCTGTATGCTACTGCTATTTTTAGCACTTTCATGGGATGATAGACATCAGATTACCACAAACCATTTATAGCAAAGGAAGAGCCAAGGAAGAGCAAAAAGTAATAACAATAAAACTCCTCTTTGAAAAAACTTTTCACCACGCAATTCTCAGATTGAATCTTGTTGAAAAAGGACTAGAAAATTCCACCAGAAATAAGTGCCAAGGTTTTTTCAGATTTAGCAAAATTGAAAAACCATCAAAGTTTGAATCCTGGAAAAGGTTTAAGATATGCTTAGCATACCTCCCAATAACGTCTTAGCTCCTCTTTGTAAGAAGGAAGATTCAACTGGTCCCCAAGTCACTCGTTTGCCCTGGACAGCTTTTCCAAGTGTTTGCACGGACTCTCAATTCTCAACTCCACACGTCATGCAGATAAGTAGCTTTCCGTCTCGGTTGGATTAGATATTCTTTGCAAAATCATTTAAATAACATGTTTTTGGTTCCCTCTTGGAATGAAGTGTCCCGGCATGGCAAGTCACCTTGCCTCGAAAAACGGATTGATTCTGGCAGCAAGGTCACTTGAACTAGTCAAGGGAACTTTCTGCCCCCATGTAAAAAAGATTTCTTGACTGAACTTGCCTGGAAAAGAATTCTAACCCACCCCAAATTTCCCTTGAAGGCAGGTAGCCCTGGCCAGAGTCGCAATCTCTCAAATTGAATAGGCCATTTTCCTTCTTCTAAGTAAGAAAAGCTGATGTCTATTATCCATCCTAGCTACTAAATTACCCTGCTTACCACAACTTCTTGAAATAAAGGGATATGAATGCTGTCCAAGTATAAGCCAAAAAACAAATGTTTTCATGATCCGCAAGATATTCTGTTTTGCACAAATAGATAATTGACTTGAAGTCCCTTGCAAACTGACTGAATATTTTTTCTTAGCTATGGCTCCAAGACCATTCCTTCCCCATATCATCTATCCTGGCTCGCTCTTCAGCTCTTAGTTGAAATCTATGGCAAAGAAGCAGAGGTAACTCTTCGATTTTCAATGACACATATTCAATCAATTATTTCTCAAGGGTTTCATAACTAGGTTCCTTTTTGAAGCAATCTGGTGTTGTTTACCGTTGTTTATTGTAGCATTGTAGCATTGTAGCATTTATATAAGCATTTATGCCTAAACACATTCTATATTTCTAATACTATTAATTAGTAGTATGATCAAAAACTTCACAAACTCGATTATTTGATGTTGACAGGCTCTATTTTGACATTCTAACTTTTATGATTCATTTTTATTTTCAGAGCCTACTTCATGCCACAGGAAGAGCGGAGCTGGACTTCAAGATATTTCTACTTTCTCTAAGCCCAGCTGTCAACGCCAAGATTCTAGAGGTATTTGTTCACATTGGTCAATTTCATTCCAAATCTGGATCGACAGGATTAACTGGGCTTTCTACAGGGAGCTTTTCTGAAAATTTTTGATTGTCTTGTCACTTTCCTCCTCCGCACTAATTGTAGAGTCTGCACCCAGGCTACATTTTTAGGGAATTAAGATAATATTTTGCTCGCCTCAAAAACAAAAAGTGTTCAGTGCAAGATTCTTAAAGGCCTTCTAAGAATATGTGTTTCCTTGGTGCATACTGCACTTTTTTGACTAAACTCCTTGTTCGATATCAAGCAACAACATTTTTTCCTTAGAATTTCAGATTTCCTACCACTTCCTTTCAAAATCTGCAGTCTTTTCTAATTCAACTGCTAACTTTTGTGCCTAGCCTGGTGAATTATTGCTAAAATTGACTTTTCTCATTTTAGGAATGTTATTCTTGTTTCAAAATGGGTCTAAAGAAACAGCAAAGCAACGTAAAAGCAGAGAGATACGAAAAGCCCTCAAAAATGTCTAAAGAACTTCAATATCACATATCAGAATTTGCCATCTCTGACTTGCGGAACTGCAGAGCCCTCACAGATTTCTTAGTTTCCTCTGAGCAGCATGAACAGGTAGTGCAGGAGAGAAGAGATGACATTGCCAACTCTTACATGCGTGTGCTATTGAGTTACATTGGTCGCCTGCAGCTCTTTACTGAGGGGGTTCAAACCATGCTACTGGGAGAGTGTCTATTCATCCTTACTGCTGCAAAGGTTTGTATTTTAATGTTCATAGAGCATAATGCAGGTGGTAGCAAACGAACTCAAGACCCCTTGGTTATGAACCAAGTGCCTTAGTCATTGGAGGTTATCTAGGGGGTGTGATGAATCATATCGTTAGGGGGACAGCTGCCCCCTAATTTAAGTAATTATTAGTTCACTGGATTTTCGTCTTTTCTGACATCATGTAAATCGGTTGTGTCGTTAATCTTTTAATTCTTTTTTAGAAACGTTCGTATTAAATGATTTGTTTTCAATTTTGTAGCTATTTTTGAATAAGATAAGAAATAGTATGCAAAAGCAATAATAGTATTGAAATCAAATAACTATCATAAACAAATCCCCTGAATAAGGAATATTTGTATTTCAATTTATATCGAGTGAGTTAAAGAATTATCTCAATGGACAAACCTGGATGGCACAAGGAGGGTTGATTGTTATATTGTAACTTTTGCAGTTTCTAAGGTTGCATTCTTTTGAATCCTGCTTCTCAAATTTACAATAGACGATATCCGGTGGTTGAACAGTGATGGTCCTCCTTGTTTGGGAAATGATTCGCCCTGTCTAGTTGTTAAAAACATGGAAAGGTCCGTCAAAACACTTACTGTTTGTTACTGTCTTACTGTTTGATGAAATATAAATTCCACAAAAACCTGCTCCAACAAAGGTCGGGTAAAACTGATTCTGAGAAGACCTAAGTTGTGTAATTATCATTTCGATTTGTTCAAAGGTTGGGTGAGTGAAAATAATTCTTGATTTATAATTTCTCTTAGGGGCCTATCTAAGATGTAAAAAGTGAAGGGTCAATATTGTGTATGGTCTTATGACCATATCAAGGGTTATGTATAGGGACTCTCTAAAGTCGTGGATAATGGATGAGAGCCATTGTGCCTTAGCATATACAGTACTTCATCATTCCAGAACAGCTCCTTGAGAATTAGTTTTGAAAAGCATTGTTAGCTTTCACTACATATAGACTCTGTTGTGATGATAAAGATTTGATTATATTATTTCATGAAGATTCGTTTTGTTTTTATAGAAATGAATTCAATGTAAATATTTTCAGTTTTAGCTTATATAATAATATTAAGCTGCTTAAGAAATTTAATATAATAAAGGAAAGGTTTTATCAAAACGTTTTTGTAATTTTAGCAGTTATGTTTTCATAATTATTGTCTATTTTGGTTAGAGTTATTAGTAAATAATCTTAGCAATGATCATCAACAGCACTTTGGAACAATCAAAATTCTGCTTAGCTTTGTTGATTCAAAGATGGCCCAGTACCTAAGAAAGACAAAAAAGACTCATTGATTTTGTGTTTGCTTGCTCCCACTGGAAGCTTCTTTTCAGTTCTGTTGTTTTTGGAAGCAAGGTAGAGCAAGGGTCTTGATTTGGTCGAAGAGCGAAGTAGTTCCGACACCATTATAAGGAGAATAGCAGAGAGTACAAAAAACACGACGATTCATCGGCTGTGAGCCGAAAGAAGGTTTTACTTTCCGAGGAAGGTTTGAATGTCTTAAGCTTAGTTTACACGAGACATGCCAGCATTTGAAAAGTACACTAACCATATGTATATTGAGCTCCAATTGACCTTATCTATACGAGTAAAATGAAATTGTACATTAAAAATTGTCATAGAAAACTTGCGATCTCAACGTAAGTGATGATATAAGATTTTTCGGGCAAAATACTAAAAGTTTTTAGGCATTATTTTATCCTGTTTTTCTAGCTTGTTCTACCAACTGGCGTACCTATACTTGCTGCGACTTGTTTTTATTGTCATTTTGTGTATTGCCAATTATTCTGTTGTTTTAAAACCATAAGAAGGAGCCCCCAAACATCTCCCTTCGTAAACCACTGTTTTCATTCGTTGAACGACAGTAATTTACAGAGTCCTCACCTCTGCACACATACCATGTTCACTTATATCGACTGAAAATGAGGAATTATTTCTGTTAAGTTTCTCACCATTGGAGGAGGGTTTGTAATATTTCAGAATAATAAACGTCAGATCAATCTACTTTGTTATTCTGCAAATTACGCCGAAATCCACTTCTGATTCTATTTCTAGGTCTACTTCGACGCAGACAGCAGAATGTTCTGTGAGACGATCATCTCACTCGCCAAGATATTAATGGAGACGGATTCTCAAGCAATAAAGCTGCTATACAGCTGTCTAATAGACCACGATTCCTTGCCCTTCTTGAAACTGGCGATGGAGACCTCATGGTCGATCAAGTTAAAGAAACTCGGGCTCACTGACAATACAAGCATCGAAAACATGGAAGAACATCAGAACGTCAGAATCGCCGGATTGCTTTCAGGAAGTCTCGCCCGTAAAGACTCGTATGCCTTGTTCACGTCATTCCAGATTTGCAATTATTACGAGGTGCATCTTCTGGAATGCATCATTGTGAGTGTGAATTTGTTTTTTATTGTGTCGTATTTGTTAGGGAGGTGAGATCTCGGCTCTATTGCTTTGCACAAATGTCTAATTGGTTTGTTGTAAACCAATAACATCTCGCTCACGCTTTATAGTTTATATTTGTTTTCAGAACGCAAGTCTATATTTGATTGAGAGAGGAAGCAACGAGGCGGCCTTGGACCTTCTGAAGCCCGCTCTTCTCTGCCCTCTGAAGCCATTGATACTTCTCTTAGCTTGGCCAAAGTGCGAAACATTCAACGAAGCTGAAAATCTACTCGTAATGTTGTGGAAAAATAAAGTAAGTCAGATATTTCTCGTTGGATTTTTCATACAGTTGCTTTTGATTATTATGATATTGATTATTTGAGTATTACTTACTACAGTTGAGTTTTACTTTAATTAGACTATGGGCATTACGCAGACCTAGGGTGGCTACATGACCTGACTTAAGCTGGGGATGTGCCCCTGAGAATTTGCAAGCATACCTACTTATGATACACAAAATATTTTGGAAATTCTACCCAATAATATGAATAATTAAATGTTGCAAAGTGAACCCTTTTCCGCTAATAATTCACAATCGTGGCAAAATTCTAATCCTATCTATATGAGGATTTGATAAAACAATTGTACGCATTTTTAGAGATATTATGGTGGCAACCCCCACCTGTATTAGCAGTGCATTACCGTTCCAATTTAATGCTATTCACCGCCGCCCCCCTAAAGGGAATGAAGAATGCTATTCTGAACACTAGCTTTATGTTCGAGGTAAAGTTTTTATTATTTTCATTTAAAGTTGTTAATTTTTTTCATTTTTCAAGGATTATCAGACTGAGCCGGTATTGGAAGCAGCTTGTAAACGACTGCAATACAATCTAGAAGTCAGTAACTTGTGCAGTGGGGACCTGAAGTAAGTTACTCTCTTTCGTATTACTTAACCTTGTTTTATCACTTCATGATCACCTTTCTATATGTCCTTGAATTGGCCTGTTAGTTTAGTATTGCTATCACGAGTATAGCTGGTAAATGTTTCTGAAGGTCGTAGATAACGTTTGCGGTGTCAAAATCGGTTTCCTGTTCCTGACACTCAGTGTTAGGTGCAACGCATTAAGACCCTGTTTACACGAGAGAAAATGGAACGGTTCCAAATGGAACCGTTCCAAAACTAGTACGGATAGGCCTTGCGTTTACACGGGAACTGTTGGAACCGTTCCAGTTTGGATCTGCTATCCGTGCTCTTTTGGCTCCGCTACAGAAACGGTTTGAACTGGGTCCATTTGGCTCCCGTGTAAACGGGCAGAACCGCATGGAACCGAGCCAAAAGAGAACGGATAGGAATCTGCGCATGCTCTCCCTCCTCTGAAGAAATTTCTGGAACGGTTCCAGGATGCCCGTGTAAACGCAAGCAGAAAAAATTTGGAACCGTTCCAAACGGCACGGTTCCAAATGGAACCGTTCCTTTTTCTCTCGTGTAAACAGGGTCTAAAAATGTACTCCCTTCAAATCAGAAGAGAATAGGAAATCCGATGATATCAAAATTGTTACAAGAAATAAACTTTCTAGGCATTATTGATCGTGAAACAGTACATAGCCTGCCGAGTTTTCATTGCCCCTGGTGCTTTACATAGAGAAATCTAAAATCTAGCCTGCAACATCTGGAAGTGGGGATCTTTTGCTATCAAAGTGTGATTCAGACATCATCTATCGTTTTTATTCAAAATGTATTTCTTATTGCAAATATTAAAGGTAATTTTTTCCTCAAACAATTTTGTAATGGTGTAAAAGACGGACTAACTCAGTTTTTCAGAATACTGGGACGAACTTCGCTTAGAATGATTAAATGCCGTAAGAGATGCCGAATGGAATTAGCATTTCTCTTTGCTCTGTGCAAGGTTACTCTGGGACTGTAACAAATTTCAAGGTGCTGCGATGGTCTGTTCGGTGCAAAATATCTGTGAGACCCTTTCCACATAAACGTTAAATCTTGTTTTGATTTCATCTTCTCGCGTCGAATAAGATATTAGTTCTTTATCAATCAGATAAACTCCTGAAATTCACGAAATTTCTTTTTTCTAGAGAATCGAAATCAAGTCGTGACCAAGGTATGAAACCCATGTTCCAAGAACTGGCTTTCGACTCAATCCTGCAAGTGTTAAACAAAATGAGCCTGATTGAGCGCTTAGAACAGGAAGAAATCACCAAGATACTCGAGAATCAACCAGCCGACGACCACAACACTGTGCACCAAGTTTCAGAAGTCGTTGTATACTCGTGCTTCCGAATTTTACAGAAATCTCTGAGAAGTTATCTCAAAGACTACAATGTGACTGAAGATTTTAATGTGGAGGCTACGGACAAGTATCAGGGGATAAGGGAATTGTTGTGCAAGATATACCCATTGTCACTACGTCTGGAACTCTTGGAGAATCTGTTCTCGTTGTTGTTCATACGACAGGAGGATCTCTCTGTCCCAGTCCTCAAATCTTCTACAGATGGGTCAGACACCTCAATGCAGCCTGATGTTTTCTCAGCCGGAAGCCTCTTTAGTCCTAATAGTGAGGAGGCAGATGACGCTTCTTTATCAAGAGATACGAGTTTCGTCTCGGATGCGTCGGAGCATCTTCTTAGCTCTAAGCATCGACCTGGGTCTGCAAGTGACGGGTTCATCTTTGAAGAGAATTCTGTGAAGGAGTTCCTTGAAATGCTGAATGATTCACTAATCAAGTTGAGTGCTGAGAAATTCGCAGAGACTACCAAAGGTAATTAATCATTCAAACATGATTCGCTTGTTGTTTTTCTTTTCTACATTATCTCCACCAGACATAGAGAAGTTAGAATTCTAAGGCTTTTTGATTTGATTAATATCGCTTGTGCATTTGGTTTTATCAAGCTGGGAACGCCTTTGCAGAACTGTGTAATGATTTTCAGTTCTGTGAAGATATACCGTTAGCACTCTGGCTATTATTACCTCCATTGTATTGAACAACCTTCACATTACTGATGGTATCCCTTCACAGTACTCATGGTATCCCTCTGCAGGACTGATCCCCCAAAGTACTGATTTAAAAGTGCAGACAAGCTTGATTCGTTTGCCTCCCTAACATGCTGTGTGTTCTATGATCCTCTTATGCAAAAGAAAATATTGAAAGGTCGTTTGACATGAAAACATGATTAATTTTTTTTGTTTTCCAACCAGGTGAATTAAGTCTCGAGTCTCCCGAGGTTGTTCAGAACTTGGTGCAACGCAGTTCTCTTCTAAGTCAGTCAGTGAAGGAGGCTCTGTGGAGATTGCAGCTTGTGTCAGGATTCGATCAGGGAGATGATCTTGATTCATGCAAAGATGGCAGAGAAGAAGAGGAAATAAGTGGTAGGTAAAGCTTGCATAATAACAATACATGTATCTCTCAAGTCACAATATGTTTTACAGTGAGTTGCATTGGTACTCAACATTCTCATTCAAATAAACTAACTATGGTCACAGGGGTACGAAGAGGTTGATGGCGACACTGAATCAAAATACTCTTTGACAGTTTGATAACCTAGAAATAATGCCAAACCGTTGCAATAGAAATCCATTGTGAATCATATTATATTTTCCCAAACAATAGCCACATAACATAACTCAACGACCTTTTTACTGCTCCTCTCCATCTACAGTATCGCTGCCTGCATACACTCATTTTTTTTTAGCAAGGTGAGGCTTATTACTGACATTGCTTAGCTACAAGGTAAATTCGAGTACTCAAAATTGCTGGTTGTCTTTTTTAGAAATAGACAAAGAAAAAGAATGAATGTAGTTGATTAATGTGTCGAATACCCGATATTATTGATAAGTATGGAAAATCAACTGGTATTGAAGTTAGATATGCTTACTCTAGTAAATAAGATTGTGTCAGACCACTTTTCCAGTTAAGTAATGAAAAATAAGTTTTGCGAATGGCTTAGCATTATTCGATTCAGTACTGAAATTGCTTAGCTTCTTTTCCTTGCCGAGTAATGACTTGCTTGTAAAGCACGTGCACATGGAAGAAAACACGTGTACTATTCGAATAGTGCTAATATTAATCTTGATTTTTTGTAGCCCCAGAAGTCATGGCTTCCTCTTCGAATGCTCCCCGCAAAGCAGCTGCACATGAAAAGCACTTGGTTTCACAAATGCTCTCTTCTCCTGATTCTCTTGTTCACCTGTGTCTTAGGAAGGGGTCTCCTGTACAGGCAAAACAGGTTATCAAAATGTTCAATCTTTACGGTGAGGCTCTGTATATTATCATTACGATCATTTCACTGTCAGTATTGGTATCATTGTGACTGGTAACTTTGATCATAAGTATTATCGCACTAGCAAAGCTTAACGATCAGCACGGTGGATTCGCAAACAAGGGGTGGCATGCTATGCTTTCATGTGGTCGATACCTTAAAAGGAAGTGTCATATAATCTTGCGAGAGGTTTAAATAGTATACCACCCTAGTAAGCGTATCCACTGCGGGTAATCACGATATGACCAATATACCATCTCTAATAAGCATTTTCACTCCTTCTAAGATGATATACCTCTGCCTTGTATCCTTATCCACCTCGGCGAGCCTATAGGTTTGATAGCGTGATCAACACTCGATGATTATCGGTATTTTCATTGATTATGATTGGTTAAATCGTCGTGTGCATGATAATTGAAGGCCTTTTCAGTCGTTTCCAATCTTCCCTTTCTGTCCTTATCATTAGTGCTATGGTGAAAGATTTGTTTATTCTCATAACTTTTATCACGACCAGGAACACCATGTGCATGGGAAATAGAATTTGCAGAATGCTTCAGCGATACTTTAAAGCAATTGAAAGACAAAACGCTTGAGCCAGTCGAATCAACGCAGTCCACAAAAGTCTCACACCTTTCAACTATCAAGTCAGTAGCTGCTGCCGGTGTGTTCTCAAGTAGTGTTCGCAGTGTCGTTGATAAACTCTTGTTGCATCCTTACATCACTTCTGGTAAACAAGATAGGATTACTTCCGGTAAAGGAGAAGAGATCACTTCCGGTAAACAAGATGAAATTACTTCCGGTAAAGGAGATGATCCTTTGGATTTCAGTGCTGTTGCTGTTTGTAGCGATTTGGCAGTGTCAGGGGAGCTGGGGAGCAACGTATGCAAAACAATTATTGATATGACTGGCTCACTCATGAAAGAATGTAAGTTTGATTCGATACAATCATCGCACATATCACTACCTTTTGATATGAAATGTTAATCTTTTACCAGTCAATAGAATTTAGGGCATGAAGTAGGGAGAATACAAATAAAAGACCGTGAATGAAATAGCCTAATAGAGAAAGTTACTTTTGTGGTTTGGGCACAGGCTAGTATGAAGGAGAAATTTTCTGAAAATTGCTTCACATTGTTTCATTGAGAAAGCATTTGCGTGAGCCAGAAATTATCTTGGAGGTAGATAATATTGACCTAATGTCGTCAAGGAAAACACAGCTAGATGATACTTTGTCTGATTGTATTTTAATTCAGGACTTCAGAATACTTCTTAATGATAGAAAACCGAATGGAGGTTGTTTTGCAGTCCATGTAAAAGAGCATGCTACTAACTTTGAACCTCTTTCATTTGCAGTAGTTGAAGAGACGGATCTTAGTTCGAACCTATCAGCATCAATAAACCGACTCAAATCTCTCATCAACCTCTATAGTCGAATAGAATCAAACACCACTCGAAACGAGTTCGACTCCAACCCCTACTCTGTAAGCGACTTTCTGCGTCAAGGTTATCGATACATGCATGCGGAATCAATAGAGCAGGACTTCCAGACCATCTCAAAGCAGCGAGAAAGTTTCCATCAAATTAACGAGTTCATCACCGCACAAGAAGTCATATCCACCGCTTTGAGCGAGGACCGAGGGAGCGATGTGAGCCGCTGTCGAAAATACATGAACGAAAATCTGAGTTCGTTCTCAGTTGAAAAATTAGTGTTTCAGGCCGAGGCTGCACCGAAACGAGATTACATCAAAACACTTTTCCGGCATATAGACACGTTAGCAAGACTGCAGTTGCACTGTAAGAATAGTCATAATGTGACAAAGTCCGGGCAGCAGTCCTCGTTGGGGAACATCAAGGCTGTCAATCCGTTTATTGTTCTCAAAGAAGATATCTCGGAAATCTTTAGAAGGCTACTCTTTAAATGGAATATGTCTGCAAAGAGGTATAAGCTGGGGGGTATCTCTTAGAGATGACCTGGTCTACGTGTGCCTGTCAGAGATATTGGTTATTCGAAATAGTTTGCCCGGTTTATGGGTTATGTTTTGAGTCTATATTTTACACGTTTCTCGTTGTGTTTTGCCTTTGCCGTCTTCACATGTATACTAAGGTCGTCTATAGGAACTACCCCCCTCCCTCAGTATAACCTCATGTGCTTCATTCATTACGCTGTTTAACTGCCTGTAGAAGTCTCAAGTGTCGACAACTAAATGTTGTTGCAGAATATTGAGTGGGATAGTGGAAAAAGGAAAGCCTTCTGTCTACTCAATATGGGATCCATGGACTTTTGTTAACGAAATCTGAAATTTCTAAAGATTTTTTTCGCTATCCTAAAGTCATCTGCCGATCAAAGACTGATCTATTATATAGCTATCACAGGTAATATTAGTTGTATCATATTTATGTGTCAAACTATCTTTATTTTAGACTAGAATCAGTTGCAAAACAAGTAAATATCAAGATCGTCAATGTTGTGGCTCGAAATTTCGGACTTTCATTCCCTGTGAAAAGGAACGAAACGTACACAGGTTTGTAATTCATATTTCTGCTCTCGTCGCTTTCTGCAACCGACCATACTCATGAATTTCTCGATACCATCAGTACTGTTGTTGGTGTACAGTACTGCAGAGGGATACCATCATTACTGTGGGGATTTCATCAGTACTGTGGAGAGAAACCAAAGGCACTATGCTTATTACCTCCCCAGTAGTAAAGATATCCCCCACAGTAATGAACACCCTCCACAGTACTGAGAGTATTCTACAACAGTACTGATGGTACCTCCCACTATTGGTATCGAGAAACCTAAGAAAAGTTGTTTTTCTACATACATTACCAAATCATTCTAATAGTTTATCTCTGACTATTGCTATAACTTTTTTATCCGATACCGCTGTTATAAATAAGAAGTGTACTAGTTATCTATCTATCTCTAGGCCTATCTACAGTTAAGGAGTTGATTCTTGTTTCTGATTATATCCTTTTTCGGAGATTGTTGCTTTGCTATGTTGGTTATTTCGGTCTGATTGTAAAGAGCCTTTCGTATTGTAAGATTTGAAATTGAATAAACTAAAAGTTAATTGGTTTGCCTTTTCACAATTTTCAGATCTCACAGCTTTTTTGGTCACCCGGCCTAGGATTTTACTGAATGACTTTGAAAATGGGATGGAAGCATGTGACAGTCCAACTTCTCCGCAGAGCCTATCAGACGTGTCAGATCCAACTACTGTCATGGAGTATCTATTGGATAGGTTGCTGAAGCTGATCGCAGGTATTAACTCAAAGTGCGTATAACCCCATGGAAGATATCCCGTATATCTTTAAGCTAGACACACTGAGTTCGGAAATCGTTAGGTGTGTTTGTAGTACTCATGGTCAAACAAGCAAACGCTCTCGATATCTGCACCAAACTGTGGAGCTTAGAAGTCTCGGCTGAGCACTGGAAATGAAGTCACAACGAAGGCCTTATTTCGACAGGTGGAATTTTCTAGGTTCCACATGACATGGGCCGTCCATATATCAATTTCTTTCAAGACAGTGGCCAGTTCTTCTGTTCCACATGGGGCTGATTAGGGCTTTTCTGTGACAAATCCAATAGAGATGACTGGCCCAGCCACTTAAATAGTTTGCCATCTGCAACTGAAGTAGTTACAGGAGCGCACATACTTAAACCAGCTACCTTATTGCTAGAGATATCGTTTTCAATCAAGAAGGTTTTTAGTTTCAAATGAATTAATGAGTTTCTTTTCAACCTAGATCTGCCACCATCATACGAAAGTCACGTCGGCAGTAAAGAAATCACCAATCTGGCATCCTCAACCAAGTTCCTTTCTTTTGCACAGGACACTTGCATGTTGAAAAACGTAGATCTGTCTCTCCTCCAATCTGAAGATGAAAGGCTTTGCTTTATGGTGAATCTCTACAACTTGATGCTAACGCATGGTGTTTTAGTTCTCCTTGGTGGTTCCATCGATTTGCTTCCTCAGCCAGAAAAGACCGATTTGTATAATTGGTCTTATGAGTCGCTGATGGAGAAACCGGTCGGTAGATTAGCCCTGCATCAGTTTTCGAGTTATCAAGTTGGTGGAATTGGTGTACTGAGGTTTGTATCTAGATTTCTTGTATGGATTTGAATTTTACAGTAAATGAAATATTAGAACTCATTGAATTTCATTGGGCAAGTGAATTTTCATTTCTTGTTAGGCTGCAATTTTTTATCTTGTTTTTCACGAACTTTAAATTTACCTCCACAGTATAGATGCTACATCCCAAAGTACTGAATACCCTTTATAGTGCTGATGGTATCCCCACTATAGTATTGATGGTTTCCCTCCACAGAACTGATGGTATCCCCCCCCACAGTACTGCATATCCTCAACAGTACTGATGGTATCCCTCTACATTACTGAACGCCCTCCAATATACTGATGGTATCCCCCACAGTACTGAACACCCTCCAATATGCTGATGGTATCCCCCACAGTGTTGAACACCCTCCAATATACTGATGGTATCCACCACAGTACTGAACACCCTCCAATATGCTGATGGTATCCCCCACAGTGTTGAACACCCTCCAATATACTGATGGTATCCCCCACAGTGCTGACCACCCTCCAAAGTTCTGCACAGACTTGGATGTGTATGCAAGGTCATAATGTTAGCCTTACGTATGTAAGCCCTAAAAATATATAATTTGACATGCACATTAACTCGATTTTCAGTGCTTTTGATCTCTATCGACACATTCTGCTCGGTGGGACATCGACGACATTTTATGGCGAAGCTCTCAAGGCCGGCCATGATTGTAAGTTACAATTTAAAATAGTTATTTGGTATGATAGATTAGTAAAATGTTAAAAACGTCACATGGTGATTTTCATGATTTTGCGATCATAACACAGACTATAATTTGATAGATCACTGTCTTTCTGACACTTCTGATAATTGCTGATTATATTCAACAATACCAATCATTCGCTTCCTTTGTGATTGGCTTGCTTCGATCCACATCTGGGAAATAATAATTCCCTAACTTTCATTTCGGTTCTCTTTCTGAAGTACTACTCTGGTGAGTGTCAGAAGCAAAGATTTAGTAGTTATCATGTTCATGTTTACCCTATTTTTATGATCCTCCTCGCCATCTAAAAGTAATTATTTGCTAATATCGAACGTAACTTGAAATACACGTTTAGTCAGTAGAGTCAATTTTTTTACAGCCTCGCCTGATATTGAGGCTGTAGATTTGAAAATTTGTTATTTACAGCTATTTGCAAGATAAGAAAGATCACTTCAGTAAGGTTTTCAACTTCTCTATATTCACTTCATCATAACAACGTACAACTCGTAATCTAACATTCAACTAACTGTAACTTGATACATAGACGGGGGTAACGTACTTAATTTACACGTCATTAGTTCAGTTATATTATCAGTTTACAACAAGTTCGCATTCAAAAACTCTTCAACCATTAATATCTCTTTGTAATTGCATATTGTAGTTAATGGCTTCTTAACTGATAAATCGCCTTCGATTTCTTATTCTTATCCATATACCTTTCTGCATTTTCTTGCTTGTAGTATTTGAATGGACGGCTGAGCATCTGGCTCACTCACCGAGTAAGCAAGAGAAGCGGTCGTTGTTCCTCTTGAGTCATGGCAGTACTGGCTGTCCCCCATTCAAGGTAAGACATTAGATGTAATACTGGCTGTCCCCCATTCAAGGTAAAACATTAGATATAATACTGGCTGTCTTTCATTCACGGTAAAACATTAAATATAGTACTGGCTGTCCCCCATTCAAGGTAAGACATTAGATGTAATACTGGCTGTCCCCCATTTAAGGTAAGACATTAGATATAGTACTGGCTGTCCCTCATTCAAGGTAAAACATTAGATATAGTGCTGGCTGTCCCTCATTCAAGGTAAAACATTAGATATAGTACTGGCTGTCCCTCATTCAAGGTAAGACATTAGATATAGTACTGGCTGTCCCTCATTCAAGGTAAAACATTAGATATAGTACTGGCTGTCCCTCATTCAAGGTAAAACATTAGATATAGTACTGGCTGTCCCCCATTCAAGTTAAAACATTAGATATAGTACTGGCTGTCCCTCATTCAAGGTAAGACATTAGATATAGTACTGGCTGTCCCTCATTCAAGGTAAAACATTAGATATAGTACTGGCTGTCCCCCATTCAAGGTAAGACATTAGATATAGTACTGGCTGTCCCCCATTCAGGGTAAGACATTAGATATAGTACTGGCTGTCCCTCATTCAAGGTAAAACATTAGATATAGTACTGGCTGTCCCCCATTCAAGGTAAGACATTAGATATAGTACTGGCTGTCCCTCATTCAAGGTAAGACATTAGATATAGTACTGGCTGTCCCTCATTCAAGGTAAGACATTAGATATAGTACTGGCTGTCCCTCATTCAAGGTAAGACATTAGATATAGTACTGGCTGTCCCTCATTCAAGGTAAGACATTAGATATAGTGCTGGCTGTCCCTCATTCAAGGTAAAACATTAGATATAGTGCTGGCTGTCCCTCATTCAAGGTAAAACATTAGATATAGTGCTGGCTGTCCCTCATTCAAGGTAAGACATTAGATATAGTACTGGCTGTCCCTCATTCAAGGTAAAACATTAGATATAGTGCTGGCTGTCCCTCATTCAAGGTAAGACATTAGATATAGTGCTGGCTGTCCCTCATTCAAGGTAAGACATTAGATATAGTACTGGCTGTCCCTCATTCAAGGTAAAACATTAGATATAGTGCTGGCTGTCCCTCATTCAAGGTAAAACATTAGATATAGTACTGGCTGTCCCTCATTCAAGGTAAGACATTGGATATAGTACTGGCTGTCCCCCATTCAAGGTAAGACATTAGATATAGTACTGGCTGTCCCTCATTCAAGGTAAAACATTAGATATAGTACTGGCTGTCCCTCATTCAAGGTAAAACATTAGATATAGTGCTGGCTGTCCCTCATTCAAGGTAAGACATTAGATATAGTACTGGCTGTCCCTCATTCAAGGTAAGACATTAGATATAGTGCTGGCTGTCCCTCATTCAAGGTAAAACATTAGATATAGTACTGGCTGTCCCTCATTCAAGGTAAGACATTAGATATAGTACTGGCTGTCCCTCATTCAAGGTAAGACATTAGATATAGTGCTGGCTGTCCCTCATTCAAGGTAAGACATTAGATATAGTACTGGCTGTCCCTCATTCAAGGTAAAACATTAGATATAGTGCTGGCTGTCCCCCATTCAAGGTAAAACATTAGATATAGTACTGGCTGTCTTTCATTCAAGGTAAAACATTAGATATAGTGCTGGCTGTCCCCCATTCAAGGTAAAACATTAGATATAGTACTGGCTGTCCCTCATTCAAGGTAAGACATTAGATATAGTACTGGCTGTCCCTCATTCAAGGTAAAACATTAGATATAGTACTGGCTGTCTTTCATTCAAGGTAAAACATTAGATATAGTACTGGCTGTCTTTCATTCAAGGTAAAACATTAGATATAGTACTGGCTGTCTTTCATTCAAGGTAAAACATTAGATATAGTGCTGGCTGTCCCCCATTCAAGGTAAAACATTAGATATAGTACTGGCTGTCCCTCATTCAAGGTAAGACATTAGATATAGTACTGGCTGTCCCTCATTCAAGGTAAAACATTAGATATAGTACTGGCTGTCCCTCATTCAAGGTAAAACATTAGATATAGTACTGGCTGTCTTTCATTCAAGGTAAAACATTAGATATAGTGCTGGCTGTCCCCCATTCAAGGTAAAACATTAGATATAGTACTGGCTGTCCCTCATTCAAGGTAAGACATTAGATATAGTACTGGCTGTCCCTCATTCAAGGTAAGACATTAGATATAGTACTGGCTGTCTTTCATTCAAGGTAAAACATTAGATATAGTACTGGCTGTCTTTCATTCAAGGTAAAACATTAGATATAGTACTGGCTGTCTTTCATTCAAGGTAAAACATTAGATATAGTACTGGCTGTCTTTCATTCAAGGTAAAACATTAGATATAGTACTGGCTGTCTTTCATTCAAGGTAAAACATTAGATATAGTACTGGCTGTCCCTCATTCAAGGTAAGACATTAAATATAGTACTGGCTGTCCCTCATTCAAGGTAAAACATTAGATATAGTACTGGCTGTCTTTCATTCAAGGTAAAACATTAGATATAGTACTGGCTGTCCCTCATTCAAGGTAAGACATTAAATATAGTACTGGCTGTCCCCCATTCAAGGTAAGACATTAGATATAGTACTGGCTGTCCCTCATTCAAGGTAAGACATTAGATATAGTACTGGCTGTCCCTCATTCAAGGTAAAACATTAGATATAGTGCTGGCTGTCCCTCATTCAAGGTAAAACATTAGATATAGTACTGGCTGTCCCTCATTCAAGGTAAGACATTGGATATAGTACTGGCTGTCCCCCATTCAAGGTAAGACATTAGATATAGTACTGGCTGTCCCTCATTCAAGGTAAAACATTAGATATAGTACTGGCTGTCCCTCATTCAAGGTAAAACATTAGATATAGTGCTGGCTGTCCCTCATTCAAGGTAAGACATTAGATATAGTACTGGCTGTCCCTCATTCAAGGTAAGACATTAGATATAGTGCTGGCTGTCCCTCATTCAAGGTAAAACATTAGATATAGTACTGGCTGTCCCTCATTCAAGGTAAGACATTAGATATAGTACTGGCTGTCCCTCATTCAAGGTAAGACATTAGATATAGTACTGGCTGTCCCTCATTCAAGGTAAGACATTAGATATAGTACTGGCTGTCCCTCATTCAAGGTAAGACATTAGATATAGTACTGGCTGTCCCTCATTCAAGGTAAGACATTAAATATAGTACTGGCTGTCCCCCATTCAAGGTAAGACATTAGATATAGTACTGGCTGTCCCTCATTCAAGGTAAAACATTAGATATAGTACTGGCTGTCCCTCATTCAAGGTAAAACATTAGATATAGTACTGGCTGTCCCTCATTCAAGGTAAGACATTAGATATAGTACTGGCTGTCCCTCATTCAAGGTAAGACATTAGATATAGTACTGGCTGTCCCCCATTCAAGGTAAGACATTAAATATAGTACTGGCTGTCCCTCATTCAAGGTAAGACATTAGATATAGTACTGGCTGTCCCTCATTCAAGGTAAAACATTAGATATAGTACTGGCTGTCCCTCATTCAAGGTAAGACATTAGATATAGTGCTGGCTGTCCCTCATTCAAGGTAAGACATTAGATATAGTACTGGCTGTCCCTCATTCAAGGTAAAACATTAGATATAGTGCTGGCTGTCCCTCATTCAAGGTAAAACATTAGATATAGTACTGGCTGTCCCTCATTCAAGGTAAGACATTAGATATAGTACTGGCTGTCCCTCATTCAAGGTAAGACATTAGATATAGTGCTGGCTGTCCCTCATTCAAGGTAAAACATTAGATATAGTGCTGGCTGTCCCTCATTCAAGGTAAGACATTAGATATAGTACTGGCTGTCCCTCATTCAAGGTAAGACATTAGATATAGTACTGGCTGTCCCTCATTCAAGGTAAAACATTAGATATAGTGCTGGCTGTCCCTCATTCAAGGTAAAACATTAGATATAGTACTGGCTGTCCCTCATTCAAGGTAAAACATTAAATATAGTACTGGCTGTCCCTCATTCAAGGTAAAACATTAGATATAGTACTGGCTGTCCCCCATTCAAGTTAAAACATTAGATATAGTACTGGCTGTCCCTCATTCAAGGTAAAACATTAGATATAGTACTGGCTGTCCCTCATTCAAGGTAAGACATTAGATATAGTACTGGCTGTCCCTCATTCAAGGTAAAACATTAGATATAGTACTGGCTGTCCCTCATTCAAGGTAAAACATTAGATATAGTACTGGCTGTCCCTCATTCAAGGTAAAACATTAGATATAGTACTGGCTGTCCCTCATTCAAGGTAAGACATTAGATATAGTACTGGCTGTCCCTCATTCAAGGTAAGACATTAGATATAGTGCTGGCTGTCCCTCATTCAAGGTAAAACATTAGATATAGTACTGGCTGTCCCTCATTCAAGGTAAAACATTAGATATAGTACTGGCTGTCCCTCATTCAAGGTAAGACATTAGATATAGTACTGGCTGTCCCTCATTCAAGGTAAGACATTTGATATAGTGCTGGCTGTCCCTCATTCAAGGTAAAACATTAGATATAGTACTGGCTGTCCCCCATTCAAGGTAAGACATTTGATATAGTGCTGGCTGTCCCTCATTCAAGGTAAAACATTAGATATAGTACTGGCTGTCCCTCATTCAAGGTAAGACATTAGATATAGTACTGGCTGTCCCTCATTCAAGGTAAGACATTAGATATAGTACTGGCTGTCCCTCATTCAAGGTAAAACATTAGATATAGTACTGGCTGTCCCTCATTCAAGGTAAAACATTAGATATAGTACTGGCTGTCCCTCATTCAAGGTAAAACATTAGATATAGTGCTGGCTGTCCCTCATTCAAGGTAAAACATTAGATATAGTGCTGGCTGTCCCTCATTCAAGGTAAAACATTAGATATAGTGCTGGCTGTCCCTCATTCAAGGTAAAACATTAGATATAGTACTGGCTGTCCCTCATTCAAGGTAAGACATTAAATATAGTACTGGCTGTCCCCCATTCAAGGTAAAACATTGGATATAGTGCTGGCTGTCCCTCATTCAAGGTAAAACATTAGATATAGTGCTGGCTGTCCCTCATTCAAGGTAAGACATTAGATATAGTACTGGCTGTCCCTCATTCAAGGTAAAACATTAGATATAGTACTGGCTGTCCCCCATTCAAGGTAAGACATTAGATATAGTGCTGGCTGTCCCTCATTCAAGGTAAAACATTAAATATAGTACTGGCTGTCCCCCATTCAAGGTAAAACATTAGATATAGTACTGGCTGTCCCTCATTCAAGGTAAGACATTAGATATAGTGCTGGCTGTCCCTCATTCAAGGTAAAACATTAGATATAGTGCTGGCTGTCCCTCATTCAAGGTAAAACATTAGATATAGTACTGGCTGTCCCTCATTCAAGGTAAGACATTAGATATAGTGCTGGCTGTCCCTCATTCAAGGTAAGACATTAGATATAGTACTGGCTGTCCCCCATTCAAGGTAAGACATTAGATATAGTGCTGGCTGTCCCTCATTCAAGGTAAAACATTAAATATAGTACTGGCTGTCCCCCATTCAAGGTAAAACATTAGATATAGTACTGGCTGTCCCTCATTCAAGGTAAGACATTAGATATAGTGCTGGCTGTCCTTCATTCAAGGTAAAACATTAGATATAGTGCTGGCTGTCCCTCATTCAAGGTAAAACATTAGATATAGTGCTGGCTGTCCCTCATTCAAGGTAAAACAATAAATATAGTGCTGGCTGTCCCTCATTCAAGGTAAGACATTAGATATAGTGCTGGCTGTCCCTCATTCAAGGTAAAACATTAGATATAGTGCTGGCTGTCCCTCATTCAAGGTAAAACATTAGATATAGTACTGGCTGTCCCCCATTCAAGGTAAGACATTAAATATAGTACTGGCTGTCCCTCATTCAAGGTAAGACATTAGATATAGTACTGGCTGTCCCTCATTCAAGGTAAGACATTAGATATAGTACTGGCTGTCCCTCATTCAAGGTAAAACATTAGATATAGTGCTGGCTGTCCCTCATTCAAGGTAAGACATTAGATATAGTACTGGCTGTCCCTCATTCAAGGTAAGACATTAGATATAGTACTGGCTGTCCCTCATTCAAGGTAAAACATTAGATATAGTACTGGCTGTCCCTCATTCAAGGTAAGACATTAGATATAGTACTGGCTGTCCCTCATTCAAGGTAAGACATTAGATATAGTGCTGGCTGTCCCTCATTCAAGGTAAGACATTAGATATAGTGCTGGCTGTCCCTCATTCAAGGTAAGACATTAGATATAGTACTGGCTGTCCCTCATTCAAGGTAAGACATTAGATATAGTACTGGCTGTCCCTCATTCAAGGTAAAACATTAGATATAGTACTGGCTGTCCCTCATTCAAGGTAAGACATTAGATATAGTGCTGGCTGTCCCTCATTCAAGGTAAAACATTAGATATAGTACTGGCTGTCCCTCATTCAAGGTAAGACATTAGATATAGTGCTGGCTGTCCCTCATTCAAGGTAAAACATTAGATATAGTGCTGGCTGTCCCTCATTCAAGGTAAGACATTAGATATAGTGCTGGCTGTCCCTCATTCAAGGTAAAACATTAGATATAGTACTGGCTGTCCCTCATTCAAGGTAAGACATTAGATATAGTGCTGGCTGTCCCTCATTCAAGGTAAAACATTAGATATAGTGCTGGCTGTCCCTCATTCAAGGTAAAACATTAGATATAGTACTGGCTGTCCCCCATTCAAGGTAAGACATTAGATATAGTGCTGGCTGTCCCTCATTCAAGGTAAGACATTAGATATAGTGCTGGCTGTCCCTCATTCAAGGTAAAACATTAGATATAGTGCTGGCTGTCCCTCATTCAAGGTAAAACATTAGATATAGTACTGGCTGTCCCCCATTCAAGGTAAGACATTAAATATAGTACTGGCTGTCCCTCATTCAAGGTAAGACATTAGATATAGTGCTGGCTGTCCCTCATTCAAGGTAAAACATTAGATATAGTGCTGGCTGTCCCTCATTCAAGGTAAAACATTAGATATAGTACTGGCTGTCCCTCATTCAAGGTAAGACATTAGATATAGTGCTGGCTGTCCCTCATTCAAGGTAAAACATTAGATATAGTACTGGCTGTCCCTCATTCAAGGTAAGACATTAGATATAGTACTGGCTGTCCCTCATTCAAGGTAAGACATTAGATATAGTACTGGCTGTCCCTCATTCAAGGTAAGACATTAGATATAGTACTGGCTGTCCCTCATTCAAGGTAAAACATTAGATATAGTGCTGGCTGTCCCTCATTCAAGGTAAGACATTAGATATAGTACTGGCTGTCCCCCATTCAAGGTAAAACATTAGATATAGTACTGGCTGTCCCCCATTCAAGGTAAGACATTAGATATAGTACTGGCTGTCCCTCATTCAAGGTAAGACATTAGATATAGTACTGGCTGTCCCTCATTCAAGGTAAAACATTAGATATAGTACTGGCTGTCCCCCATTCAAGGTAAAACATTAGATATAGTACTGGCTGTCCCCCATTCAAGGTAAGACATTAGATATAGTACTGGCTGTCCCTCATTCAAGGTAAGACATTAAATATAGTACTGGCTGTCCCCCATTCAAGGTAAAACATTAGATATAGTGCTGGCTGTCCCTCATTCAAGGTAAAACATTAGATATAGTACTGGCTGTCCCTCATTCAAGGTAAGACATTAGATATAGTGCTGGCTGTCCCTCATTCAAGGTAAGACATTAGATATAGTACTGGCTGTCCCTCATTCAAGGTAAGACATTAGATATAGTACTGGCTGTCCCTCATTCAAGGTAAGACATTAGATATAGTACTGGCTGTCCCTCATTCAAGGTAAAACATTAGATATAGTGCTGGCTGTCCCTCATTCAAGGTAAGACATTAGATATAGTACTGGCTGTCCCCCATTCAAGGTAAGACATTAGATATAGTACTGGCTGTCC
Organism: Pelagia noctiluca; assembly: GCA_963924455.1. Lineage (NCBI taxonomy): Eukaryota > Metazoa > Cnidaria > Scyphozoa > Semaeostomeae > Pelagiidae > Pelagia > Pelagia noctiluca. Next base: position 1,726,374 of record OZ004315.1, on the reverse strand, counting down.
CCCATTCAAGGTAAAACATTAAATATAGTACTGGCTGTCCCTCATTCAAGGTAAAACATTAGATATAGTGCTGGCTGTCCCTCATTCAAGGTAAAACATTAGATATAGTGCTGGCTGTCCCTCATTCAAGGTAAGACATTAGATATAGTACTGGCTGTCCCTCATTCAAGGTAAGACATTAGATATAGTACTGGCTGTCCCCCATTCAAGGTAAGACATTAGATATAGTACTGGCTGTCCCCCATTCAAGGTAAGACATTAGATATAGTACTGGCTGTCCCCCATTCAAGGTAAGACATTAGATATAGTACTGGCTGTCCCTCATTCAAGGTAAAACATTAGATATAGTGCTGGCTGTCCCTCATTCAAGGTAAGACATTAGATATAGTACTGGCTGTCCCCCATTCAAGGTAAGACATTAGATATAGTACTGGCTGTCCCCCATTCAAGGTAAGACATTAGATATAGTACTGGCTGTCCCTCATTCAAGGTAAGACATTAGATATAGTACTGGCTGTCCCTCATTCAAGGTAAAACATTAGATATAGTACTGGCTGTCCCTCATTCAAGGTAAGACATTAGATATAGTACTGGCTGTCCCTCATTCAAGGTAAAACATTAGATATAGTACTGGCTGTCCCTCATTCAAGGTAAGACATTAGATATAGTACTGGCTGTCCCCCATTCAAGGTAAGACATTAGATATAGTACTGGCTCTCCCTCATTCAAGGTAAGACATTAGATATAGTACTGGCTGTCCCTCATTCAAGGTAAAACATTAGATATAGTGCTGGCTGTCCCCCATTCAAGGTAAGACATTAGATATAGTACTGGCTGTCCCCCATTCAAGGTAAGACATTAGATATAGTACTGGCTGTCCCTCATTCAAGGTAAAACATTAGATATAGTGCTGGCTGTCCCCCATTCAAGGTAAGACATTAGATATAGTGCTGGCTGTCCCCCATTCAAGGTAAGACATTAGATATAGTACTGGCTGTCCCCCATTCAAGGTAAAACATTAGATATAGTGCTGGCTGTCCCCCATTCAAGGTAAGACATTAGATATAGTACTGGCTGTCCCTCATTCAAGGTAAGACATTAGATATAGTACTGGCTGTCCCCCATTCAAGTTAAAACATTAGATATAGTACTGGCTGTCCCTCATTCAAGGTAAAACATTAGATATAGTGCTGGCTGTCCCTCATTCAAGGTAAGACATTAGATATAGTGCTGGCTGTCCCTCATTCAAGGTAAGACATTAGATATAGTACTGGCTGTCCCCCATTCAAGGTAAGACATTAGATATAGTACTGGCTGTCCCCCATTCAAGGTAAGACATTAGATATAGTACTGGCTGTCCCTCATTCAAGGTAAGACATTAGATATAGTACTGGCTGTCCCTCATTCAAGGTAAAACATTAGATATAGTACTGGCTGTCCTCCATTCAAGGTAAGACATTAGATATAGTACTGGCTGTCCCTCATTCAAGGTAAAACATTAGATATAGTACTGGCTGTCCCTCATTCAAGGTAAGACATTAGATATAGTACTGGCTGTCCCTCATTCAAGGTAAAACATTAGATATAGTGCTGGCTGTCCCTCATTCAAGGTAAAACATTAGATATAGTACTGGCTGTCCCCCATTCAAGGTAAGACATTAGATATAGTACTGGCTGTCCCTCATTCAAGGTAAGACATTAGATATAGTGCTGGCTGTCCCTCATTCAAGGTAAGACATTAGATATAGTGCTGGCTGTCCCTCATTCAAGGTAAGACATTAGATATAGTGCTGGCTGTCCCTCATTCAAGGTAAGACATTAGATATAGTACTGGCTGTCCCTCATTCAAGGTAAGACATTAGATATAGTGCTGGCTGTCCCTCATTCAAGGTAAGACATTAGATATAGTACTGGCTGTCCCTCATTCAAGGTAAGACATTAGATATAGTGCTGGCTGTCCCTCATTCAAGGTAAGACATTAGATATAGTGCTGGCTGTCCCTCATTCAAGGTAAGACATTAGATATAGTACTGGCTGTCCCTCATTCAAGGTAAGACATTAGATATAGTGCTGGCTGTCCCTCATTCAAGGTAAGACATTAGATATAGTACTGGCTGTCCCTCATTCAAGGTAAAACATTAGATATAGTGCTGGCTGTCCCTCATTCAAGGTAAAACATTAGATATAGTACTGGCTGTCCCCCATTCAAGGTAAGACATTAGATATAGTACTGGCTGTCCCTCATTCAAGGTAAGACATTAGATATAGTGCTGGCTGTCCCTCATTCAAGGTAAGACATTAGATATAGTGCTGGCTGTCCCTCATTCAAGGTAAGACATTAGATATAGTGCTGGCTGTCCCTCATTCAAGGTAAGACATTAGATATAGTACTGGCTGTCCCTCATTCAAGGTAAGACATTAGATATAGTGCTGGCTGTCCCTCATTCAAGGTAAGACATTAGATATAGTACTGGCTGTCCCCCATTCAAGGTAAAACATTAAATATAGTGCTGGCTGTCCCTCATTCAAGGTAAGACATTAGATATAGTACTGGCTGTCCCTCATTCAAGGTAAGACATTAGATATAGTACTGGCTGTCCCTCATTCAAGGTAAGACATTAGATATAGTGCTGGCTGTCCCCCATTCAAGGTAAAACATTAGATATAGTACTGGCTGTCCCTCATTCAAGGTAAAACATTAGATATAGTACTGGCTGTCCCTCATTCAAGGTAAGACATTAGATATAGTACTGGCTGTCCCTCATTCAAGGTAAGACATTAGATATAGTGCTGGCTGTCCCTCATTCAAGGTAAGACATTAAATATAGTACTGGCTGTCCCCCATTCAAGGTAAAACATTAAATATAGTGCTGGCTGTCCCTCATTCAAGGTAAGACATTAGATATAGTACTGGCTGTCCCTCATTCAAGGTAAGACATTAGATATAGTACTGGCTGTCCCTCATTCAAGGTAAGACATTAGATATAGTGCTGGCTGTCCCTCATTCAAGGTAAGACATTAGATATAGTACTGGCTGTCCCTCATTCAAGGTAAGACATTAGATATAGTGCTGGCTGTCCCTCATTCAAGGTAAGACATTAGATATAGTGCTGGCTGTCCCTCATTCAAGGTAAGACATTAGATATAGTACTGGCTGTCCCTCATTCAAGGTAAGACATTAGATATAGTACTGGCTGTCCCTCATTCAAGGTAAGACATTAGATATAGTACTGGCTGTCCCCCATTCAAGGTAAGACATTAGATATAGTGCTGGCTGTCCCTCATTCAAGGTAAGACATTAGATATAGTACTGGCTGTCCCTCATTCAAGGTAAGACATTAGATATAGTGCTGGCTGTCCCTCATTCAAGGTAAGACATTAGATATAGTGCTGGCTGTCCCTCATTCAAGGTAAGACATTAGATATAGTACTGGCTGTCCCTCATTCAAGGTAAGACATTAGATATAGTGCTGGCTGTCCCTCATTCAAGGTAAGACATTAGATATAGTGCTGGCTGTCCCTCATTCAAGGTAAGACATTAGATATAGTGCTGGCTGTCCCCCATTCAAGGTAAGACATTAGATATAGTGCTGGCTGTCCCTCATTCAAGGTAAGACATTAGATATAGTACTGGCTGTCCCTCATTCAAGGTAAGACATTAGATATAGTGCTGGCTATCCCTCATTCAAGGTAAGACATTAGATATAGTGCTGGCTGTCCCTCATTCAAGGTAAGACATTAGATATAGTGCTGGCTGTCCCTCATTCAAGGTAAAACATTAGATATAGTACTGGCTGTCCCCCATTCAAGGTAAGACATTAGATATAGTGCTGGCTGTCCCTCATTCAAGGTAAAACATTAGATATAGTACTGGCTGTCCCTCATTCAAGGTAAGACATTAGATATAGTGCTGGCTGTCCCTCATTCAAGGTAAGACATTAGATATAGTGCTGGCTGTCCCCCATTCAAGGTAAGACATTAGATATAGTGCTGGCTGTCCCTCATTCAAGGTAAAACATTAGATATAGTACTGGCTGTCCCTCATTCAAGGTAAGACATTAGATATAGTGCTGGCTGTCCCCCATTCAAGGTAAGACATTAGATATAGTGCTGGCTGTCCCCCATTCAAGGTAAGACATTAGATATAGTGCTGGCTGTCCCTCATTCAAGGTAAGACATTAGATATAGTGCTGGCTGTCCCTCATTCAAGGTAAGACATTAGATATAGTACTGGCTGTCCCTCATTCAAGGTAAGACATTAGATATAGTACTGGCTGTCCCTCATTCAAGGTAAGACATTAGATATAGTGCTAGCTGTCCCTCATTCAAGGTAAGACATTAGATATAGTGCTGGCTGTCCCTCATTCAAGGTAAGACATTAGATATAGTACTGGCTGTCCCTCATTCAAGGTAAGACATTAGATATAGTACTGGCTGTCCCTCATTCAAGGTAAAACATTAGATATAGTACTGGCTGTCCCTCATTCAAGGTAAGACATTAGATATAGTGCTGGCTGTCCCTCATTCAAGGTAAGACATTAGATATAGTACTGGCTGTCCCTCATTCAAGGTAAGACATTAGATATAGTACTGGCTGTCCCTCATTCAAGGTAAGACATTAGATATAGTGCTGGCTGTCCCTCATTCAAGGTAAGACATTAGATATAGTGCTGGCTGTCCCTCATTCAAGGTAAGACATTAGATATAGTGCTGGCTGTCCCTCATTCAAGGTAAAACATTAGATATAGTGCTGGCTGTCCCTCATTCAAGGTAAGACATTAGATATAGTACTGGCTGTCCCTCATTCAAGGTAAGACATTAGATATAGTACTGGCTGTCCCTCATTCAAGGTAAGACATTAGATATAGTACTGGCTGTCCCTCATTCAAGGTAAGACATTAGATATAGTGCTGGCTGTCCCTCATTCAAGGTAAAACATTAGATATAGTACTGGCTGTCCCTCATTCAAGGTAAGACATTAGATATAGTACTGGCTGTCCCTCATTCAAGGTAAGACATTAGATATAGTGCTGGCTGTCCCTCATTCAAGGTAAGACATTAGATATAGTGCTGGCTGTCCCTCATTCAAGGTAAGACATTAGATATAGTACTGGCTGTCCCTCATTCAAGGTAAGACATTAGATATAGTACTGGCTGTCCCTCATTCAAGGTAAAACATTAGATATAGTACTGGCTGTCCCTCATTCAAGGTAAAACATTAGATATAGTGCTGGCTGTCCCTCATTCAAGGTAAAACATTAGATATAGTGCTGGCTGTCCCTCATTCAAGGTAAGACATTAGATATAGTACTGGCTGTCCCTCATTCAAGGTAAGACATTGGATATAGTACTGGCTGTCCCCCATTCAAGGTAAGACATTAGATATAGTACTGGCTGTCCCTCATTCAAGGTAAAACATTAGATATAGTACTGGCTGTCCCTCATTCAAGGTAAGACATTGGATATAGTACTGGCTGTCCCCCATTCAAGGTAAGACATTAGATATAGTACTGGCTGTCCCCCATTCAAGGTAAAACATTAGATATAATACTGGCTGTCCCTCATTCAAGGTAAGACATTAGATATAGTGCTGGCTGTCCCTCATTCAAGGTAAAACATTAGATATTGTACTGGCTGTCCCTCATTCAAGGTAAGACATTAGATATAGTGCTGGCTGTCCCTCATTCAAGGTAAGACATTAGATATAGTGCTGGCTGTCCCTCATTCAAGGTAAGACATTAGATATAGTACTGGCTGTCCCTCATTCAAGGTAAGACATTAGATATAGTACTGGCTGTCCCTCATTCAAGGTAAAACATTAGATATAGTACTGGCTGTCCCTCATTCAAGGTAAAACATTAGATATAGTGCTGGCTGTCCCTCATTCAAGGTAAAACATTAGATATAGTGCTGGCTGTCCCTCATTCAAGGTAAGACATTAGATATAGTACTGGCTGTCCCTCATTCAAGGTAAGACATTGGATATAGTACTGGCTGTCCCCCATTCAAGGTAAGACATTAGATATAGTACTGGCTGTCCCTCATTCAAGGTAAAACATTAGATATAGTACTGGCTGTCCCTCATTCAAGGTAAGACATTGGATATAGTACTGGCTGTCCCCCATTCAAGGTAAGACATTAGATATAGTACTGGCTGTCCCCCATTCAAGGTAAAACATTAGATATAATACTGGCTGTCCCTCATTCAAGGTAAGACATTAGATATAGTACTGGCTGTCCCTCATTCAAGGTAAAACATTAGATATAGTACTGGCTGTCCCTCATTCAAGGTAAGACATTAGATATAGTGCTGGCTGTCCCTCATTCAAGGTAAGACATTAGATATAGTACTGGCTGTCCCTCATTCAAGGTAAAACATTAGATATAGTACTGGCTGTCCCTCATTCAAGGTAAGACATTAGATATAGTACTGGCTGTCCCTCATTCAAGGTAAGACATTAGATATAGTGCTGGCTGTCCCTCATTCAAGGTAAGACATTAGATATAGTACTGGCTGTCCCTCATTCAAGGTAAAACATTAGATATAGTACTGGCTGTCCCTCATTCAAGGTAAGACATTAGATATAGTACTGGCTGTCCCTCATTCAAGGTAAGACATTAGATATAGTGCTGGCTGTCCCTCATTCAAGGTAAGACATTAGATATAGTGCTGGCTGTCCCTCATTCAAGGTAAAACATTAGATATAGTGCTGGCTGTCCCTCATTCAAGGTAAGACATTAGATATAGTACTGGCTGTCCCTCATTCAAGGTAAGACATTAGATATAGTACTGGCTGTCCCTCATTCAAGGTAAGACATTAGATATAGTACTGGCTGTCCCTCATTCAAGGTAAGACATTAGATATAGTGCTGGCTGTCCCTCATTCAAGGTAAAACATTAGATATAGTACTGGCTGTCCCTCATTCAAGGTAAGACATTAGATATAGTACTGGCTGTCCCTCATTCAAGGTAAGACATTAGATATAGTGCTGGCTGTCCCTCATTCAAGGTAAGACATTAGATATAGTGCTGGCTGTCCCTCATTCAAGGTAAGACATTAGATATAGTACTGGCTGTCCCTCATTCAAGGTAAGACATTAGATATAGTACTGGCTGTCCCTCATTCAAGGTAAAACATTAGATATAGTACTGGCTGTCCCTCATTCAAGGTAAAACATTAGATATAGTGCTGGCTGTCCCTCATTCAAGGTAAAACATTAGATATAGTGCTGGCTGTCCCTCATTCAAGGTAAGACATTAGATATAGTACTGGCTGTCCCTCATTCAAGGTAAGACATTGGATATAGTACTGGCTGTCCCCCATTCAAGGTAAGACATTAGATATAGTACTGGCTGTCCCTCATTCAAGGTAAAACATTAGATATAGTACTGGCTGTCCCTCATTCAAGGTAAGACATTGGATATAGTACTGGCTGTCCCCCATTCAAGGTAAGACATTAGATATAGTACTGGCTGTCCCCCATTCAAGGTAAAACATTAGATATAATACTGGCTGTCCCTCATTCAAGGTAAGACATTAGATATAGTGCTGGCTGTCCCTCATTCAAGGTAAAACATTAGATATAGTACTGGCTGTCCCTCATTCAAGGTAAGACATTAGATATAGTACTGGCTGTCCCTCATTCAAGGTAAGACATTAGATATAGTACTGGCTGTCCCTCATTCAAGGTAAAACATTAGATATAGTACTGGCTGTCCCTCATTCAAGGTAAGACATTAGATATAGTGCTGGCTGTCCCTCATTCAAGGTAAAACATTAGATATAGTGCTGGCTGTCCCCCATTCAAGGTAAGACATTAGATATAGTGCTGGCTGTCCCTCATTCAAGGTAAGACATTAGATATAGTGCTGGCTGTCCCTCATTCAAGGTAAAACATTAGATATAGTGCTGGCTGTCCCCCATTCAAGGTAAGACATTAGATATAGTGCTGGCTGTCCCTCATTCAAGGTAAGACATTAGATATAGTGCTGGCTGTCCCCCATTCAAGGTAAGACATTAGATATAGTACTGGCTGTCCCTCATTCAAGGTAAAACATTAGATATAGTGCTGGCTGTCCCTCATTCAAGGTAAAACATTAGATATAGTGCTGGCTGTCCCCCATTCAAGGTAAGACATTAGATATAGTACTGGCTGTCCCTCATTCAAGGTAAAACATTAGATATAGTGCTGGCTGTCCCCCATTCAAGGTAAAACATTAGATATAGTGCTGGCTGTCCCCCATTCAAGGTAAGACATTAGATATAGTGCTGGCTGTCCCTCATTCAAGGTAAGACATTAGATATAGTGCTGGCTGTCCCCCATTCAAGGTAAGACATTAGATATAGTACTGGCTGTCCCCCATTCAAGGTAAAACATTAGATATAGTGCTGGCTGTCCCTCATTCAAGGTAAGACATTAGATATAGTACTGGCTGTCCCTCATTCAAGGTAAGACATTAGATATAGTACTGGCTGTCCCCCATTCAAGGTAAGACATTAGATATAGTACTGGCTGTCCCTCATTCAAGGTAAGACATTAGATATAGTACTGGCTGTCCCTCATTCAAGGTAAGACATTAGATATAGTACTGGCTGTCCCTCATTCAAGGTAAAACATTAGATATAGTACTGGCTGTCCCTCATTCAAGGTAAAACATTAGATATAGTACTGGCTGTCCCCCATTCAAGGTAAGACATTAGATATAGTACTGGCTGTCCCTCATTCAAGGTAAAACATTAGATATAGTACTGGCTGTCCCTCATTCAAGGTAAGACATTAGATATAGTACTGGCTGTCCCTCATTCAAGGTAAAACATTAGATATAGTGCTGGCTGTCCCTCATTCAAGGTAAAACATTAGATATAGTACTGGCTGTCCCCCATTCAAGGTAAGACATTAGATATAGTACTGGCTGTCCCTCATTCAAGGTAAAACATTAGATATAGTACTGGCTGTCCCTCATTCAAGGTAAAACATTAGATATAGTACTGGCTGTCCCTCATTCAAGGTAAGACATTAGATATAGTACTGGCTGTCCCCCATTCAAGGTAAAACATTAGATATAGTACTGGCTGTCCCCCATTCAAGGTAAGACATTAGATATAGTACTGGCTGTCCCTCATTCAAGGTAAAACATTAGATATAGTGCTGGCTGTCCCTCATTCAAGGTAAAACATTAGATATAGTACTGGCTGTCCCCCATTCAAGGTAAGACATTAGATATAGTACTGGCTGTCCCTCATTCAAGGTAAAACATTAGATATAGTACTGGCTGTCCCCCATTCAAGGTAAGACATTAGATATAGTACTGGCTGTCCCCCATTCAAGGTAAAACATTAGATATAGTACTGGCTGTCCCCCATTCAAGGTAAGACATTAGATATAGTACTGGCTGTCCCTCATTCAAGGTAAAACATTAGATATAGTGCTGGCTGTCCCTCATTCAAGGTAAAACATTAGATATAGTACTGGCTGTCCCCCATTCAAGGTAAGACATTAGATATAGTACTGGCTGTCCCTCATTCAAGGTAAAACATTAGATATAGTACTGGCTGTCCCTCATTCAAGGTAAAACATTAGATATAGTACTGGCTGTCCCCCATTCAAGGTAAGACATTAGATATAGTACTGGCTGTCCCCCATTCAAGGTAAAACATTAGATATAGTACTGGCTGTCCCTCATTCAAGGTAAAACATTAGATATAGTACTGGCTGTCCCCCATTCAAGGTAAAACATTAGATATAGTACTGGCTGTCCCTCATTCAAGGTAAGACATTAGATATAGTACTGGCTGTCCCTCATTCAAGGTAAGACATTAGATATAGTACTGGCTGTCCCCCATTCAAGGTAAAACATTAGATATAGTACTGGCTGTCCCTCATTCAAGGTAAAACATTAGATATAGTACTGGCTGTCCCCCATTCAAGGTAAAACATTAGATATAGTACTGGCTGTCCCCCATTCAAGGTAAGACATTAGATATAGTACTGGCTGTCCCCCATTCAAGGTAAAACATTAGATATAGTACTGGCTGTCCCCCATTCAAGGTAAAACATTAGATATAGTACTGGCTGTCCCCCATTCAAGGTAAAACATTAGATATAGTACTGGCTGTCCCTCATTCAAGGTAAAACATTAGATATAGTGCTGGCTGTCCCCCATTCAAGGTAAAACATTAGATATAGTACTGGCTGTCCCTCATTCAAGGTAAAACATTAGATATAGTGCTGGCTGTCCCTCATTCAAGGTAAAACATTAGATATAGTACTGGCTGTCCCTCATTCAAGGTAAAACATTAGATATAGTACTGGCTGTCCCTCATTCAAGGTAAAACATTAGATATAGTACTGGCTGTCCCCCATTCAAGGTAAGACATTAGATATAGTACTGGCTGTCCCTCATTCAAGGTAAAACATTAGATATAGTACTGGCTGTCCCTCATTCAAGGTAAGACATTAGATATAGTACTGGCTGTCCCTCATTCAAGGTAAAACATTAGATATAGTGCTGGCTGTCCCTCATTCAAGGTAAAACATTAGATATAGTACTGGCTGTCCCCCATTCAAGGTAAGACATTAGATATAGTACTGGCTGTCCCTCATTCAAGGTAAAACATTAGATATAGTACTGGCTGTCCCTCATTCAAGGTAAGACATTAGATATAGTACTGGCTGTCCCTCATTCAAGGTAAGACATTAGATATAGTACTGGCTGTCCCTCATTCAAGGTAAAACATTAGATATAGTACTGGCTGTCCCTCATTCAAGGTAAAACATTAGATATAGTGCTGGCTGTCCCTCATTCAAGGTAAAACATTAGATATAGTACTGGCTGTCCCCCATTCAAGGTAAGACATTAGATATAGTACTGGCTGTCCCTCATTCAAGGTAAAACATTAGATATAGTACTGGCTGTCCCTCATTCAAGGTAAAACATTAGATATAGTGCTGGCTGTCCCCCATTCAAGGTAAGACATTAGATATAGTGCTGGCTGTCCCTCATTCAAGGTAAGACATTAGATATAGTGCTGGCTGTCCCTCATTCAAGGTAAAACATTAGATATAGTACTGGCTGTCCCTCATTCAAGGTAAGACATTAGATATAGTGCTGGCTGTCCCTCATTCAAGGTAAGACATTAGATATAGTGCTGGCTGTCCCTCATTCAAGGTAAGACATTAGATATAGTGCTGGCTGTCCCTCATTCAAGGTAAGACATTAGATATAGTACTGGCTGTCCCTCATTCAAGGTAAGACATTAGATATAGTGCTGGCTGTCCCTCATTCAAGGTAAGACATTAGATATAGTGCTGGCTGTCCCTCATTCAAGGTAAAACATTAGATATAGTACTGGCTGTCCCTCATTCAAGGTAAGACATTAGATATAGTACTGGCTGTCCCTCATTCAAGGTAAGACATTAGATATAGTACTGGCTGTCCCTCATTCAAGGTAAAACATTAGATATAGTACTGGCTGTCCCTCATTCAAGGTAAAACAATAAATATAGTACTGGCTGTCTTTCATTCAAGGTAAGACATTAGATATAGTACTGGCTGTCCCCCATTCAAGGTAAGACATTAGATATAGTACTGGCTGTCCCTCATTCAAGGTAAAACATTAGATATAGTGCTGGCTGTCCCCCATTCAAGGTAAAACATTAGATATAGTGCTGGCTGTCCCCCATTCAAGGTAAGACATTAGATATAGTGCTGGCTGTCCCTCATTCAAGGTAAGACATTAGATATAGTGCTGGCTGTCCCTCATTCAAGGTAAAACATTAGATATAGTACTGGCTGTCCCTCATTCAAGGTAAGACATTAGATATAGTGCTGGCTGTCCCTCATTCAAGGTAAGACATTAGATATAGTGCTGGCTGTCCCTCATTCAAGGTAAGACATTAGATATAGTACTGGCTGTCCCTCATTCAAGGTAAGACATTAGATATAGTGCTGGCTGTCCCTCATTCAAGGTAAGACATTAGATATAGTGCTGGCTGTCCCTCATTCAAGGTAAAACATTAGATATAGTACTGGCTGTCCCTCATTCAAGGTAAGACATTAGATATAGTACTGGCTGTCCCTCATTCAAGGTAAGACATTAGATATAGTACTGGCTGTCCCTCATTCAAGGTAAGACATTAGATATAGTACTGGCTGTCCCTCATTCAAGGTAAAACATTAGATATAGTACTGGCTGTCCCCCATTCAAGGTAAGACATTAGATATAGTACTGGCTGTCCCCCATTCAGGGTAAGACATTAGATATAGTACTGGCTGTCCCTCATTCAAGGTAAAACATTAGATATAGTACTGGCTGTCCCCCATTCAAGGTAAGACATTAGATATAGTACTGGCTGTCCCTCATTCAAGGTAAGACATTAGATATAGTACTGGCTGTCCCTCATTCAAGGTAAGACATTAGATATAGTACTGGCTGTCCCTCATTCAAGGTAAAACATTAGATATAGTACTGGCTGTCCCTCATTCAAGGTAAAACAATAAATATAGTACTGGCTGTCTTTCATTCAAGGTAAGACATTAGATATAGTACTGGCTGTCCCTCATTCAAGGTAAAACATTAGATATAGTACTGGCTGTCCCTCATTCAAGGTAAAACATTAGATATAGTGCTGGCTGTCCCTCATTCAAGGTAAAACATTAGATATAGTACTGGCTGTCCCTCATTCAAGGTAAGACATTAGATATAGTGCTGGCTGTCCCTCATTCAAGGTAAAACATTAGATATAGTACTGGCTGTCCCTCATTCAAGGTAAGACATTAGATATAGTACTGGCTGTCCCTCATTCAAGGTAAGACATTAGATATATTACTGGCTGTCCCCCATTCAAGGTAAGACATTAGATATAGTACTGGCTGTCCCCCATTCAAGGTAAAACATTAAATATAGTACTGGCTGTCCCTCATTCAAGGTAAAACATTTGATATAGTACTGGTTCTCCCCCATTCAAGGTAAAACATTAAATATAGTACTGGCTGTCTTTCATTCAAGGGAAGACATTAGATATAGTACTGGCTGTCCCTCATTCAAGGTAAAACATTTGATATTGTACTGGCTACTCCCACTCAAGGTAAGACATTTGATACGAGGGGCCATCCGAATCAATCGCTACCTTTTTTGTCATATATTTTTGATAGATGAAAATACAATCGCTTGTCATCGGAGGCATGGCGTAATTCATTCTTCAACAAAATGGCATGGCTTATTTCATTCTTTCAAACTTCAATACCTTACTTATACCTTACTGTTATTGCTTATTTAGATCTTAAATCTTTCCAAAGCGATTGTGAAAAAGCAATATTATGTAGCTATCAACTCGGATGGTTTCTAAGCGGTTGGAGATTACAATGCAAATGTATTTTATAAATTCCTTATTTTTGTAAACTTCACGGATGAAGCTTTCCTGAATTTAGGGCAAAATCGTGAAAATCATGAAAATGCCTGTCCTCAAAAGTTATGTGATTCTTAAGGTTCGTTCTCTTTCTACGCAGGTTTTAAAACCTTCAACTCTTGAAGAGCAGCTGAAAAACTCGACGAAGAACTTTCTAGAGAGGACTGTACACGTCGAACCGAGCGGACTGAAGGTTTGTGAAATGTTCAAATAAAAAGTTATATACGCGCACTTTTCATAAGAAAGTCGCTAAAAGAAGAACTGTACTCTCTTCCAAACTCACAAAGTTGACCACAAAATATTGTTGCAGAATATTGACCAGTATATCAAATGATAGCTTAGCTCTCCGCACGTCATTTAGGCTGCTTATATAGTTGAATTAAGAGACAATATCAATTGTTTCACCGTAGGTTTCATTTTTGCTCTCTTTCTGATGTTTCGCTATGCTTCCGATTTTCCGGCGTCCTCAAGTTCTGTACCAAAGAATGTACATTTTTGATTCTGTAGAATAGCAACCCTGGACCCCTTTTCATATTTTTCGACGTTTGTACTAGAGATTCAAATGTTGGCGAGTTAGATCTAAAATTAGAAAATATTTCTGACATGATTTCATCGAGAATGGCAGCAATTATGGCCTGAAAGTTTCCACCTGTATAAACTATTCGAATCTAAAGGTATAGACAGAAGTAAAATTTAAGATTTGGAGTTTTACTGTTTTTAGAAAATTGTATGAAATAAGTAACAATATTGCTAACCAAAGTATCATCTTTTCAGATATATTTTGGAAGAATGAAATAATGTAGAAAAGTTCTGTTTCTGTCAATGCCTGGCAGAAGCATCTTTCTTGACAATTTGATTGAATCATCTGCTATGATTTTAAGAATAACACGTTTCAAGTTAACAGTACTAACAGTAACTCAACCACCCTCCTATAAGGATTCATCTACCTTAACACTGCAACGAAAGGTACTTACAACTGATTGGAAAATACATTGATTTCTGCAATTGAAGACTCGTCAAGATGAAGACTTATCTTAATCTCCATTTAAGTTTCATAAAATGAAGGCAAATGGTGTAAGTTCCTAATTTCATCCGTTGATCGTCCATTGTAAAGCTCTTTCACTCATTTGCATCATCATAACTCAAGAATTATACTAGCCAAGGTCTTTGCATAGCAGAAGCCCACTTGTGACTGCGAAGCATCGATGTTGAGAGTCTTTGATTTGCTTGTTTTTAGGTGACATTGCCAAAGATGATCCTCTGGTATCGAGGTCTATTCATGCCAAGACAGCCACTGACGTCAGACCTTCGTACTGCGTCGTCAATCGATTTCAAAGACCGCGACTCTGCCTTGCTGCAGTTCATCCTGAATATGTCGAGCAAACTCCGTGATCAATTCAAGCGTGTCAGCTACGAGAACTTATCCATCATTTACAGTGACCACAACTGGAGCCTCAATCTGAATCATGATATCAGTGTGACGAAAAAGAGGCCTTCGACGGTTTCCAAACGATTAGGTAAGCAGCATTCAATCTTCTCTTATTCATGGAAACAAAAATTTTCTCAAATGTTTTGAAAAATAAGAGTATTACTCACGTGCAATCCATAGTAGGA
Organism: Pelagia noctiluca; assembly: GCA_963924455.1. NCBI lineage: Eukaryota > Metazoa > Cnidaria > Scyphozoa > Semaeostomeae > Pelagiidae > Pelagia > Pelagia noctiluca. Next base: position 1,711,350 of record OZ004315.1, on the reverse strand, counting down.
GAGGACTTCTAGTCAGCAAGTTTCCACTATGTGTGACACTTCTATTTACTTTATCTATTTTATTGATATTTACCCTGGGATTCAAAATCTGTAATAATTAACTTTTTCAAATTTCCCCAGCAAAAAGAAGAGGAAAAGCTGAAACCCTATTGATAATTAGTGACTAAAGGACATAACGTTGAAGATATAGGAAAATTAAACTTAAGTTTGGATGCGAGTAAACCTTGCTTGAATGCTATCAGTTTTAATCTTTTGGATAGGAATCTAATACGTTTTGTTCATAGTTGTAGAAAAGACACACCCCTGGAGCAAACCATTCGCCAATAGTTCAACTAACAACTAGTATCTACCTTAACGAAGGTCTTTACCCGAGCTTCATTAATCGGTTGTTCAAAACAAATGTTGCGGAGCCGCACCATCGTCGTCCTACAGCCATTTTACACCTTTAAAAGAAGGCTACACATAAAGACTGGTACTCGCATATACATACACGTGCACACTCGAAAATTGACGAAAACTACATAAGTAGACATTCTAATCTGTTGTCTTTCGTTTTCTCCAGTTGCTTATTGTTGTGTTGTTATGTTGCCATTGTTGTTCTAGGTGACTACCAACATAGAGGCAACGGAAAACCCATTCTAAGTGAACCCATCCGTGAGTACCTAGCCGAAGCATCGCCAGTTGCGAGTGCACTGATAGTGATGGCGTTGGAACAAAAACAGCTGATCGACCACGTGGACATAATGATCATGGAGGCGAGATACAACAAACGAATCGGAAATAACCCAAAAACGTCATTGGTTGATTTGATCGAGAAAGGCATATCCAATATGAGACAATCTGTTAAGAAGAGCAAGGCCTTGAAGGCGTTTTTGACGGAGAGGTTTGCTGTGTTCATAAAGACAATTGGCAATTTAAGGTACAATGAGAAAATGACTAGCGAATCGTACTTGGAGTCATTCCAGGCTTTAGTGAAGAACTGGTTATGCTGTATAAATCCATTTAACCCAACCGATATACAATATACTAATGTCCTCCCACAGCTGATTAATTTCTTCACGAGTTTTGGTTGGTTTGAGATATCTCCACTAGTTACAGAGCAACCCCAAGCTTTGCCTGTGGTTCTGAAAGACAGCCTCGTTTGCGAGTGTATCATGGAGATAAATGACCGTCTAAATGATCTATTCGAGGCCAGTCTGTCGCTCTCAGAAGGTGGTGTGCAATTCGACATTGATCGTATTGAGCTGTTGACCAGTGAGCTGAAGCACTGCTTGCTTCTTGTCGAGGACCCGTATTTGAAGTGCCAGGCTGCCTTGCAGAGTGTGTCGTTTCTGGATGCGAGTGATGCGTCGGATATTCTTGAGATTTGTGCGGAAGATTGCTCCGAAGTTGATTCGTTGGTTGAGAAATTGAATGGAGAGGCGGCCAAGATACGATGGTATCAACAGGTAAGTCAGCTTTTCAATGTTTCAACCCCGGAGAGTTGGATAACACTCCACCGAACCCCTTGCTGAACGCTATCCTATTACAGAGAACTGGCATATTGTGCTTACAAGTGGTAGATATACGACCTTGGGTAATGTGTGCAGTTATTTAGAGGGTGTGCAGTTACAGCACTAACCCGCCACTAAGAAACTGAACTTTGCGAAACCAGGCTGCCTGCTTATAGGTTGAAAAGAAATAGGTGAAGAATTTGAAATATATTCAGCAGAACAGCCGCTTGATATGCCATTTTTCAATAAAAACTATTTTCTGAAGCAATATGAATTTTCAAGCTGAAAACTCTAATTTTCATAAGTGTAGAATGCTCTGCTATCTGGACAGCTAAAATTTCTTTTAAGTCAGTTTCTTAGTACTGTATTTGGGAGATATCAGTACTTCATGATATTACTTTCGCTATTCTTTCACATTACCTCTCAACATTGCCGAAATCGCTTCAAGTACGTTTGTCTCTTTATATTACCAAATACCCTCCACATTACTGCAAAATTCCCTCCACATTACTGCACACATTAACTAGGCTGGATACACCTATAAAATCTTGTATGAGGTGTCCACTGCACTTAAAAGTTTCCCTTGAGACTATATATGTCCTACTACTTCCTGTCAAAAACTGAAGATTAACTCGATTGCCTCTTTGTGCATCGTTTCGAAGTGATCCCATTTCCATCAACTCCCTGCATTGTCTTTTATTCAAACGGTATGATATTTTTTCTGTCATTAACCAATCTTACTGTTGATTGTAGATCCTGAACTTAATCCTTAATCCCGATTCAAGTTTATCCTCACCAATTGCTGTAGCAAAATGGCAAGACATCGTTGAGCTAGCTCAGATGTATCCCGATTACATCTCAGTGCTGTTGGTTGCCACTGAATCTTACGATCTCGTCAATTTCTGGATTCAGAACTTCTCCGTACCACACAAACTCAGTAAAGTAAGTACTGTTGATTCAGCTCTTAAAACTCACTGTCATTTTCCATGTAGAAATTTACAATAGAAATTACACGTCAACCTTAGAGAGACGATGCTCTTGGAAGCAAGAGTTCCCGACTATGACCAACCAGCAGCCATAAGGTGAAACACTTGAAACTAAAACTAGCTTTTCAAAATATCACCACAGCAAAGAACTAAAATGATAAAGATTGTTAAGAAATGGCTTGGTAGTATTTTTTCTCTATTTATTAAGTTATTCATAGATTAACTTGGAGTTATTTGGGGTAAAAGGGGGCATATTACCCACTTAAGTGGTCAGTGATTAACCCTAGTGAGTAACTGAAGCCTTGGCCCATAAAGAGGGAGAACAAGGAGCGCATAATGGTTGTGTTCTATATTGCTATATTGCTTTTCACGTCACGTCATCAAAGAATTACTGTCATTTGTTAACACTAATTTCTCTTTATTTTTGTAGCTCTGTTTACATGCCAAGCTGCACGACCTCCTCAAGCATCCCTTCGCAGACTACATGAGCCTATATGCCGAGCTGCAGCACCTCCAAAACAAACACATGACACTTGAAATTTGTCAGGACATGCTCGCAAATCCTGAAATAGCCTCCCGTCAAACGCTCCTCCTAATTCAGTACATGGATGAGAATCTCACCCATCTTCTCGACAGATCACAGATTCTAGATCTGTTGTATCGAAGGCTTGGTGTAACAGCATTGGAGAACTTCCCCGAATCGCTGAAAAGCTCCTACCGACATCTCACGTGCAAGCCTGTTCTCATCTTGGAGCAGTTGTTAATGAACATGAAGTTGGAGCTTGCCATCGGTGTTCTGGAGTCACTGAGAGCTAGCATTAAAGATCAGGAGGATCTTAAGCCACTTTTAACGCAGTTTGATGACGTCATCGTTGCATATGCTAAATTGTCATTGGAGGTACCACTGGTTGAGATGGTCTCTCAGAGTGAGGCTAAATCAACAGGTCAGTAACGAGGGTTTATTTTTTGAGTTCCTAGAGGCGTATTAATACCCAGATTATTGGGGGTATCAAGAAAACCTTGGCCGAATTTTCCGATTTCGTTCCGATGCCTGAAAAAAGGAATATATTGAAATTTAAAAGAATTTAGATATTTGACGCAATTTCTTATTCTGAAGCAAGCTCTTCTACGAGAGTTCCTGAACGCTTTAAGTCTAAGTGCTAATTTTGAAGTCAAATTTTTTAAATAATTTTCGGAAAATTTCACCAAATTCCCCACTTTTTTTAATATTAGGGGGGCATTTATTTTCTTTGATAGTTTTGTCTTTATCATTTAGGTCTCGAACGAAGAAAAATGAGTAGAAAGCACACAAGGAACGAAAGCTACTCGAAGTCTCAGTTTCAAGCTAGCAGTTTAGAAGACAGATCGACTGCTGGAGGGAGTCTGAAGGATAAAGTTGTGCAAGAAATCGTTGCGGAAAAAACGACCGTGCAATGTCCAGTTATGCCGGTAGAACGGAAGATGTGGACGACCGATAAATCCGTTTCTGTCTGTATGGTGTGCGATGTACAAACTTTTAACACAGTGAGTATTGATGCTTTTGATGCTTGATTCTATTGTGAATAGCATCAGTTTTGAACTCACCTATCTATTCAGCTTATTGAAGGGTTAACGAGTCTAATCTTAGTACATATAATGGACTGTATAGGAAGCCTTTTGTAGTACATCTTTGTTCATTTCTGTATCGGTGTTCCTCCACAACACTGATGTTACTTCCCTACAGTATTGTAGGTATATCTCAACAGTACTGAAGTTATCCTTTCAAAAAAAGAATACTCTTCAATGTATAGATTTCATCCCCTCCCCACATCCCGCATTGCTAAACATCATAATTCAATTCTGTTTCTTCTAGTTCAACCGGCGTCACCATTGCCGCCATTGTGGCAGGGTCACATGTGCTGATTGTTCTAACCACCGATCTGCCGTGACCGGTTATCCAGGCAAGGTTCGAGTTTGTGACCAGTGTTTCGAACAGATCTACAGTTCAGACCGAAGGTTAGTATAATAAAATGTGATAATAGAGGGCATGGATCAGCAGTGGCGTATGCAACGGGGATAGGGGGTCCGGAGCCCCTACCACGCTTTAAAGATTACCATTTAGACCTTTGCAAAATGCAACAAATGTTCAACCCAAGGGGGTGGTATGTAATGTCCTCATTTAGCAGTGTCTTTATTTGCTATACTGCAGTTGAAAAGTGGAGTAGCGGGGTTTGCTCTTTGTCTGTAAGACGATTATTACTGTTATGACTGATATATAAATCAATCGAGATAATTTGTGAGAATGAAAATGACCCGAGTAGGACTCGAACCCACGACCTCTAGATTTGATCTCTAGAACGCTACCACTGCGCTACCACTGATATATAAATAATCATAATTTAAATTGTCAAGCCTTCTCTCTCTGATAGGCAACCCCTGCAAGTATGCGATTGCAAAACGCCATTTTAGGAGCTAAATGGGGAACTTTAGGTGTTTCGTAAAGTAAATTAATCTAAAGATTTTGCCATACTTTTTAAAACCATACTTTTTTTCTAGTTTGCATGATAAAGAGAAAGAACACCTTGCACACTTGAGTGAGTCTTATTTCAATACTTTCTTCTAGATATGATACATACTCACAGCATGAACATTGTTAGCTACTAACTTCCATTCGCTTACACCGGGATAGTTGAATTTTCTTCTTCCGATGTCAGCTCTTGCTCGTACTATCATTGTAGTACCCACTATGAAGTAAAACTTTTTTATGTAAATGTACTTTAACGTGTTTCAGTTAACACAATTCAACACTCGTTCATGTTCCATATCCTCTGGAACTTTAAAGGTTTTGCTGCTCTGATGAGTATTCTTTTAAGTCATTGAACAATGATGCAGAGTAAGAACCACATACCGCAATGCAATAGGAATTACCATGGAGCTACCGCGAGCCCTTTCATTGCGAGAAATCGAAATTAGGGCAAAGAGGCAGCTTCCAATCATATGCATAAATCTGTTTGATCTTTTAGCTGTTGAAAGCAGACCCGCTTCACCGAGTAGCCCGAATACAAACATGGCTGGAAGTACCACAAACGAAAGTCGTGAAAACTCGGCTTTAAACATCAACATCCAGGAGATAAATCTTGCTGAATGGCAACTAACTATCAATGATGAGAAAAATGATGAAATCAGGAGTGACTTTTATTTTGACCAGGTATTTCAATATCTATATGTTTCTGTCATGAGAATATAAAAAATTTACTCAGAGCTGAAATTTCCTCAATATTCTAGAATTTTGAGTGCTGAAGGTTTCTTAAGAGTTTTCTTAAGTCTGCATATGGGTTTACATAATCTAAATGATGTTTATCATATTTTTATGTTAATTGTGGAAGGTTAAGCACAAATACTATCATTTAACCATCGAAACAAAACCGAAACGCACTCGACATTGTAAAACCTAAATAGATACAGAAAATAGTAGCTTTTATATTTAACCAAAAATATGGAACTTATCACTACTATGCACTCATAGTACTGTTGGTACCCCTCCTCCAGTACTGATAGTGTCCCCAACTCCAGTGCTGAACAACTTCCCATTGCTGATGGCATCCCCCACATTACTAAGGTTATTTCCCACAGTACTGATTATCCTCCACAGTATTGCACAGATGTTCCCCAGGGTGTCACAGTGTGCTATGCAATCAGATTCAAAGAATCAAAACCATTTTGTGAAGTTAATGTCTGTCCTTGTTGCAGGCGCCCAGTGCATCGTTATGTATCAGCATCGTGGACCTTTACAGCGATGCTCAAAAAAGTGGAGGAATGCTGCTGAAATTCTGCAATGATCTGTCCAAACATCTGAACGAAAGCAATCGTGTTGATTCCGCAGATTATCATGATATCGACAACTCCATGGTTGTTGGGTATGACATTTAAACTCCATTGAAAAACGATAAAAATAATTTAAATCATCTCAATACTGAGTAGATGTGGGAATTATTTTTAAAGAAAGAAGTTCCATACGACCTTGATATGAACAAGGTCATTCGGGGGATATTTTTACTATTGACCCTCCCCAGAGATATGCTTAAAGCTCCCTTTGCTTTCGACCTTGATATTAACAGGGTCATTAGGGAGATGTTTTTACTATTGACCCTCCTCAGAGATAGGCTGATAACTCCCTTTGCTTTTGAGGAACCTTATTAAGGGAAGGTCTCAATGACGGGATGGCAACAACTGCACATGTAACACATGCAGTTAGTTTACTTAGTTTTCATATTTTATTCATTAATTATAGTTAGATAGTCTTAATTAGCTAGTTGTTTACAACTAGAAATCAAACAACTGAAAATAGGTGAAAAAACTTCTTTACCGTTCTTATCTTTCAGAATGATAGAGTTCCTGTTGTTCAATGCAAAAGTGAAGTTCATGAAAGCTGGTGATATCAATGGTGTCGAGCTTTGTGATTCGTAAGTTACTCCAACCTTAATCTTGTAACCTTGTATCATCCAATAACCAATCAATGCAGTTACATTTTCTGCCAGAGATTTGATAGTTTATGTACTTTGATAAATTGAGATTTCGTTTAGATTAAATATCGTCTTTCATCTTTAAAAGTCTCGTGTTTTTATTTACAGTTATATCGCGCACGTGGAAGTGCTGAAACTCCTTCTGAATTCAGATTGGCAGGAGATTCCGACAATGCAAGAACTTTCTCATCCAGAGATCATCAGGTTTGTGGTTTGTCATCCTTGTATGTCAGGGCCTTTTTAACATGCTGACTGGGTGGGCCTTGGCCCCTCGAGTCCTCTTCGTTGCCCCTCAGTCAACCAAATGGGTCCCAATAAGATTTTAGGTCGTAAATATATGATGCCTTAATGAATTAAGTCTGCCGTGTCAATTCTGCGAGGAAACTTCCAATGGTTTTCGAAGTCCTTGCAAGCTAAATTTAAGAAATATTCCTCGCTATATTGGCTCACTTCTCTCCTGTAACTCGCATCTGAAATTACATCAAGGAAGAAAGATCAACACATTCTCAAGCAATAGCAATATATGAAACACAACTTCAAGGGAAGACTCAAAACTAAAGTCTAGTAACCGAGAAAGATTAAAGACTGTGATACTGAAACAGCTCTCTGTTTTCAAACTAGGAGATTGCGAGATCGGCTGGTTGATTCTGAGAGGTATTCACTGGCGATTGACGTCACTGGCAAATGCGGTCTTGATGCCAGCACTGTGTGGTTCGCTTGGGGAATCTCCCTTCTGAAAAGTGGGGATATCATCTGTGCAAGGGAACATTTCGCCAAATGCTTAACAGTAAGTGAAACCTTTATTAAGTACTCATTATGAGGAAATATTTCACCAAAGTTGTCTACCACAATGCTTATATACCTCGTACTATGGATAGGCCTGGATGCACTTCAAGCTATTGCGCTAGCTTATTGTCCTGATTTAGGTTGTGGCTAGCGTACTCGCCTTTAGTGGGTTAGATTCTGGGTTCGAGTGCTGATGGATTTATATCAGAACTGTGATAGCCAACTTTGTTGAAATACAGTTTCCAGTGTTAGACCGTGACTTATGAATTCAAATAAACATAATAAAGAAACTAAGGTAGAATGAAAAAATATAAAACAGACATGTCCTTCTGTTACTCCTTGTTTCATGCTTACGCACTCATCAGACAGATGATTATACCAATTAGGAAATTCCGAATTACAGCAGTAATTATTTACAGTACTAAGAGTGATAAATTTGTCTGTTGAGTGCGTAAGAGCGAAACTCGGAGTAACAGAAGGACATGTCTGCTTTTAATTTGTTCATTCTTCTTTATGATTACTCTATTCTCGCGTATTTCGAGCACTATAGCCAAGAAAGACACTCTTCACTCGAGTTGGATGTAATAAAGAAACTATAAGTAAGAAGAAAAATACATAAGAATTTGAATAAGATATCCAGATATTTCTCTCATCGGGTTTCAAAACGAGCGTAAAAAACCCGAATACTAAACTGTGTTGGAGATAGATTCGAAACAATGAGAAAAGTATAAAAATATTGCGCCGTGTGAGGATCGAACTCACGACCTTCAGATTATGAGACTGACGCGCTGCCTACTGCGCTAACAAGGCTGTGTTGATAAGTTAGCAATGGAAAATTTGATTCCATACTATTACTGATTTACACCGAGATTTAGAAAAGGCTTATACTAAACCACGATTTTGAATGGAAGCCTCTTATAGGTCGATTCGAAGATTTGCATGCTCTTGATTGGCTGTAAAGGAACCTAGAGTAATTAAAGCAGGGTTAACTAAAAAGGAAAATGTTTTTTAAAGTGCAGTAATAACAAACCTTAAAATACTGTTTCTATTTCTGCATTTTTGATTATTCATTGTTGTATTTTTAGCCTGTCAAATCTGAGGGAAGTAAAGCTCTGCAACAAAATGCTTATTATCTGACGCAAATCGTCGAAATCATCGAGTATTCGCCCCTTCTTTCTTATGCTATGGTAAGTCTGAAAATTTTGTGTTGCTAAATTTGAAAAAATCTTAAAGATTCTTTTCCAGTGTTGTGTTGTAGTCTGAGGGCCTGTTTATGTGGACAAAAATGCTAACAATATCTTATGCTATGAATTTCTTCTTCCTTATGATGTGGTACCTCTTTGAAAGCATTGCTGATTGGATTTTTCAATTTTAACATTCCTTATTTGTGATCTGCCATTCTCATTGCTTATTTTGATTCTAAATGACCACGTTACTGATGATATCCCTCCGCACTTCAAAACACCCTCCACATTACAGCCAAAGTCCCTCCGCATTATTACTGCTAAAGTCTTTCCACGTTTCTGCTTAAGCCCCTCCCATAACTGCACACGCATTGCCCAGGGTGATGGCTATTGATACAGATACCTTGTATTGTTTAGATTTTTGGTATAGCTTTGATATGCGTCCCTATTTGTTCCTACTGCCTCGAAAGTTTATGAAATCATTCCTCCTGATACATTTCTTTTAGGATGAAGAATTGCTTTCTCCTCTGATATGTCTTCAAGAGCAGTCAAAAGTGAGTATTCTAAGTGCATTGCAGCGTTTTCGTGAAAAACGTTTTCTTAATCGAAACTCAAGAAAATCATCTTTATCCTCGTACCATGAGGGGACCATTCACATCTCTGAGAGGAATATTCACACCATGAAAATAAGTCACTCGGTTTGCCAAGTAGAGACAGAAAGTGCTCTCATTGTGCATGAAAAATTGAGATTTCAGAGTCCATCTAAAAGCGTGTAAAAACTGTCCTTGGCAATTGGGGATGAGTGGGGTGCTAGGATAACCCTTTCTCTATGTCAAGAAACCATGAAAGATATAGATCGCAAGTTTGCTAAAAAAGAAGAAAGTTTGTGATGTCACACATATCTTTATTTTCCAGCCCTCTGTCACTGGTTGCTTATTGGATAGAAGAAGATATGATGAAATTCTTTATTACCTTAAAACTTATGGCTCGCATACGCAAGTCGTTAAATTCTACGTTCGTCAAGGCTTGCACAAGAAAGCTGCCATTTATATCAAAGATAGGGTGAGTCTATAATATTTCCATTCCAAATTTTGGCATGAGGTTTCGTATTAGGGTAGTGTTATCTCCCAAAGTTGGCTATTACTATTCTGATATGCCATCACCAGATCTCAAAAATAGGATAAGTCATATCTCCATTCCTACTTTTGGTATGAATTTTCTTACTAGGCTAGTGTTATCTCTGAGAGTATGATCTCTGAGTGGGTTACCGCAATTTTGATACGCCATCACCAGGTTTCGAGTCTGGGTTTTACTCAAGCCGAGCACTGTCCTGAATCATGACAATAAGTTGACGGAAGAGCCTTCCGTTGTATCCGGCTCCAAACTTATCCACAGTGAGGCATCAATTGATGTTTTGGATTAAATCCTTTGTAGAGCCTTTATATCATTACATGAATTCATAAGACACGTTCTTACTAGGGTAGTATAGGCATCGTATTTACTAGACTAATAGGTAGACCAGAAAGTTGTATATGTGTGAAAATTACCATGAATTTAGTATCTGCCTATTGGTAAAAGAAGGAATACCAATTAAATCGTTAAAAAGTTATCACTAGTTTTGTTATATGCTATATAACGAAATAAATTTGAGGAGAAGCAGGATTTGGGAAATCGATCGAGATAATGTAACCCCGATATGATATATAATGTAGTTATAAAGTAATATCATATATAATGTAGCCCCGGTTTCGCAGTGGTAGCGCTCCAGAGTACGAATCTAGAGGTCGTGGGTTCGAGTCCTACTCGGGTCATTTTCATTCTCACAAATCATCTCGAACAAAAGAAATCTTAGAGCAATATCAACCTTGACTTATGCCTGGTCAACATTTCAACTTGTAATAGCTAGACTTTAGTGTGATATCAAAAACATTTATCAAATGCTCTTAAATTGTAATTATTGCAAATTCATTTGTAAGCTTGATAGTTAGAATGAGTGGAATTATAAAAGATTTGCAGCATAAGATGGAAAAACGTTTAGGATTTTGACATCTGGAAATATCTTGCATTTTTTCTACTCAATTCGAGCATTATCTTCTTTTAGAAATGTTCGGAAGACGTATTCATTGAAGATCTGGTATTGAGGTCGTTCCAAGATGGCACATTTGAGGATTTAACAAAAGAATTAAAAGACATTGATCCGACGTTAAGTTCTTGGAAGAATTATCTCACTAAAGCATGTCATTTCTTCGATCGGAAAGGCCTCTCCAGTTGTCTGTATGAAATGCAGAGACTGATGAAGGTAATGCTTTGATTGTTTTATACGGTCTGCATGTCTGCGTCAAAATAAATGCATAATCACTGACACCTTATGATAGATTTTTATTGAACCAATTTCGAATATCAAAATTGAAATTTACTGCAGAAGAGCTGAATTATTTGATACGTATCCAAGAAACATGATAAAAGCTGAAAGCATATGAAAACATAATTTGATAAAAAAGTTTAGGCCATTGGAAACTTGGCTTGCACCTGTGATACCTTATTATAAAATTGATTTTTCTGCTCGCAATAGAACCTGAACTAGTTGCAAAGAGTATGCTTTAACTAGCAGAGAAGGTGTGCCATAGTTTTTTGCTAGTAGCTGATTTCATTTGGTTTTATATAATTTTAAGATGTCGTTTAAGAATCGTCTCTTCAAATGTGGAAATAGAGATTCATGTTACAGTTGTGACTTCATCTCCGGGTATCATTCCAGACTTCTAAGCTCCCTGGTTTTGAAATATCAGATTTAAGGGAGCTGGTTGATTTAGCTGTGATCCACACTAGCAAACCAGGTTGATCTTTGAATTCAGTGCTTTCAGAAGAGATTATTATCAGGAAGATGTACAACTCCACAAATAAAGCCTAAAAACCTTTTTGTAGTAAAATAATCGCTTTTTGTTTGTTCTAAAGAACCCAACAGTAGGGATGCTGTTGGAGCCCTTGAAGCAATTAAAGACTCCTGTTCTGAACTTGTTGCATTTTCAGAAAATTCACAATTCTTTATGAATCTTCATCAATAGTTAAAGATAGAGAAAACATTGGTTGTTGGCAAAGAGATGGTTTGTGGGCTCAACTTGAGAAACCAAGATAACTTGAAAAACGAAATGTCTCTGAGAGGCACTTGTATCAATATTGAGAGTTTGGTGTTCTGTTCATCGTGGTCAGTTATAATGGAAGCCAGTAGAATATATGAACATTTCCATTGTTATTCCTTATGTCCATTCCCATTTCCATATGCCTAACAAGTTCTGACTCATTTCTCTTAGGACCATTTCAGAGCTGCGACCACGTGCATCAGATTCTTTCTCGGGACATCAGGAAATCCTGCGAAATCGTTCAAAGAACTCAGAAATCGTCTATCACACTTGGACACAGCTAAAATGCATCTAGAAGCCTTACTGAAAGAGCGAGCCGCGGTTCGCATGACCTTCGTCAGCCATGTTGGGTCTTTCCTCGGCGACGACAAGCCAGCCATCCTCATGCAAGAGGTCTCGACGTCTGATGTTAAAAACCACCTGAATACCATTGACTTGCAGGTCAAAGTGTTGGACTTCATACAAGATAAGTGTAAAAATACGGATACCGAAGTGAAGGGGAAAGTTCCCACTTTATTTGGCAATGGAAAAGAAAGGGGAGAACTCGTGTCAAAGGTAATGTGCTCACGTAAATCTAAATGGTTGGTGAATGATACCAACAGTTAAAATGATGTGAACACGACATTCTGCAAAGACTTTATTCTATTTATTAATCTTCATAGGTACAAAATCAAAATTCAAAAATCTCAACTTCAAAGGAAACACATTTGGGGAAAGCTGCTTCTACCAGTCGAGTCACCCAAATGCCAACAGTGAAAGTCATTTTAAGTCAAATATTTTACTTTCAGTTACGTATTGGAAGGGGGCTTGTTGATAACTTAGGTATTTTCTGCAAAGCTGTATAAAAACGATATTATAAATTTTTCGCACATGAATTTTCTTCATCATCTACGTACCACCTCTCGAAATTTGCGTTCATTTTCGGTTATTGTTTGCGGCTGATGGTAGTGATACTTAGAACTATTTCATATGTGTGCTTTATCAAAAACTGATTACTTTTAAGTTATGCTTCCCTTGACGGGGTCTTTTTGTAAAGATGACTCTAAATGAGGGAGGGGATCAGTTTCTGAGAATCCAACTTGTGTCTAGACTCTCTAAATGGAAAGAGATTCAAGCAAATCTAAAAAATGAGCTGAAACGTCTTTTAATGGTATTTTCTCAAATTTTCTAATGCTATATAATTCTGATTTCAGCTTCTTATAATTTCTCTGCAAGATTCATTCCCGCTGGTTTCAAGAATAATCCAGGTACATTACGCATTTTCTAATGCCCGTGAGTTAGACAAAGCACTAGACGTTTCGAATGACGTTTTGTAAGATGGAACATGTTTAAAACGTTGATATGTAGGATTAATGTTGATATATTTGTTAACCTCTTTGAGTAAGCGTGTGTCGTAAGTAGTGAAGGCATAGTGTAGACATGATATCCAACGTTTTATCTGCCAGGGTGCAAAACTATCCCACCTACTTCTTTAGTACCTCGTTTATCACATGGAGAGGATCGGCGCAGTTATAGCAGATGTGCAATTTATGTTTAGAATTTATGTGATGGGACGAAAAATGCTTGTAACTCGCAAAGTATTGATAGACATAGTATTTTACGTAATCTCTAAAATAACGAAGTTTATTGTCTTGGCTAGTTGATAATTTGCCGCTAAAATTTTCTTTACTATTCTCACCGTTGGGTAAAAGATTTTTCTCTGTGGAATTAATTTCACTTCGGTACAAACCCCTTGCTAAATAATGATCGTTTTTTAAAATACGAAGTCAGCCAAAAACAGCCAAATTAGCTAAACTATCCAAAAATCAGCCAAACTAGCCATCATTCCAACATCTAGAATCTAAGACTGGAATTCGAAGGAGTGTCCGTTAGAAGCATTAGGTTGATGACTGGCTTCAATGATTTCTGGCTGATTTGCGGATGATTTGGCTAATTTGGGTGATTTGTGGATGATTTTGGCTGCCTTGGATAATTTTGGCTGCCTTGGCTGATTTTGTATCTTATCAGTAACGCCCTAATGATTCATATTTCGATCAGGACTACCACCTTCCAGTCTCTGCCGTATTTGGGAACTGCATAGACAAGCTGGCCATGCTGAGGCATTATGACGTCATCGTCGACCTGATGAAGAATATTGAAGCGACGGGCATGATGGCAGATAAAGCAAGAGACGACCTCCTTCTTCAGGTCATCAGAAAAATCACTGAGCAAGGTGGACAGGTAAACAAATCCATCATGTTTATCACCCTGGGGAACGATTGTACTGTACTGTGGAAGGTGTCGAGTATTGTGGGGATATTCAGTACTGTGAGGAGGTATTCATTACTGTGAGGAGGATGTTTAGCAATTGGTGTCGAGGGCTACTATTAGCACTGTGGGAGGGATACTTATAGCACTGTGGGAGGGTACCATCAGTGCTATGAAGGGTGTTCAGTACTAAGGGGGGTAGCTACCATCAGTACTGTAGATGGGACCATCAGTTGAAGTTGAACTGAAGTTGAGAGACACAAAGGTCTTGAAGTGGAACAACGGCTCTCCAATATTTGCAATTCGAGCTTCACTTCCTAACTGCATTCCCTGCTTATAAAAATCTAACAATCGATTTGCTTCTAACAGCAAGGGCTGAGACCTAAAGGTTCAAGTTATAAAGATTATGAGTTGTGAAGATATCACAGTTGTTGCACTCCTAACTAAATTCCTCGTTGAGGCTAATCAACTCGCAACCATCCACAATTATATGCTAGATTGCATTGGCCCCATCATCATCATCATCATCATCAATTTATTTAAAGTAGACTTATTTACAATAATAATGAAATAGCTGAGGTAATTAAGGCCTAAAAGGTTGTTCCAATACACCAAATTTGTTTTTAATTGTTCTTATACTTTGTTTTACTTTAATTTGTAATGTGACCTTGTTTTGTTGGCAGCCAAACCTGTTTAGGTAGAAAATTTTCGCTATCAACAATAAAGTACTGTTGGGGAAGTTGAATACTGTTGAGGGATACCTTCAGTACTGTAGGTATTACCCCTGCAGTATGGATGATGCTCCTAGTACTGAACACTCGACTTGAGAAAGTGACTTTACCTTTATCGTTTTTAGAATGTCAGACAAGCGAATTCCTTCATCAAGATGATTAGAAATGATTCGAAAAAGGTTTGATATAAGCTTTTGTCTCTTAGCTTGCAATTAACGCCTGTAAAACCTTGAAAACACTAAGCACAGCTATAGTTTGATAATCTTCGATCGGAGCAAAACCTGAGGATGGCGAGAAAAATCGGAAACATAGGAAGACATGATAGAAACTTAAACTGTGCGTCTGACACTCATCAGAGCAGTTCGCCAAACAGAGAACAAAAATTCAACAACAACTAAGTTATTATATTATAAGTTATTGTTATACCCAGATGTTTCTCAGAATAGAGTTTTTTTGACTGCGATCAAATTCATCGGTTTGGATAATTAGATTACTGTTAATGTACCATTGTGGCATATATTGTTGCAAATATTGTTATTGTTATTGTTGCATATAACGTTATTGTTATTGTTGTTGTTGTTGTTGCATATAATAGTATTGTTGTTGTTATGTATTGTTATTGTTACTATTATTGTTATATATTGTTACAATTATTGTTATATATTGTTTTTGCTATTGTTATTGTTAGGGTAATGGTTATTGCTGCATATATTGTTATTGCTGCATATATTATTATTGTTGTCGGATATTGTTGGTATTTATCATTCTTTGTTGCAGGTGAATGGTTTGATTATCTGTGGACGACTAAAAGATGCTTACATCGAGTCGTTAAAGGGCGAACGAGTCAATGAAATAGAAAGAATCTTACTGGAAGCCAAGAGAGTCAACCAAAGACATGTTGTTGACATTTGTCAGAAGTATCTTGCGAATTACAAGGAGAAACAAGAAAGAAAGGCGAGGTTAAGGTAGTACTTGAGGTACACAATAAAAATGATTAATTTTAGGTAATATTTCAATTGAAATATCAGATGGGGATATGTCAGAACTTGTAAAGTTTTGACTACAAGACTACAACTTAAACTGTGCGTTGGATATTAATTAACATATCATTCTTAGTTAACTATCATGTAATAATTGATAGTAAACCGAGATTTCTACATGTACATGTTATAATTGTCGAATTCTTTAAAGTTGGTTCCATCGATTGCTCTTCAATACGAACTAAAAAAATCGGCAGCAGCACTTTCTAAAATCCATTTCTATGTATGTTTCAAAAGAGCAAATTAAGTTGGCAATTTTGGCATCATTTGGCATCATTTTCTTCCAGGAGAAGTCGTCCGGAAGGATTTTTCTTTCAAGTACCATGTCCACCCATGTTAGTAGTATATTTTTGAAATGAAGATGAATTTAAGTCCGACCCCCCCCCCTAGTTCACCGATCTGTCCAGAGTTAACCTGATCGACAGTACGTTTAGAATCACCTTGGAGAACGTCTGTGCAGTACAGTGGAGGATATTCAGTAGTGTGGAGGGTGTGAAGTACTGTATGGGTGTTTAGTACTGTGGAGGATACTCAGTGCTCTGGAGGGTTTTGGGGGGGGGGGATAACATCAGTACTGTGTAGATTAAATCCAAAGTGCTTGTCGTTTACCTCCGATCCGAAGTACAGAATATCCTTCACATTAATGATGGTATAGCCCTTAGTACTGATAGTAATCTCTAAACTGCACTTAACACATTTCCATATATAGTAACTGATGTGATTTTGTACCCCCAATGTACTGAAAATCCTCCTCAGAACTGCACTACGGTCTCTAGCGTGAGAATATTTGATATTTTGGTATGATTCACTGTTCTATGAATTTAACAATTTTCTAAGTTCTTGATACTATTGTTAAAAGAATAATTTGTACATTTGAAATTTGTATAAAAAGAGAGATAGATTTATATAAATTACGAGGATTTTATTCGTACTTTTTTTATTGAATTCATTATATGACGCGTCTCCTGCTTGATAGTGTATAATCCCATTTAAGGAATTCGTTGATTTCTTCATCGCCTTCAGGTAATTTTATATCACTTATTTGTTTATTATTGTTCAATTTTGACAAAAATCCATGGACTACTCATCATGCTGTTTTCAAATGTTTAGCCAGTTGTAAGATAAATTATTTTGCTGCTTTTATGTGTTTTCTGGTGCTGTTACATTCTGAATGTGGTGAGATTAACTGCACACAGATAATGTCAGATGGTTAAGAGAGTCAAACTTTTAAACAATTCACACTACTGATAGCAAAAAAGGTTTCCCAATCATCGTTGAATTAAGAACAATTTAAGAACATTTCAGCCTGAAATTAGAGGAATATTTAAGAACAGCCAGCTTCAGATCAAATTTACTGGTTCTTATAAAAAAAGAGTGTATGTCTGTGAGATTCGAATGCCAGTCTGCCAGTCTGCAAAGAAAGTTATGAATTACGAATTGCGTTAAATTGAAAGCAAGCTCAAAAGTTCTGAAGGCCAATTTTGTATGAGGTCACAGATTTTATATTGCTAATCTATAGTATAAGTTAGTCATACTTTCTATATCGTCACGAATTAATTCCTTGATGACCTGATGGGATGACCTGAACTTTGAACCAATCAGTCAAGGGATACGTCTAAAACCAGACCCAGGACCCTAAGAACCATAGGACCATAGGTCAAAATAAGACCCTGGGACACTTCGTATCAGTTGATGGGGAAAGGTTGAACCGCCCTTCTTACCTTTTTCTACAGATTTTGGCTTCTATTGACTTTATACCTATTTTCTTTACAATAAAATGAATAATTTTCTCGGTATTAGGGGTTTCTCAAATGTTCCTTTGCTTCCAATTGCTATGGAAACGACAGAAAAAAATGAGTTTCTTATAGAATAGATGAGCTTAAAAAATGAGTTTCTCTCGGACTGAGTTTCTTATAAAAAAATGTGTAGTCAGAAATATCTCAGTCTGCTGATCTGCTGGGTTCTTAAAAGAGAGTTGATATAAGGTTCTTGCTTTTCTTTCTTGTGCTCAAGTTTTCTCGCGATTCTATGGTACTTCTTTCAAGAAGAAAAGCAAAGAGTCAGTTAAAAGAGTTGTATCGAAATCGAAGTCCACGAGAAAACTAGAGGTGAAAAGAAAGAGAAGCAAACTGAAGTTGGAGAAATGCGTATTTGCTCGGAATTCTGATGGTGACAGATGTGCGTAGGGGAGGAGGGATTTTTTACCCATGTCCACCTAAAAATCGATACACGCTTTTTTTTATAAAGAACCTAGCTCAGGGCCTAGTTCTTTAAGTTCCTTATTTTGAGACTTCTTTTTCCCACTTTGTAGTTCTAAAAGTGTTTACTTTAGGATAGGAATAAGTATCGACGCAAGAAAAGCATTAAAATTCAACATTTTGCAATAAACTCGTGATAAGGAAACATAAAACATATAATAACACAAAGAAGCTTAGGCTAGGCCTATAAAACGTAAAAGTTAGTTACATAGTCATTAGAGAAGTTGCATATCTACACAAAATGAATATATGCAAAATTATATAAAGTTCCTTAGTGATTTGACCTTTATTAGTAAAACTTCCTTAAGTTTTTCGACCTTCGATATGTAGGTTCCTTAGAAAAGTTTCTTTATAAAGAACCTTTTACAAGGAACCTACCATAAGGAATCCAGGAAGATGGATCAGCGGGGGCTGTCCCCCCACTAATCCATCTTCCTGAAGTGATACGTTATTTATGAAAGCGCCCTATTGTCGCTTTTACTGATGAAGTGTTGATTAGCCTTCTGAGATGGAGTAGGAAGATTCAATTATTTACTAGTTAAGGTCATAGTGGTCCCAGGGGTCGTAGGATTCTCAAGTCTGTGTTTTAGCGCACTCCCACACGAATATGTTCCCTAAGTGAGAAACAATGACTGAAATTCCTCTCATTCCACACTGATGATTGGTTAAATCGGTAGCACGTGACTTCTCCAACGCTGAGAGACATCATGCATCGTTACACATTCCCCAAACACAAACATGGAGGACGACTCAACTTTCACAACGACCAGTTTATGACGTTGTGTTTCCATCTATGATTTATTATTGATTATATAAATAATGTGAAATTATTGTGAGAATGATTATTTACCTATCTGTTCCAAGTTACTGCTTCAAGAATGAAACTAACTGTGTGTTATGGACATGTGAAAGTAATCGTTCCTTGTGGCGAAGGACGCCTTGATGTGAAATCTTTGATAGAGAAGGCCACCACCAGATACAGGAAAGCAACGAACAAGGTAACGTATATGTCAGGATTTGCCTTCGATTATTATCTTTTATCTCTGCAGTTCATGATTAGGTTGTTTAGTTTTCGTGCTGAGGTTTCTACTGGTTCCTGTGGCTTGTTAGAAACTCATCAAACATCATTTCCGATGAGTTATTTTTGATGTCCTGTTTGAAAGGGCACAAGGCCTACTTAGTTCTCTATGGCATCATTGCATACAGGCCTTTAATGCCTTCTATTTTGCGTTTAATGTTTACTCTAGTTGTGCATATTACCTCCTGCTTATAAAACCAGGCCTAAATATATTCAGTCAAAATCTAGACGAAGGCCTAGGATGCTCTGGTCTACTTCGGTTTGCACAGCAATATAGTTGAGAACTTTTTGAAAATTCAATGCTGGAGATTTTATGAACAATATTATCTGTACTCTATGTGCTGTCATAGTATTAAGGATTTGTTTGAGCTTTTGCAGATTTAAACTTGCAAAAAAGCTTTCTCGCTTCTACTTTACCTAAAACAAATGTGCTTACTGTTTGACAAACTGAATAAGAAATTATTATGAGAGGCAAGGGTAAGCTTGGAGCAGATTGTGACATGAATGTGCTGGAGAAAGAGGTTTTTGACTTCCGACAGAAGTCCTTGTAATATCACTGGTTTCAACCATGCTCAAAGTCAAAGTCGGTATGCTAGAGCCTAAGGCAGGATGTGAAGGTTGGCATCTTTGCTTTGGTATCGTGTTCTGTTGAAAGATTCAGTCTATCTCAGAGGTTTGTCTAGCTAGCCTATCAACAGTCTTCGGTACCGTCTCTTGTCCACTGGTTATTCTTCTGAGGCTCTACTGGTTTGGTTTGTGCATAAACCAATACTTCAAAAAGATGAAGCATATTTACCTATCTAGAGCAATAAAAAAACAAGAAAATCAAACTCGGATCACAAGGTAAATTTTCTAATGAACAGTAATTTTCAATGTGAAATTACTGTTTCTTATAAAAAAGAGTGTATGACAAGATATTAAATTGCCAGGCAATATAAACAAAGGAAATAGCACTTGTAAGAATAATTGCTTGATGAAGCACCCCTGTCAGAAGATAGACAGCCATATAATGCATGTCAACCATCAAGGAGCCAAGGAATCAATGGGATTCCATTTCTAAAGAAAGCTCTTGGCATGTTTTCCTGAACTAAGGTTATATTTGGTACATGTTCAGAACTATTTTGGTTTGTTTTTTAATCCCTGACAAATTTCTGATAGGCATTATCCTAGGTAGGTCTGACCTATGGGAGGGCTATTTTCTATGTCTTGTCATGTTTTTACAAAACACGCTTTTTATTTCACAAGGAACCTACCTTGAGGCCTAGTACTAAAAGTTCCTAAACTATTCTACACTCTTTTTTTTTATAAGAATAAATTTTATAAGAATAATGAGGCTCAGAATCAATGCAATTTAAGAATATTTTAAGAATATTGCGAGGCTCAGATTTCACGGAAAAAAATTTTAGCGAGTGTGGATGAGCTCTGTTTTACAGGAAATAAGGATATTGTTTTGTTACTTTAGCCTACAAATTTGTAATACTGTAGGTGTGAGTTTTTTGGCATTTATGACAATGATAACAATTTATTGCTATAACCATGTTTTCTGCAGTAAGAATAATTTAAGAATATTCCGAGGCTCAAAATGGCAAAAAATTAAGAATATTGAGGCTCAGAAAAAAATTTAGTATTCTTATAAAAAAAAAGAGTGTATTGTTCTCCATTATTGCAGGAAACAATAGAACCGAAGAATGCATCGTATTTTACAAGAAATTCTAGTTCTAGGTTCCTTATAAACTGGTTCCTTATGTATATTAAAAAACCGTGAAGTTTGCTTAGTTTGCAAGCCTGGTTTGATAATGGTCTTTCATATTTGACCTGTTTTTGTTCAGAAATTGAAAGACTCATTTATACTCTTATCAGGAAAGTCCTCAGACAGTTCTATAAATTTTCAACTATCTGTATTGGTCACAGTCTTGACCAGCAAATGTTTGAAAAATTGATAATGATTTATTTATTTGATAATGATAAGCTTAAAGTCATTGATGAAATATAAATAACTACACATTTGAAAATTGCAGAACAAATTTGTTTCAGAACCAGAGTAATATACAAGGATCTGACAGAATTGAACTTTACAGAACGCCTTATATATAGTAGATATCTATATGAAATGAAAGGTTATGTATAAGCTTTCCGAATATACCATAATATTTGTTTCAACCCCCGTATAGTGGGAGAGTAAACTGAAAACTTACCAAAACCCATGTAACAAACTATTTTTGCAACAACTTAGGCCGCCTTTTCAGTCATGCAAGAACTATCATACATCAACTGTATATAAAGCCTTCTGTAACTTAGCTCAAATTTAGGAAACACTGAATTAGTTAACATTTTTATAAACTGTCTTGACTAAATAATTGTCTTTGTTTTGACAGAGTTCTCTTGATCATGTGTTGGTGAAATGTTTACAAACTGAAGATGGGGGAATCCTAGATGCAGATGATATCGTCAGTGACATTTGTGATGACAGAGATAAGGTTTGTTTTACGCATTTCAAGTTGCCTTATATGTCTAATTTAAGATACACCCATTAGTGGAAGGTGTTAGCTGATGTCCATTATACTTCTTGAAATTATAGAACCCTTGAACAGTGTCTTTTTGGTCCATCAACTAACCTATAAATCAAGCCACACCCCCCCCACTGTACCTGCGTTTACCTGCTGATATTATTACCAAAAATTATCTTGAAAATTACTAACTTAATAGTATCACCTAAGTGCCCCACTGCTTTAGCCATTAAATTTATTAGAAATTTTCCTCTTAGAAACAGTGATACCAAGCGACATACACCACAAGCAAAACAAGTTATGTTCCACGACGTTCTATGACAAAAACATTTTTAGAGAATTGAGATGGAAATCTACACACACATAGCAATCTCAATTCTCTATGAAGGCAGGGCATACCCCACTGATGGCTCAGCAATAAGGAGAAACTGAGAAGCTCTAACAGAATCATTTAACACCACAAGCACTCCCACTTTGTTGTTCTCTATCTACTATCATGAAGAGAATACCATGATAGTAGATGTAAACAATACAATGAAGACTGGTATCCTGGCTGGTATTCAGCTTCAGGAGGTTTAAAATCATAGCTTCCACTCTCTTTGACTTAAGTGGCCTATATGTGGCCTACAATAAATCGTAAACGAAACGCAATTTCAAAATACAATAAATCAATTGCCCAGACTGTTCATGAATATACCGGAATAATACACGGTATGATAACAGTATTTTGACTCAGTTTTAGTTATTCAGCTTTTATATGCCTTTTCCTCATAAGGGAATTATAGCTTTTGAAGAAATATCTTTGGAGAATCGGTTTTTGTTATAATTTGCATTTGAATTTTAATCAGTTTTGTGGTCGTAAATTTGAAAGAATAATCTAAAAAGAATTTCAGCCACAATTGTTGTTTACTAGAAATGTTGCATTTTTGGTGGGAAGCTTTGTAGAAGTTGCATTTTTTTTATGAGCCTTGCGCCATGGTAAAAACTTCTTATGAATCATGCTTGGGTAATTTTCATTTTCAAATTTTTTTCGATTAATCAGTATACGGCAAACTAGTGAATTTTCATGCAGTCATTCAACACCAAGGATCTTTTACTTTCAAAGCGGGTAAACAAAGAAACCTCAAGATAAGGATGGGGTAAGGAGTTGGGCGTACCAGACTTGTACATAAGTTACTTATAAAAATGCAAACACTTGCAAAAGGGCAAGAGCAGGGATGGTAGAAAAAAATCATTAGGTTGCCTAGTCCTATTCGCTGGTAGGGCTGTATTGCATGAAGGTTGAAAGTTGACTAATGGCTTCTTAGAAAAATGCCCGTTCGTGGCAGTGGATGTGCATCTTCTCAAGTTATTTTCAAGTCAGGGCAAAAGGTTTCAAGCATCTTCATTTGTTATTGGAATGAATGAATACGTGTATTTAAGATTGTGTAAATGTTTTTAATTGAGAAAGATCTCAGGCTACATAGCTACGGATATTTTTGTTGATTTTTATATAGTTGAAACTATGTGGTAAAGACCATAAACTATACTAACAAAGCACATATCTGACAACAGTTAATGGAACAATTTTATAAAGCATGATAGATTCCCCGTTTGAGAATTGAGCATCCTTTTCTTGTAAAGTGTATTCTTATAAGGACAAAATAGTGTAGTTTTGCAAACTTTTAAACTGCCCAGAGACAGAATAGCAGCAAAAACTAAGAGTCACAATGCAATAGAGATACTTCTAATGATGGATGGCAGTGAAAAGATGTTTTGGCTTCTAATCTGTTAGTCTTAAGCTCATTTCGTTAAAGTTATTGCCCCAAATACGTGTGCCAAGGAGTAGATAGCCCAGATGTTTCTGAAACTCTACCATTATTCATGCTTTTGAAATTTCTTATAATGCTGCATTTTATCAAATCATTTAAAAATCATGAAAGTAGCAAAAATTCCTGTTTATATATTTGACCTCACTATATAGCCCCCAAGAGTTAACCAGGGTGCAATCAGGGTGACACAGGGTTCGATTCTCTTAATGTTGTATATTCACTTATTTTGGTATGTGTAATCTTTGATTTATGGCCCAATAGTACTGTAGAGAATGTATTTTTAATGGAATTTTGTACTTGATATTTTGTATTCTAAGAATAAAATTCAATGGAATTTTTACTGTTTGCCATATTTTTCATCAAGTAAAACCATATAATCTTTCTTTTAGCTAATTGCAATTTATGAAGAAACCATTCGACATCGTCCAGAGAATAATGGGGACAGTTCCAGCACATCTTTCATTGACTCCCAAACTGGTCCAGTCACAAACACCCTTGATAGAGTCCAGCCTGTTGCCCCACCTCCGGAATTTCAAAATGACACTTCGAGGCAAAATGTTTCTCAACCTCAAGTTGCCGTCATCAAGACTGCTTCAAGGATTGCTGAGACAGAAAAAGTCAGCAGTGTAGCAAGAAATGAACGACCATGGCGATCCAATGGAGACTCACAGGTTGCTTTTCAAATTTTGTTTATGTTACTTGCTTAAACTGAGGGCAGAGCTGCAAAATATGTTTTTCTTTCTGGGAACCTGGGACCGATAAAGAATTTTCAGCACAGTGAAAACTATATGTGTAATAACATAAATTCATAAGGCATGCTCTAACGCGGGTAATTAAATTAAGGACAGGGGTTAGCGCGCTCGCCTGTGTCCGCAAAAATGTCAACTGCAGTTGCCTGCTCTTGTATATATTTTTTTGTACGTGTAATAACATTAGATGTTCCTTGAAGCTGCATTGTCATGGCATAGAAGGGGGCCTAGTAAAATTTCAAACAGCCTGACAAAAAAGCAATATTAGAAAAGGGTTTGCAGAGGTACTGAGGGGGGGATTTTCCAATTTACTACTGGAAACTTTACAAAATCATGTTTTGGAATAGATATGTTTTATATTTGCATCTATGAATTGAAAACTATGCGAATTTCAATCGAATCCTATTTAAAATGTTCTGCAAGCCCAAAATAATTTCTGGGAAAACTTTTTGCAGCTCTGACTGAGGGTCTCCTATCTGGGTGGGGTGACCCAAGTGGTGCAACAACTAAACCCTCGATTAAAAAGTTGTTCGCTTGAGCCCACCTTCAGACCTGTCACATAAAGTGAGAGAAGTGGGTAATACGTTTTAAGATCTTATTTCTTGAATTTTTTTGACTGGGGTGCAGCTTTTTGATCAATTTGTTCAGCAATAACCTGCTTGGCTATGGGAAAAACACCAGAAGTGCTCGCTGGCGCGCTGTTCGGAAAACTTATCCAAAGAGTTAAAACAATGTGCTCTCAAACCATCTGCCTTGATTAACTATGGTTGCACACATTTTTATAAGTAAGTTCAGCTTAAGGCTCAGTGCTGAAATTGTCTAGCTAGAATGAAAATTTGAGTACTCAGACAGAATTGCTTTGTAATTGATGAATGTTTTGATAATGTTTCTTGTATATAGAAACAGTAAAAATTATTAAGAATAAATGGTTAATTGATAAGTTGTATGTTTAGTGTGCTGGTCTATGAAAGGCCAGGGGTCTTATTTCCAACAGAAGTACGGACCCCTTAGTTAAACGTCCCATCATAAGGAAGCCGGAGTGAGTTATCCAGTCAAAAATTGGAAGTTGTTGATCTCACATGACCAAACCTGTACATCACAAGTAGCTTTAGCCCCTTGGCCACTCACCCCATCATATGCCAGACTGTATCTATAAATTCGCAAGTACTCAAGAAATAGTTAAGTTAGGCACGGGTTTTCCTAATTGTTATCAGTTCGCATTTCCATTTAAGTATCAAAATTGAAATTAAAATTGCTCAGACTTCTTCCATCCAGTACTGAAATATCCTGATTCTACCCTGCAAAGTACTGACCTGGATATAAGGCTATTGCTTTTAAAAAATTGCGTGTATACGAAGCGGTGTGTTCTCAACTATGTGCTTAGGTTGTTATTTCCAACTCCAACAGTGGTTTTTACTCTGAATATTTGCAGGTTTCTTCAGTATCACGAGGATCATCTTCAGCTTCATCCACGCCACTCTCTAGTCCTGATAATATCAAGGACACTGTCAGGCATAACCCTTTTGATAGAAACGTGAATAGAAAATCACTGTCTGTTGGTCACCCATTACTGTACAGCTGGATTGACGCTCAAGAGAAGATGAACGAAAGTGGCATGTACCCAGTAAGTTGGCTCATCTATAGCAAATTCCTTTTGAAATACATTATGATAACAATGATAGTAATTAAAACTGTTTCTTCAAAATCCGCCCATTTGTTGCTCTTCTGGAAAAAAGCCCTGGTCTTGTGGTTTTTAACGGAGATATTACATTTCGAAATAACTGTCGTATCTAGCTTGTATTTGGTTTCATTTGAATTGCAAATCCCATCTGATGAAAGAATTGTTGAAAGGATCAAGTTTTAGAGTGTAAAGTTAACTCTACTTATTCCCACACAGTAAATACATTTGGTCTTATCAAGGCTGTCTCTGACCCAGAAGTTGACATGATAGTCACCACTTTTCACGAGAAGCCTTTGATAATAAGTAGGGCAATTTTTAGTAGAAATCCGTTTCTGTAACGTGAAATGTGGTCTCTTTTCATTTCTTCCCTACTTTTACATCCCACCTTAGCAATTTAGTTTTTCTGCCAAGATTTATTGAAAACAACTATATATAGAATAAAATTCGTAAAAGCGTTTGGTTGAATATAACCAGGAATGTTGTTTTACTGAAAAGATGGTGGTGTTTTACTGAAAAGCTTTTGCTAATTGTAATGTATGAATTGTTGTTTTTGATCCTTTAGTGAAAATAATTAGTATCTGAGAGTATGAAGTATGTGCCTAGTTATGTTGATTTGATTTATCTGATTTTTTAGGAGGAAGATTGACCACAATTGTGAACTTTGAACATAACATGCTATTCTATTTCATTGATAGGATCTCGGTTGGTGCCACTTGAGATGAAAATTCTGAAATGTTGATGTCTATTTTGGATTTGTGAAAAGTTATAGATATCAGTGGTTATCGTTTTAAACATGGTTTTGTCTGTTTTTAGGGTGGTTTTGCATCTTCAGATCAGCAAGACTCATTGGATAAACCATTGTCACCTGGTAGAGATACCTTCTCAAACCCATCGACAGGAGATTTTGATGACATCGACGATATGTCCTCATCGACCAGTGAAGAAATTGAACTAGAGAGTGACTCACAGACTAATTTAGGCGTTAAAGTGCAGGGATACAAGAATGCAGATGGCAGGGAGCTTGGATTAATTGTACATGAAATAAAAGGCAAAAATGGTAGAAACGGGACACTGAATGTTGCAGATAGAATCACAGAGGTCAACGGTGTGGATTTAAGGAGCAAATCGAACGAAGAGGCCGAGATTATTTTGAATAAAGCGCTGTCAATGGGGCCTGTTAGATTAAAGCGTACAAGATCTCATCACTTTATTAGTAAGGATGAAAAGCATGTGTCGATAGAAAAGCCTAACACGTTACCTAAGATTGCTGATTCTGTCATATTGAATACCACTGAGGCACCAAGGCCTGTTAGATCGAAACTAGATGAAGAGATTCGCGAAGCACCCATTGAAGGTTGATTTTTGGTTTACTCTCGCGTGTTTTATGGTTTTTTTTTTGTAAACTCTTTTTTGTAAGAACACACTTCATAAGAACACACTCTGGTGGGAATGGTCAATTGGTTCGATCACTCGACTCCTGCATTACGAACACTTTTAAGAAAATTTGATGCTCAAACTATGAAAAAATTGAGATCATCGAGCCTGAACTAGAATTATCTGGTTCTTATAAAAAAGAGTGTATTGTGGGACTGAGCTGTGGCTTAACGAATTTCAATTTTTTTTTAATTGAAAGCGTCTACTATGATCGCATACTGTGTTGCCATATCGTGATTTGCTTGCATACTTTTGTCATTTTTCGAGCTTTTGCTACATAGCTAGCTATAGCATGAAGGCACTTGCCAGAACTTTTCCGGTTTTTTCTGTAGCTTGCATGGTACTTGTTTTGTTTGAGGGTGATGCTGGCACTTTATAGATTTACTGTACATTTACAACTTTGATAAACAATATTCACAGATTTATATAGAACAATCAGATATTCAGTCAAAGGAAGATTTATTGAATACATTATGCACCAGAAAAAGGATGCACATTATATCACTAGGGATCGAATATTGCATTGAACACTCCAATAGTGGTTTATATCAATGACACAGACCAACTTAGATATGGTTTTGGCATTTATGCAGCAACGATAGTTTTAGAGTTACTAATACTTATTTCAAGGATAGCTCCCTCACAATTTCTGGAAAATCACGGAATTATAGAGAACTGAAATAATTGCTAGCCCCTTTTCCTTTTGGCTATTAAATAACGCGTAAGTCATCCAAGAAAGCCAACAAAGGGGTTTTCATTAATATGGATTTGGTATCTAATGACATGTTCCTTTGAATGCTGGGGGGGTTGCGCTACGTATCTCGAGCTCGAGACTTCTTTCCTCTACTCTCAAAACTTCCATGCTCTTGACGTGTCTAAGGTGACTACCTTTTTCTGGCAAATATAGAAAGGAAGAAAGTTTTTTGTTGTGTTGGGCGTGTTAGGAGGGTGGTTTTTTATTTTGTAAGTTTTTAAAGACGCTGAAAATGTGTAACATTAATTTGTAGACCCAGAAGATCTAAAACCTGCTCCAAAAATGTTGGTCGGCACAAAATTAAAGATTGAATTAATGAAAGGTTTGTATACGCCGATTATTACTTTTCAAAAATTTTTGTTTTCAATGCACAGTTTTTTCTTGGGGGGGGGGGGAATGTTGCTCAAAAGCAATAAAGTAACTTTGTTTGAGAAGAGATTTAGCACCAGTATTGTAGGCCATATTGGTACAGTGGAATCTTGAGGTCGTAGGGGCCTCGACTCCCACTTGGTTCATTTTCATTCTCACAAATGATCTTGACTGATTTTCCAAATCCTACTTCTTCTCAAGTATATGTTTGCCTTCTCCTCGATGTTCATTGTTGGTTTCCTCTGTGTTTTGCAGGCAAAAAAGGTCTTGGTTTCAGTTTAACCAGTCGAGATGTTCTAACCAATGGGCCTAGTCCAGTTTTTGTGAAAAATATTCTTGCGAATGGAGCTGCAATCCAAGATGGTAGGCTTCATATTGGCGATCAGCTATTAGAGGTTCGTATTTTTGGTTTCCAACTTTGGTTTATTCGTAAAAGGAGCAACTCGTTGCAGGTGAAAAATGTGATTCAAAATGTTTGGCCTTTATCTAGGGGCAGTACAGGGGGGTATTAAGGTAATCATGACTACATGTACATTTATGATATCTTTAAAAATCTTCCTCGCAGCTTGGTTATTAATCCAGTAAAAATAATTGAAAATGGCTTTAGTTTGTGCCCTCTAGACCAAAATAGTAATACAAGTTCAAAGCTAATACTCAATAGCCACCAATACAATTTTTCCTCTTCAATGACGTCAACAATAACAAGTCATTGACCCTGGAGTTTCGCTTTCAGGATTGATTACCTTCTTCCTAAACCTCATCGCCGCACCTTTCCTACTTTTCCTCGAATCTTATGATATGTTATGATAGAGAGAATCTATTTGATCTGCTTCAAATCCCAGGCTTATCTCCAGAACCAGAACTGTATTATTCACTTCATCTCTACTGATAGAAATACATGAGTTCCAAAGCAGGGACGGGCCTTTTAAAAGGAAGAATGATTTTAAGAAACTTGATATTCTTCCTTTTAGGTAAACGGGGTAGATGTGAGTGGCAAAGGTCAGTCAAAAGTTGTTGAAATGTTGAAGAAAACAAGTGGTTTGGTGCAATTGGTCATCAACAGAGAATCAAAAAATGTTCCAGAAGTGCAAGAGAGCGAGGAAGCAATGGTGAGACTATTTTTACTGAATTATTTGTCAGGTTTTTTTCATTGTTACGCAGAGAACCAGAGGTGCACAAAGAATTTTCGAAACCTGGGAACGTAGGATGTGTTCTTTTGAACCAATTATTTTTTCGGTCAGCCTTGTTAAAATTTTGAAACTTTCCTTCTTAAAACAGCAGATTTTAGAGCTCTGCAAAGCCTTCTACTAATCAAAAGAAGTAGGTTTCTGAGACTGTCAAGAGACTTGAAGTTCGAGCTTTGAATTTTGCTGGAATTTCATCTGTTGCCAGGATACATGTCTTGTATGGGACTGGTAACGAGCCAAGCTATACATTTTGCACAAAAATATCTTCAGAATTTATATTTCTTATAATCATGGATTCTGTTTGTATTAGCGTTCTGTTTTAAGAATTCGTCTGTTTTGTTAGGCTCAGAAGAATATGCTCATAATACAGTAGAATCCCAATAACTCGAACATGCTAGGGACGATCAAAATAGTTCGAGTTATCGAATTTTCGAGTTATCTGTTATGAACTGCCAATCTACATCACAACTACTATAACTGTCCTAACACGCATCACTAAATCAGAGGACACCATGCGTATAAGGAGATTTGGACGTCAAAGCAAAATGAATATCTGAATGTTCTTTCTGAACCTGAAAACCCTCTAGATAAGTATGCTGTTTGTGTCCTGAAAGATGCAGATATTGTCGGACACTTGAAGAAAGGAGATACTGGCCGTTTTTCTAAAACAATTTTCTACTTTCTTCGAAGTCATCCGGAAGCTAAGTGCGTTGCCGAAATCACCGGAAATAAGTGCAATCAGGGGGATGGAAAGCGTTTAATTGTCGCATGCAGCCTTGAAGTCACTGGACTTTAGAACTTTGTCTCTATTTAAAAAGAACAGCTTGATTCAATGAAGAGTTTGTGATTAGAATATCGTTATAATTGTGTTGTCGGTACTTTGGCACAAAAATTTCGAGTTATCGAGAGAAAATAGCAGCAGGGGTATGAAAAATTGTTCGAGTTAGCGAATGTTCGAGTTATCGGGGGTTCGAGTTATCGGGGGTTCGAGTTATCGGGGGTATATTCATATGTAAGTAGTGTTCAAGGTTCAGGGGGAATGCCAAATCTGTTCGAGTTAGCGAGAGTTCGAGTTATCGCATGTTCGAGTTATCGGGATTCTACTGTAGTTTCTAGAAAATATTCAGGGTGAAGAAATTTACAGAAAGTTTCACAGATATTGTTTTAGTGTCTAATATCAAATGACGTCAATTTAACCGAAAATATTGAATAAAGCAATATAAAACTGACCTGAAAATCGAGTTTAAAGCAAATATTTCTTAATTGGGAAGAAATTATTTCAAAATATATTAATATTGACAGCTCTTTCTTCGCTGTAGATTCTCAAAACTATATCTTACTAAAAAACTGACCAATAAATACTTTGCATCCATCAACCTATTTCTATAGTTTTGGTTGTTCATGTCTTTGAAATTTCATGTTTGTTTAGGAAACTGTGTCAAACGATTCAGGAATTTCAGCCCCAAAAGATGAGATATTTGCAATCACGATTCCTCTGAACAACCTCGGTCCTGCTGGCTTAGGAATCAGCGTCAAAGGCAAAATATCAGGCATCGATTCCTGCGACCTCGGAATTTACATCAAGTCAATCATCAAAGGCGGAGCTGCTTCCAAGGTAGGAACAACCTTTAGACTAATCGCTGATATTCAATTGAAATATATGATATATACATACCTGCATTTAAGAGACATTTACCTTCAATTTATGTTGTTATTAACATGGCTCTAAAGAAGGATTGATTAAAAACCTGGTGATGACACTTGATGATTATGGTAGCCTACTTTGTTAGAATGTAATTTCCCTTGTTAGAACATGCATTCTAAGTTTATATTTTCAACATATCCCTGCATTTAAGGATAGGGTGTCGAATTTGGTTTCCTGCTCTTAATGTTGGAATTTTGTTGCAATATCCACAAATTATAAACCATACCTTAAGGATCAGAAGACCATATGGAATCAACTGATATCAAAATTGTTAACGAATTTCAATAAATAAACTTCCAAGACTGGATTTAAACGTAGCAAGCAAGCAACCAGCAAGCATATTAATTTGTTAACACAGGTCAGGGTTTGTGGCAGCTTTCCAGCTGATGTGGACCTGCAGCTTTAATATTCTAAAACGAATACCCTGGGTACTCATTTACCGATGTCGGAAGGATGGACGGCTGAGTTCACTGACGGCTTGTAGTTCATAATTCTGACCATTCGTGGATTCGAACCCACTAAGGCTACCCTTCAAGGATCAGATATCCAGCGCCTTAGCCTTAACCGCTAGGCTATACCACCGTAGAATAGTGCACATAATTGTAAAGATTTTCTGTACCAAACAGACTGCCACTATGTACTTGAAATTTGGCATAGTCTCAGAGTAGCCAGCAAAGTGCGTGTCAAAATTCCGAAAAACTGAGTGGTCTACCTTTTATGCCTTTTCAAACTGTTTGAGGAGAGAAAAAACATTGAAAATCTGTAATAAGAAATATATTTCTAATAAAAAACAATACAAGAAATCTGAGAGCCACTTTCATAGTCAAAGGTCTTCTTTCATTTGAAATATTTCATTGACCCTAATGTTTTTTGTGCAGGATGGTCGTCTCAAATCTAACGACCGAATTCTGAGAATCGAAGATGTCTCGTTGGAGGGAATACCAAATGATAAAGCCATGGATACAATGCGCAACACCATGAGGCTGGCCATGAAGAAGGGAGCCATGAGAATCATAGTTTCAAGGAAGGCAAAGAAAGAATCCCCAAGATCAAGTATTCCCATGGTCACTGCCCTGCCCTCTAGGGCCCAGAAGATTGTTAAATCCACATGTAAGTGTCACATCGCACTGTCTGATATGAGTTTCTATTTTTGCGTGGGTTGCTGTAAGATCGCACAGCTGAAATACCTGACAGCATTTAACTGACTTTTCAATTACGCCTAGCTTTTTAAGGATAAGGTTGGTTTTCTGATAGACGATTCTGCAAAAGATACTAGCCCTAATTTCACGCAGTGGGTGATAGGAATCTCAGCTAACAAAACTAAGCGTTACAGCATTAAATTTTGACCACAGTTATGACAGATTAAGGTCGTTGCAATGGGATCTATCTTAAATCTAAAGTCTTGAATCTACAAATCTTCCCCATATTATTATTATTATTACTCGACTTTTTTCTTAGAAAACTTCCATAAAAATGTCTACAAAAACTTTCCGCTGTCAATAAATAATAGTGTTTGAAGGATAATCTAGAAACTGTTCCCCTCTTCACTGCTCTATTTATATTGGATTGATTGTTTTGTTGTAGCAAGCGTTGGAGATAAAGACTACGAAAAGCTTGCCTGTATGGTTGCCGTTGCGCCCAGTAAGCCCAAGCCGTTAGTTGCCTGCGCAGATGCGACTGACTCGTCAGGAAGACGAGGTGACAGAAGTCCAACTCACAGGAGTTCCCCGAAGGAAAAAGGGGACAGCCGGCGTGGAAGTGGCAAATTTGTTTCTGTTAGCTCCACTGAAATTCCTGTCACGCAGCCATCGCGTACTGTTATTGTTAAAAGAACACCAAGCATAGAGCGGCGTAAGGAAAATGGAGGCTCATTCAGTTCAGGTATTTGAATTTCACCTTCTTTATAATTGCTCATTTTTGTCCCATTGAAATAAACATAAATTGGCTAGCAGGCTATAAATTCCCCCACTGTAAAAATTTGATCAGTTCAGGTATTTGTATTTCACTTTCTTTATAATTTCCCATTTTTGTTTCACTGAAATAAACATTATTTGGCTAACAACCTATAAATTCCCCTTACTGTAATGGTTCGATTAGGCCCTAGGGGGCCTATTCAAAACTCTATTCTTCATAGGGGGACTTAATCTATTTGGGTACTTTAATGGTCTTCTAAATCTACTGTACCATCTTAAATTTTGTCTCCTTCAAACAGCAGCACAAGTACAAAGTCTGTAACTATCCATTTG
This sequence comes from Pelagia noctiluca, assembly GCA_963924455.1. NCBI lineage: Eukaryota > Metazoa > Cnidaria > Scyphozoa > Semaeostomeae > Pelagiidae > Pelagia > Pelagia noctiluca. The sequence continues at coordinate 1,677,465 of OZ004315.1, read as the reverse complement.
TCATGAATGTGTTCATATATATACAAAGATTTGCTTGTGAGCAAGACATGTAGTGGGTTAGACCAGGTGGAAAAAATTTCACTATAATATGGAGATTACATTTAACTCGAGTATAGCGTGCCTATCCTGGCTATAGTGCTCGATATATGCTAAGCATACGGTAGTTGCATAGAAGATGTAACACTCAAAAAGTATAGTTCTAAATGTTTGGTATTATCTGTTTGATGAGTGCAGAAGCACGATTACCCGTAGTAAGAAAAAAAGTTTTCTGTTTTTTTAAGTGTTACTTCTTCCATAATGTGGAGATTAAAGTTTAAAATTATAAGAAACCGGTTTGAGGGTGACCTGCTTTTAGTTATAACTGGAAAACCAAAAAAAGCTTTAATATGCATAACGGGCCTTTTTCTTTTAGGCTCTTTTCCAACCGAGAAAGATACATCCCTTCAAAAGAATCTGCTATCCAGTCATCCTCCTTCTTACGAGGAAACAATCAAAAGTCGATCCAGTTCAAACTCCGACTCAAGCACCAAATACCCGCTGAACAAAAAGGAAGAATTCCGACTGAGTGATTCTGACTTGCTGCGCACGATGTCTACCAGCTCAAGGTTCTCCGTGGATTCATTGATGATCAGTCCTGACGCGCTGCCCTTTGAGCGGGATGCCTTCGGTCGGCTTTCAATGTCTGAGAGAAAGGGAAGAGCGCATCTCGATGCCACAAAAAGTGATTTTTATTCCAAAATGAAGAAATACAAGAGTTTAGAAGATATAAGTAGTTTTAGTAAGTACATTTTTATTATCATTTCAATACAGCAAGTGGTAGGAACCAAACTGTTGATCCCTTGGTTAGTCGTAGCTCAGGTTAGTAGCTGATTAGTAGATGCTCAATTGTGCAGAAAAGCTACGGCTGAGAAGGACTTTGCTAAGATAGAGAATAAGCAATGACTTGCCACCTGCCCTTGTCTCGCCAATGCCTGAATTCGATATTTCAGGAGTGGAAAGAATACTGTACGACCCGTTGTTTGACTCTAATACGGAAATCATTACAATCTTTCGCACTTCTTTAATCACGCAGTGTATTTTTTTAGATAAAGATTCAGGAACCGTTTCGGCAAAAAATCTTTTTGGCAACCGAGAATCAACGGCTGATGACGGTGATGCAGGTTTGTGAGAATTCATTCCACTTTCATTCTAGATTTTTCTCACATGATACGTAAGCAAACCCAAATTATACCCTATTTGCTTACATGGGCGCGGTGTATTTCCTTACGTGCGGTAGATACGCTTGCCAGCAGATGGTATATTATCCTTTTTTGCAGTGTGGGGAATACGCTTACAATGGAGCAGCCTATAATTTTGCATACGTTCACCGGCGTAGCATTATATGTTTACATGTGGTGCATTAATTCATAAGACATTGATTGGGGCATTAATTCATAAGTTTTACATGTGGTAGATATGCTGGCAAGCGGATATTATATCATGCTTACGTGCAGTGTGAGGAAAACGCTTACCAAGGGGGCAGCGTATAATATTTCGTGAGGTTTCAACAGCAGATGAGATCTTATACCACTGCGTGTAAGAATATATACTTCCCTATTTGTTGATTAATGGAGTTTTGTGCAGTCTTTGTTTATTTGTGGGATTTTGTTTGTTTGTGAGGTCTTGTTTTATTGTTGGCTCTTTATTTATTTGTGAGGTCTTTGTTTGTTGTTCAGTCCATCTTGATGGCTTTTTGATAGCATATGAATGTTGAAATTATCCTGTGAGTATATATTTTAACATCCTGCACTTATTTAACAGATATAATACCTTTCCATGAAGCTATGAAACGCACCGAGTCCCTCGACACCATCCTGAGTAACTCAAAAACGTCTGTTGCTCAAGGTGAAATGCTTACTTCAAGTTTTAATCTACTCCATTTTCCTCAATCAAATCGACTGCTTTTCAGATGATGTGGTGATGATGATGATGATTATGATGATGATTATGATGATGATGATGATGATGATGATAGTGATGATGATGTTAATGATTATAGTGATGATTTTGATGATGATGATGATAATGATAATGATGATGATAGTAATGATGATGATGATGATGATAGTAATGATGATGATGATGATGATGATGATGATGAGGGTAGTGGTGTTGATGATGATGATGATTGTGGCTTTACTGCTATTAGCCATGCTAACTGGTTATACTGCATGTACCCCACGGAAAATTGTTATCCTAATGAAAAATAATGATACAGGCTAGCATTGTTTTTATGGATAATTAAGCTTTAAAACCGACCCATGGCCTATCATGTAACCTCTATGTAGCTCTCTAACTGGTACCACTAGAATTTTGAGAAAAGGCCTAAATAAAGCTAGGTGTTGTGTTTGGAAAGATATGACTCGTATTACAAGAGGGAGGTTTAGTTTTTAAGATTCGTGCAGTAAATTTCTTAGGCATCAGTTATCCAAACTTACCCTTCATTAATCCATCATGTTCAGCTGAAACTACCAGCACTAACATTTTTCGACTGACACTAACAGCACTAACGTTGTGGGATTTCTTTCCAGATGCTGGTGACGAGAATCAGTTTCGAAGAGGTACTGCAACAAGTAGTAGTACGCCATGGTATGCTCAGCGATCGGTATCTCCTACTGCCTTGAAACTTCGGTAAGATTTGATGCATATACACTTTTAAACATACACTATCACTAATAAGTAGCTTCAATTATGTGGTAGAAGATCACAGTTCACGGCAAAAAGGTAAATGTCAAGGCTGAGCATTCTGATTTGCTTGGAGAAATAGGGTCAAAACCAGTCTTATTTGGTGGATAAATGGTCGGCCGGATTTATTATTTTTATCACAATAGAATTGCTACATTATCTATGAAATGATACCCTTATCTTATGAAGACTGTAAATCGTGAAAGTTCAAAAAATCTTAGTCAAAAGATGATTTGCCTATCATCTTTTAACTAAGATTTGGGAACCTGGAGGTTTGTTATAGGTCTCGAAAGTCTCATTGATTAGCAAGGGCCGAACCCTATGAAATTGCGCTTCTTCAAACAATGCAGGCAAAATTTCTTTGTTGGGTATGTACTCAAATGAAAAATTTGTCGATTTTGGTGCGAACAACGGTGGAAACTACGCATGCGATACATGATCTTGTATTTTTGTGAAATGTTTTAGGAGAAATGAAAGTGTTTGACCGTGGCTTTAGCTATTATATATGTCTTGATTCTGTAGCTAACATTTTTCTAAAAAGTGTTAACAGTTTGTTTTAACAGTTTTCAAAAAAGTGCATTCATGAAGAGACTCACAAATCATTTCTTTCTTAACACTTTTTATTTTCAGTATCATGCCTATTATAAAGTGAACGTTTCTTGACGATTCTTAACCTTATAGTGCAAATATTCAATTTATTTCAGCTCGAGAAGCACAGCTTGGAATGACAGTTTCAGGACGGCTGTAGATAAAACTCCGGTTGCTTATGCAAAAAAACCTAGAAACGGTAAGTAGGATTTTCAACATACCCTTTTGATTGATAACTTGTCCCACTTGGAAGAAATGAAAGGCACTCACCGTGAAATATTTCACTATCAAAATAGATCTGTTTACTTGCAATGGTAGCTTTAATTTTCCATACAAAGACGTTTTTTTGTCATAACTGGAAAATGAATTAAAATGTTTAGCTTGTTGCATAGTTTCCACATTAGCTGGAAGAATGTGGGCTCTTTGAAAGATTCGTAATACAGCAAGAAGTGTTCTGTGTTCTAAATACCACTGTAATTGGGCATAATGCATCTACTATGTTCCTTGAATTATCCAGAGATTGATGCAGATTTAATTGACTGAGACCGACCCTTCAGTATGTAAATCATATCAACTTCACTCCTTGGATGGTTGTCTGTTTGTACAATCGAATAAATAGTCTATCGTAGAAGAGTATTAACAACGTTTTTTCCTAAAATGCTTCTGGTTACATCAATCGTAATCCAACAAAAACCTTTATGCAGTATTATTCAATTCTCTTAAGAAATATTAGAATGATTTAATGAAGCAGAAAAAAGGTAACACCTCTTACTTTGGTGGCAAGGATAGCATCTGACTGGCCAAAATGACCATATAATTTAATTTAGATATATAATTTAATTAGTTATGACAATATGGTTTTGTTATTACAACAATTATTATTGTGATCTTCAATTACTTAGTTAGTTAGTTGGTTTGAATTAGCTTATGTAACACTATTGATTAGCTATTATAATACCAACTTTAAATAAAGTTAATGAAAAAAAGAATAAAAACCATATACCCATTATGGTCCATTCATAGGTGTGCTAAACATAAAGATATTGATTCTTTTTATAGTGGAAAGAAAAAGACAAGATGATCAATGCGGAGAATCAACGATTCCGATAACATTAACCAGTCATGCCAATTATGACGCCTCCCTCAAGAATAAACGCAAGTCTGCTGGCTTCTTCAAGGGGATCGGTCAACTTTTAAAGTGAGTATATTTTATGAACTAAAAATCAAAACAATTTTATCACCATAAAGTTGATAGAGGGGTAATCGTTAGGAAGCCTTTTTTACAGCTCCTTGTTCACTACTTTCAACTGTGACTCTACTACATAATTCAGGGCATGAAAATATTTGCTGGACGATGTGACAGGCAAAAACTTTTGTTCAGTTTTTCTGCAAAAATACAAACTTCTAGAATAAGCAAAATAAGACTTTTAATTTTATCAGCAATATCTATTTCGGAAAATCTTCTTCAGCCAGTAATTTCCCACAACCGCCCAGTGACTCTGTTGATTTGGTTTTCTTTGCATGCCAGTCTTTTGTTCTATCATTGTTTCGCCCACAGCTGTTACGCCACATTGTATTCGCGGAAGTCAAGTCCTTCGAATTTCGGGCCACAACAGACCGCACGCATCAATTTCGAAAATTTCGATTTTTTTCAAATAAATATTTCTGCTCTCAAATTAACACCAGCTAAACAGAATTTGCTTAATTCAATGCAGAAAATATTACTCTACTTACCAAGACAAACAAAACAGTTTGTAATGTTCTACTTAATTAATCAAAGATTTAAATCGAAGTTGCGTTTTGAGGAATTTTTTTCATTCGCGGCCATTTAGGCCAAAACATGAGCCCAAACTTTTTCGTTTCCGCGCTCTTCGGTAGGAGATAATTCTTCCATTCTTTTTGCATGTCTCACTTTGAATATGAGACAGTCCTAAAATGGAGTGGCACACAATTTCCATCGCGATCCAGCGGTGCCCTCCCCGCTTTTAGTACTTCAGCATGAGTTTCGTGACCTTTCCTTGATTTGAAAACTTTTTGCCACAAGATGTAAGTATTATTCAACTCTTATTACGTGTATTCCAAGTATTTTTTACTCTAAAAAGCCTCCAGGGGCCTGCGGAATTAAGTTTTTGTTTGACTACCTAGGCCAAAACTATTCCATTCACGTGCGGTTTCGGGATTTTCCTGCGCAGCGGCTCGCAGCGTCAGACAAGAAAAACAGCGCCGAGAAAATTTCAAAACCTTGTATTTGTTTCTTTCAACGATTTTACTGATAAAATCAGGTTTAATTAATCTAAAAAACTTAAAAATAATATTAACTAAGCTATTTAGAATATTTCTAAATGATTTTCTAAACAAATTTAAGTTTTTTTATATTGTTTTGTTGAGTTTCAAAATTTTCACTCCACGAAAAATTCTGTTGCATGTTGTCTCGCAAACAGCGATATCGATATTAAAAAAAATTTGGAAACAAGGCAAAAGCTTTATTGTTCTATTGGTTTCAACAAATTTGTTCAGAATTTATTCAGGAATCGAATGATATAATTTGTTTTTGAATGTCTTATGTAATATGAGAGATATTTAGCAAATAATGCAACAAGGTAAAAAATAGGCCGCGCGGGACTTCACTTCCCGCTGGTAACAGCTGTGCGCCTGTAGTCACATGGCCGAGCAACTTTGATTTATAATCATGTGAATTGATAATTTTTTATAATCATGTGAATTGCTGTTAACACATATACTTTGATATAATTATCCTACGGAGTATACAGTGATGTTCACTGGTGCGTGTGACAGTAGGTTCAGGAAATATTTATGAGAGGAAGGCAAGAAGAACAATGACAATTACAGAAAAGTTGAGAAATAAACCCCAACGAAGGGAAATTAATTGAATAATCAAATCGCAGGGTTTTATCAGAATCAGAGTCCAGAAGATATGATGGAAGGTTTTGCTTTTTTAGGGAGGTTCGGATATTTTAATAACTGAATAAATTGCGGAAAATGCTCAGTTGCTGTAAAAATAGATTGACGAAGATATAACATCTTTGTAGAAAACAATTAGTAATTGAGACTGCGGAATTAGATAGCCCATGAACCATATCAAATAATATCGTATATCACAAGACATTTTCTTCAATTCAGCATTTATTTAAAGTTTAATTGCTTACTTTGTTATTTTAGCCTTTTTTCATGAGAGACTTATACCTGGTGCAATAAGTTGTTGACTTTTTGAACTTAGAGCAGAATATTAAAATTTTCTGAATCTTTTTTCAGGAAAGGAAAACAGCGAAAAAACTCGGAGAGCAGAGAAGAGTTCCCCAGAACAGAAGTTACTCGACCAGACGCAACAGGAGAAAAGAGGATGAATCGCCCGCAAAGTTTAAACGAAGACACAATGAGAGCGCAGCGGATAGAAATGAATTCCACGCGGCTAATAGAGCGGGAAAAGCGAGAAAAAGAAGAAAGATTGGCGATATTGCAGCGTGAACTCAGAAATATGGAAGAAACGGAGATGAGGATCAACAGGGGACTGAATCAAGATGAAGAGTTAGGAACAGAACCTCAAGAATCGGTATCTGATAATCAAAAAGCCGCTAGAACGTCACATCCCGCATACGGTATCGCAGTGCAAGTTGAGAAGCGTAGAGTGAGTAATGAACAAAAATCTGATATCGGGTTACCGCCTCGGAATGACGAAGCGGACGTCTTCCCGCTTACGGGGAGACAAACTCAGCCAGATTTAAAACCGACGCAGCCGCTATTAACTAGAGAAGTAAAACGGGAAAACGTTATTGCTGCCAGCCATCCGCGCGGTGAAGCTGCGGGTAAATCGCAACAACGATTTCTACCGACGTCGCAGTTGTTCTACTATGGTCATAGCTCACTACCACGGAAATTCACAATGAACACTCGACCGAAAACAACCGCTGCTAACCCAAAACCTTCAACCGGTACTAATCCGAAATCTTCCATCCCTTCCAACCAGAAGTCGTCTGCTTACAGCATAGAGGCGCAAACAGAGATATTCAAAAGGGCAAATGTTAACAGGGAACCGTTTGATGTCAGAAGTAGCGCTCGATCGCTGCGGCAAAGTCCAACTCCTGCGGATCCAAGCAGCATAACAATATCACACACTGCTAAGGTATAGTAAAAATTCATTTAGCTTTTAGTAATAAATTTTATTCAAGTTTTATTAATGTCGAATTATTATTGAGTTCAGAAAATCGGCCATGATTTTGTCAATTTGTAATGCACATTACGAAATTTGTTTTGAGCTCGGAGTCTTAAAAATCAGCTTAGAAATATTACTTTGAAGTCAAACAGCTTCTGGTGTCAAGATAGCAAACCTTATACAATTTCCAGGGTGGCATATGCTTGCAAGGTAGCAGTATATTAGCTTACGAGGGGGTGTCATACGCTTACAGTATATGGCATTTTATATTTGCAATGGATACTCTTACAAAGAGACGGCATATCATATTGCACAAAGTATCCACTGCAATTAAAATGATAAACTGTTCCCTCGTAAGCATAGCCACAACATCTGAGCATAATAAACCACCCCGTTGTAAGGGTAACCTACAGATCTAAACTCCAATATGCCTCATCAGGTCTCAACGCAGAACTTTACCCATCTAAAGTGAGCGCGCTAAACCATTGACCTTCAGGGATTCAGGACTGTGGATAGTGGGCTCGCCTTTGGTGGTTCAGGTCCCTGCTTTGAGACCTGATGGAGCATGTCAGAATTGTGGTAACCTACTCTGTAAGAATGTATTTCCCAGTGTTACACCATGCCTCGTAACTTTACACAACATTTATGCATAGTACACCACCTCTGGTCAGTGTATCCACCCCTTTTGGTATAATATACCACCCCCTGGTCTAGTGTATAGGCTTGCTAGCGTGGGTGTGATATAGATTATGACCGACTTTTCCTTTCTCTGTCATGTTGATCGAATTAGGTTCGTGAATTTGATAAAGTATTGTTTCCATTTTATCTGTATTATTGTTCTTATTAGCAACTTCAGGGGTTTTATGTAGTAGACGTTAAATCTTTACAGATTTATAGAGAATTTTCTAAATGGAGCTGTCAAATTCTCGTGCAATATCTTGAAATTCATCTCGAAATTCATTCTCACGCAATATCTTGAAATTCATCTTGAAACAACCTTAGCCTCGACATGATGTTTAGCACAATCCTAAATCATGCATTGCTTTCAAACTCACAATGCAAATCCATTTGTTGTTAGAAGCAATGCACGCTTTGGGAATTAGGTACGCAACATGTCGAGGTTAAGGTTGTTTCGAGATGAATTTCTATAGAGATGACGTAATTGGGAAAAAGGTATATTGTTTTCAAAGAGCCTTTTTTGCATGTGTTAAGACTTGGAGTTTGCCAAATCAACAGGCGTCTCGCCCACAAGGGCTAGCAACTACTTTGTGTTTTGGAAACATTTAGTTAATGCTAGAACTTTCTGTATTAACTCCCAAACGTGGTCATCCAGACAGATTAAAGCCTTAACAAAATAGGTTTTCGAACTTTCAGCAAGTCCCTTCCTTGCTCTTGAATTGATATTACAGAGTTGGTTATGGTAGATGGTATTTTCTATTGTTGAAGGAATTTTTACTAGAGAAAATAAATCGAATTCGGATTTGACACAATATTTGGACATGAAAGTCACCACTTATCATGACAAGCCTTTGATATCTAGCAGGGCAGCGTTTCTGGGTAGACGTAAGATTGATACATCTATCACTTTTTATTACTATTCGTTAGAAGCATGGCAAAAAGACTGTTGCCCATGGAGTTGTTCCTATTCATTGGTCTTCCACTTACCTGGAGAAGAATTTCACAGCTTCATTTCATGTTGAACTAGGTTTTTAGATCGCTACGTAGTCGCAGTCAACGCTGTTCAATCCTTGGGCTTCTCGCTGAAACTTCTAATAGTAGACTTTGGGCATTCCGACTTGGACTATTATTTTCAAGAAAATTGCTGCTCCAATGATGTTTTCCGGACTACGGTGCTGAGTGCTTAAGCCACAATCCAGCAACTGTTTATCCCATGAAATGAATCGTTGTCAAGATTTTCATGATCCAAGCATATTTGGGGGCTGCTAGGGTGGTTAGTAGTGGGCCCGGTGCTCAGATGCGCCGTGAAATCAAAGCTACCTATGGTCATCCATTACAAGCCCTCTTTCAGGGGAAATTTAGGCCCACTGGATCAGTCTTTATCCTATGGTGTGGCCAGTCACTCAACGGCCCTGTGTTTGAGCGAGATGATTGGGCTTGGGAACGATCATTGCGACTTTTTAGCCAGTCTGAAGGTTTTAATCTATTGGATACCCTTTCTGCAATTTTAAGTTCCGTAATCATTTGTGAATTTTAAAGCCTCGCTATATTTGAAGATATATCTTCAAAGATGTCGGATAATAATCTCGGATAGTAACTATCTATACTTTGAACGGTTTATGTAAATTTTGCAAAACTCTTTGTATCGCTGAAGATTTTAATGAAAGTAGTATTTGGCAATGAAGTTTTAGGTTATGGAGTTGGGGTTGATACACTACTTCTTGTAAAGGGTTGAGGGAAGGTAGCCAAGTCGGTGTTCACTGCACATGTATATCTTTTATAAGAAACTTGAAATCAATCATAAATATCTCGAATTTTTAGTACTGAATTATTCATATGATTTCTCCTAAAAGTTTGGATTACCAAAATAATTCTGATGATATTTTTGGATTAGTTTGGAAGGCAAAGCAAAAAACTCTCTTTTCACCAACAACAACACTTATAATAATTTCAACACTCTCATTCAAAAATAAAATATAGCAAAAAACAGCTTTTATATGATCCCAAAAAATGAGTCGTCATGTCATGCAAAGTGGCACAACAAGTCAAAACAGTGGACCGAATGACTCGACACAAGGAATTCAGGAATCGAAACTGAGACTAGATGAATGGAAGTGACTACTCGATTAGTCAAAGCTACGACTCAATGACTCAAATATCTAATGCGATGAATTGACAAGCCAACAAGCCGACTTGACATACGAGTCGACACATCGAACAATTTGTCCAAGAAATCACTTCATACTAATGGTCTACCTACAGAACTCACTGCACTGATGGAACCCTTCTACCGTACTGGTGGTATCCTTCAATAGTCTGAACACCCTCCAATGTTCAATATACTGATGGAATCCTCCAAAATACTGATGATATCTTTCCACAATACTAACACACTCTAATATAATGATGATATCTACATACTGACGGTATCCCTCCACAATAATAAAAATCTTCCACAGTACTGGATGATATCCTCCCCAAAGAACTGGTGGTATTTCGCTGCTGCCTTTTTATCCTCCACATTTCTGTCTAGACGTTACTCCCAAGGTTATAGTGTGTGGTAGAGGGGATAGAGATTTGGTTCTTGATAGCAAAAGCTGGTTATATCCCGGGTTCGCCATACATGGAGTATTAGAATTGAGATTCAGCATCTAGATTCCAAGAAAGCAGAGTTTTTTTAGCGGAACGTTCGATGTAAGCGGGATTTCACTGTCTGCTAATTCTCCTTCCTGAAACTAACAGCAGTGTCTACCCGAAGTAGTGTATTCATCCTAAACCAAAGGGGAACTTTTAGTAGTGTAACCAATAATTATCGATTCAAAAGTGAAAACTGTATGTTATAAATCATGATGTCTAGAGAATATTTGTTTACAAGAAATTGGCATTCCTAATTATTCGCATTGTTTGCTTTCTTTTCTTGTTGACGATCTTTTGCAGTAAGCAACATTTTCAGCTTAGTATCAGCCAACACACAGCCCATAAACGTGTGTGCAGTTATGTGCATGCCTATTTTCTTATGTGAGCGTTAGGAAGGGGTAAATCAGGAGCTGGGATTAGCCTTTTTATTGACTGGGAAAAATTGGATTGGACTTCTTGGGATTGGGATTTGGGAGTTTACAAGAAATTGGGATCTGGAATCTGAAACACTGCAATATTGGGAATTTCTCTATCTTCCTAATTGGGGGATTGGCGGTTTTTGATTATTTCTGTTCTTGAAATAATACCCCCCTTCAGTACCTTTATTTCATTCATTTATTGTTGCTATTCTTATTACAGCATTTAAAGATAAATTATATAAGGATTGCCACTTAGATGTCTATCCCTTGAAAAAGATCAAATTTTGATCATGTCAACTAAAGAATTACTTTCAGGCTGAGAATAGAGGAATATTTATTTAATCACAGCCAGTTTGAAACCAATTTTACTGGTTCCTATAAAAAAAGTGTATCCCAGCCTTTCTTGAAACATCCAGTAATAAGTAGTTAACAACTTCGGACCTTGGATGCTGAAACTCTGTTCTAGTAATGTGCAAATTTCATTTTTCCTAATGATTCTTTAGATTTCACACTTCCCTCCGTATTGACTATAATTTTTATGAAACGATTTCAGAGTTAACGTTGGGAACAAGCCCTTAAAGAATCTTCCAGACATACATAGAGTGCACGCATTTTTATAAGTAATTTCAGCTCGAGCTCAGTATTGAAATTGCTTAGCTGGAGGGCAAATTTGAGTACTTAAATTGCTTGGCAATTGCTTTGCTTTTTACTTAAAAATTCTGATTTTTAGAATAGTATCTCACAAGTTGTTGTACGATAAATGTCGATGATATCTTGCATACAATAGTGTGCTTGGGGTACTGAGATCCATTGAAACCTACTTCTTCAAGCTGCTGTACGATTTTCATGGCCAATTGGATCAGAATTAGAATTTATAAATTGCTTAGCATTCTTCTATCCAGTACAGTAATTGCTTAAGTCTCTGTCTTGTCGAGTACTGCCTTGCTTAAACATTCTTTTTTTTTCTATAAGAAGAATTCTATTATTACACGAACCTCAAATTTGGCCAAAACAAGCTAAGAACAAACCGAGACGGAACATTTTTGGCTTAATAAGAAAATTCACGAAATAACCATAAGACTGAGAAATAATTACAGAGCTGATGTACAGCACACAAATGATGTCAGATGGTTGAGAGAGTCAAATTTTTAAACAATTAGCACTACTGAAAGCAAAAAAGGCTTTCCATTCTTTGTAAAAGTAAGAACAATTTAAGAACATTTCAGGCTGAAAATAAAGCAATATTTAAAGAACAGCTAGCTTCAAATCAATTTTACTGGTTCTTGTAAAAAAAGAGTGCAAAGCAATTGCTTATGAAAAAAATACGGGTAAATGGCAATGTTTGCGTCGACACTGGGGAGAATATACTCGAAAGCTCTGAAGAGCTTCCCTGTATGTTCAACTTTTCATTAAGTTTTATCTTTCTTAAAATGACCATCGAAGGGCACCTTCTTATTTTATAAGTAACTGCTTTATTAGCAAGTCAGTTCTCGGTAAGGAAAAATGCTGAAGAGGAAATTAAAATAGCAGCCCTCATTATCAACCATTAAATAAAGAAGTTTCTTAAGAAACGTTTTTCTAGTGCCAGAGTTTCTTATATTGTTAGCCATTCAAGATTTCTTATTACGAGTTCCTTATAAAAACTCGTGTAATCACCCATTCTTGGCTAGGCCTATGATCATTGTTTATCCCCGGTTTTCAGCTCGCTGTTGATTTTTATACTTTTTCAAATCGCTTAGCTATCTTGACGAGGTCATTCCTCAGATTGCTCTGCGGTTCGAACCCTCAAAGTCTTTGTTCGACGTTGTTCGATTTATTTTGTTGAAGAATGTTCCAGAAGATAGAGGATTGGGGCGAGACTGTATGCTAATTTTGTTTGATTTGATCTTGGACGTGGTTCGATTCTCAATTTAAACGTGGTTCGAGTCCAAAGTCTTTGTTCTGACGTTGCTCCATTCATTCTTGAGAAGAAACTTCTAGAACCTAGAAAAAGAGGACTGGGACGAGGCAAACGCATGCTCTCCGTTGTTTGATTCCTTCTTTAGACGTGGTTCGATTCCCTCATTGGACGCAGTTCGAGTCCAAAGTCCTCATTTGAACATGCTGTTTTACTCTGACTCATTCACGGTTCGATTCTTCCTTTGTTTATTATGTAGGGCAGCAGGTGCGGGGGCGTTTGTGATTCAGTCAACTATTCAAGCCTAAACTCCCAAACATCGTGGTTTCGAACCTTCCATCCAGTTTGCCAGGTACCATACATTTTATGGTATGCCATTTAGGTTTGTGTAGAATATGGGATGAGCTCCATTCACATTTCACTACAACATTTGCAGCATAGAAAAACGATTGACAATTAACAATATATTTGTGGTTTGCTTTTGTATGCAAGAAACATCAAATTTCAAAAAGAGAGTCCTTTTTGTTTCTAATCCCTCATCCATGCATGGTTAGGCATCAACTTATTGCAATTATTTTGAAAAACTGAGCAAAACAAAACAAAATCGAAATCGCTTTTTCATGAATAAACTTTGATCAAACTTATGTTATTTGTTACAAAATGAAGGGAATCTTATGAAGTGCAAAGAGCAATCTACGGGGTAAGATTATACCCCGGATTATACCTCTACCCCAAAAGCCTTAGATGCGTGTTCACTGCATGCCTCAACTGGAATGTCATCCCCGCTTTACGTTGTATGTGACCAAGGATGCTGACGCTCTCTTCTGGTTGGTCGATCACCCGCAAACACAATCGCTATTGTTTGAATTACTAGAAATGTGCTAGCAAGAGGGAAGACACGAAGCCTTCAACAAGCAAGAGAAAAGCAGGGTGGCAGAGAACGCTCACCGTCGTAAAAATTCTCTATAATAATCAAGATGATTAATTTTGGATTATTTCTTTTCGTTTTTTTTGGATCCATTCACGGGTCTGTCGTGCAAAAAAGAAGCACACTTCTATCGAATGTCGCCTCTGAAATAAGTAATGGTTCGAACAAGACACTTTATTCTGCCCTCGAACTCAAGAACATGTTTGAAAAAATCGGATTCAAAAATTGCAGCTCTCAAGAAGAGATAAAGGACTGTCAGAAGGTTTGTCTGAGTTATTCTCATTAAAAATATACTTAGTCTACTTTCTTTATTTTTCTCTTTCATGTTAGAACTCGTTAAAAAAGCTGTGACACTAGCAACTCTTTTATCGAAATTCGAAACTTGTGGTGGGAATTTAGGCCATTCATTGCCGACCCGATGAAAAGCGAGTGTCGATGACTGAGATATTTTATTTCTTGCAGTGTCTTGGTGTCTCCGATCTGCTGCAGTGGAACGGATATCCACAGAATGTGTCTTTGAATTCTACAGAGCTGAAGAAGTTGTACCCAAGCGTTCTCTATTTCCTTACCCCCATACCAAATTTTAGTGCCGTGTGCAACAAATCCGTCGCCAAGTCTCGCAAGAACCTGACGGCCTCCCGGCCAGCCTTCAACGCGCTGCTCAATCAATATGGAGGACAGACGAAGCTCGAGGAGAAACACATCAATTCTATGCTCGAAGATATCAACAAAACGATCAGCTATCGACTGACAAAGAAACCGGTAAGATCTTGTCTTTTTTTATTTGGATTTCAGTGTTCTTGGTTGGGACTTTATTCATGGTTGTTTTTCGGGTTTTTGAAAACCGATCACTCGGATCGGAAGGAAAACTGCCTTAAATCTAAAACAAAAGTCTGTCTCCGTCCGAATCAAGACAACACCTCGTGATTCGCAAATGTACTTTTGACCCAATGTAAAAGAGATGCCGACGGAATTCTTGCATTAGATATCTGAGTAATAATTTTTATGAAAGTTAGGTTGGTTTGATTGAAAAAAGGCATTTCAATTCAAAATCCCCCTAACAAAAGCGGGTAAAGTCCCTGGGGCAAGATTCAGCCTACGATTTCCAAGTTATTATGTTGAGCCATATGTTCACCACAGGAATTTAGTGAAATTGGATTTAAGCAGAATTCTTTTTCCTCATGTAAAATTGTCCTTGTTTTAGGGACCCATTTCCCTTCTGACAGTTTGTGAGTGATATCTTAACCCCAAGACCTTAGCTAACAGTTTAGCATGGTGTTTATTTTTTGGAATTCACTGTCAAAACGGATGAAAAAATGTGGGCTACCACTGATGACGATATTTTATCAGGTGGTGAAAGAATCAGTCAAAGATCTATTTTTTCACACTCTAGTCACACAATTATTGACCCTTCATCTCTTAATACACTTGGTTTTTTATCACAAAATCCTTCCATCTCCCCTTACAGCTAGCAGAGTTTGTTGGCTTTCAACCTTGTTCTGGTTTAAAGTTTGTGATGGATGACAAGGAAAATCAGGAACATAAGATCTTTTAAAGCTTTCCTGTGACTCTTATTGGTGTGTATGTTAGCTAAATAGTATGTTAGTGTTTCTCAAGGCTCTGATTTTCTTTCACATCCCACCATTCTACCAATCAAAACAGTAGCAATCATTATATGAAAAATCTGCCATTAAGGCAAGGTTTGTTTCTCGAGAAATGCAGTGCTCCAGGTTCATTTTCGTTCAATTTAACTCCTTTCTCATTGAGTCAAATCAAGTTTGTTAACTTTTTTGCATTACGTAAAGTCTTCATTGAAAAAAGTGGGTTACGTCATAGGTAATAGAAACTAGAAATAATGAAAAGAACTGTTCATATTTAAGAACAAAGCAAAATTTCAGATAAGCCCAAACAACCTGTGTGAGAAGTATTGTTATTTATGATGAGGTCTTGAGTGTGAAAGAGCAGTTTTCTATTGTTCTATAATGCTCTATTGTTAATCTGTTAATCTTGTGTGTGCCCTGGCCATACTTAACAAACAAGACATAAACTACACATGCATATTCACAAGAAACTAAAAAGAACTACCCAGTACTGAAAGTTTGTTTGATCTTCAAAATTTTGAGTCCTGGAAGTTTGTTAGGAGTTTCTTAAATTTACACATGGGTTAAGATTATATAAATGATAAATGAATCTATTATAGTTTTAGGTTAATTGTTAGTGTAGAAATACTCTCATGAGCACAGATACACTTATTTTATCAATCAAAACACAACAAAAATGCACTCAACTTGGTAAAACGGGATAAAGTACAGAAAACCGTAGCTCTTATGTTTCATCAACAATATTGAAGTTGCTTAACAAATGTTGTTCAAGCCCTGCAGTTTCTGAACTTTTGGGCCATCTGAGAGTCTGAGTCGCTTATAATTTTTCATAAGAAATATGATAGTGAATCATTATCATTAAACAAAATGATAATACAGTATTTTCACAAAGTTGAAATCTCAATTTTCAACCCCCACTGTCTTTTTTGACACCACTTATAAAAACTGCATAAATACAGCATTTAGAAATACTTTTCACAAAAATAAAGAGCTTTGTTATTCGGCAATGTCATTTGTAAAAGCAAAGAAATAAGCAACTCTATGGTCTTGGTTATGCACAGTTGTTGCTTGACTTAACCAATCATCCATCTCTCTCCTGACTGGCCAAATTTGACTCCTCTCGAAAAGACGCCAAACTTTCAAAAGTCTATTTGACAATTGAACCCGTGGTATGACCTTAAATGTATCATTAGCCCATTTCAAGAAACTGTAACATGATATGAGGGGATTTTTGCACTGCAGCATGTATTTTTGACTGCAAAAAACCATAGGTCCCATGATATAAAGACAAAGGAGCCTTCTTGGCTCAACATGTTGATTTGTTGCTTCTACTATATCAATGAATTCTCTCTTTTATTACTGGGTTATTTAGATCAACCCCTGGCTGCATCTCATATCCATGCATTTGCTGGTGTAATTCTTCTGGTAAACAATGTAAAAAATGATGTTGACTGCAATTTAATCTGAAGCAAGTCTATTCTTGCTAGATTTATTATATCTAAAGGGATTTGAAAAGATTTAACTTGATATATCCATATCCACCAGCCTATGCAAGGTTTATGAAATGACTAGCACATCAAAGGTACCTCAACAATATATCATTGTTTTTGTGAAATCCAACAATGAGAAGACGAGTAGGGGTCACCTGGTTTAGTTACCAGAAGGCTCCGAACATTAAAAGGCCTGCAATAAGTAAGTTTTATTTGCTGTTTTTTCTTGAAGGCGATGAGAGCCTGTATATAACCATAATATGGGGCTCTGTCGGTCTCTTGACAGCCTTGTTGATGAATGTCAGAGAAATAGGTGGATGATAACAACAGTCCTATTCTTTTAGCATGTGTGATCACACACGCAGTTTGGATTGCGTGTGCTTTTGATCACACAGGCAAACATACGTGTGTTTTAGAGTTGTTGAAATGTATTTGCCTTGTCTATCACTTATCATCCTCAAACCCACCAGCAAATTCTCCTTTCTAAGCTTTTCTGGATGATCCTTGTTATGTTGTGTTGCTATTTAATCAAAACAAAAGTTACAAAACAAAATACTGAGCAAACTTGTGATTATATTGCACAACTCCCATGTAATGCAAGCTTAGGTGTTCATAATAGTCGTCTAATCTTTTATAAAAAAGAAATTGTCTTTAGAATTTCGTATTTGGGTTGTGAAAGGGTTCATATTTAGTAAGTTGACATAAAAGAACGAAGAAAAAATTCCTGACACAACGCTGCTCTTTTATCACTACGCGTTTTTTTATAAGCACATTAAGCTCTGATTTCAGCCTGTTTGTTTAGAAACTGCTAGGTGATTTTTCACTGAATTACCACCCTCTACCCTTCTCAAAGGTGTGTTTTGAATGCCTTTCTGGGCAAGGGCTTTACGTTGGCGACTTTTCACTTTTGTTTTTCTCAATTCTCAAACACTTTTGGAGATGGCAAAAAAATATGCCCTAAATTTCAGCCTGGTGTGTTTCATAAAGAATGTTCTTATAAAAAAACACGTATGTCATTAAATATTCACTCTTTACTTATTTACATGAGAAAGCAAAATACAGTGTGTGGGTGGTTCTTTTCAGCCGAATCTCTATTCATACGACCTCAGTTTCTTTAGAAACCTTTCAAGTTTTTGCATATCAAATAGCTGTATTTGAAGTTTACATGCTCAATTCTAATTTAAGTAAACTTATTAGCTTCCTTTCCTTACTTAGTTTGAGGGCCAAGCTCATCCATAGTGGGTTAGCTTAATCCACACAAAGAACTTCAGCTCGGGCTCTAATTGTAGAATCAACTCAGATTTATTGTTGTATTTATTATTATATATGTATTGTAAGTCAACCTCACGTTTAGAAACTATATAGGTTATCTGTATGCTTAATTTCTTCCTTTTATATCTTACTTTTGTCTTTATTCTGTAAAGAGACTTTATGTTCCTTATAAAAATTTCAATGATGTTCTAAATGTTTTATCATATAGATGTGCGTACAGGTAGCATTTGCTGTTCTGTATCTAAAATCGTAATAAAACCGATTTGATGCAATCCTTTGGAAAAGATTTTTTATTTACACTTTTTTCAAAAAGCAATTGGAATTTGGGTCTGGGCCCGATGTTGGTTGAAATTTGGCTGTCAATAACAGACTAACTATCTATCCCAAAAATCGTTTTGTTTGTTTCTTCCCTTCCTTGCAAGAGAAAGATGGTGAAGCAATCCAAGTGTTGCGTAGCCTGCATTTATCTCCTATGAGTCCCTAAAACTGGGGCAGGGCATTTTTTAAGAAAATTTGACTAACAGGGCAAGACCATACGAAGGCCCTCATCTTCGTTTCCGCTCTTGACTCCCTGAGACCGCCAGGCTCCCCAAAACTTCTACTGAACACTCCAGAAAGAGACTATGTAAGAGGGATTGCGTGACAAAATATGACAGATTGAAAGATTGCACTATTTACTGTACATTTGAAAAAAATATTCATGAAAAGGGCCCAAAGTAGTGAGCCAAAGGCCTTTAATTTTGCATTTTTATTAGGCTGGGAGGAGGGCCCAGTAGTGACAGTGTTAAAAGATGCCCTGAACTGGGGAGTGGTCTCTGGTAGTACACGCTTTTTTCTTTATAAGAATAAATTTTATAAGAATATTTAGGCTCGAAATAGCCAAAGAACAATGGAAATTTAGGAATAAAATATGGGAAAGTTGAGGCTCTGGGAAATTTCAAGTATTCTTATAAAAGAAAAAGAGTGTACCCCACACCAGCCCTACCTACTCAGAAAATCAAGCTCTATAAGTCAGTGAAGTTAGCAGGGAACAACATTCCAGCCGACAGTGCGCACTTCTGTGTGCCCCATTTAATTTATTTGCAGATAAAATACTCTAAATCCAGGCCCTGTTTTCCTAATGACTTGTAGCTTATTGAAAAAACAAAGTGTACCTTAAAACAGGTAGGTAAGCTCCCAATAAAAAAGTAGAGCAGATCTCTGCGGTTTTCTTGTGAACTGGTTTATTGATATGAAAGATGTGAATGCAGGACAGAATACCCACAAAAAGAATCTCGTAAAAATCCACCAGCTGTGTTGATGTAGTTATCTGAGTCCATTCACGAATGTTGAATGTTCCTTTGGTAGAGCTTGTTTTTGACTGTTGCTCAGTTTCACTAAACATGGAACAGCAGTTTATGGATTGTTTTCAGGAATTTGACACTGTTTTAAATTGACTCTTCTCTAGGAATATTTGCCAACGTTGAAAACTGCAAATAACAATTATATGGGACTAATGCTTGTTTGAGAATACTCTTTTAATTACTGACCACCCTGGCATGTCGTCTTGGCTGGCCAAAATTCTTCTCAAAACAAGATATTTTAACCATATTCTCAGTATTAGTAAAACCTTTGGCTCTGATTTCAACCTGCATGTTTTATTTTTGAGGTGATTTTTCACCTATTTGTAACCCCTACCCTTCTCAAAAACTCAAAAATGTCCAAAAGATACCTTTTGCGTCGGTTTACTTGTTTTGTGTTTATCTCCGCCAGTTTTGAAGATAGGAAATCATTCTGAACCAAGTCTTCGGCCTGGTATTTCTTATAAACATTTTTCTTACAAGAAAAAAGGCTGCATGGATCGAACCTCTGAGAAGTCAAGTCACAAGGCAGCAGTGTAGGGGAGGGAGGGGCAAGTTGTCACAGCCTCTTTTGGGTCTAAATATTGATGGCACCAGGCTCGATCGAATGATATCAAAAGAAAGCTTACATAAAGTACTCCACCACGCCATCAATTTTGAATTGACAGCTATCTGTTTGAACCCAAAAAAGAGGTTTGACAACTTACCCCTGTGACAACTTGCCCCTCCCTCCCCTATACTGGGAAATAAAACTAAAACGCTGAAGCTGTCAACTACTCAAATGTCATTCATTTCAAAATGCTGTCAATCTCAAATATTCTGTTTTATAGGCTTATTAAAACAGAATTCAAAGCTTGTTTTCTTTTGGTGTTTTTTCATATATTTTCTCACAACCGTGTTTCAATTCATATTAGATTTTTCTCTTTGAATGAGATGAGATTTCGCGAGTAAACAAACCCAGCTGAGCAATCAAAGATTTCTAAACTGTTTGAAAAATTGGTTGATCAACTGCTGGCTTCATCGCTTAGTTAAAGCTGATTCACTTTACTTAGAATTTCCACAAGTGTTTACTTGAGTTATCCTCAGATTTCACTCTGTTAGCTAACTTAGTATCCGTGGGTTGTTTCCATTTCCCCAAACATTGCGAAAGAAATGCGGAGGAAGAACCTAGTGTTGCAAACATGTCTCGACCTTTCTCCCAACCTGAATTATATGTTGTCAATCTCCCTCAAACATAAAATGTATTAACAGAAATTCTTAAAACAAGATGTTTTTTATACAAAGCGCTTTCGACTACAAAGTCGTTTTCAATGTGTCAAAGCAAACAAAACCAGGGTGTTTATAAAACAAAGACCGAAGATAGAAAACGAAGACGAACAGTCGTTGTGTTGCAGTGATTACTCGTTGTGAAGCAGAGAAATTGTTAGTTCTGTTCAATCTGAGAAACATTGAGTAATCACTGCAACACAACGATTGGGTACCATCTCGGTTGAATTTATCAATTTTCGTAGCATTTTGGAGGCTGTCTTGGTTTTGCAGATTAAGGGGGGTCATTCTGCAAAACGAAGACATCTTTTAAATGACAATCGTACGGTCCGTGCAGTGTAACATTTGTGTCCTTGTGCCTATTTGAAGGAACACAACGACTGTTTGCCATCTCGGTTGAATTTATCAATTTTCGTGGCAATTTGGAGGCTGTCTTCGTTTTGCAGATTAAGGGGGATCATTCTGCAAAACGAAGACATCTTGTAAATGACAATCGTACGGTCCGTGCGGTGTAACATTTGTGTCCTTGTGCCTATTTGAAGGAACACAACGACTGTTTGCCATCTCGGTTGAATTTATCAATTTTCGTGGCATTTTGGAGGCTGTCTTCGTTTTGCAGATTAAGGGGGGTCATTTTGCAAAACGAAGACATCTTGTAAATGACAATCGTACAGTCCGTGCGGTGTAACATTTGTTTCCTTGTGCCTATTTGAAGGAAAACAACGACTGTTTGCCATCTCGGTTGAATTTATCAATTTTCGTGGCAATTTGGAGGCTGTCTTCGTTTTGCAGATTAAGGGGGATCATTCTGCAAAACGAAGACATCTTGTAAATGACAATCGTACGGTCCGTGCGGTGTAACATTTGTGTCCTTGTGCCTATTTGAAGGAACACAACGACTGTTTGCCATCTCGGTTGAATTTATCAATTTTCGTGGCATTTTGGAGGCTGTCTTCGTTTTGCAGATTAAGGGGGGTCATTTTGCAAAACGAAGACATCTTGTAAATGACAATCGTACGGTCCGTGCGGTGTAACATTTGTGTCCTTGTGCCTATTTGAAGGAACACAACGACTGTTTGCCATCTCGGTTGAATTTATCAATTTTCGTGGCATTTTGGAGGCTGTCTTCGTTTTGCAGATTAAGGGGGGTCATTTTGCAAAACGAAGACATCTTGTAAATGACAATCGTACAGTCCGTGCGGTGTAACATTTGTTTCCTTGTGCCTATTTGAAGGAAAACAACGACTGTTTACCATCTCGGTTGAATTCATCCACTTTCGTGGCATTTTGGAGGCTGTCTTCGTTTTGCAGATTGAGGGGGTCATTCTGCAAAACTAAGACCGAACTTGTCTTCGTCTTCGTTTTCTATCTTCAGTCTTCGTTTTATAAACACCCAACAAAACCAAGCATTTTATGTACATTAAGATATCCCTCAAATACAATTGCTACAACCAAGCTTTATGAAGTATTTTCTTTCTTTAATAATGCTGATGGATCTATTTGAAGTCGGCTGATATATAGCTGAAGGTTAAAATTGCTGTTCGAGGCCAACTATCTTAAAGTCAAGAAAAATGACATAAAGGCGTTAGTCATTTTCATACTATAATATTACCTAAATATATGATATACATAAAAACATGGATCAAGGGAATCTGCATTTAAAATACTATAGATTTTGAATAAAAGGACAAAATTTGCATGCGCAATTATGAAACCTGAGGTTAGGGACAAAGTCTTGACACATAAGGGATTTTGACAGATGTAACATTTATTATTTCTTGAAGGAGCCCTTGCCATAGTTGAGGTACTCTGTAACTTGTGATATTTCGTAACTCATGGCGCTGCATAATTTTTTTAATGTCTGAATTTCTTTCTAATCTAGTGCTTTGATGTTGAAGAAGCTTTGTCTGGCTCTGGGGTGCCTGAATCAGGAGCAGATAAAGATGGCTTTCAGTACCTCGGTGGATATGTGGTCCTCCAGCTTATGAAAGGACATTGTATTGCGGAACATCACCACCACCATACCCACAAACCATCCGGCCTTCCTGCCGCTAAAGTCTTCATTGAAGATTTATTCAAAGAGTACGGTAAAAATGGTACAATTTCTGAAGAAAAGTTTGAGGCATTGCTCAAGAAACTTGCCATTGGTGGAACTGCAAGTACTACTACCACAACAGACCCCCACGCAGGTCATGATCATCGTAAGCGCAGATCGATAGACCAGAATGAGGATGATGATGGTGGAAAACATCACAGACAGAGAAGAAGTGCGGCAGGGTCTTCAATTGCTGGCAAGGTAATTTGGATTTTGTTAAAATGATTTTTGGATAATTTAAATCAAAATTTGATAGGCAAAATAGATCCCTCAAATGGGGTCCCGCACATAAGGAAAATATTATCATTATTTCTTTATGTTGTAGCAATCACTCTTCTGCCTGTGAGCCTCTAAGTATGTATATGTGGCCATTATAAGACAATTCAGGCACTAGAATAATTAATTTACCCAGTGGAGTTAGTAATCATTAGGGATGGAAGGGGACAAATGCAGTACTTGCGCCTTACTTGCATCTATCCAGCATGTTTGATTAACCTGCTCCACTAGCAATCCTGCTAAAAGATCTGTTGTTACTTTAAACTGCGTTTATGTGGAATCAAAATATAATTAAGCAATGATATAACTAAGAGAAAATAATGATGTAGCTGTGAACATGAAATGGTTACAGGGCTTCTCTGTACTTTCTATCAAGCTAGCAAAGAAAACAGGAACATAACCAGAAGCTCTGAAAGGCAGGGGCCATTGATCGATTTTAGCATTTTATTATGGATGATAATCCATAACAGTGATCTCTACACAAAATATGCATAGATGATTCATCAAAGGCAGCAGCGATTCCCGAGCTTCCCCCTTGTTGGTCCCTGAGGGGAACATTTCTTTGTGCTCCTGCATACGATAACTGTCTTTTCGATGAAGTTTGAGTTAATCTCTTCTCCTAAGTCATCAGCTGAATGTATATTTCCTTTTGATTTAGGTAATGAATGTCTAGATTTTTCCTCCAACAAAGACAGTGGTTTCTAATCATCTAAATTGCTGCTTATTTTGCCCTCTGTTAATCAAATATGCCATCTTACCAAGTAACCATGTTTGAAAAGACCACAAATAAGTAAACAAGTTTTCAGTGGCAGATTAAATGTACTTAACAATAGTGGACAGCTGTAGACACACTGTCTATGACCTCATCTAGGAATTTTCGGAGGTAGGGAAGGGTCTAGTTTGTAAAATGAGCAAACACAAGGAAAGCAAGGAAAAATTTGAAACTATGCCGTTCAAAAGGTCAAAATACAAATCGGAAAGTACTCTGTAGAAAGGTATTTGATACTGATTAAGGTTTTGGGAAAAAAGGCAGAGGTTTCGACCTCTATAACCCTCACCCCCCTAGTTGGGAGCCTGGCTAGGTTCACAAATTTTTATTCATATCCATAATTACTCTGTTGACTGTTTATTGGCTTTTATGTTTAAATTCAAGATAGCAAAGAGAATCAGAAACGTTGTGAAATGTAACAACTACTTAAGCTTTGACTCTGACTCTCATCCCAAGGGTGGAAACTCCATAGTTAATGACAGGGGTGTCAGGGGCTTCTTTTTAACAAACCCCCAAGAAGAATGCTTTCTGCGCATATTTACCCCCAAAATATAGTCAAGATCTTATCACCAACAGGGTTCCCTCTGGGGCACACAACAGAGTAATACACCAGAATTAAGAGTGAAAATGAAACAAACAGTTCGCTAGGATTCATTTTTGTTTCCTTTCTGACAATGCTTCCAATACTTCTCAACCAAGAATGTTTAATTTGTTTGGCTGACAAGAAATTCCTGATAAGACACACCACAATGCATTGAATGTTATAAAGTCAATTCCGCCCTACTGAAGTTCTTAAAATAGTTGCTATTCAAATCAGGACTGATCCTTCAGTTTAGAAACTCTCATTGAAAAATTATTTTGTTATTAATTTGGTGAACCGATTACAAATATGTGTTCAAGTTTATATTCCAAAAGAAGAACAATGGTTTCGAAAGTTGGGATTTATCATTCATTTCTCTAGTAGTTTTCTGTCAGTAATAATGCAACTCAGATTTGCTTTGATCGTCAATTCTGTGCTGCATTTGAGAATTATCTGATTTCCCCACCCTTCCCTCTGATACATTGTTTTGGTAGGACAATCTTTCATCTCATTCTATTAATCGTAATTGTTGATTGTTATTATTCTTGTTATGTGTTCTTGCAAAATGCAACCTGTCACCAAATATGGAATAAAAAGGATTCCAATAGGCTATGATAGGCTTAATATTGACAGGCTAGGTAGTAGAGTTTCAAAGCTCTGCAAAAGGATATCCAGAACCCAATAAGCTATCCCATGAATATCGCAATAGAAGTATTCTTGTCGTTGTTGCTGCTCAATGGCATAGCCATGACTAATGACCCGGATGTTAAAAATAAGTCCAGCTTGCTTCTCCCACAGTTTCCTTATTCAAGCTTAAATTACGACAATTTTACAGTAATTTACCCAGTCACTTGGGATCAAATTTAACATTCGTGGTACTTCCTTTGGAAGACTGGATATGTATTATTCTTATTAATGCAGTTTAGAATGCAAATTGTTGAATTCAGTTCTGAATTGATTGCAAAAAGGGTCAATTTCTTTTTATCTCCCTATAATATTTTGTCTTTCTGTGCAAAAAATCATAATAATTTTTTATTTAAGTGCTACACCGCAGACAACTTGATGACAATTCATTCCATCAACCACAAGACTGGAATCAATCAAGCACAGTTCCAGAGCATGTGTCCCTCGTTAATTCAACAAGTTGAAAGTGGCTCTTGTAAAACAAAAACAGCAACAGAAAAGGGCAAGGAGCATGGGTGGAAGCGTAAGTACAATTACCACTCTTGTACCTGGTAGGTGAGTCAGAAAAAACCTGGCCTAGCCAGCTGGATTACAGAGACATGCCACTGCAAGCAAGTAGGTCAATTTGTTAACATAGTACAGAGTATGGCAGCATGAAGTTGATGTGAACCTGCAGCTTGTCTGTGCCCCCTGAATTAATATTCTATAACAAATATTAAACAACCTTGGATAGATAGACCCCTAAGTTGGCTGATAGCTTTTAGTTTATGATTTGGACCGTTTGTGGATTCAAACCCATGAAGGTTGCCCTTCAACAGTTAGAAATCCAGCAAGTCGTGCCTGCTAAGATTTGTTTTTAATTCACAAGGGCTACAAATCATTTGTTTGTATTTTCAGCTTGGGTATCAAGCATTGTTGCTGTCATGGTGATCAGTTTTGGTTCTTTGATTGGTATTCTTGTGGCTCCTTTCAGTGAAGGAAAAAATTTCTCAACACTTCTTACATTCATGATAGCCATTGGCGTTTCGACGCTCTTGGGTGATTCGGTTCTGCACTTGCTCCCTCATGTAAGTTTTCTTGATATTCATCTTATCAAGGCATGAGATAAATGACTCAATCTTAATTTGTTAGATTCGGAGAGAATTGACCACCTTGATGTGCACTTTTACAGAACGATAGCCTGCCTGATGGCAGCGAGGAATTCCCTGGTCAATTTGTGTGATTGATATGGCTCAATTGAGGCCCCGACTGCACAATGAAAGTGACTAGAGTACTAATCTTGAGGTTGCGGGCTCTTGTCATACTTGTCATTTTCATTTACACAAATTATCTCTATTGACTTCCAAATTTTGCTTCTTCCTAGATGAAGGATTTTGAAATTCTTTAAAAGTGTCTAGAATTATCCAGGCCTGTCGTCCTCTGTATTTCTCCTGTGCTCATGCCATTTAAGTGTTACATCTCTCCTTTGGCTTTTCAAACTTTTAGCTCTTTTATTTCCTACCTCAAGTTAAAACTACCTTTGTTGTTTTAGTCTATGAATCTGCATAAGCATGACGAGGGGTCTGCACATGTTTCCACCACAGCAAAAGAAAGTTTTATCTGGAAAAGTCTGCTCTTCATTACTGGAGTCTATGTATTCTATCTCTTCGAGTCAATTATGCATGCCACGTCAAAGCAACAAGTTACCGATGGACTGGTAGGTTTCAATATTTGTTTCAATATCATTTTCTCTATTGCTTTTGGGTTTAACAAGTTGTGGATTCTTCTAATCTTGGCCATCTCGCTCCTGTGGTCAGAAAACAACATGTGGGTTTCCTGGTTATAAAGTTTAACTTGGATTTTTAGCTTAGTTTTCAAGCATTGCTGGTTTTTTTTGCTTTGCCCTTAATGCTGTTTTGACAATGGCTAGAATTTCATGATGAAGATCTTGCAGGTTTTCTGGTTTTCTTGAATTTTTGTGGTGATTTGCCTGTTCTAGTATCCTAAAGACCCCCTCTTTTACTAATTCGGTACGAGATATGTTTAATTTTCCTTCTTTGTTTTCATTCTTGGTATTTCATTTATTTTTCTATTTTTGATGAGATAGTATTATTACAGTGTCTCAATGCATTTCATTTTTATAGATTTCCCTAATTTTGGCAATTTTCCCCTTTGTCAATCCTTTCTCTATCAATCTATATATCTTCAATCTTTATATTTATGCACTTCTTCTCTATTCTCTCTACCATTTCTTCATCTTGAATCTTGCCTCAACAATATTTACTCATTCCATGCATTAGGAGGAAACCCATCAACATGTTGGAAAAGGCAGAACACACAGTGTAGTTACTGGACCTGCGGATATCATTAGAGACCACAATAAAGACAGCGAAAATCCTGATGTAAGTACCGTTTGTTATTCATCATTATTTGTTGCGTCATCAGCACGTATCTATTACTCATTTGATCGTAACCTTATGTAGACCAATGCAAGGGAAAATAATGATGCAATGGCTTATTTGCGTCCGCAAGATCTTTAGTGTGCCTGGCAGGAAATAAAACTCCTTTGTTTGAAGCTATTTGTCATCTAAGGCCTTATTCACACTTCTCCGTCTTTTTTTCTCTGTATTAGAAGACAAAAAATAGTGCTTATTCACACTGCTCTGTTTTCAAGCAAATACGCTATGAATAAGATGAAGCCAATTCACACTGCTCCATGCAATTGCGATGCTCCTAATCCCATTTCCAGACAAACATTTCCATTCAAAGAATACCATGTCTCCGTGTTTGGTGTTCACACAGATAGCGTGTTCAATATTCCAATTCAATATTCATTATTCAAAAGCTGAAAGCATATTCAATACATATGCGAAAGTATGCGTATTTGTTCAGGTATTCGAAAAGCTCCATATTTGAAGTGTATCAGTGTGAACGCAAGGCTGAAACAGATGATAAATTGTGGGTAACAGGTCTGAAATATATCCATCATTTTTAATCTTACTGAACTGATAAATTAAAAAATATAAAATATTATTACTGTAGATATGAAATAAATACCGTATTTGATCTATTAAACCCTCTTCCATTAAATTCTAAAATTCTAGGGCACCAGTTTTAAACAATCCATCATGACTATGAAACAATTCACAATAATTCAAAACAATTTGCAATTCAAATTTATCAAATCTTCATGAAATTGTTTTAAACTTATTCATTTGTTTATCTCAGCAATTTTGATAACAAATATGGAACAATAATTTTTTAAAAATTCCTTAATGGGGTCTCTTTTAATAAAAATTTGGGCGTTTATTGGAGAAAGGGTATTTTATTAAAAGAATTAATTCAATAAACGGGTATAAAGTGAAAATTAAAAATGATCTAGGAATTTATTGCACATTGGGTACAGAAGACAAAATTTTTAATGAAACCAAAATTGCATCAAAAATATGGCTTCCAGACATGGAGAAATTCTATGATATCTGGATCTGGATATATGAATCTAAGATTATATACTTTTTATCCATACGTCTCCTGATGAGTGGGAAATCACGCAACAGGCTTGTCGAGATGTTGAGCTAGTCTCTTGACTCTTTTCTCCTTATTATGTATTACACTCTGCATTTATGCATTGAGCACTGTCTTACGGGAAACCGAAACACAGACTTCGTGAATCTAAGATTATATAATTTCCAGCAAATCCGGCTCACAAATTAAGCAAATTTCGACTTTTGCCCTCGGCCCACTCTGTTGGTGACGGATGTTTATTGGGACAAATACGGTATGCTTGTTAGGCCATTCATCTAATGTTTTGATAATTCTTATGAAATACAGGTTTTAATGTATTGTGAGACGAAAGAGTTATTGAAAGCCGCTGATCACTGTGGGCCCTATGATCACGATAAGGTAATAAGCACTCTCATTCAATACCTCCACGCACCAACAATGTTGTTATTCTTCAAAAATTTGTAACATTGATAAATATCTGCATGTTTTAACCCCTTTCTCCAATAAACGCTCAACTCTGACTGAATGCGATACAATACCGCCCTTCAAAAGGGAGCCGGGTTACAATTGTATAATTTTTTGAATATCGAGGAGCGTAGATTCTAAAACTAAAAGGAGTAAATTTCTATTCAAAGTGCTATCTGTAATAATCTTAATCTGGAGATCAAAAAGAGATGCATGTATCAAATAAGTAGGAATACATTTAAGTTGCAGAGTTGCAAAAATCCTTGGTTGTTAATGTAGGTATAGATGCAGGAATGGGCTCTACTCTGGTATCCAGAAAAAACCCTTATATTCTAATGCATTTGCAAGCAAACTTTATTTTTTTTATTACAGTAGAACAAACGTGCTCTTTATCATTGGGAAGCAATTGGAAAATCCAAGTAGATTTGGGGATAAAACGTTTAAACAATACAATTGTTATTTTCCCAACTTTATCTGCCCTGTGAATGTGCTGTATGACCATTAAAGCGTTCATGTTTAAGAAATTATTTAAGATTTTAAATTCTAATGCTATTTCATGTTGCTGTTTTAAACATCCATTTTCTTAAACCTTACCTAAAGTCTAAAAACTTTATTCTGTTCAGTCCAACCTACCTACTTTAAACCAAACTGCCATTTCTGCCCATAAAGACCAATCTTTTTGCAGCGGCAGTAGAAGCAATCGCATCTTGTTGTTGTCCCGTGATGGTTAATACCACTTCAATAACAAATTCGATTTTGAAACACTAGGTTGCTGGGTTTCATACATATTGATAAGAAATCTTATTCTGACATTATTTTAGGAATACCCCAAAAAGTTGATTTTGCCACCAAAATAATTCTAACTGTAGTTCTGTACGAAAGACTTGGGCTGCTTCATAATTAATGTTTCAATTCTAGGCCAATCAGGATGGTCTCGTCAGATCTGCATCTGGAATGCATAGATGTGAAGAAACTGCCTGCATAAAAATGGAGGAACTCAACAAAAAAGACAAAGGATCGGTAATATAATGTTTCATACATCCCTTTTACATGTAATATCTTGGGCCATGTTGAATCTTGCACGGATTTAGTTTCAACAGGAACCAGGGATTCACGGAAATCTCAAGAAATGGCAAGGAGTTGTTTTCAGTTTTGGGAAGACCATACATATGTGGACGCTGC
Source organism: Pelagia noctiluca (assembly GCA_963924455.1). Taxonomy (NCBI): domain Eukaryota; kingdom Metazoa; phylum Cnidaria; class Scyphozoa; order Semaeostomeae; family Pelagiidae; genus Pelagia; species Pelagia noctiluca. The sequence continues at coordinate 1,646,920 of OZ004315.1, read as the reverse complement.
GAGCCAGTGGGTCGAATCCTAACTTAACACCTTGGTTCACCGGGCCCTTATGATCTGTTCTGAACCAAAACTCAATTTAGAATTGGCAAAAATAAAAGCTACCCTCATCAACAATGGATATCCAGAAGATCTCATTTCGGCTTGCTTTCGTAATAAAATCGCAGGTTTCTCGGCTGACAAAATGATTGGTCAACACACGTGCCCTGAATATCTAAAACTGCCTTATATTGGCAACGTCTCCTCGCAATTCGAAAGACAAATTAAGACAGCCATAACTAAGTGCTACGTTACGGTCTGCCCCCGTCTGCTCTTCTCTGGTCTTCTCTTTCATCCATCTGCAAAGATAGTGTGAATACTCGTGCTGGTGTGATGCCAGGTATGTATGTTGCACATCCCAGCGGTTATGTGATAGAATAAAACAACATGTCTAGCATACGCCAAAAAACTGTGCCGCAACGAGAACAACCATCTCGCGCCTCAAAAACTAAAAGATCGCTCAAACATGACTCTGCTATCTACGTCAACATTTTCTCGACAACCCAGAGTGTGCTAAAGCCTACAGTGAGAATTGCTTTCGAACAATTGGCAGAGTAAGATCTACCTTTCACTTAGCTATTTTGGAATCAGTCTACATAAAAACCAGGGATCCCCCATGGTGTAGACAGAAGGAGTTGGTTTTCGCCTTAGGACTCTTGGAAATAATCTTATTGGTCAGCTCACTGTATCGTAGGTGTTGATTGGTTTTCCCACACCATACCAATCATTCACCTCTTTTCTGATTGGCCTATTTCTATCCACATCTTGGTATATAAATCAGTTAGGTTTCTGTTTCGTTCTCTTTCTGACGTGTTATTCTGTTGAGTGTCAGACGAAAAGAATTCTATGTGTTGGTTTCGCTATGCTTCCGATATTTCTGGCTATATTGAAGTTTTGTACCATCCAAAGGCTGTTCTAGTATGAGCTATCTCTAATCTTGATAATGCATCTTTGTTGGTCTCAAAGGATTATGAAAAATATTGCTTTACAAATTGGACTCATCCACCTGTTTGTTTTTATTTTACAGGAAGTATACACAAACCCAAAAGCTTATGAAAATGGGAACTCGAAAGGAAATGCTCTCGCCACAAATGGTCATTCGCACAATGGCAATTCCCTGGGTCATTCCCATGGTGGAAAGAAGTCACCACTGAAAAGTGTGGCCTGGATGGTTTTGATTGGGGATTCCATTCACAATTTCCTTGATGGAATTGCCATTGGTGTAGCATTCACTGACAAGTTCCCGCTTGGTTTTTACGGAGGAATCAGTACGTCTGTGGCAATTCTTTGTCATGAGCTTCCCCATGAACTAGGTAAGTTTTTCTGCGACAGTTCATTAATCAGTACAGAACTTGAGGATGACAAGGAAAATCAGAACATTGGTTTTTTCTCACCATACCAATTTATATCCTTTCTGATTGGCCAATTTTGATCCAAATTTGGGAATCATGATATTTTTGGTTTCCTTTTCGTTCTCTTTCTGACATACTACCCTGAAGAGTTTCAGACTTGAAGGTTAAGTAGTTATTGTGTTTTGCTATTTTTCCAATTCCAATTTTTCCAAATCCACCCGTAAGTTTTTATTAACTACTACAATACTTACCAGAATTCCTTGTAACACTAGGGTCAGCAGAAATTGAGTAAAGTTGGTTTAGTTCGAGCGTTATAGGCCTAATTTTCAGAGAGAACTATATGAAGAAATTAACAGAAAAAACGTGTCTTACCCCAAAAATTGTTCAGTTCTTAATCAGACCAACTAGACAGGTTCTGCCAGGCTTGAATAAAAAGCTTGTTGGCAATTAACACAAGTGAAAGATTCCCCCTCTCCTACCCATCGTAACCAATTTCAAAATTCAAATGGTTAGAAGATTGGTTTTTTAAATGCAAGCTAATTTTTCAACCAGAAGTGACTTTTGCAGTCATGAATTACCAATGTTCGAAAGGAGGAAGGATTGGGTCATCAAATCCATCAGTTATTCCTACACAGGCATTGTAGGTGCCACTAAGATCACATCTTTTTTTGACTACCCCTTAATCAAAATTGCAAAGATTCTGAAATCACCGTTTTTGTGAACATCCTGCTTACTAATTCATGCGGTCACCACTGCATGTCCTGTAAAGTTGTTAAAACACCCGGATAGGTTCATCTCTACATTTGCTGAGTGGCAGTGTAATATGTTAGGTTGCTCAGTGGGTAGAGTAATTGAGGCGCAGACTAAGGTAGTAGGTTATAGTCCTGCCTTGGTCATTTTTAGGCCCCGTTCACATGATGCCGGATTCACTTTCGTTTCGGATTCCACAGGCAATCTGATACGAAATTTTCTCCTGTTCACACGATGCCGGATTCACTTTCGTTTTCTGTTCACACGACTACGATCCGCTCTGCGCCCCCCACAGGCCCACAACAATGTCTATTGTTAAAACAATTGCCACTTGACAGCTAAGCATCGCGTGCTCTCGAGGGCATATATAAGTTGGCGCAAAAAAGTTTTGGAGATTCTGGAGCACAAGCGTATCGGATTCATGCGTTCACACGAGCCCAAAAGGAATCCGGAACGTTTCACCTTCAGAGCGAAGTGATTTGACTTCGCAAAAACGATGGGAAGCGTTCCGGATTTGGCATGGTGTCGTGTGAATAGAAAGGCTATCCGATATGAAAAGCGATCCGAAACGATATTAATCCGGCATTCTGTGAATGGGGCCTTAGTCACTGATTGTAAATATTGATTCGTAATTATTTACTCATCCATTTGCCATTTGGATTTCAGGTGACTTTGCCATCCTCATTCAGTCTGGACTATCCATAAAGCTTGCATTGTTTCTTAACTTCATGACCTCATTGACGGCTGTTCTCGGTGCTCTGATTGGTGTTTCTCTGGGACAGGCCTTTGATGCAGGCTCTTGGATTTTCGCTATTACCGCTGGACTCTTTGTCTATATTTCTTTGGTGGATATGGTAAGATCTTCAGTCAACTATCTTTGAAATGACTAACACCTGAGTTGAGAAAAGTCTTGAACCTCCCTCTGGGTGAAACTTCCAGTAGCCAAAGTCCTCACTTAGGTTATCAAAAGTCATAAAGACTTCAACTTGCCTCTAAATTGTTCTGCTTTACCAAGCAAATAATGTATGTATTTAAGACTTTGATACAGCTAGAATTTACAACTTAACAATAAGAATCCCAGTAACAAAGGTTCTCCCCACTTAGGTTATATACAAGGATTTTTAAAGCTGTAACTTGCTAACAGAGGACAATTATTTTATACCAATTAGCCAGAATAAGCATGAAAAAAGAATTAGATACATCTTCTAATTATTCATGCTGCTACAACCCACCACTTTGCAACAGCACTTCATGCCACTGGATTAGGAAATTAAAGACAAGAATGATGACGATAATACACATTTTCTTTTCTCATGACAAATCCGGATAGACAAGACCATTACGACATAATCATTGTAGCTAAGACATAATCAGTTTTAAGACATAATCAGTTTACGTTTCGGAACAATGTTCTTTGCTCCATCTTCAGAACAAGTAATTACAGTGGGAAGGCGATTTATATATTAGTTAGTTACAAAAGATATGCTAATGAATTAAATACATCACTACTAGATTCAATACAAGGACAGATTAGGAAATGTGGGAATCCTTCCTCAATTTTTCAGTCTTTTCTTAGAAAGTAATTTTCAGTGATCACTTGAAGAAATTTCCTTATAAGAAAATGGCATTTTCCTTGCAGCTTCCAGAGTTGATCCATAGTGCTGATTTACGAATTTCTCCGCTGAAAACGATGTTCTTTCAAAATGTTGGCTTGTGGCTTGGATTCGGGGTCATGCTTTGTCTGGCGATCTTCGAGGAAAACATCAAGGTATAGAGGTGATTTCATTGGTGAGTTGATTGCATTGTTGCTTGTATCCTGGTCTAGTCTTTTTCTGAAAGAGACGGCAAAGTCGGATGAAAGCGACCCTTCAGGATATGAATCACCGACATATTCTGTTCCAGAGTGTATACTGGTTTTTCCCCAGTAATATTCATTGCAAGTAGTTTAAGAACAAAGCAGGAATATTTTGATGCATTTCTTTGTTTCTAAAGCAATTTTTCAAAGATGAAATGTATCAATATTACTGCCTCATTTGTAAATCGCTCATAATGAATATTAGGAGGGAACAGTGAGGATAAATACCAGATTAGAATATTGCAGAGACTTGCATCCTGAAGGGTCGGATTTTTGTTACCAGAAGGCTTTCTTTCATCAACAAAACCTAAAGCTGTTAATAAAAGAATATCATTTACAAGTACCATGCATAGCAGGGAGAGACAAAGCTTTTCCATTAAATTCAGCCTAGTAGAATATGACAAAGGTATTGATATCAACTTTAGCTAAAACATTGATTTTCACACTAAACTACATATTAGGTATCCAAATTAACCAACAAGAAATAATGCCAGTTGGTAAACTTTCTATCTATCAAAAGAGTGTTCTCGAGTAATATTTCATTCCAAAGTCTGTTTTATGTAGTTTAGGTGTGGACTTACCTGTATACTGGCCAGCAGTTGATCAACTCACCCTTCTAGTCACAGTCTAATAATTGTAGTTTACAATTGTAAGAATTTGACGACTTATTTGTATTGCTTGCACTTTTCTATGTTTCTAGTAACGCTCATAGTAAATATTGATGTAAATACGGAATGCTTTTAAGGTAACTAATTTAACTTTTAATTTAACTTTTAAGCCTATTTATGGTTTTCAATTGATCTTCTCGCCAATTTGCCATATTTCATCATTAGGGGCCAATTCCTACAAGAAAAAAAATTTCACTTTGACTTGCAAATCTTTAAAGATCTTGAAAAATCTTTAAAAATCTCAGAAGTCTCTAAAATTTTAGTCTGAAGAAATCTTGGAAAATCTTTGAAAATTTGAAAAAATCTCGTTCACTTTTCTTTGTGATTTGCTCCTCGTTTAACAGCTCGTACAGAATCCACTTCAGAATATGAAATCTCAAAATTCGTATAACAGTTCGACTAGATCTTAAAATGATCCTTAAGTTATCTGTAGAACTGTTCACCACTCAGATTTGTTTACTAGAAATGGAATAGAACATGAATTTTCTCTGAAGACTCCCGTAGAAACAACTAGATTTGGATTTTCTGTTCAGGTAGACTTACCTGGGAATCACCTCTTATGAAAGTTTGAAAAAACCCCTCGCACTTTTAGGAAGCTTCAACTTCGATTTATCTACTTACTCCTTCTTAATGGCGTTAAGTGATTATTCAAATTTGAAGATATGATGTGATGAGTTTCGTATGAAGAGTAGGATAAAATGAGACTTTTTCGTGCTCAGTATCAATCTCATAGGAGCTTAATTTTTTGGTAGGTATTATTCTTAAATTTTGGCTTATTTTCAAACGCTTAATCCCAAAATTTATCGAGTGATATAAGGAAAAAACAATGACATGTTTATTATCCAAGCCCCTTTGAAATATTGAGTGCTGCCCAACACTCGCTCATCTAGGGCAACGCTTTGAATGCATATATCTTACCTAACCCTCTCTTATTTGAAGCTCGATAATGTAACAGTCCACTCAAGAAAACGCATATTTGAGGAAAATGAGTTCTTGGTAGAGATGCGCCTGAACGTTTTCCTCGCCTAGTTTTTCTTTACTGGTTTTTCCTCGCCGTTATGGTTTCGTTAATTCTTTACTGCTCAAGTTGTGGCGAGTATCCGACCGGCTCGGTTCTCGGTTCCTACGCGCGTCAACCATACCAGTATTCTTGGTTGCTTGGCCAGGCATTTCGTAGACCGCGGCTACTTATGACTGGCGTTTGATCAGGTTGGGTGGATATTAGGCCAAAGCTTCGAATTAAAAACAAAAACATTGTGAACTGAAAAGGGGTCTAATATCAGGCCAAGGCTAGGATTTTAAAAATCTCCCTCAAATAGTGGGATTTTTTAAGCTACCCTCGAATGGAAGAATTTGAACCGAAATCTCAGCAATCAACTGGAACAAACAATCCCCTAAAAAGTAGCATATTCAGAAAATACCCCAAATGGTAGTGTTCTTAAGTTGGACCATTCGGTAACCCTTTTATCAGACCCTCAAGCCATAACAAGAGTACCAACCTAGGGAGAATGACAACCAATTGTTTACAATACGTAACCAATAATGGCTGTCATGGAGAAAATCTTGTACGCATGTGCGTCAGCTATCTCCGCTAAAGGGCAGTCTCGCCCACGTGATCTAACGCTGGTCATCATTAACCCGTTTGTCGATTCGCGCACGCGCTTTGTTGTTTCTTGATATTTAACCGTTAATGTTTTTAGGTATGATTTTATAATAGGTGTAGATGTAGGTGATTGTCGATTGAAATTCAATAAACACGGTAAAGATTAGTCTGGATGGGCAGGGTGTGTAAGCCGTTGATTTTAGACGTTAATTGGAGTTCAGCATTCCACTCTTTCAGTTCATAAAACTTGTTGATTTACCTCTCTTTAGAGTTGTCTTTGGAGGCAAATGAATTAGAGCGAGTTTTACGTTGAGCGCATGAGGTCTTACGTGACTATTAAATTTTGGATTGAGCATCCTCTGGGCATTCCCCGGGAAATGATTATGAGGTTGCAAAAGGGCTCCCTGGGAGAATAAATCCCGTAGGAGTAAGGGGGAAAGTCGAGTCAGTCAAAAAACTTATTCTTGCATTATTAGGGACACGGTAGCATGTTAAATCTTTTATTGGTCAGTTTTCTGTTGAAAACAGGGTATATTTATTTATCATCATATAATTGAAAAATAATTAGGATGAGAGAAGTTTGAACTTTTGGCTGATGCTTAGTGACGACCGTGTCTTAAAAGTTTGCTTGGAAATTCCTCTGGAGTGGAAACGCAAGTTTTGTCTGATAAGAGTGGAATGCCGAAACCCTCCTTCTTAGAATTATTATTATTATGGAAAATGTTATTCTTACTAGAAAATATTGTTAAAAAGCTGATATCATATTGATTAAATATTTGTATTAGAATGTACACTTTTGTATTTCCTAATAGCTGAACTGCGCTAGGTTAAGGAGCTTCTCATTGCAATTTACCAAAAGTTCCTTAGTTGAACAACGGAATACAGTGTTTTTAGAAAACTGTGGTTGTGTATGGCACGCGAAAGTCACCACAATTAGATAAACCCGGTTTATCACCAGATAAACTCAGTTTATATCAGATAAACCTAGTTTATCTGTGATAAACCCACTTTATCACCAGATAAACCCCGTTTATCTGAAATAAACCCAGTTTATCACAGATAAACCCACTTTATCATGAAAACCAAGTTTATCTGTTGATAAACCTAGTTTTTCTAAAAGGAATCATTTAGTACGAGATAAACCCAGTTTATCTAAAGGGATTGTCGTTCTTTCTCTGGAACTGTAAGTGGCGCAAAGTATCGACGCTTCATAGAGGCCCCTCATAGTACCCCTAGATAACGGATTCACGCGTCAATTTTTCGTTTATCACGCCATCACGGACCTTAAAACATAATTTTCACGATCTTTTCCAACTAATTATGCAAGAAAAGTTTTTTTAACGACTAAAACGCGTCACGCAATCACGTACTTGAAAACACCTTTTCACGGAATAACGACCTCATTTTCAACAAATCACGCTGCACGAAGGATTCTTTGATCACGGATTCACGAACCGAAAATATCTAAATCACGAAATCACGCGAGAAAATATGCCAAATAACGCTTCACGTACAAATATGGGGGGGCCTCTCGATATTGCATTTGCCAATAGATTAAAGTCGTCCTCGTGCTGCAAATCTGATTCCGCCATTTTGTGGTGATAAACCGGGTTTATCTAATTGTGGTGACGTATCTGGTGATAAACCAGGTTTACCTCAGATGTAAACTGTGTTTATCACAAGATAAACTGGGTTTATCACCAGATAAACTGGGTTTATTATCAGATAAACTGTGTTTATCACCAGATAAACCAAGTTTATCTGAGTTAAACTGGGTTTATCTGCATAGATAGTGCCTTTTTCAGATAAACGGGGTTTATCTGGTGATAAAGTGGGTTTATCACAGATAAACTAGGTTTATCTGATATAAACTGAGTTTATCTGGTGATAAACCGGGTTTATCTAATTGTGGTGACTTTCGCGTGCCATAGTTGTGAGCATGGCTAAAACTACAGTAGAGGTTTTAGATAGGGGGAGGGGAGGATAGCTGTCTTGTGAATTTTGGGTTAAACGCTGTGCAAATTTTGTTCCAATATGTTCAGAAATCGTGAGGATAAGGTGAAGCAAAGTAATTAGCTATTTACAACACAAGGATCACATCAAGACTCTCAATGCTGTCAAAGGTAAGAAACGGAAATACCCACCAGTTAAAAATTTAAGCCTTCATCAACATATGCAACCATGAGTAATTAGTTACCAGCTCAAATCGATATGACGTCCTGATATGGCTGGTGGAAAGTTAATACAAAGCAATCAAATCGTAAACTGATCAGCAATTATCATGAACATAATATTCCCTCAAAAGATTCTAGAAGGGGTTATCAAAACTTGGATATGCTCCTACCAGGTCTTGAGACGGGACCTTTCCTATAAATCAGCGTGCTAACCACTGTTAGAATCAAGGCAAAATCATTGTCTGATTAGGAAAGTGGTTTGTATAATGGCCTAATGGTAGTAAAGGTCCTTGGTTTAAGACCAGGCTGAGGCATTTTAAAATTGTGATGGCTGACATGTGGGAATATATTTCCCTTGTTAGACCATGCCAAGTGAGTTTATCCTCATAATGCGCTGCTATTTGCAAAAGGAGAAGAACAAGAGCTAGCCAAAAGCTTTGGAATCTTGAAAGCACTACAGTGTGTCTAGACAGTCTAGATGTAAATAGACCGCCTTCTCCTTGATGTCTCAAAACCTTGTGATTCCTTTTCCCTGGAATTAAAGAGAGTTGGTGAATTCTCTCATCACACTCTGAGACAGGGCTAAGGTGGGGTTCAATCAATGACTCTTTGAAGAAGGATCGAGTGATAAGACCATCATGTATCTTGCAATGACCATAACCTGCTGAGGGCAAGCTAACAACAATATGTATGTGAAAGCTGGGGGTTTGATGCTCTTTACTATATTCGTTAGGGACAGGATTATATGCAGCCACTTTAGGTTAACCTATCTTGGAGTGCAACCCTGGTTCCTTCTCTCAATGTGATCATACTTCTTGACTTCATTTGCCTTTTTGCCTGGAGTTACAGAAAGGTGGAAAATTTTCCCCTAACACTTTAAGTGACAGGTCTGTAAATGGTTTCGAACTCACAACCCTTTGATCAAAGGTTGAGAGCTCGGCCATCCCTCCTGCATGCACCTGATAGACAACCGATTTGAAGATGCACAAATGTGCTGCTATTTATCAAACACAAAAACTATTCATTTACATGCAAACGTTCTGATATCACGATTCTACAACCATTCAAACAAAAATATTAAATCAAGAAATCCCCTTGAGGAGGCCTATTGGTAAATCAGTACTTCGCATCTGTGTTCTGATTCTCTGCGTTTCTTCTTTAACTTTTTCATAACATTGTCCGCAAAGATGGCCTTCTAACTTTTCATTACCACATACGACGCATATTTCAATGTCTGTTCTACTCTTAGGGAACTTGTTTCTATTCCTCATTCTCTTTCTTCTGTGACTGACTCTCTTCTTGGGCACTGCAAGCAGGAAACCTGTGCTGTTGAACAAGTTGAAAGCGGGCATTAGTATATCACGTAGCTTGTTTAAAACCGGCGCTATGATTCCAACTTGAGATCGAGCTATTGCTCTTCTGTTTAACTCAGCTGTCCAAAGCCGCAATGGTGATAGAAATATACTTTTTGATGCTTGAAGCAAGGACATTCTACTTGCCACAAGAGCCGCCATATTGCTTCGAGGATTCTCGTGCATAGCCTCAATTTCATAGTGAGGTTTGCCACTCGTAGGGATTTCTACCTACAATGGGGATTTTCAGTACAATACTTCCTCGATTATTCGAACCTCGATTATCCGAGCGCCAAAAGTTTTTATTAAAAATTTTTTTGTACAAACTAGTTCTTGAGAAACCAATCGAAATATCCGTTGTCTGCTCTAACTGTTACCCAATATAAAAGTCATATCCAACGGAAGCACAAAAATAACACATTAATTTTTACATTCGTGTTTACACTCAACCAAACCAAACCGCTAAATAAAAGGAAATCAAACAAGAAAATCCAGGAGCTTCGACAACACGTTATTACAAATCGTTGTTGAAATTTACAGAAACTGTTGCCTTAGTTTTGTTGTTGGTCCTTCCGTTTGCCAAGCTTTTCAATTTGCATTCAGTTTGAGCATCCTGTGACTGTTCAGTACGATGATAATCCGAATTTTTTGCGTATCCGAACGGCCCAACAAAAATTTGAGTTCAACCTGTTCGGATAATCGAGGATGTACTGTATTGTGCTTAATAAAATCCCCGCCAAAAGTCTTATAGCACTTGCATGATTTTTACAGTTTCCTACATTTTTCTCCCTCCTCTCCCCCTTGACAATGTTGTTTCTGATAACAAAAACTAGCCCAATAACATTCAGCTAGTGTTTGGTGTAGTCTCATTAAGTTCCTTTTGCAAACAACATTGTTTTCAGAGGAGAGGGGGGTTGGATTGGAAATAAAAGGCTAGGAAAGCTAAAAATTTAGTGATTTGTTAAAAGAAAATCAAGGGTGTTCCTACTACTTTTAGCGGGGATTGTAGGTTTACGTTCTAGGGAATACCTATTGTAACGGTATGTATGAATCCTGAAAATTACAGATAGTGTTTTTCCAAATTTGTCACTAGATTTTCCCAGACAAGAAATCTCCTGTAGCAGCCATAGATTGAAGAACTTTATTTATAATACCTTTTATTGCTTAATTTGTGAAAAACTTTGGGTGAAATATTTGTATGATTTTCTCGATGGTAAAACGTTGCATTGATGTGACTGTGTATCTTGAAAAATTCTTTGTTTTTCATCTTTCATTGCGAAGAAGAGCATGGATCCATTTCTGTACGTTTTGTTGGGAAGATTTTTGAATATTTGTATTTCTGCGTAGGTTATGTGTAGGGGTAAATTTAAAATGTAGTAGGTGGAAGTACTACTTTGTGCGTGGCAGCACATGGTTTCTTTTCTGTAAATATGGCGGACAAAATGGCGAATACTTTAGAAGAAGCTGCGAGAAAAAGAAAGGAAAAACTAGCTGAATTGCGAAAAAAAGCCAAAGTGGTATGTTAATATACTTCAAAGTATACTTCTTTTGGACCTGACTGAGCTACAATCCCCGCCAAAAGTAGTTGGAACACCCTTGATTTTTTTACCAAATAAACTATATTTTTAGCTTTCCTAGCCTTTTATTTCCAATCAAACCCCCCTTCCCCCCTCCAAACAATGTTGTTCACAAAAGGAACTTTATGAGAGCACACCAAACACAAGCTGAATGATATTGGGCTAATTTTTGTTATCAGAAACAACATTGTAAAGGGGGGAGGGGAGGGGGAAAAATGTAGAAAACTGTAAAAATAGTGCAAGTGTTCCAAGACTTTTGGCGGGGATTGTCTTCATTGGTTTTTTGAGCAAATGGAGTGTGAAGAGAAGCAATATAGTTTTTCTGGGGTTTTCGGGGGCGAGGATTTCATTGAAACCATAATTGGAGCACTGAAATGAGGCTATGACGTCATACCTGATGTATCACCTGTTTTTGGGAGCATTTTTGGGGAGTTTTGTTGAAATTTACGTTGTTTTCCTATATATTCCATATAAATGCTTTCTATCATGATATTTTGATTGGCCTACAATCAAAGGCTCAATAAATAGCAAAATGCGTGATAGATTTTATACTGTATCTACGTTTTTCATGCTAAACTAATGATTCTTGTTAAATTTAGTACATACATGATAACGAGGCTGGGATATTTCCCATCCAAATCCATGAAACTTTAAAGAAATGTGAGGATAGGGCCTAATTATTAATTGAATAAAGTATTAAGTATGTTTATTATATAAGAATTAACCCACTTAATTGAGTTTTTTCTAATTATTGATAACTGCTAAGTATTGAGATTTGATGAGTCAGTATAGGAATATTTTCATGAAAATGTAAGCCTCTGAACTCACTCCATTCCAGTGTACTCTGCCCTCCGATATGTATGGAAACGACTAGGAGGCTAATATGGCGGACCAAATGTCAATCAAAGCGATGAGAGAAATGTAACAATGAGTTTCTACGTAACCAAGCGTCCAATAACTGTGAAATTCAAACCAATGACAGAGAAATTATTCTTTTATTCAGAAATTGCTTTCATTGTCTCAAAACCTTCCCGGCTGATTCAAAATTTCAATTTCCCCTTTGAAGCTTGGCGGGCAAGAAACAGCTTCGAAAGTCTTGAAAATTATTGTTCAAGTTTGTGGATAAGCTGTTTTTTAGGTCGCATGCCATTCTTGAACAATTTTTGTTAGGGATTGTTCTTAAGTCCATGATGAGTTTATTTAAAGCTATTTTTATCCAAGAACTTCAACATTTTCAAAGAAATTGATATCGAGTTGTATCAAGTTATTGACTTGGCCTAAGTTGACGTTTCATGGCAAGACGGCAAGTAATATTTTTATGAATCACGTTATATGACATAATTTGTGAACTTTCTTATGCATAAAAGACATCAGAGGAAACACTTATTCATATAGTTTGCATCGCTGAATTTTCTTCCGAAGCTTTTAGCGGTATAAAGAGTTATCATGGTGCAAGTGCACTTGACAGGCTTTTTTCTTCATTGCAAATTCACCTCAACAACCTTGCTGATGCCGAATATATTTTGGTTTACTTTGGACTTCGTGAATCGATAGAGAACGAGCCCACTTTTGAAATCCCATTATTATTAAGGTTATAGACTTGCTTTTGCAATTTTTTTTACTATTCCCATTAAAAGAAAAACCAAACTTATTCCTATTTTTTTGTGAACCACTAAGTCTTCAAATAAAATTTTCAAGCATCTCACCAAGCTTAAGATTTTCAATAAAAACTTTTTTTTTCTAACTTTATTTTACATTTAAGCTCCAAATAAAGTTTCTGCACTAATTTCTCAACAAGTTGGTGTGTGATTCAACTCATGTAGGGAGATAAGCGAGAGACAGATTGGAAATTTATTTCTATGTCGTACTATGAAAATGATTTAATTTAGGCCTAAAATTTGAAACGTTTCCATATTTAATGGAGGGCAGAGTATAAGGTTGATATACGTAGGATATTTTTATAGAAATAGTACTAAGAAATGTGCTCATTTGTATGATTAAGCATCAAATAATAAATATAAAGTCTAAGGTAAAGTAGAAGGGTAGATAAAATGAATTTGCTTTCAACATGAAAACGAGGCTGCTATATTTGTAGCTCACTGTCAAGATTTTGAGGGTAAATAAGACGCGAAATGGTACCAACGAAATGATTTCCTATTAAGTTATGATAAAAAGCCGTGTTATGTTCAGCACTAACATTGAAATTGTGCGACTTGCATATGAATTTGACACAAAATGAGGTTATTATCTGCAATGGCTGGTTGGGCCTTTCAAAATATTGATCAAATAAAGTATGCTTATTTCATGGTACCTATCAAAAATGAACTCCAATGTCTCTCCCCGGGCCATGAAATTGCTACCAAACGTTTTGCCAAACGAATAAGGCCTTCAAATTGCTTGCATATGTCCTTCCTTATATGTCTACGACGATAATGGACCCCACTCTACACCTGCTCATTGTAAATATTCCCTCTAAAAGCCCTTTCTAGTCTACATTATACATCGTATAATATAAATCAGGATTTATTAAAGGCTAACTTTAATATATCCTGAAAGATAAAAACCTAAAGGAAGTTATTTGCCTCATAAAAAACCGCTGCGGTGAGATTCTATTTGCCTAAGTAAACATCTATTCATATAGAACAATAGCGTATTCACCACTGGGCAAAAAGAGTTGATAATTTGTCCTTCTCAACCATGCGCTCTCACGAGCTACAGTGCAAAATTCAAAACTCAAACTTGTTTTTATGGTCTAATTTCAATTCAGATTGCCTTTAGAACTAATTTTGCCGGTGTGCATAAACGAAATAAACCATTTTATCAAATTTTCAAGGATAATAAAGCAACATTGAAAGAGATATCCTAATTTTCCAACGTGCTACGGTCCTTTTTTATTCTAAGTATATACTACTATATTACTACTTTGAATTCAGTGTAGCAAGTTGAGATTTTCAATTTTAAAGCTTGAAAGATTAAACAATTTGCCAGCAAAGGTGTTGTTCCTATGTGCATGATTAGTGCACGGAAAATTATGTTATTATGAGATTGACAACTGTACACAGAGGGTCTTATGAATTAATTTTAGAAAATCGTAGCACGTCATATGGACACTGGAGAAACAACATACCTTCACATATTGCATACATATATGAGGGAATGATACTCAGACATTATTTTAGGATACTTAATGGCATCTCTCTAATATAATTCATTTAAAAGACTATTCTATCATGAAGTTCTCTAGAATACCTTAAAATTGGGCCTAAAAATGCCCCCCATATGCAATTATGACGTCAAATATTCATTTAATCAAAAATCTGACTGCACCAATGAAATCAGCGACCCTGAAAACCCTTATGTACCAGGTTTCTAAAACTCACTATAACTCCATCAAAGAAAAGCTAAAAAGACAATCCCCGCCAAAAGTAGTTGGAACACCCTTGATTTTTTTACCAAATAACTATATTTTTAGCTTTCCTAGCCTTTTATTTCCAATCAAACCCCCCTTCCCCCCTCCAAACAATGTTGTTTACAAAAGGAACTTTATGAGACCACACCAAACACAAGCTGAATGATATTGGGCTAATTTTTGTTATCAGAAACAACATTGTAAAGGGGGGAGGGGAGGGGGAAAAATGTAGAAAACTGTAAAAATAGTGCAAGTGTTCCAAGACTTTTGGCGGGGATTGTAGGCCAGCTTCCAGGAGGTAGCCTGATTTATTCCTGGTAGCTAGCTGCTAAAGCAATAAAGTACCTAACTCAATATGAAATGATAACCGAATGCTTTTTAGCAGTAAAATAATATTCATATCAGAATGATATTCGCATGATATTCAAATCAGATTGACGCGCAGTAGCATGATATTCAAAATGAGGTCCTAATCTCTAGTAATCTTTATGATTTGATTGACATATCAATCTGAATTTCTTCTACATTTCAGCCTTAATTAATTTACAAAAATGACATCAAAATCCCAATAGCGTGTTAGAGAAAAATAACTAGAAATCAAAATACCGCTTGCAGCCCGAGCGATGTGCTTTTTAACACAAGACAAAGTAACAGTGCGCCGCTAGCACAATATTGATATCATTCATGGCCTATCAGAAATCACATAGTTTGAGGCGATACAAGAGAGTTTTCTCGAAAAGTCTGGAGGGTTTTCAGCTGTAAGGATTCAGATTCAGTTCAGTTTTAGTTTCAGTTTCATTTTTCATTTTAAAAGATTGGGGTTAAGATTGGGGTTAAGGCTTTCGTTAGTAAGGATCCAGGGCATTTTGGTGCTAGGGCCCTTTTCCGGCTTTGAGAAAGGGCTCAAACAAATCAAAATTCAAATTATCCTCCACAGAAGAGCATCTGAACTGGAGGCAAGAGTTTTTACCTCTCTGAGATACTTCTCAAACGGTCACAAGCAGTCTCTATCCAGGACTTTATTCAATTGAAGAAGATATAAGATACGCACCCTGTACCACCAATTACTGCTTCATGACAGGAAGGTATGAGCCAATGGTGCTAGCGGCTAAGAAGCAATGAAGTAAAATGCTTACAACGATAGCTATATAAAGGAAAGTTTGGCAAAGAATTTGTCATTGAATAAGTCATGAAATTTAGCAATACACTTTTGTGTTGACCAGCAAAGCAGAGCAAGAAAACCATTTCTTTAAAAGTGTTTTATCAACACTATATATTCAATTTTGTTATGTTCAATATTTGTGTATATGTTGTATTCCATGTTTTCATAGATTTCAATATCTTTTGACACTACACTAAACTTTTATTATGATCAATTCATTGCATAAATGTATTTCAAAATTCATGAAAATAGAATGTCTGTATACCATCCAGCTTTTTGTTGCTTGCCAATGGGTTTTTGTAGCCTAAAATACTTACTAGCTCAAATTGATTAAGTAAAATCTATTTTGTCTGCAGAAAGAGCAAAAAGATGATGCCCAAGCCGAAGAAAATGATCCAGAGGAAATGTTAGCAGCTCATTACAAATCATAATTGCGACTTGCTTTGATTCCTATATTTCATGTAATTCCCATTGCTGGTTTAATGAATACTGTCTAAGGGCAATATGATAAATGTCTAAGGTCAATAACAGGGGATAGAGGGGCATATAGTTTAGGGGGTGCTGAGAGCTTTTCTGAAATTGGTAAAAGTATTACTCACGACTAAATTTCTGTATACCATGGAGAGGTTTTAGAATTTTGGTCTCTAGACTAAGATGTATTTTCATGAATTCACTTTAAACAATCTTATTCATGATGGGTGCCAAAAGTCATTGATGTTGACAAGGGAGATTTGCCTTGAAAATCACAAACTTTTCGGCTGTAATGAAAGATGTGTTGATACCATATTAAAGATCGAAATTTTCACTCGCTTATATTTTTCTTAATTGATTAAGAATATAGAAGTAGATGCAAAGTTGAGAAAAATAATCATAATTTGTGTAATAAATCTTGATTAAGCCAAATCAATTCATTTTTATATCTATTGTAAACTTGTATATGCTGATGTTCAGCAATAATTTCTAGAGAAAACTGTGTGATAAATTCTTGATAATTTTTTCTATTCAAGGGCTCCCCCAAAGAAGGCAATCAAGTTTCGTAACTACATTCCAAAAGACGAAACTTTGAAAGAGAAAAAGATAACAGATGCTAAACCTCAAGCAGGTATTTTTGATTACTAAATATGGTTACTGAATGTTATTACCAGGTAAGAATTTGTTTGATATACGAATGAGTATATCATTGATCTTCCAAAGAGGGCGAACTCTAATTTATGTTAGATCATGCCTAATTCTAATGAAAATCTATCACTGCAAATTTTGATAAATTTTGCTAGTTTTTTGGTGTCCCTTACTGATTTTTGACGGTTCTCTCCACGTGTGTAAAGGAATGCGACAAAGTAAGTAGCCTGGGAGAGAAAATGTGCTTCAAGATCTACAGAGCTTCCAACTCTGATAATGAAAGACCTATGTTTGGATAACCTCGTAAGGCGGCTCAGCAAGGAAATAACTAACACTGCTAATGAATAAGTATTTCAAAATCATATCGTCTTTGCATTTCTTGAAAGGCGAGTTTGGGTACGCAGGTTTGAGAGAATATTTGTGTGTAGTGTCCAAGAGATGATCCTTTGCAATTGAATATACCATCACTGCATTCTATTACTGAACAAAACCATTATCACTGCACAAATTGGTTATGACAGCACACTAAAATTATGTATAATGCGCAAAAGCCAGTCTTGACCGAGAGGAGGTTGTTAATTTGAAATACTAAACATTGATTTGCAACAATACTCAAGAGGTAAAGAATGAACAAGGAGATCGTGCTTCTCAGACAAGGTAGACTGTAGGGAGAGGAGTATGGATGATGAAACGTCTCATGGAAGTGCAAGACTGTGTTTTTGAAAAAGTTGGTACAACGCTCCCCTACAATTCAGCGCATTAGTGTAGATATTTAAAGCCAGTTTATGTTGATAGATTACCTGAGGTTGATTTACTTGTTTATTTTTCAGTGAAAGAACTGGTCAAGGAACATTTAGAAAAAGCTAAGCCTGAAGCTGTCATTGAAGAAGTTGTATGTGAACTTTTCATTATTTTCCGCAAACCCCCTTTCTGTTATCACCAGACAAAAAAAAACCCCTATTGCAATGCAGCAAAGGAGCTGATCAGGCACCCAAGGGGTACTTCAATATGAATTCGATTCAAAATGAATCCAGAATTCTACCAAAGGACCCATTGCCTGTCTAGACCTCTCTGTGTTATTCTAAAAATCAAATTTTTTGTTAATTTTCACTGATTATATTGTAGGATATAACGAACCTGGCCCCAAGAAAACCAGATTGGTAAGTAAGATTCAAAATCGATTTTGTGGTCTTGGAAATCAGAAATACTGTTCTCGAAAATGCTTCAAACTATTATTATTGTGCATTGTGTGCAATAGTGTTGAGGGTGTTCAGTAGTGTGGAGGACGTTAAGTAGTGGATCAGAAGGATATATCTGATACGTTTGGGGGATGTCCAGTAGTGCATAGGTATATCATGATTTGTGCAGGGGATCCCCACACTTCTGAACATCCCCCACACAACTGAGAGATATCCTTCCACACCACTCAAAGGTATCTCTTCACACTGCTGGACATCACCCATGATACTAATACCTGACACTACTGAGCATTACGCACAATAGTGCACACCTTGATATAATTTGGAAGCTTACGACATAAGAGGCTTAGACTACAACAAGAGAACTTAATCGAACCAATATTAAACATACAATGGACGATCAAGTGGGAGAAAATTGAAAAGAATTGCAGAAGACGTTTTTGAACATCTTACTCTCTTGTTATCCTATCTCATTTTCCATTTTTAAACATTGCACGGTGCAACATGGGTGATCGAAGAATTAGTACATCTCCTGATGAGTGAGAAATCACAAAACAGGCTTGTCGAGATGAACGTGTAGTTTCCTGTTTCTTTTCTGCCAATTAGTGTTTATTTCACAGTTCTGGATTTATTTCAGGGATTTAAAGAGAGACGTTGCAAAGAAGCTGGAAAAGCTGGAACGAAGAACGCAAAGAGCCATTGTGGAACTGATCCGTGAGTATCCTCATCGATATATTCATCATCATCATCATCATCATTAATGTCTACTCGAATATTCCTTCAGTCATCCCACAAAGTGGTGAAGGGGCTTAAAATATTTGGAGGGGCTGCCCGACTAAAAGCCCTTTGTTTACTAAGCTTTTTGCCGGACTGATGACAACATTTTACCCGAATTGCCTCCTTTTCAAAGATGCTTTTATATTTAGGGGAACTGATGACCCCCTGACCCCCTCATTCCCTACGCATATGATACGACATCACATAGAATGATAGATTGCCTTTTTCGTTATACATAATTTATGAGAATGGGATATGACCCAGTTAGGACTCGTACCCACGACCTCTGAGTCTATGCCTGGACCACTCTAGAAACTGCGTACCAGGGTAATCGTTTTAATTGACTTATTCAAGCTATATCAATCTCACAAATCACACCACACCCACCGACTATAGAGGGGAACCTATCCGGGTTCTACACTAGACCTGCCTAAAGGCGATAACTTTCTCACTCTAGGAGGGTTTTCATAGCCCCTCTACTCATGATATCCTTCCGCGCTACTGAAAATCCTTCTGCATTATTGAACATCCCCCCCAATACTTGCACACTCGTTGTATGAGGGAATGCTTTTACAGAGCTGCTAATAATTGTTCAAAAAATTTTAGGACAACGTTTGAACGAAGGAACGGAAGATTTGGCATTTGCTGTGAATGCAGCGAGTGAAGGCACCAGGTGATGTAATATTGGAATCACAAGGTACGCTATCTTAGGTATTGATGAGCTACGATATTCGAGATTAGCGATGATGCCTTGCACATATCTTGATATCATCGACGCGTGGCAGTTCGCACGTCTCGTCAAAAGAAACAGCGCATCTCTATGAAGTAGTGTAAATATTCGTATTGAACAGAATATTGAATTAAATGAGTAAAATGCATGCTGATAACATCTATTGCTGCAGAGTATTTTAAGAATAGTTTTTTAACTTATCATCTTCTCATATAATCCACGAAATATTCCTTTCGAAATTGTGTGTGTAAGACTGTGTGAGTTTATGTTGAAAATGCTAGCCGTAAAAGACTACAAGAGGCCTTTTTTCCGGAAGAAATGTTTAATGAGATTAGCCTGTGAAAGGTTTCTAGATTCTTTATTTCCAGATGATGTACGCCAGCATGCACTGCATCACTACATATATTAGTTAATTAGCCTTACTTCCAAGACGGGGCACAGTAGAATGCACAATATCAATACATATGTGTACACAATTTAACTTTTCCATAATTACATCAGTTCATTCAGAATATAAAATCCTACAAAATAATTCACTTATACCATACAGTCTTTGCCAAAGTCATTGATACATAGCCAATTACGTATACTAAGTGGGTATTTGTGGTACACTGGTGGCGTCGCTTTGTTGAAAATGTGAATTGTCTGAAGCCTGTTTTCTTTTCACTCCGCTGTTTCAGCAAAGATTCGGAAACGGAGTTGTTATTTACTACATCCATTAAAGTTTTGTGAATTATTGATATAAATTATTATTGATATTACACAATTTTTTCATATAGAAAACCATTCTAAAGGGAGCCAAGAACTAGGATCTCTGGTAAAATACAATGGATTCTTTTGTTCTATTGTTTTCTTAACAATAGGAAACAAAATGAAATTTGAGGAAGTTTTAGGACCAGGGTTTGATGTTGGCTCCTTACGAAATTAAAAGCGTTTAGTCCGTTAAACCTACTTAGCTCCTAAGATTTCTTTTATTTCATTGTTTTGTAGATTGTTCTCTTATATTGTTTTTCACAAGGAAGTAATTTGAAATAGAGCCGAACTAGGACTTCTCGTAAACAATTTATCCTGTTGTTACTGATTTTTCGACGATAGGAGTGGAAAACAAATGAACATTTAAAGAAAGTTTCAGTTGGGGTCATACCTTATTTATGTGTGTATTGATAGCCAATACGTGCAGCGATAAAATGATTTTATCCAGTGATACTTGTTAGATAAATCTCCCTTAATATTAGGTATGTCTGGGTTTTCCCAAATCTTTTGGCAATGACTGTAGGTTCTTTAGATTCACACGTGAACATAAAATAATTTCTTAACGAAAATTAAGTATTAGGTTTCAAACTACAATTTACAATATAATTGACACTAGTGACTAAACATGACGTTATCAAAAACCATTTCTATACATTTTTCTTAAATTTTCCTTGGTATGGAAAAATGTTTGATGGAGAAGTAAGATTGGGGAAATCGTTCTCCGCTTAATTCAAGTCCGGCGTGGGAACTTGAGCATGAACCCAAAAAATAATTTTGCTCTTGACTTAGACACAAAAATACTGTTTTTATTCTGAAACAACCAACTATTTCCAAATAATGTTTTTAACATGAGAATGCAAACTCGCATTTGGTTTTTTGTTGCATTTATTTAAAATCAGAATTACTGTGATGTTAATGACACTGCTAACGTCCCCCTCTCTTGTGATTCATGAAATTTTCCTTATTTATGAACAGTTTTTCCTAAATTAGGGAGCAAACATATATAACCAGAAATGTAAATAACTAAAAAATAACTACATGTATGATTAACCCAAAAACTAATTCTGGAACGAATTTTAGACTCAAAGAAGTACCCCACCCCTGATGTTCAACATTTGGCACGAAGACCCAGAACAGAATATTGCAGGGTTAGTTTTGTCCTGATTAGTGGTATTCTGTTGGGGGTTTCCCAGGATTTTATAAAGTTTTTAAAAAATATTTGGAACAGGGAAACAAGTTAGAAAAATGACATGCACGAAAACAGTGGCTGCCACGCACATCATCCATACCCAAGAAGTCCACCTCCGGGTGTTAAATAAACTCCCACAATGCACTGTAAACCGCCATCATGCCCTGTTCATGATTGCTAGACTGATTTCTTTTCGAGCTTTCTTTACTTTTATAAAGTGTACATATAATCTTCATTTCTCGACCTTGGTGACATTCGTTTTCCATAGAACCTTCTCATTTTTGGCACCGTAGATTTCTTACTGTCCTCCAACTCTTCCCGAGCGGAATCCTCATTCATCATTCCACGGTTCATCATTTCCGGTTCTTTCCTAGGGGCCTGGTGACTAGCTACCAGATCTCTTTGATAGTTGCGATAGTGCGGCCAATTCTGCATGAACGATTTCTTTCGCTTGCGGCGATTATCTTCGTCGTCTTCATCGTCATAATCTCTATCATCATCATCGTCGTCTTCATCCTCATCATCGCCATCTTCGTCATCATCTCCATCATCGTAATCGCCCGGTGCCTCTTCTTCTTCGGCGTAATGGCGATGGTGACGATGGTGGTGGTGGTGCAGCTGCTCGTTAAACATCTGCTGGGTCTCCGGTGCCTCGTATCCGTTGCCATCAAACATGGGTTTCTGCTGATCGATGCTTTTGTATGCAGTCTCAGTGGGGCTGCCTTGGCTGTACATCTTTTCTTGAAGCTTCGCCACTTGCTCCTCCATATGCTCCGCTTTCGTGATCGCTTCGCTGTTCGCCTGCGTCTCCGGTGCCTTCTCGGAGGGGGACTCCACCTTTTTGGACGGCTCCTGTGTTTGAGTGACTTGTTCAGCCTTGGTTTCCAGTGCCTTGACCGCTTCTGCCGCAGCCCCACTCTGCTGCTCCTCCTTCTTGACGGATGGTGTTGGGTTGATCAAGCTAGCGTCGACAGGATGTGGGTTTTTAGGGTCCTTGGCGTGCTCTTTCATCGCTTCCTCGACGATTTTGCGAAGTTTTTCGTTTCTGTCTGTTTCGTTTACACTCGCCTTTTGGTCTGCCTTGGTTGTGTTCTCATGGCTTTCAACCTGATGTATCAAATATCAATCAAAAGTTATCCTAGATTAAAACTTAAAAGACATCTGAATTTCCACCATATGAGCGTCTGTACAGTACTGGGGAGAGTTTTCAGTACATTGACGGGTGTTCAGCACTGTGGGTAATAACATCATTACTAAGGAAGATTTTCTGTATTTTAGAGAGATAGCATTAGCACTTTGGATATTACCTCAACATAATGATATCCCCGCGCATTATGGATTGCATCCCTCTATTTTACTGAATATTTCCTCCACAGTACTAATTGCGTAAGTATACCTACGCTTCTTGACTAACTCATTGGAGTAATCAGTCAAGGTTACCCCTACACAAACGCTTGTTTTATAAAGTGTCGTTTATAAGGAACGTACGAATAGAGTGTCGGGTAAAATACGATGGGTTCTATAAAAACTCAATACTGGGGTTTGACTTCCCTACATAAATAAAAAGAGTGTGCGTACCTTTGTCTGTTCATCCTGTTTCTTCTCTTCAACTTTCGCACTTTTTTCATTCCCGCTTTTTTCTTTATTACCCTCTTCTTTCGTAACTTCTTTAACCTCTTTCTCGACCACTTTCTTCCCAGCCTCTTTCCCATTCCCTGCTGAGTCTGACTTAACCTTTGCTGAATCTTGTGTTTCTTCATTGATTATCTCACTAGCCTCTTTTTCGTCTGCCTCTTTCCTAATGATGCTATCCTCTGCAATGGCCTCCTTGGCAACGTGATTCAAAGCTTTAGACAAGTAATCCTCGACCTCTTTGAACGCATCTTGTGCCTTCGCAGCGATGCTGTCCTTCCCGTTATCGGGACTTGCAGTTGGAGTGGACTTCTTGGTCGGTGTCCTTTCAGTAGGTGCCTCAACAGTATTCGTGGTCTCCGCTTTCTCCTCCGCAGGGCTCGACTCTCGTTCATCTCCCTCCTCGTGCTTGTCCTTTTTCATGAACTTAGCCAATATTGGTTGAATCACTTTCTTTAAATCTACTGATTGCTTTTTCTCGTTCTGTCTTTTAGACTCGTTCTCTTGGATCAGCTTTAAGTCATTGTTGATAGCAGCTGTTAGTGACTTCAATGCTTTATCTCCAACGGCAGCTAAAGCGTGGAATAAGTGTCAGATTAATTTGAGATTGTGCTGTAGTATCTCTTAATTGTATATTTCGATTTCTATCGTATAAATTAGTATTATTAGAAAAGTATAGTCTTTCACTCTTGAAGGCCAGAAAGATTGGGAACTGGGTAAAACATGGGAAGGAACGCTTTCATCCAGAAAAAGGATTTGATATTGAGCTTTGCAGGTAGTTTCTTCTGACTTTTGTAGATTGAGCTTGATTGCAATACAACCTATTCAAGTGGTCAAAACATACAAGATTTATACCCTTCATACATGCCTAATATGTGGCCAAAAGGAAAAACTGAAACCTGAAGGCTGAATCAAAAATAACTTCAACCTTCCCGGGTAAAATAGCCTGTAACCACAATTTATCCTTACTTGGGTTAGGTTATATATACTAGGAACTTAGACTACCTATTATAGCTAGTTTGAACTTTTAAATTGATATAGAGACACAGAGAAAACTGATTTAGCCAATTTGACAGTAAATCCTGTTTACAGATTCAGGGGAGAGCGATGGGCACAAATGTTCCAACATATCCAAAATTAGTAATGAACTATTGAGAAATAAAATTGCATGAAACAAATGCTGAATAGCATGGAATGAATAAACGACCAAATTGTATTAGTAGATAGTGAAGATATCTAGACGACTGCTTCGTCATGTGGGATACCAAAATTGACACACCAGAAAATTTCTTGACAATTTCGCAAACCCTGCATTGAAGCGTTAAATTCACGCTTGAGGGTATTTAGTTACTTGTACAATTAGTTTCAAGCATCAATAGTTTCTTGGACATTAAAGTCATTTTTATAAAACAACTTGTTAGTGACAGACTTATATAGCCAAAAGATAGCCAGCAATATTTTCATTTCATATCCTGCCATCCACCCCATACCAAAGCCTTTTTCTTTGGTGATTCTCAATCCAAACTGCTTAAAATCATTTACACATACCTTCACTTTTTCTCGTTGGCGTATCATCTTTTGGTGCTGATTTATCGGGTAGACCAACCTGATAAACCTTATCTATCTTCACGTCTTCAACCTTGGGCTGTAGGTCCACAACGTGTGCTTTGAGTGAGTCTGTGGCCCTATCTAAAAACCCCAAGGTGAATCCGTGATGGTCATTGTCATTGCTTGGTGTTGGCAGCGTCGAGATGGCCTTATCACTGATGCCAGCTAGAGCGACCCCGGGGTGTAAATCCTGATCACTTTTGCTTGGAAGTGGGTTGATGAACGCTTTCGTTTTCAGCTCGCCATTGGCTCCATTCGCTGTCTCAGGCTTCTCATACGCAATCGCCATGTCATACAGGTTCTTGACCTTGCTCTGTAGCTCTCGCTTTGCAGACTCAAACTTTCTCCTCGCGGCCTTTGCGTCTTGTAACCTTTTCAATGTTTCTAATTGCCGATCGATTGTCTTCACCACTTGGCTCTGAATCTTAGCTTCGGTAAGACGGGACTTTGTGGTGCCAGTCACAGGTGAGTTGCTCGCAGCTTGAGAGGCCTGACCGTTTGTCAAGTTTTGCCGGCTGATTTGTATTTCTTTATGCTCTTTGATGTCACTGACAGACATCATAACTTTCAGGATATTTTGTTTACCAGCATCAGGTATTGGTAATGTTGTATTAACCCCAGTGGCACTGGATGGAGACACGCTAGCTGGAGAGTCACTACTACCTGCGTTGTTTAAAGTCGTGGCAGAAGATGGCACGCTAGCTATAGAGGCACCAGAAGCACCATCACCGGTATTAGCTGTAGCGTTAACCTGATTTGGCACATTAGAACTTGAGGCACCAGTCTGGACATTCATGGTAGCAGATGACACATTTGTTGGAGAAGTAGCATCGACTTGGCTACCTGCAATTGGAGACGGTATGTTGGGGATGGAGAGTGCTGCACTTCCGTTCCCTACTGTAGAAGAAGGCAGTGTAGTAGCGGTTGCACTTTCAGCTTGGTCTTTTACTGTAGACGATGGTATATTGACAGTAGAGACGCCAGCTGCTCCATTATTAGCCGTAGATACCGGTGAATTCGTAGCAGAAGCACCATTAATCTGGTTATTAACCTGAGAAGTTGATACACTAGTAACAGTCGCCCCGTTATTCTGGCTACTTTCAGTCGCATTAACAGACACGCTCTTATTTCCCTCAACTCCTTGCTGGCCTTGAGGTTCTTCTTGACTTTTTGTTTTGGAACTTGCTTGACCTAGCGTAGCATCTGTCTTGCTCACAGGAACATTTTTATCACCAGGCTTTGCTTTATTGCCTTCAGTAGGCCTAAATAACACATCTTCCCCTTCTGCCAAGGAGTCCATGACGGAGGATAATGACGCAGTCGGTCTTGTTTTGTTAACTGCGGAAAGTTTTGGTTGGCTGTTTGTTGCAGTCAATGCTTCACCAGCATGCCCGGGTAATCCTCCTGCGATTTCCACTTTGGTTTCCTGTGCTGAGTTACTCCCTTGCTGTTGTATTCCGGTCTGAGTAGTCTCTGCGTTTTGCTTTGCTACCGGAAGTGACGAAGCTGCATTTCCTGTTTGCACAGCAGCACTTTCATCTACTGTCTGCTGCTGTATTCCGCTTTGAGCGTTAAGTGTGTCTTGCTTAGCTACTGCAAGTGATCCATCTGCGTTTCCGGTTTGAACAGCAGCCTTCCCTTCTACTGGTAGCTGCTGTATTCCAGTTTGAGCATTAAGTGTGTTTTGTTTAGCCACAGGAAGTGACGCAGCTGCGTTTCCGATTTGTACAGCGGCACTTCCATCTACTGGTAGCTGTTGTTTTCCAGTTTGAGCATCTTTACCAAGCTTTTGGCTAGCTACCGGAAGTGATGCAGCTGCATTTCTAATTGGCACAGCAGCCGCACTTCCGGTTGGTGCAGCAGCTCCCCCGGCTATTGCTTTCATGTCTTCTCTCTCTGCTTTCCTGAGCGCACTAGAAATGGACATTTCACTGTTGACGTGACCAAGAGCTTCTTCCTGCACACCAGCATCATTGGCTAAAACAGACTTTTTATTGCTATTAGATTTCTCATTGGTTTCTTTTTGACTTCCGTTTGTCGTTTCATTTCCTTTCTGTTTTTCACTTCCGTTTAACGTTTCGTTTCCGCTTGCTCCATTTCCTTCCGTTTTATCATTCTTTGCAATTGCTTTTATTTTCTCTTTCAACTCGTTAATCTTCTCCTTCGCTTTGGAATAAGCAGCTTGAGCCTCGGTTAGGAAATCAAACCTCTTTCCCGCATCACTCGATTCAGCCTGAGCTTTGGCAAGGTCTGTTTTCTTGAGTCGAATAATCTGCAGTGTGCCGGGCGTGGCGGTCTTCTTACCTAAAGACTTCTCTATTTCTGATATCATTTCATGCTTGTTGATCGTGTCTTTGGCGACTTTCTGTAGTATCTTCACATCAGGCATGACACCGTCTATATCGGAATCATCTACTGCTAACGGCTTATTGATCATATTCCGCTTATAATGCTTTGAGATGTTATCCCGCAATATCACATATCTCTTTAATATGCTAGCACCTGTATTGGTTTTGCCGATCTCTACGAGGTTTTTCCTCGCCTGGTCGTACTCTTTGAAGGAGCTCATCACGTCCTCGGAGAGCTTGTACATCTTCCTGAATTCCTTCAACATGTGCGCCGCATGCTGGATCCGATTCACAGAGTCATGCGTCAGTGACGTCATTGTGCTCTTCTTTTTAGTGTTCATCGACTTCAAGGCGTCGAGCAAGGCCTTTCGTAGTTTTTCGCGCTTGGCGATATCGTTGGCCTTGGCGTATAGCTTCCATGATTGCGAGAAACGCTGTAAGTAGCGCCTCTTGTTACCTAGTCTATCTGGTAGAATGTCCTCAGGTTTGTCATTCGCGTTGATTTGTGAGTTTTTGACGGAATTTTCTTCTTTGATTGGTGATAGTGATACTTCGCCTCCGTTAATAGAACTGATTAAGGCTAAAAGATAAGTGAAAGAATATCTTTGAGATTTGCTTGCCGAGTCATTGGAAATAATCATTTATTGCATTTCAGGCAGAATCAAGAACTTTATAGACAGCATGTTGAATATGATACTCTTGCAAAAAACATTCTCCATTTTAATTCAAATAGGGTTAGAAATTTACAGTTGAAAATACAGATTTCTAAATTTCCCTGTCAAAAATAGAGAGAACAATGTTTGCTTTTATGATTTCAAGAAGAAGCAATCTTTCGAGATAATTTGGGAATGAGAATGACCAGAGTTGGGCTCGAACCCATAACCTCTAAATTTGTACCCAAGTACACCAACTGAGTTCCTTACACCCCTTGCCATCAGTGTTATGTACGCCCCTTGCCACCAGTGTTATGTACTTGGGGCTAAGGAGATAAATGCCTCTCTGTTATCATCGTAAATAATAGCAATTGAACTCTGTCGAAGATTTTAATGTTAGCTAATATCAAAACTGTAAGAGCTGCCAAATAAGAGGTAACCAAATATTTGCTTAGACTGTAAAATTGCTGCATAGAATGCTAACTCTAAAACCGTGAATTGTTTTCTGCAAAAACCATTGGCCTAAAGATTGGGATCGCAGAAGTGAATTTCCGAATCAACGATGGAAGTCGTGCCTACTCTTATATCGAATTACATATCATCAAAGGAACAGAAAGTGTTTGGTTAGCTTTTACTTCGGTTGACACAATTCCATCTAAACCTTGTAACTTCTGAATATATCATTATTATTAATCTTTCTAATTTTTAAGAAGACCAGTGCCATTTCACCTTCAAAGTGAACGCGACAATCTCTCAGGGTCAGATTAAAGATCAACAGAGATTTGACATGTTGGTTTACCTGTTAAAAACAGCAGAAATCCAAGTGATTCTGTCTTCATAACATTGGCTTTTCTTGGCTATCACTATCCAGTGAAGCTTCTATATCTAGATAAGCTTTCCTTGCTCGTCTCCAGCTTCAGGTCACTCTAACCACGCAATTACTAACATCGGTGTGCCTTATTCGCTAACCATCCCATCCAGAATCTTCTTGCAGTAACAAGTCTTTATTCGAACCATACAATCTTGGATATATCGATCGTTGTCTGTTTTGATTTATTAAGATTTAAGCTTTCAGAACTGTAAACAATTAACCTCGGCCTAAAAGAGAATTCCCAATTTCCAGCTCATTAAAAATTCATGAGAAAAAGCAAACGGAGTTAGATCAGAGCTCTCTTTTTGCACTGCCTACTATCGTCAAAAAGCTAATTTCTCTCCGCCCGGAAGTCACAAAGAACTGGAAATACCATCACTCATAGCCCCTCTGTATTCATGTAGATAGGGGTGATGGGTTTTTTTGAAAAGGGTTGTTTTAAATGGGCAATGCAGTAATTAATTCCACTCCTCAACATAGACGTAGTTAATTTGGTTTAACGGTAATTAGGCTATCGCATTGTTTACTAAAATAAGGTCAAATGGTTGTATCGAGTTTGAATTTGACCACCGGCGAGACTGTACGGGGTCTATATCAGTCAATCAGTTTATTTCTACACTCTTCCTTTCTTTCTGTTTGAATCTTTATGCTTTTCTTTGGCTGCTTCTTTCCTCTTTCCTTTCCTGGTCGGCATTTCATCTACTTTCAAGGGTGTACCCAGGAGGGCAGTAGGATATGCCCCCAGATCATGAAGTTTATACTTTGCTCAATCATAGTCTCCAGAGATGGATAGTCTAGAAACTGGCAACGTCCAATGTGTTAACTTTTTGATGCTGAAGATCTTTCTACCTACCATTTCTCTTTTTGTTAATTCTAATTTTCGTTCTGCTTTACCTGGAAATCAATCACATGACTTGATGCAATTGTACATTTGTTTTCTTATGCTAGTGTGCATTTTCGCTCTGTTTTGCGAGTTGGATAAGATAAGCAATAGTGAAAGCAATGGCCATTGTTTCAATTTCTAGATCATACTTTTCTTAAGACTCTGACTCGATATACTTTAGAAATTGACACTTAGGTTTAATAACGAAGCTGAGGGCTTACTTAACAATTAAAAAGTCTTGGGTACACCCCTACCAACTTTATGTTGAAATTTCACGACTTTCTAAGCCTCTTAGGAGCCCTAAATTGGTCTTCGGGCTGGGACTATGTTCTTTGTTATTTACTGCATGAATCCTCTAGCGAGCTCTGGGAGTAGGCTTTCTATTCTAGACAAGAAGCAGCATGCGTAATTATAGTGCGTAGTAGCAAACAATCTGTGCAGTGATATTAACAGTGTGCCTTTACAACAGTTACAGTATGTATAACATGATATGGTGAGCTATGTCAGGTCTAAATTGAGTTGTGCAGCAAGTATATTAATGAACTAAATGAGCAAAGGCAATATGCTAAGTGGACCGCGAAAAATGAAACACTTTAGCAGATTATCTAGAAAATCATATGCTATGTCATAAGCTATGTCAGGTCTAAATTGAGTTGTACAGCAAGTATATTAATGATCTAAATGAGAAAAGTCGAAATTGTTTAGAGAATCATATGCTTATGGCCTTTGTTTTTTATTTCAGCTCGCAGGCCACTTATAGTTGGGAAATAACTTCGGAGATGTAGGAGAACTAGCCCTCTTGCTCCCTAGTATTTCCGTCCTGGTAAGATCATGCCTGATAGGCAAATACGCTTACTATCTTCATAAAG
Source organism: Pelagia noctiluca (assembly GCA_963924455.1). Taxonomy (NCBI): domain Eukaryota; kingdom Metazoa; phylum Cnidaria; class Scyphozoa; order Semaeostomeae; family Pelagiidae; genus Pelagia; species Pelagia noctiluca. Next base: position 1,616,351 of record OZ004315.1, on the reverse strand, counting down.
TTTTGGTTTATGATTATAGTGTAGGGGACCAATAAATGATACAAGGCTAGTTGAAACACTGCTTTGATCATTGATGGGTGAATATGTTTTTCTTTGGAAGGTGTTTGATTATGCGTAGAAGTACCACTGAATAACTACATGATGAATCAAACCAGTGCTTTGCTAGTTGTTATTGTTAGTTGAATGATTAATAAAAACACTTATTAGCGTTAAGAATTGGTTTGTAAGCAAGAAGCAAAGCAATCACTGAATAGTAGCTACATGTCAAATCCAATAGTTGTAAGGCAAAGTTATTGGCTTTTGTAAAGTATTCGCTTAGATATTCAATTCAAAGGGGCCACAGAATAGTAGTTACATGTCTGATATATTGATAGTTGTAAGGTGAAATTGTTGGCTTTTGTAAAGTATTGGCTTGTAATTCAAAGGGATCACTGAATAATAATTAAATGTGTAACCAATTAATAGTTGTAAGATAAAATTTCGGGCTTTTGTAGAGTAATTCACCAGAGTTGGGAAAACATCACGGTCGCACGGTCATTGACCGGAGGCAGGTTAAGAAAAAACTGAGAAATTGATGAAGGATTTCGATATATTCCAATAAAATGGTATGAAAGTACCGGTTGATATAATTGTAAAGTGATTAATTCTAGCTGTATTGAGTCTTTTTAATACTTGTTCTGGTTTATTGGTATGAATGAGTTTTCTCTGTCTCTGTATGCATATCACAACTCAATCATCCTGTTGTATAAGCTAATATAAGTGAGGAAGAAAATTTGTCACTGAAAATCGTACCCGGAGGAAGCTTGAGGATTTTTCTAGACTCTGTAATTCACTCAATTCAAGGCGCTCGTTGTTTAGATATAATGGAAGCAGAGCATGCCCACTACTGAGCATCTCCAACACTACTGCACACCCCCCACGCTACTGCACACACGTTTTATAGGATGTACGCAAACTGAGTGGAGATGGAATAGCCTAATCGATACAAAGTGATCGAAGTGACAAACTGCTACATGTGATACTTTATCGAGAACAGAAGCGCCTACAAGCTAGTGTCTGAAAAGGCCGCGGCTGCATATAAAGTCATATCATTTTCAAAGAAAGCGGCTATATCATTCCTAGAAGCAAAGGGTCGAAACGGAGCGGTTAGCGAAAAAGTCGCAGGCTAGTTTGTGGAGGTCAAGTCACAGTACTGATAGTCACAGATACCCGAGTATTCGTTGTTGCAGATTTACCGCGCGGTGAATTGCGCTTATTTCTCAACAGTACAAGAATTGAATTTCGATACTCGTTTGATTACTATCGGCTTGCATTCCTGGTTACCTCTGTAACGTTGGATGACTCTGAAACAGTCTCTTATACACACACGCGCGTAACCTGTTTGTTATTAAAGCCGAGACTAAACGGATGAGTGACCGCCTGCGTTTACGGCGTATTGTTGCTTCTGCATTTAAGCATAGAATAGGGCCTACACGCTCCACTGAATCTAGTTGGTATGAACCGCTAACGTCATCCACGCTTCCAGAGGAAATCTCGTTTCGTTGGTTTTTCTGTAATTGTAGGCCAATTTATGCCACTGGAAGATTTATGATTATTTTTAATCATGATAAATGATTTTTGAATCTGTCAGAGGTTTGAAAGGATATTTTGATGTTTCTACGCGCGTAGAATGAGATTTGAGCCAAACGTGGTGAAGCGGGGAAGTTGTTTTTCTTGAAAACCACCGAGTTGTGCATGCGAGTGTAAATCCTGGATACTGCTGGCTGCTGAAGTGCAAGTTGCATTTCTTAAGGTAAACTTTGCAATTTTTCGTTTCATCTAAAACTGATTCATGGGTTTTTGGAGCACGGAATTGAAGCCCTATTGGCTTGTAACTTTAATGTTGTAAACCATTCACCGATAACCTCACTGCTCTAGCCAATTGGCCATCAGAGAAGGAAGAAACTTTAATTTTTCTAAGATGGAAAGTAGAAGTAATGAATCTTGTATGAAGATTTATAGATATGCTACCTCAATATTTTTTTATTTCAACTAACCACCGATAAAAGTTAAAATTTGAGGTGTTACATAGCCAGAAAGCTGGGCCTTTTCTTGTGCATGGGCAGGACAGTAAGCACTACATCGCTGCATATCGAAATGATGTGGTCCTAAATGCGTGTAACTTACATAAGAGCTACAACCGCGCTTCTAAAAGCGGCCACACTTTTAGATTCAAGGCTGAGCAGTCTTTGATTAGCGGTGGACGCTACTCGGAGGTTAATCAGCTATATAGGAAGGCATTTTGGACTTAATGTTGGTGGTCATTACGTGGAGGTGGTCACTTTAGGGAGTTGACCGTTTATCGAGGTTCGACTGTATTAAGATTATCATAGAGGAAAGGATTGCCAATCAGATAGCCCTGATTCCAAGAGAACTTAGGCTTTTATAAAGCAAGCCTCAATGTGTAGAGAATTCATACAGATACAAGGCAGGTTGTGTTTGTAATTGCAGTTTCACACGCGATGAATTTACCAATCTCTGCATAAAGCAATGAGTTCTGATGAGTTTTGACAAGCGTTTAGTTTTTCATCCAGGCACTCCAACAACTATTTGTAATGCATAATACATTTTTAGAGAATTGAGCTGGACAGTAAGGAATGGAAACGTTCTCACTTTGTTGAAAACAGGTGCGACGGATCAAATGTTGAACAACAAACTGTGATCCCCCAAAGTTCACTCTTGCTAAAATCGTCCAAAGCAGCATTTTTGTGGAACAATTTAATGCATATAACCATGAAATAGGTCTTTTAACTTTAATTTGAGACTAAGAACTTATTTTAGTTTATTCTTTATTTCAGCACAAAAGCTACAGAATGAGATTGTGTTATGATGCCTGCAGAGTGCTTTTCCTGTTAGCCTGCATTAGTCGAATTCTCACCGGTGAGATTCTTTTCTATTTCACAGCAGAATCAAATTTTGAGGCCATTAGTTATATCATGTGTGCCAGAAAACATGAGATACGTTTGGTAAGCCACTAAAATCGGATATTACTTTGAATATACTAAAAGTAGATTATATCGATACCAGCCGAGACAACTTTGGTGTGGTGAATTTTTGAAAGTTTCTGCTACGATAGTTCTAGAGCGAATATAGTTTATTTCAGACATACAATGCTTGCTAAAATCGTTGCAACGCTTGATTTATGTTACGACTCGACGCAGCATTATTCCTTCCCCCCTGTTCATTAACAATGTTGATTTGTAACTGAAAATGTCACTTTTGGTTGAGTAATGAGGTCACATTCCAAAAAGCAATCATTCAACCTCAGATTACTACATTGTTTATGATGGGGGCGGTTACTGATGCTTGCGCTGATGTTTTCTCTAAAAAGTCATTGAATATTGTCAGGTGTTCCAAGTGATTCTGGCAAGCATTGTAGCTATCTAGTTATTTCTAAAAACTTACAAAGCTACAGAAAACTGAACAACGATGTTCTGGACATATAAAGTAGTCACAAATTACTTCATGTTAACCCTCACATAAATCATGTAAGAATATGTAATCAAAAACCAAAATCATACCGATGGCAAGCAGTTGTAGGCTTACTTGAACCATATATTCGTTATTTGCTAACGAAAGGAAAAAAACTGGATGGAACTTATATTCTCTGTTTATGTCTGCAAGATAGATGCCTCAAGATACCTATTCTTAAATCTGAATAAAACGGTCTTCGTTTATGATTTCAGAATTTAGCCATATCTAAAACGGTCTAAATAAATATCTAAAATGTCTTTTACAAATGGAAAATACTTTTAATGTATTCAAGATGATAGTCGATTTATAGTGGCTTAGAGAACGTGTCTAGTTTTTCAGGTGCCAACGGTATAGGGATAAAGACTTGAATTGCTTAGAATGCTTCTGAATGGTATATTCATGCTACTTGGAAAATTCAATTTTCAGTAACTTTTGGTTGGCCTGTGCCTGATTTTCCTAATTACTCTAATGTATTTGTTCTCTTTTGTAGCACCTATCAATGATAACAAGAAAAACGAACGTAAGTTCTTCTAGCAGATTGTTTTCTTTGTCAGCCTTGTCTGTGTTCTTTTATTTCATCAAAGTTATGATGATACTCAAAAATGTATGGGATGCAATCCCTCACCTCAGCAATATCATAACTAGTTGAGAGAAATAGTCAACTAATATTTCCATTCGTTGATTGTGGTTCTCTTTCACAAACAATTAAGAGATTTTATGAATCACTTCATTCAGGATATCACAACTACCCGTATTGGATCTTTGGGGGGAGGGGGCAACTATGGTCAAGAAGCCAAAGCACCTGCCGCCCCCGGTAGATCAATCAGCCCCTGCGCCTATGGAATTAGCATTATTAAAAGGGGACCTGATTGGCTCCTTTGGTTGAAAGAATACAATACGCACATGTATTTCCGTTCTTTTCAAGATGATAGATATTCGAAAACATGCTGCTTCATGGAATACCAAGCCTACCTTCAAAGGAAGGATAGCATGCCTTCAAATATATCGCAATATGAATAGCGTTTACTTTGATGGCTGAAATAACTCTCCTTTCTTTCCAGGCTGTGCCACGGCAAAGGGCAGCATACGATCAACTGTAGAGGATAATGACTCAAAAAACAAGCAAGTTCATCTGCTCGCAGATCTCGAGGCTTTGTCGCATGGAATCAAGAGAGCGGCAACAGAGGAAGATTGCAGTGACAGCACAAATGCCGATAAAAAGAATGAAGTCACTGAACAATCTGTCGGTTCTGTCCCTGGCTTGAAAACAAACGAACCCAACGACGTCAAAGAGGGGGCGCTTATTAACGATTTGTTCAACGACCAAGAAGAAACTAAAGGATCTCCGATTCAAGAGACCGCTAAAGCGGCAATACGGTCAACAATATCTGCAAATAAAACAGATACTCCTAATACGACTACCTCTAATGCCGCTCTGCCAGCTCCGTCGCTTTCATCTTTAACTGCTTCGACCGCTGATGCTTTGAATTTGAATGGGGGAGAAAAGAAAGGCGTTGGTGCACTAAAAGATAGCAGTACGCAAAACGCTACCTCTTCTTCTGAAAGTACAACTAACGCAAAGACATTCATCGCGCGTAATAGAAATGCTGCGCCCAATAAGGGACAAGTAGCAGCAAAAGCAAATATCGAAAAATCACCAAGGCGAAACTCGAAGTTGCAGCCTTTGGCAAAAAAAGTGCAGCAAGCCCAAGGATTGCATCGATCCTTACACGCATCCATTGTGCCAGACAATGCACCTTCGATGCAACGTGGGGCACTGTCCAAATTGCAGGATTTGCAAGTTAAAGGCAGTACCAAGTCGACATCCAGTATCATTGCTCCCTTGAACAACGCTATCAAGTCATTAGATTCTGCAACGAAGCTTCTTGGTGCCGTGGCCGCGGGTAAGGCAACCACACCGCTTGCTAATACCGTACAGGTTAATAAATTCGTATCCGCCCCTGCAATTGCGAATCCGGCTTTCGTTCCAAAGGCAAAAGCTGTGAATGCAAGCCTACTTGATGTGCCATCCATTGCCAGATCAGCGGCTACAACTTCGGACGCTAAAGCGGTAGCAGATGTCACTGGTGGCAAACCCTCATCATCAGCGCCAGCCTCTTCAGCTGTACAAGGTATGTGATTAACATGATAATTATGATAATTACGCTAATTATGAAAATTATGATGATTATGAAAATTATGATTGTTATGATATATTACTATTATGTTATATTAGTTATATGATTATTATACCTGATTAAGGTATGCGCTTTTTTCATAGCTAGCTTATGGTTTTAGAAGCGAAATTGACAATGATGTCTTGAAGAGTTCAAAATCAAAATAAAATTTTAGCGTATGGAAAACTAATGTTACTGATTATCCCGAAGGTTTATTCAACTTCGGCTTCGTCAAAAATACCCTTTTGATGAATTTTGGCAACACAGTCAATGCCTTGCTCTAGTCTAACAAGTTAGCTTTGATTTCATGTTTTGATTTCACGTTTATACAGTAACTCAAATGTGTGAAAATGCATCTTCTTGATTCTTATCTGACAGAGGTTTTCTAAATCTGCCTTATGCAGTTTTTGATAAAATCTTGCAAGCCTTTTTGAGTTAAATTACTCCTAATTCAAGAAAGTCGTTTTCAATTGCACATGCAACCTCAAATCATTGAATCTAAAGATGATTTTGGGTAGTATCGATGTTTTTGAAAATGAAACTTAACTTTCTTACTAGAGATTTAAAACTGTTGTAAGTTTGATCTTGAACTTGAAAATATCTGTGACAAAATTTCATGAAGCATGGTAGAAGTTATTTTCTGAAACTTTTGATCTTCGTTAAGTATTCAAACCTAAAATTATTGGTGGAAAAATTTTAGATTTAAGGTTTTAATCCTTTTTAGGGAATTTTTTCGTGTAACAATATACCAATCAGAGTATCATAATTAGAGATATTTTCCGAAAGAGTGAAAAAACGTGGAAAAGTTGAGTTTGTGTAATATCAGGCAATTAGTAGCCATCTTTCTTAAAACTTGGACAGAACCATCTGCTATGATTTTTGAAATAACAAGACTTTCTATATAAGTTCACACTCAATTACTTTCCTATTAGGACCCATCTACCAATTGTTAGTATTTGTTCTTAAAGTACCATCATATTTTATTGTAGGTGAAACAAAAGGTCCAGCCGCATCTGCTCCTGCCCAGCAGGCAGCTCCACAAGCAGCAGGAGGCAGCAAACCAGCAGCAAAACCTGCGTCCATCACTGACCCGTATGCAGAAATTGCAAGCGGTCCGGACTCACCTAAAACGCCTGATTTGAAGACCGGCAGTGAAAAGGCCGGGTTGCCTGTGATGAAAGTCGACCCAGGTGCAGAGTCACCGGAGCCGGTCTCTTTCGATAAGGAGGGGCCACCATCATTGCCGCAAGAGGCTCCTGCTGTAGACCCCAGTGCTTCGTCGTCGTCAAGTAGACCCGGTCCTCAAGACGTTGGTGGAATATTGGATAAAATAACAGATAGACTGAATAAAGGTATGACTTCACCCTTAACTATCGCTTTTTGCTGGAGTGGTGTAAAGAGGGTGTTGACACCCTAGGGAACGTCTGTGCAGTATTGTTAATAGAGTTCAGTACTGTGGAGGGATACCATCAGTACTGTGGGGGATACCATCCAGTGCTGTAGAAGATGACAAGTACTGTGCTGTTGGGAGATTTTAATTACTGTATGGGTATTGCAGAGTATTTGATTGGCTTTATCGGACAGTTCACCATCAACCGAAGGATGAGCGGCCATGCGGCATGCCCCTTTAGTGGTTTGCCAGGTGCAGCTAAAGTCAAGCTTGGTCGTGTTAGGTGTACACTGGATGGATGACCTTCAAGGTGTTGAGTAAAAAACATCTCACAGCATTTTCCTTTAGAAGACTTTTTCCCTTTGGCAAGCTAGCATGGTAAACATTAACTTACTGGCATACTTACTTAATTTTTGATGATTCATTTTGTCTTTTAAAGGGGGCTCTGCCATAGAACAACCTCTACCTCCAACTGAGGCGAAATCCATCACAGATCAACTGAGTAGTTATGACAACGATGCTATGCAGACTGCAAAGAGCTGGGAAACGAGCGGCCTAAAAGCAATCGAGAAACTGAAATCTGCAGAATTCAAAGGAGGAAGTATGAAGACCGAGCTGAGCAAAGAGCTGAACGAGAGACTGGGCGGAGGAGCCGAAATGGGTGAGGGGGAACCTGCCGAGATGGGCGACGGAGCAGGAGCTGGAATAGGAGGCGGAGGACCAGGTGGTGGCTACAATGCTGCACTTGGAGCTGGCCTCGGTTCTGAGGAAGTACCAAGCGAGGTTTCCAATTATGGCCCCCCTAGTAGGGCAAATTATGCACCAGCCGGGCAGCAATGGGGACAGACAAACGCAATTGAGAATCTGGACTCAGAAGCACAGCGGGAAGAGCAGTCTTTCGGACAGTACGCCGCACCAGATCGTGGTGAAAGTATGTCCGAGAGATATGGTAGTCCGGCTGAAGGAGACTCGTCGATGACGCCAGACTCAAACGCGTACGACCGGCAAGATATTTCCAATTATTTAAGTCAAAGCCCGCCGCATGATGGCATGGACATTGGTTCAGAGCAGGGCAACTATTTCAAACGCAGTGTCATATTAAGACCGCTTTATTATTATTATCACCATTTACCTTACGCGTTCAAGCATCCTTATGACGACTAAATATAAATCCTCGAATATTAGCACTAACCAATACCAAGTTTCAGTATGGGAATTCGGATGTCAGAGCTTAGCTATGCGACTGGAAATTCACCACCTTAACGAGGCAATAGGTCAGTTATCGTCACCAATAGACCCAGTTTCGTGGAGCTCTGTTTAAGGCTGGCTAGTACCACCTAAAGACCTCAAATAGGATTCCCATTGTGCAAGGCTGTACAAAGAAAGCATCTGAGACGGGGAACGTATATGGGAGAATCTTTTATAGAATAGTATATATGTAGTGATGGTAATTTTAATGAGGTACCCCTGTATTGTTTTGCAGCATGCTGGTGTTGTTGAACACAGGATTGTATCCCTTATTTTTCGTTCTTCAGCCCAGCAAGCACAAACAGACACGTAAGAATTTCATCATCATAATTTCCTAATAATATCGAATATGGATGAGCTTTTCTCAAAAGGGGAGTTGTAATAACTCCCTCTGGGTATGCCCTTGGTCATTAGATAAGCGGATCTCAGGGAAAAACTTGTCTTTATTCGCTTCTCAAAAAGATTGGCACAAGTTTGATTCAATGGATATATGAAGACATTGATACTAGGACCAGCTAGATGTAGCAGTAGTTCTCTTTAGGATATTTTGTCTAGGACTTGTAATATTTTCGATACGAGAATATAGACTATGTAGATTTACGAAATCATACAGTGCTTTCATAGATGAAGAGAATGGATATAGTTTTTGTGTATAGATGGTGCTATGATGCACGCAATAACGTTTCAAGGGCTTTTTATGATTTTGAAAAGAACATAACCGCTTTGCAACGTATGTGACTGTAATTAATAAAATCAAACGGTGTTGCACCTGTTTTCATTAAGCAACGGCAGCACTGGATTTTCAGCCCTCAAAGTTGCTTGTCATTTGCTTTGAGCAAACATTGCATAACAACTGTTCATTTATGTTCCAAATGCAAGAAAAACCGTAAAAAAATAAAATATAACTTTTAACTATGAATGCTTACAAAATCAAATAAGCTCCGAGATTTTTTAGCATAGTTGCTTAACGACCTGTTGCTTGATTAATATCATCTCGCCCATGAGCATGAGTTACTTATAGTTTTAGCCATTGAGACCCTTATTCCGTAATGAAAGAACTGTATTCATATACAAAACTTTTCTTACTTTGTGAAATCTATGATAGAAATTAAACTTCTAGAAGAGTTTGTTATCCATCACATTCCACATGTAGATTGACATCGCCGAAACGTAGAGCTTTGAATCATTGTAAAATCATGAATTTCATTAGCTATATTTTTAGCGAGATTGTTTGTATATTTTCGTTTTGAAAGTAATTAAATTATCCATCTAATGTAAATCTTTGTATCAAATGTGTATCACTAAAATATTTGCTGCGTGTTTTTCTGAATGTATCTTTTAGGATCTGTATCTTTTAGGATCCTTATGTGTAAGTATGGTTAGTCCTTAGCAGTAGGCTCTACTCCAAGCTAGTCCAGTTTTTACGAAGGATTGGAAATGGACAGCACTAGTCAATTTTCGCAGGGGAACTTTGGCTAAATCCCCCTCAACAGAACAGTTTAGTTTTGCCTCTGATAACCCGGCACTTTGTGACTGTCTTACTCCCATTTACCCCTGTGGTCATTCCATTGGAGTCGGATATTCTTAAGGAAAATCAAGAACTGCATCTTTCCTTGTGTAGTCAGTTTTCTGATAAAAACCGTTATTAACTACTGTATTTCCATAAAAAAACTATGCATCCATTTAGAAACGTTTTTTACGTCTAAAACAATGAAACTTGGGCAGACTGAACTTAGCAATGTTGTTTTCGGATATTTCCGGGTTTAAAATCATAAAACCTAGTGACTCTTGAGGTACCAAGCAAGATTTTGCTGCTACGGGGTGAGGAAATTTTGAATGTTGACCCTTGCAGTTAGCTGTAGAACGGTAGAAAGGCGTATTTTGGTTTTATTTGAATATAAGTGCTAAGCATTTTTGAGTACTCAAATTTACCTTCTTCTATACAATTTCAGTACTGAGTCTGAGCTGAGCTGGCTTATAAAGAGAAATACGTGTATTCTCACTGGTATACAAACACCAAATGGTTGTTAAGTCTAGCGGCTAATTGTAATTGTCCTTCGTGTGATTCTCCACGAATGAAGACCCCAAGTGATTCCTGGTATTCAAACAGACGCTGGGCGATTCCCAGTTCATTCCAAAGAGCAACCATCCTCTAACCTGCACACAAAATCGGAAGCTGAATAATGCGAACCGGTCATGCCGAAGTCGTTACAGTTTTGCAAGCACAAGGAGAAGGCCTGCAAACAGCTTCACCTTGTCAAGCAGCAGTACAAAATGAGCCTTTGCCGATCGAAGCATGTGAGGTTTGTCATGAAAAATATTTGTTTTCATTTTGCATTCTTGTTTTACAATCCCTCTGGCTGCTGCACGTGGTGTTAGGTAGATCTACTCTAGCAAGGTTTATATGCTAACGTATCAAAATAATTCGAACGAGGACAAAAAAATGGCGGTTCGTTATCTCCCCCTTCCGTTAGGCCTAAAAGTTTGTTGAAAGTATTTATCCCTTCCCTAGTCTCCTCATTCAAAATTTAGTTTTACAAGTTTAAAAATATTTTTGGCCGGTAAAAAAAGTCAAAATATTGTTAGTGGGAAAAGTAGTTTGTGTCCAGTGAAAATGAAAAGTTGGCGTGACACTTTTAGGCCAACGTAGGATCGAAATCACCAAAGAACGATTGAAATTCAAGAACAATCAGTAGGATAAGTTGAGACTCTGATAAAATTTTAAGTATTCTTTTATAAAAATGGGTCATTTAGTACCTTAAGCTAAACCCTCTCCTATTGGTCAATCCACAATATTTCCTTAGGGTACTTTGTTTATTTGGCATTCCCCGAAGCAGTGCATTTCGAATATCTATTGTATTCTGACGATTGAAAATTTATGTGTATTTCATTCTTTAGAGAAAAAAGTACCAATCAGAACCCCTTTTACAAAAGTTGCTCCTCACTGAAATAGAAAGAATATTTCAAAGACCCTCCTAAAATCCCTCATAAAACAAAAGAAGTCAAAACGGAATTCCCAATCTCATGAATTCTCTCATTATATTGAAAATACATGGATGTTACAAAATAATTTGATAAATACAAAACTATTCACATGGCTTGCTACAGTTTCTCATTTTTCTCCTTTTCTTCGAATGGATAACTGTTAAATTGCCATTTTTGATTTTCGTTATTATCGTCGCAAGTTCGAACCTCAATCTCCGCTCCTCGTCCCTCAAGGCACATGTTATGCAGGTCATGTCGAATAACACCACCCTGAGAAAGAAATTGTTGATGGTCAGACATCCAAGTATGAATATGCAGTGCATCTGTAGGCCCGCTATCCGTTTAGTTGATAGAGACGTGATGTAAATAAACGAATATATTTTTTCTCCATTTTATAACAACGAATTCCTAATACAACCGTGATTTACCTTGTAGACACTTCACATTCGGATTACAGTTCAATTTTTTGCTTCACCTCGTACTCTTGTCATGTGACGTCTCGCATTGTGATACTTGCACAAGGGTAACGTTCATGTGAAAGGGGGTCCTTTCATACATCAAAAGCTTAAAAGTTCTCATCCTTCACACATATGTAGCTAAAATAAGTAGCGTACAGAGGGGGGCCAGGGTAATCAGCCGAAGGTCCTTTTTTGCATTGATCTTGGCACTGGTTTAATATTTGAACAAGTAAAAACAGGCGTCTTAACAAATTCCCCCAACTCTGCTGGTGTGTCGAGGCCTCGCTTGTTGATTTTTCAGAAGTCACGACAGCCTTTAAGCAACACATTTTAAACTACACTGAAAGTGCACGAATCTAACATGTGACACATTTTGCGTATGTTTTTTCTTTCAATCAATACTTTAAACATCAGCCATCATGCACTTTCGAAGAGTCTTTTGAAGGCTTAGAACAGGGTGAACAGGAAAAACTTGATAAATCTCACTTACCCTCTTATGAATCCATTTTTGGTTGCCACCTTGTTTATGACAGGGCCACAATTGTGCTTTGTCTTCTCCAGAATAATCCAAGCAGAGTGCATCGTGCCAGATTTCGTTCTTTTTCGTCAGCATGAAAAACTGTCAGAGAATCAAATATCATTTTCACTCGGGAGAAACTCTGAGAAGTACTTTGGAGGATGTTCTGTACATCTATTGGGGGATACCATTAGTGGGCTGGAGTATTTAGAGTACTGCGGAGGGATATCATCAATACTGTGGGGATACCATCAGTTGTGGAGGGAAACCATCAGCACTGTGTAGGGTATTCATCACTGTGGAGGATGTCGTCAGTATTGTGGAGGTAATACCAACAGTGCTAATGGCACTCCTCACATGGTTTAATATCATCTGCAGTACTGATGGTACACCTCCACAATACAGATGATATCCCCCAACATTACTGAACATCCCTACCTTGATTTTAACTGTAATTTTTATATTGGAGTTCTATTGGAACGTGTACTACTCCGAGGTGAAATTGGATGGTCATAGTAAGTATTGATTAGAAAAGCCACGATGTCTGGTTGCCTCTGACTATCTCTGGATAGAATGGTGTGCTAGACAGTGGGGAAAAAAGGAGGCTGGATTTTACGAGCTTACAAATTGTTTATTCCTTTCAGTCGATAGAGCTGATGAAACAGTCCACCAAGACTCAGGCTTTAATGCGTTTGATACAGGACTGAATACGGTAAGTTTTCATTGATATTTTTATGTTTGTTATCAGAAACGAGGAATAATGGTTTATATACACTTCTACAACCCTATCCAGGGGTAGAACTACGATGGTCCTCCTGTTGTAGGAAAGTCGTTGCCCTTTTAGCAGGTCCTGTGTAGTTGTAATGTAACAGACCCTGGATAGATTCGTTTCTGCATTCGGTGAGTGGCTATGCAATATGTGTGAGTGTAATGGCCTGGGTTTCTCGGGCCCCGACGGTGCAGTGTATTAGCACACAAGAGTACCAATCTAGGCTAGAGGTCGTAGGTTCGAGTCCTACTCGGGTCATTTTCATCCTCCTAGATTATCTTGAAAGAATACTATAATTAACTTATTCATTTTCAAATGCTTAAAAGCGCTCACCTGGTTGGTGCCCATGCCATGGCAAGGGTACAGTCCTGGTTTTCCTCCCTGGTTATTTTGTGCCAACGTATCCAAACAAGACTGGGTGCCGAGGTTTCGAACCTAAAAATCAACACAATGATATTACCTAAATGCTGGTGATACCGAGTGAAAAACTTATTGGAAATTTGCCGTGCTTCGCTCAATGCAATAATTGATGGCTTTTATCTTCTTCAAGATTAACAGCAATAAACTCACATTCAATAAGTTACAAGTCAATAAGATACTGCTTCGGTCAGTCAACATATTCAGTGGGCCCTTTGTGCTTTGCACATAAACCAATACCTTAGGAAGATGGTAAGCGTATTTTCCTGTTCACGTTTAACAAATATTTCGGTAAGTTTTCGAGTAAATATTTCGAGAAAACAACGAGCTTACATCACCACGAGCATATGGATATTTGTCCGGAATCTCGAGTTCCGGAATGATGTTTTCCAGGTACCACTTGAAACTTTTGCATTTCAGTCGTTTTCGCAGCCTTTTCCTGTCGGTGACGTCACCTCCCATGGAAGCCTTCAGGTTGGGCCTAAATGAATAGAAGATGTCCTTGTAGTCGTCCAGCCAGACTTCGGCGACCCGGATACTGTTGTGGTCGGTCGATCCGTCCGGTGACTTGTATGGAGCTTGTTCTCTGAACACGTGCCCAACACGTGAACAGGGTATGATCTCGATACCTCCACCACACATCCAAAGCTAAGAAAAAAAAGAAAGTAAGATAAGTTGTACGAATATAAGGTTTGTTTTGTTTTGAAAGTGCATGTTCAAGTGGTATTTCAGAGTTTGATTATTGGTAAATCATCTTCACCAGTACATATAAAAAATAAGTTTAGAGTAATGTGGGGCAAAATGAGACACAAGCAAATTTCCGACATTTTTTAGGCATGAAAATGTTAGAAAACCCTACCCCAGAAATAGTTAGACATATTTTTTACCCCTCATGTGGGTGAGTTTCAGGCTAAAATAACCTTCAAATGGTGGGATTTTTAGTTTTCTCTGATAAAAGAATGACATTTTTAATGATTTCTTGAAAATTAGGATATACAATCAACACCACTATCAAAACCAATTCATAGAAATAGAAAAATCCGTTGATATTCACGCTAATGGGGTGCAAAATCATTGAAATACAGGGTGGTCCTTTTGTAAAATTCCAGATTCACATCCAGGCGAAATCGTTCGGATGCACCCCCGCTTTGAAGTGTCTACAGCCTGAAATGTTGGTATTTTGAAAAGTTTCAGAAAAGGGGGCTTATTATGGAGAGGGACTTGAGAGGGGAGTTAAAACTAAATGTATGGTATGATTCTTAAAGTTGGATTTCATCTGCGGTTAATTCTAACCATATGTGTTGCCCAGGTTCACTGAACACCATTGTGGAAACAGTTATCCAAATGGTAAATATTTGATAATTGCGTAAGGAACAGTTGTATTGAAATGTCATGAAAGGCCATGTTAGTATGAAGTGGATTCAAACGCAAACATCCAGACAATGGAGGGATTCACCTTAAACATTCAATCGTTTTATCAAATTTAGTTAAAGCAAAATCTGGGAATATCAACTCGATAAACTGAGATTTTCATCAACGAAATTAAAATGGATTTCAACTATGGCTTCGGTTGCAGAGAAAGAAATGTTTCGAAATTCGAGTTCACGTTTTTAACTCCTTTTCCTTCAAGTGAGATGAAAACAACAGGGAAGAGTAACGCATATTTATTGTCTATGGAAAGATCTGAAATAATCGAAAATCGGAGACGGAACTGTTGCAAATCACACAACTATCTTATTGACAGAAATGCTTCTGAAGGTAGAAGAAGTTCGGAAGGAAGAAGAAAGTTCGGACATTTTGGAGATAATTTAGCGTTAGAAGAAAATTTGAGAAAACGACACGAGAGCAAACGTCAAGGAACAGCGGATGACGATGATGATAGAAACGGAGATTATTGCGGCGATATTACCAGAATTGGACCTGCTATGGCGATTTTATCGACGGGTGAAGCGATGAACGCGCGACGAGATATTAGAAATCATGAAATTAGCATGCTCCAAAACGATTTACGAGATGGAGAATTTCTGTTTGGTGATTTAAACAGGAAGTTAACATCAACTGGGGTGAATGTTTCATTTGATGCCGGTGTAAAAGGACAATACGAGGGCGATAAACAAGAAGAAGTGGCTCGATATGATTTTATCGATGAATGTTCATCTCTAAACCATATAAATAAAGATATTTGGTCTCCTAGTTTGATACAAGCCTCGGTGGATGCAGTGAGTGGGCAACGAGAAACTAGTGAACGAAAGAGGATGGAGGAAAATCATTTTACTAACAGAAATTCTTCAAATTCTTCTGGAGATACTGAGATGACGTTTGAGGGTACTGAAGATATTCTAGTGTTGGATATGGGTGCAAATCAGCAAAAGGAAACAAGTGAGCGACAGGAAAATTTCGTGAGAGAAAATGAGTTAATTATAACAGATTGTTCTAGTGAAGATGGCAGAATTACTGAACCATTTACCCAGACTGTTATGCAGTTAGAAATGGGTGTAAATATGCGACAGTACAAGAAAGAGCAACAAAAAATTTATCATGCCGAAGATGACTTTGTTAGTGGCGAAATATTTTCAGAAAGCATCGCCAAAGCGCCTGGGCCAGCCATAGCAACTTATTCTGCGTTTGGGTACCATCTCAGAGAGCAACGAGAAACTTTGGAGGTGCGAAATCAGCGACCGTTTGCGATAAATGGATATAACGCCGGGAGTGTCAGTTTGAACGAGTACATCGTAGAGCGATTACTACAAGGAACGGAGAAATCTCGAAGCGACAGACATATTATCGCGAAATCTAGATCCACACAAAGCTATAAGGAGACCACAAACGAATCACATTGTAATCGAACAAATGCCTATTATGAAAATAGAGATTTTGAGATGAAAAAGATGCAAAGACCCATCACAGCTGATGAAATATTCATGACTAAGTCCCTTCCTTTGTGGGAAAATAATGCATCTTCTTTGTCAAATTCAAGAGGGCTTCCAAACCACGATAGTCAAATTGAAGAAAACAATTTAAACATTGATGATAATCTTACAAATGATGAATTGGAAAATTCACAGACAAATCATGCTGAGATGGGATACGACTCTCAGGCGAATGGAAGTGGCTTAATTACCAAAAATGATTCCATGGATTTCACAGTGAACGGGGTCAACCTTGGGTCTGAGATATTGGATAGTGAATACGAGCCAAGTCAGATAGTTGCTCGACTTACTAAAAGAAAACATTAGACTGAATTATAGAGGAGAGACAAGAAAGGAGACTGGCACTCTGTTACTTTAAGTTTCATACTTTCTCAATCATCAGACATACTTTAACCATTACTATAGCCAGACTATAACTAACTAATTAAAGTTTGTCTGATGATAGTGAAAGCACGAAACTTTAAGTAATAGAATGCTAGTCTCCTTTCTTGTTTCTCCTCTATATCGCTCTATACTTCTGTACATCGAGCACTGCGATGCAGTCTTGACCACGCAACTGTTATAGAGATAGACTGACATATATAGGTTGGACATATATATAAAGAGTCTTGAAAGTTTCTCTAAACAAATGTGCGATGTAATTTCAGTAATCCTTTATAATTCTAACTGAGCAGACTAACCAATGGAAAGTGTATCCTGAGTAAGAACTTTGATTTGGACATGATGTAGATTTTCTCAAAACTATATATACAACGATGATATCTTGTTTAGTAAGTACGGATCCCTGGAGAAATATAGAGCCATGGGACAAACGTACATAACAACCAAAACAAAGCCCCAAAATTGTATGCATATATATTTTCATCAAGGTTTTGGTTTGGAACCAGGGGTATAATGCTACCAGGAATGGAACATTTCATATGTGAAATCATTAGAGGGACGGTTAGCAGTTTAGTGATAAAGAACGTAAAACTCAAATAAGTACCCTAAAAGACATTTCCACATTTTCTCCTCCCCAGTACGTCAACTGTCTGTCATAAGCTCCACTGTAAAAGAAATATTTCCTCTCGATTGCGAACAGCCCACCAGCCATTGTTGGCGATCTGTGAAGAATATAGAAAATATTCAACAAACAAAAACTGAATATAGATTATCTTCTGAGTAACTTGTTAGGATTAAGGTATATAGAGAATACCAACAAGCTCGGAAACGAGAAATAGCAGGGAGAAGGAGACGATAAATTATCCACGTTTGCCAACAGCTAAACTCACTACCCCAATACTGGTCTTAGAGGCTTTCCCTATAATTAATTCGAAGGAGTTACACTGGCCACCAGCTAATTCTTCCTACTGATTTGAGAGTTGTACTTCATCTTTTGAAGTGGGGTGAACGAAACTGACCACAAACTTTATTCAATGCAAGCCTCCTTTAAATAAATAAAATAGGCATCTAGCAGAGTAAAGGCCTTTGAGCTTATCCTTTCATCACACTGGTATTTTATGCTCTCTTGATTGCTTTATGATTGTGATATCTATACTATATTTACCATGGTAAATCATTATGGTTCTACTTATCATTATTAGTATGAGCAATCATCATAAACTGAATGATGACACTCAATAATGATTCGGTTCGGTTCTTTTTAATAAAATGCAATTTTGCTGTTCAAAGTTTATTTTGAAACCCTATGCTTCCCGTACAATTTTCGCTATACATGGTATGTTACTGCTTCTCCAACAGGGTATGCAGTTCAACAGACACCTTGCATGACACACACTCAAGCGTTGTACATTCAGAAGTTTTGAAACCCTTCTTATGTTCATGATTTGTAACAATATCCTTTATCTTAAAGTGCTGTTATAGGCCTATATCATGATTCAGCTACTGTGATATTTCAAGTTGATAGGCAAATACACATACTATCTTTGTAAGGTATTGGTTTAAGTGCTAAGAACAAAGGGCCCACTGAGTAGGTAGACTAATCAAGCAGTGCAACCCTGGTCCTTCCTCTCGATGTGGCCACATCTCATGATTCACTTTGCCTTTTCGCCTTGAATTACAGAGAGCTGGAAAATTCTCTCCTCACACTTTGTGACAGGTCTGAAGGTGGTTTCGAACCAGGAACTCTTTGAACAAGAGTCGAGTGATCTAACCACTGCGCTATTCCCGCTTGTGAGTTCAATGTTTTCCCACACTAGGAAATTGAGTATATTTATAAAGGAAAGTTTGATGAACCCAAACTCAAAGATATCTACTATTAACAGATTAGTAAACAAACCTTATTGGATCAATTGTGCTTTTTCTCCGCGCCTGTTCACTCTCAGGCAACGGCCCCCAGTTGAACATAAGCTCCCAACTGAAAATACCCCTATTATTTGACCCCTTATCGGCACCATATCCAAAGTCCTTCCATGCGATAACCTCGATATCAGGTACCACAGCTATTGACCGGTTTTCTTTAATCCTTGCTAAGAGAGGCTCTAGCCAACCAAAGGTCGCCTCGCAATGTGAGTCCAGGAAGACCAAAACATCCCCTTTTGCATTGTCAGCACCTATCAGTCTTGCTTGAGTGAGTCCTACGCGCTTAGGAGAGCGTAACAGGCGTACTTTTGGTAGTTCTTTGACGTAGGAATCTAGCTTTTCTTTTAAATGATCTGTAAGAAAAATGATGTTAGAATCAGAATGGTGAAGTTTAGTGGATTCGTTTTATGATGAAATAAAATAGATTGGATTCTAGGATGGCGAGAAGACTTGGAAATATGGTAACAATAACAACTAATTATTCTTTGTATCTGACGCTACAGAGTAGTATGTCAGAAAAAGAACAAAAGTGAAACCTAACAAATTTTTGTACGCAGAGTTGAGTTAAAATTGGCTAATAAGAAATAAGGTGAATGATTGGTACAGTGATAAACAACTAATGATCACCAGGAGTCCTGAATTGTCAAAGAAAGAGCCCTAGTGGGAAAACGAACTCTTTCTATCGAAACAATATGGGATCCATGGTTTTTATGTAGACTGACTCAAAAACTTGTATGCCGGTCACATGCAGAGGCTTTAGTAGTTACTTAATATGCTATGTCTCGGGCTGTTCCAAAATTTTCTTTGCAAACTAAATTTCTGTATTGATCAAAGACTGTTATAAATAACATACCATATTTTATATAATTACTGCAGTCGTCTACAAGAATGATTTCCTTCAACAAATACGAGGGAGATCTTGCTAAAACAGTATGCACAGTTCTAAGCAATGTAGACCAAGCTTCGTTATGAAATATCACAACAACAGTTGCAGTTGGCAGATCTTTGGGGTATCTCATTGAGAAGCACCTAAGAAAAGAAATTATCGAATTCAATATCGAATTTGGAAAACAAGATAGGTGTAATTTATGGAGTCTTGAACTGCGAAATACATGAACACAGAGTTACAGATTTATGAAGATAGAATCAATAGGTGGTGATGGCGCAGTCTTAGCGCACTAGAGTAGGAATCTAAAATTGTTGGTTTGAAACATTTTCAGGTCATTTCCATTCATACAAAAATTATCTTGTCTTGATTGATTTTCCTAATTCCGCTTCTCTCAAATTTAGACTGCAGAGAGCGTAAGCTGAAATCTCTTAGGGTCATGATTTTGCACCTGCATTTGAAGCTTAGTTAAAACAAGAGATGGCAAAATATGTAAGTGGAGGAAACCTCCTTAAAACCACACCCACTAATTTTCTATTGTACTGAGTTGTTCTGTTAAACCTTTTGTATTGTTTTTTGAAGAACGCTATTGTTTTGATGATTTTTCTCACTGCTATGCACAGGGAAAACACAACATATACGGTGTAGCTAAAAATAAAGATTTAAAAGAACTACAAACGCAGCAAAACAGAATACTTAAAATCATTTACTTTAAGAAACACAGATTTTCTACGAATCGATTACACAGGGAACTAAAAATACTTAAAATATCAGATCTTTATCAATGGAAAATTCTGAAGCTGATGCATAATGTGCACTATAATAAACACCATCTGCCAGAAGTATTTGAGCAATATTTCGAAACTAATAAAAATCTGCATAGGTACGAAACTAGACAAAAAGCCAACTATAGAATAAGAAAATCTAACATGAGATGAGGTGATTATACGGTTCAAAATTCAGGGGCTCGCTTATGGAACAATCTAAAGACACCTCTAAAATCAATATCAAACAAAAAAACATTCAATTGCAAAGTGAAGGAAAACTTCATTGCAGCCTACTTCATATAATTTTATCTTTAAAATATCTGAAAAATTTTATCATTATGACTTTTACGTATTTTTAGCATTATAGACTAGTTTATAGACTTTTACGTATTTTCAACATTTGTAGTATTGTATTCTTGTTACTGTTATACTTAATTTCATTTTTCTTTAATTTAACGGCCCAAGCATGATAAGCGTTGCTTTTCTTGGGTCGTTTAGTATACAATATTTTGTAACCTTATATTAGGGTTGTATGCTATGAATAAAATTGAATTGAATTGAATTGAATATTTTCTAATCTGGATGTCATGTTCCCAAGCTATTCTGACGAGTGAAGAATGTTGCATATATGCAAGCACTACCAATTTAGTAGTCTGGACAATATACCTACCCTCCTTCTCTATTATCTGGAATAGTTCTTTCTAACGATATTTTAGAGCTGCTAAGTTCATTGAATCCATAATCTTTTATCGACTGATCTTCTTTATCTTTCTCTTCTACAGAATTTTTAACAGCGGCACCATTCATTCCATCAGTGGAGGAATCCTGGATGCTTTTTCTATAAAATCTTTTGAAATAATCTATTGTCACTAAACTTGAGTCTTTGTCTTTCGGCCGAAGCATATCCAGCTTGTCTTTTCCTACACTGAGAATCAAAGATTGCTCCGGGTTCAGAACTTTCAAGTCTATCTTGCTATTCCAAAGCATTGCGAATAAATCTACGGAAACCCAAAATATACTAGTCACCAAAATTATAGCACAAACATATCGTTTTGCTAGTCTCATTGTGGAAGTTGGTATGCAAACAGCTTTTTTACAAAGCACTTGATATGCAAACGGCTTTTGTACAAAGCAGTTGATATGCAAACAGCTTTGGTAAAGCAGTTGCTTCTTCTTGGCTTTATTAATTACCAGTTGCAAACACAAAAGCCATTAAAGCTGACTTCCGTATGCATTTCCTCGCTTGTACATGGCTATATGCTGCAGTTAAACTTCCTTTCGTGTCCTCATAATGTAAGGAAGCAAAAGACAGGAGATATTTGCCACGTCTTTGCTTATATTGACAACAAAAGGCTCTTAGCAGATAACACTTTCCCGCAATCCTTCTTGATCTGGCCACATGCACCTGTTTTCTGGTTTACCAATTCGCTCGTGTAATCCAGACGATAATTATAAACAACTGAATTGCTTTAAATATTTACTCCTTTTATAAGTGTTTCTGAAATGAGCAAATCCCAGCTTTAGTCAATTTTTCTTTCCCATAATGCCAACGTGGATGGTTTCTAATCATTCACGCGAATACTAATTGTAGTTTTAACAGGAATAGGCCTTAGGCCAAATTTAATCTTTCTGATTTTCCTTTCCTGTTTCTTTCGTTTCAAGTTCCAATCCAAGTCGTTCTCTTTCGATGATAAAGCAACGAGCTGTAACAAAGATCGTAGTTTTTGTCTCCTTTCCACAACGAGAGCCTTTTTATGCAATTAATTCCAGCAGATTTCTAAAGGCAATCACATAGAAGTATAACCTGCGGTGCAGCAACAAAAGCAAATTAAAATTTAAGCGGAACTGGTTGGATACTCAATTTCTTTCCACGTTCGAATAATCCTCTTTTCCACAACGAGGCTCACCCTTGGGTATCTGGGAATCTCCCTCTTTCTTGGTCCATGTTGACAAATGCATTTTCCTATCAATCATTTACTATAAACTATATGAGTTATTAGATTCACTTTTTTCAAAATTAAATGCATAAGAGCATAGGACAGAAAAATAAGAATTTTCACTTTGATCACTTAGCCAAGGATGACGTGAAAATCGGAGACAGCGAAACATAATAACTATTAAAGCTTTGGTTTGGGTCTGACCGCGGGGCTGACCCTCATCAGAGTAGTACGTCAGAGAGAGACCACATAATGTAGTGATATTGTTTTGCTATCATTTCCAATTTTCTTTGCCATCCTCAAGCTCTTTACCGATCAAAGACTACATTACCAGAGCCATTTGATTTGACTGTAAACTAACTAAAACTAACTATAAAAACTAATAATAGCACTACCAATGATGATTAAATTCTAAAACTAATTTCTAAAATTCTTTGCACATATCTATAAAGATCTGAAAAGATCTATCTATAAAGATTGTGCACATATGGTCTCTTTCTGAAGTACTACTCTGATGAGTGTGGAGGGGATTCCCGAGTGGTTAGATCACTCGACCCTTGATCAAAGGGTCCTGGGTTCGAAACTACCTTCAGATCTGTCACATACAGAGTGAAGAGAGAATTTGCCAGCTCTCTGTAATTCCAGGCAAAAAGGCATTCTAGGCAGAATCACGAGGTGTGGTCACATCGAGAGGAAGGAGCAGGGTCGCACTGCTCGATTAGTCTACCTACTCAGTGAGCCCTTTGTGCTTTGCTCATAAGCCAATACCTTACGAAGATAGTAAGTGTATTTGCCTAGAGAAAGAAAGTTTTGTCTTGAGAAAAGAGTTTTGCCTTGAGAAAGAAAGTTTTGTCTTGAGAAAAGAGTTTTGCCTTGAGAAAGAAAGTTTTGTCTTGAGAAAGAAAGTTTTGTCTTGAGAAAGAAAGTTTTGCCTTGAGAAAGAAAGTTTTGTCTTGAGAAAAGAGTTTTGCCTTGAGAAAGAAAGTTTTGTCTTGAGAAAGAAAGTTTTGTCTTGAGAAAGAAAGTTTTGCTTTGAGAAAGAAAGTTTTGCCTTGAGAAAGAAAGTTTTGCCTTGAGAAAGAAAGTTTTGCCTTGACACTTGTGGGCCACCGTAATCAACTATCAACAAGATGCTTTATTTTCTCTTCCAAACTTGACATATGGTGAAAAACAAAATGTGATAACATAAACATATATATATGATGTATAAAAAAGGTCAAAGATCTGCTCCTTATCTTAAAAATATATCCGCAATAAACCAACTCCAACAAATAACACTGGAAAGAAGAATCTTTGGCTAGGGACTAGGGTTTCTAATTTTTAGGACCTCCGATCTCCGGAAAAAATTCTGTTTTCTAAATTACTCAAGGTAAAAAGTCACCACCTATAGTTCACTAGGCTCTTCAGACCTATCAGGCTACCCATATTCAGGCATTATCTTATGTAATCAGAAATGCCACCTGATGCCACCATGATATATGTAAATCTCAATGCATATCTGACTCAGATAATCTGAGTACAAGACGTGAGGATTATGATCGATAACAAACTTTATGGACTATGCAAAATGTAAAAAGAGTTTTTCATAAAAGTATATATTCAAAAAGAATCGAAATAGTTCAGATATCTCAGAAAGGACGTATGAGAAGAGAAGTTTATACATCATTAAGACAGTCAAACATTCCAGCACTCACTTGTTACATATATTGCTATCTGGGCACAAAGCAAGGTCGTCAACATATTCCTCATACTCACATCTGCTTCCTACCAAACCATTGTATAAGAAAAGGGGGGCGTTCTCCCAGGCTGCAGATATAGCGAATGTGTTTGAAAAGAATTTGAAGCCCTCCAAAAGATAGATTAGCTGCAGATTGTAAAGCCATGATGAACTGAGCTGCTTTTCGAGTTCTACTTGGTCTGCTGTGCGAGGAATGTTGACATTATATATATCTGGTTGAGGATGACCTTTTTACAGAATTACGAATCTGAATATTCAATAGCACTGCACTACGATACAAACTTCGCTATACTACACTGTACCTCTCTTACTCTACTTTATACTACTCTATACTACCCCTACCCTCTAGACACTGCATTTACGCAGCTCTGCATGTCAACAAAAAACTGCGAACAATGCAAGGGGCAAATCGAATCAATATCCTTGTAAATTATTGTAATTAGCCTTCACTCTGAGGATGGTTGTTTTTCGTACAACCGAGTTGACAGATACCAGGAAAATATGAAAATTTTATCTTCCAATCCGAAATGAAACGTTTGGTTATACTGTTAGTAATAATTGTCTGAATTTGAATAGATGATGTTAACTATTGAATCATCATAGGTAATTAGAAATTTTGACTGGCGTTATTTGAATGTTTGAAGGGTGGTATGATGTTGAGCAGGGTCTGCAGCGTTATTTATTATAAAAACTCTCCTCTTAAGCAATGATCTCAAATCATCTTGTAAGAATAGGTCGATTAACGGGTCCGTAACTTAATCAATAGGCTAAGCTATAATAGTGGCTAGAAGTAATTCGCTAAGGTGCATCATTATATCTGGAATGAGAAAGAGTAGCAAAAATGATATCATGATTAAAACGATCCTGACAAATTTTCTCTCTCTGTTGATTACTAAGCGCTGTTTTCTGTCATTATTTGCGTTTTGGTCGTTATTTTCAAATCTTCTTCTTCGTAAGATTTTAGCAAGAATAAGATTTCCTGTGATATTTATGATTGATGGTAGTATTTCCGTGATTGCTAAATCAGTTAATACAAATTTGCTGTTACTCAAAGGTTTTACTACAGTTGATAGATATATTCCCCAACCATTCAATAGAAAGGAGACTAGATATAGCACACTGCTAACTATTAGAATTAGTTGCATCATTTCGCTTCCGAATGATTGTGCTTCCTTGATTTCAGACATAATTCAATACTCACTTTCTTCTCGCAATGATTGTGGAACACAAAATAAAACCATCATGAGTTTGACACAATTGTCTAACAAATTAGAGCTTTCTTTGAATCTCGGTAGATAAATCTGATGCAATGCTGTATGCTCGAGATGATCATACTTATGTTGTTTGTTGTTTCGATTTGGTTCAGACACATGGAAAAGATGATCAAATGCATCTACAAGTTTGATAGAACTGTCCAACACATGAATACTTTCTTTTGATCTTGGTGGACACATCTAATTCAATACTGCATGCTCAAGATCTCGAGATCTCCATAATTTTCATTGTTTGGATATGGTTTTCATGATTAATATGGGTTTTAAAAAATATCCTACAATCTCAGTTCACTGACAGCTCATGGACATAAAATGAAGAACCCGAGCTTGTTGTAACTGCGTGGATCAAAAGGAAACAGTTACCCCCATCTTTGTCCTTGTATAGGAAACAAAGGATCATTTGGAAATCTAATTACTTTGCCCAAGCAAAGGAATTGTAACTACGAAAGATGTGAGAAGGTTGATACGGGAAGAGAAGAGCAGGATATTTTCAAATTTCTTGCTGAAGAAAATGCATGGGAAGGGTATGCTTTCTCTCCAAGTGACGATTCGTCTACTGAATAGCTGCCGTAAACTGATAATATAATTTTATCATAAATTCAACGACTCTATTCAGCTTTAATTTTGAATCATTGGCTCCTATTGAAATGTTTTTATTTTGAATTGTCCATACTTTTCAATATGTTATATCTTTTGAAAGGTTTCAATACGTTATATCTATAGAAGGGTAAGTCAAATAACATCAGTGTTTTATAAAAACCTGCTCAGTTTTCGATGCTCTTTTCAATGATATGATCAGCGATCGAATATTTGGAGGTCGGATTTCCTGTGACCGTGGTCACATGACGTCATCAATGATGTTGCAAAGGCTTGTTTCTCCGAATGTCCCCAGGGCCTAAAATGATTGCCGTCCATCAAGGATCCCTAAAGTCCTTTCAGATTCTCGGTTTCCCGATTCGCTAGAAGGTAAATTCCCTGTCATTTACGGTCATCAAATGTTTGATTTTACACGGCAAATACAGTATTAAAAATTGGTGACATGACACAGCCAAGGGAATCACCATGTACCATGTCTAGGCTTCATTCACAAACGAGACCACGTGATTGATTGTTGATCTACTGATTCTAGCCGAGGCCCGAGAGAGAAAGAGAAGTAAGTTTCAAAGATGGCGCTGAATGTCGAGGAAGTCCTGCGTGGCACTGCAAGAGCAGCAACGTATAACGTGATTCTACAAGTATCTTTTCGCCTTCTGACATTTACAGTTAATGCTCTTGTGCTTCGTTTTGTGTCAAGTGAGCTTCTAGGGCTTGTAAATGTCAGGCTGATCCTTCTATACTCCACCATTCTTTTCCTTTCGCGAGAGGCCTTTCGAAAAGCTTGTCTCAGCAGGCCTAATGGCCTAGGCAATGAGCGAAATTGGCGCCAATTGATAAACTTGACTTGGTGTTGTATCCCTATAGGTGTATTTTCTGGACTGATTCTCGGGTTTCTATGGGCATATTGCTTTGAAGAACCATCAGAGCTTTTACGTGATCGGTACAAACAAGCTGTCGTTATATTTTCATTGTCAGCTGTTTGCGAATTGGTGGTGGAGCCATTATGGCTTATTGGCCAAGCTTTTATGTTTGTCCGTGCTAGAGTGCTTATAGAAGGGGTATCACTTGCTGCCAAATGTGCTTCAACGATATCGTTGATTGCAATTTTCCCGCAGCATGCTTTTTGGGCATTTTGCTTTGCACAAATAATGCACTCAACATTTTATATCGGTCTATATTATGCATATTTTGCAATTTATGCTAGAAGCACTACAAACTCCCAAAACACAGACAAGAAAACAGATGAAAAAGAGCATTTCCCTGTTTCAAGTCTTACAGATATCTTTCCAAAACTCACTGAGGATGAAACATTCATTGAGCCAGCATACACCAAACTTGTGCTCAGTTTTCTAAAACAGTCCCTTCTGAAACAATTTTTAACTGAAGGTGAGAGGTACATAATGACAATATTTAATGTGATAAACTTTGGACAGCAAGGAGTGTATGATGTTATCAATAATCTTGGCTCCTTGGTTGCAAGATTCGTATTTCTACCAATAGAGGACAGCTATTATGTGTTATTTTGTCAGCTGCTGGACAGAGGGAAAGGGAAACAGGATGCAGAGAAGCTACAGATTGCAGGAAGAACACTGATGGGTGTGCTGAAATTTGTCTCACTTGTTGGCTATACAATTCTCGTATTTGGATATAGCTATTCTTATTTGTTGCTGGATATTTATGGTGGAAAACTACTGAGTGCAAATGAAGGTAAAGCCAATGTTCTTGGATTCATTCTAACTTCATTTTGAACTGTATTGTTATTCTTCATGTCCAGAAGTGATCAGCCAGACTTTTTCCTCGTTGTTAAGTTTCGGATCTGGGCCTCTCAGTCCCAGTCTGCAGAGCATGGCAGAACTCGACGAGATCTCGCGCGTGCAGCGCAAAATTTGCGGCGTGCATCGCGTGCACATATGAGTTTTGAGAGAGTTTTTTCCCCCAGAAATTTCTGAAAACTCTTGAAACTATAGAAAAACCGTTATTTGATGCAAATCGTTATTTGATGGTTGGCTGCAAACCGTTATTTGATGGTTGATGGTTGATGGTGACTTTATAGCTTTCAATGAAACTAAATTTCTTGAAGATGTTAACGCAGCACCATGGAGCTTGATTGATATCTATGATGATATTAACGACAAAGTAGATATTTTCTATCAACTTATAAATCAGTTACTTGATTGGCATGCACCGAAAAGACAAAAGAGAATACGCAAGGAGTCTTACCCCTGGATCACTAGCCAAGTTATTGAACGTATCAGGCTAAAATCTCATGCACTACAGTTGTTTCTCAGGGAAAAAACAGACCAAGCCTGGAAACTTTACAAAAAAATGAGAAATAAAGCCACAGAATCAATAAAAGCTTCAAAAAGGGAATACTTTACAAGTGCTGTTAACGACAACAAGGACGATCCCAAGTCAATGTGGAAAACTATGAAAAAGCTGTTACCATCTAAGAAAGCTAAATTACCTATTTCCATTGATCATCAAGGTCAAACATATACATCTTCTCAAGAAATAGCAAACTGTTACAACTCATTCTTTACAACCATAGCAGAAGATCTTACTGCACACCTCCCTCCGGCTGAATTTAACACCACAAACAAATTAACTTCTCAAATACTTAAGTTGCCAACAATCAATGCACAAACTGTAATAAGAGTTATTACCAAGTTAAAGAACTCCAAAGGTATTGGCTTAGATAATCTATCAATGAGTATGATAAGAACATTTAGTAGATCTGAATCGTTCATTCTCACACTCACAGCCATAATTAACTTTTCCTTTGAATCGAGTACTTTCCCAACAGTTTGGAAAAATGCAAAGGTTGTACCTATATTTAAATCAGGAGATGCAAACATTATGGATAATTATAGACCCATTTCAGTTCTAAACTGCCTATGTAAAATCATCGAACGAATTGTCTTCAATACCATTTACTCATTTTTAACAGAAGAAAATTTGTTTCATAAACTGCAGTCAGGCTTTCGCCACAACCATTCTACAGCAACAGCTATGATCCACCTTATTGACACAATTTATCAAGATATGGATGAGAGTAAGATTACTGGTGCACTTTTCTTGGACTTGCGCAAAGCGTTCGATACCGTAAACCATAGTATTCTATTGTCAAAATTCAAATCATTTAATCCAGATGATCAAATGCTGAATTGATTGAAATCATACATCACAAACAGAAAAAAGTTTGTTAGCTTCAATGGGTCACTTTCCACTCCAGCCTTCATAACAACTGGTGTCCCCAAGGGTCTATCCTTGGACCCCTCCTATTTCTGATGTTTATAAATGACCTTCATTCTGTAGTCTTATCCGAGTCGGTAATGTTTGCAGATGATACCACTGCTCTGTCTCATGGCATATCCCATACTGAAGTGTCACGTGGTATACAAGAAAAATTGAATATGATTGATATATACACAGCTAGGAACCATCTGGATCCGCACCCTAAGAAAACTAAATCCATTCTATTTAGCAAGCCTAGCCAATACAGCCAACCCGAGGCAAGAATAAACCTAAATCTAGCTGATAAGAACATTGAATATGTGAGCTTCTATAAATGCTTAGGATTCACGCTGGACGAGCACTTACATTACAATGAACATGTCAAGGATATGTGCAAGAAAGTTAACTATGGTCTACAAATAATGAGAAGAGTGAAGGACTTCTTACCCCAAGAGAGTCTCATCCTCCTTGCAAACTCCCTAGTTCTCAGTCACTTAGACTACTGCTCGCCACTACTCCATAATCTCAATTCTGGACAACTGGATACCTTGCTCAAATTGCAAAAACATTGCGCTCGTCTTATTTTCTCATGTAATCGATTAACAAGGAGTAAGCCACTGTTTATCAAACTAAACTGGCTTCCGCTCCATCAAAGAATCGAACATAATACATGCATCTTAATGTTTAAAATCAACAACAACATGGCACCCCCTTATTTAACAGAAATGTTTAGAAAGATTTCAGATGTACACAGTTACAGTACAAGATCTTCCACGTTAGGTCTCTATACTAACAGAGGAGCAGGAAACTATTATACAAAAACATTTAGATATTTTGGCACAAGACTTTGGAATTCTTTACCATCATATCTTAAAACTTGCAGAACCTTAGAGAACTTCAGGAAACAGTGCGCTTTTTACTTTATGAACAAAGTTAAATCCGATGATTTTATCTCGTATGGGTGGACAGAATGAAAAATACTTTTTTAGTTTTTATTAGGACTTTTAACTGGACTTATATCTTTAGACTTTTGATCTTTTTTCTTAAACAATCTTTATATGCACAATTAATATGCTTTTTAACATCAACTAAAGAAATTGTTTTTTAATAGGTTATTTTTATTTTTTATTTTTTATTTTTTGTTTTTTAATTAGAACTTTCATTTGTGAACCAGGCTGGAAACAAGTATATTACTTAGTCCTGTAATTCACGTTAAATATAAATTACATACATACATACATACATACAAATCTGCGCTTGCAAGGCTTAGATTTAGGTGTGCACTTGAAGGTTCTGACAAATTGACTTATGCGTGCAGTTGCCATACTCTGCAGACTGGTCTCAGTCATTGCTCGATCATTATGACTTGTCACCTAAAACCTGCTACCCGGAAAAAAATTAGACCAAAAAGTTGGACATGAATTTTGATAGCAACAACCTATTTAAGAAACCCCCAAGGCAGAGATCTGGGTCAGAGGTTCTCATTACCCTTAAACTGTCTAAGATAAAGGCTCGTCAAGTTTGTCTACACAAATCCTTTGCCTAGAAATACATAATGAACAAATCCCTGATTTCAACGATGTTATTCCAACTAATATTGATTCCATAGAGATTCCAGAATCTTTCAATATCATATCCATTCAAAAAGATTATAACCTTTTACAACCTAATGAAATATAGGTTTTTGATATTAGTAATTAAAGGATTGCTCTCCTTGCTCACTTCAATCAGATTTCAAAGAAACTGCACATCTAAAAACCCTGTTTCAATAAAGAATAGCTCACCTGAAATCTTTGAAAAGGAAAATTAATTGCCTGAAATCCCATGTCCACGTTTGATTTGATACTCCATCCACAATGATTATGAAGAAGAACCAACTCTTCTATTTTTTGCAAGAAAATCTTTCACTTAAAGGCCTTAATCTATCATTGTTTCTTTCACCAGGTCCATCGTTATTAAGATGGTATTGTGTATACGTCTTCATCATCGCAATAAACGGAATAACGGAATGTTTCATGTTTGCACTCATGAGTAAAGAAGAGGTTGATCGCTACAACCATAAAATGATCGGATTCTCCATCGTCTTTCTGGTGGCATCTCTTGGTTTTACAAGATTCTTTGGCAGTGTTGGGTTTATTTTGGCAAATTGTCTGAATATGATTCTCAGAATCTTGCACAGGTAAGAGAAGTCTTTTAGTTAGATTGTATTTAACTTAACCATGAATCATGCCAGACTATCGTATGTCAATAATATACCAGTCATGTTGCAAGTTTATCTTAAGAGTCATAATGTTGAAAGAGCAGATTGGTGTTGCAGACAAGGTGAGACTAGTGTCAAGAGTAGAATGATTTGTTAATCCAAGTCATTATATTCTTTTGTTTTTTGATTATTTGAATAATAGTTTTAACAAATATTTCACATACGCTGTAAAAAAGATTTATTATTTTTGTCATTTATCCAACTTTTGAAATATTACTCTCCTTGTCTGCTTTTCTGGCATCTTTCCAAATCTTTTTGATTTCTGCTTATTATTTACTCATTTCATCAAGATTTCTTCTCTACTTGCGTCTTCCTTCGTTTCTCACCTCTTCTTCTTCTAATTCTTCCCTTCTTTTTTCCTTCTATCTGTTACTTTATCTTGTTTATATTCACTTGCACTTTGTTTTCTTCATGTTTTGTACTCTTTGTTTGCTTCATATTATGATCTTCTTTTTCACTATCAACTTACTATGTTGCCATTATTGTCCTCCTTTTATGTCTATGTCATCTCTAATTTCATTCTTTTTGTAGCTTCTTCTTACCCCTCATTTCTTCTCCTATATTTCTTCAACATTTTTCTGTTTTTTTTTGCCTGTACCTTTTCTTTTTTGCTATATCTTCCTATTCTGTCTGCCTCTGTGTATTCATTAGTGTTCGTGCTTCCCTTTCATTATCTTCTTTTTCATAATATTCCCTTTCAATCTTCTCAATACAATACGTCTCTTGTTTTCTTTCATAATTGGGCTTTCTGTTTTTTTTCTGCATCGTTTTCCTTGTATCACTTGATTTCCTTATACTTCTGTCCTGTGTTTCAATATCTTCTCATAAATCTTCTTCTTTTCCTTCTTATTAATCTTCTCTTTACCTTGTCATTTTGCTTTCTTCCATTTTCTTCTTCATCATTTTCCTTATAGCTTGATCTCCCAAACTTATATCTGTCCTCTTCTTTATTATGTTTCATTGCAGGATTTTTTAGTATTACTTGTTCCACTCTCCTTCATTCTTTATCTGACTTTTTTGCTTCAAGTTTCTTCTGCATCATTCCATCTGAGCTCTCGCTATCTCCTACTTGGCAATGGTTAATTGCATCGACCTGGAGAGCTGAATAAATGCATTGGTTTCTTTTAACAATAGTTTTGAATTTTTCCCATCTCAATCTGTTTTCAGCGCCACTTTCATCAAAAAGTTCTTCCATGGCTCTGGTGTGAGACCACTGAAAGGTATTATTCCATCAACAACCGTATTGTTATCCTTCGTATTATCCTTTGTATGCTGTGCTGTATCAGAAATATCATTATGCTGCGAAAGTGGATGGCTGAACAGGTTCCTTCACATCGGGGTAGGCGCTATTTTCTTATTTTCTGTTCTGGTGTCCATTTTATTGACTGAAAAAGAGTTTGTATTGTTTTTAAAAGAACAGTGGACAGGTAAGCTAAATAAAAGTAAGAGTGATTAAGGCGTTGATTTCAGAAACCAGTTATAAAGAGAACAACCACATTGGAAGATATTGGGCATTAGGCCAATTCATAGTATTTTTGGTATCAATCATACGTTAAGTGATAGTTAAAAGTCTTCTCTCTCAAACTCTAACTGCAAAGTAGGGTAGAATGGGTAGCAGGTAAGACCTCGCTAGCAAAGCTATTTTCAGTACCATGGAAAATACGCTTACCATAGGGTGGATACGCTAGGGCGGTATATCATACTGACATGTTGTAGCTTCACTTGCAAATAGGTGGTTATTATGTCTACATGAGGTGGATTTCTTAACATGGGGGCCGTATATTAACTCACATGTGGTGGATATGCTTACAACAGGCTGGTATAACATATTACTCGAGGCTTCCACTGCAGGTAAGATGATATACCAACCCCTTGTGATATAACTAATGTAATTATGGGCTCGGATTGATGTAACAGGAAGCATTTCGACAGACTATCATTCAAGCTGATCAAGCCGATATTTCAGGCTACGAAATGGTTTTCACAATAGCAGAATATGGATCCATTAGTCAACTGCTCTACCCTGAAGTAGTTAAAATTGATTAAACCCTCCCAAGTTTCAAAACATGTAAAAGAATTATGCAAGAAGATCAACCAACGGGTAAACGAATTTGGAAGATTAAGACCATACTAAGGGGTGCAAAAATCAAAGATACTTCAGAACTCCGTAGTTTTGTCAAACTATACTTATTGCCCACTAATCTGGCTATTCTTTAGCAAATTAGTAAATACGGAAATCAATGCAACACGTTAAAGTGAATTGCCTACCTTATACAGTGACTAACGCTTAAGGGTTAAGTCACTAAATAGAGAATGAATAAAGGTGTATAATCAAAAAAGTATACACCTTCTTTATTCTTGGAAAAGCTTCATCTCCTCACTTCTTTTTTCAAACCACCACTGTTGAAGTTTTGTACTCGTAACACCCTAACACCTACAATAACCCTGCCATTTCTTAAAGCTCCATCTAGCGCCTGTACAGACACTATCCCACTCTGATGTATTTTAATTGCAAACCTTATTGGCAACAGATTAGAGCCTCTTTCTATCTCGTTGTTCAATTCAACGCTTCTGTCGTCCTCTGTGAACACGTTTAAGATAGAGCACATGGTGTTAGGCTAGGAACATTCGGAAATCTTATTCTCAGTTGTCAAAACCTTAAACATCTCAGGGATTTTATTTAGGCTATGGACCAGAGTTAGGAAAACATCACGATCGCACGGTCATTGACCAGTGGAGGGTTATGAAAAAACTGAGAAATTGAGGAAGGATTCAAACATATACCAATTGAATGTTATGAGGGTGCGGTTAATATATTGTAATGTGGTAAATTCTAGATGTTAATGAAGTCATTTCTTAGGCAAATTTTGGCTCATTGGTAGAGATAACTTCATTCTGTCTTTGTATGCAAATTACAACTTAACCTTGAGACTCCTTCAAAAATCGTAAGATTCCTTTCCCTTTTTGTCCTGTACATGCTGTCAATTCTTTGAATGAAAGAATGAAATTTGACAAACGGTGATTCTAAAACTGCTCTGACTATATTTGAAACGCAATCATAAGAGTTAATCGTTGTGGAAGTTCAAACTACTCATGATTCCTGAACATCCAATTTTCTAGCACGTGAATACGTGAATCAAAGCTTATATGGGGGCCCCTCTTCAGGGTAGAATAGAAAAAGTGTTTGCGTTGCGTATGTTTTGTTTACATTTAATCGCCACTGTTTCCAATAAGTGTTTCTTCGTTTGTGAATGTCTCACATCCGGCAATATATTCAGACGAAAAAATCTCTCTGGATGTATAACAGATTATTTGTGCCCCCTACCAAAAACGATTGGAAGCCACTCTGTAAAGACGTGATGGATGTGTCTATGGTGATGTACGACACTTTATATAGCCAGCATGAAGCCTATTTATAAATGACACCCAATTTGAGTATATAAGACACCTACGGCTCTATAACGTGAGAACGAGGTTCTAATTCAGGATTATGCTTCAGACTTACGATTAATCGCAATGGCTGCCTTGCAATCAGCTGTCGAAGGTGAGAATGGCCTAAGTTTTTGTTAATGGGAAACTCAATAGGTTTCATTAAGATAAGAGCTCAGACACCTTTGCCCCTTGCTCCCTGCCAAGGGGTGTTTCTCTCTCTTTCTCATAGCTTGCGGTATTTCTTCAAGAGAAAGATTTTCGGAGTTTTTTGCAGGATTTCAATGCAACTGACGGAGATTGAAAATTCTGGGGAGGGAGGGGGCTGACGTAGCAAAACCTAATAACAACTGAAGCTTATCGTCAAGAACTAATCGGTATAGCCAGGGGTGACGTCACTCTCTCTCAAAGCATTCAAGATTTTTCAAGAACAAAAGAATTCCCAGACAATTTTAGGGACTTAGATTAGAACAATAAGATTTTCAGGAAAGGTATACATGATGTTGAGGAGATAGTGATTTGCCTGTCAGGTGTAGTACATCAAGAAAAGAGTGTAAAATGGAAACTATAAATTGTTATACCCAGGTGGATCGAGATAGGCTAGTGAGAAAATGTGAATGATTCCTCTAGTGAAGATCCACCCATCATGAACGACTATCCAAACACGTTACAGAACTTCTACTGTCTACTCAATACTGGATCTATGGTTTACATGTTGTTACCATTTTGAACGTATGTTAGATTGAAAGTTTGGTCGAAAACCTGGAACTTGCCTTACGAGTGATTGATTGGTTTGCTTATCCTACTGTGTCGTTTCGATTCATGGTCCCAGATATCGCAAACAGATACCATTTGAACGAACGTAAACTACTGGCAGCTCATCCTAAGGGTTTTGTGAAGAGTTTTGACTGAAATCATGGTTATGGGGAAAAAGATGCACGTGTGATATTCTGCGTTATGCTCAAAAGTATGGGCTAGGCCGTTGCGAAGGAGCATTGCAGTCAAACCATATATCTTCCTTATTTTTTCCACATTACTTTCCTTTCCTAAATTAGCTTCTTACAATCCGAGAGACTCTACCAGGTCAATGGCTTTGCGAAAGATAATTCATTGATATTCTTTACGAAACACATAAATCTGATGACCTTGCTAGGACTGCTCTCATTCACCGCTAATTCCAACCTTACCCACCGTCCCTCAGGCGCCACGCTCTCAAGCGTATTTGTAGATCGTAAATTCACAATTCGTCAATATTTGTCTGTCTCCTCCGTCCATTCTTGTGACTTCAGGTCAAACAGATCTACGCCAGCCTTACTAAGTATGGGGGAGTTAATCTAAGGGGGGGGGGGGGGGTAGGGCCTATGTACCTCTTGTACCTCTTGATACTAAAATAAGGTCCATAGTGGGGGATTGCATTTCTATCGCTGTAAGGGTTTCGTCCTCTCATCGTACCTTTTTAAATGCTTTGTACTTTCCTAGCAAGAATCATACCCGAAGAATCTTCATGTTTAGTTGGTTGTTAAAGAGTTAGCCATATCTCTCCAGTGCATTTTTTAAGGATTTATCACTGGTAGGGAATTTGAAAAAGGGCACATATCTACATATCAAAATATACCAATAGGGCTCTCAACTGCTTGCTACAGACAGTAGGACAAAACGAGCATATATTCTTAAGTACCAGCTTTTAAAATTAGCCAACTAAGATTTTCTATATTTTCTGAAAAACTTTGTTTTTTACTGAACTGGTGTCTACTTACGGTTTGCAATTGAATCGCATTCACACTGACAAAGTTAACCCAGCTTCATCAACACTAGTTTCCTCCCCAGCCAATCAAGAGCATTCAATTCATTAAAGTGACCAATCAGAGTCATTCATTTATAAGCCTGGGTAAGTTTAGGCGGCTGCCAGAAAGAAAGGGGTATAAACATCGAGACTAAAAAATCTTTATCGACAAATATGCAAAGTGAGCAAGAAAAAAGCAAAATTTAACCAAGTGAAAACGTCACCAAAGTGATGTGGCAAAAGTGGTTCGCTGGTGGGGCAATTTGAGGGGCTACTGGGAAATTGTCCCGTCACTTTATATGTTAAAAAATGCCCTTCGTCTGTCACGAAGTATCTCCTTATAAAAATCTATAACCGCATATTTCTTTACGTCATTTATGCGGTGGAAGCAAATTTACAACGTGGCGAGTTCTTAGTCATTGCACGCACATCCGCGTGGCCCTTCTGCGTTTAGGCCCTTCCTCAAGGCGGTAAACTTCAGTGGATGTCTTGAACCAATGGAGACATCCAAAAGTACATAAAGCTTTTGCTTGGCAATCCCACCCTGAGGCGGGCAAGCTAATTGGTGGGCTAGGTGGTTGCAGCAGTTTTGCCATCAGCCTAGCTGCTATCTTATTCACCCCACAGATTCCTTTGGTTTTCCAGAATTAAACGAAATGGCTAAGTTTTTACCTCTGGCTAAGTTTTCATCTCTATATCAAGGTCCAAGATATAGGGAGGGTCAGGGGTTCTTGGCCCCCCAAAACTTTTCAGTAGTTGCTTTCTTTTTCATATTTAGAATTATGATTTAGAATGAAAATAGATAAGTACTCTTTCCACATTACGTCTGGTTCTATATCTGCCCTGTATTGTAAAATGAAGCTCTTTAGGGTATCTACAGCTCTGCAGGCTATTTGTCCACACGCATCACAGATGACGATAAACTCGCCTATCAATTTACCCGTGCCCTCCCCCCCCAAACAAAAGTTGTATCTCGGTCCTTGCACTATATAGTGGTATGGTAACATTGTTCGGGGGCATTTCACTCTCTCAAAGAATTTGAGATCTTACTAAATCAGAAAATGCTTTTTATTGGGAAATAGTGTATATAGTTTCCAATTCCACTTTCAAATCTCTTTTGAAAGGCTGTTTAAGCACTTCATTGTTGCTTCGCACTAAAGGAATTTCTCTAAAATACTGCCTATGCAGAGGATATTGTAGTCGTTCGAGTTCGTACAAATGTATTCAGACGTGCTTTCTGGCATCCTGCTTTTGTTAGCATGTGCCCCAAAATTTAGGATGGCCCACCAGGCCACATTCAGTTCTTACCGAATGAATTCAAAGGAAATTCATTGGATATTTTTGAAAAATCAACTGAGACATGCTCGTATGCTACATCTGTTACTCATATGTCAGTCAAGGTGGTCTTCGAAATCAGTATTTTGAAGCCATTACAGGCCAAGACGTCATTTTATGATCCTATGCAAAACCGGTCAGATATCGCCGCGAATGGGTATGGAATATCGATTGCTTGGCAAAAGTAAGCGAGTATGAGGACCCTTTCCTCTAACAAAACATATTTAGTCAAAAGAAACGTTCAAAAATATAATGTCGCTTGAAGTGAATTGTTTTAGCTATCTTTCTGTATATTTTCTTGTGCGAGCGAATTTAAAACTGCGCAAAAATGTGAAATCTTTCTGCGCGAATTCAAGTACGCGCGAATTATAATACACCACGAAATTAAACACACATAAGGAACTTATCAATTTCTACTT
This sequence comes from Pelagia noctiluca, assembly GCA_963924455.1. Classification (NCBI taxonomy): domain Eukaryota; kingdom Metazoa; phylum Cnidaria; class Scyphozoa; order Semaeostomeae; family Pelagiidae; genus Pelagia; species Pelagia noctiluca. Next base: position 1,577,987 of record OZ004315.1, on the reverse strand, counting down.
TCAACAACGATGAAAAGGCATCTTCTAAATCAACAATCAATACTGAATGAAATTGAATTGAATGCAATTGTGGTCGGAGTTACAGGCTAGGTTTTGAAGCTATCCATTGACGTATGTACCGCGAGCCAATAAACCAATTATTAGTCGGCAGCGGATTTGTAAGGCAATAAAACAGAGGGGATTGGACTAGACCAGTCTGTACCACTCTCTACCAGATGTGACTAGTCTCCAGCCAGTCTTTAGCAGAAGTCATAAAACAGCTGTAGCTCTGCAGGAAGCATCCAGCGTTTGAAATTGCATTTCTCGTTTGAAACGTGACCATTTTATTCACTACGGAACTCGCTATTCTGGCATGATATTTGTTTATGTAATTTCAACTTAATACTCAATATCTCAAGGTGCATGTTCTACTTGAATTCAACTAAGAAATGAAGAATTTACAGTAATTAAAATAACATAAAAAGAATACAAAGATATCAATAAGACATTATGTTTGATATTTGACTAAAAAGTTTTTCATAAAGTCTGTAAAGACATTCGCCAAAGATCTCCAGATAGTAATGATATTCATAATTAATGATACATATTTTTGTTTGAGTTTTGTATTCATAAGATTAGGGTAGAGCTTCCGAATCTAATTTAAAAGCAAGATTTTTCTGACTCATATGTATTATACTTTGAACAGTCTTTGAATGGTGCAGAACTTCAAAATAGCCAGAAAAATCGGAAACATAGCGGAGCAAAAACATGGATTTTTCAAGCTTTTCGTCTGAACTCAACAGAGTAATGATTTTCTTTTTTAACATTTGCTCAATAACCCAGAATGATCTCAAGCCTACAGTAAATTTTTTTTCGAATAACTGGCAGACTAAAGTCCCCCCGAACAATCTACATTACGCACACACATTACCTCGGTGGAAGAGTCTTGTCTGATCAAACAACAACAACAACAAGTTAGTATTCATACCGTTTCATCCAATAATTGATCGCTTTGCGTTAACTGGGATTTATTAGTGAGTCTAGACATGTTGGTATTTCATGGAAATCGCTGACTGTGAAGCGGGTCTGGTTTGTTTGTTGTTGTTTTTGTTTTCGGCCGTGCCCTGAAAGATTTGCCATAGGCCCATGCTAATATGGCGCTGGCTTTGACATTATTACCTTTCACTTCCTGAAATAACGAATTGTTTTCCTATTATGTCGCCATACTTTGAAATAATCATGCAACTTTCTCGTACAACACTTTCTTTCAATCTCTTAGGAATTCGGCCATATTTCAAATCAATGATCTTAGCCAGGTGGTGAGGTTGGCGAAAAAGACCTGGTTTTGCATTCCTTTTCACATTGAATTCGCTTTTTTGAGTTCTCAAACAGCTTTCCCTAAGATTGCAGGAGACTGCACTTCGCGATTTACGTTCTCGAGTTTTGGCTGCACATATTCTTGAAAGCTCTGATACACGCTTTTATTGACTTACCCTAGTTCTAGCTCTAGTAGCAACAGTGGTGATTTCCAGAAAAATTAGCAAGGGGCTGGTTTTCCAGATGGGGTTTCTCATGACCAGGCCCATCTTTCATACTTGCTAATATGAAAACAGTATTCTGACTGACCATGAAAATGATAAAAACAACTCAGTATGAAATAGGGGATACAAGAATTAGGATCATAGGAGGTAGTAGACAGCCTGTTATTTATCTACAAACTCCATAACCCTAACACTTGTTTATTTTCATGTTCGCTCCCGCGCTCCCGGTAGCTACTTAGAGGAGGCTAGTAAAGCAATGCCGTCATCATAAATGCTTATTTGCAGGAAAACTACCGTCGATCCAAGGGCAATTAGCTCATTGGCCTTGTTCAAGAATCAACCCAATAGCCCACTTTCCAAAGATGTTGATCTAGATCGTTGAGCGACTCAGTGATTTACCCATATATCTTTCCAATCAATTCTACCATCTTGGATTCACGCAATGCTGACTATCCCTTGATGCATTGCTTTGTCCTAGAATTCGCAAAGGATCCTGGGACGACACCTCTCAGATTCCTTAGTGCTAGGGGGCAAATATGAATAAATCCGAAATGGCAGGATTAGTTAGAAAGTAGTCCATTGAAAATAAGAACTGACTCTTCATATCAGCGACGATTGTTTAATAGTGAGTTTGCCTATGAGCAGACTAAACTCTTTTACCAGAAAGTGTAAATTGACTGGGTGAAATTCACCATTTAATTTCGTTTGTAATGGCTGAAACACTCCTCGGGCAGTTCAGACGTTACTCTGTGGAAAAAAATTATCCAAATAAATCAGACCTATTTGTAACTCTTCATTAGTGACCATGTCGTATATTCCTACGATTTTCTATAAAAAGAGTGAAAATTAGCAAAAACAAACCGAAGTTTTTCCGGAAATTTTACCGGGGCCGTCGTCTGGATGAGAGAACAGCAGGGGGGATACTTTGCATTTACATTTGGAATCAAAACTCTGCTGTAATTCACTTTCTTGGATTTCTATGGCAATTTATGACAACATCTCAAAAGTTTATTTTATTTTAACATTCAGAGAAAGGCTAGATCGACACATGGACACATGGATAAATCGACCTAGTACCAAAGGTTTTTTAGATATTTTGAATGATCATCAGAATTTAACTCAGTTTTTTCTGACTTATTGCTATTCTATGTTTATTCTTAATACGTACCTAAATGCGTACCGTTGGGCGGAGACGAGTTCAACTGCGCATGCATTTGGCCCAAGGATGCTGATTGGTCAAGAATCTCTTGCGAATTCTTTTTCTAAACAAAATATCCCTGAGAACGTCCACCCAACAAGATATCGAAGATACCGTGCAATCATTTTCCCAGAAGATAAATTTCCTATAATGGCACAAATCCACTTACACCCAGTAGTTGGACTATTGTGTTAACTGCTAAAATTTACGCTGAAACAGTATTGCGAAGATATTTGTACATAGATCACTGGATAGTTCACAGATTAATATTTTGTCACTTTCAGTTTTATATTGGCCCAACCTAAAGATTGAAGAATTGCAAATTTAGAAGATTTCATGATAGGAAACTTAGAAAATACAAAATACGGTTCTATTAACAACTTGCAAAAATAAACAATGGCACTTTTAACATAACTCCTTAACTGCCGAATCGCTTAATTTATCTCATCGAACATCTAAAATTGGATCAATGCAATTCCACCCCCTGAGCACCCCTTCCTGAATAGCGTAGTTTTTGCGATGTTTCCTCGATTCCTATGAACTAGGCAGGCAAAGTTGCATAAATCCAAGATGGTAGCATTGATTGGAAAGTGGTCCGTTGGATACATGTCTCCTTACAACATGTAAATTCCAGTTATCCTGGGCCTGCTGTATTTTAGGCCTATTTCCATGCTAAATAGACGTTTGTTACATGTGAGAAAAGCAGAGAAAAGCACAAGCACTATCAAAATCCGAGTGGGTTGAAAGTCTCATCCTGTTCCGACCTCATATATGTTGACAGTTTGGTTGGCGAAATCCAGGGGAATCCACCAGCAAAACTGACGGATTATACTCTATTCTTTTTAAGAAACCGCCTTACGATCTGAAACCAATTCTAACAGTGAACATAGTACGAAATTAAGAACCATTGAGTATGTAGGGCTTAGAATATAAGTTACTTATAAAAATGTGCACATGGCTCCTTATTTTTCTCTCGTTCTAGTTTGTACTAACAGAGTTGAAAACGTTATCTTCCAACTGCCTGATTAGAAACTAGCATACACGCTTTTTTATAAGAGCGCTTGGCTATGATTTCTGCATGCATTTTACTTATTTCTACGTGATCTTTTACCAATTTATCAGCCGATAACCTTCTCAAAAATGTGCTCAGAATTCGTTTCCTAGAAAGGGATTTACGTTGGTGCACTTTTTCGTGTTTACCTCAAATAGTTTTGGCGATGATAAAAATCTTACCCAGAGTTCAGCACGGTGTTTCTATTAACAGTTGCTCTTAAAAAAGCACGTAATCTATATAAGTTCCTCTAGAAAGTGCATATGGTTCCTAACTTTTTCCGTGTTCGATTTCTGCTAACAGAGTAACAAACCTTAAGTGTCATAAAGACCTGAAGTGTTTAGGGCTTAATTTTAAGTTCCTTATACTTTTGGAAAGTTAATATGGTTCTTAATTTTCTCGCGTTCGAATATTTCTGAACAAAGTAGCAGAGTTATTCTCTAACTTCCTAAAATAAAAACTTGCCTACTGTTGAGTTCTCTTAGAAAATGTTTTATAACTCGCCGAAACTTCGTCACTATCACTGTTGAAAAACTTGTAAAATGATCTGACAATGCCTTAGTTTCTTAACCCCCGATGCTACTCCGTGGGACTCTTATTATGTCTTAACATTATTTGAGCAGAGAATAGAGATTCCCAATAGAGTTCAACTGCGAGATCTCAAGTTTTAATATTTGCTCTGCCAACGACGAGGAGTCGGCCACTATTGTTCAAATTCCTTGCCTCTCTGCTATTGCTCAAGAGCTGCACTCTTTTTTATTAGAAGCCGTTTATGAGAAACAATAGGGCTAGATTTTCAAAAATTAGGAAATTCTAGCAAGGGATTTTATTTGAATCATAGCAGCTAAGAAGCCTTTTGTGTTTTCTTTTAAAAAAGATGTTGAAAAATGGCCAATGGCCTTCATTGGTGGAGGATGGCAATGTATCTCATCTGATACTTTCTGGGGTCAATGGCATGGCGTGGGATTCTATACGGTCGAACCTCAAGTTCTTCATATCAACAACAAGTCAAGAAAAAATAGGTTTTCGGGTTAAAGACTAGTAGTTAAGAAACTTTTCGTAGCCTACTATAATTAGGGTGAAAGCTAAGAAACTCTGGTACCAAGATTCAGCACGACTCCTTATAAAAAAGTGAGTGCAAAACTTTTCGTTCCTTTTATGTTGGGATGAAAGCTAAGAAACTATAATACCAAGATCTAGCATGGCTTCTTATAAAAAACGAGTGTATGCTATTGTTAAAAATCTCGCGCGTTGGCTAAATATTTCACTACCCGGGGTATCTATAGATCTGGATTTAGTCTGTTTTTAATGCGTTTTGTCTGTTTTACTGGGCCTAAGCTGTCAAAATCGCCAGCCCGATTTAGCTGATATTTTTCAGGGGCTTTGCTATGTCATGTCATCACGTTTACCACTACTTCCCCTCTTTGCTTGGTTTATGTATGCTGTACTGGCGCCGTCGCGCCCCCCTGTTCAACTCTGTTATTTAATTAGTTTTCTACTTCAATCGTTATTCCGTACGCAATATCGGTGTAGACGAGTGCTTCAAGCGACCAAATACAGTCACGAAACAGCTTACAGCGATCAGGCAACAAGAATTACCTCAAATCCTAGAGGCTCGTGAGCTCATTGTATTTATTACTAGTGATCGTGGTGGTGGAATCCTCTAGTGTTACTGAATATACGTACTCGAATTCGCCGTGTTAAAACTGAGGCTTCGCGACACTGACAGGGTGCTGACAGAAAAGACCCCTACCTCAGCAAAATGAACTACTCTCGACTCGTCCTCGTCCTTATCGCCGCAACGATTTCTCGTGCCTGCATTACGTTACTGGACAATAAATGGAGACCTCATAGCCTGGAAACACGAGCGGCCGTTGCTCAAGTCGTCGTTACTACAAGAACGTTGAGTAAATTCGCTATTCGTAGCAAGTCGAGGCTCTACGGTGCTAACTTTGAAGTGCTGTCGATACTGAAAGGAAGAGAACAGTTACGTGTACTTCTGGAGAAGGGTAGCCCCTCGGTGAAAGAGGGAGAGAAACTTATTGTCTCAGCATTGGGGTTCGGAGATAGGCGGCACTGCTGGTCATCAGTAGATGTTGGAGAAACTTACATCCTGTTTCTGAGTATTAACAACATAACTGGTTATCTCGTGGCGAAATATCTGGGGGCTTTTGGGGCAGCTGAGTTGTATTATGGACCCTCTGAAGACGCCATTCTGCTATCGCTCGGTGAGTCGATGTTTCTTTTTCAATGATATATTGAATTTCATCTATTCGTCAGTTATGTTGGTGTTATGTTTAATTTATTAGGAAAACTGACTTGATTTATGCTTCCCTTATCCCTCGCCTTATCATTACTGATGGCATAACAGGGAACAACGATGGAGCGCAGTCAATAAGGGTTTCTCTATCTACGACTTCCTCTCTTTGAATTTCGCTCTTGTGTTCTCTATTTATTTATATCTCCGTGCATTTGGTTAGAGTTTAACATAACATTATTTTGGAAGTTGTCGGCAAAAAAACACTTTGTGTACGACAGTGTGATTGTGAGTTTGCCTCCGACCTCCTTGTCAGCTTCAGAAATCCATATTCAATTACGTGTATTTGGTCGGAGTTTAACATTAAGTTAAGTAGGTCGGAGGCAAAAACAGTCAAGCTGTAGCACACTTACTATATACCTACATCTACAATTGTGTATTTGGTCAGAGTTTAACTTGAAATTAAGTGAAAGGTTGGAGGCAAAGAACACGATTAAGTTGTTTTATTCTTAGTAGTATGTACACATATTTTGTCAGAGTTCGACATAAAGTTAAGTAAAGAGTTGGAGGCAAAATAAACTGTGAAAAATGAAATTAACTCAGTAAGTAAGGCCATAACCTATGTTACACTGCGAAGATAATGTAGGCTAGAAAGGCTTACGGTTTGCTACAATTTCACAGTTTTTGCCTCTGATCTCTTATTTCATTCTATATTAATTTTTTCGTAAAATATACACGATAAACACTTACCCCCTAGCCTTTCATTTAACAAACATGTACGAGATCTTTTGAAAGAAAACGGATTTTCACGAGGAGAAATCACACAATGAAAAGTGTACGAGATTTCCTGGGATTTCAAAGATTTTTTAGATTATTGGGATATATAATGCCTTTTCAGTCCAATTTTTCTAAAGATTTTGGAGATATTTTGAGATTCTTAAAGGTTTTTGAAGAATTTTTGTCAAAGTGTATTTTTGAGTGATATGCCCCTCAAATCTCCATAGAACTTTTAGATTTTTTGCTGTCATTTGGATTTCTGTAAAAAACGAGCCCTTTTCAAATTTTTACTAGGATGTGATTTGTACTAACATTTGTATGAAGATGTTGTAGATATAATTCTCATTTGTAAAAGTTGGTTAATGACCACTTTTGAATGAAGGAAGGGTGGGGCTGGTTGGTAGTTAAGTAATTCAATTGACAAAAATTTTAGTTCATTCATTTAATCATTAAGGTATTTTTTTAACCCATTCCTCCCTAAAGAAGAAGTTTTCGTTCTTTCTCTGAGGTACTACACTGATGAGTGTCTAATATACACTTAACTTCAAAATGATGATTAGAATTCAACCTTCTTTTTCTTCTAAACACACCTAACGATTATTCGATTATCTATTTTTATGCATATCGATTTTCCCAAGAAAAAGATATGATAGCGTATAAGGCCTAGTCTTGAGTAGAAGTCGATTGCCTGGTAAATGCATACCTTTTTGTTTACGTGTTCCAGTAGCAATCCCTAATTTTGATTCGAGAGCATGGAACATATTTTTATCTTATTACTAGACCCCACCTTTTTGTAGTGTAGGCCTGCGAAATGTGACTGTAATACTTAGATACACATATATGTGGACTGAACTGAGATTTATTTCCTTCACCCTTGTTGCATAACTATAATAAATTATTAAAAAAGTGTCAAAATAAAGATATATCCTACAAACTAGGAGGTTTTTCTTCAGCTTGAGAATGAGATCTTTTCACAGTAAGCTACTTATAAAAATTCCCTCCTGACTAATAACGAAATCTATGGATTTCCCTTGAAAACTTAACGCATAGTCCCAGCCCTCAAAGTTGCTTGAATATTTTGGATTTTCAGCCCTCAAAGCTGCTTTTAAAAAGACAGTAAAAGCATATCCATAACCCTGTCCCCCAAATCACTTTATTTAAATGCTTTAAGGAAAACTTAAATTTCTAATGCATAATTTCGTACTTTTTACACAATGGAATCTATTATTTAGCACAGAGTAAAGCCAGGCTCAGCCAATATAGCTGCTTAACTACTTAGTTTCATAATTTATTCCATCAAGCCCTGCCCTGGACTTGCATAGGTTTTGGGGTCAGTCATTTCGTCATCGTTTGGCGAGGCGTCATCTCGGTGTAATGGGGGACACTAAACAGCAAGGACTTTCGATAAACCGTTACCATCATAATTTGGCCTACTTAGCCTAGATACCTTTATTGAAAAAAAATAATAATAATTACATCATACATTCTTTTTTATAAGAACCAGTAAAAGGTTTTTGAAGCTGACTGTTGAAGCAGACTGAAATGTTTCTTTCTTACTTATCATCCTTGGTAACGTCTCAGGTTTAGTACTGTGGAGCATGTCCAGTAATGTGGAGGGAGGGGGGGGTTAAACATTCAGTACACTGGAGGGCGTGCTGTACTGTCGGGGGATACCATCAGTACTGATCAGTGCAGGAAAATCGTCCAGTGCTGTGGAGGATGTTCATTAGTTTCTGTAGAGGAATACCATCAGAACTGGGGGGGGGGGGGCAGAGTATTTCAAGGGTACTTATCTCATTAAAAGGCACTTTAAGAAAGTGAAAAGGGCGCATGATTGTCTTTTGCGAAATCTAGAGGGGGTGTGTGCCCTCAGTACCCCTAGTTCCTACGCCCCTGAATGCTACAGTTCAACTTCCTTGATCCTACCTGTCTAAGCCTAATGTTTAATTTACAACAACGATGGAAATGATTTACGATTCTCCCAATCCTTAAAACGACATGACCATCAATAATGTTTTGTCCTCGCATACGAATGAAATATATTAATTTCCCTTGAAAATTTAATATTTACGTTGAGATTTCCCTCGGACATCCCTGAAGCATCCCCTTGGAAGTTTGTTTGCCCAAGACACTTATCCTGCACAAATAAAACTAACATTTTAATTCGGAGATTAACAAAATTCGTAATTTTACAACCACTTGCAATCCCCTTCTTACATTTAATGCTCTGATTTAGCTGTTTGGATCTCTAAGGCTTCATCGGACGTCAATATGGCTGATAAAGAGTGGATTTCCAAATCCTCCATTTCAAAGTTTGACCTTTTTCTTGTCATTCGTGAATTCTTGGTGTTACTTTTCTAATCATTCCGCCATCATCGCCTTTTGAAAAGCTATATTTTATCGAGTACTTTATCGACTCGAAAAACAAATACATAAATACCTATACACTTACTTAGTTAAAGGACAAGCACACTTTGCCTGAAGCTCCGATGTTCTTGTTCTAACCTCCTCTCCTCGACCCCTTGTAGTAGTGCCTTGCCCGAGGCCTTGCCATGTTTTTGTCTAAAACCTGTTCCCTCAGATTCCTAGTTGCGCCCTCGATGGAAGAGTGTTACGGTAGGTATGTGCAGGTACCTCATTAGGAACGAACGTCCATCGATGTGAGGTATAATTATATCAATATAAGTCCTGTAAAGTAGTCGACCTTTCTCCAAGCTTCCTCTTGTTTTCATTGTAAATAATACGAATTCAAAAGGAGTCAGCTGTTGCAGAATAATGCTAGGACCGATATAGGATAATGTCCCCAGGGGTACTCACTGACTTTTACGACGGGGGTGATCATGTCAGGCCATTTTTAAGAACCCCAAAAATGTTGTCAAAATTTTTTCATTATTTCTAACCCTCAAAATTTCAGAATCAGACCCCAAATATGACAAACCATCACTTTCAGACCCCAAATGTTTTTTCCAGTCTTCAAAATTCCAGACCCCAAATATGTTGTTCTGTTCTAAATTCCAGACCCCAAGTTTGTACATGATTGCCCCTGTCATATAATTCAATGAGTACCCCTCCCCCCGGATTGCCCCATCCACCCTGCAAGAAATTGTAGGCCTACTTTTCGGGTATTTGGTGAAATTCTCCCTGTATACTGCCCACCATCACACTCGCTGATTCCAAGCCACAATATCCCCGAATCTCGTCTTTTCAATTATGTTTTCAAATGTAATCCATCTTTAGTTTTTAACCCTAAATTAGCGGTGAGTGCAATAGCGATAAAATAACACCGAATAATAAAAATTTGGAGATTTGCAGATTTAAGTCTCGTAAAAATGCATCAAGGTGCACGCTTCTGTGCCATCTTGTTTGGTTGTTAGGCCCGAAAGACAAGTGATGATATTGAGCGGTTAATCTTGTTATGGTTTTAAATTGCAATAACTTAAGCAGTCATATTCAACTAATTTGGATGTTATCGTTTATTTTGTGACCCTGTTGATTAACTACCATCATCACATTCGACTCTCTGTCGTCATCGTTTTTCTTGATTGAGATTGGCCAATCAGAAAGAGAGTTAATGATTGGTATGGCGAGGAACAACCAATCATCATTGAGAATTAACCTGATGGAAAGTTTTTCTATCTTTACAATATGGGGAAAATGCTTTTGATGTAAACAGGCAGACACTAATTGTAAAGTGAACTGTTTTATGGTTTTTCATGTGCATATGCCGGTTACCTTAGAAATTGATTAGCATTACCAGTAACTTAGTAATAGACCATTTTCCCAATTACGTCATCTCTATAGAAATTCATCCTAGAACAACCTTAGCCTCGACATGATGTGTAGCTAATTCCCAAAGCGTGCATTGCTTCTAGCAACAAGGGGAATTGCTTTGTAAGTTTGAACGTGATGCACGCTTTGGGATTTAGCTACGCATCATATCGAGGCTAAGGTTGTTTCAAGATGAATTTCTAAAGAACTGACGTAGTTGTGCAAGAGATCTATTTGAGCCCTAATAAATACTGAGCCCATGAAAAACGTGCACCGGAGGGGCATATCACTAACAAAAAGTGTACGAGATCTTTGTGATTTCAAAAATCACAGTGATTTTTTTGTGATTTTGGTGATTTTTATGTGATTTTTGTGTGATGTTTCTTCTATTTTTCTGTGATTTTTGTGATTTCTCTGCGATTTTTTCGAGTGATATGCCCCTCGCGTGTACCTCTCCCAGCTTCCACCCCGGGCCTAACATCGCCTTGAGTTTGCATAAAGCGCTGAGGTGGAATACATTTTTTATGTGGAAGTTTCGTTACACATAATTGAAATATCTCCGATTCTAATGAGCTTAAACGAGCTAATGAGCTTATTAATAAACTTAATAAACTGGCCTAGCCTCTCGAAATCCTTGCAGGCAGACAAAACATGGCGTCACCACTGCTGCAAAATCTGTTAGCTAGTGGGTGGCTCGAGAAAGGTAAATTCATCGTGACGTAAGCATTGGCAGCCGAAAGGCCTTGGAACTAGGCTAAGACTAAAATTGCAAAGAAAGAGCTTTCGGGTAGCTAATGATCCATGCAATTGATGGGAAAAATAGTTTGTTTTCCATAGTTTGTATAACCAGAAATTGTTGGTAATTTTATAGTTTATCTGGACTGGATTCCGGCATATATTCACCCACAGCCCCCTGTGAATGGCTCAGCCGTGTTATTCCTTGCATGAATAAGCCATTCATCTAGTCATTGTGCAACTGTCGGAGTTGCGGAGTTCAGTCGTAGTAACATTTTCTTGGTTGGCACCTCTGCGTTTCATTCAGAGCTCTTTGGAAAAGATTATCCTTGATTATTGTAGAGTTTTTGCGGAAATAACTGTTTGGTATCGAGTGTAACCCACAGCAATACACGAGACTGAACCTTGACCACATTTTGACACATCCCGAAGCTGTTAAAATCACACTTGACTGTATCCATTGACCATTTTGTCAATCAATAGGCCTAAGTTTTGAAGAGCTCGAGAAACCAAAACCTTTTATCGGTTGAAATGATACCAATGGTTTCAAAGACCCGGGAGTGAATCGTGCCATGCAGCAGGGCTTTTTGTAAGGAAAACTCTGGCTCTACATATAAGCCCTATTTACACTAGACAAACTAACCCAGCTTCGACCCAGGTTAGACGTAACCCGGGTTCGCCCTAGTTTGATTTAAGCCCTATTTACACTACACAAACTAACCCGGGTTCGCCCCAGGTTAGCTCTAACCTGGGTTAGATTTCTCAATGTAAATCGAGCTAACCCGGGTTCGCCCCGGTTTATTTCGTTTTTCTGTGCACTGCGCATGCCCGTGCCATTGTGCTAACCCAGGTTCGCCCCAAGTTTGATTTACACTGCGCTAACCTGGGTTCGACCTGGGGCGAACCCACCTCCGAAACGTGGGTTGATCTAACCCGGGGCGAACCCGAGTTAGCTCGATTTACATTGAGAAATCTAACCCAGGTTAGAGCTAACCTGGGGCGAACCCGAGTTAGTTTGTGTAGTGTAAATAGGGCTATAGTGATGATAATTATAATAAAGTAATAGCTCAGTGCGAAACACAATTATCTGGGGAAGATGTGATGGAATTCCAGCTCCGAGTAGAGAGCCAAATCCACGCTAGAAAAAGCCCTGCTTTGCGGAAAGAGTCTCTGAGGAGTAAAGGCCCTAGTCTTGCTCATCAGAAAAATTAGGAAAAATTCCACTACTCTTTTCCTTGAAGATTTTTACTGTTATCTTAAAATTAAACATATTTGTTTACTATTATTCATTTCTCCCCAACATTCACTACAAATACATAATATACGTAATATAACTACATAATGTACAACTCCATTCTGCCAGTACATAAAATGTTGTGACGTCAGTAATATGACGATGTATAACGATCGAAATGTGAAATTTTGACGTGTTCTTTTCCGTTTTACCGACGCACTGTATTAAATGATTCAAAAACCAAACAGGACTGCATGGCCCTTGTGTTCAGGCAGGGACTATTCGCAGATAATTCCAATACTTCACAATTGAAATTCAATTTTGAAAAGAGGGCAATTTTCAAGCCTTACTGTATGCCTAAAAAGTTACTCTTAAAGCATACAGTGGCTTGAAAACTTGATAAGAAACATGGTCACGTATCTTAAGTAAATTGTACTGACAGAAAATTGGTAGGTTGTGTGGAAAAAGCCGAGAAAGCAGGAAAATGAAGGGAAAAGCCGGAAAATGGGGCCTAAGATATCCCTTTCTAGACATTTTCACACATCCCAACGACCTATACTGCACATTTTCAAAACAATACTTTTTCAATACGTTTTCAATTCAGTGGGTGCACAAAGTGTGTAATACTACACACTAAATTAGGCCCTGTTCTGTTTCTTATCTTGTGTTGTGTTATCTATCTTGAACTATGTGTTTCACCTTGTTGGATTTGCCTCAATCAGTTACCGTAACTAACATAAGCAGAAGCACGAGCAACAACAACAACGGCGACAATGCCATCAACGACAACGATTGTAGAACACTGTAGGCCTACTTTTGACTTCTCTCGGCGAATGGCTCTCTCGCCTGGGTCTTTTCCGTATTGACATTTTTAGAATGCTGTTTGTTTTCACACCTTTATAACTTAAACAAACTGTATTTTAAGACATGCGACATTTCCAGAGAAGGCGTCTCGTCAATGTCTAGCCTGTAGATAGTGGCGCTAGTTTGACGTCTTTATTATTTCGCACGGGTCATGAAAATCGCTTACATTATTAGCAATAACAACATCCGACTTTATTTCCGCTCGATATCTCCGTACGGCGCCGGGCGAAACCACTGATGTGGATGCAGACCAGCTTATAAAGGGCCTAACCGGATAAAGAACCCCCAGTACGCCAGGACTTTCACAAGTGGTCCAGGACCCTCAAAGAAGGACCCACCTCGGACTTATTAGTGAGGTTTTCTTTGGCATTCCCTTGAGTAGGAATGAACCTAAAAATTATTCATTCCCTTATAACATGCACGCTTTTTTTATAAAAAACCTGGCTTAGGGCCTAGTTCTTTAAGTTCCTTATTTTGAGACCTCAATTGACCACTTTGTAGTTCTAAAAGCTCCTTAGTAGTTCCTTAATTTCAAGTGTTTACTTAGATAGGAATAAGTATCGACGCAAGAAAAGCATTAAAACTCAACATTTAGCAATAAACTCGTGATAAGGAAGCATGGAACATATTATAACACAAAGAAGCTTAGGTTAGGCCTATAAAACGTAAAAGTTAGTTACATAGTCATTAGAGAAGTTGCATATCTACACCAAATGAATACATGCAAAATTATAAAGTTCGTTAGTGATTTGACCTTTAGTTGTAAAAGTTTTTCGTCCTTCGACTTGTAGGTTCCTTATAAAAGATTATTTATAAAAAAAAGCGGGTACTGCCTTTGTTGGGGTGATAAAAGCAAAATCAGGTTTCCAAAGCACTATGAAAGCTATGTTCGATCTCTCTAACAACATTTCTGTCTGGAGATGAAATTTCGTTTAAAAACAGCCAGCCAGCACCGTAGCTCAGGAGACCTTATTGAATGGAGTACCGGATACATTGAATTGTTCGAATACATTAGAAATACTAGGCACCATGGGTCGAAATTTATATTGAAGGGGCAAATTCTGCTTTCTACTTGCCTACACTCAGTTCTAAACAAGTATTACTGGTTTTTATAAGAAAATGGAGCGCAGTGCTTCCTAGTCTTAAATTTTCCTAATGTTATTTATAGTTTCTATTAAAACCCTGATATGGGTATCTTGATTTGTCTCGTGTTGATGAAACGATTCCCTATGAAAAGGAAAGTTGATGGAAAAGTGAGCTTTCATTTTTGAAGAAGAAAGAAAGAACAACATTCATAAGAAACACCTGGCTGAAATTCGGGTCAGATCTTTTGCTATCTCCAATCGCAAATATTTGAGATAAATACATGAAAACTTTATTAACATTAAGCCCTTCGCCCAGAATAACATCGAGAAGGGTAGGGTTGATAAATTGGTGAAAAATCACCACAAAAGTAAGAAGCAGGCAGGCTGAAATCACTGCTGAGTATTCTTATAAAAAAACTTGTATACACTATATACAGTATACTCTTGCATGCTGTATCATCTCCGCATGGGAAATGATGAAAGGTGGTAATACCGCTTTTTATCAGCATCCTGTAATAAATCATATTAATTAGATCCCAACCCTTGAACCACTGTCGGAATGATCAGTGAAGAGTTGCATTTCCTCGCATCAAAGGCAGGGAGTGGCATCAAATACCTCTAGTTAATAGCATCTCGTTTAGGCTCCAGGGCTGACTGTTTTATTGAGAGCTGAAGGAAACCCACGCTCTCTTCCGTCTGTTACTTGTTTCTTTTTGCATTCAAATATGTTCAGTCATTCGTTGACATGATTTTAACTGTCAGAGATTTAGTTTTTCTTTTTGGAAGTTAGTTAACACTCTCTTTTGAAGAAAGAACCGAACCCTATTCTAGCCCTTAACAGCCACCAAGTTGAAATTTTTTGAGATAAATGGGATTTTTAGGCATTGATTGAATTCTCCTTGATTTTAAGGCCAATTTTTAAGGGATTTTAACGGGAGATAACCTTAAGTTGTTATTGTAAGTTTGCGAGATTTTTTGAGAGATTTGCTCCTCGGATCAAACTTCTTAAGTAAGGATATGTGTCTCTAGCCTGGATCCGCCCCTGACAATACACATACAGTATGACATCATTACCTTGAGCTTATTACTGTCTAATGCCCACAGAATTCAACTCAATGGTAAATAAGCTAGTTACAGTCTTATTGATTACTCATTTGCCACAGGACCTTAGAAGCATGGGACTTTCACGCAATACATTCATGAATTGCCTAACTCCCTTTTATCGCTTACCTATGAATTTTGAAAGCCATGCAATGCCCTTACCTGCACCTTAATCTCTCTATCAAACGCTTTTTTTAAGAAACTTAAAGATCTGCCTTGTATCAAAAGTTCGTTAGTTTATCAACTTCTGAGTGCTGAAAGTTTCTTTGAAGTTTTTTGGATTTACACATGGGTTTAGATCATCTTAATGATTCTTGATGATATTTTGGGGTCGGTCTGGAAGTTGAAAGCACAGAAATACTCTAGAATTAAATATAACCAGTATAATAAATAACAGCTCTTATATGTGTCTAAAAACAATATCGTCGTTATTTCTTAGAAAAGTGGTGAGACTTTCGCCAGAACTAAAGTTTCTTAGATTTTACACTAGAGCCTTTGTTTCTCAAGGCGTGTTATCGTATCGTATGAAAAGAACTAGGTTCATAATGTTCTTGTAATATTCATTTTTCTGCAAATTTTTTAGGCCTAAAAATATTTTTATTGATTTCAATGATTCCTTCATAGGATGGAGGCCCTGGTCATCATGGAGTGGTTGCAGTGAAAGCTGCGATGGCGGATTACGTAAGCGGAGGAGGATTTGCACTTCTAAACAAATTTGCAAGGGTAAAGATGAAGAGGTGAAAAAATGCAACACGTTTGATTGCAAAGGTAAGAAAGAAGGGTTTTGGTGCATAACCCCAACCCCACCTAGTATGCTTTTTGACAAGAAACATATAATCGCATTTTTAATAAGCAATTGCTTCATAAGCGAGTAAGTACTCGACAAGGAAAAAAGTAGCTAAAACAATTTTAGTCCTGGGTTGAAAACCCCCAAGGGGCCATCCGATTGATCGCAGAATAAGCAAAGGTCAAAATCGCTGTTCAGCGTTTTATTCGATAATATTCAGGCCTTTCATTTGAATTTTGCTAATTGATATTCCCCGACCGCCGGAACGTCTGTGCAGTACTGCGGAGGACGTTCAATACTTGACTTTGTGGGTGTTCGTTACAGTATGGGGATATCATCAGTACTGTACACCCTCCACATAACGGATGATGTATCCGTCCACTAAACCGAACACCCTCCGCAGTACTCAACATCATCCACTGTACAGTACAGATGTTCCCCAGGGTGTTTCTTATTTTCCAAAAGGACAAGGGTTCAGTGAGGTTTAGCAGGGGTCAGCAAAGGGTTAGTTATCAAGAGAAGATATTATTGATTTTTCTCTTGTTACTTCTTCGTATCATCCCAATCTTTATTATTCCAGGTGTTGTTGATATTCTGCACAGTATAAGAAATGAGAATTCATACACAGACAACAATAGGTTCTTCGACAAACACTCGTTCTTCGGAGACTCGGTACCCGTTGCTCCAAACGCCATGACCTATTTGATATTCCCAAACAGCCTACCGAGAGAATTCTCGCTCCTCCTCACCTTCAAGGCTGCTTTATTCCTGCCCCGCTACATCTTCACGCTCTACGATGCCAATAACCGAATGCTGATGGGTGTAAAACTCGGACCGGACTCCATCACGTTTCACATTGGTAGGCCTAATGATGTATTCCAGGACCGTATAACGAATTCCTTTTCCGCGGATTTCAGAGTCAATGCCTGGCATCAAGTTGGGATATCTGTTAGTTCTACAGAGTTGATAATTACTCAAGAGTGCGAGGAGATGGGTAAAGTCCCCATTGGGAGTTTGTCTGTGGACAATTTCGATATATTTGGTGCAGCGTATATTGGTGCTGATGAAAGTGAAGGGGCAAGCAGATATTTCACAGTAAGTTGCATTGTTATTCTAATTTTTTTCTTATTTCGATAATCTTGATGTTGTTTTACGGTGCAGTTTTCGGAGCGAACCAAAAACTTGATTGTTAGTCTTGCATTTTGTTCTGGCCTCCTTCTGAAAATCTAATTCATCTATGAGAGGTCCCCTATTGCAAACCTGAAATATGCTTTCAAAAGAGAATCGCTGCGTTCTTGTCTCGCCCTCAGTGCCTTTGACTTTTAAATTCATTACTTAAGATGTTTCGGGACAGTTTAGAGTTATTTGGAAAATATATTATGAGGATTGGTTGAAAAAAGAGATAAAGAAACACAACTTTTATACAGCACAGTTAGACTTTTTGGACTTTTTTCTACAGTTCTTTTTTCTACAAATTTTTGGAAAAATCTATAGGGGCTTTATGGACTACTTTGTGCCCATGACATGAATGATATAATCGTGTAATAAGAACTAAGGGGAAACGTGCCCCAAGATTCTTCGAAAGACAAGGTGGTGCCCTTTTTACTTTAAGAAAGTGTCCCTTTAATTTAATGAAAAAAGGAAAGTGCCCTTTAAGTTTTTTGCAACCTCAAGTTTGAAGTGTGTATCTCCGGAGATTTCGGAAATATCCTAACAATCAGCGTTGACATTATCCATACATTACCTCAATGTCATCCTTTTTTCCTTGCAGGGTCAAGTTTCTCAGATCTCTTTGATTCCTGATCCTACTGCAATCCGAAAGCAATGTGGCAAGCAAACATTTTTCGTGAGTTTTGTTTAGCTCTTTTTTACGTAACTATCATCATTATTGGTTGTTATGGCTTTTGCTATTTCCAGAAACTTTCGAGACTAGATAATCCAGAACATGTGGCTCAACTTGAACGTCTGCGAGCCAAAACGACCCAATCCTTTCCTTATACTCTTTCTTTGCAATAAGTTAGAGGAGGTGTTTTGTTTCTTGCTTGAAAGGCCCTTACAATTCTCTAGTATCTAACTTAAGTCGTTGAGTGTAGTGGTCCTGGCCTCGAGATGAAGTATGGTTTGAGAAATAAAGAACAGGATAGAGTAAGGGGAATAGGGAACATTTATCAAATATAATTTAATGCCACTTTTACCTCCTAGGGGTCAAATCACTCTCTTAAAATCACGTAAATTTGTATTGTTCTAATAAAATTCCCTTGAAAGTTGCTAGGAATCCTTTCGTCCTTGAAAATATTTCATGCGTTTTGAAAGAGAGTAAAATACCCCGTGATTTTCACAACACAAATAGGACTAGGAGCAAAAAAATTCTTTTAGGATTCAGGGAAGGAAAAACTCCTATCGATAACAGGAACTTCATAAGTGGACCCATTAAGAAATGCAAAATGAAACAGCTCTTAGCAAATCCGTGTGACAAAAGGCCTAACTTAACTGAAAATTGTGACAGGCTACACCTGTGGAAAGAAACCTTTGAATCGAGTGGCTCTTATTGAATCAATTTATTCTCTGAAAACAGGCGTCGCTCACGGATAGACAAGCAGCCCCACCTTACTTGGCAGGACCAGCTATTTTGGGCAGAAGTGAGAACGATGTCTCAAGTGGGGATGATGGGTTTGGAGACGACGAAGAGGTGAATGGAGAGGATGAGCAAGGGTCAGGTAAAGGTGAGATAGTACATTAACCCTACCTGATTCTGACATGGGCTTCTTCTTCTTTGGTAAGCACTGGGAGAATGGTGGTCCTACAACGTCAAAGACACGCCACATCATCCGGAATTTTATCAAAACATACCAATTGGCTCCTGTTTCTATAGGCCTTCAATTCAACATTAGACATTAGGTCAAATATGGTCAACTTGGAGCTCTGTATGGGTACTTTCAACTGATTCAATCCTCCCCACATTTGGACCCAATGATCTGAAAAGATAATCGTTTTGACATATTTTTTGGACGACTTGGGTACCTACCTTGTGAGCTGATATTACGAGAGCCCAATTTCCTAAGCTTATAGATATTAATAGACCAATTAAGAAATAAACCATTCTTCTTAAACGTTATGAGGTAATGGAACCAAATCATTTGGACCAAAATATATATTGACCCAGCTATGAGGTAGGAAGTGGGATGGGACCAAGTTTGAGCTCCATAAAACAAACAGTTTCCAAAGTATGGCTTTCCAAGCTATGATTAATTAGAGGATTGTAGATTTCTCATTGCTGAAACTTCCATTTTTTCGTAGTCGAATGCACTGCTTATTGTCTGAATGGGGGAAGATGCGTGAATGGCTCTTCTTGTTTATGTCTTCCTGGTTGGACTGGCTCAGATTGTGGCAAAGGTAGGAATAAATTTAGATTTTTTCAGGCTCGTCATTTAGGGTGCTTGTATTAAACAAGCGTTCAGAGCTATTCATTTTTGCAATTCACGGCGAAAAAGGGTAGAAATAAAGTAGAACCCTGGCTAAATATTTATAGGGGTTTGCCACTGGCCTATTCAAAATGGCACTGTTGGCTTGACAAACTTAAATGAGATAGAGGTACCCTTTGCTAGTTCAATGCGCTCAAAACTGTTGGCTTCAATTCTGAGAACTCAAAGGATGAATATTTTCATTTTATCAGCTTCTTTCTAAAGGCTTGCGATGGAAATATCAACTTTCCAATGCTACTTAAGACGAAATTACCGTTTCATTGCCAAATACGATACATTTGCTTTGACTAAGTTGTAAAAAATATACCCTGGGCTAGATTAGAATCCACAACTAGTATACCCCCTCTTTAGGGCTACATACAGTCCAGGAACCTTAACTATGGGAGACCCCACTGATGAATCCACCCTTATGTCTGAATCCTTCTCTGCACTTCAAGATCTCTAATTCCCATATGTTAGCTCAGCAAAAAGAGATCCCATATCGAAATTCAGCTTTCTGCACTGGCTGGATCGTTGTTATTTGGATTGGATAAAAGGTGGCTTAATTCATTTTGCAAGCACTCGAAACCATTAGGCCAACGTCATTAACTCTGCAAATACATTTACTCTTATTTGCAATGCGTGAAACCAATGGAAAGTAATGCTTACTTTGCTGTTTGCTTTCGAATAACGCATGATTAGTTGTGTCTCTCGAATTTCCCCCACTATTTGCTATTTTGGTTGCTGTCATTCATTGACCAATACTTTTCTTCGGGTCACTATGGACAAATTTGGACAAAATTATCCTACCTGTCAAGCCAGAGGCTGAGAGGTGGGATACACATATAAACTCTTGTTGCTTTCATATTCTATAGCTTTTTGACTATATTCTACCCCACCTTCTAGCTTTCATCCCCTCTTTCATAATTTAAATGTGAAAATTGTATCCCACTCAAATCTCAATCGAGGGAGGTAAAAAGTTTTCCATAAAATAAAAGCAAAAATCCATAGGTTTTTATTGAAAGGTGGAATCTCAACTCTCAACCCAAGTGGCTAGAAGGTAGTTGCTCAAAGTCTAATAGTCGTAACTCGAGCAAGGGAGTCTAGGTTTCGGAGCCATAATACAAATGTGCAGTCAGTCTATTTGCCTTCCATAAAACCTTTCTTTTCCTGTTGAGAATCGTAGCCTTTCATCGCATTTTAAGGTTCGTTATTTACTTTTCTCTAGCCATTTGTGATCCTCCCTGTAAGAACGGTGGAAATTGCATATCCCCTGGAGTCTGCAAATGTACATCGAAGTTTGAAGGAGCCTTTTGCCAAAAAGGTGAGATTTTGTCAGTCATTTGCTAAAGTTTCTAAAATAATGAAAAGTTTCTTAAATGTTTCAGATTTATCATACTGAAAGTCTCTTTTGAGCCTGTTGGATTGTATCTGATGATGCTGGTCATACTCTTGGTTAACCTAGGAGTTTCAACACGAGCACTGTCATTCTACCAGTAAAAACACAACTGAAATAAAACCATGTACAGTAAAAACCCTCATATGAGAACCTTCATCAAATAAGAACTTACAGCCTCCAATTACAATTATTTGCCTCCTAACACAAGAACCTTTTCACCCTGAATTTGAAAAATGTTCTTGTTTAACAAATATTTGCTTGTATTTAGAAAAACTTTGTTTGAAACTAGAAATCCTTGCATGTATCTTAATTGTCCACCCCAAATGGGGTGGTGTAAATCGACTTCCCTAATGGATTTGTCCCGAGAATGAAAATTTATAACAAAAATCTACCCTTGCTTTTATTTACAGCCATCTGCACCCCAAGTTGTTTGAATGGTGGAGTTTGTGCTCTGAGCAGATTCAAATGTAAATGCCTTGAGGGATTCTTCGGTAAAAGATGTCAGCATAGGTACGTTATGTGAAACTCAACGTAGAGAATGTCAAACTCTTAAAGGAGTTGTGAACTGAACATTCTTATTCCTTTAATCAAGAGCTTTGTTTAGAAGAGAAATAAAACCGTTTACAGATTTTCGATATCTTGCTTTATTGCTGAGTTATTCCATATTTTTATTTTGTGGTGACGTTATTTTGTTTACGAAAAGTGGGGAAAACAATCAATATTGATATTTTTCAAATGAAAAGAGGGCCTAAAAGTTTATTTTGGTGACACAAGCATTTTAAATACAAACAATATCAAAACATTCCCTATTCCAACCATCTTTGGTGATTTTTATGGTAAATCAATTCTTTTTTAGATTTGCAACTTTAAATTAAACAATTTTCCAATACGTTTCATTGCATTTTGTAAAAGAAATGATATCACCAACTTGAAATGAAAATGTAAAATATCTCCTAAATGGAAGAAGATATCGCAAACTGAAACTGGCTTCATTCATCTTTACAATATGCTGCTTGTTTTGAGGAATGAAAATTTTAGTTCATAGCTCCTTTGATAACGACTAAATTAAATGCTTGACTAGTAAATAAAATTTTATCATTTTTTATTATCATTAATGAAGGAAATATAGGGAATAAGCTCATTTTCAGATTTATGACAAGTTTTCATACAGCCGCAGCCTCGGCATGATGCGCAGTTACATCCTAGAGTATTGTGAAATTCTAAGGTGTTTCAATGCTTTTCCAAAAATAAAGCGAGCAAGTATCATCTTGGATTTTCGACAGAAGTTCAATACTGACTCAACCACTTTCCAGTTAATCTTCTCGTATATTACTCTGAGTAGTAATGATGATAATGACAATGATAACTTTATTACCTGAAAATTCATATTCCAAGCTTGAAGTAACAAACCAAAATGCATATTCTAATCAAATAGATTGACTATATTTCGAAAAAGATTAGTCTTACATTAGTGTTCTGATGACATATGCAGTAGCTGATTTTCTAACGGTGCTTTTTTCCCTCAGAACTTGCAATAGATATGTAACGAGACAAGTGTCCTATCTTCGACCAATCACGAAGACGAGAGTTAAAGAATATAAAGTATCTTGTGGCGTTCTAAAGATGTGGAAATGCACAAAGAAAAGGCAAGTTCTTCCATTTGTTTGTGAGCTCAGTAATGTATCAGTTATACCCTACAAACAGCAAATTGCGAATCTTCAACCGAGAACAGAAGGCTACCAAAAACAATTTGGTTCAGAAATGCACGGCCTAACTTAAGACTTATCAAGGCTGTTTTAGAAACTTATAGTCAAGATAGGCAGCTTTCATCATGTCTAAACATTTATGTTGGGCAACCTTTTGGAGAACGAGAAGCATGGTTGATTTCGATATGGGAGTCTTTTCTGCATGCATGGTGTGGGGATTTTCTATAAATGCCTTACTAAGCACATGCTCACTCCGATAATCTTCATTACTCGTTGAAGTAGAGCTTATACGTGCTAAGCAGAGGAGGTCACGTATATGAGGTCCCAGTTGATCTACGGTTTTCACATCTGTTGCGTACATTAAGCTAACAGTCTCCGCCCTGATTATAGGAGATAGACTACCTCATTACGTGAAATCGTAAATAGGCCAGCCATCCTCTTTAGTTTTTATAACCTTATTCAAAAGTCTTGGGTGTGCTGACCTTGTGAGAGATAGCTTTGCAAACAATTCTGTGGTTGCCAAGTTGAAAGCTATAAGATTTACGAATTCACGAGTTTCCTTGCTCTGAGTTAGCGTATGTGAAAATTCGTGCGTTTGACGCCATTAAAAAATTGTAAAGCCTGAAAGTCTTAAAACTATAGAACTGAGATTATTGAAGAAATGGTTTTATCTTGCACTGTTTGATGAGCAGTGAAAGAAGTTTTTTAAATGAGGGCCAAGAAGGGGTCAATAGGGAACTAGGATTTTCCTTTTTATCAACCGTGAAAACGAGATCGGGGTTTTTAGTACTGGGGGGATAAGGGAATGAAAAAGCAAATTGGGAATTGGATTGTTAAACACGTCAATACTAGGGAGTCCTCTATCATCCTCATTGTGATCGGGATTTTTGATTATTTCAGTGCTGGGAATAAGGAACAGTACTCCCCCTTCAGGACTCTCACTCCTATTCTATATCTAGAACAAGTTACTAATGGCTCTAAAATATACAACGTTCTATCCAATGTGTCTTCATTTCTAATACTTTAGACAGCTTTAGTGGAAGAGGATATTTTGAAACAAATCAACCTTGCCCCAAATGAATGCTCCACTAAAGGGTTTATTTGATGGGTGCTTCTGTATATATGATTGATTCATTACTTGAAAATATCAACCCTTATGCTAGTTAGTGAATTGTTGATTAATCTTATCTTTCCTATATTGCAGATTGATTTACTACAAAACTAAAGTGACGTCATATCGACAAGAATATGTCTGTGCCAAATGATAAATAGTCACCCATATAACCTACGCTCTGACGATAGCAATAATGGCGCTTCATCAGAGGACCATTACTGGTCGACACCGAAGTCCTGAGAAGAACCACGGTACGTCTAATCTTCCCGCATGAAACTTACGATATACAGAAGGAACTCTTTCTCAGCATAACGGCTATCAAATAGTTTGCGAACATATCCCCCGGTCAAACCCATTGAGGATTTATTTAGATGTTTTGATTGACTTTGAGGGAAGAATATCGAAGATCGTCCCGGGGGGACTACTCGATATGATTCAAGATGATGATCCTTTTGCCTGAAATTATAGAGAGCTGGATAGTGCTCTCCTCACACTTAATGTGACATCTTTGACCGTAGGGTCGAACCCGAGACTCTTTGAACAAGAATTGAGTGATTAACAACTCGGTGATCCCCAGTCTAGCTTGCCAAACGTCCTAAACTTTCTGAGTTTCCATACTGATTTAGAGTCAAGAATGTTTGATGTGTTTGCCGGGATGTACTTATTCAAACTGCCTACAGTGTTGCTTCCATCATAGTCGAAAAAGATTGATGCACTTATTGTTCAAAGTGCTTTATAAGCAAGTCAGTTCTCTCGGCAAGGAAATATGTTGAACAATTTCATTACCAGATTGATGAATGCCAAGCATTTCGAAATACTTATTTTTCAATACTAAAATGGATAAGTTTACTTACACCATCTTATTTAACAGGGTTAGCATTTTCTTCTTTCGAATACCAGTTAATTTTCCTTAATTTCAAATGATTTTGAGCCTTCAGATAATCATTTATATCAACCCTTTCCTAGGCTATTTTCAAAAAACACTAACAAATAGTTAAAAGCGATTGCTTGGAAATTTCGAGTACTGTAATAAAGCCTCTAGCCAAGCAGTTTCAGTGCTGAGGCTGAGCTGAACTTGCTTATAACAAAGATACGTGTAGTCTGGATTCATTTTCGGGATGGTGATAAGGTAATCATGAACTGTGGGGAGCTTTTAGAAAATATTTCATCCTTTTTTGGGTGTGTAAATGCGAACTTATTTAATTATGTATAATAGTTGCAATTCCTTTAAAGGGCCTTTATTTAACAATATGTGAAGAACCCCTCCCAATTTTGTTTTGTTCAATTTCGTAGTTAGCACTATAAGTATGCTGCAAGAATGAGGGAGAGCAAATAATGAAACGGCCTCATCACGTGTCCGAAAACGTGTATAATGCTTTCAGGGACACCCGGTATTTTGATTCATTTCAAGTTTGTAACCTCCACGACCCCATTTAATGGCTTAATCAAAGTTTCAGCAGCTTTTGTATGAATTTTCTCACCAGTAGTTAAAATTGCCCAATTCAAATTTCGCTCATTCGCCTTTTTCTAATTTTCCATTAAAAAGTGTTTTGTTTGACCTGGTCACGTGGCCAAAAATAAATGTCACCAATGAAATACAACGTATCACACCACTTAAACGTAGAACACAGAGCTGTTATTCTTTATTAGTTTGTTGGAACATACACCCTTTTCTCTTTATAAGAATACTTAAAAGTTTCCTGAGCCTCAACTTTTTCATTGTTTTTTCTTATATTTCCATTGTTCTTTGCCGATTTTGAGCCTCATTATTCTTATAAAATTTATTCTTATTAAGAAAGAAGAGTGTACAACAAGTTAATAATGATCAGGCTCAAACATACTGCATGAAATTACGTCATCAGCCACGTAATTTAAAATAAATCTATCACAATTAGCGATCGTTTCGATGGCCCCTTGAATGGGAAACATATCCATGATCACATTTCCAAAAGTATGCAAAATCAATTGTTTTGAGGTACTTATCATTAATTTCTATACCTTTCACATAGGTTTTAAAAAACGAAGTCCCTGGCATAAGTCTATGAAAGTACAAACATGTTTACTTTCATCTTAGTTATGGAAATTGTTGTTGTTGAATTTGTTATTTCTAAGCAGTTTCTGATCCTTATCAAGCCTGTATTTTTGTATAGCTTATTTATTAAGATGAAATTAGTATCCTATAAACACATTTAAACATTTAGATGATGAACAAGTGAAAAGTGATTTTCACAGGATGCAGTTCGTATTTTACAGGTTGAAGCAAAATTGGGCCTAAGTTTTTTATGAACGAAGTAACTAGGGTAGATATTAACTTACAACCTACAGAAACATGAGTAGTTAATAAGAATGCTTTCTTATCGTGACCTGCACAATTCTCTTTAATCCAAATATAACAATAGACTAAAAATGAGTAGCCATTTTATCTAAGTTATGGCTCGATCCTAAATTTTTGGTTTAGAATAGTTTCCAGGTATGGATAAGAAAAATACTATTCATTACTCAACCTGCGTTTTTACAGGCTATTACCTAATATCTACCAGTTATTTGTAATATATGGAATTCTCATTATAGCTTAAGTTCTATAATCATAATCAAGTTTATTAACGTATTTTGCTTCGTTTTCAAAACACTTAGGCCCTTTTTTGCTTCGACTTGTAACCTGTTAAATGCAAACTGCGACCTGTGAAAAATACCTGTCTATGAAAAAGTGCCTCTGTAATAGGCTGTGGCTAGTAGCAGTGCTTCTATTGAAATTTAGCAATCTTTAATTGATTTTTTGAATTCTTCCTTCTTAGCTAACCATCTTTTTTATGGTCTCACATAAGTCCTAGATGGGCCCCATAAGACAGTGAGATGTCCATGGCGACCATCATTAAATTATTTCTTAATGAATTCTCATCTAGATTTCAGCCCTACCTGTTTCCTACGTCAGACAATCATTTTTTATAAAAAAACAACGTTGAATTTTGGTAACATAGATTCCTAGCTTTTACCCAGACAAAGTACGAAAGGTTTCTTAACAAGTTTCTAAACTTGAAAACCTACCTTTCTTTAACTTCGTGTTGAAATTAAAATAACGAGGTTTAACCTTCTGGAATTTCACTCCATTGAATCCAGAGAAAATTATCAGATGAGATGAGATACGTTACGAATCTGTACCAAGGAAGGGCATTGAGCGTTTTTGAACGTCTTTTTCTGTTAAGACAACATGAAATATTTTCAATTCCTTTGATTCATGCAAAAACTCTCACCAAAGTGTCCTGTCTTCTGAAAATTTAGTCATACGGTTCCTTATAAACGGTTTCTTATAGAAATAATTAATGTAGAGTATTTGAAATGAATGGTTCACCCGGGGGTTACCTCGCCTCTAGCCACACCCTATACATAGCGTGCACATATGATGAAAATATGTATAAACCATCAAATCGAAACATTGATTCAAATCATATTGTTGTTGATGTATGCCTTGATTATGAAATAGAGAACGTTTATATCTTTCAAAATTGTATCCATTTTCAACAATTCTTTTTTGATGTTTTCAGTAACGGAATTCGCCGAATTATACCGTATCGCCAGAACAAGTTGAATAGGTTTGATAAACCACTGTTAGTCAAATATTGTCCAAAACATACCAAAAATATCTTTTATTAGATCAATTCAAGATATTCTGTTGTCAAAAGACCAACTCAGATATGGAAAATTCTGGAATATTTCTGCGACGTTAGGTGAAAAGTTAAGAACAGTGGTTTCAAACATAGCTATTTCACTTTTTGTGAATGATTGACAAAGAGTGTAGTTGACAGAGAAGAAAATGACAGGTAATAAAGTCACAGGCCATGTAGAGTAGTCCCATAAACAAAATCCAAGGGAACATTACATAATAAAGCATCAAAATCATATCAATGAAATGAAAGCCTTTGATGGCTTACTCGAATGATCTATTCGTTATTTTGCAGACAAAAGGAAAAAGAGGTCAGTTTTAAAAAAGGCGCTGTCTGAGAGTATATAGAAAAATGCAAAATGAGGCTCTGAAATAACTGTTCTTAGCTGTAAAATATCGTTGCAGAAGTTGTCGAAAACTAACCAGCCTTTCTGACATTGATTTGGAATATTTCTAGTGTACTCAAGGTAATATGGGGTTCGTTGTGGCTTACCAAACGTGTCTATTTCTTTCTGGCACACACGATACAATCTCTCTTCTTAACATTTCATGGCCTTGGGCTGATCAGACCAATAAGAGAGCAGAGCAGCCCCTGCTGGCAAGCCTCGTCTGAGAGCTGCCTCGTTATCCTCAAGCTACGTGTTGAGTTTTGTCGATTCTCTTTAGGCATTGTTGGCCTAAACAGCCGAGTGATCAAAGGTTCTTTACTTCAATTCTACCACAATCCATTTTCGAAATGATGTTTTGATTTTATTTACGAGCTTATAATTCCTTGTTAGTCTTCAAAATTTGTTGATTGTTTGACTAAATTGGATCTTGCAGAGGGAAAGGAGGAGAAAGACTTGAGCGCTGCTTTTATTTTGGTTTAATCATCATGCCATCTTACGAGCGTCAAGGAGTGAAGTCATGTGCGTATGCCTGTTCGAGGAACTCGTTGGCAGCACTGAATGCAGTGTATATGGTACGTCTGTCATGTTTTGTTAGTTAGTTGTGTTAAGGAATGGATGAATGCACTGTCTAACTTTTGAAAGAATTGATCTCCAGCGCTTCCTTTTTGTGTGAGGGTTTCTTAAAAATTTACAAAACAAACAAAAAGTTGGTGATGTCATGAAAGGAAGTATTTTCCTTGGGACCTAAGCTCTAGGGGAGGGGGCTCATGGGTAATTTAGTTTTGAAATCCCCTAAAGTACCCCTGAGGAAGAATGGTTAACCTTCATCCTTAGGTATTGGACAAAAAAAGTTCCTTAAATTTTCTATTGTTCTCTAATGTAAGACGAAACAATTTAACAGAAGAATACATTGCATTTTACAAGAAATCCTAGTTCTAGGTTTCTTACAAACTAGTTCTTCTTAAATTGCTTAACAACATTGAAACTCAAATTGCTTTTGCTTTTTGGAAATAGACTAGAAAAGGTATGATTTTTTTGAATATCTTTGATACAGTACTGAAATTGCGTCCCTTTTTTCCTTGCCAAGTACTGGCTTGCTTAGATAAAAAAATGTGTACATGACTTGATACTTTCTGTATTAGACGGGCTTGGGTGTTACATAATTAGCAATCTTTGTACCAGAATTATGAAAAGTTTGTTAGCAACTTTCTTACAATAAAAACCTAACTTTCCTTCAGCTACCATCATTTCTTTATTTTCTATACAGCCAAACATGAATTGGATATAGAGAAGCAAAAATGAATGCAAATTTCATTGCAAACAGCTAAAATATCTTGAGCAAACTTAACTAGGAACGAAACCTAACACATTAGTTGCTTATGTCTTGTAAAGAAATATATAAAAAGTTTCTTAACTTTTGTGGTTCACATGAAATCTCCTACTAAAATTTCTTAAGTTTAGAAAAACTGGCCCTATGCTTTCTTATAAACGGTTTCTTATATAAAAGAGTGAGTGTGATAGCAAGTTGCCAAGATGTAGGCTTTTTTTAAGTTCCTACATATTGCTGAATGAATATTTTGCTTATAGCTTTGCATTCTATTGCCCTTCATATATTATAGTGAATCCTGTCTATCAATGATTGTTCTCTTGCAGTTCATTGGTTTGGTCCTGATCGGCATTGCTGCATACTCGAAAGTAGAAGTGATGAAGAATCTTAGACTGCCCATCCTTGGTGGTATAATTGCATGTGGTGTCTTTCTCTTGCTGATTGCCATGGTTGGTGTCATTGGTGCAATCCGCCACAGTCAAGTCATGCTCTTCTTCGTATCCTTCATATTGTAATTTTTTTGTGCTCCTACCCCTGCTGAAGGTGCTTGGCCCATAGCAATAACATTTATCACCAAAAACAGTAAGAACGGGCTACTAAACGAAAAAGATCGCATGCACCCATTTTTGTTACTGTCACTTTTGGTGACCAAAATTCATAAAAAATACAGAGAACTTGAAAAAAGCAGAATTTGGAAAATCAATTAAAATCAATAGTCACCACTTATCATGAAAAGAGAAAGTTTTGGGAGAGATCTGTCTCCCATCATTGGGCAATGAGAAAATATGATTTCTCCCCTATTTAATGCAAAGGTCGAATAAAAAAAAAATTTTGTGAACACTGGATGAACCTCAGAGGAGCATTTTTTGAATTACCAGATTTAACCAGATTTCAGGATTCAATCTCTGCCGAAACATTCCTCCTACTAAATATGAAGGAAAAAGCTTAACATAGCGAAACAAACACATAGATTACTTAAGCTTTTTGTCTGACACTCAACAGAGTACTACGTCTGACCTTGTTCTAGTTCTGATAAATTACTTTGTTGAGTGTCAGTCAAAAAGCTTAAGTAATCTATGTGTTCGTTTCGCTATGTTTCCAGTATTTCGGGCTATTTTGAAGTTTTGTACCATCCAAAGACTGTTGAATATGAAAGGCTTGTCATGATAAGTGGTGACTATCTTGTCAACTATTGTGTCACAAACAGCCTTGATAAAACCAAATTTTTTTACTTAGTTGAAATTGATTTGTGAAATGAAATGACACATTGGGTAGGATTCAAACGAACTCACAACTTCTGAGTCAGTGCGTCAAATACTGCATATCGTCTCTGTTAGGTGACGAATTTTGCGTAATAACAGATTCAAGGTAAAACAAAAAAGGAGATAGGTTAGAAGCTTGGTGGAATAATACTCTAAGTAGGCTGATGGGAGCTTCTAGCTCGCCAACAATTTAAGGCAATGGGATGATCCTTTAGCAAACAGCTTGTACAATCACCACTTCTTTAGT
Source organism: Pelagia noctiluca (assembly GCA_963924455.1). Taxonomy (NCBI): domain Eukaryota; kingdom Metazoa; phylum Cnidaria; class Scyphozoa; order Semaeostomeae; family Pelagiidae; genus Pelagia; species Pelagia noctiluca. The sequence continues at coordinate 1,547,044 of OZ004315.1, read as the reverse complement.
ATAGCCCTCTTTAAATGATTAAACATATGTCCTAATTTGGAAATTTCAGAATATGGTCAGCCTACTTCAAGGTACCCAGCTGAATTATTATGCATAAAAACATGTGCACTTACCAACTTAGACAATAGGTGCAAAAGACTCTGACTATTTTGTTGAAATTGTAGAGGCTATAGTTACTTAACTTCAAATAGTATTTGATAATTGTGTCTCTGCTCTTCATAGTCCAGCTTTCGGTCTCAATTGGAGCACTCGCAATTACACGCGAGCAGCAACATGATATCCTTGAAAAAACATGGCATACTTTCAATCTGAATGAAAAGGCAGATTTGCAAAACACAGGAGACTGTTGTGGATTTCAAGACCAGAATATTACTCAAAAGTCACATCCTACCTGCACCGGGGTAAGTTCTAACAAGGGATTGTCCACAAACTGTGGCTGCAGATAGGAACAATTTTGAAAAGATTTTGAGACAATTTCAGAAGGATATTGGGACAACTTGAAACAATATTAGACAATTCAGAAAGATTTATAATGATTTGCAACAATTTAGAATTAATTTGAAAAGATTTGCAGGACATTTGAAACAATGTTTTAGCAATTATGAAACAATTAGCAACTATTTTGATATACTTCAAATATATTTTTCAGTGGTATCTTTTTGAACTAAATTCATAACAATCTTTTGATGGTACCAAATACCTACTTTTCTTTTTAACTAACACTCTGTTTTTCCATCTTTCAGCTCAAATGCTGCGTGAAGCCAGACAACACCCAACAAGACCCTTGCATGACCTGCCAGACTTGCTACTCGAAATATAAAGTGTCTCTAGAGCATGCGCTGTCTGTGGCTGGAGGAGTTGGTTTATTTTTCGCATTCACATTGGTAAGTAGATTTGATATAGGATTCCCTGTTCTGACATCCATTGATGTCGGTCAGAGTCCAAATTACTGTTCTGGAGGATTTTGTATGATGATATTTAGGCCGTATGTTTAGTAAGGGTTCAGCCATGGTTAGGGTTAGGTTAGGGAGGGTTTAGGGGGGCTAGGTAAGGGTTTAGGGCTGGTGAGTGTGTGGGAGGTTCTAGGGTAAAGGTTCAGCAAGGGTATAGTTAGGCTGAGGCAGGGCTTAGTGAGGATTAGGGTTTCATTTGAGCCAAGGTTAGTCCAGATATGATGTAGATGTACCAGACATAAAGCCCTGAATATGAATTTTCGGGTTGGGTGTATGTCAGAATAGGCAGTCCCATTCGATATACAGTTCTTGAAATTGTGTCTGAAGACATTCATCTCTGTTGTTAGAAAGTCACTCACAAACATGTGCCTTATCTTTTGAGTAGTACGATCTGTCCCTGATGGAAATATCAGGCCTGCATGATGATATGAAAAGGATTTTATGAGATGGCACCAGTGGAGGCGCCAGGGGGGTTTGCAAAGTTGGTCCTTTATTATCGACCGAATCCAACGAGAAAATGTTTGGAGGGGGTAAGGGTGTGGTCATGGGCCATTAAGTGTTGACCACACCCTATTTCCCCCCACTTTTTGAAGGCTGGCGCCGCCACTGGATGGCACACAATAATGTGTGCAAATGCCTACAGGGTTGGCATGTTTAATCCACATGTTTAAATCCCCCTGTTTGAAGACGGTTATAGCCAGTTCAAACGGGGTGAATCAAGTAGAGTCAATAAGAGCCACAGATAAAACATAGCCGAACTGGCTTAGTTTGCAAAAGGTTGCCAAGCTGATGTTCTGTCATTGTGTAGTGCGAGGAGCTAGGGAGCTTGATATGTGGTGAATGATTTGAAAATGACCCTTCTTTGGTCTTAAGTCCTGTGATTAAAAGATATGTATATCATGACTGCCATTTTAATTAATAAACTCTCGCTTACAATTTGAACCAGTTAAAACACAATAACCATTAGGTTTTGACCAGCTAAAACCCAACTTTGAATGCATCTAATCTTTGAATGCATCTAATCTATCTATGAATGCTTCCAATCTATCTAAATATCTTTGAAACAAGGTGCACATTAGAACCTTGTTTCAACTATTAGTATTGTGAAATCAACCATGCTTTTCGAAAAAGTTGTGAGATTTCAGCCCCCTTAACACAGGCTCCATGTCAAAAATTAACGCAATGTAGTGCTGTTGTAGATGGAACAACTGGGTATTAACTAACAAAAAATCAAGGCCCCTTGCTGAAGTTTATATGTTTTCTCCTTAGCTTCTTGGAATATATTTGGCAGTAAAGTATCGGAACCAGAGAGACCCAGGACTGAACTTAGATGCGTTTCTTTAATTCTTAAGGCTCAAACACTTCTATTTATGTCAAGCGAATTTTCAAGATATCCGTGGATAAAGATGACTGATTTGGAACATTGATTCAACATAGATATCTACATTTTTGCCAAACTTACCTAACTTCTCTATTCACCCCCTCTCAATCAAGCCCCCTCCTAAAATTTTGATCTTGAAAAATATTAACAGAAGAGGAGTTTAGATCTTGATCAGGTGAAATACTTGTCATGACATCTAAGACGCGAATCCAAACAAAGAAATACCACTGCTAAACGTCTTTTTCTATAATTTGTACCCAAAATCCTATAAGCCCCCATCAAAAGTACTGGATTTCAATAAGACCCCCAGCCCTAGGGGGTGTTATAGAGAACTTAGGGTATTTAATATGGGTTTGTTGGGAAGTGGGTGCTTTTTTCAAACTTGATGTCAATGTCAGCAAAATCTATTTCAGTGGCGATAGAATGTGATGTACGTGACTTCCGAAGTTCAAATAACACAAAGTTTGCAAAAGCTTAACATAGCTGCAGCATCATTCTATTTTGTATCAGAGTTATTGCGTCTTGTTATTCCGAGTTTTCGTATATCCTTCCATCTTTCCCGTAAGAGATACAAGTTTCTTTATCTGTAAGAAAGTCTCATATTGCTAGCTTCACAATATGTTTTTTGCTGAAACTTGTAACATGAGCAATATGACATTAGCAATGTGGAAGAATCTTGTATATTTGGGTATTTGTCTACTAATAATTTGTCCAATCAAATCGCTGAAAGTGAAAAGATAATAGGTTTCGAGGATTCAAAACTTGAATGTGGCAAAGCGACGTGAAAGCTGGGGCTAAAATAACGTTTAGATTTCTTTTTTTCTGCCGTTAACACTTATAATTACCGATACCATTCCCCTACCATTCTTATATTTTTTGAATCTATGACAGTTTTTCTTTGAATTTCTACCGCTTACGAGGTTTATATTTTAAATACAGTACTAGTTGTATATGACATACTGGAAATTCAAAGTAAAGAATTTTTTGAGAAAATTATCGCGTGGATTTTAGCTGCATTCAAGCTGTTGAATCCCTGATATCTAGTGTCTTTTCAGCGATTTTCATTGGACGAATCATTAGTAAACAAACGCCCTGATAACCAAAGGAGATATTTTAAGGAAAATTTGTTGCGTTTGATACCTTAGATATTGCAGATAGTTTGAATTAGAATTGTTTTTCATTTTCTTTTTTGCTTTGAACTTGGGTGGCCAGAGATCAGTTTTCGTATTGTTACTGCCCTGTGTTTCTATTGTGTTTCTATTTTTCTCGATGTACGGAGCCGGGGCCCTCTTGGCCCTAGAGCTTCAAAAATGAGGGCCACGAGCGAGGGCCGTGGATTACGAAAACAAACACCAAATAGAAACTAGATCTCCTCGTAAACTCCCGATAAAAGTGCTTTTTTGTTCCTTTGTCTTTCTTTCAAATGTTTCTCAATTCCCTTCATCATCACCGTCACAACAAAGGTAAGCCAGCGAGTGCTGTATCAGACCAGTTGATGAACATGAATAACATTGAAGAGATAGAAGAAATCGACATTTCTCCCTTCCTGCATCAATCTAACTGCGATGAAAAAGCAAGGAAGGAAGTTTGTGCAAAGTGGAACCAAGCATTCCAGAAACATGGCTTCGCGATCATTTCTGGTCATGGAGTCCCCGAAGATATTGTGGAACGGCTTAGAGAAGACACCAGAAAATTCTTTGCTCTAGATTTGAGCGAGAAATCGAAAGCAAGCTTAGATGATGGGTTTTTCAAAGGGGGGTATGTACCTGTTGGGGTTGAAAATGTGGCACTCTCTGGGGAGTCAGAAAAGAGCCAGGCCCCAGATTACGTAGAGAACATCCTTTTTACTCATGGGGGTGATGATCCTGATGTTGTCCCCAAATACCCCCCTAGATTCAAGACATCGATCCAAGAGTACTGCAAGCACTTGACTGAGCTCTTTCACCTGATCATGGAAATATCAGAAGAGGCACTGGGGCTCCCGAAGGGTTACTTTTCCCCATTTTTCACACCACCAGGTAATGCCTTCCGCTTGGCATACTACCCAGCTCAGGACAAAAAGAAGCCAGCCGACAAGCAAATGCGTTTTGGGGCCCACACTGATTACACCGGATTCACCCTGTTGAAACAGGACGACGAGGTCGGGGGCCTGGAGGTTTTCAATGCCGAAAAAGAAACATGGATTCCCGTGAAGATTGTGGAGAATTCATTTGTTGTGAATGCCGGAGATTTCATTCAGAGATGGACCAATGACCACTGGATTTCAAATCTGCATCGAGTCGTCAACCCCCCTGCTGATAAGTGCCACAAAGACCGACTGTCCCTCGTGTTTTTTACTGGTCCGAATGATGATGCGACAGTTGCACCAATCAAAGAATTGTGTGGCAAAGATGAACTTGTTAAATACGAGCCTGTTCTTGCTAAAGATTATCTGTTTCAAAAACTGAACGTCACCTGCAAAGAAAACTGATTGAAGAAAATGTTTGTAGTTGTTGTTGCTGCTGTGGGGTCCATGAAAAGACCCAAGGATCCATACAGACACTTCAACCAGTTGCTTTGAAATATATAGAAGAGGTTTGACGTCATACTCAAATTCATAAATGTCGATTTAAATGGACGTGAGGTATTAAAGGATAAAGATAGTTAGCAATTTAACCAACACGTCCGTCCAACATATTTTTGAACTGGCAACATCAGACCTCAACAGTATCTTTTTCAATAGGGAAATTTTACCGCTGACTGCTTTATTATAAACGTAGAGTTTTAAATGATTCACGATCAGACGATACTTGGCATCGTTTTCTCCCGTATTTTCTCTGCTATCAATAATATGTCGGACGGACACACCTTTTCTCAATGAAAACATTCGTGTGCGCAATCCCGTAAAAAATTTTCTTTGTGTTAAATGGAAAGGCGATCACATTTGGAGATAAGAAAGATTACTGATAAATACTGAATATACTCAGCATCTCAGTAAAAAAACTTGCCCCTTTTATTCTCATGTCGGACGGACATAATGGGCATCATACTGCTTTGAAATCGCGTCTCTCTGTTATAGTAAAAGTTAGAACTGAAAAATTTTAACTCTGAACTAAGAATTGTAAGTAATGTATAGTAAGAGGGAGATAATTCATGCTGCGTAAATGAAATCTCTCTTTTCCTTCAAAAACAGCTATCCGTCCGACATACGATTTTTAATTAGTGTCAGCTACTTTAGTTGATTTTTTGGGAGTTACATCTGTCCGATCGATAAATCTAACATTATATCAGATACAGTAGATATATCGCAAGAACAATTCGCGCAAAATGCAACATTCTAACCACTTTCAATTTTTCACGTTGTCAACCATTTCAAAAACAGCCCCATCAATGGGTGTTTCTTATACAGGGAGGCTATAAAGTGAAAACTGGGTCTATGTCTCTTATATGCGGCACACCACTCGGCCGATTATAAAGATCTTGATTTCGATTAGACGCTGGCACTCTTAGTATATTTTATGTAAATGTATGGGGCGCCATAGTGGACAAAAGTAGGTCAAGAATAAAATATCAGGTCAAGAATTCGCGATCAGTAGTCAAGAACTTGCGATCACTAGTCAAGAATTCGCGATCAGTAGTCAAGAACTTGCGATCACTAGTCAAGAATTCGCGATCAGTAGTCAAGAACTTGCAATCACTAGTCAAGAATTCTCAATCAGTGGTCAAGAGTTGAGATCACTGGTCAAGAATTTTCAATCAATAGTTTAGACTAGTCAAGAATTTGCAATCAACAGTTGGGTTTACAAAGTAAGGAAAAACATGGTCAAGATGTTTTTGTTACAAAGACAGAGCCTTTGCCATGACGCGTGGCTTCCGTCTGGTCCGCACTTTATCATTGTAGGATTCTGTTTTTCCACATGAGCCAGAGATTTGAAAATATATCCCAGAATTCATTTTCATTCAATTCAATTCAATTTTATTCCTTTTACGAGAAAGCTTCAAAATGGCGATGTTTAAAATTACTAATATTATTGTTTTATTGATTGTTTTCTTGGTCACAGCTACATTTGTCAACTGTGATGAATTGGTAGAATTCCTCACTGAAGTGGGATCTTTCCTGGAACATTTGCAGAGGAATTATCGTATCTGTGATATCAATGGAATGGAATATGATATCAGAAAGTTGGAGCAATATATTGAGATTTTTGCAGCTCTCTTAAGTGTTTTATTAACAATACAAGAGGCACCTTTATTATTAACACGAATTGTTAGTGACCTTGCAAACAGTCTACGGAAAAGTAAGTTTGAATTATTCAAAAAGCTCTCAGATCATATGAAATACAAAGATCAAGTGTTTGTATGTGAAACTGAAGTTACAGGCGGAAGGCCTAAGTTTGTTGTCACAAGAGAGCAAATTGTTGTTTTAAGAGATACAGGCATGACATGGAGTGACATTTCTAAATGTTTATGTATTTCTCCAAAGACTTTATACAGACGTAGACAGGAATATGATATTCCCAATAGTTTTGCAAATATAAGTGATGCTGAACTAGACGATCTATTGTCAAATGTGCTAGCACTCACCCCAAATGCTGGTGAAACATATGTCACAGGTGGCCTTAGGGCCAGGGGCATACTAGTACAACGTTGGAGAATTCGCAATAGGTTGAAGTTATTAGACCCAGTAGGTAGAGCCATAAGGAAGCACAAGTCAATAATACGACGAGTTTACAATGTGTCAGGAGCCAACCATCTGTGGCATATTGATTCTAATCACAAACTGATTGGCCATAGATTTGTGATACATGGGTGTGTTGATGGATTCAGCAGAACAGTCATTTACTTGAAATGTGCAAATAATAACTTGGCGGCAACAGCACTGGGATACTTCCTGGAAGGCACTGCACAGTTTGGTCTTCCAATGAGAGTGCGAGGGGACAGAGGTGTCGAAAATGTGGATATTGCTCGGTACATGATCCATAACCGAGGGCTTAATGAAGGACGGTTTATTGTTGGAAGAAGTGTTCACAACACCAGAATAGAACGCTTATGGGCTGATGTGAACAGGGTCGTAATTTCCTATTATGCTGAACTTTTTCGTTTCATGGAGAACAACAACTTGTTAGACTCCACAAATGAGCTCCATCTCTTTGCACTAAGTTGTGTTTACTTGTCTAGAATTAATAGATCACTGGCTGAATTCACTCAGCAGATCAACTATCATGGCTATAATAGGAAATTACGACCCTGTTCACATCAGCCCATAAGCGTTCTATTCTGGTGTTGTGAACACTTCTTCCAACAATAAACCGTCCTTCATTAAGCCCTCGGTTATGGATCATGTACCGAGCAATATCCACATTTTCGACACCTCTGTCCCCTCGCACTCTCATTGGAAGACCAAACTGTGCAGTGCCTTCCAGGAAGTATCCCAGTGCTGTTGCCGCCAAGTTATTATTTGCACATTTCAAGTAAATGACTGTTCTGCTGAATCCATCAACACACCCATGTATCACAAATCTATGGCCAATCAGTTTGTGATTAGAATCAATATGCCACAGATGGTTGGCTCCTGACACATTGTAAACTCGTCGTATTATTGACTTGTGCTTCCTTATGGCTCTACCTACTGGGTCTAATAACTTCAACCTATTGCGAATTCTCCAACGTTGTACTAGTATGCCCCTGGCCCTAAGGCCACCTGTGACATATGTTTCACCAGCATTTGGGGTGAGTGCTAGCACATTTGACAATAGATCGTCTAGTTCAGCATCACTTATATTTGCAAAACTATTGGGAATATCATATTCCTGTCTACGTCTGTATAAAGTCTTTGGAGAAATACATAAACATTTAGAAATGTCACTCCATGTCATGCCTGTATCTCTTAAAACAACAATTTGCTCTCTTGTGACAACAAACTTAGGCCTTCCGCCTGTAACTTCAGTTTCACATACAAACACTTGATCTTTGTATTTCATATGATCTGAGAGCTTTTTGAATAATTCAAACTTACTTTTCCGTAGACTGTTTGCAAGGTCACTAACAATTCGTGTTAATAATAAAGGTGCCTCTTGTATTGTTAATAAAACACTTAAGAGAGCTGCAAAAATCTCAATATATTGCTCCAACTTTCTGATATCATATTCCATTCCATTGATATCACAGATACGATAATTCCTCTGCAAATGTTCCAGGAAAGATCCCACTTCAGTGAGGAATTCTACCAATTCATCACAGTTGACAAATGTAGCTGTGACCAAGAAAACAATCAATAAAACAATAATATTAGTAATTTTAAACATCGCCATTTTGAAGCTTTCTCGTAAAAGGAATAAAATTGAATTGAATTGAATGAAAATGAATTCTGGGATATATTTTCAAATCTCTGGCTCATGTGGAAAAACAGAATCCTACAATGATAAAGTGCGGACCAGACGGAAGCCACGCGTCATGGCAAAGGCTCTGTCTTTGTAACAAAAACATCTTGACCATGTTTTTCCTTACTTTGTAAACCCAACTGTTGATTGCAAATTCTTGACTAGTCTAAACTATTGATTGAAAATTCTTGACCAGTGATCTCAACTCTTGACCACTGATTGAGAATTCTTGACTAGTGATTGCAAGTTCTTGACTACTGATCGCGAATTCTTGACTAGTGATCGCAAGTTCTTGACTACTGATCGCGAATTCTTGACTAGTGATCGCAAGTTCTTGACTACTGATCGCGAATTCTTGACCTGATATTTTATTCTTGACCTACTTTTGTCCACTATGGCGCCCCATATAAATGACCAAATAAAGTTCATAGATTAACTCTTATATCTTCAAATCGGCCTGTACGGTTTGTCAAGGCCTGTCAAAAGTACAAAAGTGCATAGTAAATTTGGGGCCAACCATACACCTGGTGCTAAAAGCAGGGTCAGGTACCCAGACTGGCCAGTGGTGCACATGCAGAAAAGTTATCCATGACTTTAGTCAATCAATTTAAAATGTTTAAAAAAAGATTTAAAATCGCGGAGAAATTCTAGAGACCATAAACCGTCAGTTATTGGCAAAAACTGCAAACCCGTTGTTTTTTTTCGGCAGTGAACCGTAAAATCGTCCCAAGAAGACAGAAATCCAATTTGAATTTTGAAAATAGAGGTTATATATCAATTACGTATTATTTCATTTTCGTCTCTTTTTTTCGTCTTTTTATATCAATTGACTGCACGGTGTGATGCAATAACTTGGTTATGGACAAAGAGGCCAGCAAAAAAATCATACCGGTCAGAACCACATTGCGGGAAAGTCAATATTCGGTTCTTTAGGTTTGACGAATAAAGTCTAGAAAATATTACCAACTTTTATACGAAAGATGCTGAATCATCGATAGTTTTAAGAGCAATGAAGCAATGTAGGTCGAGTGATTGAAATTATATTTTCGTTCAAAAAATGACTTGGTAAGAGATTTCGGGGAGATTTCTTCATCTTGAATATTTAACATAAAAGGCGGAACATAATTTTAACGGAATATGATTCTGACCAGTGGGATTTTGTTTCATTTTCGAGTCATTGTGAGGCAAATAGAAAATGTTAGAGATATCATTTTCAGTTCAGTGGCAGTCACCACATCTCATCACACTGCTGTGTTTGGACAGCCTTCTTTATTTGGTCTTTTCTTACTTTATCTATCTTCTTCTGAAAACTATTGCTGTGAGAGTACCATATGATATAATATTTTGAACTGTGAATTGTTTGAAAACCAAAGTTTCCTGTTTTTCGTCTGTGAGCGTGTACTGACCGAAGTTCTTCCAGGTAAGGCAAGAAAGGTTGCCAAGGGCCTGGCTAGGCCATAGGCGAGCCTTGCGCTCACGCTTTGCTCACTTGTTTGGTTGTGGCATGAGTCAGCTGGACAATCAAGGGCAAAGACCAACAATAATGGATGACAACAATTCAGCAAGTTCATTTCAAGAAATCTCTGGTTCAGAACCCCCAGGCAACAAAAGACATCCAGTCAGAGGAGGACCAAATAATACAAGAAGGGGGGCCGGTACAAGTTCTGGACGCAGGGAGGATAGGAGAAGTGGTGCAATTAGCAAGAGCAATGAGGGACAGCAGATGCGACCCCCAAATGGTCAACATAGGTCTAGAAGTAGTCGTGGGTCGAATAAACCAGCAGAAAAAGGAGCATTTAATCATGTTGGGGGGTCTTTCCAATACGACAGCAAGATTAATGATAATCCCAAAAATAACAACCAACCAGCAAGAATGGAAAATTCAGCAAATGGGCACCCTTTAGTAGATTTGATGTCTGTAAATGTAGCAGATTCTTGGTCTAGTAGGAAAAATAAGGACACTCGGTTCAGAGAGGCCCACAACGCTTCTCCAAAATTCTCCCAAAATAGAAAAACCAATATTGCTCTGCAAAACCAAAAAGATAGAGAAAGTTATGAGGCCATGAGAATCATGAAGCGCTATAGTGAATCCCGGAGTCAAGAAAATGACAGAATGGAGCAGAGTAATTTAAAGGAGAACTTGAATGGAAGTCAAAATAGTGGTAGAGTAGTCAATGGGAAATATGTTAGTGCAAGGCAAAACAATGACAGAGGACGTAAAAATGATTTCAGATCTAGGAATAGTGCAAAAAGAAACTTTGACAGAAGAAATCAGTCCAGTGATTTTAAAAAAGATCAGGCCATTAGTAAACAGTTTCATAACCGCCCATCTTTGAGACCGGCTAAGAACAATTGTCCCATCGATTCTGAGCAAGCCAGGACATTGATTGAGCAGTTAGTTGAAGAAAGCTATGAATGCATGGTTTGCTGTGAGTGGATACGATCGTCGCAGCCGCTGTGGAGTTGTCAGAATTGTTATCATTTGTTTCATCTCAGATGCATCAGAGAGTGGATTGGCTCTGAAATTAATCATAAATCATCTGGGGCAAACGGTGGGTTTAGGTGCTGATTTCTTTAGAGGTTCCAAGCCCAGGGTTGAATTTCAACCCAGTTGACCAGTATGCAAATCATGGCACTGGGCTACCGAAGTGCTTGCAGCTAGGGAATGCACACCTCCCAAGGCTTTGGCATGCGTAGATTAATCCTCCCACATACAAAGCACGTTTTTAAAAAACCTTTTTAAATCTAGGTTATCATTTATGTGTTCAATTTAAGCGACCGATCCATCTTGTAGGAAGGTGATCATGTAAGTTTCCTGGTGAATATAGTCTTGAATAGAGAAAAAGTTTGGGAGGGATGCAGTCTCTAGCTCCAAGTCATCAAAGAGGCACACTTGAGTTGCCTTTTGTGCATGCTCAGTTTTATTGCATATGCGCAGTACTTATTTTGAATGCTCTGTCGTACGCAAGATCTTATCAAGAAGTGCCATGCTCTGCAGACTAGCCAGCTGCCTGAGTTTAGATTCATCTCCCATGAACAGTCCATCCTTCGTTGGTTTTGCTTCATGGAAATATTTAGACCTTTGTGGGTGTCATAACCAACCTAGGGTTAAAGTTTCATTCTACCTTGAGGTTAAATCTTAAGGTGTTTCTCCTGATTGTTTTCAAAGCATCAATTCTCATGTAACTGCTTCTGACCCTGTGCTCAGCATTTTATCTTGCTTTGATCTATCCCTAGGGTCAGTAATACATTTATAATCGCAAATTAATTTCAAATCAGTTAGCTTGATTGAAATTTAACCCCAGGGGTTGAAAATTACTGTGTAATAGGCCCCTCTAAGCACATAGGTTTGTTTACTAGTACATAGGTAAAGGAACATTTACTATTGCGTTGGACAGCCGGGCCCTTGCCTGGCCCAGGGACATGGTAGGTGGTGTGGCTCCCAAGATTTTACTGTAAACAAGCTGAGCCTTCAAAGTCTTAAATTAATAAAGTAACTTTTGTTGATACAGCACTACTAGAGGAAAATGTAGCTGCAAACAAAAACGAGTAATTTCATATGCTAAAACTGGTCAGGATTATTTTGTTTTGTCACTGTTAGTTTAATGAGAAAAGGTTAATGCCATTACTCGTGTTGCCTTCAAAGTCTTGAAAATAAAGTAACATTGGTCGATACAGCAATGATGAAAGGTGGTTAATGCTATTACTTTTTTGCAACTCATTCAATTCGTTTTTAATTCGATAGGTGAAAAAGACGGTTGGAGATGTCCTGCATGCCGTAACATCACAGAGCTGGTGCCTCTGAGATATACTTGCTTTTGTGGTAATTTCAATTTTTATTACAGTTGACTCTTGCTATCTCAAATGGAAAATTTAAAATGTTTTGACATAACGGGGTTTCGAGATAACGGGAATGGAGATTTTCTTCTACAAGGAGGGAGGGTTGGGCTTTATACATAAAAACAGTGTATAAACCATGAAAAGATTGTCAGCTGTTGAAAATGACTTAAGAAATTGTCGAAATATTCAGTCTAACACCGCCTATCTTTTGCTCTTTCTCGATTTTTAAATATTAAAAATGGAAAGATGTTCCTCGGAATTTTATATTCATGAAATTGTGTGGTAGGCAAGGCTTTAAGCAATTTTAGATAACACGGAAATCTTAAATGTGGGATAAAATACTTTCTAAAATTGTAAACGAAAGCCTGTTGACTCAATGAGAAGTAATGCAAACAAGCTGCTAGTTTTAAGTATTTTTTCATTCCACTTTTTGGAAACAACTGATAAATATTTTCTGCTCAGTGCTGCACAGAGCATGGCCTAAGGTTTCTAGAGAGGGATTGTACCACCCCAAAACACATTCTTTATTTTTTTCCAAATTTCTGAATACCTAGTCGAAAATGCTGCGCGCCGCCCCTGCATCAATATGTTGGAGATAGCGGGAGTTGACTGTATTTACATTTCAATTTCTGCCCTATTGTGGTTTTGATGATTAATGCAAAAATGGTAATGACAAGTGTGGAATAAGCAATTAATGTGATGGTTTTCATGGTGAGTGCAGGTAGCAGATCTAATAGATGTACAACCTTCATGTATTTTTCATCTCAATGTGCAAATCACCATCATTTTTCATGTTTAATTTGATACTTTTGTTTCTCACTAGGTAAAGTAACTGATCCTGACTGGAATCCAAGGGATGGAGTTACTCCACATAGTAAGCTTAGTTTGATTTATTGAAATTGTATTATCGATGGCCTGATAAATCCAGATATAAATCCAGATATAACCTTCTGCACAGTAAAGCCTGGTTTCCATATAGCCTATAAAGTGGTGGTTTAGGGCCAAACAACTTGATTTGACCAAATTTAGTATTTCTAACCCATATTTTGCATTTTTCATTTTATTGCGGAGTCCTCTCACCTATTTGGAGCACAGGGCCTGAGGCCATGACCCCCTTGGCCCCCACCTAAATCTGCCACAGAGCCCATGGTAGCTGGGGCATAGCTACCTGTTGATTCTGTTCAAAATAGTCACTTGAATTCATTCATACATCCAATGAAACTTCATACCACATTGATTTCTATGGATTACTGCTTGGGACAGGTAGACTACAGTTTATCACGGGTCAGGGTCCACTGCAATTGGGTAGGCTATCCTTTGAATTCCCTTCCAATTTGGTAAATAAGGAGACTGACTTATCACCCACCTCAAGTGACTTAGGAGGGTATTGAGGTAGGGCAGAGCTATTTCCGGCCTTAAATGGCCATGTCTGAATAAGGCAAAAACATTTTTATGATAAGCAACCTTCGAAATACGATTTTATGAATTTTTTGTCTATTACTGGTTTTATTGAGATCGTGGGGTAGTTAGTCACTAATCATAGTTCATTATGGATAACCAAGTTATAATTTGTTTGATTATTATTGTCCACGTTTGCAGGTTGTGGAGAGCTGTGTTGGAAACAGAGGAAAAACCCACCATGTTCTCATACTTGCAATGAGTGAGTTTGTTTAAATATCTCTACCAGATAGCATGAAATTCAAATTTGCCTGTTTTGTTTTCAACTTAGTGAAGTGAGTACTTTTAGAATATAAGATCAGATGAATTCATGGGTGTGGACCAAAAGGGGAAATATATCTTACCGAAGTGGGCTGCCATGATTCTGATATGCCTCCACCAGGTTGGAACCCAGGCCTTTTTCACCTGAACCCGGGCCCTACCCACCGAAAGAAAGCGTGCTGAACGCTTCCCTGAATTAGGACAATAAGTTAGGGCAGAAACCTTCACTTGACTCATAGCCCCAGGCCTATGAGAGGTACACCCATATGAGAGGCAGTAATTTACTGGTAAGATCCTGGGTTTGAGACCTCATATGTATGTATTTGGGTCATATAGGGCTCTTACTTGATTACTTGATATCATTTCTACTTATAACTCGGCACTTGGTTTCTAAACAAAAGGCTTTGAGCTCAATTCCTACCACTTGTTTGATATTACTTAACTGATATGCAAGGCTCTATCTTGGATGTAGAACAACAAAAGTTTCTCATGTTTATATGGATCAGAAATTGCTTTTGTATGAAATTATCTACGCCATATAAATAAAGTGGGAGACTATTATAAAGATGAGTAATGCTAACAAAGGCCCAGGTACAACATTGTTCCTTGTAGATTATTTTGAAAAGTGTGATTTCTTTTAGGCTTTGTCATCCTGGACCATGCCCAAGCTGCCCTGTTATGGTGTTAAAGGAATGCCATTGTGGGAAAACTAGGTTTGTTATTATTTTCATCAAAAAAATAAAGTTCCTCATTGCTTGTATTCTTTACCAATACACTGCTAAGTGCATTGCTTACAAAGATGGAAAGCTTATTTGTTTTTCAACTCAATTTAAAGTGAGTATTCATAGTCATATGGACAGGCTGTTATAAGAGGCTTGAGAAACGCCCACAAGCCAATTGTTTTTTTCATCACAAATTAAAACCACTAGACGTCGAATTCCTTGAATACAAACATTATATTCTAAACTTGACATAGGCCAGCTTTTAAACTTGTCAGTTCCCTTTTTAAACAGTCCATTTCCTTGTCAATTTCTTCCTTTACCCTTGTAACTTCAGTGTCTTAATTTTCTTTTTGATTAGCGCAAAAGTGAGATGTGGCCACACAAAAATATCAAGTTGCAGCCAAGTATGTGGCAAAGTCCTCAACTGCGGAAAGCATCATTGTTCTATGGTGTGTCATGAAGGTGAAGTATGATCGAGTCTCAGCAGTAAATGACTTACTGTAATGCTTGATAAAAGCTGGGGGCGTCTATTCAATATTTCAATATTTCCTAGGGGCGTCTATGGATTTCTTATATTTCAAGCCAAGATATTTAAAACTTACATGATGATGATCTCATTTAGCATGAAACTTGAAGTAATAGCAAAACCAGTCTGATTCTAGATTGGTGAATATTGTAAATTTCTTCATTATTTCATGAAATAAAGCCAGGAGAACCATAGTAGTATATTTGCAGTAAATCACCACACTTTAGTGTGTGTCTCAAATAAGCACCCTTTGACAAGGGGGATAGATGCTTATCAAAGATGATTATGAAATAAGGGAGCCTTTATCCAGGGGGGTTTTAATTGAAGCATGATATGTTGAACTGCAAAATCAACCATACTATTAAATGATTAATGAAATTGTTCAAAACCTTTTAGGCCTTAAATTTCATGTTTCAAGATTTGTCATTTAAAGATTTATATGCTATGTTCCGACTTGCTACGGTCCTAATGATTTTCTTATAATAGCAGCACCTTGATGGATCTGTGAATGCTCCTGCTATGAACTGAAATCTTGTTTTGATATGCAAATTTTGAAATATTTTACATCATCAATGTTTTTTCCTTGAAATATTCATAACACTTTTGCTTGTTTTATTTAGGTCCCTGTGAAAGCTGTGGAATTCTCGAAGTTCAAAGTAAGACGATCAAAGTTTGTCAATTTCTTGTTAATCACTGATAGTATCCCCAACATAGTACTGAACATCCTCCACAGTACATCCAGCACTGAACATCCAACACAGTACTGAACACCCCTATACAATACTGTGAAAACGGTAGCCTTGGAGCTCTTGCTCAATCTTTTTGAATGAAAAGTAGGAATTTTGATCAAGGCTTAAATGATTTCATGTGTAGAATTTGATCCATCCCAACATCTTCCAAGATATTTTGAATTTATTGTTTGGTTTTACTTTTTAGAGTGTCATTGTGGTAAAGAAACCCGAGAGCAGCAATGTGGAGCAGGTAAACCGATTATATTTGTTTTTTCATCTTGTATTGAGTAAATAATCCTTATTTATTTACTTTGGGGGGCAGTTATATGAGACTTTTCAGCCCAGGCTGGAATTTCAGCCCACCTGACTAGGCGGAAAACTGAGCCCCCCTCTGCAGTCAACTTTTGTAAAACTGTCTCTCCTTGAGCTAGGCGAGCTGGGATTTTTACCCTCTGTAATCAGCTAAGATTTCTCACCAAATCCCAAATGTTTTCAGCCCAGGCTGATTTAGTTTGTGCATCCAGATTTCGCCCCATAACAGTTGGTATAGTTCGTCCCAAAATAGCAACAAGAAGCGTGTCAAAGACGGCCAAATCAAGTTAGAGTATGAAAGAACCCTTCCAGTTGAAAACTGGAGGAATTAGATGCTAATGAAATATTATTTCTTTAAGCAAGCATCTCTATCAGTCCATAAATTTGAAAATTCAGATCTCCGAGTTTTTCATTTTCTGCCTGGGGTAGCAATTGTCATATATAATAGGCCCCTAAGCCTTCCCTCTCGAATAAACCCCCCTCAATCCAATTTTTGATTGAAGTTTTATATTTCCTTATATTAGATAAGTTAAATATTTCCTTTTTGGAATCATACTTTTGCAGTTATAGCACGAGAAAGGCCGCAACAATATTTTGATTATGCTAAAAGTGTTACTAGACGATGAAGGGCCCTGATTCGAATATAAGAGTTTTGAATAAGTCCCCTGCGGCTTGATCAAATCATAAAATTCGAAACATGAAATTTTTAAGAAAGTTACTTCAAAACTCGCTGATTTTCCCGTTTTTGTGAGCGTTTATTTTCCATTCACATTTTAGAGCAATCTGCTGTTACAATTGATGATCACGGCGTGAGTAGATATTCTTGTGAGAAAGCCTGTGCAAAGTAAGTTGAGTTTTGAGGAGATTTATTTGGTTAGAAATCACTGTCTAATAAATCCACTCAGTAGCAACTAATCAAAATCGATTCTAGTGAAAATGGAATTATCCTTCCGGGTCATTTCATTTGCCCAATTAATTCTAATGGATTTTCCAAATCCTGCTTCTTCTCAAGTTATTAGCAATTGATTTCTTTGTGATTTTCAAGATTAAAGACAAGAATATTTCAATAATCTTGTCTACTTCATATTTTTATTATCAATAATGTAATCATAGGTTTAGGACCTCTTTATATGGGCTATAGAACACTTCACACCTGCCAGACCCGGGGCTGGCAAGTGAATTTCACCCTCCCATAGAATACGATTGAAAGCTCAGTTTGCGTTTATATGGAAAATTAAACTTCAATCAACACTACTGGTATGGTAAAACCTCACTTCTCGAGAGATTAAGTCTCACTCGGGTGAAGTGAAGTTTTCCCATATAAAGGCAAAACTACGGGTGAGGTAAACTCAACCTTTCCCAATGGAAAATCAATGATGGGTTGGAGATTAGTGGTGTCTAGGGATTTACCTCCCCTTACAGACTGGGCATGAAAATCCTATATAAACAGCGTTTGAAATTTACTTCACTTGTGGTGCCAGGGGCTAGAAGTTAAGGTATTTTTGCTCTTATAAACATGCCCTTAGAGACTGCTTTAAATTAAAAATGATTAAACTACAGTCGTTAGATATTTTCGTAATTCTTAGGGTAACTCTTTCGATGGAGTCTCCAAATTCATCATATGTACTTAGTGAAGAATTCCCTTACTCATTTTTGCTGTGTTCTAGTTAACACTTAAATCAGCCTAGAATTTTATTTCCTGGAATTAACCAGTGATTTTGATATAATTGAATTTCTTATGGTCTTCTGGTTCAATGGTGTACAACTTGTGTATATTACAATAAAAATTCAACATTATGAGCAGGAAACCGAATTCGACATCCGAAATGTTGTTCCTATTGTTAACATGGTATCAGGCATCCTTCTCTATTCAATTATACATCTAATCTGATGGACAAAATCAAGATGATTGACTAATGTTTAACGTTTCAGGGTTCTTGATTGTGAGAATCATATTTGCGAAGACATCTGCCATCCTGGTGACTGTGCGTCTTGCATTTTCTCACCGAAGAATGTTGAATATTGTCCCTGCAAGCAGACCTTGATAAAAGACCTTCTTCCTCCTGGCCAAGAGCGTCAATCCTGTTTGGATCCTATCCCTTGCTGTGAAAATTTTTGCGGTAAAAGGCTGCCGTGTGGACCTAAAGGTGAAAAATGGTTATTGGATGGAATAAACCCCTTCCACAATTATGTCAATCCTTTTCAAATATTGTTAGGAACATAACTGTCAACATCACTATCCTCGATATCGTGTAGATCCAAGTCTCAAAAGTGTCAATTGATCTCAGAAACGTACACAATGATTTTGTACTGTAACAGTATTCTTTGTACATTTCTTGCTAAATGATAAACACATGCTGTGCAATACTATTTTCTTACCCCAACCTGTACACTATCTTGAACTAACGATTCAAAAACGAACCATAATTTGCATGAAATGATTGCTCATCTATGGTCCATTGTTAGATTTTGGGTTTAGAATCGTTTTAGGATAAGAAAAACAGGGCTAAGAAGAAAAACACTGGTACTTCAATGTGTTTTTGTAGGTCATGACCTAATATCTCACCTCTGAAACTACGAAGTCGGTGGGTCGGTTTACCATGAAAGTGATGAATACATAGAGTATAGCTATATTTACTAAGAAGAAAGAGACTCATTAGACAAAACTCTCCATCTCGTCAAGCCTGTTTAACCTCTGAAACTATTAAGAAATTGAAATTTTTCTCTTGCTTGATTTTAGGTAAGTCGCATCTGTGCAGAAGATCTTGTCATATTGGAGATTGCGAGCCATGTGAAGGCACTACTATGACGTCATGTCGATGTGGGAACTCAGAAATGGTAAGTTGATATAGGCGAGTTTTTATTAATCAAAGGGTCGAAGGGCTTTTCCTTCAGGTGTTTTTATATATATATCCAGTAGATCTCAGTCCATTAATTTTAGTTGATAAAGTAGATTTGGTCTGTGTAAAGGGCGCTGGATAAGAGCAAGATGCAGTCATTTATCTAATTGAAATGATGGAGTATGTACAAAGTGGCCAGAAACGTCGCGAATGCACCAAAAACGGCCTGTCCTCGCTGTGGTTAATTTTTGGGGTTTTGTAGAGGTTGCGAGAAGGGTTAGGGTTAAGGTTAGGGCTATTGTTAGGTTTAGGGTAAGGAAAAAGGTTATGATCGAGGAAAGGGGTCTTTGGATGGGTTAAAAGCTTGTTCCAGAGACAGGCTTTGAGAAGTCGTGCCTCCTTTCGAAACCCTGGATGCAGCATGTTTTCTTGTCTCAATTGAAAGTAAACATTACTCAATCAAGTGCCTCTTATGATAGCAAAATGGTCTCTATTAACTTATTAATCAAAGTTGGTTTATCATACGTTAAAATCACTTTACCAGTATACTATTATCAAGAATAGAATAACTAGAAGATTTATCTTAAAAACCACAACTCGGTCAGATATCCCAGTGAAAGTGAATGACATAACATTTGTATGAATACCAATTATCATCTTCCATGCGTTTCAAATTGCAGTATCCTAATTGATTTCCATATTTTAGATATTTTCTTGGTTTGTTTAATCACTTTCCTCTATCTTTTTCATACAGGAACTAACATGCAAAGAATATGACCCAGGTATTTAAATCAACTTACACGTTAATTTCTTCCAACCTGCCTAGCCATAGCTTAACACTGCCTAGCGGTAGCCTTACACTGCCTAGCCGTGGCCTAGCACTGCCTCTAAAGGGACCTAACACTGCCTAGCAGTAGCCTAATGTTGACTGGCAGTAGACTGCCTATCAACACTGCCTAGTATCAACTATCCTCGCTCCGTCACTGGTGACATTTATTTTACCTGGGCTTAAGATTTCCCCCTCAATTTAGTTTCAGGCTAAACAGACTTTATGTTTGTAGGTAATTTTGTAATTGGAAAATTTTAATGCCTCAATTTGATTAAATTTCAAAACCTAATTTATTGTTACAGGTAAAGATTTTCCTTGTGAACGGCGATGCAATAAGAAGCGAAAATGTGGTCGACATAGATGCAATCAGAAGTGCTGTGTTGTAAGTAACTTCGTTTTCTTAATTCTGATCTCATTGTTGATATTCATTTAGCTGCTGTAACAGTCTTTGATCGGTACTAAACTTCAATATAGCAAGAAAAATCGGAACCATAGGGAAACTTAACGCGGTGGCAGCGCACTAGAGTACCAATCTAGAGGTCGTGGGATTGAATCCTACTTGGGTCATTTTCATTCTCACAAATTATCTCGAAAACCTGAGTTGGTATATTTCGCATTGATATCAACTATTTTTAGTATGTTCAAGGTGATATCCCATATATAGTGGCTTATGAAGCGTGTTTACTTTTTTCTGCTCTACCAGGTCTGCATTTTTTTCTATGAATTCTTTTTCAGGACGATGAACATAATTGCAATCTGATATGTGGAAGAAAATTGGGCTGCGGACTTCATAAATGTGATGAAGTTTGCCATTCTGGTAACTGTCCACGATGCTGGCAGACAAGTTTGTTTCAACTTCAATTTCTCTTCAATTTGCTCTTTTTATGATGTTAGCCATGACCAGTTACAGTAACCATAGTCATTAGAAGTAACTGATCTTATAGAATGGTTTTTATGAAATGCCTTTTAATCGCCTCATTAAGCAGATAAGCTGCCCCGCTGTGTGGCGAGATGTCTGGTTGGCTCGTTTCAATTGACCGGAAAAAAGCAAAGCAGATCAGGTCTGGGTTGACTCTTTTTTAACTAGGTTCACCTTAAGACACGAGAAATGCCCATGTGCAAAAGGATACAACCTGTAGTCAACTTACCTCGTTTGAGATTACACGAGAAAAACTGACCCGGATTAGCTCAAATAGCCGAGGCAACCCTTTGTTTGCGAATTCACGAGAAGAGCTGAACCAAGTCAGTCAACTAGCTAGCCGATAGCCGATTTAATCCGCTTTGCTAGCCCTGGTGAAGTTGAGTTGCTGAGCTAACCATTCATCTTCTAAATGCAACCATCATGTAATTACGTATTTACTTTAACAAGCTGAACAGACATGCTGTCTTGAAGAAATGAAATTAGAAGAGATTGTCACTCAATCTCTCTCTGCTGAGCACTCATTACAAATTGTGTTTTCTCTCTTTATGCTATATTTTTTAGAAGAACTCAAATCCTGCATATAATTTCTTAGTTTCATCTTCATTAATTGCTCCTTTTTCTATATTGGCGAAAAATAAGAGTTCCTGGGTTCGGCCCCTAATAAGGTCATTTTCATTCACACATACTTCATCCTAGGTAAACTTACTAAGAATTGGTAGGAAAAAAGAAACGCAACTTCAAACAGGACTTTTTTCTACCAATATTTTTTCATGCACAAATGTCAATCTATTCTATTTCAACATGATTGACTCATGTTTTGCCATTCTTCTTTTGTAGGTTTTGACGAGCGATTCTGTCACTGTGGTGAGACTGTACAATACCCGCCCATCCCTTGTGGTACGCCATTGCCTGAATGCAACAACATCTGCACAAGATCGCATCCTTGTGGTCATCCGCGTAAGTTTTTTTAATGTCATCAAATTTGCTCATTTCACCGTGATGTGTTTTAAGAAGAAGCAGGTTTCGGGAAATCAATTGGCAGAGCAATGACGGGTCAAGCAAGTGGTTGTGGGTTTCATTACTGCTTGACGGGTCATTTTCCATTCTCACCAGTTAACTCAATTCATGATATAATTTTTTAGACGTATTTGCCTTAGTTGAACTTGCTTCTGTCATGTTGAAAAGATTTGCCTTCTTTTAAGGAGGACAAAGAGTAGGCGCTAATGCCAGTAGGGACTATAGACCTATATGATTAACTGGAACAGGTCCGTTGTTAACGGTCCCATAACTGGCTCCATATGCTGAACTTATGCTACCTATTAAGTCCCTTGACACTTAAGTTTACGCATATGATTAATTGATATTTATGAAAACGCATCCTATCTTTTATAGCCAAACACAACTGTCATAACGAAGATGCATGTCCTCCGTGTGTTGTGCTCGTTCAAAAGCGCTGCTTATGCCAACAAGAGGTGAGTGATCTCTTGTTAAAGGACAAGTCCGGTTGTTGTTAAATTTGATGATAAAGTGAAATGATACGTAATTTTGCATTGTGTGTGGTACTTTTCAAACCTTTTTCAAATATGCTGCTTGTATAGGTTTCCAATGTAATTAATCATCCTTGTTCGATATTTTTAGATCCGGAACAACGTTCCCTGTCACATCAATGTTGTTTCTTGTGGCAAAGCATGTGGGAAGGAACTCAGTTGTGGACTGCACAAATGTCTCAAAATATGCCACAAGGTAAGACTTATTAGTTTGACAGCTGATTGTCCCATTTTCGTTCTTTACTAACCGGAATAGGGGCCTTTGTTGTGTTATTTGTTATGCCTTTGTTATGTGTTATGCCTTTAATATGCGTTACGCCTGTGTTACGTGTTATACATGTATTATGTATTATACCTATAATATGTGTTATACTTATGTTATGTGTTATAACTATGTCATGTTTTACCTTTTACCTTTTACCTTTTAACTATGTCATTATACCTATGTTATATGTTATACCTATGTTATGTGTTATACCTATGTTATGTGTTATACCTATGTTATGTGTTATACCTATATTATGTGTTATACCTATGTTATGTGTTATACCTATATTATGTGTTATACCTATGTTATGTGTTATACCTATGTTATGTGTTATACCTATGTTATGTGCTACACCTATGTTATGTGTTATACCTATGTTATGTGTTATACCTATGTTATATGTTATACCTATGTTATATGTTATACCTATGTTATGTGTTATACCTATGTTATGTGTTATACCTATGTTATGTGTTATACCTATGTTATGTGTTATACCTATGTTATGTGTTATACCTATGTTATGTGTTATACCTATGTTATGTGTTATAACTATGTTATGTGTTATACCTATGTTATGTGTTATACCTATGTTATGTGTTATACCTATGTTATGTGTTATACCTATGTTATGTGTTATACCTATGTTATGTGTTATACCTATGTTATATGTTATACCTATGTTATATGTTATACCTATGTTATGTGTTATACCTATGTTATGTGTTATACCTATGTTATGTGTTATACCTATATTATGTGTTATACCTATGTTATGTGTTATACCTATGTTATGTGTTACACCTATGTTATGTGTTATACCTATGTTATGTGTTATACCTATGTTATGTGTTATGACTATGTTATGTGTTATACCTATGTTATGTGTTATACCTATGTTATGTGTTATACCTATGTTATGTGTTATAACTATGTTATGTGTTATACCTATGTTATGTGTTATACCTATGTTTCGTGTTATACCTATGTTATGTGTTATACCTATGTTATGTGTTATACCTATGTTATGTGTTATACCTATGTTATGTGTTATACCTATGCTATGTGGCTGACTGCTATAGCCGTAGAGCTGTAGAGCTGTAGATTTGAGTTTACTGCTTTATGTATCTTCATAACCCGCAGCTCTAGGCTACATTTCAATACGGAATATGAATTATGGATAATTCACAATTGAACGGCCTTGCTGTTTCTAGAACCCCTATAACAGGCCCTCTAAAGTTGTTTACCGATCAAAGATGTTTTGATAATTACGCTTAAGTTACTGTTAATTGGTTTTGTATCACTTTCGTGTATTCTCTCGCCATCTTTACAACGTGTATATGCAGCGATTATGCAAGCAACCAATGTTTTAGATACAAAGTGAAAAACTCATGAAAATTCTGATTGGAATCCATTTCTGATTTCAGGGTGCTTGCCTCGTCGGTGATGAGCAATGTCAGCAGCCCTGCCCAATCAGCAGAAGAGACTGCCCGCATCCTTGTGGAGCCCCATGTCATATTGGTCAAGATTGCCCAGAAGGGCCTTGTAAAAGCCAAGTATGTTTGAATCTACATATATCTCTATAGCAATTGTGTACGCCGCATCATAGTGCTCGATGTACAAACGTTTCCAGCTCCATATTTCATGTTAATTTGTTATGAATGGCAATTTCTAACTGCCAGGTTTAAATGAATCTTGAATTACCCGATAAATAGGGTTTATAAAATCGTGAATTCAATTGAGGTCGTTGAATTTCACTATAGGCTCTGATATCAAGAACATTGAAACCCTCGGGATATAACTGAGTAAATACATTTGGTCTTCTCAAGGGTTTTTCTGACACAAAATTCGACATGATAGTCACCACTTATCACGACAAGCCTTTGATATTTAGTGGAGCAACGTTTCGGGAGAGATTCGTCTCCCATCATCAGGTAATGAGAAATGTGGTTTCATCCCTATTTAAGCAAAGGTCGGATCGAGAGGTCTGAACACTGAGCGAACCTCAGAGGAGGTTTCCGAGGTATTGGCGCTTAATTTCTATCATTAGTGGCGCCAAAGTTGCGTTCGGTGCTCTTGATATTAGTCAACCAGATTTCGGGGATTGTGTATGATATCTGATTGATACAAGGAGTTGATAGAACTGAATGGATGCTCTCTTTCACTAGTCTGTTTTTCCAGTTCTTATCTTCATCAATCATTGAGATATTATCCCAATCCATCTGGTGATTTTCCGTCCAACAATGATGGGCAAGATCACTTTTGTCATATCGGCCATGGGTCACGTTAGCCTTATGTTCTTTGAGCCTGATTCCTGTTTCATTGCCCGATGATTGGAGACGAATCTTTCCCGAAGCGTTGCCCTACTAAATATCAAAGGCTTGTCATGGTTAGTGGTGACTATCATGTCGAATATTGCCTCGGGATATAAACTGAGAAAGATTCCTGAGTGGACAACCACGAAACAGGCTGGTAGAGATGCAGGTTTTCATCTCATTACTCTTTCTTCCCCTAAATGAATTTATTACGCTCCACTTTTATATATTGAGCACTGTATCAGGAAAAGCCAAATGACAGACTTCGTAACTGGTTGACAAGAATTTTGTATTTCGGTGCCTTCTAATGCTAAATGTATTGGAAACGTTAATTGAGTTGATGAACGAATGAAAGAATAAATGTATTTCTTTCTGTAGATAACCATCAAGTGTAGATGCGGTAGAAAAACGGAGAAGGTTCTGTGTCTTGCTGGTAACTCAAAAGTGCAGTTTCAAAGGTACGAAGTCATCAACAAGCTACCACATTCCCCTGTATCTAACTACTTGCTAATTCTATTTCCTGACTGTAGCTTGCCAATCTTTCTACAATATATTGCCATCACGGTATGCCCACATTTTGATAGTTTGATAAATTGTTCCCGTAATACCCTTGCTTTACTGTGATGCTTTTACTCCTTATCCTGACATTTAATCAACATCATCTTCTTTGGCTGCTTGTTGCTTGAGAAAACATCTAGCTACTCTAAAAGCTGGTAATTTTTCGCCATCATATGTGAAACATTTCTAGGTCGTTTGCCTGTTCATGTTTTTCCCTGCGGATGCGATCGCTTGTTGACCACCATAGCAGAACAGCAGTTTATCAATTCAACAAACTTATTTTATTTTAAATAGATTTGCAACTGACTCCGTTGGTGACAAGCTGAGAAATTTGAGATCAGGACAATCTGTTGATATAAGTGGACTTATGATTGCAGAAAAGCGAGGAGGGTAAGGTAGCTTAATCCATATAACGTGACCCATTTTAGGAAGTTTGGCTTTTTTGGCAATGGCTACCCTGACCAGCCTCTAAGGACATGGACAGAGCATATACCTCCCCGGGACATGGGCAAGTGCCTGGAGAGGGGAAAAAGGATTCAAACGTCGATAACCATCAGAAACAGGGAATACCCCAGGTCCCCGGCTCTGAATAGACATGCTGCCCATTACTTACGTTGTCGTTGAACAATAATCTTTTTGCAGTATTGGCATTACTACGACGAGCTACGTGAGAGGGATATTTTTTTGTTGCTTTTCGACTTGCGAGATCACATCTTCTGTTTTTCATGTTCGAAGGACCTGGTTATTCATATGCCATTGTGAACTCGAATCGTCATGAAAATCACCTTTGCTAATCAGTGAATTTGAAACCATTTAGTCTGAAATTACCCATACACTACCAATGAACATCAAGTTTTTCATTGCAAAATATTATGTAATTACAGGCTGGAGTGTGACGAGGAATGCGCCATGATAGAGAGAAACAAGTAAGCTTGCTCTTGATTTCTAATATTAATTTCAATCTTTTCATCGCAAATATTTACAGATGATTAGGAATATCGGGAACATAGCGAAACAAAAAAGCCACTTCAGCTTTGCGTCTGACAATCATTAGATGGGCGAATTTTAGTCCACATCTGGGTATGATAATTCTTTATGTTTCATTTTCGTTTTCTTTCTAATACACTGCTCTGGTGAGTGTCAGGCGCAAAGCTCTAGTAGTAATTATGCTTCGCTATATGTTTCCGATTCTCTTTGCCATCCTTATGTTCTATAGCAATTGAAGACTGTTGTAATAAATATCTATGATACTTATTTATTAGATCTGGTCTATTGCATTAGTAATGTATCCCCGCAAAGTGGCTAAGCTAACACTATGGTGATGCGCCCTAATGGGTCTCCAACCTTGCCAATCATAGACCAGTGTGATAACTCGATGCCCTAAAAACTAAAAAGGGCGTTTGATACATGCAAGTATACTGGGTTGACCTGAGACACGAAATATTCATCATGATATTATGGGGATTTATTGAGGTCTTCTCACTAGTGGGAAAAACATGAAAAGGGGCCACAAATTTTAATTTTTCTCTCTTTTCAAGAAATTTATGAACCACTATATTTGACATGATAGTCACCACTTATCATGACAAGCTTTTGATATAAAGCGGGGCAACGTGTCAGAAACAGCCTTGATAAGACCAAATATATTCACTTTTTATGAACCAGGTAAAATGATTGATATTGACAAGTACCAATACTGAAAGGGCCCTTTTTGAGTTAGGCCACTGGGGCAAAAGTGGCATTTTTCCTGCACCATTGGGGCAAGCTTAGGGGGCTTTTGGACCAATTGGCCCAACAGTCAGTTTTTAGGAAAGGCCTGTTGATATATGTTGTATCTGGTTATGATGGTCAACACAGTTTTATTTTTTCTGCTGGATCGTGGATGACTTTGACATATTTTTATTTAACTTCATTATTTTTAGGAGACTCGCAGAAGCATTGGGAGTAGAAAACCCAGATGGAAACCATTTCCCTTCATTACCGTTCTCATATTTCCTCAAGGAGGAGGCAAAGTAAGTGAAAGGTTAAGCAAATATCTTCCTAAGTAACCTGATTTTGAACAAACTTTTTAATGTTCTAGTATTTTGGGTATTTGGGCACATCAGCATGCCCACGAGAAGATACTCTGTAAAACACCCTGAAATACATCTGCAATGATGAACACGAAATCCCACCAATTAGTAGTTGGTTTGCTGTTCCAGTTTTTATACAGTAACAACCCACGTCTAAGAAAATACCACTTCTCTCTGTCCTAAACTTTTGGTATTTTTGATAATTCTATCTTGACACTTTTTAAATAACTGCCACTTTGATATATGAAAAATATTGGGTGAAAGCAAAATAATGCTTAATATGCATGATTACGTCTTTTTATACCACCCTTTCTTGTATAAATCCATTGAAAATTCCCTTAATACATAAACCAGATTACATAATACATAATCATTCTTACTGTTGATTTGAAATTGTCTTAAGTAAGAAGATTTAAGTACGAATACCAAAGTAATAAGATGATAAACATCCATTGCAATAACACAAAGTAAGCTAATACATAATCATTTTATTGCTTCTTGGTTCTTTCATTTTTTTATCGTTTGGACAGATCCTCAGATGTATAACATAAAAATCGGAACAGCAAACCTACTTCTAGTAGGTAGGATTTTGTGTTCCCTGCCCACACTTTACTATAGTTTTCTAACAATTAGAATAATTCAACTGATTAACTGGGAAAATTTGCAAAAAATAATTGATGTTATTAACACGCTAATGTGTCTGGCATTGATTATGTTTGCTCTTCAGGAAACAACTACCTCTGGTGAAGGTCGTCGAAGATGCCATTGAGAATCTGATTCATAAAATCAAAAAGGTAACTCACATTGCGTTATTCATCATGTGGTTTTAGGGAACAGGGGAACATGCCCAAAATTGAAAAGGGAGCAAGAGAACATGAGATAAATTAAACAGGGAACAAGGTAACATTAACAGCAAGTAGGGATCAGAATATCAACATTTCTTCTTAGAACAATGAGGGAATATTTGCAATTTCTATAAGGGAATAGGGGAACATGACCCCCCTCCCTACATGACCGTCATTATGGTGTCTTCTGAACAGACCTGGATGCCAATAGTCGCCATATGTACCGAATCCCCATACTTGCTCTCACTAGTTACCCTGCGTTCTCTGATATGCTGATGCCATTGGGCCAATAAGAACTGATTGACCGGAGTTAACAAAGGGAGGCAAGGACTCGTGGAGCAAGTCTACCGTATCCTCCAGAGCCCCTTGTGGATCTATATTGGTACTAGTATTCTAATTGAACCTTTTCCTAAGAAATGCCTCTACAGTCATTTTTATAAAAGACTATGGTTATGGTTGATATTGGTACCAGGGTTTCTTAGCTATCACCCCAATTATGGCATGAAAAGTTTCTTTGCAAGTTTCTACACCTCAGATTCCACTTTGTCTTAACTTCGTGTTGATATGAAGAATTGAGGTTTTACTTTTCTAATTCTAACCCTATGTGAATTTTTCCATTTAAAGTTTGGTATAACGGATGAGCTGAAAAACGTAACGATTATGTTCCAATGAAGTACACTAAAGTATTTTTAACATCGCTTCCAGTAAAGGCAACAGTTTCTTATCTATTTTGATTCATATGAAATCTCCTACCAAAGTCTTCTTGGTTTTCTAATAAACAGTTTCTTTTAGAAAATTAGTGTATGATACGAAAATGAAATGAAATCATAAGCATTGAAATTATAAGCTGGAATTGTTGAAGTTTGTTTACTTTGTGTCATGGAAATTTGTACTGAATGCTTGAAATGATGTGAATTGAATTGGATAAACTATTTTCACAGACGTCACTGGTTCAAATTAGCCATTCCTTTCAACCGATGAATTCAACTCAACGAAAGTTGGTGCATGAGCTAGCTGAGCATTACAATTGCAAGACTACCAGCTACGACCCGGAGCCAAGGAGGAATACAGTCATTACAGCAACAAGGTAAGTTCAGTGACGTTCTGAATTGATTCTCTGCTTCAATAACTGACTTACTTTCAACATGCTAGCCTGCGAAAGGCCACAAGAGGCCTTATTTCATGCTGAGGCGGGGCACGGTAACCCCCACTACATAACTACATATGGTAGTACACGAAGTTCTAGTATTTTTAATACTTTCATTTGTGAGGGAGTGATTTTATTTTTAACGTGCTAGCCTGTGAGAGACCATCAGAGGCCTTTTTACATGCTGGACCTTGTAGCATGCACTAGATTACTAGATATAGTATTATTAGGTCCTAGTGTGTTTATGAGTGCTCTTATGTTTAACGCACTAGCCTACGAGAGGCTACAAGGGGCCTTATTTCCAATAGAAGTGCGGTACTATGCACTACCCTACTGCATATATTAGTTTGAGGTTCTAGTGTTACTACTGCTCCAGTTGGTTCTACAGAAGTTATCAAATTGAAGATTGCTCTAGACGACCCACTAGACGACCCCTCGATTTTAAGTTGGGGCTAGAAGAGGGGCACATTGGGGTTAGAACACGTGCCATTCGAAATCTCTAGCACCGAAGTAGTTGACGAACGCCACTGATAAATCAACGCTAAGTGAATGCCATTGCACCTGAAGCAACAACATCAGAATCACCTCTCCAAGTTCTTTGCTTGAATCGCTCGGACACCCTATAGTCAAATATGACCCACGACATCAAAGTCATATTTTGAGATTTGCAAAAGATACCAAGATATTTTCTTTAGAGCTAGTTAGTGCTTGTGAAATTCTAGTTTTTTTAGTAAACCCATTATAAAACTGTCGCGCTTCAGGTTCTTTTTCCTTAACCCTTTCTCAAATCAAATAGTGTAAAGCCTACCATTGCACGTCCCTAGTACCTAAAATTAACTCATCAACTCTCCTTAGGATATTATGAATTTGAAAGGCCTTATCATAGTAAAAATCATATTTCTATTTGTTATTAGTGCCTATTATTACCCTTGTACTTAACCTATTATTTCCTATTATTAATACCTATTATTTTTCTTTTATCATTACCTATTATTACCTATTAGTACTACCTATTATCACTATTAATACTAACTATTCTTAAACATACTATTACTACTTATTGTTTCCTATTAGTACTACATATTCATTATGACTACCAGTTATTACCTATTTTTACTACCTATTGTTACCTATCATTACTTAAGTATTGCCACTGTATTTCATATGTATATATGTATGTTACTCTTTTATTTATCATTTTATGTAGAAAATATCATTTTTTCAGGGAATCTGTGTTGGTTGTTCCGAAATTATCAACAGTTATCGAACGAAAAAGTAAACCGTTATTGAATCCAATTCTGAGTCTCGAAGAGAAACCACTGAATTTCCAAAGGTATTTCCTTTTGTTAGAATTTTTAGAAATCATTGCTTTTCAAAGTTGTGAGATGGCTTCGTGGTCAGATAAATCACACCTTGTTCAAAGGCTCGAATCCACCTTTGGGTCTGTCACATAAAGTGAAAGGATGTGCCAGCTCTCTGTATTTCCAGGCTACAAGGAGATGCGAAGTGTGGTCACATCGAGAAAGTCGTATTGCAAGGTTGAGATGCCCGAGTAGTTAGATTCTTCGACCCTTGTTCAAAGGGTCTTGCTTCGAATCTATCTATTCCAAACCCAAAACTCGAGAACGAGCCACAGCTGAGGGATCATTATTATCCAATTTATGGCTCGTTCCTAAATTTTGGCCCAGGTAAAGTATCAAGGTTAGGATCAGAAAGACATACATGCGCCACATGTTTATCTGTATGCTATGATCTAATACTTGCCATTCGAAAGTCGAGATTCGGATACCTCAATCGTTGAACATTGAATTTGCAGTTGGAAAAACTGATGTCGAGGCCCCAGAATCTAGTCTTAAATATTGATATAAGAATCCATGAGTCGTGGATATAGCAGTCTCCTTCGCAGAAGTTGTCTTATTTATAGCTTTGTCCCATGCACCCATTGGAAGAGGACCGATTGTATATGTCATTTGCCGAAGCACATAAAAAATCAAGCTTCTGCGAAGGAGAGTCTGGTTATAGCGTCAGGCTAAAACTATGGATCATCTGATAAATCTAGTCACTGACCAAATTTTCCCATCTTCCAGCCCTCGAGTTTACTAGTGTTAACTAGTGAGATGATCTTACCTTCCAAAACAAACCTTATTTTCATACTCTTTTTATATGGACAAAATTATCCCACTTTGCAGCCCTCGAGACGAGGGATGAGACCCCACCTTCCAATACAAAAGCTTTGAATTTTTCATCCTCTGTATAGAAAACGTATCATGCAGATCGAGTGACACCTCAATTGTTGATAAGTAGGATCACACCTTGATGGGATGAAATTTTCTTAAATAAACAGTGGAAAGTTGGACGAAAGCTGCAAGGTGGGATAGAATAGGTAAGAGAACCATAAGAGATAAAAATATTACGTAGTTGTATGTGAAATATCGTCCTACCCTCCAGCTAGTTGGTGGGCTGGAAACTCACACATAAATACGTGATATTTTCATCCCAGGAGGGAGAACAGTTATTTAATATGAACAGTCCCTTAATATGAATGAAATATTTCTAGAATGCAGAAAAGAGGGTCACAAGATGAATTGCAAAGCACAAGAGTTTCAACAATCGACTATTTCGATGACGATTTTTAGAGTGAAATTCTGCAAGAACAACGCAACAAGTATTTAGAATTTCTCTTGTGTCTAGGATGCTTTTCTGCTGTCTTTAATCCAATCTTCTCCAATATCAATTGTCTTTATCAAAGTATTGATCGATTGAAAAATTAATAATAAAGTGTCACATAGCGTGCTTGATATTGTCTATGCTTATATGTATGTAGCAATTTGCAACTATAGAAATAAGAACGAGTGATACAGTGAGGGTTAGGGTTGTAATAAAGGTTAGAGTAAAGGTTGTAGTTTTAGTAAAGGTTTTGGGTTAGAATGAGGGCTAAAGATAGGATGAGGTAAGATTTGTAGTTAGTAATAGCGTTAGGACTAGGGTTAGGCTTAGGCAGCACCGTAGCTTGGGAAAAATTATCGAGCAGGCAATCATTGTTCCAGAATAATATAATGAATAGGGACCACGCTGTGAACAATTTAACTTTACGATTATGAGAGACGGATGCCCCCTGCCCCCTAGCTTCCTATGGTCCTGGACTTAGGTTTGAAATAGACTTAGAATAAGGGTTAGATTTAAGGCTATCGTTACAATAAATCATCGAGCAAAAAATGGCACCAAGGCTCATAGTTCTTTCCACCTGTGACTGCAGGCAAGGCAGTTTTTGGACCATAAAGGCAAAATGGCCACAAGAAACACCCTTTTTGAAAACATTCATTTCGAGCAAATTTTGACCAAAAACCATAGGCTGACCGTCAGGCTTTTTTTTCCCCAAATTTTTCATGATTTTGAAGGAAAGTATTCTTGCTGATTTTATGCTTTTTCTAAGGCTATAATAGCCTGTTATTGTTCCCTTGGCAGTCCTTAGTGGATAAGAAGCCTATTTGGAACCTTTCATTTCGAGCATATTTGGAGCAAAACCATGGGCTAACCATTAGGCTTTTTTCAAAATTTTTCATGATTTTGAAGGAAAATATTCTTGTTGATTTTATGCGTTTTCTAAGGCTATTATAGCCTGATATTGTTCCCTAGGCAGTCCTTAGTGGATAAGAAGCCTATTTGAAACCATTCATTCCGAGCAAATGTTAAGCAAAAACCATGGGCTAACCATCAGGCTTTTTTCAAAATTTTTCATGATTTTGAAGGAAAATATTTTTGCTGATTATATGCGTTTTCTAAGGCTATTATAACCTGATATTGTTCCCTAGGCAGTCCTTAGTGGATAAGAAGCCTATTCGAAACGATTTATCTCGAGCCAATTTTGAGCAAAAACCATGGGCTAACCATCAGGCGTTTTTCCAAACTATTCATAATTTTGGAGAAAATTATTCTTGCTGATTTTATGCATTTTCTAAGGCTATTATAGCCTGATATTGTTCCCTAGGCAGTCCTTAGTGGATAAGCAGCCTATTTGAAACCATTCATCTCGAGCATATTTGGAGCAAAAACCATGGGCTAACCATCAGGCTTTTTTCCAAATTTTTCATGATTTTGAAGGAAAATATTTTGCTGATTTTATGCGTATTCTAAGGCTTTTACAGCCTGATATTGTTCCCTAGGCAGTCCTTGGCGGATAAGAAGCCTATTTTGAACCACTCGTTATGGGCCAATTTTGAGCAAAAACCATGGGCTAACCATCAGGCTCTTTTCCAAATTTTTCATGATTTTGAAGGAGAATATTTTGACAATTTTATGCGTTTTCTAAGGCTATTATAGCCTGATATTGTTCACAGGCGGTCCTTAGTGGATAAGAAGCCTATTTGAAACCATTTATCTCCAGCCAATTTTGAGCAAAATTCATGGGCTAACCATTGGGCTTTTTTCCAAATTTTTCATGATTTTGAAGGAAAATATTTTTGCTGATTTTATTCGTTTTCTAAGGCTTTTATAGACTGATATTGTTCCCTAGGCAGTCCTTAGCGGATAAGAAGCCTATTCGAAACCATTCATTTCGAGCATATTTGGAGCAAAAACCATTGGCTAACCATCAGGCTTTTTTCCAAATTTTTCATGATTTTGAAGTAGAATATTTTGACGATTTAATGCGTTTTCTAAGGCTATTATAACCAGATATTGTTCTCTAGGGAGTCCTTAGTGGATAAGAAGCCTATTTGAAACCATTTATCTCCAGCCAATTTTGAGCAAAGACCTTGGGCTAACCATCAGGCTTTTTTACAAATTTTTCATGATTTTGAAGAAAAATATTTTTGCTGATCTTATGCGTTTTCTAAGGCTATAATAGCCGGATATTGTTCCCTTGGCAATCCTTAGTGGATAAGAAGTCTATTCGGAACGATTTATCTCGAGCCAATTGTGAGAAAAAACCATGGGCTAACCATCAGGCTTTTTTCCAAATTTTTCATGATTTTGAAGGAAAATATTTTTACTGATTTTATGCATTTTCTAAGGCTATAATAGCCTGATATTGTTCCCAAGGCAGTTCTTAGTGGATAAGAAGCCTATTCGAAACGATTTATCTCGAGCCAATTTGGAGCAAAAACCATGGGCTAACCATCAGGCTTTTTTCCAAATTTTTCATGATTTTGAAGGAAATTATTCTTGCTGATTTTATGCATTTTCTAAGGCTATTAAAGCCTGATATTGTTCCCAAGGCAGTTCTTAGTGGATAAGAAGCCTATTCGAAACCATTCATCTCGAGCAAATTTGGAGCAAAAACCATGGGCTAACCATCAGGCTCTTTTCCAAATTTTTCATGATTTTGAAGGAGAATATTTTGACGATTTTATGCGTTTTCTAAGGCTATTATAGCCTGATATTGTTCACAGGCGGTCCTTAGTGGATAAGAAGCCTTTTTGAAACCATTTATCTCCAGCAAATTTTGAGCAAAATTCATGGGCTAACCATTGGGCTTTTTTCCAAATTTTTCATGATTTTGAAGGAAAATATTTTTGCTGATTTTATTCGTTTTCTAAGGCTTTTATAGCCTGATATTGTTCCCTAGGCAGTCCTTAGCGGATAAGAAGCCTATTCGAAACCATTCATTTCGAGCATATTTGGAGCAAAAACCATTGGCTAACCATCAGGCTTTTTTCCAAATTTTTCATGATTTTGAAGTAGAATATTTTGACGATTTAATGCGTTTTCTAAGGCTATTATAACCAGATATTGTTCTCTAGGGAGTCCTTAGTGGATAAGAAGCCTATTTGAAACCACTCATTTCTAGCATATTTGGAGCAAAAACCATGGGCTAACCATCAGGCTTTTTCCCAAATTTTTCATGATTTTGAAATAAAATATTCTTGCTGATTTTATGCATTTTCAAAGGCTATAATAGCCTGATATTGTTCCCTAGGCAGTCCTTAGTGGATAAGAAGCCTATTTGAAACCTTTCATCTCGAGCCAATTTTTAGCAAAACCATGGGCTAACCATCAGGCTTTTTTCCAAATTTTCATGATTTTGAAGGAAAATATTTTTGCTGATTTTATGCGTTTTCTAAGGCTATTAAAGCCTGATATTGTTCCCTAGGCAGTCCTTAGTGGATAAGAAGCCTATTTGAAACCATTCATCTCGAGGATATTTGGAGAAAAAACCATGGGCTAAATATCAGGCTTTTTTCCAAATTTTTCATGATTTTGAAGGAGAATATAATAATAATAATAATAATAATTATGTCTTTTATATAGCGCAACTACTCGATGTCCTAAAACACCTCTGTACAGAAGCGCTTTCTTTAGATTTAGTCATTCATACTGGAACGCTTTTCTTTTAAATCCTTCCGTGTCTGTAAAGAGCAAAGATTTCACTTTTCTTTTAAAACTCTCAGCTTCCTTTTCTGATCTAATGTTCAATGGAAGAGTGTTCCAAAGTCGTGGTCCAGCATATTCAAAAGTCCTACGTCCATGTTTAGTTGATGCTTTTCTTGTCTCTAGTTGTAGATAATACTCTGAACGACAATTATACTTTTTGAGTTTCAACTTAGATACTAAATTGTCTGAGCAGATGCCATATATGCATTTGAAGACCAGGAGTAGAATTTTAAAGATCACCCTAGATTC
Source organism: Pelagia noctiluca (assembly GCA_963924455.1). NCBI lineage: Eukaryota > Metazoa > Cnidaria > Scyphozoa > Semaeostomeae > Pelagiidae > Pelagia > Pelagia noctiluca. Next base: position 1,510,537 of record OZ004315.1, on the reverse strand, counting down.
AATAGGTAGCCAGTGTAGCTTCTCAAGTGTGTTCGATATTCCATCTCTTTTTCGTTTCCTTGCTATTAAGCGAGCAGCAGCATTTTGCACTTTCTGAAGTTTATACAAGTTGGACTTGCTGATATTAAAAAATAGACTGTTGCAGTAATCTAATCTGCTTGATATAACTGCATGTATCAGCATTTCGGTATGTTTATCGGAAAGGACATTTCTAATTCTTCCAATATCTTTTAGTATTTTGTAACAGTGCGAGACAACATTGTTGACGTGTTTATCCATGTTGAGATGTTCATCCAACCAAACGCCGACGTTTTTCACAGCTTTCGAATACCGTATACATTGATCCTCAATTAGAGTACCTCTGATGATGATCTGTTGTTCTAGAGTTTTCAAATGAAACAAAATAATTTCTGTTTTTTCTGGGTTTATTTTAAGAAACTGTGTATTCATCCAGTGAGTTATTTCTCTTATGACTGTGGCAATGTCATTTTTACATACTTGATACTGGAATTCTATAGCGAAGGTTTTCATGCCATTCGAGTCGTCTGCAAATGATGTAGATTTGAATTGACAGGATTCAAAGACTTTTGGTAGGTTTCTCACATAAATGTTGAATAGGTCCGGGCCGAGAACTGAACCTTGCGCTGTTCCGAACAATACTTCTAATATACTTGAAAACTTCTCGCCAATGCTGACCCTTTGAGTGCGACCAAAAATAAATGATTTAAACCATTCCAAAGCTACACCCATTACTCCAATTTCTGTGGCCAATATTTCAATAAGCTTATTCTGATCAATAGTATCAAAGGCAGCACTTAAATCGAGGAATATCATGATGGTACACATGCTGTTGTCGAATCCCATTAAAACATCGTTAACTATATAGATATTGTCTTTTTGCTCCCTAGGCAGTCCTTAGTGGATAAGAAGCCTATTCGAAACGATTTATCTCGAGCCAATTTGGAGCAAAAACCATGGGCTAACCATCAGGCTTTTTTCAAAATTTTTCATGATTTTGAAGGAAAATATTCTTGCTGATTTTATGCATTTTCTAAGGCTATAATCGCCTGATATTGTTCCCTAGGCAGTTCTTAGTGGATAAGAAGCCTATTCGAAACGATTTATCTCGAGCCAATTTGGAGCAAAAACCATGGGCTAACCATCAGGCTTTTTTTCAAATTTTTTGATGATTTTGAAGGAAAATATTTTTACTGATTTTATGCGTTTTCTAAGGCTATTCAATCCTGATATTGTTTCCTAGGCAGTTCTTAGTGGATAAGAAGCCTATTCGAAACGATTCATCTCGAGCCAATTTTGAGCAAAAACCATGGGCTAACCATCAGGCTTTTTTCCAAATTTTTCATGATTTTGAAGGAAAATATTCTTGCTGATTTTATGCATTTTCTAAGGCTATAATAGCCTGATATTGTTCCCTAGGCAGTTCTTAGTGGATAACAAGCCTATTTGAAACCATTTATCTTCAGCCAATTTTGAGCAAAAACCTTGGGCAAACCATCAGGCTTGTTTCCAAATTTTTCATGATTTTGAAGGAGAATATTTAGACGATTTGATGCGTTTTGTAAGGCTATTATAGCCTGATATTGTTCCCTAGGCAGTCCTTAGTGGATAAGAAGCCTATTTGAAACCATTCATCTCGAGCATATCTGGAGCAAAAACCATGGGCTAACCATCAGGCTTTTTTCCAAATTTTTCATGATTTTGAAGGAGAATATTTTGACGATTTTCTGCGTTTTGTAAGGCTATTATAGCCTGATATTGTCTTTTTGTTCCCTAGGCAGTCCTTAGTGGATAACAAGCCTATTTGAAACCATTTATCTCCAGCCAATTATGAGCAAAAACCTTGGGCTAACCATCAGGCTTTTTTCCAAATTTTTCATGATTTAGAAGGAAAATATTCTTGCTGATTTTATGCATTTTCTAAGGCTATAATAGCCTGATATTGTTCCCTAGGCAGTTCTTAGTGGATAAGAAGCCTATTCGAAACGATTTATCTCGAGCCAATTTGGAGCAAAAACCATGGGCTAACCATCAGGCTTTTTTCAAAATTTTTTGATGATTTTGAAGGAAAATATTTTTACTGATTTTATGCGTTTTCTAAGGCTATTCAAGCCTGATATTGTTCCCTAGGCAGTTCTTAGTGGATAAGAAGCCTATTCGAAACGATTTATCTCGAGCCAATTTGGAGCAAAAACCATGGGCTAACCATCAGGCTTTTTTCCAAATTTTTCATGATTTTGAAGGAAAATATTCTTGCTGATTTTATGCATTTTCTAAGGCTATTATAGCCTGATATTGTCTTTTTGCTCCCTAGGCAGTCCTTAGTGGATAAGAAGCCTATTCGAAACGATTTATCTCGAGCCAATTTGGAGCAAAAACCATGGGCTAACCATCAGGCTTTTTTCCAAATTTTTCATGATTTTGAAGGAAAATATTCTTGCTGATTTTATGCATTTTCTAAGGCTATAATAGCCTGACCTTGTTCCCTAGGCAGTCCTTAGTGGATAAGAAGCCTATTTGAAACCATTCATCTCGAGGATATTTGGAGAAAAAACCATGGGCTAACCATCAGGCTTTTTTCCGAATTTTTCATGATTTTGAAGGGATATATTTTTGCTGATTTTATGCGTTTTCTAAGGTTATAATAGCCTGATATTGTTCCCTAGGCAGTCCTTAGTGGAAAAGAAGCCTATCTGAAACCATTCATCTCGAGCATATCTAGAGAAAAAACCATGGGCTAACCATCAGGCTTTTTTCCGAATTTTTCATGATTTTGAAGGGATATATTTTTGCTGATTTTATGCGTTTTCTAAGGCTATAATAGCCTGATATTGTTCCCTAGGCAGTCCTTAGTGGACAAGAAGCCTATTCGAAACGATTCATCTCGAGCCAATTTGGAGCAAAAACCTTCGGCTAACCATCAGGCTTTTTTCCAAATTTTTAGATGATTTTGAAGGAAAATATTTTTACTGATTTTATGCGTTTTCTAAGGCTATTCAAGCCTGATATAGTTCCCTAGGCAGTTCTTAGTGGATAACAAGCCTTTTTGAAACCATTTATCTCCAGCCAATTTTGAGCAAAAACCATGGGCTAACCATCAGGCTTTTTTCCGCATTTTTCATGATTTTGAAGGGATATATTTTTGCTGATTTTATGCGTTTTCTAAGGCTATAATAGCCTGATATTGTTCCGTAGGCAGTCCTTAGTGGATAAGAAGCCTATTTGAAACCATTTTTCTCCAGCCAATTTTGAGCAAAAACCTTGGGCTAACCATCAGGCTTTTTTCCAAATATTTTGATGATTGTGAAGGAAAATATTTTTACTGATTTTATGCGTTTTCTAAGGCTATTCAAGCCTGATATTGTTCCCTAGGCAGTCCTTAGTGGATAAGAAGCCTATTCGAAACGATTTATCTCGAGCCAATTTGGAGCAAAAACCATGGGCTAACCATCAGGCTTTTTTCCAAATTTTTCATGATTTTGAAGGAAAATATTCTTGCTGATCTTATGCATTTTCTAAGGCTATAATAGCCTGACCTTGTTCCCTAGGCAGTCCTTAGTGGATAAGAAGCCTATTTGAAACCATTCATCTCGAGGATATTTGGAGAAAAAACCATGGGCTAACCAGCAGGCTTTTTTCCGAATTTTTCATGATTTTGAAGGGATATATTTTTGCTGATTTTATGCGTTTTCTAAGGCTATAATAGCCTGATATTGTTCCCTAGGCAGTCCTTAGTGGATAAGAAGCCTATCTGAAACCATTTATCTCGAGCATATCTGGAGAAAAAACCATGGGCTAACCATCAGGCTTTTTTCCGAATTTTTCATGATTTTGAAGGGATATATTTTTGCTGATTTTATGCGTTTTCAAGGCTATAATAGCCTGATATTGTTCCCTAGGCAGTCCTTAGTGGACAAGAAGCCTATTCGAAACGATTCATCTCGAGCCAATTTGGAGCAAAAACCTTGGGCTAACCATCAGGCTTTTTTCCAAATTTTTAGATGATTTTGAAGGAAAATATTTTTACTGATTTTACGCGTTTTCTAAGGCTATTCAAGCCTGATATAGTTCCCTAGGCAGTTCTTAGTGGATAACAAGCCTTTTTGAAACCATTTATCTCCAGCCAATTTTGAGCAAAAACCATGGGCTAACCATCAGGCTTTTTTCCGCATTTTTCATGATTTTGAAGGGATATATTTTTGCTGATTTTATGCGTTTTCTAAGGCTATAATAGCCTGATATTGTTCCCTAGGCAGTCCTTAGTGGATAAGAAGCCTATTTGAAACCATTTTTCTCCAGCCAATTTTGAGCAAAAACCTTGGGCTAACCATCAGGCTTTTTCAAAATTTTTCCATGATTTTGAAGGAGAATATTTTGACGATTTTCTTCGTTTTGTAAGGCTATTATAGCCTGATATTGTTGTTCACAGGCAGTTCTTAGTGGATAAGAAGCCTATTCGAAACGATTTATCTCGAGCCAATTTTGAGCAAAAACCTTGGGCTAACCATCAGGCTTTTTTCCAAATTTTTCATGATTTGGAAGGAGAATATTTTGACGATTTTCTGCGTTTTGTAAGGCTATTATAGCCTGATATTGTCTTTTTGTTCCCTAGGCAGTCCTTAGTGGATAAGAAGCCTATTTGAAACCATTTATCTCCAGCCAATTTTGAGCAAAAACCTTGGGCTAACCATCAGGCTTGTTTCCAAATTTTTCATGATTTTGAAGGAGAATATTTAGACGATTTTATGCGTTTTGTAAGGTTATTATAGCCTGATATTGTTCCCTAGGCAGTCCTTAGTGGATAAGAAGCCTATCTGAAACCATTCATCTCGAGCATATATGGAGCAAAAACCATGGGCTAACCATCAGGCTTTTTTCCAAATTTTTCATGATTTTGAAGGGATATATTTTTGCTGATTTTATGCGTTTTCTAAGGCTATAATAGCCTGATATTGTTCCCTAGGCAGTCCTTAGTGGATAAGAAGCCTATTTGAAACCATTTATCTCCAGCCAATTTTGAGCAAAAACCTTGGGCTAACCATCAGGCTTGTTTCCAAATTTTTCATGATTTTGAAGGAGAATATTTACACGATTTTATGCGTTTTGTAAGGCTATTATAGCCTGATATTGTTCCCTAGGCAGTCCTTAGTGGATAAGAAGCCTATCTGAAACCATTCATCTCGAGCATATATGGAGCAAAAACCATGGGCTAACCATCAGGCTTTTTTCCAAATTTTTCATGATTTTGAAGGAGAATATTTTGACGATTTTCTGCGTTTTGTAAGGCTATTATAGCCTGATATTGTCTTTTTGTTCCCTAGGCAGTCCTTAGTGGATAACAAGCCTATTTGAAACCATTTATCTCCAGCCAATTTTGAGCAAAATCCTTGGGCTAACCATCAGGCTTTTTTCCAAATTTTTCATGATTTGAAGGAAAATATTCTTGCTGATTTTATGCATTTTCTAAGGCTATAATAGCCTGATATTGTTCCCTAGGCAGTTCTTAGTGGATAAGAAGCCTATTCGAAACGATTTATCTCGAGCCAATTTGGAGCAAAAACCATGGGCTAACCATCAGGCTTTTTTCCAAATTTTTCATGATTTTGAAGGAAAAAATTCTTGCTGATTTTATGCATTTTCTAAGGCTATAATAGCCTGACCTTGTTCCCTATGCAGTCCTTAGTGGATAAGAAGCCTATTTGAAACCATTTATCTCCAGCAAATTTTGAGCAAAAACCTTGGGCTAACCATCAGGCTTTTTTCAAAATTATTCATGATTTTGAAGGAAAATATTCTTGCTGATTTTATGCATTTTCTAAGGCTATAATAGCCTGATATTGTTCCCTAGTCAGTTCTTAGTGGATAAGAAGCCTATTCGAAACGATTTATCTCGAGCCAATTTGGAGCAAAAACCATGGGCTAACCATCAGGCTTTTTTCAAAATTATTCATGATTTTGAAGGAAAATATTCTTGCTGATTTTATGCATTTTCTAAGGCTATAATAGCCTGACCTTGTTCCCTAGGCAGTCCTTAGTGGATAAGAAGCCTATTTGAAACCATTCATCTCGAGCATATTTGGAGAAAAAACCAAGGGCTAACCATCAGGCTTTTTTCCGAATTTTTCATGATTTTGAAGGGATATATTTTTGCTGATTTTATGCGTTTTCTAAGGCTATAATAGCCTGATATTGTTCCCTAGGCAGTCCTTAGTGGATAAGAAGCCTATTTGAAACCATTTATCTCCAGCCAATTTTGAGCAAAAACCTTGGGCTAACCATCAGGCTTTTTCAAAATTTTTCATGATTTTGAAGGAGAATATTTTGACGATTTTCTGCGTTTTGTTAGGCTATTATAGCCTGATATTGTCTTTTTGTTCCCTAGGCAGTCCTTAGTGGATAAGAAGTCTATTTGAAACCATTTATCTCCAGCCAATTTTGAGCAAAAACCTTGGGCTAACCATCAGGCTTTTTTCAAAATTATTCATGATTTTGAAGGAAAATATTCTTGCTGATTTTATGCATTTTCTAAGGCTATAATAGCCTGATATTGTTCCCTAGGCAGTTCTTAGTGGATAAGAAGCCTATTCGAAACGATTTATCTCGAGCCAATTTGGAGCAAAAACCATGAGCTAACCATCAGGCTTTTTTCCAAATTTTTCATGATTTTGAAGGAAAATATTTTGACGATTTTCTGCGTTTTGTAAGGCTATTAGAGCCTGATATTGTTCCCTAGGCAGTTCTTAGTGGATAACAAGCCTATTTGAAACCATTTATCTCCAGCCAATTTCGAGCAAAAACCTTGGGCTAACCATCAGGCTTTTTTAAAATTTTTCATGATTTTGAAGGAGAATATTTTGACGATTTTCTTCGTTTTGTAAGGCTATTATAGCCTGATATTGTTGTTCACAGGCAGTTCTTAGTGGATAAGAAGCCTATTCGAAACGATTTATCTCGAGCCAATTTTGAGCAAAAACCTTCGGCTAACCATCAGGCTTTTTTCCAAATTTTTCATGATTTTGAAGGAGAATATTTTGACGATTTTCTGCGTTTTGTAAGGCTATTATAGCCTGATATTGTCTTTTTGTTCCCTAGGCAGTCCTTAGTGGATAAGAAGTCTATTTGAAACCATTTATCTCCAGCCAATTTTGAGCAAAAACCTTGGGCTAACCATCAGGCTTTTTTCAAAATTATTCATGATTTTAAAGGAAAATATTCTTGCTGATTTTATGCATTTTCTAAGGCTATAATAGCCTGATATTGTTCCCTAGGCAGTTCTTAGTGGATAAGAAGCCTTTTTGAAACCATTCATCTCGAGCATATTTGGAGAAAAAACCATGGGCTAACCATCAGGCTTTTTTCCAAATTTTTCATGATTTTGAAGGGATATATTTTTGATGATTTTATGCGTTTTCTAAGGCTATAATAGCCTGACCCTGTTCCCTAGGCAGTCCTTAGTGGATAAGAAGCCTATTTGAAACCATTTTTCTCCAGCCAATTTTGAGCAAAAACCTTGGGCTAACCATCAGGCTTTTTCAAAATTTTTCATGATTTTGAAGGAGAATATTTTGACGATTTTCTTCGTTTTGTAAGGCTATTATAGCCTGATATTGTCTTTTTGTTCCCTAGGCAGTCCTTAGTGGATAAGAAGTCTATTTGAAACCATTTATCTCCAATCCATTTTGAGCAAAAACCTTGGGCTAACCATCAGGCTTTTTTCAAAATTATTCATGATTTTGAAGGAAAATATTCTTGCTGATTTTATGCATTTTCTAAGGCTATAATAGCCTGATATTGTTCCCTAGGCAGTTCTTAGTGGATAAGAAGCCTATTCGAAACGATTTATCTCGAGCCAATTTGGAGCAAAAACCATGGGCTAACCATCAGGCTTTTTTCCGAATTTTTCATGATTTTGAAGGGATATATTTTTGCTGATTTGATGCGTTTTCTAAGACTATAATAGCCTGACCTTGTTCCCTAGGCAGTCCTTAGTGGATAAGAAGCCTTTTTGAAACCATTCATCTCGAGCATATTTGGAGAAAAAACCATGGGCTAACCATCAGGCTTTTTTCCGAATTTTTCATGATTTTGAAGGGATATATTTTTGCTGATTTTATGCGTTTTCTAAGGCTATAATAGCCTGACCTTGTTCCCTAGGCAGTCCTTAGTGGATAAGAAGCCTATTTGAAACCATTTTTCTCCAGCCAATTTTGAGCAAAAACCTTGGGCTAACCATCAGGCTTTTTCCAAATTTTTCATGATTTTGAAGGAGAATATTTTGACGATTTTCTTCGTTTTGTAAGGCTATTATAGCCTGATATTGTTGTTCACAGGCAGTTCTTAGTGGATAAGAAGCCTATTCGAAACGATTTATCTCGAGCCAATTTTGAGCAAAAACCTTGGGCTAACCATCAGGCTTTTTTCCAAATTTTTCATGATTTTGAAGGAGAATATTTTGACGATTTTCTGCGTTTTGTAAGGCTATTATAGCCTGATATTGTCTTTTTGTTCCCTAGGCAGTCCTTAGTGGATAAGAAGCCTATTTGAAACCATTTATCTCCAGCCAATTTTGAGCAAAAACCTTGGGCTAACCATCAGGCTTTTTTCAAAATTTTTCATGATTTTGAAGGAAAATATTCTTGCTGATTTTATGCATTTTCTAAGGCTATAATAGCCTGATATTGTTCCCTAGGCAGTTCTTAGTGGATAAGAAGCCTTTTTGAAACCATTCATCTCGAGCATATTTGGAGAAAAAACCATGGGCTAACCATCAGGCTTTTTTCCGAATTTTTCATGATTTTGAAGGGATATATTTTTGCTGATTTTATGCGTTTTCTAAGGCTATAATAGCCTGTGCTTGTTCCCTAGGTAGTCTTTAGTGGATAAGAAGCCTATTTGAAACCCATTTTCTCCAGCCAATTTTGAGCAAAAACCTTGGGCTAACCATCAGGCTTTTTCAAAATTTTTCATGATTTTGAAGGAGAATATTTTGACGGTTTTTTTCGTTTTGTAAGGCTATTATAGCCTGATATTGTCTTTTTGTTCCCTAGGCAGTCCTTAGTGGATAAGAAGTCTATTTGAAACCATTTATCTCCAGCCAATTTTGAGCAAAAACCTTGGGCTAACCATCAGGCTTTTTTCAAAATTATTCATGATTTTGAAGGAAAATATTCTTGCTGATTTTATGCATTTTCTAAGGCTATAATAGCCTGATATTGTTCCCTAGGCAGTTCTTAGTTGATAAGAAGCCTATTCGAAACGATTTATCTCGAGCCAATTTGGAGCAAAAACCATGGGCTAACCATCAGGCTTTTTTCCAAATTTTTCATGATTTTGAAGGAAAATATTCTTGCTGATTTTATGCGTTTTCTAAGGCTATAATAGCCTGACCTTGTTCCCTAGGCAGTCTTTAGTGGATAAGAAGCCTATTTGAAACCCATTTTCTCCAGCCAATTTGGAGCAAAAACCTTGGGCTAACCATCAGGCTTTTTCAAAATTTTTCATGATTTTGAAGGAGAATATTTTGACGGTTTTTTTCGTTTTGTAAGGCTATTATAGCCTGATATTGTCTTTTTGTTCCCTAGGCAGTCCTTAGTGGATAACAAGCCTATTTGAAACCATTTATCTCCAGCAAATTATGAGCAAAAACCTTGGGCTAACCATCAGGCTTTTTTCCAAATTTTTCATGATTTAGAAGGAAAATATTCTTGCTGATTTTATGCATTTTCTAAGGCTATAATAGCCTGATATTGTTCCCTAGGCAGTTCTTAGTGGATAAGAAGCCTTTTTGAAACCATTCATCTCGAGCATATTTGGAGAAAAAACCATGGGCTAACCATCAGGCTTTTTTCCGAATTTTTCATGATTTTGAAGGGATATATTTTTGCTGATTTTATGCGTTTTCTAAGGCTATAATAGCCTGACCTTGTTCCCTAGGCAGTCCTTAGTGGATAAGAAGCCTATTTGAAACCATTCATCTCGAGCATATTTGGAGAAAAAACCATGGGCTAACCATCAGGCTTTTTTCCGAATTTTTCATGATTTTGAAGGGATATATTTTTGCTGATTTTATGCGTTTTCTAAGGCTATAATAGCCTGATATTGTTCCCTAGGCAGTCCTTAGTGGATAAGAAGCCTATTTGAAACCATTTATCTCCAGCCAATTTTGAGCAAAAACCTTGGGCTAACCATCAGGCTTTTCAAAATTTTTCATGATTTTGAAGGAGAATATTTTGACGATTTTCTGCGTTTTGTAAGGCTATTATAGCCTGATATTGTCTTTTTGTTCCCTAGGCAGTCCTTAGTGGATAAGAAGTCTATTTGAAACCATTTATCTCCAGCCAATTTTGAGTAAAAACCTTGGGCTAACCATCAGGCTTTTTTCAAAATTATTCATGATTTTGAAGGAAAATATTCTTGCTGATTTTATGCATTTTCTAAGGCTATAATAGCCTGATATTGTTCCCTAGGCAGTTCTTAGTGGATAAGAAGCCTATTCGAAACGATTTATCTCGAGCCAATTTGGAGCAAAAACCATGGGCTAACCATCAGGCTTTTTTCCAAATTTTTCATGATTTTGAAGGAAAATATTTTGACGATTTTCTGCGTTTTGTAAGGCTATTATAGCCTGATATTGTTCCCTAGGCAGTTCTTAGTGGATAACAAGCCTATTTGAAACCATTTATCTCCAGCCAATTTCGAGCAAAAACCTTGGGCTAACCATCAGGCTTTTTTAAAATTTTTCATGATTTTGAAGGAGAATATTTTGACGATTTTCTTCGTTTTGTAAGGCTATTATAGCCTGATATTGTTGTTCACAGGCAGTTCTTAGTGGATAAGAAGCCTATTCGAAACGATTTATCTCGAGCCAATTTTGAGCAAAAACCTTGGGCTAACCATCAGGCTTTTTTCCAAATTTTTCATGATTTTGAAGGAGAATATTTTGACGATTTTCTGCGTTTTGTAAGGCTATTATAGCCTGATATTGTCTTTTTGTTCCCTAGGCAGTCCTTAGTGGATAAGAAGTCTATTTGAAACCATTTATCTCCAGCCAATTTTGAGCAAAAACCTTGGGCTAACCATCAGGCTTTTTTCAAAATTATTCATGATTTTGAAGGAAAATATTCTTGCTGATTTTATGCATTTTCTAAGGCTATAATAGCCTGATATTGTTCCCTAGGCAGTTCTTAGTGGATAAGAAGCCTATTCGAAACGATTTATCTCGAGCCAATTTGGAGCAAAAACCATGGGCTAACCATCAGGCTTTTTTCCAAATTTTTCATGATTTTAAAGGAAAATATTCTTGCTGATTTTATGCATTTTCTAAGGCTATAATAGCCTGACCTTGTTCCCTAGGCAGTCCTTAGTGGATAAGAAGCCTATTTGAAACCATTCATCTCGAGCATATTTGGAGAAAAAACCATGGGCTAACCATCAGGCTTTTTTCCGAATTTTTCATGATTTTGAAGGGATATATTTTTGCTGATTTTATGCGTTTTCTAAGGCTATAATAGCCTGATATTGTACCCTAGGCAGTCCTTAGTGGATAAGAAGCCTATCTGAAACCATTCGTCTCGAGCATATTTGGAGAAAAAACCATGAGCTAACCATCGGGCTTTTTTCCGAATTTTTCATGATTTTGAAGGGATATATTTTTGCTGATTTGATGCGTTTTCTAAGGCTATAATAGCCTGATATTGTTCCCTAGGCAGTTCTTAGTGGATAAGAAGCCTTTTTGAAACCATTCATCTCGAGCATATTTGGAGAAAAAACCATGGGCTAACCATCAGGCTTTTTTCCGAATTTTTCATGATTTTGAAGGGATATATTTTTGCTGATTTTATGCGTTTTCTAAGGCTATAATAGCCTGACCTTGTTCCCTAGGCAGTCTTTAGTGGATAAGAAGCCTATTTGAAACCCATTTTCTCCAGCCAATTTTGAGCAAAAACCTTGGGCTAACCATCAGGCTTTTTCAAAATTTTTCATGATTTTGAAGGAGAATATTTTGACGGTTTTTTTCGTTTTGTAAGGCTATTATAGCCTGATATTGTCTTTTTGTTCCCTAGGCAGTCCTTAGTGGATAAGAAGTCTATTTGAAACCATTTATCTCCAGCCAATTTTGAGCAAAAACCTTGGGCTAACCATCAGGCTTTTTTCAAAATTATTCATGATTTTGAAGGAAAATATTCTTGCTGATTTTATGCATTTTCTAAGGCTATAATAGCCTGATATTGTTCCCTAGGCAGTTCTTAGTTGATAAGAAGCCTATTCGAAACGATTTATCTCGAGCCAATTTGGAGCAAAAACCATGGGCTAACCATCAGGCTTTTTTCCAAATTTTTCATGATTTTGAAGGAAAATATTCTTGCTGATTTTATGCATTTTCTAAGGCTATAATAGCCTGACCTTGTTCCCTAGGCAGTCCTTAGTGGATAAGAAGCCTATTTGAAACCATTCATCTCGAGCATATTTGGAGAAAAAACCATGGGCTAACCATCAGGCTTTTTTCCGAATTTTTCATGATTTTGAAGGGATATATTTTTGCTGATTTTATGCGTTTTCTAAGGCTATAATAGCCTGATATTGTTCCCTAGGCAGTCCTTAGTGGATAAGAAGCCTATTTGAAACCATTTATCTCCAGCCAATTTTGAGCAAAAACCTTGGGCTAACCATCAGGCTTTTTCAAAATTTTTCATGATTTTGAAGGAGAATATTTTGACGATTTTCTGCGTTTTGTAAGGCTATTATAGCCTGATATTGTCTTTTTGTTCCCTAGGCAGTCCTTAGTGGATAAGAAGTCTATTTGAAACCATTTATCTCCAGCCAATTTTGAGCAAAAACCTTGGGCTAACCATCAGGCTTTTTTCAAAATTATTCATGATTTTGAAGGAAAATATTCTTGCTGATTTTATGCATTTTCTAAGGCTATAATAGCCTGATATTGTTCCCTAGGCAGTTCTTAGTGGATAAGAAGCCTATTCGAAACGATTTATCTCGAGCCAATTTGGAGCAAAAACCATGGGCTAACCATCAGGCTTTTTTCCAAATTTTTCATGATTTTGAAGGAAAATATTTTACGATTTTCTGCGTTTTGTAAGGCTATTATAGCCTGATATTGTTCCCTAGGCAGTTCTTAGTGGATAACAAGCCTATTTGAAACCATTTATCTCCAGCCAATTTCGAGCAAAAACCTTGGGCTAACCATCAGGCTTTTTTAAAATTTTTCATGATTTTGAAGGAGAATATTTTGACGATTTTCTTCGTTTTGTAAGGCTATTATAGCCTGATATTGTTGTTCACAGGCAGTTCTTAGTGGATAAGAAGCCTATTCGAAACGATTTATCTCGAGCCAATTTTGAGCAAAAACCTTGGGCTAACCATCAGGCTTTTTTCCAAATTTTTCATGACTTTGAAGGAGAATATTTTGACGATTTTCTGCGTTTTGTAAGGCTATTATAGCCTGATATTGTCTTTTTGTTCCCTAGGCAGTCCTTAGTGGATAAGAAGTCTATTTGAAACCATTTATCTCCAGCCAATTTTGAGCAAAAACCTTGGGCTAACCATCAGGCTTTTTTCAAAATTATTCATGATTTTGAAGGAAAATATTCTTGCTGATTTTATGCATTTTCTAAGGCTATAATAGCCTGATATTGTTCCCTAGGCAGTTCTTAGTGGATAAGAAGCCTATTCGAAACGATTTATCTCGAGCCAATTTGGAGCAAAAACCATGGGCTAACCATCAGGCTTTTTTCCAAATTTTTTATGATTTTGAAGGAAAATATTCTTGCTGATTTTATGCATTTTCTAAGGCTATAATAGCCTGACCTTGTTCCCTAGGCAGTCCTTAGTGGATAAGAAGCCTATTTGAAACCATTCATCTCGAGCATATTTGGAGAAAAAACCATGGGCTAACCATCAGGCTTTTTTCCGAATTTTTCATGATTTTGAAGGGATATATTTTTGCTGATTTTATGCGTTTTCTAAGGCTATAATAGCCTGATATTGTACCCTAGGCAGTCCTTAGTGGATAAGAAGCCTATCTGAAACCATTCGTCTCGAGCATATTTGGAGAAAAAACCATGAGCTAACCATCAGGCTTTTTTCCGAATTTTTCATGATTTTGAAGGGATATATTTTTGCTGATTTGATGCGTTTTCTAAGGCTATAATAGCCTGATATTGTTCCCTAGGCAGTTCTTAGTGGATAAGAAGCCTTTTTGAAACCATTCATCTCGAGCATATTTGGAGAAAAAACCATGGGCTAACCATCAGGCTTTTTTCCGAATTTTTCATGATTTTGAAGGGATATATTTTTGCTGATTTTATGCGTTTTCTAAGGCTATAATAGCCTGACCTTGTTCCCTAGGCAGTCCTTAGTGGATAAGAAGCCTATTTGAAACCATTTTTCTCCAGCCAATTTTGAGCAAAAACCTTGGGCTAACCATCAGGCTTTTTCCAAATTTTTCATGATTTTGAAGGAGAATATTTTGACGATTTTCTGCGTTTTGTAAGGCTATTATAGCCTGATATTGTTGTTCACAGGCAGTTCTTAGTGGATAAGAAGCCTATTCGAAACGATTTATCTCGAGCCAATTTTGAGCAAAAACCTTGGGCTAACCATCAGGCTTTTTTCCAAATTTTTCATGATTTTGAAGGAGAATATTTTGACGATTTTCTGCGTTTTGTAAGGCTATTATAGCCTGATATTGTCTTTTTGTTCCCTAGGCAGTCCTTAGTGGATAAGAAGTGTATTTGAAACCATTTATCTCCAGCCAATTTTGAGCAAAAACCTTGGGCTAACCATCAGGCTTTTTTCAAAATTATTCATGATTTTGAAGGAAAATATTCTTGCTGATTTTATGCATTTTCTAAGGCTATAATAGCCTGATATTGTTCCCTAGTCAGTTCTTAGTGGATAAGAAGCCTATTCGAAACGATTTATCTCGAGCCAATTTGGAGCAAAAACCATGGGCTAACCATCAGGCTTTTTTCCAAATTTTTCATGATTTTGAAGGAAAATATTCTTGCTGATTTTATGCATTTTCTAAGGCTATAATAGCCTGACCTTGTTCCCTAGGCAGTCCTTAGTGGATAAGAAGCCTATTTGAAACCATTCATCTCGAGCATATTTGGAGAAAAAACCATGGGCTAACCATCAGGCTTTTTTCCGAATTTTTCATGATTTTGAAGGGATATATTTTTGCTGATTTTATGCGTTTTCTAAGGCTATAATAGCCTGATATTGTACCCTAGGCAGTCCTTAGTGGATAAGAAGCCTATCTGAAACCATTCGTCTCGAGCATATTTGGAGAAAAAACCATGAGCTAACCATCAGGCTTTTTTCCGAATTTTTCATGATTTTGAAGGGATATATTTTTGCTGATTTTATGCGTTTTCTAAGGCTATAATAGCCTGATATTGTTCGCTAGGCAGTTCTTAGTGGATAAGAAGCCTTTTTGAAACCATTCATCTCGAGCATATTTGGAGAAAAAACCATGGGCTAACCATCAGGCTTTTTTCCGAATTTTTCATGATTTTGAAGGGATATATTTTTGCTGATTTTATGCATTTTCTAAGGCTATAATAGCCTGACCTTGTTCCCTAGGCAGTCCTTAGTGGATAAGAAGCCTATTTGAAACCATTCATCTCGAGCATATTTGGAGAAAAAACCATGGGCTAACCATCAGGCTTTTTTCCGAATTTTTCATGATTTTGAAGGGATATATTTTTGCTGATTTTATGCGTTTTCTAAGGCTATAATAGCCTGATATTGTACCCTAGGCAGTCCTTAGTGGATAAGAAGCCTATCTGAAACCATTCGTCTCGAGCATATTTGGAGAAAAAACCATGAGCTAACCATCAGGCTTTTTTCCGAATTTTTCATGATTTTGAAGGGATATATTTTTGCTGATTTTATGCGTTTTCTAAGGCTATAATAGCCTGATATTGTTCGCTAGGCAGTTCTTAGTGGATAAGAAGCCTTTTTGAAACCATTCATCTCGAGCATATTTGGAGAAAAAACCATGGGCTAACCATCAGGCTTTTTTCCGAATTTTTCATGATTTTGAAGGGATATATTTTTGCTGATTTTATGCGTTTTCTAAGGCTATAATAGCCTGACCTTGTTCCCTAGGCAGTCCTTAGTGGATAACAAGCCTATTTGAAACCATTTTTCTCCAGCCAATTTTGAGCAAAAACCTTGGGCTAACCATCAGGCTTTTTCAAAATTTTTCATGATTTTTAAGGAGAATATTTTGACGATTTTCTTCGTTTTGTAAGGCTATTATAGCCTGATATTGTTGTTCACAGGCAGTTCTTAGTGGATAAGAAGCCTATTCGAAAGGATTTATCTCGAGCCAATTTTGAGCAAAAACCTTGGGCTAACCATCAGGCTTTTTTCCTAATTTTTCATGATTTTGAAGGAGAATATTTTGACGATTTTCTGCGTTTTGTAAGGCTATTATAGCCTGATATTGTCTTTTTGTTCCCTAGGCAGTCTTTAGTGGATAAGAAGCCTATTTGAAACCATTTATCTCCAGCCAATTTTGAGCAAAAACCTTGGGCTAACCATCAGGCTTTTTTCAAAATTTTTCATGATTTTAAAGGAAAATATTCTTGCTGATTTTATGCATTTTCTAAGGCTATAATAGCCTGATATTGTTCCCTAGGCAGTTCTTAGTGGATAAGAAGCCTATTCGAAACGATTTATCTCGAGCCAATTTGGAGCAAAAACCATGGGCTAACCATCAGGCTTTTTTCCAAAGTTTTCATGATTTTGAAGGAAAATATTCTTGCTGATTTTATGCATTTTCTAAGGCTATAATAGCCTGACCTTGTTCCCTAGGCAGTCCTTAGTGGATAAGAAGCCTATTTGAAACCATTCATCTCGAGCATATTTGGAGTAAAAACCATGGGCTAACCATCAGGCTTTTTTCCGAATTTTTCATGATTTTGAAGGGATATATTTTTGCTGATTTTATGCGTTTTCTAAGGCTATAATAGCCTGATATTGTTCCCTAGGCAGTCCTTAGTGGATAAGAAGCCTATCTGAAACCATTCATCTCGAGCATATTTGGAGAAAAAACCATGGGCTAACCATCAGGCTTTTTTCCGAATTTTTCATGATTTTGAAGGGATATATTTTTGCTGATTTTATGCGTTTTTTAAGGCTATAATAGCCTGATATTGTTCCCTAGGCAGTTCTTAGTGGATAAGAAGCCTTTTTGAAACCATTCATCTCGAGCATATTTGGAGAAAAAACCATGGGCTAACCATCAGGCTTTTTTCCGAATTTTTCATGATTTTGAAGGAGAATATTTTGACGATTTTCTGCGTTTTGTAAGGCTATTATAGCCTGATATTGTCTTTTTGTTCCCTAGGCAGTCTTTAGTGGATAAGAAGCCTATTTGAAACCATTTATCTCCAGCCAATTTTGAGCAAAAACCTTGGGCTAACCATCAGGCTTTTTTCAAAATTTTTCATGATTTTAAAGGAAAATATTCTTGCTGATTTTATGCATTTTCTAAGGCTATAATAGCCTGATATTGTTCCCTAGGCAGTTCTTAGTGGATAAGAAGCCTATTCGAAACGATTTATCTCGAGCCAATTTGGAGCAAAAACCATGGGCTAACCATCAGGCTTTTTTCCAAAGTTTTCATGATTTTGAAGGAAAATATTCTTGCTGATTTTATGCATTTTCTAAGGCTATAATAGCCTGACCTTGTTCCCTAGGCAGTCCTTAGTGGATAAGAAGCCTATTTGAAACCATTCATCTCGAGCATATTTGGAGTAAAAACCATG
Organism: Pelagia noctiluca; assembly: GCA_963924455.1. Classification (NCBI taxonomy): domain Eukaryota; kingdom Metazoa; phylum Cnidaria; class Scyphozoa; order Semaeostomeae; family Pelagiidae; genus Pelagia; species Pelagia noctiluca. The sequence goes on along the minus strand of OZ004315.1, from coordinate 1,492,724 downwards.
GGCTAACCATCAGGCTTTTTTCCGAATTTTTCATGATTTTGAAGGGATATATTTTTGCTGATTTTATGCGTTTTCTAAGGCTATAATAGCCTGATATTGTTCCCTAGGCAGTCCTTAGTGGATAAGAAGCCTATCTGAAACCATTCATCTCGAGCATATTTGGAGAAAAAACCATGGGCTAACCATCAGGCTTTTTTCCGAATTTTTCATGATTTTGAAGGGATATATTTTTGCTGATTTTATGCGTTTTTTAAGGCTATAATAGCCTGATATTGTTCCCTAGGCAGTTCTTAGTGGATAAGAAGCCTTTTTGAAACCATTCATCTCGAGCATATTTGGAGAAAAAACCATGGGCTAACCATCAGGCTTTTTTCCGAATTTTTCATGATTTTGAAGGGATATATTTTTGCTGATTTTATGCGTTTTCTAAGGCTATAATAGCCTGACCTTGTTCCCTAGGCAGTCCTTAGTGGATAAGAAGCCTATTTGAAACCATTTTTCTCCAGCCAATTTTGAGCAAAAACCTTGGGCTAACCATCAGGCTTTTTCCAAATTTTTCATGATTTTGAAGGAGAATATTTTGACGATTTTCTTCGTTTTGTAAGGCTATTATAGCCTGATATTGTTGTTCACAGGCAGTTCTTAGTGGATAAGAAGCCTATTCGAAACGATTTATCTCGAGCCAATTTTGAGCAAAAACCTTGGGCTAACCATCAGGCTTTTTTCCAAATTTTTCATGATTTTGAAGGAGAATATTTTGACGATTTTCTGCGTTTTGTAAGGCTATTATAGCCTGATATTGTCTTTTTGTTCCCTAGGCAGTCCTTAGTGGATAAGAAGCCTATTTGAAACCATTTATCTCCAGCCAATTTTGAGCAAAAACCTTGGGCTAACCATCAGGCTTTTTTCAAAATTTTTCATGATTTTGAAGGAAAATATTCTTGCTGATTTTATGCATTTTCTAAGGCTATAATAGCCTGATATTGTTCCCTAGGCAGTTCTTAGTGGATAAGAAGCCTATTCGAAACGATTTATCTCGAGCCAATTTGGAGCAAAAACCATGGGCTAACCATCAGGCTTTTTTCCAAATTTTTCATGATTTTGAAGGAAAATATTCTTGCTGATTTTATGCATTTTCTAAGGCTATAATAGCCTGACCTTGTTCCCTAGGCAGTCCTTAGTGGATAAGAAGCCTATTTGAAACCATTCATCTCGAGCATATTTGGAGAAAAAACCATGGGCTAACCATCAGGCTTTTTTCCGAATTTTTCATGATTTTGAAGGGATATATTTTTGCTGATTTTATGCGTTTTCTAAGGCTATAATAGCCTGATATTGTTCCCTAGGCAGTTCTTAGTGGATAAGAAGCCTTTTTGAAACCATTCATCTCGAGCATATTTGGAGAAAAAACCATGGGCTAACCATCAGGCTTTTTTCCGAATTTTTCATGATTTTGAAGGGATATATTTTTGCTGATTTTATGCGTTTTCTAAGGCTATAATAGCCTGACCTTGTTCCCTAGGCAGTCCTTAGTGGATAAGAAGCCTATTTGAAACCATTTTTCTCCAGCCAATTTTGAGCAAAAACCTTGGGCTAACCATCAGGCTTTTTCCAAATTTTTCATGATTTTGAAGGAGAATATTTTGACGATTTTCTGCGTTTTGTAAGGCTATTATAGCCTGATATTGTTGTTCACAGGCAGTTCTTAGTGGATAAGAAGCCTATTCGAAACGATTTATCTCGAGCCAATTTTGAGCAAAAACCTTGGGCTAACCATCAGGCTTTTTTCCAAATTTTTCATGATTTTGAAGGAGAATATTTTGACGATTTTCTGCGTTTTGTAAGGCTATTATAGCCTGATATTGTCTTTTTGTTCCCTAGGCAGTCCTTAGTGGATAAGAAGTGTATTTGAAACCATTTATCTCCAGCCAATTTTGAGCAAAAACCTTGGGCTAACCATCAGGCTTTTTTCAAAATTATTCATGATTTTGAAGGAAAATATTCTTGCTGATTTTATGCATTTTCTAAGGCTATAATAGCCTGATATTGTTCCCTAGTCAGTTCTTAGTGGATAAGAAGCCTATTCGAAACGATTTATCTCGAGCCAATTTGGAGCAAAAACCATGGGCTAACCATCAGGCTTTTTTCCAAATTTTTCATGATTTTGAAGGAAAATATTCTTGCTGATTTTATGCATTTTCTAAGGCTATAATAGCCTGACCTTGTTCCCTAGGCAGTCCTTAGTGGATAAGAAGCCTATTTGAAACCATTCATCTCGAGCATATTTGGAGAAAAAACCATGGGCTAACCATCAGGCTTTTTTCCGAATTTTTCATGATTTTGAAGGGATATATTTTTGCTGATTTTATGCATTTTCTAAGGCTATAATAGCCTGATATTGTACCCTAGGCAGTCCTTAGTGGATAAGAAGCCTATCTGAAACCATTCGTCTCGAGCATATTTGGAGAAAAAACCATGAGCTAACCATCAGGCTTTTTTCCGAATTTTTCATGATTTTGAAGGGATATATTTTTGCTGATTTTATGCGTTTTCTAAGGCTATAATAGCCTGATATTGTTCGCTAGGCAGTTCTTAGTGGATAAGAAGCCTTTTTGAAACCATTCATCTCGAGCATATTTGGAGAAAAAACCATGGGCTAACCATCAGGCTTTTTTCCGAATTTTTCATGATTTTGAAGGGATATATTTTTGCTGATTTTATGCGTTTTCTAAGGCTATAATAGCCTGACCTTGTTCCCTAGGCAGTCATTAGTGGATGACAAGCCTATTTGAAACCATTTTTCTCCAGCCAATTTTGAGCAAAAACCTTGGGCTAACCATCAGGCTTTTTCAAAATTTTTCATGATTTTGAAGGAGAATATTTTGACGATTTTCTTCGTTTTGTAAGGCTATTATAGCCTGATATTGTTGTTCACAGGCAGTTCTTAGTGGATAAGAAGCCTATTCGAAACGATTTATCTCGAGCCAATTTTGAGCAAAAACCTTGGGCTAACCATCAGGCTTTTTTCAAAATTTTTCATGATTTTGAAGGAGAATATTTTGACGATTTTCTGCGTTTTGTAAGGCTATTATAGCCTGATATTGTCTTTTTGTTCCCTAGGCAGTCCTTAGTGGATAAGAAGCCTATTTGAAACCATTTATCTCCAGCCAATTTTGAGCAAAAACCTTGGGCTAACCATCAGGCTTTTTTCAAAATTTTTCATGATTTTGAAGGAAAATATTCTTGCTGATTTTATGCATTTTCTAAGGCTATAATAGCCTGATATTGTTTCCTAGGCAGTTCTTAGTGGATAAGAAGCCTATTCGAAACGATTTATCTCGAGCCAATTTGGAGCAAAAACCATGGGCTAACCATCAGGCTTTTTTCAAAATTTTTCATGATTTTGAAGGAAAATATTCTTGCTGATTTTATGCATTTTCTAAGGCTATAATAGCCTGACCTTGTTCCCTAGGCAGTCCTTAGTGGATAAGAAGCCTATTTGAAACCATTCATCTCGAGCATATTTGGAGAAAAAACCATGGGCTAACCATCAGGCTTTTTTCCGAATTTTTCATGATTTTGAAGGGATATATTTTTGCTGATTTTATGCGTTTTCTAAGGCTATAATAGCCTGATATTGTTCCCTAGGCAGTCCTTAGTGGATAAGAAGCCTATCTGAAACCATTCATCTCGAGCATATTTGGAGAAAAAACCATGGGCTAACCATCAGGCTTTTTTCCGAATTTTTCATGATTTTGAAGGGATATATTTTTGCTGATTTTATGCGTTTTCTAAGGCTATAATAGCCTGATATTGTTCCCTAGGCAGTTCTTAGTGGATAAGAAGCCTATTTGAAACCATTTTTCTCCAGCCAATTTTGAGCAAAAACCTTGGGCTAACCATCAGGCTTTTTCCAAATTTTTCATGATTTTGAAGGAGAATATTTTGACGATTTTCTGCGTTTTGTAAGGCTATTATAGCCTGATATTGTTGTTCACAGGCAGTTCTTAGTGGATAAGAAGCCTATTCGAAACGATTTATCTCGAGCCAATTTTGAGCAAAAACCTTGGGCTAACCATCAGGCTTTTTTCCAAATTTTTCATGATTTTGAAGGAGAATATTTTGACGATTTTCTGCGTTTTGTAAGGCTATTATAGCCTGATATTGTCTTTTTGTTCCCTAGGCAGTCCTTAGTGGATAAGAAGCCTATTTGAAACCATTTATCTCCAGCCAATTTTGAGCAAAAACCTTGGGCTAACCATCAGGCTTTTTTCAAAATTTTTCATGATTTTGAAGGAAAATATTCTTGCTGATTTTATGCATTTTCTAAGGCTATAATAGCCTGATATTGTTCCCTAGGCAGTTCTTAGTGGATAAGAAGCCTATTCGAAACGATTTATCTCGAGCCAATTTGGAGCAAAAACCATGGGCTAACCATCAGGCTTTTTTCCAAATTTTTCATGATTTTGAAGGAAAATATTCTTGCTGATTTTATGCATTTTCTAAGGCTATAATAGCCTGACCTTGTTCCCTAGGCAGTCCTTAGTGGATAAGAAGCCTATTTGAAACCATTCATCTCGAGCATATTTGGAGTAAAAACCATGGGCTAACCATCAGGCTTTTTTCCGAATTTTTCATGATTTTGAAGGGATATATTTTTGCTGATTTTATGCGTTTTCTAAGGCTATAATAGCCTGATATTGTTCCCTAGGCAGTCCTTAGTGGATAAGAAGCCTATCTGAAACCATTCATCTCGAGCATATTTGGAGAAAAAACCATGGGCTAACCATCAGGCTTTTTTCCGAATTTTTCATGATTTTGAAGGGATATATTTTTGCTGATTTTATGCGTTTTCTAAGGCTATAATAGCCTGATATTGTTCCCTAGGCAGTTCTTAGTGGATAAGAAGCCTTTTTGAAACCATTCATCTCGAGCATATTTGGAGAAAAAACCATGGGCTAACCATCAGGCTTTTTTCCGAATTTTTCATGATTTTGAAGGGATATATTTTTGCTGATTTTATGCGTTTTCTAAGGCTATAATAGCCTGATATTGTTGTTCACAGGCAGTTCTTAGTGGATAAGAAGCCTATTCGAAACGATTTATCTCGAGCCAATTTGGAGCAAAAACCTTGGGCTAACCATCAGGCTTTTTTCCAAATTTTTCATGATTTTGAAGGAGAATATTTTGACGATTTTCTGCGTTTTGTAAGGCTATTATAGCCTGATATTGTCTTTTTGTTCCCTAGGCAGTCCTTAGTGGATAAGAAGCCTGTTTGAAACCATTTATCTCCAGCCAATTTTGAGCAAAAACCTTGGGCTAACCATCAGGCTTTTTCAAAATTTTTCATGATTTTGAAGGAGAATATTTTGACGATTTTCTTCGTTTTGTAAGGCTTTTATAGCCTGATATTGTTGTTCACAGGCAGTTCTTAGTGGATAAGAAGCCTATTCGAAACGATTTATCTCAAGCCAATTTTGAGCAAAAACCTTGGGCTAACCATCAGGCTTTTTTCCAAATTTTTCATGATTTTGAAGGAGAATATTTTGACGATTTTCTGCGTTTTGTAAGGCTATTATAGCCTGATATTGTCTTTTTGTTCCCTAGGCAGTCCTTAGTGGATAAGAAGCCTGTTTGAAACCATTTATCTCCAGCCAATTTTGAGCAAAAACCTTGGGCTAACCATCAGGCTTTTTTCAAAATTTTTCATGATTTTGAAGGAAAATATTCTTGCTGATTTTATGCATTTTCTAAGGCTATAATAGCCTGATATTGTTCCCTAGGCAGTTCTTAGTGGATAAGAAGCCTATTCGAAACGATTTATCTCGAGCCAATTTGGAGCAAAAACCATGGGCTAACCATCAGGCTTTTTTCCAAATTTTTCATGATTTTGAAGGAAAATATTCTTGCTGATTTTATGCATTTTCTAAGGCTATAATAGCCTGACCTTGTTCCCTAGGCAGTCCTTAGTGGATAAGAAGCCTATTTGAAACCATTCATCTCGAGCATATTTGGAGAAAAAACCATGGGCTAACCATCAGGCTTTTTTCCGAATTTTTCATGATTTTGAAGGGATATATTTTTGCTGATTTTATGCGTTTTCTAAGGCTATAATAGCCTGATATTGTTCCCTAGGCAGTTCTTAGTGGATAAGAAGCCTTTTTGAAACCATTCATCTCGAGCATATTTGGAGAAAAAACCATGGGCTAACCATCAGGCTTTTTTCCGAATTTTTCATGATTTTGAAGGGATATATTTTTGCTGATTTTATGCGTTTTCTAAGGCTATAATAGCCTGACCTTGTTCCCTAGGCAGTCCTTAGTGGATAAGAAGCCTATTTGAAACCATTTTTCTCCAGCCAATTTTGAGCAAAAACCTTGGGCTAACCATCAGGCTTTTTCCAAAATTTTTCATGATTTTGAAGGAGAATATTTTGACGATTTTCTTCGTTTTGTAAGGCTATTATAGCCTGATATTGTTGTTCACAGGCAGTTCTTAGTGGATAAGAAGCCTATTCGAAACGATTTATCTCGAGCCAATTTTGAGCAAAAACCTTGGGCTAACCATCAGGCTTTTTTCCAAATTTTTCATGATTTTGAAGGAGAATATTTTGACGATTTTCTGCGTTTTGTAAGGCTATTATAGCCTGATATTGTCTTTTTGTTCCCTAGGCAGTCCTTAGTGGATAAGAAGCCTATTTGAAACCATTTATCTCCAGCCAATTTTGAGCAAAAACCTTGGGCTAACCATCAGGCTTTTTTCAAAATTATTCATGATTTTGAAGGAAAATATTCTTGCTGATTTTATGCATTTTCTAAGGCTATAATAGCCTGATATTGTTCCCTAGGCAGTTCTTAGTGGATAAGAAGCCTATTCGAAACGATTTATCTTGAGCCAATTTGGAGTAAAAACCATGGGCTAACCATCAGGCTTTTTTCCAAATTTTTCATGATTTTGAAGGAAAATATTCTTGCTGATTTTATGCATTTTCTAAGGCTATAATAGCCTGACCTTGTTCCCTAGGCAGTCCTTAGTGGATAAGAAGCCTATTTGAAACCATTCATCTCGAGCATATTTGGAGAAAAAACCATGGGCTAACCATCAGGCTTTTTTCCGAATTTTTCATGATTTTGAAGGGATATATTTTTGCTGATTTTATGCGTTTTCTAAGGCTATAATAGCCTGATATTGTTCCCTAGGCAGTCCTTAGTGGATAAGAAGCCTATTTGAAACCATTTATCTCCAGCCAATTTTGAGCAAAAACCTTGGGCTAACCATCAGGCTTTTTCAAAATTTTTCATGATTTTGAAGGAGAATATTTTGACGATTTTCTGCGTTTTGTAAGGCTATTATAGCCTGATATTGTTGTTCACAGGCAGTCCTTAGTGGATAAGAAGCCTATTTGAAACGATTTATCTCGAGCCAATTTTGAGCAAAAACCATGGGCTAACCATCAGGCTTTTTACTAAACTTTTCATGATTGTGAAGGAAAATATTCTTGCTGATTTTATGCATTTTCTAAGGCTACAATAGCCTGACATTGTTCCCTAGGCAGTCCTTAGTGGATAAGAAGCCTATTCGAAACCATTTATTTCGAGCAAATTTGGAGAAAAAAACCATGGGCTAACCATCAGGCTTTTTTCCGAATTTTTCATGATTTTGAAGGAGAATATTTTGACGATTTTCTGCGTTTTCTAAGGTTATTATAGCCTGATATTGCTCCCTAGGCAGTCGTTAGTGGATAAGAAGCCTATTTGGAACCATTCCTTTTGGGGCTGTTGAGACTAAAAACCATGGGGTAACCATCAGGCTTTTTTCCAAATTTTTCATGATTTTGAAGGAAAATATTTTTGTTGATATTATGCGTTTTCTAAGGCTATTATAGCCTGATATTGTTCCCTAGGCAGTCCTTAGTGGACAAGAAGCCTATTCGAAACGATTTATCTTGAGCCAATTTTGAGCAAAAACCATGGGCTAACCATCAGGCTTTTTTCCAAAAATTTTCATGATTTTTAGGGAAAATATTTTGCGGATTTTATGTTTTTCTAAGGCTAAGAATAGGCCATTGGTATACTGTCTCATTAGTGCGCAGGCACAAAACTTGGAGGGATAGAAAAGCAGTTCTGCTTTTTAACAGTTATTTTCCTTAGAAGAGGTCTAATTGCCACGAGGAGCTTAGTATTATAAACTGCATCAGTGCGAGTTCTGGACAAATGGACAGTAACTAGAAAACTTTTTATCTTTAAAGCTCCCAGTTGCAGGAATGGCCAGTGGTTAGATCACTTGACTCTTGAGAAAAGGAATCACGAGGTGTGGTCACATCAAGAGGAAGGACCAGGGTCACACTGCTTCGATCAGTTCACCTATTCAGTGGATACTTTGTGAATTGCACATACACCAATACATTACGAAGATAGTAAGGGTTATTATCCATCAACTATCAATGCACTGCCCGACTAGTGTACCTGTTCAGTTGGCCCTTTCTGCTCTGCATATAAACAAATACCTTACCAAGATAGTAAGCGTAATTGCCCATCATCAAATTGACTATCAACAAATTTTCGCAACAGAAGTACATTTTTGAGAATAACTGCCCATGATGCAACCATCGAATTGGAGTCCGACGCTGGTTTCAAATACATCCGATTTCAAACAAATTTCAAAGGCTTCGCAGGTTTAAAAGTTAGCACTTGAAAATGAAAAACAGGCAGCCTGAGACTTAAGTGAAGTATTCTTATAAAAAAACGTGCAACAGTAAGAACTAAATACATGATATACTCGTAAAAACGATTGAAACAAAAATGCGATACATTCAAATAAGATTTTTATGACCAATCTCACCATGATATTTACATCAAACCTAGGAACTGCTTAATCACCGAGGGGTGCAGAAAGCGGAGAAATTATTCCTATCACTAACCACTACTCAAACGCAATACACAATTTTACATGGAGCCGAATCAAAATTTCTACATTGTCACTAAATCTCTGCGGAGCCGAATTCTAAAGTATTCTAAGAATACCCTTTCTCAGACGCTAGCATGAGGGGAGTAACATCAAAAAATTGAGATAAATATGCAAGAATTTGCATCCTCATTTTTCTGCCTCAGGCTTTTAAAACATTGGTTGAATCGTCTATCCGCAAGGGAATGTGGAATAATGAATTGACGATTTAAACCGTTTTCAGAGTGGTTGCTCATCAATTCTTTAACTCGATGATTTGAAGATTATTGGTGAATTTGCAGCGATTTGAAATGATCACCCTGGGTTATGTGTGCGCAGTATTGTGGAGGGGGTGCTGTGCTGAGGAGGGACTTTTGCTGCAATGTGGAGGGTGTGCAGTACTATTGAAGAACATCTTGCAGTAATCTGGAGGATTTTGGTACTTTTTCATAAGACTTTTGCTATTCCTCCACATTATTTCAAGATATCCCTCCACATTACTTCACGTATCCCTCCACCTATCTGATGATATCCTTCAGCATTACTAAACAACCTCCGCATCACTTCAAGATGACCCACCATATAAATGCAATACACATATCTCTCCACAGTACTGAACACCCTGCACATTACTGCAAACGCCCCTCCACATAACTGCAAACACACTATCCAGAGTGATGTTAGTTAAGACTTGCAACGAAGTGGAAACGATTTTCAGCGATCATGGAACGGTTTATAACGCTTTGACCTCGCCGATTTCTACGATTTCCCAAATTATGTTGGAATTTGTTGTCCACCCTTTGAAAGTTAGTAAAGATACATAAAATTCAATATTATATACAGAAATACAGGAGAGGTTTTTAAACATGACTTCAATTAGCGTTTACTTTCTGGCTCATTCAGATAAGTTAGAAGAAGAAGTGCCCATCTGTCAACTTCAATCCACTTATAACTGGTACATGAAAGAAGGGACCGCTCGTCATTTATGCCTAATGTTGGTACCGAAGAAAAATAAAATGTTGATGACTTTTTGTATTTCCCGAACCTTTAAAAACGTCAAAACTTTTACTACCACACCAAGAGATAAGTCAAAAACTCTTACCAAAGTATAACGTGTGTTTTCTGATTTTCAGTTATTTAGGCAGAGTTTTGGTCCAATAATTTCATGGCAAATATTTCTGACCCAAACCCTTCCAAGGAAAAAATAATTTTTACCTAGCTTCCATAGAAGCCAGAAAATGGATTAGCCAGCCTGCGCCACAAATAACGATCAGTCCCTAATTCAACATCTATCTGCGCAGCCTTTTCATTGTCATTTTCCACAGAGCTCACTTTGAATAAGGAGAGCCTTGATTGTAACAAATTTTGATATTTCATCACAGAGCAGCTCTTTAAATTTCAGAAAGACAGCTACTAACATTTAATGTAGAGGAATAAGCTCAGTAGCCTTCTGTGGTTCTTTGTTCGATTCCAATATTGCTTTAACAATAGAGTCTTAACAGAATCTAAACCACATCAAAATATCTAAATTCGTTTATTAATTAGCTTGCGTGTAGACTCAACTCAATCATGTACGAAAGAAATTGAATTGAATTCCATGTTTATCCAAAGTGACTCTGCATAATTCATGTTGGGATGGGCATCCAAACTTACATGATCCCAGCACCTCCCTGCTTTCTTAACAGATCTTATTTCGAGTCTGGGTTATCACCTAATATTTTTTGGAGGAAAGACTAATTACTAAGATTTTAGGGCAGAGGTTCTTAAAAGAAGTGGTTCTTTTATAAAGGTTTTTACTGTACCAGAAATATTCTCATATTCCAGAAATGCTTGAAAATCTTATGACCTAGCTTTATTCAATTGAATTTTGGGAATCTATAATTGTGTAAAACGTCATTCGGCTACCCGTGAAGAAATTGCACTTATCAAGTTTCGGCATCTAATCGATAGAACCCGTCATATCCAATCACATATATGAAATATTAAGCACAAACCAATAACTATGTACAAAATTGTTCACCAACTCTTCCCGACAAGGTCTATTTGAATCCATCCAAGTTAGCTCAAGGTCCTCTGTGTACTATCCATGAACCCACGTAACTTTTGATATCCATATTTTTAAGGTATCTGATCTTGATGAGCAGTAATTCCTATTCATCCCCAGTTCACAAATGGATGAAATTTTGCTGATATCGAATTTTGAGTTAATGCGGATTCAGCTGCACTGGCTCGATTAGACAAGTCCAGTTTTCATTCACATTATTTGTAGGATCCCAGCTGCATCGATCACTACGTTAACATGAGATGAACTTCAGGAGTCTCTGTACTTTGCTTGGATCCATTAACAGGTCAATTGACTTTTTGAGTCTCCCTGAATAAATGTCCAGGATACTTCAGGAGTCAGGCTCCAGGATGCAGCATGTGCAAGAATACCAGAGTTAAGCTTCCACGTCCGTTGCAAAGATCACACAGCACCAAAAGCCACCCTCCAGCCAGACAAAAGCATATCAGAGTCCCCAATTATATATTTTATGTTAAAAAAGCCAGAAGCAAAGAAGCGGTCTGGTATTTCAAGGACCACATGCAGAATATTTTACAAAAGGCGGCAACCTAACAAGTTAACTCCTTACCCTCTGAGAGACTACATGAGGAAATGCCACTGGAAGCAAAGTCGTCATTGCTGCTGGCCGATATATTGACGATTTGCTTCATTTCATTCGCTTGGTGCAGCTGGACCAATCTCTCAAATACGCAGTGAACGGTTATTCTGGCGTCTGCATCTGGGTCCCAGCAGTCTTCCATGCACTCACAAATCACGCCAATACCCTGGAACAAAATCAATCAAAAATGAAATTCCAAACTCCTAGAGTGAGAGGGTATGTGAGCACAGGGTAGCGATTATCTAATGTCCAAGGCCTTGTTTACATCGTAGGTCAGCCCAGTATGCCAAGCTATTTCACTTAGGTAGGATGGCTTTCAATCTCCTCTCATAAGAAATATTTTCCAAAATATATGAGCCAGACTCCTTTCGATACAGAAAACAATAGCATCTAGCAGTGCTAATACCAAAAATTCAGAAGAAATAGGCTCATCTTGCCGTGTAAATTCAGTTCATACGTAAAATTTTGAGGTTCACGACAGCTGGATCTCACCAACAAGATGTGGGATCTGTGCTACTGGCTGGACAACTTCTCACATGAGTGGAGCATGCTAATTCAAATTATGGTGGGTGGGATCCGAGAAAAGTGGACCATCAAAGTCTTCTGGGCAGACACATCATTGATAAATCTAATTTCTAAATTTTTTTCCGATGACTGTATGATTTGACCAATAAAAACAAGATACACTGACAATGATGCAGCCCCTTTCATTACCTTGTGTGCTCTCCATTCTCCATTTATCTTTGGCCTCAATTTCTTCTCAACTACAGTATCCTGCATCATTTCGATCGTGGGATGAAGGCCAACCTCCTCTTCAAACGGACGCTTGTAGTCCGGGTAAACATCTGAAACATTTTACGTCATAAGAAAACAGCTTACAATCTTACATCTAAAGGGCCTTGAAATTAAGCAGGCAGGCCAAGTTAATCCCCTGCATCCAACAACTTGACCTCTGTGGTTTCATTATGGGGTATGGACACACTTATTTGGGAGGGAGGGTGCGACCTTACATGTAATAAAATGTGACAACATGAAATATCACAAATGCTAGGAGATTTAAATCTAATCGATTCAACATTAACTATTAAATAGTAATATATGAGCATAGACAAGAATATTCTTCTTGGGTGAATACATTTGGTCTTATCAAGGCTGTTTCTGACACAATATTTGACATGATAGTCACCACTCATCATGACAAGCCTCTGATATTTAGTAGGGCAACGTTTCGAGAGAGATCCGTCTCCCATCATGGCGCAATGAGAAATGTGGATTCTTTGCTATTAATGCAAAAACATTGCCCTACTAAATATCAAAGGCTTGTCATGATAAGTGGTGACTATTATGTTAAATATTTTTAATATTCTTCTTATTACTCTAAATTCACTATAACATCTCAGATGAATACGGAAAATCCCTAATCCACCATACATCGCACACTTATCCAATCTATGGCACCAAATGCTTCAAGTGACATGCAACTCAAAAACACATAAGACAACTTAATCAAATGAATGATAAAGAGGCGGCCGATTTGATTACTAACTTGACAATAATTGCTCACAATAGAATTGCTTGAAGTCAATTGCTTATCCCATTTTCCAATAAAAGCAATGCCTTATTCATGGTCTATTTTTTCCTTTTTTGGTGTTTAATCTTTACAACAAAGTATTTGCAAATAAACAAACTTCAGCTATCAACTTCGAATAACAGAAATAATTGAATACTTACAGTCAGTAGCGGTGCATCTAGATACCAATTCCCACATGACGAGAGCAAGGGAATAAACATCAATTCTCATAAAGGACTCTCTCTGAAAGGTAATTGCACCATCCAGCACTTCTGGGGCCATGTAACGCTTAGTGCCAACCTAAGATAGGGAAAAGAATCAATTATTCAAAGTAAAAAGAGTCATTCTAAGTTAATTCAAATGGAGTGTGTAACCCATTCTGTCAGATTTAGCTGATTTGACATCATCAAGGACATAGAACATACAAAATTTCAACTTCCTATCTCAACTAGTCTTTGGGTGGATGTCCCTCAAAAATTTAATTGACTGATAGCAAGTATACCCTACAATGCTATTTCAAGAGTGATTCCAGACTCCTCATAACCAAAAAGTATAGTTCACCAAGTTTCAAGCCAATATGATGTTTTTCAAGAGGTTTATGCATATCATGGATTTAAGTAATATGGATCTGTAAATTGAAATTTGTGGATTTCAAAATATTCCTTCACTCTTTGACAATCAAGATGCAAGTTAGACAGAAAGCTGGATTTTTAATTCTCTAAAGGTGAAAGACAATTGCAAAGGTGCAGCAGGACAACCCAATACTTTGCTATTTTCGAACCATATTTGTTGAATAGCAAATTTTCCTTGGAGCAATCATTGAGCCATTGAAACAATAATGTTCTATTCAACATTGATATATTGCACCCACTTTACATACCAGTTATTGGAACAGAGAAAGCCTGTCCATGTGTGAGGATTCAAGGGAGGGAGAGAGTATCGAAAGTTTCAACTCACCTGGGGACGGAGCTCATTCTGATCCATACATGCCTTACAGACAACGGCTAGCCCAAAATCACCAATACAGCACGTCAGGTCTGATTTCACAAGCACGTTACGACTTTTAAAGTCGCAATGAGCAATTGACGGCTTAGGAGGATTTGCATTGGGTATATCAGAGTGCAAATAGGCTAATCCATTCACCATACTCAGAACCATGTTATAAAGCTCTTCCCAGCTCAGCACATGACTGTTCAAGTAGTCACATAGTGACCCGTGCATATGATACTCTGTAATGATCCAGTATTGAAATCCCATATCATGCTTCCGCTTATCAACCCCAATATATTTTAGGATTCCGCAATGAGCCATGTCGTATCTGACATACACCTCTTTCTCTGTAGCCCAAGAAGCGTGCTCCTGCTGTGAGAATACTTTGACAGCAACTGTCTCGTGTAATGATTGCGCCTTATAAACAGAGCCAAACTGTCCCTGTGCAATCATTACTTCCAGTTGCACCGGATGCGAGCCAATTGCAGGGGATGGAGGGGGTGAGTAGGGTGGAAGCCTCATCTGTCGGCCCATTGTACTGCTTTTGTGCCTCTTCCATAAGTAGACAACCACAGCTATCATGACAATGAAACCAAACACAGGGACAAGAATGTAGTACAACAGTGATTGCGGTAAATATTTCCCACTTTTCTTTCCATCCTTCCCAATTTTTCCATCTTGATAATTATCAACTGAAAAATAACCAAACTGACATTAAGGCACTTTTCGACCAATGGGGAGTTTCTGCAGATGTTCCCTTTTGTTGGGGGTCGGAATTCATCCACTGTATCCCTGCGTGTGGTAACAGGCAACTAAAAGGGTTGGCATCAAGAGGGGCATCTGGCAACAAAGCTTGATACCGTAACCAAAATTATGGTTTTGTCTGGAGACATTAAATCAATTGACTAGTCAACTGCTGCTAGCAGGAGAAACAGCCAGAATGTGAATTCTGTTGGTGTGTGGGGGTGTAGAGATATTCTGCAGATCCTGTGTGGAATGGCAAAGTCTACTATAACAGTAAAATTAATTCTCACCTTAAATTTGATTTTCCAAATAGTATAATTGAAATAAAACTTCAGTCTGAATATATGAGAGAATGTATTTTTCTAGAACTCACTTTAGTTTCTTATCAAAGAACAAATTAAATCTAGGAGCTTGATCACATTTCTGAGTTTTTTAAATTCAGGGCCTGAGCAGCCATGCATCAAAGTTAGAGATAAAGGTCATTTCAAAGTGGGTGGTCGTTGAATATTATAAAATTCACTCACCTCCTATTGGATCCCGAACAATGATTGTGACGTTGCTAATATCCACATTACACATGGACCCATGACAGCAACAGAAGTACAAATTGCTCGGTTTGTTATGGTGTCCAATGCATTCTACAGGATTCTCCCTTAGGCCGTCACAGCCTTTCTTTGGCCAGCAGCCCTTCTTTTTGAAGGATATCACCCCAGAAGTGTTCTTCCATAATGCATAACAGCCATGCCCATGGTCACATGTTTCCGTCTGGTTGCATTTTGGGTCCAAAAACCCCTTTGATTGGCAATTTGCAATCTCATTGTCCAGAAAGTCACATTTTACTTCCTCTGTGGAGAAAGGTTTACAGGAGTAAGCAAGGTATCACTTAAATTGTTTTATTACATTTCCCCTTTAGGAGTGCTGCTGATATCTTAGTACCTTAGGATAGAAACTCAAAGTCGACAAAGGGCTTGTAGCAATACCTAGCAAGACTCCCAAGTTGACAAAGGACTTATAGACTTATAGCAGACTTAAGTCAGCAACCTCCCAGTATGTATGAAACTTACAATTGAGTTTAATGAATGCTGATCATAGTAGTTAGAAAGAGGCACACCCCAGGAGCAAACCATTCACCAATAAGTTTAACAAGCAATGAGCATGCACCTTTTAGAGTCAACACAAAGCATCAATCAGAAAGCTAAGCAATTTATACAGCCTGGCCATGTCTTCCCTTCAGCCATGTCACAGCTTAGACAGAAAGCTGCATATAGGAAACCCACCCACCTGAATACACTTGTACGATCACATGTGCAATCATAAATAAGCTACATACAGTACATTGACAGATGAAAGTTGCTTAGTTCCTGTTTTTGAAGGCCATCACTTTTCAAAGTCTAATGGGGCAAAGTGTTTAGATGATTCAATGCATTCTAATGTTGATTCAAGAATCACTGTGTTGACATTTTAAGGAAGGTCTCGAGCATCCCAATTTACCCATGTCTCAAAGGCTACCTGAAAGCACTCAACTGTAATGTTGGAACATTCCAACCTGATGAAACATGCCTGATGAATTGAACTTCATGCAACTAAGATGTTATTTTACACTAAACCTGGACAGAAGTTATCCCAGGCCATTATTCAAATTCAGATTAATTATTCATTGTCAGTAATTTTTTCAAGGCCACTATAATAATCTAAATTGATTTATTTGAATGGGTAATAATTTGATTCAAATTAGTGGGAGAATTGGTCTGGCTATTGTATGCTTTTATTTACCTGAGCTATGTTATGATAAGAGGACATTAGGTGCATCCAAGGGAGAGAGAGTTTGCTTTCCCTAGAAATCTTGCGATAAATTATTATTTTTGATATCTCACTTGACTGCCAATGATGTTGATTGGTTAATTTTGCCCTATATCCAAATATTTCATACCTAATTTCTAATTTGCTTATTTCCATTTACCTCAGGGATATAGTAGATTTGAAGGAGCATACGAGTGGGGCTTGGGGGCATGAAAGTTCCTATACTCTGATTTTCTGCAAGCAATCAACATTTATCTTTAACAGAACTTAGCATAACCAGTGAGTAACCATCTATAAGGTATAATATGTGCAGCTGCAAAATTAGGTTTTGGGAAAGAAATCCAATTATTGCTCGCAGGCACATTCTATACTCAAATTCGTGCTTACTATAAATAATACTTCTAACAAAGCTTGGGGAATAAAGAATGTGTTAAATTTCAGTTTTGTTCCCTTTATAATACACTACTCTGATGAAGGTTCAAACTACTCTTGTAATCATTATATTTTCAAGATATTTCCAATTTTTCTTTAATACCAAAAATATTAAAAATTGCATCAGTTACATTTAATTGATTATCAAATCTTGGCAGATTGTTATCCATGCCAAAATGAATATCTATAAATCTTCATAAAAGAAGCAGCGTTCAGAATATGTATCATATGTAATTTCCAGTATACTTAACGCATGTGTTTTATTTTCAATTGTTTCTATAATGATCACATGTTCACATGAAAAGCTTTCAAAGCATGATTCCCTATATTTGAGTATTCTTAAAGTTATCTTTATGTTATAGAGGGGTACAAAGGGGGGTCTTGTCCCAATAAAATTTGTGTTTATCCCGTTTCCCAAGCTTTCATCATATCTCCTAACATGAATTCAGCTCTTTTCTCCCTTCAACAACTGCTTTCCTCTAGAATTATCATTTCAAACTGAACTAGCACATTCCTTGATCGTTCTTAGAGTTGATTTCAGGGAGCCTGACGAAAACTGAGCGTAGGAGAGCAACATCTATTCTCTTTTGATAACTTTGACCTCTCTTTCTTTACCTATTAGGCCTCAAAATGATAAAATCTCAATAACTATAGCTTCTAAAATCCTGGTGATTTTCAAAGCTGATTCCTAAGTCCTGGTATGTAAGACAGTTCAATCCTGTGTCCTGGTAAACCTCTTTGTACAACTAGCCAAAAATCAAGAAATTTTTGGCCTGATTTCTTCTGAAAGTGGTAATATCTATGACAATTTTTGTGTTTATGAGATCTAATAGAAAGTACCCATACTTTGAAAACTGGGTTCAAAGTGATTTGGACAGGTTTCAAATGGCAGATATCATGTCTGTCCTTTGTGCAAAACCATTTTTCTGGTTTTAACACTCATAAAAAATTTAATAATAAAAGGACTTAAAGTATTAATTTTTGTTAACAAAAAAATTCCAGGTACTATGATTTATCATTGAAACGTTTGTTTAGATATTTTTCTTAACATAGTTATATGGCCTAGGCTCAGCCGGCCGCAGCTGCCATATACATGTGTTTCCATTCTTTCGCAATACTTCTGAAAAGTGTCAACTCTCATGAGTCTGGGCTCCTTTGGCAGGAAAATGACCTGCATTGAGGGGGGCTTATTAGAAAAAGTGCTTTTTAAAGAGGGATTAGAGTAGAAATTCTTAAACTCTCAAGCATTTTACGTTAGAAATTCGCAATATTATGGTGGAATACATACATTAGCTATCCCTAACTCATCAAATCTTACTCTGTGGCCTTTTTTGTGTGAAGAGGGGGTGGCTTAAAAGAAGGGTGCTTAATAGAGCTTTTCCCGTAACTGAAAAGTGTAGGCACTCATTGCCTGTGCCTCTTAGGTAGTAAAATGACTGCTGAAAGCTGCCAGACAAGTTAACTCCAGAATAGTATACTAATGCAGAAAAAATAATACCAATCAAGATAATTTGTGAGAATGAAAATGACCCGAGTAGCAACCGTGGCTTTCTAGTACAAATTTAGAGGCTGTGGGTTCGTGTCCTACAAATTAAAGGTCGTGGGTTCGAGTCCTACTCGGCTCATTTTCATTCTCCCAAATTATCTCGATTGATTCTCCAAATCCTGCTTCTCCTCAAGAAAACTAATACTGTGAAAGATCTATCAAGCCTCAGGGGCTTATTCAATTTTTGAGGTTCTAGAGAATAGGCTTGTTAGAGCGGGTACTTTTTAAAGAGGAATTGGAGAAGAAATTCTTCAGTCTCAAGCATTAAAAGTTAGAAATTCACAATAGCATGATGGAATACATCCATTGGCTATCCCTACCTCATCACATTTTACTCTTTAGTCTTGAAAAGAGGAGGCTTTACAGCTGTTCCGTTAACTCAAAAGTGTCAACTCTCATGTGCCTGGGCCTCTTATAGGCAGCAAAATGGCTGCTGAAAGCTGCCTTCAAGTAAACTCCAGCATACTATGCTGATGCTAGATAAAAATAGACAATGACCTGGAACAGCCGCCCACAACAGGCAGGCTGGTATTTTGTAAAGTGCTCAACTTTTCTCACAATTTCAAGGCCGATTTAATTGTCTTAAGTTCTCTTCAAAAGTGGTGAAATTTTGTACAGGAACATCCAATCAAAATGAAATAAATGGATGCTTTCACGAAGAGGCTTAAATTGACATGAAACGAGACATCTGACATCTGACGAACTAAGATTGGCAAAACAACATTCTTAATCGGTCGAAATCCCAAAACAGAATGATAAAGACGACTTGTTAAACAACAACAAATATCATGGCCGAATTATTTGGTTTTTAACAGTGTCCTAGATCACGGAATCCACATATTTGAGTTCGTCAGATACTTGATTCAATACTTACCATGTATGGCGAGATGTGTAGGCAATTGAATAAGGAGAAGAAGAATCAAACTATGAACACATCCGTTCGACATGATGAAGCCTTCGCCTCAGTTGCAGCAGCACGGCATTCTTGAGGCCTAGCGCTTACGTCAATCAAAAGCTCCCGTATGTTGGGTTATCAGTGCTCCCACTCAATGTTAAGGACTTTACCTACCAGCAAATGCAATCTTGCCCTACATTTCCCGCGTGTATTGCACTCTTTTTTATAAGAATAAAGTTTAGTTTATCAGAATAAAGAGGCTCAAAATCGGTGAAATTTAAGAATAATTTAAGAACATTGTCAGGCTTAAGAGCTTGTGAAAAACAAATTTCAGCGAGTATAACTATATTCATATTTGCTGATATAAGAATGATTTAAGATCGAGATGATTTGTGAGAATGAAAATTACCCGACTCAAACCCATGACCGCGCCTATGACCTGTAGATTCGTACTCTAGTTCGTACTCGAGGAATCTAGGAAATTTCACACACACAAATTGCACAACCACTCACGGAATGCAGAGACGAACCTATTCGGGCCCTTGAACAACTACACTAGACCTGCCAAAAGGCAACGACTTTCTCACACAAGGAGGACCATCGCAGTCCCACCATTGGATAGAGTTGTAGGAGTAAACTCGAGAGGTATTCTTATAAAAAAGAGTGTATCTCAATTTTCCCATTTTTCTCCTCTTTTTGGCATTTTCCCCTTCAAAGTCCCCAGTAAATCATATATGGATCAATGATGGAAAAGGTTATATAAAGGAAATAGTGGATACTTTCATCTCCTTCAAGGATAAAACACGTTTGTAGGATATTATTTTAATTATTTTCTTTCCTTGGTCTTTGTCCGGCGTAAAACGCGGCCCTAAATGGCGTTAGAGCAGATTCCTGGGGTGGCGGAATAACGGCCGGCGTAAAAAGGGCCGATAAGGATTTGAATTTAAGGTAACTTTGAAAAAGTGTAGATCTTTTGCAAATGAAATTAACCAAAATTTACTCAATACATGTTTTTTGTCATTGAAAAGGCAATCAAAAATCAAAATCGGCGATTCTTAACATATTCCTGAGGTTTTTTCTCGAAAAACTTCATTGTTGTCATTTTCCTACTACTTTTCCTACAACTGACCAAATTCCCCATAGGTTTTCCCTACTCGCCAAAAGACCCCATTTTCCCCTACCGTAGGGAAATTCCCCTACGTGTAGGAGCACTATGGGTGATTGACAGTCTAGAAAAACATATAATGCAATTCAATTGGTTGATTCAATTCAACATGTTTTAGTGTTTAGTTTTACTGTATTCGAGATGACTTGGGTGAATAAAGGCATGACCCAAAAAGGACTTGAACCCTTGACCTCTGACTGATATATCCTGACCTCTTACGGGCAAACCTCTGATTGGTATATTCAGTCCGACGAGTGCGCATCATGAAACTCAGAGTCAAAGAGGGCCATGTCTGTTTATTAATTTGTTTATTCTACTATATCATTACTCTATACTCAAGTATAAAGCAACATAGCAAGAATAGGCCCACTCTACTCGAGTTGAATGTAAACCTCTGATGTAACTTTCTTCATTAGAACAATTAGAAACACAGAATGTGTGTTATTTATATGAGCATTGAAGCAATTGATGCAAGTTTTGATTAGTTCTTTTCTACAGGAAATAAGGATGTGTTTTTGGCTTTTATGACAAAAGAATATTCCGAGGCTTAAAATAGCCAAAAATTAAGAATACTAAGGCTCAGAAAAAATTAAGTATTCTTATAGAAAAAAAGAGTGTAAAAGAAAGAACTTCGCAAAGACATGAGACTCGGATCGAGATGTAAAACTGACTAATAATCATTAATTCACAAGACGAATGTAAATAGACACGGAAATATCAAATATGTAATAGACTACTTAGCACAATAAACATATGACGTAAACGTGAGGAAGCAAGCATTCCTGCTGCAACTCGGGGTAGTTGTGCTTATTCAAATCTGATAAAAGTTGACAGCTGTGACTTATTTTATTTTGCTGTTAGTGGTTAAAAGAAACTACAGGTCTACTAATCTAGTCTTGGTGTCCTTCAGAAATTGAGCATTATCATCGTAGACCTCATCCTGAAACACCAAGAACTGATTACCTACATGTTCGAAAACACAGTGCTTAAAGGAATGCCACTTATACCAAATAGCCTAAGTAGAATTCGTGGGTTATGCAATAGGGGAGTGTTAAACATAGGATGCTACATCTTCTGACAATTCAAGAAAGTGTTGGATCCTGGACAATGCAGATAACACAGAAAAGAGCTTGTGATGATGAAAAAGTTTCTCTGAACTTTTAGAGCTTCAATAAAACGGTGAACAATCAAAGGCTGATTCAAAGGCGAGTTTTAATGCTGTAATTGATGCTATATGAATTAAAACCTTTTCATTAAGTATAAGTTGATTAAATCTCTCATTCGCAGAGTTGATCTTGTTTCTACATTGAAAATTTACAAATGAACTTCCTCGTCCACTGAGTGAATATCCCCAATTTTGTTCAACAACGGCTCCCAAGCGTTTATCACCTTGCCTTGCTTGATTACGGCGTTTACAAGGTTGGCAAAACGCCTTTTTCGCTCACTTCGCAATTCCTTATCATCAGGGTTAACCTGTTGACAGGTCCTAAACGCATGCGCAATGCGGTGTTTTGAATTCCCATTACATGCTATACCAGGCGTCGATTCGATTTGAATTCTGGGAAGACTGACATCGTTACGAGGTCGCATCAAATCTAGATCATGGCTATGAATCGAGATCGATGAAATTTTTCGCTGCATCGCCCCATTGCTGCTGACCGCCATAGAATTATTGGAAGTTTTCTTGAAAAGCTTCGGAGGTGGGTTATCTCTGTACGTGTCGGCTTTTGTTAAATAGAGCTTATTAGGCAAATAGTTTTCTTCGAAAGACGAACAAGACTTTGGAGAGACGGACGATGAATTGTCTGAAAAACGAGCTTTTGGTTGAGGAATGGCGATGTTCATGCTTGCCATATTGGCTGGCAGTTCTGTGCTCTCATTTGTGTCATCTTCACCGTAAACAACTTCGCTTGTTGACTTATCTGGTGAGTTCTCGTCAATCCTCTCTCTGTCTTCGGGTTGGAATTTCTTTAATCCAATAATCCCTTTTTGTTTCTGATATTTATCACTCATTCTCTTCTGTCTTTTCTCTAGCATATCTCTACCCACGAACTTGCTTCCCAGTTGGTTGAAGCGTGACATTATCATCAAGTCCTCGCGCCGCTCTTGATTAGTTCTGTAACTTTTTGGACTAGGCCTATTTCGATCATCCTCTTCTTCAACATCTTGATTACTGAAAGATTCAGCATCGACATGCTGTCCCATAAAATTTACACTGGTTTTTCGGACACTACTCACTACAGATTCACTATTAAACCTCGGTCGTCTGAAATCAGACGAGGTAGTAGTTGCATTATCGTTGTTCACAGTATTTTTGCGCTTGGACAGTTGAGGTAGCACTTTTCCCGCATTAAAGTTGATGCTACTATCTGATCTACTGCGATGTCTCGATCCACCTTCGATTGAAGACATCAAATGAGTTTTCACAAGTTCTTGGACTTGGTGAATTTTTCTCAGATCTTGCCGCACCTTTTTCTGACTTCGCTCGAGCTGGGAGAGCTCTGTACTCAAAGAACGATCAGTTCTCTCGTTAAATAACAGAGTTTTTCTTGTCTGTCCAAACGAACTTTGGGTTGACTTCTCCGCATTCTTGTGAGATTCCATTGTGGACGAAGCTACAGATTTCTCGTAAGCTTTAATCAACTAATTTTCTTTTGATATTGAGCCTCCGGCTGTCGTTCTTTACAAGTTATCTGAATTGTGGTACAGCACAAAATCACTAAGGTCAGATGGAGCGAATAGACTCTCCTTTAACAAGCTTGCTTTGAATATCAGAAAATACTTGCCTTTGTCCACGGTCTAGGCAGTCGATGGCAGGTTCACTCCTATTTTATGGCCGTAGTAAATTCGCACATCAATTTTTCTATGTCTTCTTCAAAGGTGCGTGTATAATGGCTGTTTTAAAAGTTGTCAGCGGCTGAGGCTGATTTTTCTTCAAATATCAAAAATACTCTGCTTTTTCCAAAGCTTTTCCTCAAGGCTGTGCCCTTCACAACAAGTTAACTGCTCCAAGATCAATGTCGAGATTTCTTGATACTTTGTTGTCAATACTATTCGAAGGTAAAATATGAATCTCTCCTCAAACTGCAATGAGTTTGGCTTTATATATAGCTACTTATAGCTTATATAACTACCGGATGTAATTACTTCCAGACTGTAACCATCAATAGTCGATTGTCACCCTTGAACGATAATCTATTAACCCCTATTTGCCTGTATGACGCAGTAGCTGTAACATTTTCTTCTTCGTATCACATTTCTTCGCTATTTTTGGCAGCTTTGACAATGCCCGGCCCCACAGAGCGTTCTTCCTGACTGCTTGCGTTTCAACACCGACGTGGAGGTCGTAAATTATCCGGTGTACCTTTGCGAAAACACTTTAACTGATCTAGTCCTCAAGCAAACTTATATCAGGGTCTTCGTGTCGCCAAGGCAAGATCGATAATGTAACAATCTCATGACTGTGTTATTACATAAACGGCTATGATGTTTCCTTGAGCGACTCTTTCAATCTTTTCAATCTAATTTCAACGACTTTACTCTATGGGAGATTTCTTTGGAAATCGTTGTTATGTTACAGTAGCCAAGAATAACCTTGAGTGTCACTCGTCACGGTTCACGCACCAAAGTCTCCAATAATACACCATAATCCGAATTTGCTGAAATTTGTATTTATAATGAAAAGGAACTCCAACGAATTTAATCAGTAGCAAAAATATTCATAGCCATTTCATAATCCATTGTTGTACGTTGAACCTAAAACGACACGGTTGATATTGCAGAGTGAAAGCCTACAATAATATTCACTCTTTTTTATAGGGACACACTTTAAACGCTGCGTATCTAATAAAGGACGTTGGAGAACTACAATAAACAAAAAGTTTTATATTCGAGAATCAGTCGAAAATTACTGGTTATCATAAAAACAGAGTACTTCAATATTAGAAATTTACAAAATGTATGAATATCGTTTTTTCACTGAAACTCGAAATTCAAAGAGCTTGCAGTTTATTGAAAATATAAATCTTAGCAACAACATCTATAGCAGCCTAATCTCACCCTTGTTTATCACGGAACACTTGACACATTTTTAATACTTGTTGCCAGCCATTCTTACTGTGGTCAAGATGTAATTTGGTGAATTATGTTTCTTTCATTTGTGTGGCCTAGTTATCTTCAGTCTTTAATCAATCGTGCTTTGTTCGTCTTTAAGGAGATTTATAAGTTCAGAACAGCTCCACCCAAGGGAATCAGAGAGAGTATGCCAACAATGCAAGAGATAGCATTATCTATTGACCACACTGTATAATGTTGAAATTCATCATGGAAAGCTCGACCCAGGCCTCCGCAGAAGGAGTAAGAAACTGTGTCAAATCCACTGATCCAATTTTCGATGCAAAATTGACGGGTAAATGGGTTTGAATTTGACTTGTTTTCTTGATATTTCTACATTTTCCAACAGTTTATTTTCGTATGCTGTTATATTTGATGAGAAACTGACATTTGCATTTCTTGGTCATTTCTTGATGCTTATTTTTGCTTTTGAGTTGACAGTACCGTTAATACTCAGCATTATTTCATTCCTTTATGTATATTCATATCATTATCACTCCGAAAAAGAACTTTTAGGATTATAAGCCATTTCAAGGCCTGAGAAATGTCAAAATACCAAGAGCATCTAGAGGCTCTATCCCTTATACTATTACTTCTTACCACTGTCAAGATTCATAGCTGTGCTGCGCAGTGACCTACGGTCATTACAAGTGTGCTGGACACATGTCTGCCAACTATCTCTTTAATCTTCGGAAAAGGTCTTCAGAAACACTGTAGAGGTATAACAGTATAGATACCAGTTACATACTCGAGAACTATTAGGAGCGTGATAAGAGACGTGCTACTCATGTAGATGTTATGAACTGACTGATTATATGCATAGTCATTAGAATCTATAAGCACGACTTTAAGTAATAATTAGGATAATTAGGATAAATTAAGGTGCATAATCAATGAGACTCAGTCCTACTGTAGAGGCCCAGGGGGGCCCAGTACCCCTTATTTTCGCCAACCCCACTCATTTGGCACCAGCGCCACCCCTATCAATGGTTAAATGAAAAGAAAAGAACGAAATACAAGAACTGTTCTGCGCATGCTTAACAATTTCTGTTATTCAGTGCTATTTACATTTTACAACAATAAGATTTTCATGACGAATAAAGTCAACATCATGAATTCTGGAACGACTTTGATGAGTGTCTCAGATTGAATTCGGTCGCATGATGACGACAGACAAACATAGGGTGGTATAGTTTGGATCAAGGATATGAATTTCAGTAAGAACCCAACAAACAACCTTCATTTACAGAATTAAGATTCAATCAAAAAGCTTAGAAAGTTCTTATGAGCAGAAGAGAGCAAACAGCAAACCTAATGAATGCGACGTTAGGACCACCTATCGCAATATGTGATTTGTTCTGCAGAAGTATATCGAAAACGGCAATACCCCTGCTGGCCATAATTGAGTACCTTTTTGACTTAGAAAGGCTGAGATTTCAAGCATTGTTCGACAATAACGAGGTTCTTGTAGAAATACAGACACGTGGCTTGAGCCCAGATCCTTTGTAGACCTCACGCAGTTTATCATCGTTTGTTTTTAGTGTGCGTTATTTTATGGCCTAAAATGTATGTGTTTCATTCCAGAGCGATCTGATAACTTTACAATTTACTTGAAATAAAATCATTCGAGACAAGGCTATGGAGAATCCCAAATCCCTGTATGTTTTTCTTTGTCGTACTCTGAAGAATTCTATTTGCAAAATGTAAATAGTAAGAACGCTACAAAAGTCAGCAAACTTTGGCAGCTGTTACCCAATCAAATGAAACAATCTAGGAGTTTGACCACTCTCATAAAACGAATTAATTTCTGGAAAGGTTACAAAGACATATCCTGCAAGCTGCAATCTAACAGAAAAGGCTTTTACCATGTTTACACGTTTTTTATAAGAAACCAGTTTATAAGAAACCTAGTACTAGAGCCCCAAAAATGTAAGAAACTTTTAGAACTACACCCATATCTTTAAGAAACTCCGAAAAAAATAAGAAAACTTACTGAGCCGGAAAGTAATATGTCAACAATGAGAAAAGAGGAAAATTCAGGATGAGTAATGGGAAATGGGTTTTGTTGCTGTTTTAGATAACTTGAGAAAGTACACAATATTGTGTTGTCTTATTGTCGACACTTTGATACAAGAAATATGCGAGGGAAAGTGGAAAATGTGGTGTTAAGTGCGTATCTAAAAAAGAAACTTTTCAGAAACTTTTAGTACTAGAAACTGGTGAAAAATTAAGAAACTTTTAGTACTAGGACCCAAGCTAGGTTTCTTATATAAAAAACCTGTATTATGTTGGGCTCTTTTCATGCACATAAAAATTGCAATTGTTCAGTAGCTATTTATGAATTTTGTATGTGTGCAAGCCTACTTAGTATGAATTAATGATGATGATGATGATGATTGTATATTAAGATCATGGAAGTATTAAGATCAAGTAAACCAATGTGCCCACCCGGCTATCAATACACTGGCTGTGTAGCAACACGTAAACTTGGGCATACGTCGCACGGTATATTTTGCTTATTGTTGTTGTAACTTCTTGAGCAATCTTTGCGGTGGTGTAGATAAAGGGGGGTAAGGGGGGCAAAACCCTCCCGTAGAGCTAAACAGCCATTTTGTCAGAAACTTACTGATCTAGTCGGAAAATGATATAGGCAGTTAAGGGTTGGTAAAAACTAGATACTTGAAATTGATAACTATATCATTCATCACCTCACTCTGATGCAATTCAAAGAAAAGGATTTTTCCTCTAAAGATTCGGTGTCTCGAGAATATGAGAATCTCTTAAAGAATTTCTTTTCCTGGTTTTGAATACTTTGGAATTCGATGAAGTTGTAGCAGTTTCCAAAGATCAGGAAGATTTGCTTCTGTTCCTGCAGAAATTCAATCTCATGACGTCTTTCGAGAATATAGCGACGTTGTTGCAATTAGCCCTCACCCTTCCAGTGCCATCGGTGCATGACGAAAGAGCATTTAGTAGCTTGAAGCGAGTCAAAAGTTACTTGAGAAGTACAATGTACCAGGACCGACTTTTTTACCTTGCTTGCATCTCGATCAATAGATGAACTTTAATTAAGATCCATCTGAGAGATTTGCAACAGCCCTTTTTAAAAGAAAAACCCAGAAAATCTTTGAATAGCTTTAATTTTGACGCTCTACTTTGAAAAACATATCAAGAGTTTATTTTCTGTTAACGTTAGGCTCAAGTAGCTGACGTCTTTTTTTGTAGTCTCTGGTCTTGAAGAAATAAAAATGCATAAAAGATTTTGCCGGAAAATCTGAGTTTCTTGCCCCACTCCCCCATAAAACTTCCTATCTACGCAACTGAATCTTTGTGTGGGAGGATATATCCATGGAAAGAAAAAGAGAAGGGAAGATGTAGTACCTAGATCAATAATTTGAAACATTAGATATAAATAAAACCGGAGGCGTTAAATAGAGTTGAAACAGTTAAATGGAGTTCGTGGCGAAACTGAGTGATGATGATGATGATAGAAAAGTTTTTGAGTCATGCATAAAGCAGCGTTTTTCAGAAGGAAAAAGGGTGTATCGAGCAAGAAATTAGTTTATTCTATTTCCTTTCTGCAGCCGTTACCTGGGGTGAAAAGCAACTACTGCAGAAGAATTTAGAGCAAAACAACTACATTTAAGTCCCAGATGGCCTTCTTTCAAAATTTTAATCATTTCTATAAGCCAAGATTGACAAGCAAACAGCACTTTGATTAAAATCAAATATAAACACAGATTTTAATCAACCAATCTTAAAAGACAATTAATCAAGAGTCAATCATATCTCAGCATTTTTAATCAACTTCTATCTTTCTTTTTGTTAAAAGCTCTGTTAATTCTTAACGCTAACAATGCATTAGTTAACATTGACAATCCAAAGTTATAAAGCTTTAGAGGTACAGACTTATGTCAGTTCTCAAGAAGACCATTTGGTGTGAAGAAGAACTCTCGTTACACAGTTCCACTTTTGGTAAGTAGTTAAGCTTGTTACTTTTCTAATCGGAAGACTTTTTTCTCTTAATAATAACTACAGCGTTCTTGTTTGCTGCTGATGATGGATGCCTTGGTATAGCTCACTCAAGGATGAGTCTTCCGCAGAGAGAAGAATTTCAAGAACAAGATGAAAACTGCCAAAAGTTTTTCCTTCACATTAGAAGAACAGCTTGATGAATGTCTTGATGGGTGGAGAACTTCAAGATGGCAACCAAAATCAGATACAAAGCTAAACATGATAACTATTAAAGCTTTTCGTCTGAAACTCATCAGACGTTCATTTCTTCCTGACGTGATGAATTCTTATACTGACGTGACCTTCAACTTGTTAGCCTCGGTTTGTTCTTAGCTTGTTCTGAAGTTTTGGCAAAATTTGAAACTCGTGTTCTTATAAAATTATCTTATAAAGAAAAGAGTGTACAACAAATGTTCGATGTGCAAATAAAATTGTTTTACCATAAGTTTAAAGAGAAGAAATTAATCTTTCTTTACTGCGCAAACTGCTTTTTAG
Organism: Pelagia noctiluca; assembly: GCA_963924455.1. NCBI lineage: Eukaryota > Metazoa > Cnidaria > Scyphozoa > Semaeostomeae > Pelagiidae > Pelagia > Pelagia noctiluca. Next base: position 1,463,357 of record OZ004315.1, on the reverse strand, counting down.
GTCTCAGATTGGATGAATTTTCCACCAAAAAACGAATCTATGCAACAAGAAATGAATGAACGAAATGAATGAACGAAAGAAAAAAAACTGCCAAAGGGTTGCACATTGTATTAGAAGAAATGTTCGATTAGCAAAGCAAATTGTTTTACAATAAGTTTAAAGAGAAGAAATTAATCTTTCTATACTGCACACAAACTGCTTTTAAGGTTCCGGATTGGATGAATTTTTTACCAAAGAACACATTTATGTAACAAGAAATGAACGAACGAAATGAATGAACGAAAGAAAAAAAATGCCAAAGGGTTTCCCATCGCATTACAAGGAATGGTCGAATAGCAAAGCAAATTGTTTTACAATAAGTTTAAAGAGAAGAAACTTATCTTTCTATACTGCACACAAACTACTTTTTAGGTTCCAGATTGGAGGAAGTTTCCACCAAAGAACACATTTATGTAACAAGAAATGAATGAACGAAATGAATGAACGAAAGAAAAAAACTGCCAAAGGGTTGCCCATCGCATTACAAGGAATGTTCGATTAGCAAAGCAAATAGTTTTACAATAAGTTTAAAGAGAAGAAACTTATCTTTCTATACTGCACACAAACTGCTTTTAGGTTCCAGATTGGAGGAAGTTTCCACCAAAGAACACATTTATGTAACAAGAAATGAATGAACGAAATGAATGAAAGAAAGAAAAACACTGCCAAAGGGTTGCCCATTGCATTACAAGGAATGTTCGATTAGCAAAGCAAATAGTTTTACAATAAGTTTAAAGAGAAGAAACTTATCTTTCTATATTGCACACAAACTGCTTTTTAGGTTCCAGATTGGAGGAAGTTTCCACCAAAGAACGCATTTATGTAACAAGAAATGAATGAACGAAATGAATGAACGAAAGAAAAAAAACTGCCAAAGGGTTGCACATTGTATTAGAAGAAATGTTCGATTAGCAAAGCAAATTGTTTTACAATAAGTTTAAAGAGAAGAAATTAATCTTTCTATACTGCACACAAACTGCTTTTAAGGTTCCGGATTGGATGAATTTTTTACCAAAGAACACATTTATGTAACAAGAAATGAACGAACGAAATGAATGAACGAAAGAAAAAAAATGCCAAAGGGTTTCCCATCGCATTACAAGGAATGGTCGAATAGCAAAGCAAATTGTTTTACAATAAGTTTAAAGAGAAGAAACTTATCTTTCTATACTACCAGTGGTGGCGCCAGAGGGGGGGCAGGGGGGGCTACAGCCCCCCCGTCGGAGGAGGCTAGCCCCTCCGTCGGAAGATAAATTATGCTTTAATTTTTTTTGTCGGAGCGAATTTTTCAAGTTTTGGCGGAAATAGAAATAAAATTAGCCCCTCCGTCGGAAGTGCTAGCCCCTTTGTCGGAAGAAACCTAGCGCCACCACTGTATACTGCACACAAACTGCTTTTTAGGTTCCAGATTGGAGGAAGTTTCCACCAAAGAACACATTTATGTAACAAGAAATGAATGAACGAAATGAATGAACGGAAGAAAGAAAAAACTGCCAAAGGGTTGCACATTGCATTACAAGAAATTTTCGATTAGCAAAGCGAATTGTTTTACCATTAGTTTAAAGAGAAGAAACTAATCTTTCTATACTGCACACAAACTGCTTTTTAGGTTCCAGATCGGAGTAAGTTTCCACCAAAGAACGCATTTATGTAACAAGAAATGAATCAACGAAATGAATGAAAGAAAAAAAAACTGCCAAAGGGTCTCCCACAATTTTCTACTTTCTTCAAATTGATTCGGAAGCTAAGTGCGTTGCCAAAGTCATTGGAAAGAGGTGCAATCAGGGAAATGGAAACAGTTTAATTGTTCCATGCAGCCTTGAAGTCACTGGACTTAAGAACTTTGTCTCTATTTTAAAAAATAGCTTTATTCAATGAAGAGTTTATGATTAAACTATTGTTGTCATTGTTATTGTTAGTACTTGGGCACAAAAATTTTGAGTTATCGAGAGAAAATAGCCGCAGCGGGTATAAAAAATTGTTCGAGTTAGCGAATGTTCGAGTTATCGGGGGTTCGAGTTATCGGTGGTATATTCATATGTAAGTAGTGTTGAAGGTTCAGGGAGAATGCGAAATATGTTCGAGTTAGCAAGAGTTCGAGTTATCTCATGTTCGAGTTATCGGGATTCTACTGTAATTACAAGAAATATTCGATCGGCAAATTAATCTTTCTATACTACGCAAACTGCTTCCGGATTGGACAAATTCTCAAAAAACCATGTATTTATATTACTAGAAACAAATGAATGAATGAATGAAAGAAAGTAAGGAGAACTTGACAGAGGGTTGCCCTTCACATTACAAAAAAGCTCATGCAGTTATCAAGCTTTGCAATATTCCCAATTATCTCTTCAAACGGTAGGATAAATGTAGAGTTAAAAAGAATTGAAATGCAAACTTACCTATAACTAACGCTCGTGCGTCTCATCGCTTGAGTTGCCACATACGTCATTGAACGTCGTTTGAAACTCTCCTTCCAGATTTCAAGAACCATCATGCGTTTATTAGCAGCTTTGCTGTTGGTGGCGTTAACTGGCTTGCCCTCAGGTAATACTTGCTATCTTGTTCGTATCTATACAAGCAAAGAAATAAACTAAATAAAGGCTTTTACAGTAGAAGATTCCTTAAAAGGTGACGGACTTCCTTTCACATCACAGGGATAACCCTCTTAGCAATGCATAGCTACCGACAATGCAACGGCTTGCTTTTGTTCTAGCTGCAGTCAAACATTATTCGTTAATTTTGGCAGCATTGCGTTGCTAAGGAGGGGCGTATTCAGGCTCGGCAGAAGCTGTAAATATATTAATAGTTGGTCCGGTTCAAGCTTCACTTGTGGGACCCCGGGGTAAGTCCCTGAAAAGTTTATGTTCTCAGAGATACAATTTGGTGCAAATTCAGAGCGTAATTTACGTTTAAATGAACCTTACGCTACCGAAAAACGAATGCTTTAAAAAGCAATATCATTTTTTGAAAAAAACTTTGTTTTGGCCCAAAACATGGTCCGGCCAACGCTGCACCAACCGGACCGGTCTGATATTCCTATGATCGCTTCGTGGAATAAAACCCAATATTTGCGGAATCGTCTGTTAGGTTAGAGCTAGAAATAAAGCAAACGGCGGTCTAGAAATAGAAATAGAAGCTAGCAACTAAAGAAAAGTGATGCATTGGGAATACACAACCAAAAATGCTTTTTTTTTATTTCAAAATGTTTGCCTTACCACCATGAACATGCATTTCCGGCCATGATTACTCCTTGGAAAAAGGGATAAACATGAAAGAAGTGAGAAAAATAACGTAGAAAAAATAACAGTTATCTGTTGTATTTTACAGAATCCCTGGAAACATGCAAAAGAGATTACCAAAAGATTGGTTGTTTCAAAGAAAAGCGGGTTCAAAATCATGATTTACTCGTTTTTGACAGAGATAATGTCAAATGGGGAACTATTGCTGCATATCTTCATCAGTAGGTTTTTACTCGTTTTCAAACCTGTTTTTCTCAAATTTATGTGTAAGTGGTTTAGGAATTGCTGACAGCTTTCAAGACGTTCTTGTTCGTGAACAATTTTCTTGGTTTCAAAAATCTTAAAGGAATTTAGGATCAGTAGTAAGAAACAAATCATGAATATTTGAAGCATCAAACAAGTTTTCGACCCATGAATTGAGCTCCTACAACCCTGCCCTTCCCCTAAAAATTACTAAATTCTTGAATTTAGAGTTATATACTCTTCTAGTCTTTCCCCAATGTCTGTTTTTTGGCATTGTGCTGCGAGGGAACAGTTACATGCGGAGTAGGAGATTGATCAGCAAAGGGACATGCGGAAGAGAGTCACTGCGGCTCTTCTAGGTATACCTCTGCAGAAAAAATTCCCTCTTTAAATTACGCGTTCTCTCGCAGTAGCTACGGATTAGGCAAAAACTAAACTTTACAGCAAGTCCAATAGTTTCTATGTGGAGCATTTGAATTCATTCAAAGGGGGACGGGAATCGGGCGAGAAACGAATTTGGGAGTGAAGGGGCCGACAGGGTAGCCTCGAATGGTAAAGCTTGAAGAGTCAATCTTGTATATTTGTAGTCTGGCGTGCAAATGCTCTGCCGCAGTTAAAGCAAAGAACGCAGAGGAAATCAAAGCTGGAAGACCAATGAAATATGTTGGATTCTCATTGCATTATTATGGGGAGTGTTACGGGCAAACTCAAGCCCATTTCGAGGCCTTGACAGGACGAGCCGCCGGAGAAAAACATCATTGTATTGGTGATCAGAATTATAATAACTGCAAAGTATCACATGATGAATGTACTGGCACACACGAAGCAGAGTATGTTTATAGAATGCAAGAAAAAGCACCCGAAGGTATGGCATGGTATTCCGTTCAGGATTTCACAAATATAGTGACGGGACAAGAATGTCGAGACGATGGCGTAAACATGTTTGAAATGTGTATAAGTCACGAGGTCGAAAAACCTCAATGAAATGAAAGGACAAGTAGGTCAATAAGGCTTTGGCGACCATGCTAATGTCATCGTTTCAATATTTTTTCCTGCTACTGTACCTAGTGATGAAAATGAATAAGCGTTCATTGATTCAGAGAAGCTAAATGAAAACAAGAATTTAGCATCATGCCAGCACGGTCTAAGAAAGTCTTTTACCACGTAATAACGACACACTGCACGAAGAAATCTTCTCTCGTGAATTCACAAGTCAAAAATCAAAATCACGAAATAACGTGTGAAAATAAGCCAGATAACATTGCAAGTATGAGTACTGGGCTCTCTTCCAGAGCTGACCGTTCAGGTTGTGAATGCACGCACGGATGCATATTGAGTGATTATGATACAGTATATGAGCGCAGCTTTAGTGAGGTTCAAGAACTAACGATAAAATAAAAGTTCATTTCTGTTCAAGGTACAATTTCATTCACTGCACTGTTTCAGATATTCCACTGATCCCATTTTAGTCGTCAAAAAGATATTTTGATATGTGGTGTAAACTATTCTCAGCTAATCCTGACAAAAGGTTATGCCTAGTATAAGTGTATTGAGTGCCTTTTATAAAAACTGAACTTGCATTGACTTCTAGACGTGGACGGAGGTTATGGCCAATGGAACGAATGGATCCCATGTTCAGCTACATGCGGAGCAGGCTTCACAGTCAGGGAAAGAACATGCACCAAGCCAATGCCGAAAGGAAAGGGCAAAGACTGCTCAGCATTGGGGGAATCAACACAGTCGAAAGCATGCAGTGTCAAACCATGCCCAGGTAAGACGTCAGGTTTATCGTAAGTAAACAGAAATAACAATCATGAGATAAAAACAGGTTCGGAGTCTCCTGCCTGCTTTCATGCATACTTTACTCTAAACTATCTAGTTCATGGAATCGCAACTCGTCAGGTAAAGACAAGTGACCTCTTTCATTCTTTTAAATTACAACACTTTACCACGGTCTTTTGAGTATCTTTGTTCCAAACCTTAGAGCATTTACTGTTCTTCCTCCGTATTTCGATCTAGTCTCAAGACTCTCTTTACACACTCATTTCTTTTTGTGATCTCCACGTGGAGGCGCCAAGTTTTATAATAAAATGCTACTGCTTGGTGACTTTAAATCAACTTCAAAGAAGTAAAGGTAGTGGGCAGATTCTTGAATGACACAGCAGAAAGAAGATTTTGAATGTTGATCTCTTTCAGTAAATGGCGAGTTCACCACATGGAGCAGCTTTGGAAAGTGTAGTAAAGACTGCGGAGGAGGAGTGAAGAGAAGGACCCGCACGTGTACAAACCCAGCTCCGGCACATGGAGGGGAGGGCTGCACTGGACTTCTGGCCGAAGAGGAACCTTGCAACAAACAGGCCTGTCCTGGTAAGTGCATTTCAGGAAAGTATCGCCTTATTGTTGTTTGCATAGTATCACATTGAGTGCTTATCATATCATATCTGATATAATAGAATAGATTAAGGACTCGGATAAGAAGAAAGCTTTCATTCACGTTATTGGACCTGTAGGTAGGAAGACTCTACCTTTTCCGTCATCATCAACATTGGGGTTGTTTTGTTCTGTTACCTAATCAGATCATTATGTTCTATGGTCCTGGGTAGACTTGCTTTACGAATTCTTGTCTCCCTGTGCTAACTCCGATCAATATTATTGCCGGAGTGACGTCAGTATATCAGAGAGAACAGGGAAACAAGGACTCGTGCCTCGTGCAGTAAGTCTTGGTCCTGGGTTCAAGACCTGGCGGGGGATACCCCATCACAATTGTGGGTAGCAGAGGATATTTCCAGTGTGTTAGACAATGGCTAATGAATTCATCTGATGGACTTTGATTTTTCAGTTGATGGTGGCTGGGATGATTGGTCATCTTATTCAACTTGTTCAGCTGTCTGTGGAGGAGGAACAGAGAAGCGATACCGAGGCTGCATCAAACCGAAGCCAGCCAACGGAGGGGCTGAGTGTGTTGGAAAATATGAAGAGAGTCGAAAGTGCAACGAAAGTCCTTGTCCAGGTTGGTTGTTCAACGCAACATGCTTTTCTGTTTTATTTCTAGCTTTACCTGACACTCATGAGAGTATTATGTCCTGTAACCGTAAACCTAATGAATTGTTCTAACTAAGGTTAAAGATGATGGTTGAAGAGGTTGATACCTGTAGTTGATTGTGTGGTGAAGCAAACAATTTGTTATCCCCTCATTTTCCCCACCGCTCTTTGGTTGCTTGGAGCCTATTCATGAACGTCTGCTGATTAGCTATGTATATTCCTTAACCTGAAGAAGGGTTTCATTTCTTTCAGTTGACGGTGGCTTTTCCAAATGGTCGGCCTATTCAACATGCACCAAAACATGCGGTAGTGGGACACAGTCAAGATCCCGTTCTTGTACCAACCCAAGCCCAGCCCATGGGGGCAAAAATTGCGACATATTCGGAGCAACTAATGAGATTAGGTATTGCAACACCCATGCTTGTCCAGGTAATTCAAACTTACATTAATTTGGTCCGTTGAAATTGACTGCGGGGCAGGAAAAATGAATTTATACGTATTTCAGGTTTTCCCACCGAAATACATTAGGTAATTCTATCTCTGTAGCATTGCGTTGTCTATGACAGCATCATAGAACTTGATGTAGCTACGAAGGTCTGGACCGATTTAGATGAGGAATAAGAAAGAAGACTGGCTCTAGGGTGTAGGATAATTTTGTGATAAAGGTAATTCTAAGAAAAAAAGAAGACTGGTACCGAGTAATCAGCCTTGGTCAGAAACTCTGCAATTACTGTTTCGATTCTTTGCTGGCCTAAGTTGCAAACGTCAAATCGTAAAACACAGGGACGTTCCTAAGAATTCTTCGTCGGGGCGTAGCATTAGAAATTTGCCGACGAAATAGACGTGACCCGAAAAAAGGCCAAGTTTGAAAAAGGCGTGGCCAGAAATTGGCCTGCTTTTGTTTATCCAAATGCTAATTTGCAATTTAAATGCTAAAGAAACAGTTAAAGATAACAATTGGGTGAAAACTTTTATACATTTATAGATAACACAAGAATTTTTAAAAGAATTATAATAAGAATATATAAAATTAATAATAATAAGTAACATATGTTCAGTGGAAGCTTCGCCTTTCAGTAAAAAGATTTGTTCAAAGTTTGGATTTTTGTAATTTCGCCAACAAGATGTTTCCTAGGAATGTTACACTCCTCACCCCCATGGATACGCCCCCTACGTAAACAAATACAGCTTTGGAAACATAGTACTTACCCGCTACTTAGAAACTATCTTGTAAGAAAGTTCAGCCTGCCAGATAGTTACACTCTTTACTTAAACATAAGACTTTTCAGCTTGAAAATTATTATACCTGCAGAAACAATGTGGATTGTTGAGATTTGGCATTTCTAGTAAATTCAGTGGCTTTCCTGCTAAATCATGTTAAATTCTTCACCTATTTCCTGTCAACCTCTAAGAAACAGAGGCAGCCTAGTTTTGCAACATTCAGTTTCTCGGTGTCGGGTTGGTGCTGTACAATATAATCCGATCGTAAAGTTCTAAAACGGACTGGCTGATTGGATGGCTTAGTTATATCCTGATCAATAAACCAACCACCCGTGATCTAACTGAAATTTGTTTGTATCGCAGTTCCAATTTCAAGCGAATACTCAACCACCACGTGTGAAAATAAAAAGCTGTCCATCAACTGCGGTGGTTCCAGAACGATCATAATCACCCATGCCACATACGGTCGGAAAAACAAGAGCATCTGTCGATGGGGACTTGACTGGACTTGGAGTACAAATTGCCACGCAGGAAGCTCATGGAATAAGGTGACAGGTGCTTGTCAGGGGAAGACATCGTGCAGTGTGGATGCATCGAATGGGGTATTCGGAGATCCCTGTTTTCTTACCCCAAAGTACCTTGTAGTTAAATACAAGTGCAGGGGTTAATGAAACGAATAATCAGCAGCCTCCTCAAAGCAAACAACTTTAATCAACTTTAATCAACAATCAAGCGACTTTAATCAACTATTTAACCACATTGGCACTTATTTTATCATTGAGTTTATCAGGCCTAATAAAGGGCAACTGAATAGAATACAACTGTGTTATTTTAGCGATTCAATCACGGATGGAAATTATCTTGTCTTCCCTTTATTTTCTCGTTTTCTTTAGATTTTTCTTACTTAAGTGGTCGTATATATACACGTAGCGGTTACACTTATGCCATTGGCAGAAAAGAGGCAGGTAATTGTTCGTTCATCTCTTCAAGCCTGTTTCGTGATTGCTCACTTATCAGGAGACAGGGGCGGATCCAGCATTGTAGTTTTGAAGTGGCCATTTAGAAAAAACTATGGGGGCCTGGGGGCGAAGCGCCCGGAAAATTTTTAGGAGCCACGCCCTTCAAACCAACTTAGAACGCTGGCAACGCCCTTTTTGATTTCTGTTCTATGTATCCCAATTAAAATTGTTTCCGTCATTATTTTACACGAATTGTAATTTCAATATTCTACAAGAAAGTAAGCCTCCTTTCAAATCATGTAAAAAATCCTTACATATGTGTGGGTGCATCTTTGAAACTTTAGCTGGGCTTAGTCATGAAGTAAAGGAGTAAGGATCTTTTGTAGAAATGCCATGCAAAGACATCAAAGACCAATTAATTGAGCTTGTAATAACTTTCATTTTCAAATAACCTGGGTATCAGAGCGCGAAGAGAGGGGGTATGTTAAATAATAGTAATAATAATATGAATTTTTTAGTGTTAGTATTTACATAGTACAAGGATGACTAGTTTAAACCAACATAAAGCAACAAAACATAAACAGTTGCACCAAGTCTGACCACTCCTATGACAGATTATTTCTGACAGAAAGAGCAGCAGCATACGTTGTCGAAAAACCAGGTTTTTGCTAGCATTTTAAAGTTGTTGGCGGACGATGCCATCTTTATGTTATCTGGTAGTGAATTCCATATTTTGGGTCCAAGATAACTAAGAGATTTGATTCCATATTTGGTGGTATTGACTTTTGGAATATCTAAGGTTTTTACTCCTCTAAGGTTATAATTTGTAGGCTTCTCTACAAACATTTTTCGCATAAAAGAGGGATTTAGTCTGTTGAGAGTTTTATAAACCTCCAATGCCAATGTGCAGATCATGTTTACATGAATAGTTGTATCTTTATCTTTTTTAAGAATCTCATTGTAATTTAGTGAGTAATATTTATAGATTATTCGCAACGCCCTTTCATTTATTTTCTCTATTTTATTTTTACTTTTTTTACTGCAGAAAAGCCATATTAAGGGGCAGTAGTTAAAATGGCACAGGATGAAGGAGTTTACTAGGACACGTTTTTCTTTTTCTTCTAAGTTGTTTGATAGCCTTTTAAAGAGCACATGAAGCAAAAAATTTTATTGGTGGAAATGATAGGTACTATTGAATGATAGAAAACGCCATTTAAATCATTTTGATATCTCCTTTTGTTTTAAAATTATCCACTAACTTGAAGTATCAGAGGATGACGTCACAATGTTTGCACATTATTAGGTTTACATATGGGGATATAGCTGTATCTCATCATAAAAAGATCATAGTTGCAAGAAATCTTGTTGCAGGGCTGCATAAATGTAATGCAGGTTATTTGCTATGTATGCATGATTTTTGGGAAAGCATACTAATTGATAAGAAATATTGTAATTGCATTTCCCTTGGAAATGGAGTCAACGCAGTATATTTTCTGGACCTTTTTCAAACAATGTGACGTCATCAGCCAATCCTATAAAATGGTGGACATCTTGAAAACCAAATGAGATATCAATAAACTTTTCATAGAGTTTCTTATCATTCAACAGTACCTATCATCTCCACCAATAAAATTTTTTGCTTCATGTGCTCTTTAAGGACATTCAGTTGTCGGGATGCTTTTTGACAAATTAATTCCACGTGTTTGTCGAAGTTTACACTCTTTTTTTTTATAAGAATACTTAATTTTTTTCTGAGCCGCAATATTCTTAATTTTTAGATGTTTTGAGGCTCGGAATATTCTTAAATTATTCTTACGGTAGAAAACACGGATTTAGCAATAAATTGTCATTATGTCATTAATGCCAAAATCCCACACCTACAGTATTACAAATATGGTGGCTAACAGAACAATATCCTTATTTCCTGTAAAACAGAGCTCATCCACACTTGCATCAAAATTTTAGAGAGTGTATTTGTATTTTAGACCATTTCCTGTAAAAAAGCACACCAATTCAGAAGTTAAAAACACTTGCTAAGATGTTTTTCCATAAGATCTGAGCCTTGCAATATTCTTAAAATATTCTTAAATTTCACCGATTTTGAGGCTCATTATTCTTATAAAATTTATTCTTATAAAAAAAAGAGTGTAACTGGTTATCAATTTCAATACCCAATAGTGTTACTTCGCTAGTGGTTTCAATTTCAAAATTTTCATTTATCACAAAAGATTTTAAGTCTTTACTCTTTTTTCCTATTGTAATCGACTGAAACTTTGAGGGGTTTGCTGACATTTTATTATCATAAAACCATTTTGTACAGGCTTGTACATTTGATTTTATTTTTTAAATCATTCATGATTAGCTTCAAAGTAAAATTATCTGGGAAAAATTAATGACTGTAGAGCTGCTTATAAATGTGTGGGGTTTTATATTTGGGGCTATATTTCTAAGGTTTGGGTTTGGTCAATTGATTTAGTTTCGAATTCATTTCCTAAAAAAATATATGATATACTTAAAATTTCACATTTTTGGAGGTTCACTCAACCACCAGAGACGTAAGATGATATATGATTGATTTTAATGTTAGGTACGTGGGTAATGTTTTCTTGTTACGCTGTTATGTTCAAAACTTTACCTAGTTCATCTAACTGCCTAATCATTGTGTTGCACTTCGTTTTTTTGAAAATTATCGATCTTTGAAATTTTATCGTTTAGGGAGGGCCATGCCCCCCGGCCCCCCTTGGATCCGCCCCTGTCAGGAGACATACTAAGATTCAGAGGTAATGTACAGTGGCCATAGACATAGTATGTTAATGTTTGCACTATGAAGTCGGGAGTTTGAAATTAGGTCGAAGCCTTCAGAAACACATGCTGCTCGATCATTTTTTTCTTTCCTAATCTGAACAACCTGAAATTATCTTCAAAACCGGAATTGAGGAGCGTAGCATAACTTTGAAGAAGTAATTTCTCCTCTATAATCCGTTGTTTGATTTAGTATTTAAGAATAGCGTTCAAGTCAGGGAGAACAAAATATCGTGCGAAATGTGTTTTACGAGACCTAATATTAAAATACATATAATATATGTGCCTAATATACAAAACCAATACCCAAAACCAAATTCTAATGACCTCATATCCAACTAGCAGGAATCCAAACACAATCATTTCACTGAGGGGGGAGCAATTCGACCATAAATTTCGAGTAATTTTGACTAAAAATCTTCAAAATCTATAAGAATATGGCCCAAAAGATTTGTAGAAATCTCTAGAAGTCGCTAAATATCGCCAAACTTTCTCGAAGTGGTTCGCCTCGCCCCTAGTCGAAAAGAGGGTAGAGATCATAAATGATTCACATCTAGAGGCTGGAGTCAAATTTGAAGGAAAAACAGTCGACAGCTTGCAAAGAAACGGTTTGTTGTGAAGCCTGTACCATAAGTCGTTTTACTCTTGTGACCTTGATAAGCGAGTTGTTGCGCAGCTGCACGAGTGATTGATTTGGGGTCCATGAAATACAGGTTCAAAAACAAACGAAAATACTAATTTTATCCTTCATACGCAAACTACACTTTATCAATTTTGCAACAATCTACTGTAGTCATACCTTCTCAACTTGCAGACTTTAACAGCTAAATGCATTTATTAATAAACCTTCGATTTCAGGAATTTTCTAAATTATGCTGCCTAAGCAGGGGGGGGGGGGGGGCTAGATATTTCAGGAAAGCAGGGTAAGTATTCTGAAGTCCTTCCTTCCTATGGTTTTTTTAAGCATTTGGTTTTAAGCATTTGTACGAGCTTACCTATTTTATCAGAACTGGGTACTATCTATTTTATCGATTACTGGTGTCTCTAGAATACCTTCAATTTAAGGGGTTTTCCAATCACATTGAATAAATTTTGGGCATTTGTAAAGTTATCAATTTCAAGCGTTTTCAAGCAATTTGGTTTAGTAGAGAAGCTTCGACAAAAGCAAAAATATTTTTTCTTCATTTAATACTTTCAATGTTAATATAAGATACATAAAATTCATTAAATATTGATATCCTAAAATTAATCAAAATTAATACGACAATAAACTGTTATAAAATTACAAAATGCGAAACCAGCACATTTACGAAACCCATCAAAGTTCGACTGTGTTCGATTTAACCAAATTAAACATTTCTGCTCTTATTGGTGAAGAATCTTAAATTTTTCTTCCAGTGTAATTTTGTCATTCCTTCCGCGTGCATTGCTGCGTAATTCAATGATATTTATTGTTCCTCGCAAACTTTATAACGAGATCAATTGCACTATCTTTTAACAGTTCTCTTGCGATCATCAACTTCTGTCCTTTGGTCAATGGTCTGCTGATGATAAACTCGGCCCCAGACTTCGTTCGGAAGACTTTGCGCTGTGTGACGTCACGACCAATAAGTATGTGACTCGATATGGCATTCGCCAATAGGAGAACAAGAACGATGTGAGTTAATGTCAAAGCCATTTTTCTGCAAAATATATTCTTATTTTAGGATATCTATTTTATAAGGCTGTCTTAATCGAGCAAGCGTTTTCAAACGCTCAATGTTTCCAAATGGCCTAAAATCCAAATAAGATTAAATTCACGCGTCTTTAGTTTACTTTCCAAATTTATTGTACTAAAACTATCAAAACTCAGTCTTCAGAGATCTTGTCCGCTTTATTGACTATTCTCAAAAATTTATTACTAAAGTTTTTACAGTTATGGAAACATTTTTCATGAAAATTCGAGTTCAGCTCAACACTTCAAAACGGTCTGGTATTTGAGCACAAATCGAAGGTACAACAAAAGGTATCAAGTCATTTTTCTCGAGGTTTGTAGACCTTTAGGGGTCGAAGATGTAGCCTCATTTGCCTCAACTCTGGTATTTGAGCACAAATCGAAGGTACAACAAAAGGTATCAAGTCATATTTGTCGAGGTTTGTAGACCTTTAGGGGTCGAAGATGTAGCCTCATTTGCCACAACATCTTTCACAACAAAACATTTAAAACAATATCGTTTTGATTTCAGGCGAGCCTAAAAATTATCACGGTAATAATTAATCACAAAGTTAAGAATAGTAAGAATTATTCCTTGGTCTTCCTAGCTTAGATTAATCGATACAATTTGCGAAAGTGAAAATGAACCGAGTAAGACTGGAACCAACAAGCTCCAGCTTAGGACCGTAGGGAGCCATACCACACATAAATAAGATGACGAGCTGAAACAGGATTTGAAATAGAGACGAACTTTCTACTCACCGATTTATGAAACGATTTGTGAAAACTCTCTATGATATGACTGTGCTTGATCGTCAGTGCTGAAACTTCGTATGGATGATATCTAATGTTGCGAATCCCTGACTTTAAATGTTTGAAGAAGTCCCACGGGGTTCTTTAATGCGTTACTTTTCAAGCGTCAATATGCAAATCTGGAATGCAATCCCTAAAACCAATGAAATATGAACAATGTCCTGCTTTGGAAACACAAAATTCAACCAAATGGAAAACTGAACGAACCATCCATATGGATGAAAATTAAATATTCTCGTGTATTGAAAACACTCGGGGCAACTTAAAAGCATGAGTTGAGGTTGGAAGTTTGAAATTGCAGGCGAGAATATTGATCCAGATTTCAATACCGTTCATTGTCCCCCTTTGATGCATTGCGTATTTAGCACAACATATTGTTTGCGTTTGTTGCGTTGGATGCATCAAATTTGCATATTGATGTTTCTAAGGCAATGCAAAGCAATCCGGTGGGATTACTTCAAACATATAAATTCAGAGGCTTGTTACCAATGCATCAAATCAACGCGGAGCTTCAGAACTGACGAGCATACAAAGATAACAACATACAGTGTCGAAACTTCTTTCAAATCGGTAAGTTTGAGTTTAATTAAATTCTGTTTTCTCTCTTTATCTATTTTAGTGGATTATTCATTTGGTAAGCTCAGCTACGACTAATCATCAAGATCTCCCTTTTCCAATAAGCAACTCGTTGATAAGTTACCAGGGTTGGAATGACCAAAACAATTAGTTACTTCACGGCTCGATGAAAATTAATGCCAGCAACTAAGCACTTGAGCAACTCATAGAGAAGTGCTTAACCGTGATTGTCCACACTAGGCTTCATTGAAAGAAAGAAGCATAGTTGGTATTCCAATGGTTGGCTTTTACAGAAAAGTGTCCACATTTAGTTCGTCTTTCAGAACCTGAGCAACTTTAGGACTGAAAATACCAAATATATCAGCCACTTTTAGGTCTTTGACGAAAGTCCAGTTTCTGATTCCAAAAACAACATATCTAACTTAACAAAAGTCAGTATTGGTGTTCTTTTCATATTACTTGTTGGGACATCTCCGCTGGATACGAGGTAACATTTTCGTTCACAGAACGCCTCTTACCTAAAAGATACCTCGAAAAATATCTGAATTCTTTTAACATCAAAATTGTTCTTACCAATAAATGTAACTAAACTGAGGTCGTCTGCTGCATTCAAATTTGTTTTAAAAATGATTGTGCATGCCAAAATTCGCTAGCCTCGCCAAACCGGTTTATTCTATCAACTTTCAGAGGGTTCGTTCATACTGTTAGAATATCAATAAAGCTCGTGCGTGAAATGAATTTAGCTAAGCTTTGTATTTTATGCCGACTGAAAGCTTCTCAGGCGTTTCAAAATGTTCGTTACTTCCATCAAAATTCAGATCATGACTTCAAAAAGCGAACAAAATTAACTCGATTTAAGATTTTTATAACCGTAGATTTATAAACACAAACTGTTTCTTTTGCCGATACATACCTATACAAACTTTACCAATGAATTTTCGAGAATAGTCAAAAAGCGGACCATGATTTTAGGCCATTCAGAAACCTTGAGCGTTTGAAAGCGTTTGCTCGATTTAGATATCCTTGCAAAAAAATTTTTAAAATAAAAACTTCTTTTACAGAAACAATGGCTTTGACGTTAACTCACATTGTTCTTGTTTTCCTATTGGTGAATGCCGTATCGAGTCACATACTTATTGGTCGTGACGTCACACAACGCAAAGTCTTCCGAACGAAGTCTGGAGGCGAGTTTGTCATCAGCAGACCATTGACCAAAGGACAGAAGTTGATGATCGCAAGATAACTGTTGAAAGATAGTGCAATTGATCTCGTTATAAAGTTTGCGAGGAACAACAAATATCATTGAATTACACAGCAATGCACGCGGAAGGAATGACAAAATTACACTGGGAGAAAACTGTAAGATTCTTCACCAATAAGAGCAGAAATGTTTCATTTGGTTAAGGGTCTATCTCCCCAAGAATTAGCTGAAAATAAAATTTTCCGGCAATTTTTTGTAAATGGTCCCACATTGTAGAGAATTTATCATACTTTCAGATGATATAAGATACACCTTTACATCATTCCTATAAATGCCGAGAATAGTCATTTACAATGGTCTGGTTGGACAATTTTGTCAAAAAATCTCTTAGCAACCGCCCTAGCAACAATATTTTCAATATTTTTGTATTGTTTTTTCCCCCAGAGATTACCTCAGAGATAACCCTTCCTGTAAAAAAAACAGTTGATTTGATCCTAGAACTTCTCTGAATACGAGGCTGGCTCCTCTTGAGTGTTTTTTCGTACTTGAAGCAAGGCTTCTCTCTCTGCAATTTTGATCCTGTTTTTATCCTCGCTGATTGCAGAATGTATATCGATATGGGTAAATTTCGTTCAGTAAGACGACTGAAAAGGTCCTTCAAAGGAAATTAACATGTTAAAGTTGATAAAATAGGCAAAGTTGAGAAGAAGAGTGTTAGTAAGAGACGGCCTAGGCAGTCTAAGCACTTTCATTCGGTGGGAGTAGCAGCAAGGTAAAGCCAAGAAATTTTCTAACTTGACTCTTCAACAAATAATGAGAATGATGAGCCTTTGCCAGTGTCTTCAACGCCCACAGTTAAAGGTAACTCTGCCTCTTTTAGAAGACTGTTTTAAACTAGGGCCTGGCCAAACAAGTCAACAAAAGTGGATGCTAATGTTCAGCAAGAAAATTCTGATGGCTACAGGTTCATAGATATGAAGACTCTCTCATCTGTTTTTGGATTTCTTTCCTGCCCGATTGCCTGACTACCCAACTGTAGCTGACAAATGACATAGCAAAGAAAAATGGATGTACCAGCTTGTTGCAATTATGCTGCATAACTTATGGATGGTCTCATGAGTTTTACATGTCAGAAAAGTCAAAAGGGACCTTGGAAGTCAACAGGCGATTTGTTTGTATTCTGGCAGCCCTCTTCCTCTGTGCTTTTCGTCAAACACAAAAAAGTACCACACGTACTGCCCAGAGGGAGAAGATTCCTTGTGTAGATTCCAGGCAGACAAAGCACAGGGTACTACTTCTTACAAGCCAGGCCTTGTTCTGCTGTTGAAGATCTTTCCAAAGTTAAAGCCAATGTTTCCAGGGCTAAGTAATGACGCTTTGCTGAAAAAATGTTTACATGGCAAGACCCAGAATCAAAATGAGTCCTTCAACAGGACAATTTGGGACAGGATACCAAAAGCCGGATATGTTGGGAAGGAGACGTTTAAAGTTGGTGTCTATGATGCAGTAGCCAATTTCAATATGGGTACGGCAGCGACAATAGAAGTGCTGAAACAATGCGGAATTAAGCCAGGGAGAGTTACAGAGGAACATTGCTCTGACATAGATCAAAGCAGACCCTATTCCTCTGAATATAGAGAAAACTGGCTAGAAAATCAGGCTAGAAAAAAGCTAAGAAGCAAAAAAAGAGTCCAAAAGTGACAATCAACAAGAAAAGGAAGGTACAACTTATGCGCAAGGAGAGTTTTAACGCTAAGAAACTTTAATGTCTGTTTTCTCGAAAATTGATTTTTCGCGTAAAATTTATCGTCTTACATTCATAAAATCTTTTTTATAATAGATATCTTGATGAAAATTTCAGTAAGTATAGATTAGGCAATTGGGAATGCAATAAACCTCAAATAAAAGATGTATATGCCACCATCTATGGGTAATGAAGAAATGATGTTTACTAAATTTTGAAAAAATGAAATACAAATTATTAGACCATCCTGAAACTTTTTTAGTTTGATTGGAGGTTTATTGCAAGCCTCTATGCATCAACTAGCTTGGCTGAAAAAATCATTAAGATATCTCAAGGCATTTCTTTACAATCAATGCAGGCGCGAAGACCAATTTTTGCAATTTTCGCATTGTTTTGGTTGCTATGGCAACAATGTTGCTCTTTTTTAAAATTTTTTTGAAAAATTTGGTCCAACCTACTATTCAATACCAGTTAGGGTCAGTGGTTTGATAATATCTGCTGTCTTTACATACCCGGGGGGATAGACCCTTAAATCGAACAGAGTCGAACTTTGATTTCGTAAATGCGCTGGTTTCGCATTTTGGATATTTCTTGACATTTTTTAATCTCATTTATTCACATTAATCTCAAGATAAAGTTATCTTATGAATTCTATGTATATTATATTATCGTTGAATTATAAAATAAACAAGAAATTTTGTTTTTCTGACTTTTTCAAAACTATCATTGAGCGGTACTTCCCTGCAAAAGGCAAGCCACTTTTACATAAATATGTCCAGGCGATCGTCTTAAATCTTTTCATGCCTAACTGTTTTCAGGAAGAGAACATCTAACCGTGCCCCCTTAACAACGACCGCTGGGGTGAATCAGACCCCGTTCACACGATGCCGGAATCACTTTCGTTTTCTGTTCACACGACTACGCCCCCCCCCCCCCACAGACCCACAACAATGTCTATTGTTAGAACAATTGCCACACCTAAGCATCGCGTGTTCTTGAGGGGGTTGATAATTTTGCGCCAAAAAAATTCCCACATCATCGAAAAAGAGGTTCTGGGGCACAAGCGTATCGGATTCATGCGTTCACACGAGCCGAAAAAGCTATCCGATATGAAAAGCAATCCGAAACATTTCACCTTCAGAGTGGAGTGATTTGACTCGGCAAAAGCAACGCGAAGCGTTCTGGATTAGCATGGTATCGTATGAACAGAAGGGCTATCCGATATGAAAAGCGATCCGAAACGATCCGGCATTGTGTGAACGGGGCCTTGATGTGGCATGAATCGGATTAGAAAGGCCTTCTGTTCACACTTCGCCGTTTTTCTTTACCTTCTTTCACGTGAAGAAGCAGGTTTCTTAAAATCAATAGTGATAATGCATGAGGATGAAAATGACCGAAGTAGTTGTTTTACCAACGGCGTCTAAATCGAGTTGAATATTTGAAGTAGGTAGCTTCCAACAACTAATCTGGCCAAGAATACATTTCACCCAGGGATTTCTGAGTCCATATTTATCAAAACCATGGACCCAGTAGTGTTTAGACAGAAAGGGTTCGTTTTTCATTCAGGCTCTCACAATAATAATGTATTCTTTGCCTTACTCGACTCCGGTTTATGATTGGTTGTTCCTTGCCATACCAATCATTCACATCCTTTCTGATACACAACTGGGTATATTAGTTTGATTTCATTTCCGTTCTCTTTCGTACGATTGATATGAGCGAAGGTATTTACTCGTTCTATAAGATTATGTATCTGCCCATTTATTTTAGATTTTTAGATTAGATTATGTATCTACGATAGACCCCTTTCACAATGACGTGGAGTGTGTCTGAAAGTGAGGCAAGAGATGTGATGCCCTGCTGAGCAAGAAATCTTCATCATATCATTTTGCTAAAATCACGATTACAAAACAACTTGAAGCTTTGCTAAGAGCAATGCAGGCCTTTGCCGTTGGAATTCACATGATACCGGTAATAGCGATGTTCTGATATGTATTTCAAAAGAATTTACGTCATCGTGGAAGTGGTCTGTTCCGAAGAGGGTCAGGCGTAATAATTAAGTTGCTAGTTAATGTCTTGCAACAATTAATCCAATCAAAACTGTTTTCAATACAGTCTACTTTCAGGAATTTTTCAATGGTTGCTTTTAGGAAATTTAATGAAAATATTATAAAAGTAGAATTAGATTATGGTCTACTGTAGCAGAGGAAGTATTTCCCCAATTAAAACTCAAAAGAAAACTAACGTTAATGGAAGGAAAAATTATCTTTGAAAGCAAATATTGAGTATCATAGGGCGATTTAACAATTGAAACTTCAAATTACAAGGCGCTGAATCCAGAGGTATTTACAAGCTATAAACAACCGCGCATTGTTAAGAAGCGGCCTGGTGGTTGTACTGAGTTGGGGCAGAAAAGGTCAGACGATACCATATTAATGCAGTCTATACCTGTTTGATCAGTAAAAGTGAAATTCGCTGTAAGTATACCGTGTCTTCATTAATCTGGAAAGATCAGTTTTCATCACCATATTATACAGTCGGTGCCATCGAGAGTGGGTTGCCAGAGTAGTTCCAAGGACCCCTTTGAGGGTCAAAGAAATGTAAGTTACACAAGTTTGTTTGCCATAAGCTCTCTATCAGGGGAGTCTACGCCCATTGAATCAACTTTAGCCCGGGGCATGGCTGGCTGGTCTCTAGCAAGACGACCCTGAATATAGTAACATATTTGCAAAAAGATTGTTGCGTCGAAGACTACTACTTTTGTGGAGAGCTATATGAATAAGCTATTGTTAATACACAAACCCTATATGATAAAGCAGCTTTTCCTTACATTCACATGAATGCGTGACAGGCCAAACAGTTATAGCTGAGTGACTGTTGGTTTCATCTTGTCCATTCCAAACAATCATTATTCCCAACAAATTCATAAAAAGGTCTGTAAAAACCTAAAAACCTGAGTGAAAAGATTGTTCCTAGTTTCTTCGTCTTGCAAACTCTTCTGCTCCATCTACTTCAATCTTAAATGATTTCGAACTTTAGTGGCAGGGATGTCCGAGTGGTTAGATCACTTGACCCTTGTTCGAAGGGTCCCGGGATCGAAACCACCTTCAGACCTGCCACAAAGTGTGAGGAGAGAATAAGCCAGCTCTCTGTAATTCCAGGCAAAAAGGCAAAAGGAATCATGAGGTGTGGTCACATCGAAAGGAAGGACCAGGGTCGCACTGCTCGATTAGTTAACCTATTCAGTGGGCCCTTTGTGCTTAGCATATAAACCCATACCTTGCGAAGATAGTAAGCGTATGTGCCTATCAACTATCAACTACTATCAACTTTGAACTTCTTGAATTAATAAAAATGCTCTGTTTTATCTCAAGATACTTATTTTCATGAATGTATTCATTTGATTTCTCCTTCATTCTTCCAAACATTACAATGCTTTGGGTGATGTGGTTGCGTTAATTCAACCCTCTCCTTTCGGGTAATTCGCAATAACTCCTAAGGCTACTTTGTTTATCGGTATTCTCTTAAGTGTGTCTGAAAGTGAGGCAAGAGATGTGATGCCCTGCTGAGCAAGAAATCTTCATCATATCATTTTGCTAAAATCACGATTACAAAACAACTTGAAGCTTTGCTAAGAGCAATGCAGGCCTTTGCCGTTGGAATTCACATGATACCGGTAATAGCGATGTTCTGATATGTATTTCAAAAGAATTTACGTCATCGTGGAAGTGGTCTGTTCCGAAGAGGGTCAGGCGTAATAATTAAGTTGCTAGTTAATGTCTTGCAACAATTAATCCAATCAAAACTGTTTTCAATACAGTCTACTTTCAGGAATTTTTCAATGGTTGCTTTTAGGAAATTTAATGAAAATATTATAAAAGTAGAATTAGATTATGGTCTACTGTAGCAGAGGAAGTATTTCCCCAATTAAAACTCAAAAGAAAACTAACGTTAATGGAAGGAAAAATTATCTTTGAAAGCAAATATTGAGTATCATAGGGCGATTTAACAATTGAAACTTCAAATTACAAGGCGCTGAATCCAGAGGTATTTACAAGCTATAAACAACCGCGCATTGTTAAGAAGCGGCCTGGTGGTTGTACTGAGTTGGGGCAGAAAAGGTCAGACGATACCATATTAATGCAGTCTATACCTGTTTGATCAGTAAAAGTGAAATTCGCTGTAAGTATACCGTGTCTTCATTAATCTGGAAAGATCAGTTTTCATCACCATATTATACAGTCGGTGCCATCGAGAGTGGGTTGCCAGAGTAGTTCCAAGGACCCCTTTGAGGGTCAAAGAAATGTAAGTTACACAAGTTTGTTTGCCATAAGCTCTCTATCAGGGGAGTCTACGCCCATTGAATCAACTTTAGCCCGGGGCATGGCTGGCTGGTCTCTAGCAAGACGACCCTGAATATAGTAACATATTTGCAAAAAGATTGTTGCGTCGAAGACTACTACTTTTGTGGAGAGCTATATGAATAAGCTATTGTTAATACACAAACCCTATATGATAAAGCAGCTTTTCCTTACATTCACATGAATGCGTGACAGGCCAAACAGTTATAGCTGAGTGACTGTTGGTTTCATCTTGTCCATTCCAAACAATCATTATTCCCAACAAATTCATAAAAAGGTCTGTAAAAACCTAAAAACCTGAGTGAAAAGATTGTTCCTAGTTTCTTCGTCTTGCAAACTCTTCTGCTCCATCTACTTCAATCTTAAATGATTTCGAACTTTAGTGGCAGGGATGTCCGAGTGGTTAGATCACTTGACCCTTGTTCGAAGGGTCCCGGGATCGAAACCACCTTCAGACCTGCCACAAAGTGTGAGGAGAGAATAAGCCAGCTCTCTGTAATTCCAGGCAAAAAGGCAAAAGGAATCATGAGGTGTGGTCACATCGAAAGGAAGGACCAGGGTCGCACTGCTCGATTAGTTAACCTATTCAGTGGGCCCTTTGTGCTTAGCATATAAACCCATACCTTGCGAAGATAGTAAGCGTATGTGCCTATCAACTATCAACTTTGAACTTCTTGAATTAATAAAAATGCTCTGTTTTATCTCAAGATACTTATTTTCATGAATGTATTCATTTGATTTCTCCTTCATTCTTCCAAACATTACAATGCTTTGGGTGATGTGGTTGCGTTAATTCAACCCTCTCCTTTCGGGTAATTCG
This sequence comes from Pelagia noctiluca, assembly GCA_963924455.1. Taxonomy (NCBI): domain Eukaryota; kingdom Metazoa; phylum Cnidaria; class Scyphozoa; order Semaeostomeae; family Pelagiidae; genus Pelagia; species Pelagia noctiluca. Next base: position 1,440,601 of record OZ004315.1, on the reverse strand, counting down.
CAATAACTCCTAAGGCTACTTTGTTTATCGGTATTCTCTTAAGTTCGACTAGCTAATGATTGACAACTTTTATCAAAAAACTATTTCATCACAAACATTTCATCCCATGGCCGTAAAAACGTTTGCAAATAATGACACCATCGAATCAATAATTTGCGAAAAACGTTATTTTCCCAAAATTACTAATCAGACACACGAATTAGTTATTCTTCAAAATGAAATATTTTTCTTTTACTTTACCGAATATCGTGATATATTCTGTTGGCCAAAACGCTGTAAGGTGTATGAAAGCAGGAGGTAAGGGAGAGATAGGTGAATACGATATAAGGTGTACACAGCACGCATTTGGGAATTTCATCTCACCTTCAAGCTTTTATTTTCATTAAAAAATTTGATTCGAGTGGCGTATTGATAGACTTTTAACGAAGAGAATGGTCCTATATGGGCTTGCACAGGTCGAACTTTTCTGATCAGTTTTCATTTCGGAGGTTAGAGGCATAGCTAGTGCTGAGGAGAAACGCAGAGATAAAAGGGAAAGTTCTGTCTTCCTGTCTAACTTTCCCCTCCCTTTTTTTCTCCACGTTCTTCCTCCGCAGTCTCAATGCCTCCGTGACGGAGAACCAATTGAACAAAAATTATAGTTTATTGGAATTGATATATTCGTCTATTTCATTTTCATTACCCGGAATGTGTGATGATAATTTTTCAAGATCGACAGCAATTAACTTGAAGATGATAAAAAGACAACTTTACCTCGAGTTGTGCTTGTGCTTCTTTACAGCTTCGATAAGTTTTGCAAGCACAGTAAAAGAAACATCGACTCTTCCGTGCCTTCTAGCAAGATTGCATCCCCAAGTTACAACAGCAAATAAATAAGGGTACTTTTATGATCCGGTAAGAAGCCTTGCAGCTTTTGCTGAACCTTGAGAAGGAGAAAAAAGGGTTATTAATGATGCAAGTCTAAGGAACCCAGATACCATTTAGAACCCTACTTTTTTTGACCGGTTTGCAGTCCGTTCGTCTTCATGTCGTTATCTTCCTAACATACTACTGCAACGATTTTCCGACTAAAGCTTTACGTAAAATTCATTTAGGTTAGAATTCTAGGAAATAAGCTGTAAAAACTTGTAGTTAGATTCCGCTTTCTACAAAATTTCTTATCAATTTGTGGTGTTTAGAGCATGCAAGGGGCTAATTCGCATTCAACTTAAGTTTTCTAAGCATCACCGCACCGGCAATGCACTTTCACTGTTCAGAATTGTCTTTGAACTTTCTATTGATCGGTTGGTTTTCTTAAATTAGCTTACAGCTAGAGAAATACGCTAGGGGCATATCACTCAAAAAAATCTCGTACACTTTTTGAAAAGATCACAGGAAAATCACAAAAATCAAAGAAAAATCACAAAAATCACAGAAAAATAGAAGAAAAATCACACAAAATCACATAAAAATCACCAAAATCACTAAAAGTCACTGTGATAAAAATCTTGTACACTTTTTTGTGAGTGATATGCCCCTCGGAAATATGTACTCAACTGCACATCAATGATTCATTAGCTGATTTCTCTTGCTATCCTCAAGTTCTTTCTTCGGCTTCGCAAGAAATGCCTTACTAGCCATAATTAAATAGCCACCCCACAAAATAGCGCATTAATAACATGATACTAGTCTCGGAGTAGGACGTTTTAACTATATTCCCCCGCATATTTTCTAACTTGATGCGTAATTGGTAGTTTTTAATGCGTGAAATCATGAAATCTGATTTTTTAATGCGTGATGTCGCGAATTAAGATGAAAACCAAGATGAATTAAGCGTGAAAATCCATTTTAACAGTACGTGAATGCACGGAAAGCCAACAGTTTGTTCGTGAATGCGTGATCTCTGCCTATATGGGGGCCCCTTGCCAATATTGCTCCTTGCGTGTTTTATCTATACAACGATAATCATTACTTGAAAAAACATATCTCATTCGGAATGTGCTCTTCTGCAAGCTGGCTAATTAACTTTGGTCAGTGGTTTATTCGGAATTAGACCCTACTGACGCTTTTATTCTTCTTTGTAGCAACTGAAAATGGGTGACACCAAAATGGCGAAACGCAGATCCGACTATAAAGATGTATTTATTGAGAAGGAGAGTCTCAAAGTGGAGACTGAACCAGTAAGTGGGAAAGAACTTGACCGAACACTTGGCTTCTGGCATGCGTTTGTATTTATGGTGGGAATATTGTTTGGCTCGGGCATATACATAACACCTGGCCTTATAGCAAGGCAAACTAGCTGCATGGGTATGGCCATTATCGTTTGGTTCATTTCGGCGATCCCTTGTTTACTTGGAGCTCTCTGCTTCTGCGAGCTCTCCTGCATGTACGGAAAGACAGGAGGGGAGTATATTTACTTGTTTGAAGCATATGGAGACGTCATGGGCTTTGTTTGTATATGGGTACAGACTATAGTTATTGCCCCTATTGGGCTGGCCGTAGAGTCACTGGCCATGGGCAAATATATTCTCCAGCCGTTATATGATATAGAAAGCAGCTCTGGAGTTTGGCTGACTAAATCCATCGCCATCTCTATGATTCTCATATCGGTGGTTATCAACTGCAGGAGCACTTCATTCGCCGGGAAATCGCAAGTCTTGTTCACCGTCGTGCAAACACTCTCGATATTTTTTATTATTGTACTTGGAATATGGCAGGTCTCAATAGGCCATGTTGCAAACTACGCCACAATGTTCACTAATGCGAGTAATTTCAACATCGGCAGCTTCGGCATGGCGTTTTACGATGGACTGTGGGGGTATGACGGATGGGATATGACTGTTAACGTAGCGGAAGAGTTGAAAGACATGGAAAAAAACTTGTGGCTTTCAACATTTACTTCCATTCCTTTCGTGGGGTTATGCTTTGTTTTGATTAATCTCGCTTTCATGTCTGTGCTCAAACGAGATCAGATTGCGTCATCTTCAACAGTGGCAACCACGTTCGTTGAGAATATATTTGGGAAGAAATTTGCCTTCATCATGCCACTGATGGTTTCACTGTGCTGCTTCGGATGCATAAATGGAGTGATGTTTATGATGACACGAATGAGCCTATCTGCAGCCAGAGAAGGGCAGCTCCCGTGGGCTCTCTCGCTCATCCATAAACAGCTCTGCACGCCCATCCCAGCAATAATAACAATGTTCGTCCTCACCATGACTTGGATCCTCATTCCCAGTCTCGATATCGAGGGGCTGATCACAATCTGCAACCTGTGCATATGGCTGCAGCACTTCTTGGCAATCTTCAGTGTCATCGTCATGCGCGTGCGCAGACCTGATTTAAAGAGACCAATCAAAATTTGGATAATAATTCCGATATTCACAAGCATTGTTTCTCTATTTCTCGTCATAATTCCGTTCTTCCAAAGGCCAATGGAATCTTCTGTATGTTTCGCCCTGCACTTAACTGCGCTGCCTCTTTATTTCTGCTTTATCACGAGGTATCAAGGCTTGCCATTCTGTCTGCACAAAACAATTGACAAGTTCAATAAATTCTTGGTGGAGAGGTGCAATCTTGTGCCATGTGTCTATGATGATAAGAGTGATGCGAAGGGTTCAGTGAACGGGGGCAGCACAGAATCACTGCTTGCCGATATGAAGGGGTACGGGGCAATGCAGAACTCAGGCTATAAAAGCCCATTCGCTGAAACAAAGCTTATTTAGTAATAGACTTTTTAATGGATCCACATTTGAAAGAGAGTTAAGGACATAATAATAGCTAATACTAATTATAATGATAATAATATTTGAATATTTTAACAGGATTACGTATCAGTATGATGTATGTTGTTGTCATTAGTGTCCTGTACTTAAGCATTCACAAACTTATTACATGAGTCTAAAACAGTCGAATCCAGAAAAACATGATGTTACACCAAGTGAAATGATCTTCCAAAAGTTGTCTAAAAAGAAGTCTAGATTCGATCTTTCTGGTACTCAGTAGCAAGTTGTGAAATTCATTTCCTGCCTATCGTGTTCTAGTATCGACTTTAGATATGACTCATAGAAACACAATTTGTACCTTAACATAAAGTACAAGTAAATATATGCTTACATGCTCCGATCATGTCTGTATACAAGTGATGATATATTCAATTACTGACAGCGTGATTACGCAAGTTAATAATGTTAATTTATGTTAACTTATTCGACAACATCATACTCCCAGATAATATAACCATTCTTTCATTGCATCACACACATTGCCTTGTAAGGTATCAAACACCAAATTACAGGACTCTTTTTCTCTCCGGCTTCAATGCCACGCACACGCAAGCTGACATATGCAGCTCTGTTCGAGCTAATGATATCAAGACTTCTACGCTCAAGACTTTCAATTCGCTTCTTTTATGATGAAGACCCACCGAGGAACAGCGAATCACAGCATATAAACACAGGCATTACCATGGTGCGATAGATCTTTTCGGCACTCGCAGAGTCGAGGTAGTTCTTGATGAGTCGAAGTAGATTTAATCTTCATGTAGCCTTTTTTTGAATTTGTCAAAGTGGATTGCAAAGTTCAATGCTTGATCTAGATGTACTCCATGATATTTGTCACTTAATGTTCCTGCAATTGCTGTTACATTTACTTTAACTTTCATTTCCTTTTTCTCTGTTTACCTAGTCGTTTAGCTCTGCCGAAGATCATTGATTCCGTTTTCCCTTTTTGAAGTTTATCAGGAGTTCATTTTCATCAAACCAGGCTTTAGGTGTTGCAATCCATTAATTAGCTTTCCTTCAACTTGATCTAAGAAACTGCCTAACAAAAATATGACTGTATCATCACCGTATGTCCTGATTCTAGAATTTTGTAGAGCAGTGTGAGCCGCATTAAAATGCATCACAAACAACAGAGGACCAATAACCGATCCTTGTGGTAGTCCACAAGATACTTGCGTGATATCAGTGGTACATCCATTACTTTGAACAAACTAGTTACGGTTAAACAGGTAATCAGTGAACCAGTTTAACTCGGTACCATGAAACCCAAAGGAAGTCAGCTTGACTATAAGGCTTCAATGACTGACCGTGTGAAAAGCCTTTTACAAATCGATAAAGGTGGCCCCTGCGAGGAAGCCTTTGTCAGACTCCTTACGAATATGATCAGTTAAGAGTGTCACTGCTAATTCTGTTGAGCGCTATTGGTGAAAACCAAATTGAAAGTTGAACAGCATACATTTCTTTTCTAAATGATCAATCAGCTGTTTGTGGACGAATTTTCCCGGCAATTGTGACAGGTAAGACTGATATGGGTCTATAATTATCCTTTCTCACATTTAAGACGTTCCAACTCATTAAAAACTTGCACTAGATTGACTTTTTGGAAGTAGATATTATAATGTTATTCAGATCAGTTAGTTCAGTAGACGTATAGGATTTCATATCAAGATAACGTGTCTCGCTTCTCTCTGGCTCTCGGTTCCCCGTGTGACCCGTTTTTGCACGTAAAACACTGCGGCGTTGGATACGTTCTCCGGAAGGGTAGACACGCAATATCTTAGCTGAGGGACAAGTAAGTCACTGCCTTCCTGTCGCTAGATATCTTCTTTATGGCAGACCAGAACTTGTCTACAAAATCGGAATTTTCCCGCAATAAATCTTCGTTGTATCTCGCTTTATTGCTTGCTCCTTAAAGGAGCATACTCGTCTATGTGTGTAGGGATCCCATTGAACAATTCAATGCTGTATTTACAAAGACCACTGAATAGATTTGATCAAAATCTTGAGATTCCAGATCCTCCAAAGGACGCTCGGTTGTGCTTCGAATAGTTTCTGGGAAACTCGGACTGAAATTTTCGAACAGCTTAGTAATATAATTTTATAATAATAATATAATTATTTCTACACAAGATCCCTTCAGCTAAAAACTACAATAATCTATAATACAATAATAATATCTAAATATAAAGGTAATGCATAATAATTGAAAAAAGAAGTATTTAGTGATGTATGAGATTAGTTAGGGCCTATTTTGCTGCTCTTCCAGGGAGTCGTGTTTATGTTTAGCTCAGCTCTTCAGATGAGTTTTTAAAGATCTTTTGAACTGCCGGAGAGTTGGCAGTTCCCTGGTATTGTTTGGGATACTGTTCCACGCAGTGAGAGCTGAATAATGAAAGCCTTTTTCACATATTCAAGGTTATATCTTGGGATTTGGATGTTCTTGCAATTTCTCGTTCTATATGTTGATTGCAAGGATATCTGAGGAAATTCTAAGTAACAACTTAAGGTTTGTAAAGATGGTGGAGTAGTTTTGAAGCAAAAGCAAGGGCTCTGGCAAGGTAAGTGTTAGTTTATTAGAAATATAAGTTATAGTTTATTAGTTAAAATATTAGTTTATTATGCAATACTCGCAATTCAAAACTAAGATTGTTTTTGAGCAAGTTATCGAGTGGATTTTTACAGCAATTACGTAAAATACTAACCTCGTAAGCGGTAAAAATTTAGTTAAACTATCACATATTTGAGAAATATAAGAATGGTACCAAATAGTTTACATGTTAACGGCAGAAAAACATAACCCTGAACGCTATTTTTGCCACAGCTTTCGCGCTGTTTCGCCATTTTCACGGCACTTGAGCAGTTGAATCTTCGAAGTCTTTTCAGCGATCTGATTGGATTAATTCTTGGTCAAAAAATGCCCTGGTTGGTCAAAAAACATTTTTCCACCTTGTTGGGGAAATTACATTTTGTGGCTCTTTTGTAACATCATCATATAACATGTAACATCAATAAGCATGAACGAGAGTCTAGTTATCATCGTAGGAGCTTTCATCCTCTGTTTCAACCCAAAAGAAGACAATAAATCTTTTATTTCTATGTGGTCTGTCTTACATATCTTGATAATTGCAATTTCAATCACCGAAATGTTTAGGCTTGTCTCAAACATAGTGCTAGCATAGTGCCGCGTAAAGATATCTCACTCTCCTGGGGCACCATTGACACGTTTTTCTTAAGAAAGTACAATGTTTATAACTTGCAGGAAACATTTTTATTCTTTAACAAGTGTTTGATCGGTACATAAATTCAGGATGGCGAGAAAAAGCGAAACATGGTAACTGTTGAAGCTCTTCATCCAACTCTCATCAGAGAAGTACGTCCGAAATGAAAAGAAAAAGAAACCTAACGAATTCAACTCCTTTTGGATTTGCCAATTTCAATCCACCTCTTGGTATAACCATTCGTTAGGTTTCGACACAGAATCGGATTGATAACTTGCCTGCCAACCTAGCTTCCAGTCGTTGGGTGACGCACTTATCTTCGAATAATCCCCCACCTCTGAATGCTACAATGAACCCCCACCCAGGGTGAGCCATCGTTGCTCCTTTCGATGAACTCCTTGGTAATTTTAAATAACACCCCATGTTTCTAATTTCGATGTCATACAATAAGGATGAATTTGAACCCCTTTCTCGGAGATTTCGTAGACAGGCGTGCTTACCCTTGAAAATGGGAGTCAACCTGCCAGACTCTGATGAGTGTCAGATGCAACGCTTTAGTAGTGATAATGTTTCCGATTCCTGTGATCCCGTTGGTGTTTCCTATTTAGTTGTCTCGGATAAAAACAAGGTTTGCAGTAGGTGCCCTATTGATCTCAAACAGCATGCGGTACACCTGTTCTATGAGTAATTGCTTGAATTCAAATGGTTCGCTTCAACAATAGTGCAATATCCTCACCAGACACTCCAGGTAATGCTTTCGATTCAACGAAAAATATTTGTTTGAATTCTTGAAATCCCAAATTTTCAACATTCTGAAATAGCTTTGCGTAGCCAGTTGTTCCCACGTTTCTCAAATCAAATTTAAAGAAGAGGTGAAACGCATAAAATCGGTAGGTTTGATAATCATGCTCAAATGGAGCTTTTGTTGTTATTTTCTTAATTATTTTTCTACTCAGGAATATCACCCTTTCTGCTCGTTGTTTCTAGTCGAACCAGTAGCGTAACGCAGGTTAGCGCATATTACCTCGAAAACTAAGGGCCCCCAAGCAAAAGGTCTTCTTTAGCCTCGTGGTTGCTACACAAGGGCCGCATCGTACTTAATTCTATAATACCCGACTGCCTCCGTTGCAACGAGTCTAACATCCTAAAATATATTGATTTTTCTCCATTTTTTGCAGAAAATTTTTTTTCTCGTGCGTGCGCTCATCAATCTAAAGATAAATCTTCAAGAAAGTCCCCCATGGCTATATCTATGTCATACGGAAGTGTTTGATGGAAGATCGATAAGTTTTGGGTGTAGTTCTGTGCTTTAACAACCAGAATAAGTTTGCGAACTAGCTTATCTTAGATAGTATCTATTAACAAGGCATATGATTGATTAAAATATTCTCAAAAAATCTCAGATACCATATCTTAGAACGTTATCAGCGAGAATAGTGCAGTCAGGGCCATAGCTAGAGATCTTATGCTAGGAGGGATACGAACTATAAGTTTGCCGACTGGTGGGCGTGGTTTTTTGGCATGGCCCTCTTGAGAGCCTTGATCCATTTTCAATGAATACCTCTCCCACATGATTACCTGTGTCCCGAATGGTTACACCAATCCTGATAAATATTGAGATAAAAACAGAATGTCGTAAAACAGAAATTGAAAATTGCCCGAAACATGGAATCATCATAATACGAGTTTTGATTTGAAAATTTGGTGTTGTAACACACAGGGAACCCACATCTACATTTCTTTTGGGAAGTTGACTTATCTATGACCCAACTATGCATAAAAGTTGTTTTTGGACCAAGTGAGCGCATGCAGAAAATTTGTGACAATTAATACGTCAAAAGAATGGTTCCGCGCAGCTTAGAGTACTGCATGCCTGGGAAAGAATAGGGCTACATGAGGCAGGCCATGGTTGCCAACAAAGGAAGAAATTTTTGCAATATTGATGCTTCAGATTGCTGGAAAATGCACCTTCCGATATCAAAATGTAGAAAAAGATCATTAATGGAAATTCAAAACGAAATTTAGGGGTGAATCAAATCCAATTCAATTTACAAATTCAATATACCCCTATGAATTTCGGCCCTGTTTGGATTTAAAGAGAAATTACGTCATATTAAAAACAACAACAATCAAAATAAACTATTTATTTACAGCTGGCAATGGTGATAATTGAGGAACTAATAAATACCAACAATTCAAACTAAAGTTTCAAGTCTGTTAAACATCCTAGTGATGAAGATATGATAATATTTCTACAAAATTGTGTGAAAAGAATTTCATTTTGGTATATGCACTTCATAGGTAAGACCCCAAACAACAATATATTGAAGCAAGGCTGTTTGCAGAACATTTTAAGTTGGGCCCAACCCAGTTTGTAAAAGATTTCAAGAAAATCTTTAATTTCTAAAAAAGTGTAAAATTTTTGAAATCTTGTTTCCTTCCACTGTCATAACCGCTAGCATCCATAATTCCAGAAAGGGGGGGGCACTCAAACAATACTTTGACAGGGACATTCGTCAATCAGTGAAATCAGTGAAGTTATTGCACTGTGTTTTTAACATTTTTTTAACATCTACTGTTGCTACATTCTATCTCTTACAGATTTCCCCTTTTTAATAATTTTCAGATTAAGTTTCTACCCAGGACATTATTATTCCAGCCCCCCCACCCGCTTATTAATTTTTCAGATTTTCCTGACCCTTGTTCAAACCCCACGTCTATTAGAGAGCAGACAGCACAACTCTTGAAAAGGGTAGACTTCAGAGAGACTTTTTGCAAAGCAATACCAACTAAGGGGATAGTATTATTAGTCCTTTCTTGTGATGTTTGGTAAGTACAGAGAGTTCATGTGAGAATTAGAGTCTAGTGAATGTTGAATTCTTCCCCTGCGCACGATTTCATATTCATACTCAATCTAAATCATACAATAAATCTACTGTAGTCTTGATAGATACCCATACAAATTAGGCCAAGGTGTACTGTGCTACATAGGTCTAATAATCAAGCCTAGTTTACTCACCGAACGAACATGCAGTCAATCCAACAACGAACAATTCTTTCTTGTTCATAAATTTCCCATCCCATCGTATCTTCGTTCATCGCGATCATCATCAGCGAGACAAAGTCTTCATTTCCACCCGTACGACAAGCGAATGGTGTGAATAAGACAGTAGAAATTAAAGAATCATCATACTTTCCGTTACGGAATGGTAGGCCTTCATCTTTCAATCTTTTCCATCCCAACAGCATGATCAGCTTGATTCGCATATCGCGCCTTTTCTAACAACCTCGTTTTCGATTCATGCATCAAACACAGGGTACCAAACGTAAAGGTTTGGGATTTAGATTTCAGAGCGTTGTCATCGGCTGTCATTGAGCATAAGAAAGTTTGCTCCGCGTTTCTACGCATGCGTTACCTATCTTAGACTATCATTTTTGCTGATTTAAGAACTTAGTGTTCAAATCTAGGTCGAACACCGTAACAAATATGAGTTGAAGTCATAGAGCAACTCGCTTAGACTTATTAAATGAGTCCCAGATATCGCTCATCACGAAACTGAGGCTAGCACTAAACCGAGTCCGCTCAAACTGGTTTGGTAGTTTGGTAGTTTGAGCGTTACGTGCGGCTCATGTAATCAGTCTACAACTCGCTAGAGAGAGGATGGGGTAAGGCTCCAACAATGTGATTCATTCTCATTACTGTCTAAAAATCATCGTTCTCAGGGGTGAGCAACTCAATGGTTAAACCATATGTGTTGATCGCTATGTGTTGATCATCCCAAAAACAGCCTTCGTCTGGACATGTGTAGCTAATCTTCAAAGCGTACATTGCTTCTAGCAATAAAGGGGATTGCTCTTTGAGTTTGAAATCAATGCTTTGGGATTTTGCTAGGCCACGCATCATGTTGAGGCTAAGGTTTCTTCAAGATGAATTTCTAAAGAACTGACGCAATTTTGCAAGTGGTCTATGGCTGAGTGATTGTATTTTCAGTGACTAATAACAGTATAGCCAGAAAAATCGGAACCATAATGAAACGAACACATAGATACTACTTAAGCTTTTCTTAAGCTTTTCGAAAAGCTTAAGTAGTATCTATGTGTTCGTTTCATTATGGTTCCGATTTTTCTGGCTATACTGAAGTTCTGTACCATCCAAAGACTGACTAATAACAACTAAAAGTTGGCAAGCAATTAGAACGACCTGTAATATATATCAACATAGGAGTTTTGCCTCCTTTTGCGATCCCTGATAAGCTGGCCCTGTTGGAAATACACCAATAGACTCTTTGAGCTCTAGGAATCTTTAACAGAACCCTCAATCAAACCTATATTATCGCCCGAGTGGAAACTCGAAACAACGCAGGAAGACAATGTCTGCCACCCTCATGAGGCTTTGCTGCTTACCTTCGTACCCCCTAAGGCTTTAGCAAGAAGATAAAACCCAGGGCATGGGCTTTTGTGCCCTTCTTCCACGCAACAAGCTGTAAGGCTTCAAAGCGACCCGCCCTCCTCCCTAGGCGACGTTTAATTTTCCAACGGTTAGGCGTCTTCCACTTCACTTTCACGCAGGTTTCTCCATGGGATTATACAGGTACATACTATCTTCAAACATAGTCTTATATAACTGTAGAGAAAACTTTTTTAGGAAACATGCGGCCAGCCCCTATGGCAGGCGTGAAAGTGAAGTGAAGCTGCCCGTTAGTCACTATTCCTCTCGAATAGCGATCTTCCTTCGTACTCGGGTTTCTTAGAGATTCGGGAGGAAGAGTGGCTAATCGGGTGAGAATAGGTAACTACTCAACAAGGAGAGCAGAATATTCTCGGGACATAACTAAAAACGCCTTTGGAAAATACATATTTTCTTCCACATACAAAATTTTGGAAGATTGTATCAGCAGGGACTATAGGTCTGAGGGCAGAATTTCTGCACATCGGCATTTTCCTTTGCGACCACTTCTTTGATGATTGGTACGGTGAGGACCCCCTGCTAGCTGTTCAATTTGCTCTAAAATTTGTGAAGAATGGTTGAAATTTGGGAGCATTGTGGATCGATTACGAGCTGAAGAGAGCAGGGCGCTCATGTCATTCCAACTTATATTCGAGATTAGGAACTATTGTTCAAACATTACTGATAATTGTTTCCTATTCACATCGAAACAATACAATATTTTCCCCACCTGCAAGGTCAGAGATGGCGAGCGGCACGATAACGCTGCCACTAGTAGGGAAACACTCCTGAGGTAGGGGAATAAATGAGCAATGCAATTCATCTCATTAGGCCAAAATTCTAAGTAGTTTCTTAGTTCTTCTATTGTTGGATAAAATTTTACCCTTTCTGATATTCCATGCCTATTTCATGGAATATCAATTTGTCAAAAGGTATTAACATGGTAATATGCAGCGAGTGATTTACGAAAAGCTCCTAACATGTTAAGAGTTCCTTGTTAAATCGTTAAAATAAAAACCCTAAGTCCATACCGAGATAAATACTAAGGAAAGATGAAGTGAATTTCTGTAATCAAAGACGAGTGTAGGTCATTGTAGGCAAGTGTATCTAGTAAAGCGTGGCAGCTGTAGGGTCGATCGAGAACAATGGCTGAATCGATGAGCTACTCGCATGAGTGAATTCATCAGCTCCATTACTAACGATATGACCCTGCAAATCGATGTGAATAGCTGTTTATGTGCCATCATAGAAAGACAATAATAAACAAACAGAAATCAACTTCAGTTCGCAGGGAAAGCATAACGACAACAAAGCAACATTACCATGGACTTCAGTTTTTATCCACAGGTAAGTGAGAATTGTTACAATCTTTAATCAGTATTTCGGTTCCAGAACTTTTGCATATGATTATGTCTTCACTTAAGTTCTTCATCTAATTTCTCCATTTTAACTGCGAATTTTCCCCTGAAATAAGGCATGCATATGCAAGTAGGCATACTCTTTCGTATGCAATTCTTACATTTCTTCTAGAAGTAGCTGTTTTTGTTTAATAATGATGTAAAGCGAAGGTAGTTTTCCGCGGCTGCGGCTTTTTTTACGGATCATTAAGCTCCTGGATTGAGTTTGATTTACTTGTGCGTATTCGGCGAGAGAATTTTATGTTATGCAAGCAAATTTTTGCAAATATTTCAAAAAAATCAAGGATTTCACAAGCAATCGAAGGCAAAGTAAAATGTTTGATTTCTATATCAAAGGTGTTACTGCAGTTTTACCTTCTAGTTGTGGAGTTTTGATATCTGGCAATACATAAGGCATACCACACCAGGTCTATACTCTTACAGCAGTTTAAATACAATGGATGGTTGTTAAAAAGCCCGAATAGGTTTTTCTCTTCATTTGTTGAGTGTTGGGGCAATTTTAGTGACTGATATGGGTTATTGCCCGTTTTAGTTGATAAATGGGGTGCCCAATTGATGGTTATGGGTTCGAGTCCTACTTGGGTTACATTTACACGAATTGCCTTGATTGATCTTCCAAATCCTGCTTCTTCTTAAGTTCTCAACCCAATCAAATGATGGTTGGTTGCGGTGGAAGGTCTGGCATAGCTATTAAACAACTCGGAATGGTTCTTCTCTTCGTTTAGTGAGTGGTACAGCAATTGGTGTGATTAATATGGTTCGGGTAGGTCGATTACGTGAAGTGCCCAATGTTCAGTTGGTAGAGTGTTTCATTGCCAAGTCACAGCTTGTGAGTTCGAATCCTACTCCAATCTCTCGATTGATTCTCCAGATCGTCAAATTCTGCCTCTTCTAAACATTCACTGTTATCTTACCAAACCGCTTTTTCAGAACATCCCGATCGTGTTACCTGCATCACCCCAGCCCTCGCCTACTTCTTCTGTCGAGCCACTTGATTTGAGAGACATCGGCGACCTCCCTGTCAAGCTAGAACTCAGATATGCAATAGAATCCCGAAGAAACGAGAAAGGCTTGGACATGCCAGTTGTGTGCGAGGGGAAAAGGAGAGACAGGCCTAAGGTATTTTGTTTGATTTCCTTACTTCACGTTTCTTTCAGACTATACGGACATTGATGAGCTTGAACAGGTATCAGTTTTGCTTTCCTGCAGAAGAACAATAGACCAAGAAGCTGTGAAAACCCGAACCAATATGTCTTTTAAGATAGAGTATTTTTGACGAAGCATTTTGGTTTTTTAAGAACTTAGGAAGATGCTGCAGACCTAAAGTGAATTTATGGAAACATAGAACATAAACTATAGCGCCTAGAAACTTGAAATATCAATATGAGAAGGAACTCACAGAATGACTTCACCAACAGCAGATACTTGATTCAAGGAGGAATAGATTGGATTTCTTAAAAAACCACTTCTATCCAATATGTAGATATTAAAGCTATGATCAGAGGTGACCATTTTTACACGTTCTGGAGATTCAGCTTGATTAATGCATTTGTTTACAGTTAACGATGGAGGAAGAAGAAAGAAGAATTGTGAGAAGACAAAGAAACAAAGTCGCAGCTTCGAAATGTCGAGTGAAAAGGAAAAACCACGTCAGAATGCTTCTGAAAGTAAGATTAGTAAATACTTATTTTCTCCTTATAGTGTGGTGTATTCTGAAAGAATAATATGAAATATTTTTCAAGTACTGGTTGCCTATTGACTTGTTACTTATTGAAAAAATCAAGTGTACATGCAGTACAGACGTTTACAGAATCCTGAAATTTCCGAATGCCAACAGCAGGAAATAGAAATGCAACATATTACGCCCACAGAATATTTCTAATGGGGACCTAATCTACTCCACAACAATTAGCCGACAAATTGTCGCGGCATCGTAGTATACTACATTTGGACCTGACATTGCAGGAAACACAAAATCTCTACGACCGCGATACTGCATCAATTAACATTTCTATACCTTAAAATTCGTAGGTCCAGTGAATACTCATTGTACCCTAGGCCCCTTGGTAGCTATATAGAGTAAAAATGTCAGACAAATCAATGCTCAGGTGTAGATACGTTTAGATCAATAACGTCTCCATCTTCCCTCTTCAGGAATCAGATGAACTAACAAAGTCAAACAACAAGTTAGAAGCTGAAATCGCGCAACTTCGAGTTGAGAAAGATAGACTAATGGATGCCCTGAGGAATCACTTATGTTCAAAACATCAACAAGTTCCAGAACGTCGTATCAGAAACGCAGCGTAGCTATGATTTCGTTAGGCCACTTTTTACTGTTTGTTTTCTTACACCCAAAGACTTGTCTTAGGAGCGAAACATGTTTATGTTGTCTGATATACTAGTATTACACGTATTTTATGAGAAAGTCTCAAATTATCCCAGTTCTAAAACTTTCTTAGTAATTTGCTAATTTCAGTTCAAAAACTTTATTAAGACATTCTTACTGGATATCTTTGCTACGTCCAATTCATCTCAATTTATTCATAATTTCCCTGTTTGGCTTTAACTTGGTAAAAACATTCTAAACTTTGTTAGGTATGCAAAATCCAGGACTGAACTTTCCTTATTTGTTGATGAATCCAGTACTTCTTTGTACTCTCTTGTAAAAAATACGTGTACACATAAATGAAATTCGAATTCAAATCTAAATTCAGTTGTTTAAAATGTATGCTTTTCTATTTTTGATTTGTAAATATGAAACACGCACAATGTTTTGTAAAATTTTTATTTGAACACTGATACATTTTTGTAAAATATTGTATTTTAGGGTAGTTTCATACCCGAGTTGTAAAATCTATATCTTAAAATGCACTTACACGTTTTCTATCAACCGTTTAAAGATTGAATCAGGTATTAAACCTAGATTTAATCATTTGTAAAATAATTCATGTATTCGTTTGTATAATATTTCTTGAAATAATTTCATTTCTTATTCAAGTATCATTCATATAAAGTGTATAAAACTGAAAACAAATAATACTAGATTAATGAAATAAACAAATAATCTTTCTTCCTTTCATTCTTTTTCTGTCAACTGACAACCCATATCCCTTAGTCTGGCTGTGTCATTCCAAGTTTATTATTTTCTAAACACAACCCACAACAAGGAACTTGAAATTGATGAGTTTTTGTGGATATTTGTGCAGTTAGCAGTAATTGTCAATGTAAAGATATCTTCAGGGTAATGATTGGAGTTAATATACTAGGCCCTCTTACTTCACAGAGGTAGACTTCAGAAAAAACACATATCATATCATATTTTTTCTGAAGTCTACCTCTGTGTATTCCGCTCTGCCTAAGGCATAGAGCATTTTACTCATCCAGAATAGACAAACGAAATAATATAGGTATTTTAATAGTATTTTAGTGATGTAATGTATACTACCGTGCTCCTGCTGAAAAAAGGGTCTTGCCTTAGTCAGGCTTTTCCTCTATTTTTCTGCCAGTTGCTGTAAGCTCCTTGCAGTCGATGGAGTGACTAGTTTTTTGGCTCACAATTTTGTAAAATAGGTGAACAAGTCTTTTTCCCTCCCATTCATAAGGCTAGAATAAAGGTTAGGTTGAAAGCTAGGGCCAAGATACTGAATATCCATTCTTGAAGCTCTAGATGACAAGAGAGCGCAGCCACAAGTCTTATCATGAGTTCGTATAAGAATGAATATTACCTGGTAGAGCTTTTCAATTACCAGGTCGGTATTGACCAGGAATCTAAAATGCCAAAATGTAATAAAGCAAATTCATCCCCTGTTGTCAAATAATTTTCTGACTTGGCTACACTATGCTGTCGAAATCTAAAAAAGGAGGAAGATAAAGATAAACTTTTCTCCAGTCATAATATCAATTCAGGAAAACTAACACAAAAATATTTCCTAAAAATAAATCTCATACACTCTTTATACCAACAGGTAATTATTTAAATGCTACTTTACGCTAAATTTCCATATTTTTTTAATGATGGAAGACTGTAGGAAAAATTAATCTGATTTTCATTCTAATGCAGTTAACTAGAAAATAAGAGGAGGAATTTTATTTTGTCATTTATTTTGCAAACAATTGATTGGTGCTTATGCCTCTAAGATTCATTTACTGGCTTAAAAAAAAACTTAAGACTATTTGGAAATGACAATTTGTTGAAGAAAACAACAGAAAATCTGAGATCTTGTCAAAACAAAGCTCTCGAGAAATTGTAGTGTTATTTCATTACATTTTCTTTCAGGGTTATTAACTTATTTTCATACCATTCTAACAGATTTTTGCAATTTTTCAAACCCTATAGTATTCAAACGATACGATAGATAGAGAGTTTTATAAGACCTGATAAACAAGAGTGTATGTATTTCTATCAATAAATCTTCTCACTAATAAATCTTATAAGTAGGATCAACTTATCAACGTTTCTTATTTCTTTGTTTTCTTCTTGCCCTTTCCAGCTTTATTTGCAGCAGGTTCTTCGCCTTTAGCCAAGGCCAAACTCTTTTTCAAAGCGAGTAACTTCTCAACTTCTTTGCTGATCGCATCCTTATCAGCTTTCTCCGTTTTCAACTTACGTACAACTGCACCCTGTAAAAGTAAGAAAAGAACCAGTGAGAAATAGAGCAGGTGTAATCATAAGGAGGTCTTGGATTGTAATTATATTGATCGGCCAAGTACATATTTGTATGCTCAACAATGGATATTGTCTGATCAAATGGGTAAGGAGTTCATGGTCAGTCAAAGACCATTCTATGAAATCGGTCGGATTGTTTTTGCCAAACTGAATCAAACTGAAAATGACTGAATACTAAACCTTAGGAGTGTGCAATAAATGTTTACTTATTTCATCTATTGTCCATTGTGTTATTTATTTTTAGATGTCAGGTGCAGCAACTCCAACTTAACCATACCTGTTTTTCAACTTCTGCTTCCAGACTGGCGATATCCGATGGGTTGGAATTTTCTTTTTGAGGCTCTGAGGCAACTTCAGCTTTCTTCTTTTCTTCAGCAGTTGGCTGAATATGAAATTGAAATTATGAAAACTTATCATTTTGACCAAATATAAGAAGGCCCGCTTTAGATAAACTTCTTTTTCATATTGAGTCCCATTGTTTAGAAAGATTGTTCTCCTATTATTCTTATAAGAAAATGAGCCTAAAATTTAGAAAATCTTTTTGAACGGTTTTGCAACTTGCAGACAATTTATCACATGTAAAGAATAAGACCCGTCCAAACTTCATTGTAATTGAAAGAAAACCGATCCGTTTCGGCCTTGCGTTCACATTGATACGCTTCAAATACAGAGTGTTTCGAATACGCAGACAAGTACGCATACTTTCGAATAGGGTGCCTACTCAAACACCAAATACAGAGACGTTCGAAAACAACAGTATTCTTTCAATGAAAATATTTGTCAGGGAATAGGATTAGAAGCGCCGTATTTGCCGGGAGCAGTGCGAACACTTCATGGTATTCATAGCGAATTTGTTTGAATACGGTGTTGTGTGAACAGGCAATGTTTTTCGTCTTCAAATAAGGAGACAAACAAATACAGAGCAATGTGAACGAGGCCTAAAGTGGTATGGCATTGTTTTTCAGTGAGTCAGAGAGGGACAGTATGAAACACTCTCAAACGGTCGAGTATTATACATACCGCCATATCTTTTCTTTTACCAGCAAATTTCGCTTTCATTTCTTCCCCAAATTTGACGTCTATCTTCTGGAAGAGTGGGCTTGGCTACAAGAATAAAAAAGAGTCATTTTCGCTCAAAACATATTTCAATGATAAAATATATAATCTTGGTTGGACTACCACCATTGGAATATAAAATGATATAACTTGTGTGAATTAAAAAACCCGAGTAGGACTCGAGCCCACGACCTCCAGATTGGTACTCTAGTACCGGTGCACCAGCAGGGCTCTTGAGCAACCAGAGCCATACTGATCACACAAATTGCACCATTTGTTCTTTGAAGACCGCACAGAACCTTCAGAAAGGCGACAACTATTATAATGAACCTGCAATATACCACAATTTAATCGTAATATACCCCCACCAGATATTAACGTTGTCCACCATATGAAATTGTGCTATAGCTGTATCAATACTCAATTCTAATCGATAAAAGGGCTTTCTCCGAGTTACCGCTAGGTGGAGAGAAAGAATAAAGACAAGAAATAACTTACATTGCCAATTGTGTGTTCACCAGGTAACATTGGGATGAACGAGTTGACCATCATAATATTATCTGCAGGCAGCTGAAAATAAACAACAATTTTATGTTATATTTGCAAGGTGGCTCTATTTTTGTACATTGCTGATCAATTTTAGTGAGAGGCTACACCATGGCTCCCCTTTCAATCGCTACTATTTTTCAGATGGGGTGGGAGCAGCTACGATCCTCTTTTTTACTATTGCTCCTAGTTCGAGAACTGCTTACCATCGAGCCAACTGTCTATACGGAGTATTTAGCAGAGAGGCATGGAATAGTGTTCTATTTCTAGCTATATTGAAATTTTGTACCGATCAAAGACTGTTCCATAGGATACTTCTTGGCAATTCTCTAGGTTCCAACACTACTTGCTATCAAGCGAACTCTTTTTACTGAGTTTTTAGTAGAAGAACATTTGAAACTTCTTCGTCCTATTGCTCTTGGTTCCAACACTACTTGTCATCAAGCTAAATCTCTATACTGTTTAGCAGGCAGGCATCAAATACTTTTCTTAGATTATCTACATTCAGCTAAGGATGAACCGGGGACCCCCTGACACAGCGACGAACAATGAACACTTCAAGGCCTCTACTAGACATTGCCTACTGCCATATAGTAGAAAAATAGTTAATGATAGAACAATAATGAAAGATGGAACAATAATGAATGATGGAGCAATAATGAATGATAGAACAATAATGAATGATGGAACAATAATGAAAGATGGAACAATAATGAATGATGGAACAATGAATGACAGAATAATAATGAATGATGGAGCAATAATGAATGACAGAATAATAATGAATGATGGAGCAATAATGAATGACAGAATAATAATGAATGATGGAGCAATAATGAATGATGGAACAATGAATGATAGAACAATAATGAATGATAGAACTATAATGAATGATAGAACAATAATGAAGGACAGAATAATAATGACTGATGGAGCAATAATGAATGACAGAATAATAATGAATGATAGAACAATAATGAATGATAGAACTATAATGAATGATGGAACAATAATGAATGATGGAACAGTAATGAATGATAGAACAATAATGAAGGACAGAATAATAATGAATGATGGAGCAATAATGAATGACAGAATAATAATGAATGATGGAGCAATAATGAATGATGGAACAATGAATGATAGAACAATAATGAATGATAGAACTATAATGAATGATGGAACAATAATGAATGATGGAACAGTAATGAATGATAGAACAATAATGAAGGACAGAATAATAATGACTGATGGAGCAATAATGAATGACAGAATAATAATGAATGATAGAACAATAATGAATGATAGAACTATAATGAATGATGGAACAATAATGAATGATGGAACAGTAATGAATGATAGAACAATAATGAATGACAGAATAATAATGAATGATGGAGCAATAATGAATGACAGAATAATAATGAATGATGGAGCAATAATGAATGACAGAATAATAATGAATGATGGAGCAATAATGAATGATAGAGCAATAATGAATGATGGAACAACAATGAACGATAGGACTATGATGAATCATAGAACTATAATGAATGATGGAGTAATAATGAATGATAGAACAATAATGAATGATAGAACAATAATGAATGATAGAACAATTATGAATGATAGAACAATAATGAATGATAGAACAATAATGAATGATAGAACTATAATGAATGATGGAGAAACAATGAACGATAGGACTATGATGAATCATAGAACTATAATGAATGATGGAGTAATAATGAATGATAGAACAATAATGAATGATACAACAATAATGAATGATAGAACAATTATGAATGATAGAACAATAATGAATGATGGAACAATAATGAATGATAGAACAATAAGAAATGATGGAACAACAATGAACGATAGGACTATGATGAATCATAGAACTATAATGAATGATGGAGGAATAATGAATGATAGAATAATAATGAATGATGGAACAATAATGAATGATAGAACAATAATGAATGATGGAACAATAATGAGTGATAGTACCTGAAGTTGTTCTTGAATCTGTTTGCTGATATCTGGCATGTATGGCTTGATGAGAACTGCTAGAAGTCCTGACACATTGCACGCCAAGCTTATGACTGATCCTGCGCGAGCTCTGAGGAGAGGAAAATAAAATGTACCGCCGATTAACAACAATAGATACTATTCAATACATTTAAGCTTGGATTACCATGCATACAAAACCAAGAGATGCTAATTCAAATATTGCAAATCAATACAAGATTCGATGAATAGAAGAGAATGCGAGATTAGATGTGACATAAATAAGTGCTTGTAAGGCCATTAATTTAAACACTTCATGTATTGCATTAACATCGGATGGGCAAAGAGGCCTTGGATACAAGATGGTAGAAATAACTGGAAAGTGCTTCATGTGAAGAAATGTTACATTGAATGCGAGTATAGAGTAGTTCAGTGGTGGTCACAATACAATAAACTTGGAAATAGTCCAAAAGGTATTTTACATGCAATTTGATATGATTTAAACCATACACCAAGGTTAAACAATTAGAGTATATGACATATGCCACAAATAGTTCAAATCTGTATTTCATAGACCACTGCCTTCATGACTAACTGTAATTTCAAGATTCCTAATTAGCAACAATGGTATGTATGTATCTGCTTTGTAAAATTGGTCATTGTAAATAGTTGGAATTAACTATTAATCGTTATATATTGGTAATAAGTAAGTATCAATGGTAATAAGTCAATCAGTGAAAATAATGATTATCAACTGGTATCAACTTGTAGTGATTATTGTATATTTTATTCCATAAACGTATTCCCTTATTAATGGCATAAAGTCAGAAGGCATGGTCTTACCTGGTGAAGGCATGTCAGAATTGTGGAAGCCTATTTGTAAGATTTCAACTTCTCCTTATCAATGGTCTATCATAGCTTATCTTTAAACAAACAAGCGAGTCAAATAAACAATTGAGGCTAGTAATCATATATTTCTTTTTAAGCAGCAGGCTTTAAATAATAGTGTTTTTATGATTAAGACCAATAGAAGAACCCTCTGATTAAGCAAACAATATCACTCTTACTTTTCTTCTTCTGTTCCTTTGACAAGAACCCACGGTTTATTTGACTGCATGTATTGGTTACCAAGTTTGGAAATACTCAAGATGATTCTCAAGCCATCTCGCAATCTGTAATAAATAGATAAGAATAAAGATTATCGAACACAACTTGTTCATTAAATAATGACATCCAAATATTGAGAGAAAGAAGGGAAATTTCTGCTAAAATCCTGAAGTGGGATTTACAAATTCAGACATTCGCATTGATCGATGAATTATCAACCAATTTTGATTTAATGTCAAAAATAAAGTCACCCCAAGTAGCAAAGCTTTTTTCATTTTTCAATAAAAAGTATTCCCTTATCAATGACGTTAATCCACAAGCATGGTCTGATGGTCTTACTTGGTAGAGGCAGATCAGAATTGTGCAATTCCAACTGTAAGAATCTATATCATCCTTATTAATGGTCAATCATAGCTCGTTTTGATCTTTAGTATAAACAAATAAGCGATCGCCAATAAGCGATTTAGGATGACAATAAGGACAACGAGGACGAAGACATTAGCAAAACATAGAGATTCATCAAACTCAATTCATGGAAAAACTAGATTAAAACTTACTTGATCTTTTCAAGATGCTCAATGTAAGAAGCAAGTTCTCGATTGATTGAAGCAATAAACACACAGTCATCTTCATTCAATGATATTTCACTCACTTTACTGTCAAAACTGTTCTTCAAAAACATCAAAGCTCTGAAAAAGGATGGAAAGAAAAGAGTTGACAAGACAATCATAACTTACACAAATAATAATAACAGAAAAAATATTCATGATAGATAACAAGCAGGGTTCGGAAAATAAATCGAGATAATCTGTGTGAATTGAAATTACCCGAGAAACACTCGAACCCACAACTTGAATGGGAGGCTTTGTGCTATGTCTTTTGCTCGTTCTTACTCAGGAGCCGATAGTCCGATATGCATTTTGACACGTAGCTTGTGTCAAGTGCACTGGTGCTGGCCCTCGAATTAACGTTGTACATCTCGTTGTAGGGAAGAGGAGCTTGTTGTTTTTATTTTTCTTTCACACATATGTACTTTTCATGTCATCCCTTCTTTTAGTTTGTGCTGATTGGTTTGAAATAACTAGTAAATTTTCTAGCTACGGTATTATCGTATGACTAGTTTAAAGAGAGTTATCAAATAGAAAAAAGAAGCAAAGTCATAGTCTTTATCGAAAGTCCATGGGTTCAAACCCTCACCGAACTGTACAGTGTCTCCCTGTTCAGCACTCAGCATGAAGAAGAAGCTCGAAGGAAAGTGGTTCTAGATTAAGGGGTAGGGGCTGCTTCCATCACTATTTAAAAGAACAGCAGCAAATGAGCAAGCCCCCCTCAACTATATTAACCAAACATACTACTAAATTGAGATGAAATCATATAAATACTCTCTTAGGAATAGAAACGATAAAAACTTAAACCAACCTATTGATGAAGTTTCCCAAGTTGTTCAGTAGTTCTGAATTATTTCTCATCACGAAATCAGCCCAGCTAAAAGCACTGTCCTGTTAAAGAGTTGAACATCAATTTAATGATAAGGTATTGCTCATTTGACTCTGATTAGATCTACGTATATCTCATTTGAATTGCCTTTTCTTTTCTTTCCTATCTGGTGTCTCAACAAAACGCTTTACGTTGAATTTTAATCTAATAGCAAAAACACTTCGAATCAGTCTGAAATTAGCTTAAAGCGTTTCAGCCATAAACAAACTTTACTTTTCCTTATTCACACTTTCTAGGGTCAGTTTTTCCCTGTATTTAAGCTAGGATTTATCTAGCCCTCAAAACAAGAGCTTTTGAAAATGGCAGTATGTTTCTCTAAAGAATAATATACTACTGTCTCAGCTTTCTGATTTTTTTCTTACCAGTTAGCCCCTTCCCCCTCCGGAGAACAATGTTGTTTTCCAAAGGAACTATATCAAACTAAACCAGATACACTTTTGGCAGGTAAAGAAAAAATTCGCAGCAGAGATACGACTTCTAGAAAGCGTCTAACTGTTACCTGATGTTCAGGCCTGAGGTACAATAAGTAGAATCTGAAGATGTCAGCAGGTATCCCAGTGTCCTTTGCGTTATCTCCAAAAACGCCGACCCCTCTGCTCTTGGAGAATTTGTCATCTTCGTAATTGAGATATTCTAGAAAAGATGTGAAAGTAAACAATACAAAAATATCTTTTAGCCGGCAAGACAATAAACACTGTTACATGTTACAATAGGACTTTTTGTTACTCCCCTGCCTTCCCTACCGTAAAGTAAAACCCTGCCTTCTCTACCGAGCAGTGAAATCCCACATATATGGACCTTACATTTTGAAATCACCCTTTTCAGGTTCTTATGTATAAGATACTTTTTTGAAAACAGGGTGTTAAGGTTCTTGTTCTTATCAAATAAATAATTGTGGCTTAGCAAAAAATTAAGTATTCTTAAAAAAAGTGTGTAGGTATATTTTGGAAAGTACCTCAAAACATTAAGTTTTTAAATCAGGGGAGACATTTATCACATTTAGGAACCAGTCGTTAATACTTAACTGTTTACGACCAGAACCTCCCTTGAATTCAGGCTGGATAGGTTCTTATGTTATGTGGTTAATCAGTACATTTCAGGTATTAGGTTTAAGCAGATGGAGGATGGATCTTGTATGCAGGGTTCTACTACATCATTCCTAATGTATCAGCTTTATTAATAGGTTTTTTAAAACGCTTTCTATCTCGTCAATTGTGATAATCTAAACAATTACTCTAACACAAATCAACATAATCTATGTCGACAAAAATCACGCTGAAGGTTGGAACACGCATATACCTTAAAGCATCAAATAAGACCTCCTACAAAAAGCTACCCCCACGCATGAGCGCCCACTTTCCCGTGAGCAGTACTGAATAAAGCCTGTAGTGCGGTTATTATTGACCATAATGAGTTAGAAATTGAAGTGCTATGCTACTTAAGAGATTTTTCTGTTTTCGAACTTACAGACCTATTTTGAATATACAAACCCCTTCAGGACTCACAAATTTTATAAATTCCCGGGCACTTATAAGAAGCTTTACGGTATACAGAGATTATCAGAGCATATAAAACATATTTACTTGAAGAGCATCAAGATTTGGAAAATCGATCGAGATAATTTGTGCGCATTCATCGAACCCAGGTCAGTTCAAAGCAAAGTCGATGGTCGTGAGCTCAAGTCCTGCTGAAATCATTTTTCATTCAAATCATCTGGGTATATCTAACTACTTGTACGTTTTGTTATTCAAGATAGTATGAATCATAATAGTTGATATCAAGAACACGACATCTAGATGCCAATATTAAACATTATTTGAACCTACCAGTGGCATTGATGTCGCTCAACAGCGTGTAATTATCATCTGCTCCGATAAGAGAGCAAGGGAAGACGACGGTATGGAACGGAACGTTATCTTTTGCCATGAACTGAACAAGTCGAACCTGCCATGCAAAAAAATGCATTAATCATCTTATCCGACTTCCTACCAGATTCTCCTTTCGCCATTAGATCAAATACTACATAAGGCTTTTTTTCTGAGACATCCGATAGGGAAGAATAAAACAAGGTAATAAAAATGAGATATACATAAATCTAATCAGAGTCAACTGAGCTACTGTATGCCTTGTCATTGATTGATGTTCCACTCTTTAACAGGACAGTCCTTTCAATTTCTTGGATACAGTGATCTTATACTGCTGTAGCATTTTCACCTTAAGAACTTTGGCTAGAAGAGGTAAGTACTTCTATGCAACGGTCTTGGTTTAGTGATTGCCTTGACATGGTGTTCATTTTTGGTGGAAGACTTTTATGCGACTTCGCATGTATGAGTCTTCATCAAACATAAGAAATCTTGGATCAACAATTTTCTCCTGCATCAAATTCGACTCAACAAACCTCAGTGCCCCTCTACAACACAAATGAGGTGGATGAACACCTTATAAACATTCGGCTCTGCTGAAGTGCTGAATGCTTTCAAGTAGGAGGTCCAGGGCATTTAAAGGAGTCTTAAGGACTCCCAGTCGTGAAGAAGGCCTACCTTAATCAGGTTGTTCGATCGTTCTATCAAATTTGAAAGCAAATAAATTTTGAAAACTTAATCGTTAATTGTCCTCCATTGTATAAATTCACATATTTGCGTAACCACACCAGGGAGTTTCTGCAAGGTTTTGACTGGTGGGCCAATTGGTTCAGAAGGCCTCTAGTCTTGCCAAAGCAGTGGAAGAAAAACTGGCGCTCTTGCCCCGCTGGCCTGAGTCGAAAAAGAGCCCTTTCATTATTCGTACTAGTTAAAATTTTATTGTTTTTCCTAGATCATAAATTTTACGGAAGAAAAATAATTTAAATCTGGGGGGCCCTTTTCATGCTTTCCCCATCAGTGAAAATCTTCGAAAAATCTCCTGACCACACCCCAATAAACACACTGGAAAAAGTATTTGCATAGCAGAAACCCATGGCTGTGACCGTAAAGCATTGACTGAGAGTCTGTAAGCACATAAAGTGGCATATGTTATCACAGTCTGCTTTTTAGATTATGAAGACTAAAAGTAATTATATTCAGAGATTCTAGTCCGGCCAAACGTCGATTAGGCCGCATCTGGAGATTATTAACAGACTTCATAACCGACTGTTGAGTATCGTAATACTCTTCCCGGGTCACACGGCACCTACTTACTTGTTCCGGGTTTTTCCACCACTTCTCCCAGTCTTTCGTGTAATTCGCAGTGATTGACAGGTATCTGAAAGGATCGCAAACGAATTTCGAATCAATTGACCAATATGAAAACAGGTTATGAACGTGTTCATAGTAGGCTATGGAAACGGTTAATGAACTAATATCGGCCAAGAGACGTTAAAAACCAACAAATACAATGTTGATTGGCATACAGAAAAGCCTTCAGTTTGAGTAGATTACGAGGTACAGCTTGATGATTTTGCGGGGGCGACCGACTTAAGGATTATTTCTGACCGACTTACAACGCAATAATGGCCGACTTGCTAATCAGATTTGAGAATTTTATTGTTTAAGAAACAATAGAAAACAATAGCTTTCAGACGTATTGCGTAAGAATCTCGAATATACCCCCCGCGGACAGACTTACCAATAAGAATTGAGGATTTCAACTCAAAACAAAAGAACAAATTGCAGCGATTGTTCTACTTTCCTTATTAGGAAAAGTCTCAAATAAATGATCTCTTCTATGCCAGAAAGAGGCTATACTAACATCACTGATCGTGACTGAGTCTTGAAGCTATGAAGCTAAGATGAAACGATTTTGAAATCAATAAAGTATCTCCAAAATTCGATTTGTTGAGGGTGTTGGCGATCAAGGTGCTGCAAAATTGCCTTTTTTGGCAAAATCAACTTACCCAATGGGGGCATCAAACCAGACGTAAAACACTTTGTCCTGAAATCCTTCCTTTGGAACTGCAGTACCCCACTTCAAGTCACGTGTTATGCACCTTGGTTTAAGACCCTCTTGTAACCATCCTCTTGTGATTTGACGGGAGTTTGCAGACCAGTTGCCTGAAAAGAAAAACGGGGTGTAGCTGCAAACTGAAAATGAGCTGGAAAAGGGAGAGGTTATCATATTACATAAGCATAAACGTCTGAACAAAACATGGAGTTTCCCCGTTTCTCCTCGTCAGTAAAAATGCTCTACCATGCCTTAATAAAGCATTGAATCGAAATCAATCACAAAACTATTTTCAAATTTCATATTACTTGTTAGAACGTGCAGAGCCGGTGAAAACTTACAATTTAAGTTGCGAATAGATAAAATGTCATGACATACCCAATACTTTGGTAAGCAAAACTGATTAGCTATATAATGGCCATTACATGATATGATTAGAATTCATTGATATCAAGAGACTAAGAGAAAGGTTTACGAAAAAACAAATAGAAATTAAGAATGAAAAAGTTTATATGAAGTAGGGTTGAAGACTCAGCATCAAATCGATGTGTTTCATAGATAAATGCAGTGTATGAACAATAATTCGCCTGTTGTTGAGAAAACAATGGCAGAAGGGCTAGCTGAATACGTCCACCGTTTTTAACTGTATAGGGAAAAACCATGCATGAATAACAATGATAGACAATATCAAGTCATGTGAGGGCCTCACCTTTTTCAATCGCTTCATCAACCCATTTTCTTAACTGAGGATCGATCTATGGGAAAGAAAACATTGAGTAAATTTTCAATGCATACAATATTTTTCTCATAAATTTACAAGAACAAGAATATTGAATTCCCCCAAAACGTAGAAATATGGAAATAGAAGTACTGCATCGAGTCTTTGCTGGGTAAAAACTTTTCTAGAAAACTATGGATTTAAAGTAAAGTATTTTTTGCCTGCCAAAACTATCGAAGTGAAGGTAATTTTAGGGGCTAGCCCTCACAGCTTTGAAATTTTGCCGCCATTTTGGATTCAAATATGCAATAAGTTTGATGGGATAGTGTAAGTGTGTCAGATTTATTCAAATATTTCGATAGTCGATCACTTAACCCGACAGAACAGACCTTATCAGCAAAGAACAAGCAACATCAACAAATCTATTTACCTTGGGGAGGTCAAGAAAAATGTGGTTACTTGTCCTCTTTTCGGGCCGGGAACCGCACATTTTGCACCTTGGAGACTAAAAAAGAGACAGATAAAGAGATAAAGGAAAAAGCAAAGACACTAAGAAAATACATAGACGAAGACAATATTTGACATAATAGTCACCACTTACTGAAACAAATCCTTGGTATTCAAAGGGCAACGTTTCCGGAGCACTGATCTCAAAATAAAGACTGGATCAAGCATTCTACTGTTTTTGAATTCAGATATTGAAGCTAATAGCTCCAGCTTGCACTTGGCCTCCAAATATGGCTGCCAAAGAAATTATATTGCCTGTATTCTTCGCTAACTATAGCTGCACAATTATTCAGTCTAGTGCTGAGCATTCATGACATTCCAACAATCCTCAACGAAAAAGCAATCACTAGTGGAATCTCGATGTATTGAATGGGACCTACCAATATGGCTGCCAATGACTTAATTCAAGAACAACAGATGCTCGATCCAGTCTATATTTTGAGATCAGTGTTCAGGAGAGATCCAGTTGTCATCATTAGGCAATGAGAATTTGGTTTCATCCCTCTTTATTTCAAATAATATTGAGTTTTGATTCTGTAATATTTATTTTGTTCTTGTTCATGTTATTTAGAAATTGCAATTTTCCCATATGCATTGCAAAGCTGTATACAGCAAAGGCCATTTCGGCCCTAAAACTTGATTCGTAAAAAAATGTTCTGAAGGGAGGGGGATAATGACCCCGATTCTCTGCGGTGAAATAATCAAAAATCCTAATCCTAATTAGGAAAATAGATAAATTTCATAAATTGATGTGATTATCAATGTCAATCCTAATTTACATTTTCATTTCCAAATCCCAGTCCCAAGAAGTCCAATCCAATTTTCCCAGTTACTAAGAAGGCAATTTCCAGTTCTCAATTCACCCCTTGCTGACCCTGATAGAAAAAGCGTCGAGTGGTATTCAAACCTTGAGTTCAATTGCGTTGATGAGCTTTCCACACGCATCACACTGATCTCCTCTGGCATCCTAGAAAGGTAAATAGAATATTTTGAATCATAAAACTCAAGGGTGCAGTACAATAAACCAGCTTCTTGGTGCTGGGGATCATGGACGGCTTTGCTTCTAAACAATCATTCGTCAAGGGGCCGTACAAAACGCAGGGAGACGAATTGAAACCCACCTCGTAAGAGCAGTAAGGACAAGTTCCCTCCACAAATCTGTCAGCCAGAAATCTGGAAAACAACAAAAAAGTGAACAATCAGTTTATGTTTTTCAACTCCATTTTAGCGAGTTCAGGGAAGGTTTTGCATTTAATGCATAAAGTGGATTTAAATCAGAATAGGTAAGAACCCTCACATAAACTTATCAATACAAATTAGAATTATCTGGCACACAATGAAATGTTGCGAATTCTTTAACCAAAACCCAAGAATTTGGTGGTCTGCCCGTTGCTTTAACGTCATAAAACGAATAGAAAATGCGATTTATTATTTTTGGCCGTTAGTTTTGCACCCTCACAGCGGTCCCCGCTAGTTATCACAGTTCTGTGTAATTTGACACACAAAAAAGTGTTGTGAAATAAGCACCACAGTTGTACAAAATCACTACCACACATATCACAAAAGATGGGACCTCTCCTATATAGGCTGATGTTCACGTATTTACGTAAAGTAAAATCAAACCTTCTGCTTAATTCGTCTCGATTTCTCTTCTTAATTCACTAAATCACGCAGCATATAATCAGATTTCACAATGTCGTGCACAAAAAATGGCCAATAACCCATCACGCAAGGGGGGGATAATTCATTGCATTCAAGATCGAAAGGAATACGAGCTCTTTGCTCCTTTGATGTAGCTGCATGAATGAAAATTGACACTTTTCTAAAAATCATGTCTCCCGAGAGGAGAATTCATGTAAATCAATTTGATAAAGTAAAACCCCGCATTTAATAAACACTCCGTTTAAGAACAGCTACACTCTAATTTTAGAATTTAAAGAAGTTTTTCTACTTGAAATGCATAGCCCTGTTGCTTTGGACGAAAACCAGCGTTTTGCATATTGGCTGAAATTCGCCCGAACATTCTGAACCTTTGGAGCTGAAGCTGAAATATCTAGGTTGTTTTATAACAGGTTTGGAGGTTTTCCATCGAAATGTTTGGCAAAAGTAAGAATATAAACTGTCACCGCATATTCATCTGATCATATTGTCTCACTGATTAATGAGGTTTAAAAACCAAATGATTTTATCAAAAAAGTACGGTGATGGGGAACCACTTTTCCTCTCGAAGGTTACAGATAGCTACAACACTAAACAAAGTTTATATTTTGGAAAATCCTTTATTTACCGTTTACACTTTATGCACTGTAACTGCTCCAATGTGTCTTGTTTCAAGAAGTCATTCTTTTCAATTTTCCAGAAAATATCTTGAGCAATTCTAGAAATGAAAAAATCTAATCAATTTACGTTTATATTCAAATAAATAACGAATAATATTGAATTGCATGTGAAACAGAAAATGCTCTAGAAAATGAATTGCAATATTTTCATACTTTATCATACAGAGTATCAGTTTTGTAATTTTCAATTATTTACTCGGGTTGTTTAGAAATTTTGCCGAAAATTTGAGCCTGAAGAATTGGGGAAAACACAAATCTTCCAAAAGAAACCGGCGCAGAATAAATTTATTTCTACTGAAACATCATTTACTGTAAGCTGTTATTTCGTTTAAGAACTTGACAAATGTGTCAGGACCTTGTGGAAGCTATGGGAGGCGTCGCAATTTTCGAAGAAAAAACGGATTTGAATTTGCTAATTGATTTGGGGTACTTGAGGAGGCAAGTGTTCTTTCAACGTTTAAAGAATAGGCTCCCTCCAATATGCAGGCAAACATAAGCTTTTCCGTAGTTAAAAGCTGGGTGACACTAGTTTGTCACGAAAACTATACCTTCAGGCTATTTTACAAAAAACCATTATTCTAGCTCCAAATGCTTTCTTTGTTGAAAATCCCAATGATGTAGAAGGGCTACAAATATTTTCAAAAATCACAAGAAAGCAAAGGCGAAGATTTGCATCAAAGTCATGAAGACGAAGAGTAGCTTGATTCAAAAATTACTCACTCTGTTTGTTGCTCTGTGGTCGTTCTTCCAAAGTGATCAAAGTCAATGTTGAACCATTCGTAAATATCTTTGTGAATTTTGTGATATTTGTCACAAATTTGCTGTGGCGTCATTCCTTCCTCAATAGCCTAAAGACAAAAGATTAAAGATTAGGCTTAAGTGGTTAAATCTAGTTTACATCAGTGACACAGACCAATTAATATCAACAACACTAAAACTATTCTTCTGGTGCTTCTTTCTTCAACTGAGTGGTTTGAGTTCTACAACGGATAAGTGTTGTTCTGCTGAACACAAGAATGCCTGGTACACAGCAACGAGTAACCAGTTAGACAATGCAGGGGGTAGGATTCGGATTCAGAGCCCCTTGGTTAAAAACCACGTGCCTTGATTGTGCTACTACATAGCATAAAGCAAAGGCTGGGGAGGAGCCGAGTTTATCTTCTATAGCCGAGTTGATTTTTTTAACTTCCCAACAGTGGACAGTTTTGACTTATACAACGGATAAGAGCCGTTCTGCTGAACACAGAAATGCCTGTGGGAATTTCCAGCCTTAGCTTTTCTTCTTTACAGCACAATCACTGAGGCACCTGCTTCTTAACCGAGGGGTTTTGAATTTGATTCCTACCAACTTCAAAATCAACACTAAAAGTTTTCAAATTTTGGTATGCAGCCCTCCCTTTGCTAAATCTTCATATTTTGCTAAAAACTGACACTGTGTATCAATCATGAATCTATAAATTTGTAGATAAGGCAACGAGGGTAAGATATGATTGATCAAATAATTTAAATTTCGGATAAACTAATCCACTTTACCTTGGTTTCCGTGGCAGTTCCATACTCATCAGTTCCACAAATGTATAAAGCGTTGTAATTTTGCAAACGACAATATCTAAGAAAAAAACAGAAATGCATAGCATGGTATGGATGTGGTTCGGTTACTTGATTGAATGGACTGCCCTAGTAGCTCAGATGGTAGCGCGATTGAACTTTGAGATTGTGGGATAGAATCCTACCAAGATCATTTTGAGTCTCGAAATCATTTTGTTATTAAATACTTAAGGTTTCAATGTCTGAGGGACGAGGAGGTAATTTTCAAGGCTTACCATCAAAAACACATCCTAGGAAGCGGATTAATGATCGCTAGCTAGCAATTCTTCTATTGATAGACCAGTTTCATAATCACGCAAGCTCTTTGGAATAGTGGTTTCCAACGACTATTGTTTCAATCCTGAACCAAATGGCTTGGTCCACAATAAGCTATTACAGGAGGGGGGGAGTGGCAAATTATTGGGGGCATTACGCTATTTCTCCTAGGGAACCGAATAAGTAGCAATTTTTGAATGAATAACTGAGGTTTACTTAATTGGTGAAATACGAAAAAAGAATAAGAATCTATACGTATAAAAGATATAAAATAATTCAACTCAATACCTTGCATACACATCTCCACTCAATACACAGCCTATAATGTTACCCAGATGGGGCACGTTATTCACGTATGGCAATGCACTCGTTATCAAAATGTTCTTCTCGTTTTCTATCGGCATTCTGTGATAAAAGAGAGGAAATTAGAAGTAGGGAAAAAGCTTATTCTTTGATACCAGAGGGAAAAGTGGGAAAGCACAGCAAATGGGCTTCTCCCCAGAGCAACTATTTGCAAGCTTACTACAAGGAGTCGTAAGTTTTACCATTGAATATCATGGCCTCCTCCAATTTCACACGTTTCGTTAATTTTTGAATTGACCCCCTGTTTTTAAAATAAGGAGCACCAGAACAAATGACAAATCACGGAATTCTATTTGCAACGGTTGCTAAAAGATGGTGGCAGCAATCAATGAGAAATCTTACCTCCTATTTGTTCATGAAGGAAAATAAACCAATCAATATCGAGTACTCCATAATACTGCATTATAGTTGGTTAAGCCGACTTTTTGGCGTAGCTACTTTCTGTTTTGTTCACATTAAGTTTTATCAGTCGCAATTGAAGTATCTGGCAATTAAATTCAGAAGCACAACTTGCGATTCATTGCAGTAAGTCTAAACCATTCACAGAATCAATCAAAAGCTAGCGGCATTAGCCTGACTTCAATTGAAAGGTACAGAAACGAGGCTTAGTTCGCGAGAATTTGTTCAATTCTAACATGGCTGCTGCATGAGGGGGGCCAATATGAAAGACTAGCATGGTCGTTACGCATTTGTGGTATGTTTTTAAATTTCAATTCTAGAATAGTGTATGGCATCAAATACTTGAATACAGAAGCAAACTTGATCCAGTTCTTATTTTTAGTACTTAACTTCCTTGAGTATTAAAGAAATGCACTTTCTTCGATTTATGATAGTTATAATTTTGAAAGTAATTGCAGCTTTTATGCGAAAACAATAATGACGAGAAAACTCACATAGATGTATGTAGGGAGCTAAGAACAGAGACTTTCCACACTCTTTGCTTCTAATTAATACTACAAATATTGAGGAAACATTTCTTCAGTGGAAACAAAACTCTTACACTGGTGGATCGTAGCTTCGTGGTTTCTGAACACCATCCCTTCCAGCCAACCATGCTTTCTTTGCCGATTCTATCTCTGCTTGCGTGGGGCCTTCCACGACCTAAGATGAAATGCGACCATAAAATATCAGAATCGTTAAAAACTGCACAAAATTGTGGCACATTGTCGAAAATAGTCAAATTGTTGTAGAATTAGTTTAAATTGTTCCGAAATTGTCGTTAATTAATCCAGAATTAGAGGATATCATTATCGAAACAAATTCAAAACACTGGAAAATCGCTGCAAATTCGTTCAATCTGTAAGGATAATTTGAGGAGACCTGGCTTTAAATAGGTTAAAAGTACCTCATCAGCGCCATTCTCTGCCGAAGCTCCTAAAAACAACAAAAGTAGAGGAGTTGAGAATCGTCAGCGAAAATACCAGAAAATCTGTATCAGCCTATGAAGTGCAAGAGGTGCCTTGAACCTTGGTTACCGACATCCTTTTTATCAAAAAGGCAAAAGGGCATCGACATTGAGCAAAATGTATAAAATACTGTGCATTTAACCGCAAATTGGCCTAAAGTGGTCTTTGACTGCAGGTTATCCCTAAAACCTCCACTCTTAAGGAATGACCGAGAAGAATATGAAATTATAATGTACTTAGGTTGCACAGCGTGTGGTCGAAATAGATTCCAACGAGATAAATCAATGTCAAAGTGATTTTGGGGCCTGAAAACGTTCTCATTAGGTCATTGAGGAGTTAGGTCATTAAGTAATGTAAAACACCAAGTACTACTAAGAGGTTCTAGGTCAAACTGAAAGTTTTAAGATGATCAAAGATTTATGACGAACGTCATTATTAATTCATTCTTCAAAACTCTTTCCAAGAAACAAAAATCTAATTCTCAGGGTTGAAAACCAAATGCGATTACGCTGTGTTTATAAAATAAGTCGCATTGTTGAAATGAAAATGAGAAACACCACAACAAAATTACAGGATTTTGTTTCTTGGAATAATCATAAATACATGAATCCTACCTCGGTTTGAGTCTTGCGAATCCATCGAATTCGAGGCCAGCGTCGAGCAGATAGGTGGAATTGAGTAACCTCGTAGAGAATCCTAAATATCGAAGTTAGAATAATAGCCTTGACAAGTTACACATAGACCCCAGCTATTGTAAACAGTTTGAATTGGCTTGAATATTCTTTGTTTTAATCACAGCCTCTAATTCTTTCTCGTTCTTTGAAAACAAGTTTTCAATTCCCTTAGGCTTTTCTGAATAGTGTTACATTTTAATTCCAGCAGAACGAGAGGTTGAGATTTGACTCGTCATTTGAACTCTTAAGCTCTTCAGTATATCAGCAATTTAAAAAAACTTTCAACAAGAAAATTCAAAATACAGATGTAATATGAAAAATGACGCAGAAATTTGGTTCCTAGTATTTGGAAGCAAATCATCTTTCACACTCTTTTATAAGAACGCGGCCTCAAATTCTCCAAGATTTGAAACAAGCTAGGGTTGAAAATGTATAGCCCAAAATCAGACTTTTAGAAAATAACAATCAGACTAGTAAATAAATATGAAAAAGGAGCAGACTAGGATATCAGATGGATCACGATGAGGATGCTGAAAATTTGCAGATTAACGGTGTAGATAGCAAAAACAGGCTTCAAAAGCATCAAAGAGTAATTTAAAAACATTTCAGCCTAAAAAAAGAGGAATATTCAAGAACAAACAGCTTCGAAAGACTTTACTGGTTCTTTAAAAAAAGAGTGCAAACTGCAAAGGATTATGAAAAGGAAAACCCATTCTTCAGCTGCTGTTTCGAGTGAAACAGACTTTCCGCTCATGCTAATGAATAGCTGAGATGTGTTTACAACGTACAGGTCATTCACTTAGTATTTCTGGGAATTTTACGAAAAGGAAACCAACTGCACAATGCTTTCAAAATACTAAACACTCACTTTTTTATAAGAAACCGCTTATAAGAAACCATAGGGTCAGGTTTATTGACTAAGGAGATTTCATGTGAGTCAAATTCTTTATTTATACAATTAATGAAAATTCGGACATAAATTTAGAATTCAATAAACTAACTAGTGAAGCAACTTGAAATATTTTGACAGTAGAAATAACAAAGTTTCAGGAGTAAAAAAGATATCTTGAAACTCAAATTTATCTATCCAGTAAACTAGAAACTCAAATACTTAAATGCGTAGTAACGTATTTTCTGTTCAATGTGCTAGCCTACAAAAGGCACAAGGTGCCTTATTTCAAGGAGGGGCACAGTAAGATGCACGATACCCTTTCTGAAAATAATGCCTCTATTGGCATTTTGTAGGCTAGCATGCTAAACATAAACTCGATCATAAATAAAAGAATCCAAAACTACCGACAATAAAAACTGTAAAAGTTTACAAACCTGCTCCTTGGAGGACTTTTGAGAAAGACTCCTCTGCACAACAGCAAATAAATACCGATGGCTTTTTATACGCGAACCGATAATTGTCCTCAAAGATGATGCAATAATTGACATGAGTTACCTTGAACGCATCCACGCCTTTGCCTTCTGTTATTGAAGCTACCGCTTTTGTAAAGGCTGCTTCGCCAGATATCTTCTCGAACCATGTGATCAGTGAGCCATATTTGGAAGTAATATCTTTGAATAGAAATGTAATCAATGAGTTAAACAAAGAATAAATTAGCATAAATTTTCATGTGAATAAATGATCACAAGGTTTTCCAAGAAATTGTTTATGGCAACTATCCAACAAATTGCGGGATTAAAAGAGAGACGCATTTATTTTTCCATGCCTTTGTTGACCTCTGGGGGGGGGGATGTATTTCCATATTAATAACTAACTGAACTTTGGGTCTGGACCCTTGCTGTAGCTTACTGTTTTTTGGCTAAGTAAGAAAATAGACTAGGTACCTACCACTAACTAAAAATCTTTTTGTTTGCATGTTCCTTGTAAGAGGAAGCTAGTAAAGCAATCAAAAGAGTCATAACTTCCTTTTTATGAGAAATTATACCTTCAACGCTTATTATTCAATGACGTGTTTCTTACTAAAAAAATGTATTTTGATAGATTTTAATACCTGCCGTACCTCTCGTTTGAGATTCATGTATTTGGGATTTTTGAGCCGAACCTCTCTACTTATCAAACTTTCTACCTATGGTCAAGAAGTCTAGCTATATTTTCATGACTTCGAAATTAGATCAGGGCTGGTTCCTTGGGCGGGAGCTGGTATAGGGGGTGTGACACCCATCCCCAAATCGAAGAATTGAGTATAGCCATTTACTCTTTAAAGTTCGATATTAAGTCGGTAAAATTACGTCACAAAAATTCATATTGAATACTAACATTTAAAGTCCTAAAAAAATTGCTCTGTACATTGAAGCTTACACCCCTCTCAGAGAGTTTCCTAGAATTGACCCTGCATTAGATACTCAGTACTGACTTGTAAAGAATACTGCATTTATAACTATTGACTTACCCTTAGATGTCTCTCGTCCATGTAATACACCAAAAACACTTCCCCATATCACAACATCAGCAGTTGATAGTGAAGTCTGAGGAGAAAACATAGCGAAACATAATACACTTTTTTAAATAAGCAATGAAACGTTTGTGCCAGCCCTAAAAGCTGCTTTAATATTTTGGATTTTCAGCCCTCAAAGTTGCATGAACTTGCTAAAGAGTTGCTTAAATTTGGATAAACCAACAAAATATAAGACATGTCCCTGTATCCCAAACTGTTTAAATTGAAGGTGTTCATACAAGAAAGCTTTAAAATACCACAAATGCTTCTTTTAACAATGAAACCTAGTCTGATCAAATAAGTTGATTTCAGCGTAGTTGCTTAAGTGCTTAGTTGATTGAATTATGTCATCGAGCCCCTGATTTGCTTATTGTTTTGTTCAATCCAGTATTGGTTGCCTATTGACGAGTTGCTTATTGAAATACAATGTAACTACTTAATCTTTACGTCTGATATTCAGCTAAAAATCCAGAAAGAAAATTACCAATACATACCCCAAGTAGGTAAGGTTTCTTGGAAAGATGCCCATTCAGAGTGGAAA
Source organism: Pelagia noctiluca (assembly GCA_963924455.1). NCBI lineage: Eukaryota > Metazoa > Cnidaria > Scyphozoa > Semaeostomeae > Pelagiidae > Pelagia > Pelagia noctiluca. The sequence goes on along the minus strand of OZ004315.1, from coordinate 1,402,096 downwards.
ATGCAGAGCATATGTTGGAAGGAAGTGGGGAGTCTTTAGTACTGGATGATGCTTGTGCCACGAGATACGGGAGAACAGCAGGCTAATGAAATTGAAGGGAATCCATCAAATAATATCATGAAATATTGGCAACCATTCTGACTTTTTCATTTGATATCTTTTGGATGGTGGGGAAAGATAATAGCTACTGAAGATTTGCGCGTGACACTCATCTGACTAGCATGTCAATTAAAGATGAAATACAAAAGTTTGTTGAAAAAGAATAAAAGGGAAAAAAACAAAGTATGAGAAAATTACGACACCAAGAAGGTCAACAATTTACAAGACAAAAATATGAAGCACAGTGTTTTCAACTAACTATTGTGTTTTAAAGAACAAAATACATTTGTTTTGTATTCTTTAGAACAAAAAAAACCAATAAGTTCCCCTCTTTCTACAGCTGCTCCTCTACTGCAATCAGACAGTGATTTACATACAAATGATTTTGCTGAACTGGTTCCATTTTTGTACTCTTTCAGGCGTACTTCTCTAAGAGTGTTAGACCCAAAAGCTCTAGTTATCATTATTGACGCCACATAACCTTAAGGCAAGTTTCTTCTTTCAGCTGATCTGATGCACCCGCTTAAGCATAGCAAAACATAAACTAGAGTTACACTGGTTTGCTATCAGAGCGTTGTGGTAGCAGTTAGAATAATAGGTTCCGATTGCTCCTGCGCAATACGCCTCTGCATTTCTGACCTGGTTTTGGAACAAAACGTATGAGATTCATCCGATTACATTATAAAACAGTGACTATGGAGAGAGTTAGCAATCAGATTCATGCAATAACACACGCTCCTCTACTGTACCACTTGCAGATCGGAATAAGTTATTGGATTAATGTGGAGTATTGTAACTGCTACCCCTATCTGATATGGAAGCCTCGATGCTCCGATAGGAATCCGGTGTAATGTAACTATAGCTTTAAACAACCAGTTTTCTATCTGACAATCATCAAATAATTGTTTAAAAAAGAAACCGATAGCGAAAATATTTCTGATTTAGCTCGGGAGTTACCTGCAAACAACACGAGTCCCATTCAATAAACTCATCCAACTGCATTTTTTCAGCAAAGTCTTGTGGTTTTAGTTCTTCTTCCTTTCCCATGATAAAGCTGTTGAAAACGATTTTAGCAATTGTTTTATGCATTAAAGACGGAATAACTTCAATAAAGAGGCATCTACATACAGTGGTGTAGATAGAAGGAGAACAGGAGGGGCAGAAAACCCCCCTATAGGTCTAAGTAGTCAGTTTTTCAGAAAATTCTTAGTCTTATTGGAAAAATAAAGCAAAATTATACTTGAGGTATTCGTGCAATGATAATGATATTTCAAATTTTCCCTTCAACATTGGCATACTGTTCGACTCACACAAACATTGCAAGTGTAGCTCGCATCATTTTGAAAATTAACAAACTTAAAAATGCATTTGAATCTAAAATTATGTGTGATTAGTGAGATAACAACTAGGAACAATTTCTGATTAAAAAATCAGTGAGGAAATTGAAACAATAGAAAGCGCATTTTCCAGCAAAATTGCAAAAACTGCTCCCTTAGACAGCAATGGTGGTGCTGCCTCAGTCAGTCAAACAATATTGTGCTCTCCTCTCCAATAATTGCACATTAAAAAGCCTCCTGGAAACCTAAGCATTTCTTGATGTGGACGCTTGCTTCAGAGGTACGTTTATTAGAGATCTAAGAGAGAAATATTTTTCCGAAAACTTTCATCCTTTCCCTCCCTAACAAATTTTCTATCTATGCCACTGTCTACATAGTATTTATTCAGCTAGAGGGAGCGGATCAAACTAAGGATGTAAAAGTATGTACGATGAAGAGAGGGGCTCTCTTGAGAGCCTACATAAATATGCTCTTTAACAATCAATAATAATAATAATCTTTAGTAATCAGCAAATACTTATTGTTTTTGATATTTCATGGCTAACAGATGCAGCACCTAGATATGTTTTGCTCTGATTCAAAACCAATGGATGCAATGATATCAATGAAGGTACAAGAATCATTTCCCATGCAATCAAAAATGATTGATGAAATAAAAAGATGCTCAAATGATAGAGCTTATATTTTGCTCAATTGATGTGCAAAATGAAAGAAAAACTTACCAGCACATAGCATTAGTATCAAAAAGGTACTTGTTAGCCTCAACTTCAAGAATCGGAAGCTGCAAAAATGACAAAATATTTTCAAGATTCAATTGTAACATTAAAAGGTCATAAACGAACTTCAATCAGCCGACACAGATATGAAGAAATCAACTCCATTACATTTTAATATAGTGATTACATAAAGAATTTAAGGGTATTTAAAAGCTAATAGCCTTTGTAGCCCGATTTGAATTTCTCAAATGCCTATAAAGTTTTTGTCCCAATGTGTCTGTCGTACGATTTCTTGAATTTGATAACTGTTTGCATGTTGATTACATTAGCTGGAAGTTCATTCCATTGATTTAGACTCTTTGCAAGAAGAAAGTTTTGCATATAATAGTGTTAGTTCTTTTTATGCATATTTGCAGGCTATATCCACTTGTTACATTGTCGTTTAGCTCAGATCAATTTCAATATCTCCTTTGAAAATGTTGAAGGTTGAGATCCTATCTCCATGAGTCTGCCTGTTTGCAAGCGTTGGTAAGTTATGAGTGTGTAAAAAAATCCTCGTACGGAAGTTCTTTTAAGGCTCAAACAAATTTTGTTGCTCTTCTTTTTAGGCTCTTCAGAAAACTCACATGTTTCAATTTAAAGGATTCCGAACTGAGCCTGTAACTCAAGTATTGAACGAACTAAGCTTTTGCGAAGTAGCTTAAAAGTATCCAAGTTAATAGACCTAATTATTCTTTTTATTGAAACTTTTTATAGACGCTAGTTAGGAGAGATTTTTTAAGAGAACACAAAACTTTGAAATAGTAATAGTGATAATAGAAAAAACTTCACCTGATGCTTTCGTAAAGATTTTGGCTTTCTTGAACCTGAAAACAAAAAAAATGGCAATGAGCATAATTATTTGAGTAAGAATAAAGCCTACTAAAAATATTGCAATGAGCATAATTATTTTAGTAAAAATTAAGCCTACTAAAAATATTGCAATGAGCTTAATTATTTGAGTAACAATTAAGCCTACTCTGAAGTACCAAATAATTTTACCCCGGTTATCAATTCTCAAAAATGTCAAACTCTCCCTTCTTTTATTATGAGTACCTTAACCACTTTCCAGCCCACTCTTCTTTGAATAGTTCTTTTGAATTTCCTAAAATCCCTAAGGGTCAGTCAATGACATATGTCTCAATAATCACCATTACTCATTCCGCCACTAACCTTTAGACCCCCATCTATTGAGTTTTTAATGTAAAAATTACATAAATCATTTTTTTTAGTACATCGGCCATTGAATCCACATCCATTATTCAGTTGAAATGGAGCTAAGCAATGTCAAAGACAAAATAAAAATGTTACTGACCCCCTTTATCAAAATGAAGAAACAGAGCAATTCTAGAATACCCCACCAAACCCTATAATAAGCTTTTTGATAACCGGGGAGGAGGGAAATATAGAAAACAACATGAAAACAATACAGTAGTTGCTACATACTGAAAACATTTGTCTTCTCTGATGTGGGGTATTCTAGAATCTAGCTAAGGAAACTTCCAAAATGGGCAGACAAAACAATGGAAACTATCAAAAGTTCTCTTGCAAATACGGGATGAGAGTCAAGGGGTGTACATTTCCACCTTGTTGTGGGAATGGCCCCATGGTTAGATCACTCCAGCCTCATTCAAAGGGTGCGGGGTTGAAAATCACCTTCAGCAGGTCAAGTATGGGGAAGAATCTGCCAGCTCTCCGTAATTTCAGGCAAAAAGGCAAAAGGAGGTTCGGTCACATTGAGGAATGGTTAAACGAGAGGAAGGGTCAGGGTTGCAGTGATCGATTAGCTTACATATTCATAGGAGCTCTAAGCTTGCAAAGATAGTAAGTGCATTGGCCTATCAAATATCTATCAACAACCATCTAGGTTGCCCTCCATGTGTAGTCTTAGCCTGGAGATGGAATTAGGGTATGAAACAATAAAGTTCACAAGTTTCTTCTGTTGTTCTTTGGTTAATTAGCATGCATCTGTCTCCCATGCACTTAGTATGGAAGGCACTGATAAGATACCATCGCAACTTTGTAGTTAGTAGCCCCCAATATTTTTGGGTGATAGGTAATGGTCTTTTTTCCAGTGCGTGAAATCTTGAAATTCAATATTTTAATGCCTGATTTTGCAAATGAAAATAAAAAATCAAAATAAAATAAGCATGAAAATGCAATTTTCCAATGTTTGAATGTGTGAAAAGTCAATATTGTGTCAGTGAATATGAATGCAGGGTCCCCTATCATCAAGTACATATCTGCTTATTATCTTCTTTTTCTTCCGCAAATATAAGATACTCACCCTGTTTATCAACTATTTGAATTTCCATTTCTGCATTTGATAAGTTACTTGCAGATAGAACCTTCAAAGTGAAGGGGTTCCCTTTATCTGTAAACAGCTTCATGATTCGTCCCACAAAACTCGAGGAAGTAGGAACAAAACTTTGATTTTGGACAGGTCCACGGCCAACACCAGAAACTGAAGTGATAAATTTACGACTTTGACAACAGCGAGGACAGAACTGAAAACTCTTATTGAAAGCTAAGAATACAGACGTTTTTAGTGCCACCAAAAACATTAACGGGCAAAGAGAAAGAAGATTTCAGAGAGTTGCAATTTTGATAAGGTCTCTTCACGTTTCTTTCTCTCACAACTCTACTTATAGTTAAATCCTGTAATGTCCCCAGCACATTATTGGCTCTTATAGGAACGATAGACTTGTATAACATTCTAATTCACGGACGAACTCTTTGTGCTTACCTCAAAAAAGAGGTAATCATCCACTCCCTAGAGAATGGATCTTATATGAACCCACCATTCTCTAAAGTGTTAAATCCCAAACTTGCAATTTGATGTTTCTTTAGATTTTCTGTAAATGGGCCTTCTTCTTAAGCGCATGCGCAAAGGAAATATCGGGTGGCGGGGACATCTCAGTATTTAACGGGTAGTCAGAAGTTCTTGATCTGCCCTCTTTCATCATCCTCGTTTCCAATCACATGTTCGATTCTGTATTCTGTTGTTGATGTTGTTCATCTACTAAAATGCGCCTACCTTCGTTGTCAAATGGAGAAGAGGAAGAGAAGAGTGCGACTAGTTGGAGTACGAATAAAGCAACAACATTAAAGGCTCTCAATTCTGTCTCTTACTCTTATGTAGAAGTGCAGATCTGCTTATAAAATCATTAACTTTTTGGTAAGTATATGGATGTTCATTGTTCATAGGCGATTGCACTATCTTCGTAACGTAAGGTTATTTTGGTTTAATGTGTCGTAAACAAGCACAATCCCTGTGGAAAGTTTGTATTTACGTCCAATTGTCTGAATACAATATACCTATTGTTTTAGATGTTGCTCAACCCCAAAGGTCTTTTGCATTACATACATTTTTTCCAGTAGAGCCTCCAGAGCCACAAAGAGCCAGCTGTGCAAATGTGCACTAAATAGCCAAAAAATGCAAGTGTGGCACTTATTCTATTGCTGCACCACACAAGGTAAACAACAGAACACTACACACATTTTTTTATAAGCAATTTCAGCTCAAGCCCAGTACTGAAAATTGCTTAGCTAGAGGGCAAATTTGAGTACTCAAAATTGCTTAGTAATTGCTTAGCTTTTTATACTTGAAGTTGAAGATCTGTTTCTTAGAATACTATCTCAGAAGTTTTTGTACAACGACTGTCAATAGTATCTTGCTTACAAAAGTCTGCCAGAGTAATAATATCTACTATAACCTACTTCTCAATAGCTGATGCACGATTTTCTTTAGCAATTGGATCTTAATTAGACTTTTCAAATTGCTTAGCAATCCTTTATCCAGTACTGGAATTGCTTAAGTTTTTGTCATGTCAAGTACTGACTTGCTTTTAAAGCAATTGCTTATAAAACAAAATGCGTGTACAATAGAACAATATAAAATGGCACTTGCAGACACAAGATTTTGTCAAGAAGTGCTATACTTTAAAAAAGGTTGAGTTTGGTCACACTTATCTAGCAGTGCGACCATTGCGGTCCATCCTTTCGATAAGACCACATCATTCCTACTGCCTTTTTGCCTGGAACTACAGAGACCAGGCAAATTTCCTCCTCAAACTTTGAGATAGGTCTGAAGGTAGTTTTGAACCCGAGACCCTTTTGTCAAAGGTCGAGTGATCTAATCACTTTGCACTCCCCAACCATCTCATTTTTAGCTATCAAAACTTATTCTAAATACTCTTACTTATATTGTTAGATTCAATTCATGCAATGGAAGAGCCGAGTGAGCAAGAAAATGTTCCAGAAACCAAGCCAGAAATGCCACCTCCTGATATAAGTATCCAGTGTCTGTTTTCAAGGAAGCCATGCAAAAGGAAAAGGCTGAAGGGGTTTGATTTTTGTCACAAGCACATCTTGGAAGACAAAAACAGCCCATTCCAGCAATGCAGCTTTGTCATCAAGTCTTCTGAAGAAAGATGCATCAATCCAGCTCCAAAAGTTGTCAATAAAAAAACGTGAGTTATTAGCTTTGGAAGGGGCGCATCTAGGGGGATTGGGGGTTCTAACCCCAGCCTTTTTTTGGTAAGGAAGCTGAGATGACCCATTTTTCTCCATCAAATGAGTCGAGTTCACCAATTTGTTCAGGAGTTGAGTTTTGGCAATTTGTTCAGGCATTTTGATACAATGATTTTCCCATAGGTTTTGCTTGATTCACACAAGAGACCCAAAGCTAAAGAAAGCTCATGATGAAATAATGAGAAGGAACATGAAAAGAAAGCTGGCAAATCGTAAAGCTGCTTTAGAGCGAAAGAAGGGTAGTACAGAAGCTTCCACCAACACTCAACGCTCTCCAAACGAGCTTAAGAAGCCAAAAGAAGAGGATTCAGAACCCATTCTAGGTGATTTTGCTGTAATTGGATAAAAATAAAATTGATCATTATGAATGTTATTGTCAGAAGCTGAATTTGAGGGAAAACTATGTTAACCTTGGAAGAAGCAGGACTTTAAAAATCAAGTCAATGGCCTTAAGAGCGCCGTAGATTACTACAGCACCAATCTAGAGGTCATGCATTAGATTCTGACTCAGGTTATTTTCATTCTCACCAATACCCTTGATTCAAAGCTATTATACTGTTGATATTTTCCTTACATACTTAAAATCTGGTTTTTAAACAATCAACCATTCCTAGAGTGAAATCATACCAACATGCCTTTTCTTTTGACCGGAGCAGATCGATCACTCTTAGTTCCCTCAAGCTCACTGGTAAAATAACTCTAGAGCTCATAAACCAACTGAATAGAGCAATTAGCCACTATGGTGCAATTTTCTTCCTGAAAAGCAAACTTTCCAACTCCCTCAATACGAAAATTAGGAGATTCTTTGATCTTCTCTGCCTTCTATTGTTTTTATTGACGGACGGTGCATTTGATATATAAAGGACAAACCGGGAGTCTTCTGGTGAAATCCGTAGAGTTGGAAGGTTTGCAAAAACGCCTACACCGATATATATGAACTATCAATACTGTCAATACTTTTACACCTCAGAGCTGAATTTGAGTAAGGATGAGTTGAATCTGTACATTCTTCGTTGAAGATTTAGAAGTTCACTTCATTTTATCACTCGTAATAGAACATATCTTTCTCAGACGTTTAATGTGTTTTCTTTATTTCCTTTAGCAATTGAGCTAGATGGAATTTACAGATTACAAGAAAATGGAAGACCACGGTCAGAAGTCACCTGGTTTGATGAGAATAGTAGTGATGCAGAGTCATTGGATAGTGAGGAGGAGGACCCTCTAAGGTGAGCTGTTATGTAGAGCTTGGGTTTATGATAAAGGCCCTAATTTGGTGCAGGGGTAGGACCTAACAAAGGGCTATGACTCTTCCACACCAGGAGAACCATTGCAGCTCTACTACTGGATGGGTTTAGAGGTAAACTTCAGTGCGTAGTTATTAAAGAACCTGGAGGGGTTTGTCTACATTTGTTGAGTGGTGGTGCGATCTGTGATGATTGATAAAATGAGTTTGATTCATTAAATTGATTGCCCCATTGATTAGTTGGTATAGTGACTGAGGGGCAGAATCAGAGGTCATGGGTTCGTATCCTTCCTGAGTCATTTTCATTCTCATAAACTCTTTTGATTGATAATAAAAATAAGAGACAGAAGCTTCATATTTACAACTCATTAGAAATCATTAAAAACCATTAAAAAGACATTTCAGCTTGTGTCCACAAGCTATCCTCAGTTTTACAATTTAAAGTATCAAACTGATAGCTCAGTCCAAGATCTTTTGATTGATTTTCCAAATCCTGCTTCTTCTCAAGATGCATAATTTCATTTCAAAATTTGAGGTTAGTTTTGAATATAAGTTTGATGTCAGAGTAACTTTCTTATCTAGGCACGCTGGTGTATGGACGGTGGAAGAGGCACTGAAAATCTGCAGAGATAAGATGATTCGCAAAAGAAGTCTTTACTTGGAGCAATACAAAAGATTGACTTTGTTGCTGAAGGAGAGGAAAAGAAAACATCTTCTGCGAATGGCAGGGTTGTGTCAGAATTACCCAAGTGATATTCCAGGTGCTACTGGTATGTCTAATTTGATTCTATTCTCACCCTTGGGAACCTCTGTGCAGTATTGTGGAGGGTGTTCAGTACTGATCCTTGACAGTACTGAACATCCTCAACAGTACTGAACATCCTCTACAGTACTGAACATCCTCTACAGTACTGAACATCCTCTACAGTACTGAACATCCTCTACAGTACTGAACATCCTCTACAGTACTGAACATCCTCTACAGTACTGAACATCCTCCACAGTACTGAACATCCTCTACAGTACTGAACATCCTCTACAGTACTGAACATCCTCTACAGTACTGAACATCCTCTACAGTACTGAACATCCTCTACAGTACTGAACATCCTCTACAGTACTGAACATCCTCTACAGTACTGAACATCCTCCACAGTACTGAACATCCTCTACAGTACTGAACATCCTCTACAGTACTGAACATCCTCTACAGTACTGAACATCCTCTACAGTACTGAACATCCTCTACAGTACTGAACATCCTCTACAGTACTGAACATCCTCTACAGTACTGAACATCCTCTACAGTACTGAACATCCTCCACAGTACTGAACATCCTCTACAGTACTGAACATCCTCTACAGTACTGAACATCCTCTACAGTACTGAACATCCTCTACAGTACTGAACATCCTCTACAGTACTGAACATCCTCTACAGTACTGAACATCCTCTACAGTACTGAAAATGCTCCATAGTACTGAACATCCTCAACAGTACTGAACATCCCCTACAGTACTGAACATCCCCTACAGTACTGAACATCCTCCACAGTACTGAACATCCTCAACAGTACTGAACATCCTCTACAGTACTGAACATCCTCCACAGTACTGAACATCCTCAACAGTACTGAACATCCTCTACAGTACTGAAAATGCTCCATAGTACTGAACATCCTCAACAGTACTGAACATCCCCTACAGTACTGAACATCCCCTACAGTACTGAACATCCTCCACAGTACTGAACATCCTCCACAGTACTGAACATCCTCTACAGTACTGAAAATTCTCCATAGTACTTAACATCCTCCACAGTACTGAACATCCCCTTCAGTACTGAACATCCCCTACAGTACTGAACATCCTCCACAGTACTGAACATCCCCTACAGTACTGAACATCCCCTACAGTACTACACTGTATCACACCCCTAGGGTGATTCTATCTGGAGGGCAAGAAAAAATGATAAAATCTGTGTAAGGGAGTAAATGGCTAACTGTTTAACTATCCGAAATGGCTGCAGCTGACCACACGGCTACTGAATTCATAGGGTGAGTTGCCTCCACTAGATATTTTGGGTGTATTCCTCGTGAAATCTAAGTGTTTATTTCTTTGGGCATCTTCTGAAAACTGTATTCTTTTGATAGCATCTGCTGAAAAATTATGAGTAAAAGGCCCTTCAAACCCCTATTTTCTCAAAGCTAACCGACTTCAGACCTGACAGGTAGTATTGCGAAGTCTTTCTTTACAAACAGCAAATGATTAAAAATTTGAACTTTCCAGGCAATTCTTTCCAAAACGCATTTAGAAGTGATAATGAATGATATATATCATAATGATGTGTTTATATCGAACTATGGTACTAAAACTTATAACAAATCATTATTTCTTATCTACAATCAATGTACCGTATACATTTTAAGTTTTTATTATGTTGTTTAGAGACGCGCAATCTAGCTTTAACAGGCAGGTTCTTTTAGGGCAACAAAATCTCTTGCTGGCTAGGAAATTTCTTGCTGCTCATTTTACCCGTTTTATAATGCATGAAGGAATTAACTCTGCAAATGTTTTGTTTAGAGTTTTTGTGTTTATTGAGATCTTTTCTTTAGGTGAGGCTGCCGAGGACCGGCTTTCTTTGGCGGAAATCAGGGCATTGGGCCTATATCAGCACATAAATGGTACAGAAATCTTACTTGACAGGCAAGCCCGGGAGAAGCGCTCGCGCAGCACAGCACCAAAAATTTCACCACAAAACAGTTGTCACTACGAGACCAATTCTGAAAGATGTACGAATAAAGTTTTGCCATTCACAAACTTCTGCAATGAACGTATCCTTTCAAAATATTTTGAGAAGATCCATAATTTGATACCCCCTTATTTATACCGGATTGGATTGGAAAATTTGATACCGCCTTATTTATACCGGTGGTCTAGATTAGGAAATTTGTTGTACTGTATAAACTATGGAAGCAAAGAATTTGTGCCATATTTGTATGCTTCAAACAACAGGGACTTTCGAAAAAGCCTGATTACAATACAGGATGGAGGTCTAGTGAAATCAAAAAGTTTATTCTCAACCATACCCTCTCGGTGTAGGTGGGTGCTTCAGTGTAGATGTGTGTCAGGTCGTAGTTACTAAGACATGAAACCAGTATGAAGGAAAAGAGTAGGAAACAGGCTGGTTTGCTGGAAAGACTTACTCTACCCCCCTCCCTAATGAGTGGATCTATACCACGCCAACCTACTTCTTTCCTGCTAATTTCTACTCGTTTACTACTTATCTCTACTTGTTTCTACTCGTTTAAAGTTTTAGTAAGTGTGGTGCCAGACTGGGTATTCCTATATATTATTGTTGTTTTTATTGACTACTCTGTTGTAAGAAGAGCAATCAATTAGTCTATGGAGCCAAAACTTCAGAATTGATTAGTGAGTATAGGTGTTGCAGTGATTTACCTACTAAAGATATCTTGCTTTGAAAGACGGTTGAAAAACCACTTGATATTCAGAATGTGGAAACAACTTCAAAACTTCCCTTGACTTTCCAACTAGATATATGTTCTGATCCTCACCAAAAACTATTCAAGAGATGCACATTTGAAGCCCCGGAAACTAACATCAGGTGCGATAACCCTGTAGGGCAGATGTACAGGGGGACTACTTGCAAGTTACATGCAACACTGCTTCCACGGTTCCCATCTGAAGGAATGGAAAGTCTACTTCACCCTGAAAGCAGGTGAGATGGTGATAACTATTGGTTTGGCAGTCGGTGATTTAAAATTGACCCTTTGGGAAAAGACGCGTAATCTTTGACGGGCGATTTGAAATTCTAAATGAAGACAACAGCAAACGATGGGACGAAGCAGGTTTTTAAAAATCAATCAAGATAATTTATTTGAATGAAAGTAGCCTGAGTGTTTGAATCATGCTCAGGCAATTTTCTTTCACAGTCAAATTAAAGCATTTTAAGGATTTTTTTGTAATGCAGCTATTCCCTCAAAACGATGTCAACTAATAGTTTTATCAAAATTAGTTTCTACCCAGCACCATGTGACCACACCTCGTGACTCCTGTTGCCTTTTTGCTTGAAATCACAAAGAACTGGTACATTCTCTTGTCTCACTTCATATGATGGGTCATAGGGTGGCTTGAACCAAAGACCCTTTGAAAAAGGGTCGATTGATCTTAATACTTGGCCGACCGCCCTGTCTGTTTTATGATTAACTATGGATTTATACTTGCAGCAGTGAAAAGACTGACATTCCAGCTGATTCGATTGACGCTGATGGCGGAAATGATGTCGAAATGAAGCCGCTGACCGAGGTACCTGATGACAAGAAAACAGAACAAAATACTGCTCTTCCAGGATATTCAGCTGAAGATGAAAAAGAAGCGAAATTTGCTGCCGCATTGCAGAATGATACGAAGACGCAAAATGGTTTGGCTTCAGGGAACCCAAGTGTATCTGAAGAGGATTTAAAAGGCAAAGAGTGTAAAATAGGCCTAAAAATAGGGCATTCTGCTGACATTGATATGGCTGAAGACGCGTCTGAAGTGACTGCCCACAGCAATCAGCAAGAAATTAAAGACAGTGTTCCTAACACATTAGATGCACCTGGAACCGAGTCTAAAACTTTTGCAGAAGCAAGGAAAGACGAAGAATCAAGCAAAAACGAAGGAGGTGATTCAAAAGAACTTTCTCATGGAACTATGAAAGAAGATGGCAATACTTGAGGTTTGTTCTAGTATTGAAAATGTTGATGTTGCGAATCAAGATTCATTTGGACCTGAAACTGTCAGTGCGGTACGTAATAGTATGAAATCGCTCCCAAACCAGGCCGCACAGAAAGACAAGTAGGAGACTGATAAAAGATAGATCCAGTGTGACAACCTGAAGCAATGTGAGAAGGTTGATATTCCTAACCAGCAGAATAACACTTTATTTGAAATTTGGCATAAATCAGAGAATGATTCAAAAAATAAAAAATACTGACAGCTGATTTTTCAGAAGGATATTTGGTATATGAAGGGGCCAGATGCTATAACAAGTCTCATATTGTGTAGCAGGCTTAATGCTACATGGTTGGTTTGCAACTAATATCGTAAGTATGTAATAACGCAGTTGAATTGGATGATGAAATAAGCCGAAAATCGGAAAAAGCATGATGGCTGGTTTATCGTTGTTGATTCACATTTGCTAAAAAATGATATTCTGAAATAAGCTTTAGATCCAGTAAGGGAGCTATAATGAGCTGTAATGTTGAAAAACTTCATTTCCTTCTTTTTCCTACGAAAGTGCCAGTTTTTTTCTAGAAGATTTCCTTCCGAGTGAAATCACTGTTAGAATCGAATCCGTTTCAGGTGAAATCTGTGAATTTAAAAATGAAAAGTCACAATAGTCTTATCGTACGAGGAATCGGACCATGGTCTGTACACCTAAAGCCCTTGACTGAGTCAACTCGGCCATCCGAGCTTTCTTCCTCCGTGGTCTAACCTACCCCCCTCTTGGGCCACCACTGGGAAAATTAAAATGAAATATGAGAAATAAAAAGGCTTGGAATTATGATAATGTTTAAGTAAATCTTTCTTCTAAAATCTTTCAGACTAAACTACTTAACAACAATATTTCCCTGTATCATAAAAGCTTAAAAGGTTAAGAAACTGTTACTATGACACTAGATAAACTCTTATCAAACTTTGATCATAAATAAGATAATAAATTTGAGGATGGCGTCCTTGTCTGGAGCTCGTCTTTTCACCCCTTGAAAAGCGATAGAGTCCACTTAACCTGTTTTAGAATAATTTCGTTACATAGGTGAATACAGAGAGCAGATATGGGCACTGCCCGATCTTGCAAAGTGGGTTTCTCTTACTTTTCAGACGGAAAAGAAGGAAGTGATTTTTTTGAAAGTAAAAAGGACACTTAATTGATTTTTGCAAAACCTTGGGCATGTGCTCCGATACCCTTCGTCCCTGATAAACAATCCATTGATGTAAATCTCGGCTATTGACAAAAATAACTTTGTTTAGCACGTTGAAAGTAATTCTGAAGAGCCGTTTGTACTCACTGTTTACTGATTCTCCGCTGATACAAGGCATTCCTATAATTAGCCGAAACAATCCATTCTTGAAGTCAAAACCCTCAGTGGAGAAATGAAAATCAAATAGAAATTTGAGCGTGGTACAACAAGCATTGCGGGACTTCGCAATGGTGAGACAAGGCAAAATATTTGCAATTTCACAAAATTATACAAAAACAGTTGGAAGAAACTATTCCAAAAAGAAGAGGCTGAATATTCTCTATTTATGATTTCAAACAAGAACTGAGCCTCAATACCGTTCAGATGAGTGCACTCAACTATACTAAAACCTCGATATTCGATACGAAATGATGAAAGGCATGCTACTGTGCCCCTACTGAAAACGAGGCACAGCCTTGACCAGGATGGTGTTATTATCATTGATTTCAACCATTTTCAATGTTGACAATATACGGCAGTCATTACCAGAACCGGATGAGGTTTGCTTTAATTTCCCATTAAAACGATCCCTCGTGTATTGCTTGTTAGTGTGTTAAACAACTCATAGCCACTACTTACACTTTTAAAAAGTTTAATTAGTGGCTAGGAATTTTAGCCGAAATGGTTTAACCGGCAATCTATTTCCTGCTGAAGTAAGTCAATAGTTATTTACATGATACAACAGTCCTTGTCACCATCTCCCTTACCCCCCTTCCCCTTGCCACTTGCCTGATGCTTAATATTCTTTTCGTACTGTCCTCTTACGTTGCCAGGGGGTTCGTAAAGTGCCACGACGAACTGCTGGCCACTTCTTCCGATTGCTTTCGCAGCCGCAAAACCGGTCGAGTCAGCCCAAATCATCTGCGTAAAACTACCTGTAAACGAGAAGCAGAACATGGTTCAGAATTTTTCGAGAAACAGTCATTAGAGATCTAACACAATAAGGACAGCGACGGCAAGATAACTCGAATGGAAACGTCGAGTTACTTTGTTTCAGAGGATTCAACTACAATGATTCCTTGCTTTCCTGCCCATTCGAGTCTCTAGAAAATTACAGCAGTTTCTATTAGGCAGTTTTAGCAACCAGCACGGGGACAGGAGCAAGAATGTCGTTTGTTGTTATTATAACCAAAATTATTCCCATTACGTTTTCTCTGCATGTTTTACAAAAAAGGTAAACGAATTTTCTTCTCTTGGAATATGTGATCAATAAATGATTAGAAAAATGATAAAGTTTTACTTCCACCAGCCTGGTTTTAAGAATAGCACGTCAAAAATCGAAAATGAGTATGACCATGTATTTCATAAGGATAAAAGACGCATGAGAAGCAAGCATTATATTGATGCTAGAACTAAGAAACAAAGGAAACTTGACGTTTTATCTAGTGTTGCCGACCTGTTTGCTAAAAGCCCTTATTTTCTAAATAAGAACCTGAAAAGTCACCTTTGTAACCTTCATTTTCTTAGTCAGTGCCAAGTCTGGTCTCCAGATTTGCCTCTGAAACTTCTCTCAGAGGGTTTCACCCCCTCCCCCCTAAAAATCTTCTGTATACAGGTTGTTGTTGTTGAAATCTAAATATTTTGAAAAAATCACTAATTATCGTTGATATAATCCAAGAAAAATAAGACTCACAAAAAATAAGTTTCACTTTCTTAAGCTACCATTTCAACACTGGATATGAGAATTCTATCGCTTAAAAATGAGATAATGAGAAAAATCAAAACGTTTTGGGCTAGAGCCTGATGCTTTAAATACTGTAAAACTTGCTTAAGATGCTGTAGAATAAAAAAATACCAAGACCCACCTGTACTCGAACTAAATCCAGGCGAGCTGTAATTGTAGTTCTTTTCTTCTTCGTACCACATTTCCGTAACTCTCTGTCCCGTAAGTTCACCACCACTCATGGCCGCCATGTTTTGGCCTACGTTGCTTATCGACACCGGTTTCAGGGTGTTCGTTTTAGCCGCTTCGTCTGCAGCTTTCTGAGCCTCTGTAGCAAGTTTCCCCGACCATTTCAAGGCAGGACTGCCGTGTTCCCTTCTGCAGTAGTTGTGTGCCTTCAGGATGTCCTCTCTGAAGCTCTTTCCAGCTAAAGACAAAAACATGTTACTCTCTGCCTAAGAGAAAGTTCCAGCGAATGTTTCGGAGCAGGCGGGGTTCTAAGATTAGGCCTTCAACTTTGAAGCAAACGTTCTAGGAACTCTTTTAGTCATGTTGATATTCTTTATTACTTTTATTTATTTTAGATTATATCAGAAAATATTTTGTTATTTGGTAATAGGCTTTCTTGGCCTAAATACCTAATTTGGACATGTTATACACACAAAAACACCAATGAAGCACGAACATTGGAACTCTTCGAAATACCCAATAGTTCAACTAGCTATAAGGCAGGGGGTTGTCTTACCGGAGGGACCATCGCATCAAGCCATCACGGAAAATTGTTAAGGAGGTGCAACTTGTTGTTTGGGGTAGTCTTGTTTTTAAAACAGAATATCTCAATGGGAAGGGGGATTCAAGCACAGAAAGGATACTTGGCTCCTGATATCACTGATCACCTCAGAATACTTCTTGTTTTTGTGAAAAATTTATCTAAGTAAAGCTTAACAACGGAGGGAAATTCATGTAAAATTGGTCTGCTAAAAAGATGTCATGGGAAACCAGCGAATCCTGGCATCGTCAAGAGAGCTCGTAAAATACAAATGATTGACTTGCACCTATTTTCAAAAGAATAATAAATCATTGAAAGAATGAGAAGAGTAGTCTTACGCAATAAATACAATGATGTGCTGGATCATTATCTTGCTAATGTTGATGAAAAAATCCCAAGACCTGCTGCAGAATACTGCGTAACGAATATAAACAATAAGTGTACTCACTTTGGGGTTTTACCGGACCGGCCGTTGCAGCTTGACTGCGCGATGATGGAGCTGGTTTACCGTCATCGGATCTCTTAACAACCTTCGAACCGGGCGCCTTCACATTCTCCGGAAATCGGCCAAGAATATTACCGGGGGGTGAATACCGGGCCACCACGAACTGCATTCCGTTTGAAGATGTTGCTTTGCCAACGCCAAGCTCGACCGAGTCCACCCAAACGACCTGGGTGAAATGACCGGTCTTGGAACTAAATCCCGGTTTTTTGAAATCGTAGTCTTTAATTTCGTCGTACCACATCTCCGTAGCTTTCCGGCCGGTTAATTCTTGTCCTATGAAATGAGACAAAGTAAAATTTTGATTCCTAAGTGGTATCATAATTTCGGTAAGCGGTAAGAACCAATCATTAAACCTGTGTCTCAGCCCTAGCTACTACATCGACCAATACGTCAATCTACCAGCCATTTACCAGGGTCTAAACACAACATTTGGAGCGGAAACGATAAAAAGGAAATTAGTAAACCAATCATGGGCTCGCTAAAAATATTCCATAGAAGACATCTCGCAATTAACAGTATTCTGAAACAGAGCAAAATACTGAGATTGTCGCACTTAGTATTGACGGAGAAATTTCCTTAATCCAACATATCATGGTGGGTTATATGTAGAGTGGCATTCAGTGCCATTCTTACAAGTCTTTGGTATGACTTGGTATGACCCGGTATGGCTTTGCCAGGTATATCGGGAGCCCACGCGCCTCCATTTGACAGAGCGAAAAACAATCAGCCCAAATTCACTTTTGATTCTAATTTTCTAAGTAGTCTCTTTTGCCATTATAACTAGTAAATATCAACACTTCTTTTTAGAGATGAAAAGCCACACTAGAAGTGGATATGCTCGATTTTTACCATTATTATTACTTAATTGTTATCATTGTTATTATGTCCTGAATGGTAACCTACCTTTCATGCAAGCTATGTTTTCTCCCTCTGCCTTTTGGTTATCATGTTGCAAGTACCCTCTTTTTGCGATGTCATCAGCCCATCTTTGAGCGTTTGCCTCTAGTTTCGAAGACCATTTCATGGCCGGTGCGCCGTGCTTTCCTCTATAGTCATTATGAGCTTCTAGGGCATCCTTCTTGAAATCTTTCATGGCTAAAACAACAAGAGAACAGTCGATAGAATATGGTAGCCGAATCAACCTGGTAGGAGGCATGTGCATTTGTTGTTAGTAGTTAGAAGAGCTCGTTTATCGATCCTCTAACAGGAGAAATGGGCCAGAGTGGTCGCATTGCTCCATTTATAAGGTCGATGTCCTTGAAATTTTTATCTGGCGATTTATGTCAATATACTGTACCAGTATACCAGATATGTATATCAATATACAGTACCAGTATACCAGATATATATCAATATACTGGGAGGTAGGAACCCAGGGGGCACCGAAGGCAGGTACCCCCAAGATTTAATATCATTTTATACGTACTTATATCAGTATACAGTACCAGTTTACAGGATGTATATCAATAAACAGGGAAGTAGGAACCCAAAGGGTATCGGAGGTACGTGCCCCCAAGATTTTGCAAAAAGACAATGAAGTGCCCTTATTACTATGATAAATCGAACCAGTTACTCAATGAAAGAAATGTCCCTGATCATCGTGCCCCTAAGCTTCAAATGATTCCTGCTTCGCTGTAATTTGTTCCAAGTAGGAGTGGTCGCAATGCCCATACGTCGCGATAGGTACGTGCCACATCATGTAAGATGGTGGATGGAGGAGTTCAAAGGTATGAAGTCCTCAAATATCTCATGGTTTTGATTCGAAAGTATCAGGTCAATACTTTGTGGCATGTATATCATGGGCCGAAGAGCATATTTTCGATTGAGGGGTGACCAAACCAAAAGCAATTGACCACCCCAAATTTATCTAGATATTACCAGGCCCGTTGTATTGTCTTTTGGAAATTACTAAGGGTAAGCCCCCCCCCCCTATTCCCTATCCCTCCACAGCCTCTGATAACGCCCAAAAGACCTCCATCTGGCTGATAGGACGGGTTGACTCTGCATTTCTCACATAGTTTAACAGTAGTGACTTTGATCGGATATCTGATAGGGATGTCGCTATGATTTTTACAGTCATCGACCTTTGTACGTATTACAGTAAATGAAAAAATAAAATTGGATCCGAGGTGAACTTTAACTTCGAACAGTTTCGCAGTCATCTTGAATCAACAGGCAATTCCGCAGAAGATGACCGATCTCATTTTACGCAATGCGTCATGGAAATAATTCCCTTAGCAACACATAGTTACCAACATTTCGATGGCCTAAATCTTTAGCTGTTTCAGTCAAAGTTGCCAAGGGGCACATTCCTATATCTTGATTTAACACTGCGCAACGATTTTCCAGCGCTATTATCTTTAGATATCGATCCCATTCTTAGAATTATTGGGCGAACCTTGGTACTTGAGTATTGAAAAATCTTGTTTAAAAATACATTTTTTTTGGAAACTAGAATATTAGACTATTGTTCTAAACTGTCATTCTCTATTTTCCTAAAAGACATAGGGTTAACCTCCCGAGCTTCCCACTAAAATTAATTTGAATAGGTGCTGTAATAACGTAATTATACTTTTCTATATATCGCACTGAGAATAAATATAATACAAGGATATTCCTGAGAGGCACAATGGAGAGAATTATACAGCTTTGCAGCTCAGCAGAAATATCATACATATACAAAAGTACATTATTCCTTTGCTTTTTTCTTCTGTTTTACCAGATGAATCAATATGCTGCAGATGTACACAATTATTTACATTTCACTCGATGAAATGCAAAGATTTTGATTTCATTGACGTCATTGCGTAGGAGACCAAAGGGAAAAGGAAAAAAGTCCACGCCCCCTACGTCAGAATTGCCATTACAACAGATGTTGTTTATTGTCTTTAATTCTTGATTTAAAGAAATAATGTTGTTTATCATCAAAAATTCTTGATTTAATTAAGAAAAAATCGATAGAATAGCAATATGTAAACCAACAATTCAAATGGTTTGGACTACATGAATATGTCGATATTTTGTTTGTTTTCATATACCTAAGCAACTCTCAAGCAACTTTGAAGGCTGAAATCCAAAATATTTAAGGAACTCTGTGGGCTGGGACAAAAGTCCAATTGCTTATTGAAAAAAAGGTACTGTGTTGATGTTTACAGATGTCGGGGGCTTAAAGCTAATATTACCATAATCCAAGTTTTATGAAAAATAAGAACTGTGTCATGACAACAAAATCAGTATTCTCTGAAATATGCAAGCCTTTGACATGAATCATTAAGAGTGCAGTTTGTTTTCACCACAGTTGGTGAGCCTATTAGACTATTTTCTAAACACCACTCTTTGTTTTTATTCTGTCTTTAGAATCGAAAGATAAGCCCAAATAATTTGAAATCTATCAATGCAGTCTTGCTGTTAGAAGAGCCATAACCAAGGGCTCATGTTGAAAGTTTCTTAAATTTTTGGAAATTTGGAGTACTCAAAGTTTTTAGGAGTTTTTGAAAAAAATGTGTGTATCTGTCTGAATGAGTCAGACCATAATTTCAGGCTTAGTATATGGAAAGATTTAGGCAAATACTTCTTCAAATAAAGATACAAATAAACACACTCGAGCCTCTTAGACTAGGGCCATATCATTATAAAATGATGGCATTGTGCTTAGAACATCCAGGAAGAGTTTCTTATAAAGCCTAAATGAAGTAGAAAATAATCCATTGTTATTTACAGATATATCCTTTGTTTTAGACCTTATTCTTATAACCAGTTCATTTTTGAGAAAATTGATGAATAAACTGTGGCTCTCGAGGTCAACATACGAGTATCAACAAAAACAGTGCATAGATACAAAATAATGTAAAGAAATCAATATCAAATAGTAGAAAATAATATAAATACAAAATGAATAAATATGGAATAAATACAAAATACATAGTATAAAAAATGTATAATATGGTATGACTATCAACCAAAATATTCAGAATCAAAACATCGAGAATAATTTCAACATACACT
This sequence comes from Pelagia noctiluca, assembly GCA_963924455.1. Lineage (NCBI taxonomy): Eukaryota > Metazoa > Cnidaria > Scyphozoa > Semaeostomeae > Pelagiidae > Pelagia > Pelagia noctiluca. The sequence continues at coordinate 1,381,164 of OZ004315.1, read as the reverse complement.
GGGGCTTGGATGCCCTGGCAGCACTTGAGGAGACATTGGCACTTTGGTAGGCATCTTCTCTCGCAGCTTTTCTTCCAAAACAACACTTGAAGCAAGGCATATTTACAGCAGGTATAAAGGTCTATTTCAGCAAAGAACCATGCAGTAATCTTCTTCTATTTTTACTGAATCTCAAAATCAGAGTTCAGGAGATTACGAAATTACAATCGAGAAGCTTACAGGCCTTTTAAATATGTGAGATTTATGGGCGCGTCACTTGTTGATCATGTGGTTTGAACTTTTCCTGTACTGAAACTGAACTGTTCTGGCAGTGACTTCACTTTTTATGTCTTGGCTTGCCTTGGCGGAAATTACGTCTTTCGACCAGAATTGTCGCTTTTCAGAATTCTCATCAATAAGTGGTTCTGCATGGGTGGTTTCAAAGTACTTTCGTTTGTTCCACATTCTTTGATGAAATAAATGTAGATAAATTGTTTGATGCCCGAGGGCGGTATTATTATCTCGGAATCATTTCTAAGTTTGAAATGTAATAATTGCAATTCTCCATTCACTATTTATTATTCTGTGTTTGTTCCGCTTCATTTTCTACATCATTTTGTTAAGAATGAACTGCAAGGCCCAACAGCACATACATAACACAGCAGTACATACTGTGCATTGCTAGGACATAGCAAATACATACAAAGAGCATATACATACAGCACATACATACAGTCATACTATACATAGAGAAAGTATAGGATTGTGATAATGAGATGCACAAAGCAAAAACGATGGCTGGACTTAAGTTCTAACTAACTAATCAAGTATGACAAAGAGAAATAAGATCAACCAGGCTTAAGATAATGAATGTGATTAATGGTTTAAGAAGATAAGATATGGTGGTGTGTGAGAAAATTGGAAAGCGAAACATATTAAGTACTATTAACATAACATTAACATATCAACTACTATCAAGCTCTTTGTCACAGTCATCAGAGAAGTGCGTCAGAAAAAGAACGAAAGGGAAACCTTGTGAATTTATACCCAGATGTGGATTGAAATTGGCCAATTAGAAATGACAGGGCCTTTTTTAATACTAATACTGGGGGGGCAAATGCCCTCCCATTCTTTTACTTTGCCCCTCCAGTCATGGCGTTTTTGACCCTATCATATTATCCATTTTCGTACTGATAAGTTTGAAAAAGTCTATTTTGACCTTATTTCTTACCAATCATGAAGGTGTGCGTGGTCAATAAGTTTTTGGTATTTAGCCACTTATATCAGCTACTTAAACAGTGGCGCAGCAAGAGAAACTTAAGGATTCTAAGCCATTTTGAGACCTCAAAAATGTCAAAATGTAAAGAGCTTCCAGGGGCGTCGCCCCCTGGACCCCTACTAAGGCCCTGTCTGGCTTGCACCACCCTCAGTCCCCCAGCTTTTCTAGCTCTATTGCTTGCTTCAGCAAAGCATGACAAGACCCATATTCCCATTATCCCTTTTTTCAATTTGCCCCCCCCCCCCACTAACAATTTCTTAAAAAAGGCTCTGAGAAATGAGGTGAATAATTGGGAAGAAACTAATCATAACCTGTGTTCTAGCCTCAGTTCGTTCTCAAGTTTTAGCAAAATTTTAGGCACTTATTCTTATAGAATTGTTTATACACAAAAAAGAATTAAGTAGATTTTCTAAGAAAAATTTTATTTGTCAAGAGCTCCAAGCTTATTTTGCACAACAAGTTTCTTATTTCTCCCTTCTTACGTGTTGGTTTTGATTCATACATCTACACACTGTGGAATCAAAGTTTCACCCTTTCATCGCAATTTTTCAGCTTAATTCACGACAAAATCACTCAGATTTCACGATTGCACGCACCAAAAAAAGCCAATAGCGCATCATGCAAAAAGTACGAGGGACCCCCTTAGGCCTTATTGATAAAAGTTGCTCGTTTCTGACGAAACATGCTATCCTGCACGCAGAATGTTTACTCTAGCAGGTTGAAAACTGCTGAATTGACGCGAAGATAAATAATGAATATTTAATACAGAAAATTATCAGCTGTGTTATCAATCTATCAATTCTTTCATTGATACAGTTAAATGAAGGCGTGATTACTGATAGGCCTATCTCGAAAGGGCTGGGTTTGATTAGATATCCAATGTTTTCTGTTGCCTTCCCACGTTCCGTTGCCTTGCGACTTGTTTGTTTTGAACCGTGAAGGGCTAGATAACGTTTTCCTAAGCTAAAAAGAGTTGAATAGCTTGTTGGCCATTTCATAGTGCATAAAATCGCGAAATCTAATTTTTAATGCGTGATTTACTGAATCAAGATGAGAAATTAAGATGAAATAAGGGTGATAATCCAATTCTACAGTGCGTAAATGCGTAAAAAGTCAGAATTTTGTGCGTGAATGCTTGAATTACAATTTATATGGGGGAGGGCCAAACGAGCACATAGGGTCCATGGAGGCCTTTTTAACAAGATCATCGGACGCATTTTGAATTGAAACTAAATATCTAAAAAAATTCAAAAGAAAGCCATATTTTCCCTATGCATTCAATAAAAGTTATCAGTTACTGTATCATCTCAACTTTACTTTGAGTACTAGCTTTTAAGTTTAAGAGAATTAAGTCTTCTGACTTATACTTTGCTTCAAGATTAAGCAAGGCAAGTTCTGTAGATTACACTTGGTAGCTTTTCCGATTTAAAAAAAAACTTTATATTCTTCAACAGTATTTTTGTGTTGATATTTGGTCAAGTCCACTCTGTATTATCTAAAGATGCTTATATCATTTGATTAATCAAAGGACTTATGAAAACATGTTTTTTGTATTTTGTCCTATGTCTCCAACCTTAAACAAGGGGGAACAGGAATCCAAATCTCCCTTCTCCCATTCAGAATTTGGCAATTTCTTCCTTCCCTCAAAAAGTAGAGTTTCTCTTTTCTCTGAAGGAACATTTATAGTTTTTTCCTTTATCCCTCTTTCAAAAATTCTCCCTTTTCCTTGTCACTTTTTGGCAGTTCTTTCTCGCTACGTCGCACCACTTCCCTGAATAAACATTTGGTTTTTAGGTAGCAGTGATAAAAAACACACATTTTTTATAAAAACCCGTTTATAAGAAACCTGAGATTTTGGGTGAACCAATAAAGTGAGGAAACTTTTATATCTTTCTTGACGAGAAAAACAAGTGCCACACTTCAGTCACATTAACATCAACTTCAATATTAGCTGTGTTTGGTTTGGTTCTTATTTCAGTTTGGTTACATTTGATAGGATATTTTAAATGTTTCCAATAAAATTTGCATTCATCTTTACATCTCTATATCCAATTCATGTTTAGCAGTGATAGGAAATAAAGAAACGACAATATATGAAGAAAAATTAGGTCTTCTATGTTAAAAAACTTGCTTAGAAAAATTTCCTACCATAATCGGGGTTAAAGCTAAGAAACTCTGCTACGAAGACTGAGCATAGTTTCTTTTCAAAACAAATGAGTGTATCATTTTAATGAGGGCCGTGCAGTTCACATCCAAATTAGCGAAAAAAAATTGCAATTCTGAAGGCAGGGGCAGACAGGTGTAGTCTCAAAAATTGAAAGCTTTGTCTCGATTAACCAATCAGGGCTTAGTGCCTGGTAATTATTTCTTGGAATTGAATAACAGCGATAAACATCAAGAATTTGTTTTTCCATAACAGATGTGTATTTCAAACAGATGTTGGGGATTGGGGCTAGACAGCGGTTGAAATTATCTGGTTTAGAGCGGTAGCTTTGATAACAAATTTGTCTGGATCAACTGTATAAGCCATATTACATGTATAATGTAAGCCAATCGTTTTTCTTGGCTTTATCGGCTTCTATTTGTACCCGCAAAGCCTGGGCACCCGAAGCGGTGACTTCGATTTCTGATTTATCTCTAAACAACATGATATAATGCGAACAATAAAGGTTGTGCCGACAATTGAGACAATGAGAGAAAATGACATTCCTATCCAAGCAACGAAAATATTATTTCAGTAATGAAGGTCGTAAACGGGGGTATATCAAGTTATATCAAGTTATTGCTTTCTTTGATAATTGTGATTTGTTCCCGAGTATTTTATGGAAGTTTCAACAAGCTCCCCTAAAGAGGAGTGCGAGATTTGGGAACAATGGTACGAAATGTTTGTTCTCTGCTCCCCTGATTGACGCGAAACGCTCCCTGATCCCTAACCTATTTTTTAGCTTCGTCTATGTTCCCGAAAACAACTAGACGACGATTATGAGGAAAGAGTCCTGCTTCTATCATATCACCAGTGAATGATTCTAACACCTCTTTAAAAATACCCCCCTAGTAGCAACCCCCATATAGGATGTGATTCACGCACAAAATTTTGGCTATTCACGAACTCAGGCTCTTGAACATTGGATGTTTAATCACAGAATGGAAGAATAGGGTGGAGTGGAATGAAATGAAGGAATACTAGTCGATCATGTTTTGCCATCTCTCTGATGTTCATTTACCGATTCAAGACAGCTCTGACCTTATAATCCCATATTGTGCTGGAAATCGAACCTAAAGTTTTCCACTCAAAAACTCCCAAAATTAAAAAAGCAAGCATCCTTTACCCTCGCCCTACAAATATTACAAATGTACTGTTATCACTTCAGACAGGAATGGAGCACGGAGACCATATATATATATATATATATATCTGTGACTACATCAGACTAGTGAGACAAAGTAATACCCGGAAACTGATTTCCATTCAGGGAACTAAAAGTGAAAACGAAACAAGACCAGATCTGGGATCCTAGAATGGAGGGGTTAGAATTCTCGCAAGAACTAACGATATTTGAAATAAGCCCATGCCTGGAAGAAAAAATTCCACGAGCAACTGTCTCATAATTTGCATGCGGAATTTTGATTTTCGTGCTGTTGTATGAATCTGCTTTCTAAATTCGAAATACTGGATTCACAATGAGACAATAAATCAAAATAACTCTTCTATAATCTTAATCTTACAGAAAAAGAAAGGCTGTGAGCCATTTTATCATTTCCACCATACATTTAGATGCCTTTGAATGACGATATCCCCGACCGAAAATGATATTTCGAAAATTAAGAATAATGCTATTTATAAAGCAAAGGTCGGATCGAAAGGTCTGAACACTGAGCGAGCCTAAGAGGAGGTTTTTGAAATTTTGGCGCTTGATTTCTACCATTTGTGTCTCCGAAATTGCGTTCGGTAATCTTGATATTGTTTAACCAGATTTCTGGGATTCTGTACAATATCTGATTGATACAAGGAGTTGATAGAACTGAATGGATGCTCTCTTTCACTAGTCTGTTTTTCTAGTTCTTATCTTCATCAATCACTGAGATATTATTCCGATCCATCTGGTGATTTTCCGTCCAACAATGATGGGCAAGATCACTTTTGTCATATCGGCCATGGGTCACATTTGCCTTATGTTCTTTTCGAATTTAAAAAAGACATCAAGGTATTTGGTAATTCACTTCCTACCTGAATTCTACTTCATTAACCAACTACTTAAACGGTAGTCGAATGTCATTAAAAATAAGCTTAGGTTGGAATCTAAAAGTAACAACGACGAACTAGTCAAAATCGTGGAAGCTTAAAACTATGATTTTTGTGGTGCAAGAGCACTTTTAAAGGCAGTCAAGTGACCTAAATTTTCACATCTCATCAAAAACAATTTTATGGGCAATAATTCAAGCAAATTTACCGTAGAATACGATTATAAATCGTTTTTGGTCATACCTTTAGCGAAAGACCTTCAAAAATACCTATTTCTGTGACCTAGCTAAAATTTATTTACCTAGCAACGCAATTGCTTCCCGTTGCTAGGGTGTTTTCTGCCTCAAAATTAAAATTTTGTCGAAATTTTTTCTTTCCAAGTCCGAAGGTCCCATTTATTAGTCCGATTTTTACACCAGGTAAGAACTGTATCCCACAATGCATCTGTAGTAAGAGAAACAACATTAGGACGTTTTTGAAATGCGATGTTTGTGAATGTAACCAAGGCCCAACAGGAATAATTTATTGAATATATACTGTAAGACAACTCCAATAGCTCGGAAAAAGTCCCTTTTCAAGGGAAAACCAGCATGGGCAACTAGAAGATCTCCAGTGAAAGAAAGACAGCAGCCAGTTGATGATGAAGGAGATGATGGCGGCCATTTTGAAATCGAGAATCAGGAGAACCAAAAAGATGAAAGCTTGGAGATCATTCAAAATTTTCAAAATGTTGCTGTTGACATCATTACCTTCATCTCAGATGATTTGATCCCTCTTTTAAGATATCATGGCATTAATTATACCCTGCACATAGAGCAAAACACTCCTGATATTTCACTAGGTACTTACTTGAACATTTTGAACAATATGAATCGTTCCCCCAAACCATCAACCTCAACACCCATACCTATAACCCTTCAAAGGAGATGATATCCGAGAGAAGAATTTTTGACAGTCTTTGCCACTGAAGCCTAGTTGAGCAAGGAAGGAAATAGCAGCACTTCAGCATCCAAAAAGAAACTTAAGCATTTGTTTTCTGATGTAAGTGATTCAGTGACTGACAGTGAACCAGAAATTTGTGCTGAGGCTGATGAATGTGTGGGTATAAAGTGATTGCAATGAACTCTTTGTCTGCCGTCTTTGATATGTTGACGTCAACATATTTCAAAGCTAAGTTGCTTTTGGGAGAATCAACAACACAAAAGCAGAGAATGGGGACTTTGTTATATGTTGAGTGCTCTGTTTGTAAAATCAAGATATTTTTTCCAACAAGCAATGTAGAAGGTGAACGGTTAAAAAATATCATGAAGAAGGGACGTAGACAAGGCCACAAGATTTTTTTGATTTGAACAGACATTTCGTTATTGCCGGGCTTGAGAAGAAAGCAATAGAAAAAGACCAGGACAGGGTAATGAGGGCTGAATATAAGCAAAATCAAGCAACAAAAGAAAGACGACGAAAAATATGTTAGAGAAAGACACTCCAAGAAGTGCTGATGGATACTTCTAAAGATTCGTCATACACCAAAGTGGAGGATTTAATGACTAAAGTATGAAAAAAACATTTAAAACATTGGTCTGAGGTGTATGCTAACTGAAATGAATGAGAAACTGTAGTTTCTGCAAGAAAAAACTTAATCTTACCTAAGAAACTATATGTCAAACTTTAAATGCGATTTGCCGAAAACGCCATTTTGTACCTTAAAAACACTAAAACTTGAAGATAGAGCAATTGATATGAACCAAACTTGGTACAAATACTCTATTTATCATTCTCCTGAGGCCTATGATCCAGATTTTCAAAATCATGACTCAGAAAAAAGTTATTTGTTGTCAAACTTTGAAAATTAGTGCTTATTTATGAATTGCCGCCATTTTGAATTTTCTTGCATTTTAACGAAATCCCATCATTGAGTTGTTGAACAGGTAACCAATTTGCTGTATATCAAATTCTAGACCTTTAAAGTGAAGATCTACAGAGCTTTTGCACTCTGAAGTTTAACATTACCTAATATGGAATATGCAAATGAGCTCTTTGTTTCTGTTAATTATCGGCTATTGTTGTACAATTGACAAATATTTTTTGTATTTTATGAAAGTGCAATTCTTCAGCTTTCAGATGATACCTAGTTTGCTTGTATTAAGGCTGTTTTACTATTTTTCTTGAATTTTTGTTTGTTAGTATATTTTTTGCTGCATTTAGGTCACTTGACTGCCTTAAATCAACATCAGGAGGAAATGAAATTTCCCCTCCTCCTGGTGTTCCAATGAATAACAAAAGCAATCTGAATCATATTCTGAATCATAATCAAAACTTTTATCATACCTGGAAAATTTTTTCAGCTTTGTTAATTACGTTTTCCTTTGATAGACGATTCTGAAAACTTCTGAAAAGAAAATACGAGAAAGTTAAAACCTTTCAATTCACACATCTCCAAATAAATTTCTCATAAGGGAGTGCAAAGGAAGACGCGATAAGTTTGTTCCAGCAAAATCATACACAGTTTAATTTTAGTCGAGTTAAAAAATGTAAAAAATCGAATCACTTCAAGCATAAAATCACGGTTTGATTTCAAGTGTTAAGTCCTTTCAAGTTCGATAGATATTACCAGAACTTCTTGTCTTGAGCTGCAAGACTTGCAGGATCACTTTTTATCTTTATTGCACAGTTGCAGGATGGTAGAGTAAGCTTACTATAGAATCACTGAATTTTCTCTCTCTCTCTCTCTCGCTTCGTCTTCGTCTTTTCACATTTAATCATTATTTGGTGTTTTTCTCTATATGTATGAATATCTACTGGTCAATGGTTAAAAAGCATTATACCGTCAATTTACCGTTTGAGAAGAATAAATATAAATATCACATCACGGCCTCTTTTACTATATCAGGAGGTAGGTGGCGGAGTATTCACCCCCTTCTTCGCAAGGACAGTTTTAAAAAAACTGCATGTTGTTATCAATATTTCATGGGTCATTTCCAAGAACTGGATGCTCACAAAGTGTTCAATGACTCCCCCTCCTTTTTGGCTCCCCCTCGCTTTCGACACCCCCTTTCTTTTGAGCTTCTGGCTATGCAGATCTCTAAGTTGCAAGATACAGTTTCCTTGCCCTTTTCCCTCGAAAATAAGAACAGGCAATAAATGTGTAACCACTTTAACTCAATTATTATGGTCCATTCTTACATTTTCAGATTAAATCAGTATCGGACTAGGGCAAAAAATGTCATTGCACATAAAAAATGAGTTTATGCGGGGCAAAGATCTCGCCACTAAATCAGCTACAAGAAACTTATGAATAACGTGATTCTCTTAAAGGCAGTCTTATTCAGTTTCACTATGTTATGATCAAAAATGAAAACAAAATTAGCAAAGCTTTGATGTATGGTCGGCAAAGGACACAACTATACTTCCATAAATTTTCTGCCATTTCATTCGTTAGATTAAAGTTTCATAACTTATAACATATATCAACTGAAAAGATTTTGAATCGAAATATCTGGTCTTAACAGTCTGTGTTTTGATTTTCAACTTCAAAACATATGATTTCATAGAATGACAAAGTTATTAAGAACATGGAACGAAAAGAAAGAACACCTTGTCATCAAGTCAAAAAACCTTTTGCTAAAATTTCAAGCATTGATCTAACAAAGGATGAGTTTTCATACTGGGGTACTTTATACCAACCAAATACACTCTCTTTTCAATAAGCAACAAGACTTTACTAGTTTCTTGTTGAGGGGAATATTCAAATATTTCGGGATGTAAAAAGCTATTTTGTTAAGGTCTTCCTTCTGAACGAAATTGGGAAGTCAATCTTGACAGAATTCTTCAATTGTTCAACCGGGTTCCTTTTTCAAAACATATATATATATATTGTTAAAGGTGATTTTTCCATAGGGTTATGTGTCATGTGGATTATTCCAAAACACGTGCTGCAGGCCCACTATAGTAGTAAGCTCCCATTAGTTTTATAGCGTCTTAAACACAAGACATCTTTGAAATTCAGCTAGTTTTACTTCTATAGCAGTTTTGAGGCTGCTATGAAAGCATGTGTTACATCAATACATTGCGAGTGAGTGAGTTGGCGTATAACTTCTTGACTACAAAAGTTAGAAAGCCTTTCTCCCCAAGCTAATATGCTATGATGACGAGTGTTATACACTGTCATACACTACATAGTTTAAGTGTGTCTGCACCTCTGACTACCTTCTATCTAACAGAACGGAACTACTAACCAAGCGTGCTCCCATTCGTGAGTTTGCTAGCTTGTCCGATGTGCAAGAAGTTCCACACTGATAAGCATTTCATTACTACATCAAATAACAAATGAAATCCTAATATCCTTACACATTCCATTTTAGCTGAAAATGTCATAGTTTGAAAACATCTGTTTACTTGACCAGCCCTAATTCTATGTTCAAAATACTGCTTTCAAATTCATACTCGTGCTTCAAACTCAACCTGTTTATGAAATACAGAGCCGATCTGCTCACTCAAATATGCATGCCACTGTTTCCAATAACCTCAAACCTGTTTCCAACTAAAGTGTCGACTACCTTAAACATCCTTTGAAGAACATTATGTTTTTGAACACTGACTTTACAAAGCCGAGCTGCTGATTCAAATATGCACGCAACTGCTTTCAATAACCTTAAGCTAACATAAACCTATATCTAACTAAAGTGCCGAATGCATTGACCATTGATAAAAGAAATTAAGTTCCAAAACTGACTCGACTAAAGCTAATCGTCAAATCTACGAAGATAAATGCTGAAATTGAAGCTTCTATCGGAAGTTGAATCAACAAAAATATCCCACGGAGCTTATGTAAGCAGGTCAAAAACAACAACTTACCCACCACCAAACAGATTTGCTTTATTCCTGTTGAGCACTCGCACCTTCTTTCTATTGTGTGGATGCCAATCCTTGGAATACAGACAAGAGAACCCCAATTAGATCTGGTTTTTATGTGCGTTATCAAACAAACAAGATGTTTAGCGAAGAATTAAAAACGCTTCGCCTTCGTCAGTGAGAATCCCAACTAAAGCCAGACAATGACACCTAAAACTGTTGCAGGCAACAATACCCACCACCTGTTGTCGAACACCGAAGCGCAGAAAGCAAACGCGTGCATTATCAATAATGCATGTATGTTGTTTTTTTAATAAGAAACTGGAATTCTTCGTAAGAGACTGGTATTCGAGCATGTCTACAGCAACATGTGGCTTCAAGGAAGACTAAGACCACCGTTTACACTGTACCGCACAAATTTTGTCCACTTTGGCCTCTCGTTAGACTGTACCGGATAACTACTGCCACATGACCGAAAAGAATTGAAAATTGGCACCACTTATTGCCCCATTTCTAAAGAGCCTTGTTTTAAGTGAAATTAACCTCGTAGCGGATGTAGATAAAATTCATGCGGATAAAGCTGTTTGCACTGCACCACATAACCATCTGAACTAATTTAATCCGCTTTCCTAGGTGAACTAATGTTGTTCTAATAGCGTTCTCCAATTCGTACGGATAGCGTGGGTCTAGTGTAAACGCGAATCAATCCGAACGAATTTTAATGCTGATAAAATGTATCCAGCACAGTGTCAACGGGGTCTAAAGCTCCCACTACATACGGGACGATGCAGCGCATTAATTAATATGCGATACAACAAGCTGCATCATAATAATACAAAAATGAGGTTTATCCAAAAACTCCATTTAGTCAAAAAAGTTATATCAAACAAAATTACGGTGTAAAACTTTTAAAATTGAAGTTAGAAATAACTGAGTTAGAATTAAAGGCAAATTACAAAGGAAATCATGAAAATGCTTTATGCAGAAGGTGTTGAAAATGATAACAAATGATGAAAATGATGACAAATGATGACAAATGATGAAAATGTTTTATGCAGAAGGTGTGGAAAACATGATGAGTACTTAGAACAGTTGTGGGAACGCTCCTATTTTCTAAACAATTATCTACCAAAACCAAAAAGCATGCAAGGAAATAATCAAAGGCTACTTAATAAATAAACACATGTGTGGAACAATTTCGATCCATTAATTTCTGAAACAAGAAAAACTATCAAAACCCAAAACCCGTGTTACTACTAAACTCATTGCACTCGTGCAAAGTATCTAGTAACTGCTCCGGAACGGAGAAGTGGTAGCTTTTTATGATAATTATTATTAATCATCTAAAATCTTCGGTTAACATTGAGTTCGTACTTCTCTTGAGAATTCTTCTTCGTGGTTCTGATGCATCATTGTCCGGTAGAGTTGCTGCATCGTGACAGATTTCTGGAAAAACGCAATGCGTGCTTATTCCATCAGGTGACGCATACCTGATTTGTTCTACATTGTAGAATCCGCATAGTGCATATCCAGTAGACATTGAGTTTTATTGTGATAAAACTCCCCAAAAACTTACGTCACTGTGAAATGCAATACGTCGCGTCGTATCTGAAATCTTCTGTTTATATTGAATGTGTCAAGTTCTTCGTTGAGATACTTAAACAGTCATGATTTCCCTTCTCTGGGGTTATTTCCCGTTTTTCTGATGCGTCATTTTCAAGTAAAGTTGGGTTTTTTTAATGAGCATTTTCGATGGAAAAACGTGCGTACTCCGTCAAAAGACGCATACCTTATTTTGCCTATGCCGTATTGTGCTGTATCCATTCTGTATCGAGCTCAAAGTTAAAAAACTAACTTTGCCGGATAGTGATGCATCAGAACAAATGAAACAGAATAATGTCCAGAGAAAGATGACAGAACTTATTAACCGCAATGCATCGTAGGAATCTGCCCCTTAGCAACGCACAGCTACCAAATTCACAACAGCCTAAGTCTGTCGTAGCTTTAGTCGTTAGTTTTAGCAGCTTTCATTGCCAAGGGGTATACACCTACCATGCCATGCGTGAAACAGGGCCAGCCATCTTTTGTGGCATCGTCTATGGTAGAGCCACGCAACACAACGTGTCTTGTGCATAGAGCTCAACATTAAGAATGACTCCTCAACAGGCTTAATCATTGAAAGAATATCCTGATAAAAATCTCAAATAAAAATCCTTAAAAGGTGTCTCTTACGTCAGGAGCCAGCCACAAAAACAAATTTTATCTTTCTCCCCATTATTCAATTATTAAAGATTGCTTGTCAATTTTAGTGGATTGAGATTTTCTGAAAGTTTTTCACGTCATATTCAAAATATATCAACTTAATCCATACCAGAATCTAAAATCTAATGTCTTTTATTAGATTATATAAAATCAAAATGTTCGGATTATATATGAAATCAGTGTAACATTTGTCGACACGTCCGTTCCTCGATCTACGCTTTGTCCAACCTTCCTCCGTCTATGCAATATGAGAGAAATCTTTACCACACACGAATCTTGGCATAATCCCAAGACACCCCTTTCGATCCAACTAGGCCAAATACTAATGAATATGGCACTGATGCTTTTGCTCTTAACAACGAGAATCACCGGAAACGGGACAAAATAAAAACACTGTTTGTGTATAAAAACACTCCTCAATATTCTATACACAGGTATGTATCAAAATAGACCAATCAGAAAACTATACGCTTATGATACTAAGGACTGATTTGAATTGCTGATAAAAAATCATCTAAAATTCGTGCAGGTTTTTGTTAGCCTGTGATGAGGTTTTTAAGTATTCAACTGAAATGAAGGCTTAATTCATAACCCATTGCGACATTCAAATATCACAAACGCTTATATAAGATGTCATGCCTCTCATCTATGTAGAGTTTAGCGTAAGGCGCAGCTTGAGGCGAAAATATGATGTCATCAGATGGTCAGGAGCGTGGAGTTTGAGACAATCGTATTACTCCAAAGTATAATTTCGTGCGGTAAATCGTACATTTTCAGTAGACTCATGGCATTAATTTCTTCGCTGCTTGAACCCTCAATCGCAACTTTCTAGAATGCGAAACCACAGCAACAACAAAAGAAAAAAGAGGAGACTGGTACCTAGTCTACAACGTAATTCAGTTCAATATCTTACCAGCACTTTCGCATAGATAATTTACAAGCAAAAATAGTGTTCTTAGCAAAGAAGCTCTTAAATTATTCTTGAAGGGAGGTTCATGTTTGAAGGAGGAGCTATGATTGAAATTATACTCATGTTTTGATCATGTTTCTGGTGTTTTTGACCTGCCAGAAAATCCAAACAGAAGCCAAGTTTGATAACATCAATTGAATATTTGGTTAAACACAAAATAAACATAAAATTTCAGGAGGGAACAGGCCTGATGAATTCTGAACATTGATTGTTTTGATTCTGTTATGACTAACCTCGCCAAAATAGTTCGATACATCACGATTGCAAAACATCCGCCGACTAACATGCATAATTCTCTACGCCTGTTTATTCTCAAAGCCTTCTTTCTTCAAGTTTATTTCAAGAGGAGCCCAACTCTTCCAATGGAGAAAACCCTAATTTTCTTTGACTGCTGCAACAGTTCTACTGAGAATTGAAGATTTGATTATGTATTGCCATTTCAAGTAATGGGGACTGGGTGTTTTCGTGTATAAAGCAATATGAATATATGTAGTGACTACAGATCTGGGCTATCGATTGAAACGCTGGATGGAACACTTCACAGAAAAGGAGCAAGGGCCTATTTTAGCCTGCAGTATCACACACCTTGTGTAGTATAGAACTAAAAACACGCAGTATTGTTTTTAAAATTGCAGTATTGGTCGTTTGAATGTGTGAAAATATCTAGCAAGGGTGATCCATTGTCCTGCTTTCTCCACACAAAATATCAGTTCTCCAGACCATGATTCTTTTCAAGTTTTTCTGTGCTTTAATTTATTATCTGCACTTAGGTATTCTAGATAAGATAAGATAAAAACAAGTTGGCCAATAGCTACCTGATGAGCTTTTTAAATCCTATTCAAGGCTCAAGTAAAAGAAATTTGCTATTGCCAACTTCTATTCCCACCCATCAGGTTTTGAAACAAACACAAGTAAAATTAATGCAGCTATAGCAGCAATAATTCACGCTCTGACGCAAGTAATTATTTGCTTCAGAAATACAAAGTTTACACAGCTGCGAGAAATCATGCATTTGTATTCCGCTCTGTGAGCATTTCAAGTTTTTAGTGCGTAATTGGCAGAGTAGTTGACCAATATCCAAGGGTGGATGAACATCTGTTATTTACATATTTACGTAGGTTGATGGCTATTCACAAATGTGGCTGGGATGGCTAAGTGTTTAGATCACGTGACTCTTTTTCAAAGGGTCCTGGGTTCTAAACAAACTCCAACCAAGTAACAAAGTGCGAGGAGCAAATTTGTCACCTCTCTGTAGCTCCAGGCAATTAGGCAAAAGGAATCACGAGGTGTGGTCACAATGTGGGAGAGAAGAACCAGGGTTGATCTCTCGGGGGGGGTACCTTAAGGGGTTAAGTGATAGGGATGTGCCATTTTGAAAAAATAATTGGGGCCATAATTCCGGGTCGTAAATTGAAAAAGGGACCCATAATTCCGTGTCACGCAATATGTAAAAGAAACAAAATTTCAGTAGCACCACATAATTGTATCTGAATAAGACAAAATATTCCTAAATAAAAGTCTCATACCACACATCAGTGTTAATGATGAGTCATTCTTCTTCTTCGGGTTTATCTACGATAACCACATTTCCCTTGTCTTTATTTTTTCTCAAAATTCCTACCCATAATTCAGGGTACAACCGACTATTTACCCCCATAATTCCGTATTCGATTTGAAAAAGGTACCCCTAAAAATGGCACATCCCCGCAACCAAATCCTTGCTAAGATACCCCCCCCCCCCGAGGTTGATCTGCTCGATTAGTCTACCTAATGGGCCCTTTGTGCTTTGTACTTAAGCCAATACCTTACGAAGATAGCAACCATATTTGCCTATCAACCATCAACCAACCATTTACCAATCTTGTTCAATTTTATTACAGTCCACACAAGGGCAGTATGGAGGGAGAGAAGCTAGGCCTACAACATGGTTTTTGCCACGGCTACAAGGCATGTCATCAGCTCTGGTGTAAAAATGTGGACCTGAAAGTTAGGTGCAGAGTCATGGGAGACAAAATGCGGCCAATTTGATTAAATTCAATAAAATTCGATTCAATTTATCATGAACTTACCATAATCATAATTGTCGAATTTCTGCTGAATTGAGTTGTTGTTCATGGGATTTGATGCGAAGTTGTCACTGATGGCAGAACCTACAGATTGAAGAAAAACAAGAAAGAAAAAGGGCACTCCGTTAGTCGACGCATCCCTTTCAGACACCTGTTGATTTTGAGCGGTAAATACTAATTGTCAGCAGAACCCTAAAGTACTTTAATCAATCATGTCTAATCATTAGGACCCTAAGAGAAGTATTGGTGGGACCCTAAAAATATTTACCACTAGAAATCAATAGGACCGAAATGGGAGGATTAGATGAACCTTCTTTGATCGGTACAGAACTTCTAGAGACTATTTTTTCCTTTGATAATTGTTGGAATGTTATGAATGCTCAGCACGAGTCTGAATAATCGTGCAGCTATTGTTAACGAAGAATACAGGCAATATAATTTCCTTGGCAGCCATATTGGGAGGTCAAGTGCAAGCCAGAGCAATTGGCTTCAACATCTGAATCTAAAAACAACAGAATGCTCAATCCAGTCTTTATTTTGAGATCAGTGATGAAATACCATTGTATGAACGGGGCCTCAGTAGTTATCATGTTCCGCTATATTTCCAGATTTCCCCGCCTTTTATTAGTTGAACTCTGATGGTATGGTTTAGCGGGAATTAAGTGTTTATTCCTGCATCCTTTTAGGGTTCTACGGATCCGTTCCAACAAAATGACATAAAGCAGCGGATCCACACGTTCTAACTTGCAATGGACTTATCTCCTAAACTTTAGAATCACATTTGTGTAATGGCAATGTTAGTAGAATATACCATCTGTTGATTCAGAACACCGACAACAAATGATAATCTAAATAACTCCCGCTTTGTTGTGCTCTCTCTGTAAAAGATGATAGAAGCAATATTTAGTGTTAGATACAAGAATGGAAATATTTCACACTCTGCCTATAAACAAATATTTATTCCAGAGAGCCTACTTGATTCTTTCCCTAACACGTGGATTAGTAGACGTACTTCTGGGAGTCATTTAGATAATTATTCATTGCCGTTATTCTAAATCAACAGATGGCATATTCTACCAACTGAAAATGACACAAAAATGTTTCTGAATCTTACAAGAGTAGTCTATTACTAGTTAGAGCTGCTGACATTACAGGGGATGCTCGGAGGGTTTCTAAGATATCCTTAACAGCTCAATGAGAACGTTTTCATCCCTGAAATTACTTTGACATTGATTTATCTCGTTGGAATCCATTTCGACCACGCGCTGTGCAATCTAAGTGCATTATAATTTCATATTCTTCTTGGTTATTTCTTAAGAGTGGAGGTTTTAGAGATAACCTCCAAATCAAAGACTACTTTAGGCCCATCTGCGCAGTATTTTATATATTTTATATCTGAATTTTGGAAGAGTAGCATGTTACTGGTAAGAATGTGCAGAGCTGGTGCTTAAAGAGAACTCCATAACAATGAATCTTGCTTCCATCAACGTCCTACAGATAAACAGTGGTAAACACTTCTATGTTTTTACAAATCCATTCCTTTCAGGGTTCTAAAGATA
The DNA here is from genome assembly GCA_963924455.1 of Pelagia noctiluca. NCBI lineage: Eukaryota > Metazoa > Cnidaria > Scyphozoa > Semaeostomeae > Pelagiidae > Pelagia > Pelagia noctiluca. The sequence goes on along the minus strand of OZ004315.1, from coordinate 1,363,958 downwards.
AACAGTTGTAAACCCAACACAGCAGCTGTCGAATTTCTAGCCAATGAAGAGTTTTAAGGCTTGAAAGATGGCGCCCAGTGGTTTGTATTCGATATCGATGCTTGAATAATTAAAAAATGAATTTATTGTAATGTCTCAATAGCAAAATGGTTTTAGCTCCATCTCAATCAATTAATGATTTCCACATGAATATAGCATTAGCTTAAAGATCCTGAATATTAATGTGAATAATGAATTAACCAAGCCGAGATAACAGGCATAACCGTCTTTAAGAGATTGGAGGTTTTTTGTCACTGTTGTTCGCTTATCGTAGTGCCTATTGTTAGTGCAGCCTCCAGGCCTCGATCAATACAAGGTTTGTCAGACAACTTTTCTTACTTTGTCAAAAATAAAATTAAAGTTTAATCAAATTAAAAAATTCAATAAAACGCAAAGCATGTTCATTTTTACCTCACACTATAGAGTTAAGTGTGATTTTTAAGAGAGTCCATCAACTGTCTTGGAAAATATTTCCATTCTCAAATTGTCCTGCAAATTTTCTAGCGATAGCCATTATTTCCAACACTCGTAACATATCAAGTGAAATTTGTCTAAAACTCGGCTGCTTTGATGATAGAGATCTAGACGGTATTCTAAACTATCATGCATCGAAGGGTTGGTCAGTAATTTTCAACTTTCACAAATATCAGAGGCAATACTACTTTATGTAGCGATGTAGTGCACGCTACCGTGCCCCTGCTGGAAATAATTGCCATTGTTGGGTGGGTTAGAGACATGGTGGAGGCATATAACAATTGTGGTAGACCACTTTACTAATTCAGAATGAGTTGCACAGAATGAGTGGCGGAGATTGCCGAGTGGTTAGATCACTCGACCCTAGATCAAAGGGTCCCGGATTCGAAACTACATAGCGTCAGACGTGTCACATTAAGTGTGAGGAGAGAATTAGCCAGCATCACGAGGGGTGGTCACATCGGGAGGTAGGACCAGGGTCGCACTGCTCAATTATTTTACCTCTTCAGTGAGCCCTTTGTGCTTTGCACATAAATCAATACCTTACGAAGATAATAAGTGTATTTGCAATCAACTATCCTATCAACAGTTCCCCTGCGCAGATTCATCCACGAGCAGCAAATTAAATACACAGCCCACATCTGATGCCATGTATATACCATGATATGGGAAGAGAGGTGCTGGTCTCCCTGGGCCACAAGTAAAGCAGGAGCCTTTGTAAAAAGTTAAAGGCTCTGCTGAAGATAGACGAGACGCAGACAAGAAAAGCCATTATGAACAGAGGTAAAGTTCGAGATCTTCTATATCAACTGTGACGGCCTTTTAGAAAGGCAAATTCGCAGAATAGATCCGAATCCGAAATATGCTAGAATAAAGGAAGTAAAGGAATGGAAACAGGACAATGGAGCCACTGCACAATGGGACCAATTCAAATCACCATCATATCCTTGAAAATTCATCACTATATCCGCAAACACAAGCCACTAGAAACTGACGGCGTCTTATCTATTCTATTTAGACAAAGTTGTCTAATCGGTGGCTTTAAATTCCAAGTTAGAAGACGAATAATTTTCAGGTGGTGTTTCCCCGCTGATTCCATTAATAACATCTGACAACTGTTTCCAAGGAAATCAGAATTCTTTGTCTTGCCAGTTCGAGTTTCATGCTGTTGTTTTTTGTGAAACTGTTTTTGTGGCAAATATTATCAATGTAGGCGGTATTCCTAAGGTCTTATCGAAATTATATCAGTTTGGAGTGAATGTCACATTAATTCATGTTGAATTGTGAATTAATGATAAGAAAATATTTCCTGTCTGCATACGCTGTTGTTTTCGGTATAGTTGTTAATGTTGCAGATGTTGTTGAGGCAGATTTTGTGGTATTCCTATCTCAGGTCTTATCGATATGATATCAGTTTGGAGTGAATGCCACATTGATTCAGGTTAAATGCTGCATTCATCATTAGAAATTACTTCCTGTTTGCATACGCTGTTGTTTGTGGTGAAACAGTTACTTGTGGCATATTTCATTAAGGCAAATTTAGTATGAAGTATCCCTACCTTAACATGATACAAGTTCGGAGTGAATACCACATCAATTACGATTGAAAAGTGCATTGATAATTATAAATCATTTCCTGTTTGCATACGCTGTTGTTTTCGGTATAGGTGCTATCGTTGCAGATGTTGTTGAGGCAGATTTTTTGGTATTCCTATCTTAGGTCTTATTAACGTGATACCAGTTTGGAGTGAATGCCACATTGATTCAGGGTAAATGCTGCATTCATATTTAGAAATTACTTACTGTTTGCGTACGCTGTTGTTTGCGGTGAAACTGGTATTTGTGGCATATTTCATTTAGGCAAATTTAGTATGCAGTATCCCTATCTTAAATCTTATTAACATGAAACCAGTTTGGAGTGAATGCCACATTGATTCAGGTTAAATGCTGCATTCATCATTAGAAATTACTTCCTGTTTGCGTACGCTGTTGTTTTCGGTGAAACAGTTATTTGTGGCATATTTCATTAAGGCGAATTTAGTATGCAGTATCCCTATCTTAAATCTTATTAACATGAAACCAGTTTGGAGTGAATGCCACATTGATTCAGGGTAAATGCTGCATTCATATTTAGAAATTACTTACTGTTTGCGTACGCTGTTGTTTGCTATGAAACTGGTATTTGTGGCATATTTCATTTAGGCAAATTTAGTATGCAGTATCCCTATCTTAAATCTTTTTAACATGATATCAGTTTTGAGTGAATGCCACATTGATTCAGGTTAAATGCTGCATTCATATTTAGAAATGACTTCCTGTTTGCGTACGCTGTTGTTTTCGGTGAAACAGTTACTTGTGGCAGATTTCATTAAGGCAAATTTAGTATGTAGTATCCCAAACTTAAATCTTATTAACATGAAACCAGTTTGGAGTGAATGCCACATTGATTCAAGTTAAATGCTGCATTCATCATTAGAGATTACTTTCTCGTAAGGAAAAAAACAGGCCCAAAAACCAACATATCAGTCCAAGCTGCACTTCGTCATTCCATTCACCATTATCACTATCTACAATAAATAAATATTACTAATGAAAATATATGCGATATTACCAGGTCCATTACTTGCTAGTAGATGCTTGTCTGTCTTTGCAAATTTGTAATATTTCTTCGAGTTTGTCTTTTGCTATTTGCAAGCCCTTTTCTGCGTCTTCTGTCATCTTGGAAAGAGAAAAACCAGGTTTAGAATGAAAACGCATGTCTGTGAATCCTTGTTAGTAGCATCAGGCATTGGAAATGTACGCAGGCGCAGTGGCGAGCATTTGTACACTAAACAAGCTGCTGTAGAGCTAGAGATTCAAGACAGCGGGGACTCAAAACTAGCGTCAAACTTACTTGTGGGTATTCATTTTGAAAAATAAACTTTGGTTGCACATTTGGTAGCATTAAACCTACTAGGACCTTTACCTGATACCATATCTAGTGATGTAGTGTATGCTACCGTACCCCTTATGGAAATGAGGCCTTCAAGGGCCTTACTAGGCTAGTACGTTGAACATAAACTCCCTCACTAACTTTTCAGCAGTTACAAGATGAAATAAGAAGAAAACCTGCACTGTCAAATATTTAAATCCGAATAGCACTTCTAAAACAGCTCTTAAACGTACAGGGTAAAAGCTTGCTTAATAACTAGTTTTCGCACTCAGTTTCTGCGATCCTCCACGTGTCCCTGTGCGGAGCAACTTTCTCTTTTGCATTTAACTTTCCCTTCACACAACAGCTTTGGCAAAAATAGACTTTCCTAGGCTGCGTTCATACAGGCTCGATTGGAATGGTTCCTTTTCAAATACATAAGTGAAAAACTTCCAAATTTCGATAACCTGCCTCAGGAGCATAAATTCGTATATATCTTATCGTGTGAAGATATGAATATTATAAGGTAGTTAGTGTCCTTTTTAAAAGATGCTTTTGCTTTGCGATCTGCCATGGAGAACTCTTCGTAAAGCTTCTGATGCTCCACATTAAGCATCTAGAGCTCACTCAACTTATTTCTTTATACAATGCGTTTGAAATTAATAAAGTTATTATTCTGTTTTGTTTTTTGAGAAATGTAGTATGATGACGCTGCAAGTTTGTATGGCAAACCTTTCAATTTAAATCTTTAGCAGCAATACAAATAGCTCCATTTTTGTACGGATAGGGCTTGCGTTTAGCTGAAACTGTGTAGGAGCTATGTATCTCACTTGAGGAAAACCATGGGAGTTTTGTCTCGTTTTCCATCTGAGTCAATTTGAAACTGTCCAACCCATTTGCACAGTGTCGGTTCCAAACAGTATCCACTGCATAAATGGACCCATTTGGAAAATCCTTAATGGAACATTTCCGAGCTGACCCGCGTGAACACAAGGCTTAACCGTAACCAAAACGGTCCCGTCCCAAATGGAACCATACCCGTGTAAACGCAGGTCCATTGTAAAATCATACCTTGGCTGAATATTCTTCATCCTTCACGTCTCTAAGGTTGATCATCACATTACAGTAAGCTCCAAAAACTCCTGTTTCTAAGCTTTTTGCTCCAACCTTAAAACATAGAAATCCTGTCATATTCAAAGGCGAAATTATGACATCAACAATGGAGTCATGCAATTTTAGCCAGGATCACTTCTTCCTTGACATATTTCGCTATGACAATATAATGTGATTACTGCTGTATGTAATCGAAAAAAGGTTCCATCAGAACCCAATTCAGACGTTGATGCAACTGCACCACTGGTACAACAATGCTTGAGGTCAGAATATGGATAAAAAAACAACATGGGAACTGAAATGAGCGCATTGGTTTTGTAAGAGTGTGGCACATTGAATTTAGAACCAATGACAAAGTTGAAAAACGAGTGCCAGGACACAATAAGGACATATGGCAGTCCAAATTAGGTTCTTTCCTCACCATGAGATGCCATAGAATGCCCTTCATTGACATCGAAAACCTTTTTAGCCATATTTTGTTGCCTTTCTAGGAAGCCGGTAAATCTTAGGCCTTAAATTCTCCTGTGTATCACCTCTTTATTGAATTGAATGATTTGAATGCTCTTGATTAACTGTAAAGGGACCTAGTGTCAATCAAATGTGGGTTGACCATGTCAGTATGAGCGCAGTATGAATTAATCTTACCTGCATATCAGATATCGTAGCAATGTTTCCCACTTTAGCCATTTCAATCAAAGTATCCCAGCATTCATTCGATACCTGAATAACCTTGAAAGGCACAGCGATTGCTGTTTTTAGGCCTTGCTGCATCGCATCTTTTCGTCTGCATTTAAAAAAGAAATTTATCATTACTGGCAAAACTCTGACAAAAACAGTTGTAGGTAAAAGATTCTAAAGAGAAGATTCATTACTGGACATTACAACAACCTTTCTCGAAATGCACTGCATGTATTAAAACATAACTGACAACAAAATTGCTCTTCATTACCAGAAAAATTACACGATATTTTCATAAACAACTAAGAAAGTTACTTCAAAATGAATTTCAACAGCAAGGCTAGTCCCGAATGTCGATATGAGAATCCATTAAAAGTCTTTTTAGCATCTAGTTGTCTACACCCGAAGGAAGGTTCATTTCCATCTTTTCATTCATAATCTCAATATATTGTACCGGTAACTTGTCAAAGGGGATGTATCCAGTATTTTAAGTAATGAGCCTGTGATAGTCGCACACTCTTCCCTCCCATGGCATCATCCCTGTAACGTATATGTAGGAAGCAGTTGTAAGAGGTTGTTCAGCAATTACGCCATGCTAGATCATTCCTTGAAGAATACTCTACCTCCTTCTTTCGTCATGCTCTTTCATGCTTTTGTAGTGGCGTAATTGTTCAACAAGTAATAATAGTGACGAAGCGGAGATGTGTGAGGCCCTTAGTGTAAAATGAGACCTTGCTATTCCTACATTTCAGTTTAATTCAAACATTCTTCCAATGGAAGTAAATCTTTATCTCAAAAAACTACAAAGCTTTCAATTAGTTATTAGGAATGGTTATGATTATAGATAAAGTTTGGTGATCTGGGAGCACTGCATCTTAAAATGATATATTTTCATGGTATGATTCTGCAACTGAGGGTCCGAACTTGGCCTTCCACCCTTACAGGCACACCCCGAATTCAACCATGGACTACGCCAATGATTGTTTATGACAATTTTACATCATTTCATGAAACATATGAAAAACCACGAGCCCCTCTAACGTTACAATATCATTGAACTAAGCCTTTTTAATCAATTTATTGAATTTACAAAAATAAAAACCAGAAAGAAAATGTTTGGTGTTGAAAATGATTCAAAAAACATTAAAATGGCGTTATTGTAAAAGTGGATAAGATTGAAAAATGCATACATTTGCTCCTCTTCCTCTGTTTTGTGAGACATCTTTAACGCCGCCTGAAAAAAAAACATTATTTGTAGTTACACTGGGTGCTTCAATTTGTAGCTTCTTTTGGTACCAATTTACGCAAATGACTTGAAGCCCCATAGGCCCAACCAGACAACCTTCGGTTCAAATTGTCTGCGATCTATTGGATCACAGAGCTGGAATAGCTTACCAGAAGACATAAAATCAGCCGAAAGTCTTGTACCATTTAAAAGGGTAATAAATAACAGGGATGGGGCTACCTGCATATTAAATATATGCCTTCACATGTGATAGAAGTAGACTAGTTACATTTGTAGCTAACTAATTTTATTTTCGATTTCAAATTAAATACACACACACACGGCAATAAAACGAGAAACTCACTCTAAATAGAAGCTTTGGAAATCTAAGAAAAGATATTTTGAGACCGGATTATTAGTTGTCATCATGATGTCTATTTCAAGATGAACTGCAGACCAAGGTAAATACATTACCACCAAAGCAAGGCCTACATTTCACCTAAGAAATCTTATGCTTCGTTACCTCCTCTGTCTACCAAGAATCTCGTACGCTCCCCTTGCAAAAGTATGAAAAGCTTTTGAATTTAAGGCCAAGCTAGAAATTATTCTATAGCAAAACAGAGTTTAATTTTGTGCTGTTCCCCGTCACCCCTTAAAACCAGGAGCGTGATTATATATCAAACTATTGAAAACTTCATAAGGAACACCAATCTATGATTTGAATTTAAATAACCAAAGTTATTAATCAAAATCTACACGGTGGTAAAGAAACAAGGAAATATTATGGAAGGGAAGGGTAGCTCGCAAAACTTTACGATAAACATGGGATTATAAGTCAATAACCTATAGAATAATCAAAAATTATAAGGTATCTGATTCTGTTTCATTTCGCAAAAATTCTTTTTTGTCATCATCGAGGTTTTGGGGTGAATTCTTGATTAGCATTTGAAAAACTCCTCTTAGTTGTCAATGAGAATTTTTTTCAAAATACGTCTTTTATCGAAAAAATAGATGTTAACCTGTTGTTTGAAAAGGGACAAGATCGTGAATTTTCTACAGAATTATGCTTGACAATATGCTATATTATTTTTCGCTTTCATAGTCACCAAACAAAACATTAAAGTTTTGAAACAATATAGGAGTGATTTTTCAATAAACGGATAAATTTTTCTACGATGGGATGAACTTCCGATCTGATTCGACCATTGGTTGACATTTCATTGTTACATCTCTGTCATGATTCAGATTGACAACTGGTCGGCCATCTTGCCTCCCTTCTGTTTCGGTAATTTTGCGATGGAAGGATAGTAAACAATGCTGCTATTTGCACACAGCCTCATACAAGCGTAATCTTGTAGTTGCAGAGGAGTGAGCTTATTGTTCTCGTAGCGGAATAGTTTCAGATTATCATTTACCTACTGCGTTAGCAACTTCATCCCATAACTGCTGAGAATCGCTTCCAATGCCCCTGAATTCGGTCCAGCACAGGATTTCGTAGAGGGAGAAACATTTTTGTGAGGTAGGAATACTATCTTTGCAGATAGACGGTAAAAACCAAGGTTGGAAAACCTATCCACCTAACACTATCATGTTAGTATAAATAACATATATAAATTGATAGTGTCACTTACCATATATTCACTGAAGGCAGTGGTATCTGCATCAACCATTGGCATCAGCTCAAACATAGTCTTCTGCAGAGGTGGAATGAGTTTCCGCATTGTGGCATCTAAAGATTCAAATTTCTTATTACCGTACGACATCCAGCCGACCATTAATCCCAGAGCTGTTCCCTGAAACGCAAGCAGAAATCATCAAAAACATGTCCTTGAAAATGTCCAAAGATTGTTTTTGCAAGTTGAAAAAATTTGAAACCATTTGAAAAAAATCGAAGCGGTTGACAGTCATTATGAAACGAAGAGTTATAACTTGAAAAGAAGCAGGATTTTGAGAACCAATCAAGATGATTTATGAGCATGAGAATGACCGAGTAGGACTCGAACCCAATACCTCTAGATAGGTACTCTAGTGCCTCAATCCGTTCACAATCGGGGCCTTAATGGCGCAGTGGATGAACGTACTAGAGTACCAATTTAGAGGTCACGGGTTCGAGTCCTACTCGGATCATTTTCATTCCCACAAATTATCTCAATTGAAAAATTAAATACAAAGATTACCATGGCAGCAATGGCAGCAGAGGCTGAGCCTCCTCCTGGAGCAGAGGATCTGCTGCCAAGTGCGTAGATGAACTGCCGTAGAGATGATGACAGCAAAGGTCCATCCTTAGTGGTTCCTACGAGGTATCTAAAAGTACAAAGTGCGAAATGGCAGAGTTGATGAAACAGTCAAATTCCTCTAGATAAGAATATACCTCATGATATTGTGCAAGTTAATACATTCGATCTCAAAATACGAAAACATCACTCCTGTATCATGTAAAGGGATAAATAGTCGGGAGATTTAGGGCACAATATAAGCTTAGGATGCTTTGGTGGCCATTATATTGCTACCGTTCGAATACTTTGATACAATAGTGCACTTACTCAATGATCCTTTCTTCGGGGACAAATGGCTTTATTGAAGACAAACCAAGTCTTTCAACTACCTGAATGAAAAAAAAACAAAACTCTTCATTTTATTGATTATGTTATGCATCTATTAAGGGACGAATATGAAAATCAGGTCATGCTGATCATTCTAATGCCATCCCTGTCACCTTAGTTAGGGGTGTATCTAAATTTTGATCTTTTCAACAAATAGTTTTTTAGTTTGTTTCACTTTCAATTTTTTCTAGCTTTTGAAAATTAATCTTTTAAATCATTTCATTTCTGGTATTAGTTTCTATTTCTATCGTAGCTAAAATGATTACACACATACATACATACAAAATGTTAGAATAAACTTCAAAGGTTAATTTCCATTAGTAATAAGCCAAAAATCCACTTTAATCCCATGAAGGGCCGTATTTTACGATCAAGCGAAAACAACACTCTGACTGCCTACTCAAAAAACATATTCACATACTTCCACAACACAATTACTTCCTTGATTAACTACTCAAGCTATGATTCTTTCATATCAAGCAGTTAGGAATTTACGATTCTTACTCATTCTTGTACAATGTTAAAAGTGCAATATGCGGGTTTTTCTACTGAATGTTCTGACAGACAGTAGGAATACATTGAGCATACAAACTTGTACCAACAGCGACGTACCAATAATTCTATTCCCACTTATAAACTGTTTCCTAGGAATGCAAAAACTAGTCTGCTGAGAAGTAAATGTAAAGAGTAACTCGCACTGTGATCATTCAAATACCTACAAATACATGACATGAAATTACGTAACGGGACACAACTTGACATGACATCATTTTACTTGTTTACGTATTTTTAACATTTGTACTTTTGCATTCTTGTTACAGATATACTTGATTTCTTTTATTTTTGATTTAACGGCCCAAGCATCATAAAAGCATTGCTTTTCTTGGGTCGTTTAGTATACAACATTTTTTAACCTTGTATTAGGGTTGTATGCTATGAATCAAATTGAATTGAATTGAATTGACGTAACGGGGGTAGCATAAAACATAAGTGTCTCTAGAGGCCAGGGGCCTTCACTTGTAATCTATTTTGTGAAATTCAAAATTTAAAGTGACCTTACCAGTCTAATTTTCTGTTTTTCATCAAGAATGAAAAGATTCTCTTTTTTGATGTAGAAATCAGCAGCCATTAACAAGCATTGCAAGGGAACAAGACCAACAATTTCTGAGCCACAAATACCAACGTTGATCTCCTAAAAGGCAAAAGGTTATTAGCAAACTTTGATATCAACAATTATCCATAGTAACATAATATCAAACACAGTGAATTCCCAGAAAGAAGAGCCGAGTCTTCTTAACTTTAGGCTGAGTAAGATTCTTATTTTAAAGGTACTTCAATCAATTTCAGGGGATTGATGTTCTTATTTGAAGGATTATTCTTGTTTCATCAGAAAGAGATATGTTGAGCCTTCTTTATTTCGTTTTTTCACAATCAGAGCATAGCAGGATAGAAAGGATGCACCTCAAGGTCTTTTTTAGCCTCCTCAAATGCAGTGTGGATTGCAGTTTCTTCAAAGTCCAACAGATTGAAAGAGATCTGCGCAAGATTGACTTCCTGCAGATACCATCCAAGACCTTGAACTTTCTTCAGTCTTCCAGGCTATGAATAAAAACACAAAAAACCAGTATCAAAGCCAGGTAGAGAAGCTTTTCTTGGTAAGCATTTTAACGCAGCATCAATTTCTTCTCATCCTGATGCAATTCCTTTTTCTCAAAATAAACTTCAGAGTCAGCGCCTCAATCACTCCTCTCTACCAACTAAGCTACTTGGGAAATTGATTTAATGACGGGGCAATCAATTAATCAAGTAATTTTCTAAAACACTTTTTTGTGAGTATTGATTTTCAATTAAAACGAATTGATATTGGTGATGACATGAATTTCATGAAAAAAACGCCAATCTTTTAAGGTCATAATATGTTTTGATAAATTGATGTTCATTTTCAGTTGTACATAATAAGCATGAAGCTAACCAAGAAATACCGAGTAAGTTATAGTAATAACATGACAAAAAACACATAATTAGAGAAATGCAGTGTAAAGAAAGAAAATACAGTGGAAGTGATTGGAAAGAAAGGTAAAGGTTATAACGATATAGCTGTTTGTTGATGGTAGGCTTCACCCTGGAAATATGCAGCACTTCTTTGATCTTAAAGGTTAAAGACCTATTAGCGCTGTCAAGGATGGAAAAGCTATCTGCAGACCAAAGAGGGTGGCATGAGGGGTTATCCATAAAGTGTTTAAAACTTCAGAAGTTTTTATCGATGACCAAGTGCTCTCTTGCTGTTTAAAAATTGTAATTTTTCTCTTGAAATTGCTATGAATACCTTTTGATTCTCACCAAGTTGAATTAATATTAAAGATTAGGATGAAAAATGCCAAAAACCCACCTTGTCTTTGCCTCTTCCATTCTCTCTGAGGTTCAAAGCAACTCGATGTGCCTGTTCTTTGGTTCCTAGAACGTTGATGTTATAAGCAATGAGGAACTTTCTTGCACCGGCCACTGTCGCCCCCCATGATGGTAAGAATTGTGTTGATCCGTAATCGGGCTGCCAATCATCCCATGCTATCTGCAAAATATAAAGAACAGTAATGATTACTACCACTAGAAGAACAAATTTCAAGTTTACCAATCATTTCAAGAGACTCTATGGAGATTTAATGCGGCATGAAAAATATCTAAAAATAACTTGGCCCACTGGACCAATCAAATGCAAGTAAAAGATACATCATGTGGTCACTCCCAGGATGGCAAAAATGGCAGATTACATTACAGATAGGTAGAGTACTCTACTCCAGGTAGTAAAGGTTTAAGTCCAAATTTTCAAAAACCAGTTACTTTTAGAAACTTTTGTCTTTCAATCCCGCAGAGTCTCTCTAATGCTTGAGATTCTAAATAATGAGAAAACAGGTAACACGACGTAGCTCAAGTACTAAAATATGAATTTCTTTCAAGCAGTGAAAGATCGGAATGTCATTCAAAGTTAAGGCAGGTCAGGTTTATGACTGCTTTACAGCTGATGTGGATCTGCAGCTGATGACGTGGACCTGCTTTTCAAAGCACTATAAATAGGCGACAGAATAATTGAACATTTTTAAATCTTACCTTTTCTTCAAGACCTTCATACTCTCCAGATCTGATCTGCGAGACGGAACTTCTATAATCTCTATTGGCAGCAAATCCATATAAATACACTGGAAAAAACATTTTTTTTCAAATAATTTTCAGAAGGCAAGGTAGGCAAAGAAGATAGATTGTTTCTTATTTTCTTTGCTATTGTCCTTCTAAGTGAATTGGCTAATATATAGAGGAACACTTTTACTATTTTGCAGGACTCCTACACCTTAATGTCACCACTGAGGGAAGGTGGGTAGAAAATCTCCCACTGATGTTGAGATGCTTTTGCATGGAAAAGCTAAAACCAAATGAGTTGAGGCTAAAATACCCCCTGTTAAAGAAATCTGATTTTGATACAAGATCCTGAATATGGTTGGTAAAATTTTCCCTAGCTTGCGTCTGAAAACTGCTTCACTTTGTTTTAGCCCCTACAAAAGTAAAGATGCCAGGTTTTGAACACTGAGAAAACCATTTTGGATATCTTACTATTTAGAAGGATCACTATATGAAAATAACGAATCAGATGTTGTTTATTCGGCAGGTGTCATCAGATCATCAGATAAAACTGAGGCATTTATGTTTTAGTGCCTCTTTAAAATTTTCATTATATAAGGATAGATGCAAACTAATTCTTCATAGGCATGTGAACAGGTATTAACCTTTACAGATTAAGGTACTCAAAAATACCAGAAATCCATAAGTGATACCTGGAATTCCAATTTCTTCAGCAGCTCGCTTGCCAAACATGTTTGCACACATGACACAATCATCCATTGTTGCATTCTGCACAGGGATAAAAGGGCAAACATCAAGTGCACCAAGTCTTGGATGTTCACCTAGAAAGAATCAAAGCAAAATCCAAGCGACGGAAGATTTCTTCAGTTGATTTCCCCCCTTGATTTAGAGGGTATCAAGGTGTGACGGAGAAATGGAGTCCCTAGACCCTGTTTACAAAATGTTGGTAGCAGGCCAGTTTGATATGATACTGGTGTGAAACTAGGCCGTCCTATGATATTTGGCCAACATAGAGAGGCAAAATCACAGTTGTAAACACTGATCGTAACCTGGAGAAGTGTTTGCTTGAGAACGAAATAATAATAGAAAATTATGATACACCGATCGCAACTATATATTGCCTCTCCATAAGGATTTTGCTTGGCGAATGGGTGATCACGACCTCTTATCCGGATTTTTCATAGAGGAGATTGGTGATCGTAAAATAAAAATTTTTCCATTCGCAGATACTCAGCCACAATGCTACAAAAATTTCTATATTTATCAAGATTTCTGAAAAAGTTTCTGAAATTATAAAATAAGTAAAATTTCATGGAAATTCATATTCAATTGTAATAACTCTTTTCTAGCTTAATTGATTCCTCATAGCTAGCTTAATTGATCTCCCTTTAGTTGTAAGAATCAAAGTCGAATTTATTCTTGAAACAGGTGTTTATACAACATTTTAGGGATCCCTAAGAGTCCAATTTTGAGAAAAACCTGAACAGCAAGTTAATTGCGAAACTGCTAATCTTATAATAGGAAAAATTCAAAATCTTGTAATCTAATAAAAGAACAACTATTACGAGAATTTATGTATGTTTAAGAGCTTACAGTTTCTTGAATTTTGTTAATTTTAGTGAATTCGTGACTGGAGAGTTGAGCCACTGACAGCAAAGTGCAAGGTGCGTTTTTTGCTGACTGTAGGAATTCGAGCAGAGGGATAAAAAGCGATCCTAATTTCTTCTAGGAGCATGTGGAGGTGCACGCTCGGGATCGTGCACCATAGACAGAGAGGCCTACTTTATTGATTTCCAAGAGCACAGATATTGTTTGAATTCAAACAAAAGCCATTTTTGTTGATCTCAAGATAATACAATTCATGTACTTTTGGGTGAGAACAAAAACCCCGAATCTTGTTTTGATAATTTTTATCCTCAAATAAAGGCCACCCAAAATCGTTTCCGGTACACCCAAATGTGGCCTATTTGCTTGATGTCGGTTAAATACCGGCATGAAATTGCATCAGTGTGGCTATCGAACTGGATTTTCACACCTTTTTAGCCGGCATGATATCTACATTGTGTAGACGAGTAGCAGAAAGACAAAAGATCCCACGCCGGTGTCATATTACCCCAGCGTCTTACTGACATTAAATTAACAGGGTCTCATAAGGGTCAAGCCCACTTCTGTACCAATACAACTGACAAAACAGGGATTATATATTGTTCAGCAAACCTTTATGTGTTCGCATATCAATTAGATGAAATGCAGCTTTGGCAGCATTTATGGCCCCATTTACCACTGCCTCCGGAGAGCCGACAAATGTGTAGACTGTTCTGTTTGTTGAGCTGCCAGGGTCAACATCTAACAGTGAGCATCCTAATGAAATACAAACAAATCATCAGCAAGAAATTGGTAGGAGAGAAATAAGGAATCTAAGAAAAGAATTATTAATTTTTTCAAGATGGCAAAGAGAATTTGAAACATGGCAAGACAGATTTTTTTTCTTCTTCTGACTGATATACTACTCTGATGAGTGTCAGAGGGAAAAGCTTTAAGCAGTCACTACGCTTTCAATCTTCCTTGCCATCCTCAAATTTTCTACTAATCAGATATTTGTTCAAGTGATTGGTCTTATTATCAACTTCACTTGCAGATACAATCATATTTTCCCTGTATTCCTAAGAGTACACTTTTCTTATTGAATTTTTTTCGTATATTGTTGTAAATTGATTTGTTGCTGAAAAAATGTTGTGATTTAATTTATCTACTATCAACTTATAATCTAGAAAGAATAACTTATAATCTACACAGAGGTAGACTTCAGAAAAAACACATATCTTTGTTGTAACTCTGAGTTTCACGCATTCATGCGATCATCAGACAACTGATTTTACAGCTGCATGGAAAATATGGGATCTATTATTAAAGGCCACAACAAAAGTATCATCAGCGCCCAGCCTAAAACCACGGAAAAACATTGTAACTGCCGTAAAAAGAACGACTGCCCCCTGAACGGTAACTGCCAAATCGACAGCGTCATCTACAATGCCCTCGTAACCACCAGCAACCCCACGACCAGTAAAACCTACATCGGCCTAACAGAATCAACTTTCAAAAAACGCTTCACGCAACACAAATCAACACTGACTCACAAAAAACATCAAAACAGCACCAAATTATCAAAGTACGTATGGCAACTGAAAGACAAAAGCACTGAACATGACGTCAACTGGTCTATTGCTACCTAAGCCACCGCCTACACGAACAAAACAAAACGCTGCAACCTTTGCTTGACTGAAAAACTGCACATCATAAACGCCGACAAAGCACATTTACTGAATAGACGATCAGAACTAATTTCGAAGTGCCGACATGAGAACAAATACTATTTACGTAACTTTAGGACAATTAACACCTCAACCCAATAACCATTGTAAGCCTTTTCGTAAACAAAATTTCAACAAATCTTATATATGCGTTTTAGCGAATAGTAAAATCAGTTGTCTGATGATCGCATGAATGCGTGAAACTCAGAGTTACAACAAAGATATGTGTTTTTTCTGAAGTCTACCTCTGTGTATTCTGCTCTGCATAAGGCATAGAGCACTGTATTCATCCAGAATAGACAAGCGAAATGATATAACTTATAATCTATTAACATTTATTTATTAACAATCTTTTGAAATTTAAAAAAATGTCTAGATCAAAATAACTTTAGGAGCTTGGATATTGTTCAGGAGAGAGAAACATTGGCATTGTAGTGGGTCATGCTCAGGCTGTCCAAGGCATTGTTTTGGGGCAGTCTAGTGTCCCTATCCCCAGTGAAGCCCCGACCCCCAGCCCAGCCAGCAGCAGCTACGTGGCCGTATTCATGCACTGTTGGGCCCAAAATCTCCGATATTAGAAAAACAGAAATGATGAGATGATGCAAGTATAAGGGGGATATTTACCATCTGTTGACGATATTGCCTGTGCTATTGCATCAATGATGCTGACATCTTTTCCTTCAGAGAAATTTGGAACACATTCTATAATTTTGGCCATTGCTTTCGCTCACCAAGCCCACACGTCTGCAAGTCACACCAGACAACAACCACCCTAGGGCCTGAATCAGTAGGCCTTCGTATAATACATACATTGAGTCCCTGTGGTTTTGCTTCGATTTGCCATCTTTACAATTCAACTCAATCAAAACTCTTCAAGTCTAATTATGTTAGACGCATGGCTATAGCCTCGCTCCACCATGCATTCCGAAAAGCTCTACAGAGATTGAGCCCCAGTTTCTAATAAGCCCCTTTTATAATGAGCCCCCCTTTTCAAGCAGAAATTTGAAATAAGCCTTCCCTTTTTATTAGGCTCCCCCATTTTCAAACAAGAAAGATTGCAGAGTAAAGTGAAATGATTTATTGAAGGTTCATGATGTATTTCGTCGTAATATTGCCAGTTCCTAATTTCATGTTTATGAGTCAAAATTTTCTTGTCCAGTTCTGTCTTCCACGTCTCTAGCAGCCCTCGGGAATCACTCGTTTTTAGATATTAGAAAAGCAATGAAAATAAAAATGATTTTTGTATCCTTGATCTTGATTTTTGAAAGGACCCCCTCTCCAATAAGTTCCCCTCTCTATCTAACCCCCTTCTGGGACCTTAAAAGTTAAATTACTCACCAGGAGCTTAATAGAGTTTTTACGGTCGATGCTAAAATGGCAATATATGCCAGGTAGCCTGGTAGTATTTGATTACTTTTACCAAAACTTGAGATTTCAGCTTCACTGATTTTGAATTTAGCTATGGGGAACGCTTTTATAATGCTTTAAGAATTTACTCATCAACACAGTGTAAAGTATTGTGTTATAATTTGCTGTTTTTTTCAAAGCGCTGGTGTTCTTTTCAAATTTAAAAAACAACTGCCTAAATGGAGACCAATTTAAAAGATTGCTTGAGTTTGTTTTGATGTCTATGATCCACAAAGAGCTGTTTGATTCAAAGTTCTTATTTAATTTTTAGATGTTGGAAAATAAATCGACTTGTTGACGTTTTGAGTCCAATCATGGCTTGTTTTAGAATTATCACCTCGCTGTACTAGAAAGAGGGGTGAAACAGAGATGTAAATCTCCCTTCTCCCCTTCAAAACTTGGTAATCTCTCATATCTCTAGTTGAAAAAATACAGTCGCTCCTTTCCCTAACGAAATATTCATAGTTTCTCTTTTTCCTTTCTTCCATATTTTCCCTTTCCCTCGTAAAGTTTCGGCGAATCTCCCTTCTACCTTCGTTGTACCAACTAGGTGACTGACTAAATAAAAATAATGCAGGTACACCAATGATGATATAAATTATTTCGGAAACTTGGAAGCTACCTTCTTCTGCGCTCATAAATACCCGAACAGGGTCACTTATTTTGTTTTGTTTAATTAAAACTCCTTAGATTCATTGCCTTCCTCATACAATATATGTGCCCGTAGCATGAAGCTTTACGGAGAAAGTGTAGTTATCTAAGGGGTTCATTTAAAGTGGTGTGTTTTTTACAAAAAGCCTCCCGCAAGGCTATCCAAAACACCTGCCATGGTCAAAAGTAAAGATCATACAAATTTTGAATAATTGAATTTAACGCAAAATTATAATCAGAGGATTAGTTCAGACAAATCCAGTTCAGTAATGAGTGAATAATATAGCAATAGATAAGCAAACAATGTAGTAATGAACAGGTATGTAATACAGTAGTAATAACTGAGTAAATAATAGATGATGCAGACAGCTCAAACCCAGTACAGAATTAAAGCGTCTTGCATATGCATATTACAAGAAGGTAAATATATAGGTTTACTCTTAAACGGTAGAAAAATGATGAAAACGATTCAACTTGTCTTAAACTGCTTGATGAGTACAATATGCGTCTTCGCAATAATGTTGAATTCAGTGGGAATATATTTGCTATCTGCCTCCAAGACTTTAACCAATGGCAAAATCTTATTGATAAACTTGGCATTGACTGACATTTTGAACTCTGCCTGTCAAATAGTGGAAAATCTTGTTCGTATCTTCCTTGGTAAAAAGAAGAGCTTGATAGTGTGGAAGGCTAGCACAGCTTCCTTCTTAATGTTCTATTTTGTTATGTTCTTACTAACAATCGATCGATTGCTTGCCGTTCGCTTGCCATTGAGATATCGAGTTTGGTTCACGAAGAAGAAATTAGTAAACATCATTCTGACAACTTGGGTAATTGCCTTCATGGTTGGAATATCTGTTTTCCTGAGCAAGCAGTGGTTTGATTATTTGGAAAAGTACCTATGGCTTTCTCTGAATGTAATCTACATCCTATTATGCACGATTGCCTATTGGGTAATTTACTGCACGATAAAATCAAGAAGACAATTCCCTAATAGCTTCCAAAATACCAAAATTACAAGCAGGAGGCGATTAGCTATAAGAAGGAACATGCAATTTTTCAAGATTGTGGCCTTAATCGTCACTTCTTTCATCTTGTTTGTTATGATTCCAGACATTATCCTTTACCTACTGCCTAGCTTGGGCCAGATTGCTTCACATTGCATGTACATTTTGTGGTACATCGGTATGACTCTAGACCCTATCATCTACATATTTCTACAAAGTGATTTGAGATCCATGCTTAAAAGGAAACTTCGTAAGTTCAAATTGAATAATGAAGGAGAATCGTCTCAGCAAGAAACTGCTTCCCAGCAAGTAACAGCTTTATGATGCAAGTGCACGAGAGCAAAAATGAGGAAAATCCCCTTTCACAAAGATGACAATTCAGTGCATTTTTTCATTTGAAAAAAACGCACATTTACGTATCAAAAACATACCAACAAAGCCCTCTACTAAACAGTAGTTTGGCACAGCATCGACAGAGAAGCAAAACCAATCAACAAATGTTTCTATATTTTCTGAAAAGCTTTTAAATTCAAATCTAAATTTAGATGATCTCTGCTGACGGTTCGAAATTGAGCTAGGAATGCAAAACATCAAACACCACCAATGAACTAAGTGAGTAAAACCTCAGACTTCACTAAATGGAAAGGGCAACAAAATGGTGTGACAAAAACGTTGGACAAAAGTATTCCACTTGTGAGGCAATTTGTGAGAACAGTGGGAGCTTGTCCCACCATTTTACATACAAAAAATACCCTGTGCCAATTCTTTTGAGACACTTCTATGAACAACACTATGAAGTACACCATCCTCAATATCATGTAGGTCGAAATTTCACAGGGGTGTATGGTTCTTAGTAATATTTGGAATCTCTTTGCTGTTTGTTTGTTTGTATGTATGAAAAATTGGTGGGAAAAAGAGGCAAAGAAACACAACTTTGATACAGCACACTTTAGACCTTCCGGAATCATATTATCTAATGTATAAAATATAAAGTTACTTTTGGAAAATCAAAATCTCAGACCTCAATCATATTGACTGACCTTCAATTTTAGACCCAAAACCTTTTTTCAGTCTTCCAAACTGCAGACCCCAAACTGCAGATCCAAATATGTACATGATCATCCCTGTCATAAAAGTTCATGAGTACCGTCCTTGGTGTATAACAGAGTGCACTGATTCAGAAATTTAATTCACTTTTTTGTCCATGATCTATTTCTGAAATTTCTAAAACACTGAGAAAATCTGAAACTTTCTATAAAATAAAACAGTGTCATCCTGTAACGTAGGTTAGGGCTCCTTAATTCTAGACTTTTTTGATTGTTTTACTTGCAATTCATATAAAAAACTTCCTTTCCAACGCCCTATTTAGGACATCAATCATCATGCCATCCGCGTCATGTCTCGCCTTCTGTATAGCATTGATTAGTCTATTACTGCAACATACAGCTCGATGTACAGAGAAGCACAAAGCGAAGTCTTTCGGATTTCTGTGAGAGAGTGCTCAATACATAAATGCACAGCGTAATATATGCTGAATTACTGAGAAGAAAATAGTCGAGAAACTAAACTCAGTATCTTAACAAGCCTGTTTCCTGTTTACCCACTCATCAGGAAATGAACCTATCAGGAAGTCACATATTCTGATGAGTGGGTAATCACGAAGCAGGCTCTTCGAGATGCTGAGTTTAGTTTCTTTAATCTTATTATCCTAGAAGTACAAAGCAATATATATTCATCTAGTTTTTTTTCAATTGTTATTTAGTAGTTTAGTTAATGATTATGCTTCTGGAAATAGTAGCAAATCACTATATATACATACATATGTAATACTGTAAATGCTCTATTAGGCTCACGCGGGCTTATTTGGTTTTTGAAGTTCTACAGGGGGGGCTAATTCTAATTAGAGCGAGTGCTTAGAGGGTTCGGAGAAGAAATTCTTTACTCTCTAGCATGTTAAGTTAGAAATTTGCAATGTTACGATGGTTAATTCATCAGCTATCCCTACCTCATCACATTTACCGTGTAGTCCCTCTATTATGAAGAGGGGGAGCCTGAAACTGTATATCATACGAATAAAAAACGAATGTCATTCTGATATCAATAATATTGATCTCAATCCGTAATTCAATCTACAACTAAGAGCTTCACTTGTGGAGAGGTAAGTTGTACTTCAAATTGATTCGCCCGTCGAGTGACTTGGATGTTATCATATTATCGTTTGAAAACTCTAGGTAGACTATCCGAGTTGTCCCACACTAGCTAGTGTTCATTGTGGATTTCGAAGACCTTCTCAGTTGTGGCCCTTCGTGAAACAGCAACAGTCCAAAGAGCAATATTTTAGGCCGGAAAGGATTCTATTTACTTTCTTCATCAGTAATTTCAAAATTTCCTTTCTTTATCAGTGATTGCAAAATTTTCAAAGCTTAGCATTCCCAAGGCTTAGTATGTTTGCAGGTTTGGTTGTAAAAATGAATTCTCTTCAGTAATTATTGAATATGGTTATAGCCATTTTGATTCAATATATTAAGGTTTTAGGCAGGGAATTTTCTGTAACTATTGGGCAACCTGCCTAATCTTTGATTTTATGTTTGATTCATAGTAGATCGACTACAGAGACTCGAATAATATTTGGATACATTTTCAATTTTGACTGGAAGTGCTATATTTGATGACGTCAACAACTGTCATTTTTAGAACTTATTTCCCTATATTTCTTTGTGTGCAAGTCTGACACGTTTGAAAATAGTGTAGTTAGACAGCACCTGATTAGAACTTTTGATTGATGTATCATTTATTTGATTTTGACAAAATCTGAAAATGTTTGTGATGTCATCAATCCAATGATGTCATACTTGAGCTACTTCAAGAATTGATTTATCTCGATTCTTTTGATAGATCTCTACAAAATCAACTATGCGAATTCCGAATTTGCAGTTGATGAACAATTATAAATCACGGAAATAGCGTTTTAGGCTGTAGCTTTGTATGTATCTTTTAATAATGATAATAATATGAATGATACTTTAGTAATATTCTTTTAATGTTAGTCGTTTCGTAGTACAGAGACTAATATAAACTAATATGAAGTAACTTAAAATTACATCAAGTATGACTGCTCTCATGGTAGGTTATTTTTGGCAGAAAGTGCAGCAACATATGTTTTCAAGAAACCAAGTTTTTGTCAGTGATTTGTAAACTTTTCAATGTCTTTTTGATTATCTCAACAATGGGATTATGGGACAATGGGATATACCTCAAACACTATTTCTATGAATAATAATTGTTCATCTACTACAAATTCAGAATTCGCATTGTCGATTCAGTTTTGATTGATCAAAAAATCAAGATAATCCATTCTAAAAATGGTATGAAGTCATTGAATCGATGGCGTCACTAAATTTTGTCAGACTTTGTCAAAATTAGATATTAAATAATATGTTGATCAAAGGGCTTAATCAAGAGCTATCTAATTACACAAATTTCCAACGCGTCAGACTTAAACAGAGTCATAGTGACATAGGTTCTAAAAATGGCGGTTATTGTGAATTCATCAAAAATATCAATTCCAGTCAAAATAATAAAATGTATCCAAGTCTTATTCTGATCTCCATGGTCGATTTCCTATAAATTAAGCTTAGAATCAAAAGGTAAGGTAGGTTCCTCAATAGTTGAAAGAAATTCCCAATCTAGTTGAAAGAGGCAAAAGGCCTTGGAATCCCTTCCCCTCCTGGTGAGTGAGAAACCACGAGAAAGGTCTGTCACCATAAAGAGTTTAGTCTTTTGATTCTTTCCTTTTTAGTCATACCGCTCTACTTCAACATATCAAGCTCTGTTTTGGTAAACTAAAATACAGACTTTGTAGCTACATAATTTTCAAGAAAAAAACTCATCATTAATAGGTTCAGATTAATCATGGAATCTGCATTAACAATCTTCAGTAGCCATATATTCTCCAGTTTTCAATTGCTTTTTGAGTGAAAATTAGGTAATCTAAAATACAGACTTCGTAGCTATATAATTTTCCAGAAAAAAACTTATCATTATTTGGTTCAAATTAATCATGGAATCTGCATTAACAATCTTCAATAGCCATATATTCTCCATTTTTCGATTGCTCTTTGAGTGAAAATTAGGTAAACTAAAATACAGACTTTGTAGCTACATAATTTTCCAGAAAAAAACTCATCATTAATTGGTTCAAACTAATCATGGAATCTGCATTAACAATCTTCAATAGCCATATATTCTCCATTTTTCGATTGCTCTTTGAGTGAAAATTACGAAGTATTTTTTTTTCTAAACATGTTTTTTGGTTGTTTGAATGATTTTGAGTAGTTTGGCTGCTTCTGTATTTCATCACTAATAAACCAAACATCTGCCACGTCCAATGTTCTCTGCATTCGTATTCAAGTTAGTTAAAGTTTCTGTACAAATCTGCATGCAGACTCAAATCTCCACAAAGAAGGATAGAGTTTGCCAACTAGCAAGTGGAAGCCTGCAGATTTCCTGTTTCATTCACGCTTAATTTATGTATCATTCCTCAAATCAATCTGCACTTTGTTAATGTTTCAATTTGATATTTGTATGGAAAAAACCATCCTAGCTGCATTACTTTTCGCAAATTTTAAATTCTTGCTTCAACGTTACTATGATTCTCAACAATCTTAATTTATATATGTAAATAATTTGCATAAACCCTGATTAAACGACGCAATATTTCACCCAACATTCCGTCCAATATGATCCCTGATGTTCGCAGGCCTATACAACATGGGTGATCAAACGATGCATCATTGCACCCAATATTTTTCCTTACTGGTTTTGTAGGGCCTAGGCACAATGTCACGTTAGAACAATCCTACATAACACAATAATCAATTGTAGTAAACCGTATACCAAGTGTAAGGCCCGATAAAAATCAAATTGTTTATGAAAAACTTAAGCCCTGTTTACACTGCAACTTTTAACCTGGGTTAAAGTCAACCTGGGTTGAACCCAGGTTGAACCCGGGTTAAACCCACTTGCGTTTACACTGTCCCGACAAAAAGTTACTGTGTAAACGCCAAGTTGGGTTGAACCTGGGTTAGCGTTTACACTACATTTCCGGAAACCTAGCCCAGGTTCAACCCAGGTTCAAGCCACCTCCAGAGTAGGGTTGGCTTAACCCAGGTTCAACCCAGGTTTGCTGCGTTTACACTACAAAATCTTAACCCGGGTTAGCACTAAACCCAGGTTGAACCTGGGTTGAAAGTGGTAGTGTAAACAGGGCTTTAATTACAGTAGGAGATTTTATATTCAATTGTGCGATTAATACGTGTTTCTTAACAATATGGTAACACAAAGAATCCGGCACCAATCTTGCGTTCCTTGATTCAAGATAACTGCTCATGCGCAAAGCCATTGTTGGCTGAAGTGGTCAAACGTTTCCGCCAACAATTCGAAACAATAGATTCTTTTTCAGAGACCTTGGTCAAAAATTGAAAATCAGAATGTTGCGTGTCCCCAAAAGGTTGTCAAACCAGCTAGCATTTCAGCCAACATCATGTAGGGCAAACTTTTGGGTAAAGTGCTGCATCATTTGACCGGGGCTTAAATCATTCCCCTAAAACCTTGGGAATCTGTTTGGTAAGTTTGTGCTTGTATCTTCATTTGTTGAGGTTTAATCTTTGCATATCTGTTTTTAGAGATCAGTGTTTCCAGAATTTTAGATAGAATATACTCTAGATTTTTTCCACTTGCTCATCCCACATTGTTTGAAGTCAACAAAATTAGCCAATTAGGTAATTAGAATGCCAAATATCTTTTTTAGTGAAAAGAGAAAATGTGCAGCTCATCATGGGGGAGATTTTCATTGGTATGCAATTCACAAATGAGACGCTGTTATGGCGCTGTGAAATTCCATTCACGCTTCCTTGGACCATTCTCGCGTTGTCTGAGTGACTCGATCACAGAGAAGAAATACGACGCTGTTGTAATTGGAGGGGGGCATAATGGACTGGTGGCGGCTTCATACCTCCAAAAATCGGGATTGGATGTTCTGCTCTTGGAGAGGAGGCACACTGTGGGTGGTGCAGCTGTAACCGAAGAAATTGTTCCAGGATTCAAGTTCTCCCGCTGCTCTTATGTGCTGAGCCTGCTGCGGCCGAAAATCATAGAAGACCTTAAGTTGAAACAGCATGGATTGAAGGTTCATTTCAGAGACCCAAGCTCGTTTCTTCCCCTCAGGCAGCCTTTGGACTTGCCAGGTAGTCGATATACTATTTTTTCACCTCGTCCTTCAAAACTCATGCAAAGATTGCAAAAATAGTAAAACATGGTAGACGAACACCCAAAAGATGATTGATCTCGATAGAATATATTCCCATGATTTACTCATTTGAAAATATATATGAAATTATGAATAAAAGCTTTTGAATTTGTAAATGAACTTTTAGCATCATTTATTCAGTTCTGAAGATGGCGAAAGCTGAAGAGCTTTTAGCTACTCATATTTTTAGAAATATTTTTAAATGAAGACGACTGATCTCATTCAAGCCAACCATGATAGCAATGTGCCTCTTAGCAGTAGCAAAGTCACACTGAAGAGTGCTTTGAGACTGAACGTGGACTGAACAATTATCTATATTAGGAAAAATCATTTTAGGCAAGCAAGAAACTGTTTCCACATACGATTGAAGTAATGAATATTGAATTATTAAAGCAAAATATTTAAAAAAACTAAAGATAGTTGATGATTAAATCAACTTGTAATCTCTTTGTGATTAGATCTTTAAGAGTAAGTATTGGAGTCAAGAATTTTGCGAAATGTCTGACCTAGAATGTTCATTCTGAGCGGATGAATATTTCCCTGCTTAATATGGAGCAAGAGCTGGACGTTTTTTCTCTGGTTAACCGAGCCTCAAATTCTCACTTTTCGGAACTGACCTATTGTGTATTTTTAGTAATGCACATGTTATCCCCTAGGTAATCCAAGAGGCTTACTACTTGGCAGCAATATGGAAGAAAACCAAGCTCAGATTGGACAGTTCTCAAAAAAAGACGCGATTGCGTATCCGTTATATGAGGAGTTCATATCGGAGCTCGTTGAAGCTGTTATGCCTATATTAGATGACCCGCCGCCAGATCTCCACAGCCTCAGCCATGGCACATTCCTTCAGAAGATGAATCACCTGAAGAGCATGGTCCCTTTTGCAAAGATGCTCAAAAGTTTAGGGAAAAATGCATTGTCGTTTTATGAGTTGATGACGACCCCGGCCTCCAAGTTCCTGGATGGATGGTTCGAGTCTAAAGAGCTAAAAGCTGTCTTAGCCACTGATGCTGTCATCGGAGCAATGATGAGCCCCCACACCCCTGGAAGTAGCTATGTATTCCTACACCACTTGATTGGACAGTCGAATGGGGTGATTGGGGCTTGGGGGTACCCAGAGGGAGGGATGGGAGCTGTCTCAGATACCATTGCCAAATCTGCAATGTCCCTCGGCGTCGATATTCAAACGAATGCGGAAGTAAAGGAAGTGATTGTTGACGAGGCATCCAAAACAGTAAACGGCATTTTGCTTGCTGACGGCCGAATAATCAACACGAACGTTGTCTTATCGAACGCCACCCCTGAAATAACATTTAAGAAGCTTGTGAATAAAGACCTTCTTCCGTCGGAATTCCTCAACACAGTTTCAAGAATCGATTACAGCTCTCCTGTCACAAAAATCAACGTAGCTGTGGATAAGCTACCGAATTTTAAAGCAGCTCCTTCCAACAAAGATGGCAGCCCCAGTCCTCATCATCGATGCACCATACATCTCAATTGTGAGAGCATTGAAGAAGTGCACATGGCCTATCTCGATGCACAACGTGGCGAGTTCTCAGCTAACCCAATAATAGAAATGTGTATTCCAAGCTCTGTTGATCACACAATCGCACCACCTGGCCAACACGTCATCTCACTATTCATTCAATACACCCCGTATAAGCTCGCTCAAGGGGAATGGGACGAACGAACGAAGGAGAAATTTGCTGACAAGATATTTGACATTATCGAAGACTATGCACCTGATTTCAAACGGTCAGTCATTGGCAAAGATATCTTAACCCCCCCTGATTTGGAGCGAATTTTCGGTCTAACTGGTGGAAACATTTTCCATGGTGCAATTTCTTTGGATCAATTATACTTCATGAGGCCAGTTAGAAGTATGCCGTCATATAAAAGTCCGGTCAAGGGGCTCTATTTATGTGGAAGTGGGGCACACCCAGGAGGGGGTGTAATGGGGTCACCTGGCTCCAATGCTGCCCATGTTGTATTGAAAGAGCTTGGAAGAAAAGTTGTGTAGCCTTAAGAATATAAATTGGTCAAATCGTTTGTTGGAAAGGAGTAAGCCAAGAATCAACTCTGCATCTCTACAAGCCTGTCTCCTGGTTGCCCACTCATCAGCAGCGTATCTCTCTCTTGATTAGTGGGCGAAAAGGACCAATTATTTCTATAGAAACTATCCAATTTCGAAAGACAGTCGTTTCTGTTTATTTCTCACCATATCTTTCCTGATTTTTATCCTGGGCCTAAACCGAGTTTTAAAATGAATTATCCAATTTTGTTTTTGAGACACTCAATTTTTCGATAAGAAATCGATTTCTATTATCATTGAACAAAATCTAAAAATTGATATAAAACTAATCAAAACACATCAACAAAATAACTTAAAAACCCAAAATCCTAAAAAGTCCTTGCAGATAAAATTAAAAATTTCATATCATTTTTTGATAAGATACAGTTTATAAACCCGTAGGCCCTCACACAACTCAGAGATGATCCCCCATAGTCCACTCTTCTTTTTATAAGAGTAATTATATTAGAACACGAGCCCCCAATTTTGTCAAAACTTAAGAACAAGCTAAGAACAAACCGAAGCTGACTATTTTATGGTCAATATAAGAATTATACGAAATAACTACGAGACTGACAAATAATCACAAAACAAGCAGATTGACAGCACACAAATATATCAGATGGCCAAGAGAGTCAAAATATGAACCAATTTATACAATTGATAGCAAAAACAGGCATCCAAATCACTATAGTGTAAGAACAATTCAAAAAAATTTCAGGCTGAAAATAAAGAAGTTTCAGCCAGCTTCAAACCAATTTTAATGGTTCTTATAAAGAAAAGAGTGTTTAAGAACACGAGCCTCAAATTTCAATCTAAGAACAAGCTAAGAGCAAACCGAAGCTGGCCATGTTTTGCTCAATATAAAATCAAAATTAGCACAGTGATTGGCAATTGGTTCTCTACATGGGGAAATATACCTACTCTCTCCTTGCAATCTACAAAGGGCCCGCGCCATGAATTGTGTTATTGAATAAAGAAATTTTTAGGAGAGCATACCCTAGGTAAACTGCAATGACGGCAGATCATTTTCCTTAATATCTGGAGTTCCGGGGGTGCTTGAAGCCCCCAGCAGACCAGGTCAGGGACTATGACTTGTTTCTTTTCAATAATGGACACTAGTGGCGTAGATGAATGGGGTTAGGAGGGGCAGAAAACCCCCCTGTAGATCCCCAAATAGCCAGTTTACCGGAAAAATGTCTCATCTTATCGGGAAAATAAAGCAAAAGTCATATTTAAGGTGTGGTTGTAATGATAACGATACTTCAAATTTTCCTTTCTAACTCGGCACAAAACTCAAATAACACACAAATCTTAAATTTTTCTCACATCGATTTGAAGAGTACACGAGCTTTAAATTCTGCCAAGACTTAAGAACAAGTTAAGAACAAATCGAGGCTAACTATTTCTAGATCAAAATAGTAATTTTACGAAATAACGATGAGAGTGTTAAACAATTACAAAACAAGCAGATTGACAGTGCACTGATATATCAGATGGTCAAGAGAGTAAAATATTTTAACAGTTAACACAACTGATAGAAAAAAATCCTTCCAGAGCAATATAAGGATATTTCAGCCTGAAACCAGAGGGATATTTAAGAACAGCCAGCTTCAAACCAATTTTACTGGTTCTTATAAAAGGAAAAGACAGTATTTCATTCAAAATTGAAGCATAAGTAAGTCTAACGATATTACTTTTCTAACAAATCGCAACGGACAACAGCGACAGTCGTAACACTTTTACTAGTTATATTAATGTTAAGTCAGAGTCAGTAAACTTTCCGAAACGCGTAATACGATTTGGCTTTTGCAATAGTGACGTGAGACAGATTGTCTACCAGGTCTTTGTATTCAGATAAAACTGATAAAGAGGTGAATCTTATTTCTGTCATTGATGATCGCCAAAATCTTTTCATTCTTGTTTTAACGAGAATAAATGCTCTAGTGTGGCTCTATACAAAAATTTGAAAACTCAATATCTTTTGGCCAAATTGTTGAAGGGCTATGGCTCCTGTGGCCTCCCCAGTTGCGCTGGCCCTACTACAGATAACAACTCCCCCACCCCTAGAGTCGCGGACATGTACCCAGGGCTGTCGAGAGCCAGCTTGGGTACCGGAGTATTTCGTAGAACAGGGGGAAGGGGGTCTCAAAAAAATCATTCCTGATCAATCTTTTCACAACACAAGGAAAGGAGGAGGAATAACTTAAATTCTGAAAATAGTGTAACAATGCCATCACATATTTAACGAGTTTCTGTGGAAATTTTGTTCACAGAATATGTTAGTCATGACCGATCAAAAGTTAGACGAATATTCGCCTGGAAACAGATTCATTTTCATACTCAGATTCAACCTATAGGAAAACTTCAACATAATGATGCTTATCTAAATAACAACGAAATATTATTCTTAACTATTCCCATTATCATTATCTAGATGCTATATGCTAACAAGAACAGCAATAACGATTTGATTCCCAATCGTAGGATTTCAAGGAAAACAGGAAGTATCGGGTGCACCAGGCTCAGGCAACTCTTCCCCATCGGCCTAACGAAAAATGCCACAATCAACCTACATTACATAAATATCTACTTATAAGACATTTAAATGAAGGGGTTCTCATCCCTTTATTGTGCATAGACAAGGTGGTTGGGGTTGCCTTCTTTATTATTATATTGTTCTTCCTTACTTCAATGTCAATGAAATGTAATTTTATTGGAGTTAAATTTGGTGTAAAATGAATAATGGGGCTTGCTTACTGGAGCAATTGGCAACTCGCTGTTGGGTATTTCATGGCCCAGGGGGATATGATAAAAGGGGAATGCCTTGCTTCAGGTAGGGCTCTTTGTTTCCTTCTTGCTTCGTTTTCTTCATCCCCCAAAGTTTGAGTAAGCGTTCGGGTGGTGAGCTTGGGCCAAGATTCTTACTCAATGCCCATTCTTAAAGCTCTAGATGACGAGAGAACGCAGCCAGAAATGTCTAATCAGCTAATAATATTAGAAACTGATACTGTCTGATAGAGCGTTTTCTTTTTACGAGGTGGATTATTGTATAAATTCGACTATTTTTCTGCTTTTCACTACACCGGACATTTCTACATGTTTTGGGTGATAGTTGATTTTTGGGTGATTTCGTATTATACCACTAACGGTAGACATACAGTAAGAGGAAAAAACTAATTCTCTGAAATCAGAAAATTTTCTAATTTTTTTATGAGGACAACCTTAATATAGGAAACATCAGGCGAAATCTGGTACAAATTTTTGCAAATCTTAAAGAACATAGCAAAGGGTGGTGGGTGGCCTAGCGCGAGCGTGGAGTGCAAGTTGTTGAGGTTTTGGTAAATTTCACCAGGTTTTTGAACATGAAATTCATAAATGTGCAGAGCAGAGGTTGTAAATTTCTGTGCGGTCTTAGCAGGTATGTCAAACACATGTATGAACAGACTTACCTTCGAAGAGCTTCGATCCGAAAGAAATCACGAGAGTTAAGAGGGACGTTTTTCTCGCTTGAATTTAGATGCAAAGTACTGAATCAGCCAATCAGCATGCGATTCGATTAGGAGACCAGTAGTCACTGATCTAAAGATAAATAAAGACTGGATCAAGCATTCTCTTGTCTCTGGATTAAGATTTTGAAGCCAATTGCATGGGCTTGCGTTAGGCCTCCCAATATGGCTTCCAAAGAAATCATATTGACTTGATTCTTTGCTAATAATAGCTGCACGATTATCCTCTTTCGTGCTGATCATTCATTACATTCCAACACAACAATCATCAAAGAAAAAAGCAGCCCCTAGTGATATCTCAATGTTTTGAATTGGACCTACCAATATGGCTGCGAATGACTTCATTTAAGAACGATAAATGCTCGATCCAGTCTTTTTTGAGATCAGTGGTCAGTAGTAGACTTGCTATACGAGCCCTTGTTTCCCTGCGTTTTCTGATATGCTGACGTCACTCCAGCAATTAGATGGATCGCAGGGAGCAGGGAGCACAGGGAGGAGACAAGAACTCGTAGAGCAAATCTACGTTGGTTGTTGGGAGTAGACTTACTACACGAGTCGAGTCTCACTTGTTGATATACTGATAGCTGCTGCTACTGGCTAATTTTGACACTTACATAACCATGGATTTACCATAAAGCTTTTTCTACTTTTTGGTCAATTTTGAAGATATTTTTTGGTGATTCTATGCATTTTCTGTCGCTATAATAGCCCACTCTTGGTCCATGAGTCGATCTAAAGCTTGTTTGGAACCATTCAGTTCTCATTAATCATTTTCCTGACAATATTTGTTGATTTGCGAGACTTGTTACGGTGATTTTATGTGTTTTCTTGTGCTATATTAGCCTAATATTGCTACCTTGGTGGATATAAAGCTTAATTAGAACAATTAATTTTTTGGCAACCATGAGTGAAATGATTGACAACCATCAAGCTTTTTTCTTATTTTTGGTGAATTTCGAGGGAAAATTCCTTTGGTGATTTTCTTTGTTACCTTGGGCTATAACAGTTCAATATTGCTCCCTGAATGGAGCGAAGACTCATTCGAAACCATTTATTCCCGGTCACCATGGACTATGGTCATCTCATTTTCGGCAAATTTGAAGGGGACATATTTAGGGGATTTTGTTATAGCCAAATATTGCTGCCTGCCTGGATATATAGCCTACATAGAAGCATTTATTTTGGCCAATTTTCCCTAAGATCAACATCTAGGGATACTAAGCTAGAACGGGCTAGTTTTTTTGAAATTAGCTCGTTCTGGCTAATTTTAGCCCGTTTTGGCTAAAAACAATTTATTTTCTTGAAAATTTTGAAGCCCAATCGGGATAAAATGTCGATTTCTTCGATTTCCAGGAACCGGGGCACTATTTTGACGCGATATACGAGTTCTACGCATCAAGAAACGGGGATTCATGTAAAAAATTAGGGGTTTCTCGGGCGGAAGTTTGAGAAAAATGCGACTTTAACTTTTGTGACGTATTTCTATCGTTTTTTCTGATGCGATGAAGTCCGCGTAATGACGCCCTTGCCGCTGGTGTTTAAGTCTGAATCATCTATTTTTTCATTTCGCCGCACGGCACGGGCATCATTACGCGGACTTCATCGCATCAGAAAAAACAATTTTCATAATTTTCAAGAAATAAACTTGTTTTCAGCCAAAACGAGCTAACATTAGCCAGAACGAGCTGATTTAAGAAATATTAGCCCGTTCTAGCTTAGTATCCCTAGCTGATCAATGAAAAAAAGCCACTATCCATACAATTTCTGTTTTCTGATCCTATTAAAGCCAAATTTCACTCCTTGCTTGGATCAAAAGCTTATTGGGATTTATCTTTTTGATGGATTCTTATTAAAAATCGTGCAACAACCAATTTTCGCCAAATTTGGAGGGAAATTATTATCGTGATTTTATGAATGTTCTGGTGCTATTACATCCTTTTATTGTTCCTTGAACGAATTAAAAGCTTATTTAGAACCATTCCTTTTTTGGCAATCTTGACCAAAAACCACGGGCTAACATCCAAAGCTATCATTTGCAATTGCAATCGCACAGACCATAGATTGAGTCTATCTGACAATAGTAATACTAACAATAATAATGGATATTTTAGAAGTTAAAAACTCCAGCTACGTGAAGTCATATTTACAGCTGTCACCATCAATGTTCCACCTGAATCGTATAACGTTTTATTAAAAATGAAATGCTTGCAGCCATTCTAAATCAAATGTTTCAACAAGTTTATGTCAATCTCTACCCAATGAATGAGCATCGTCTTGAATTCGTGATTTGGGTATCCTTCAATAACTCGTAATATCTTCTCACTTCATTTTGGTGGGCGCGAAAAAAGGAAACCCACAAATCCAAAATTAAATATGAAATCATTCCTACGACAAATCTTCATAATAATAATAGAATACATTTATAGAGCGCTAAATCAACATTCGTTATCAAATGCGTCTGATGGAGTCTCCCTTAGTAGACTTCAACCTTCAACGTGAACGAGTATCCGTAATTCTATCGTAGAGCAATTCAATCAATAGCTACTTTTCCCTAGAAGTAATCTAAGCTTTAATTCTTACAGTCAAGTATACACGATCTACCGTTGGATGGGGATGTGCGACACAGATTTTTTAAGCATAGCACCCACTTTTTTTGGCAATGATACCCGACATTTTGAATGAAAAAGTGAAAACATTTTACGTTGATATTTCATAATGATTGAACGAAATGTTTATCCATCTTTATGAAAAGAAACGTTTCTTACTTCATACCCACTTAATGCGATTTGACGAAAATTCGCACCCGTATTTAGAGATTTTGCGATGAAAACCCCACCTATATGAGCGGCACATCCTCGTACCAAGTCTTAACCATCTAACCCCACCCCCTTTGGGCTTTGAATATCTGTATATAATTCACTATTGAGGCCAACGAACTCAAACGAGTTTCCTCAAATGATAAGTAACTGGATGTTCCATCACCTGAAGTTCATTAAAGTTGTTCTTTTTGTCCTTTTTACTTATATATTTTATATTTAGTTTTAATTTTTTTGCAGTAATACCTTGTAATGTTAGGTAGTGCATTTGCATTGATTGATTGTATAACTTCTTTCAGCTGTTCTGCACAGGATTTTCAGCTCACTTGCAGGTCCTAAACGAAATACCTCTTTAGATAGCAGTTACCAGGAAGGGCTATAGCCCCCCCCCCCCTTGTCGGTGCCTATACATCTGAATACCAAAACATCCCCAAGAAGGAAGCTCATTTAAACAGCCGAGGTCATCGCTCCGGCTGGGTTCAATGGAATCATGGCGGTTTGCAGAATCGTCTGGTTTCTTTGTCGGAAGAATATGCGGACAGGCAGAAGCTTTAGAGCGCATTTTCTAAAGTCGGATTTACACCACACGTAGATGAAGGGATTTGCAGAGGGCGGAATGGCACACAGAATCACAAATAACTCATTAGCCCATCTTGGTAGGACGGGGATCGGCACTTGAAAGTCGACTAACAGCCTGATGATTATCAAGGGCATCCAACACACGACCAGACATACATACATGGACAGGAATATCAGGGCCACTCTCTGTTCCCTCTTCTTCCGTTCTTCGTTACCCACGGTAAAGTCAGTTTTGTTCAGTCGTTGCATCGTGCAAAACATCGAGAACAGACAAAACGAGAGCAGGACTGTCGGAATCATGAAAAACATGATGAGAATCACGATGGAGTGGATCTGATACGCTTTTCGTTGGTGCTCTGTCAAGTTGACTTTGGGCCGCCTGGTCAAGGCCTCCACCGACCAGGTTACAGGAAGAACCGCGAGGAGAATCGACAACAACCAGACCAAGGCCACGACGAATTTCATCCTTCGTTTATTCACGATATCCGAGTATCTGAAGGGGTGGCAGAGCTGGATGTATCGCTCCAGAACCACGGAAGAGAGGCTTGCGACGGTGACGACGATTGTCAGATCTGTCACTACGTTCCCGACAAAAAAAAGAACAAAGTCGCCTGTTCCTGCTGCGGTGGTGATGGAATACAAGATTGGTAGGAGGAGGATGCCGTACATCAGATCACAGCAAGCCAGGTTCACCAGCAGAAAGTTCGTTGTGCTTCTCTTCAACACCCGTTCTTTCCAGTACAGTGCCAAAACGAATATGTTATGAAACGAGATGAACAGGCTGAAAATGATCAAACTTGCTTGATAGACGGGTCTGTACATCTTTCTTCGTCTTGTGCTGTTGCCGAACTGTCGTCCAATCGCCCTTATCTATAGGAATAACATTATTCATTACGTATGTTAGTAAATAGTCATATTTTCATGTTGAGTCGAAGGCGAAGATTTGCATCTCAGTTTAAAGGTTTTCAAGCATCGAAACCGGTTGGAATTGAACTTATTTGATTCAACACAAACAACAACTGCATATTTGTACAATAATTTCAATACAGAACGCTTGGTTTTATTCCATAGCCCAGCCAATATTGACAGGCTTATCAAATACACTCGTTTTTTATATGAAATCGTTTCGATTCTATTAAATAAAGATGGCGATTTCTTGATCAGTAATAATACATAGATGTCTTGAGTGATCAAAGTGTTCAATATCATACTGTTAAAGCTGATAGAATAGATTCTACTCAAAACAAGGAACCGTTCTTTATTTATTTCTCTGGTCTGCCCCGAAGAGAAATAAAACGTTGATGACTTTTTCATTTACCCTACCTTTGCACCAATCAAAAGGATAACAACCAAACCAGAACAAAAGTCAACAAGCAAGATTCCGCATGCTTTCTTACAAAAAATGGGTGTATTGATCATCAATCCCTTTCAGCTCCTTGTTATGTAAATTCTTTTTCCTGAGCTACGTTGTCGAGATATTTGAACATGGCTATTCGCGAAGCTCTCTTTGATACAATTAATAGATTACTTTTTGTTCTCTTTAAGCACCTGTCAAAGAAACTGGACGACAACTAAAGAGATCAAATTCTTATCATTATTTTATCCTTTTCCTGGCGTTGTGTGTCAAACATAAGAGCTTCCAGTAAGAGGCCTTTCAACCCTAGGAAAGTGTTGCGGATATTCAGTACTGAGGGGGATATCATTGCAACAGGATAACTTGTTCGCTTCACTTGTACGTCCTCAGAAGCCTCCTTATCGAACCTTGACGTCATAAGTAGTTTCGTAACCATCATGTTACGCCATAGCCTCGTTATCGAATGTACGACTACGAACACTTCCTTTCTCTCTCTATTGTTTATGATTGTATTTAAGTTGTAGTTTTTGTAATTATCTTTAGTCACTATCATGAAAGTGTCACAAGAGCATGTTTATTCTTGACTCCGTGTCTTCATACCTTCACAGTCACACGTAACATAGAAGCAAAAATATAAGGATTGATCCCTCGTACACCATCAGTACTGTGGGGGATACCATCAGCAGTACATTGGGAGGGTGTTTAATGTGGGGCATACCATGAGTTTGTCCGTGGAGGTATACCATAATTACTGTGGGGGATGCCATCAGTAGTGTGGAGGGAAACCACAAGCATTTTTGGTATTATCTCTCTACTGCTTGTTGTTTCTCTCAACAGTACTAAACATCCACCACTGTACTGATGATGGTTGGTGCAATTTGTGTGATTGCAATGGCTCTAGCTACTCGAGTGCCTCGATGACACAGTGGTAGCCAAATAACGTACTCTTACGAGACTCGGCAGATTTTAACAAGGTCGTAGTAGCTAAGGTTTGAAGCGGGCAAAAACCAGTAGAAACCGGTAGAAGTGGGTAGAAGCGAGTGGGAAACAAGGAAGTGGTTGCTGGGAGGAATCAATCTATATTCTCTCTAATGAGTGGATCTATACCTAATACCAATCTCCTCATTTCCTTGTCTTTCCTACTTGTTTCAAGTTTCAGTTTATAAGTTTTAGGTCATAGCTTATGGACACGTAAGTTGTATATAAACATATTTTATTATCCTGACCAAAAGTAGGCTTTTTATTAGATTTGCCTATCGGTCAAAAGTACTATCTAAGTTACTGGTTAGTAGCTATAGAAACACGTCCGTTCCGCCGAAATTCTGGAAAGAAATTCATTAATAAGCGTGCATTTACTAAAACATAAGATCATTGGAAACAAGTAGAAACGAGTATGGAACGAGTAGAACAGCCTTGGAGATGAGAAGGTCAGTATCAGGTATAGATCCACACATCAGGGAGGGGATGGATTGATTCCTGCCAGCAACCACTGCCTGGTTTTGGAATTGTTTCTGCCTGTTTCCTGCTCGTTTCATGTTTAGTAACAACGTAGCTACGAAAGAGTCGGATACGAAATCTTCTCCGAATAAAGATTATTTTCATGCTGCCATATTTTGCACTTGAACACAGTGAAAAAAATACTTACAGGAAGACATCGCTTTGAGCTTATTTCCAATGCAAATGCAAACAATGCGTTCTGCTCAAAGCGAAAACTGCAGCTTGGTAACCTCGGCTGAATCAGATGGGAATGAGGACGTAAGCGAAACGTAGCCTTACAATGAAACGACCGAATAATGAAATCAAGATGCGGGTTATACAATCATATAATTGCATCAGATTTTCATAAATGAATTCGATTATCATAGTCCATGATTGTGTAAGCGCCCAGAAATTCGCATCTGATTAATTTTCAGAGCTTAAGATCTTAATTATGCTTCACAAATTAAACTCCGAGCGTATTTTCATTTTAAGAAACTCAAACACCCGAATGCCCAAATATTTCTAAAAACACAAGTACTGAAAAACGTTTAACTAAGAAACTTCAATGATATTAGGTACATCCCTAAACTCCAAAACATGATTAAATTGATTTAGATAATGTTAGCCCATAAGTAGATTTAAGCAACTTTTAAGAAACTTCCAGGGTACTCAAATTCTAGCTATTTAGATACCTTTCAACACTAGGCAGATTTTCTAGTTCCTTATAGAAATACTAGAATGATGAAAGTTTCTCGGCGTTTGCACGATCATAGACAGTGATAATACTTATTGTGACCAAATATATGATGCAAATACCATCGTGATTACCTTAAATGTCTATGCGCAAATTACGAGAAATCAATGCAATTAGCCGGACGCTTGACATTAAAGCAAAACATTCGCATCTGGACACACAAGAAATGGGTAACTAACTATGAATAAGATCTATACTCACAAATTGACAATTCTGCAGACCGAGAGAGGATCGAAATATTTCGTGAAGTAGCAGCGAAAGACGAACGGCGAACTGAGCTGCGATGGGATTGATTAACGATATTTCAACCTGTCAATTTTTTGCATTATTCATGGAACTCCAAAGAGACAGGTGCGTCAACAGCAAAGCACGGCAGAGGAGGTCCGGCCTAAAAGCAACGCAAGCAAAATTATAATTCAATCTAATCAAGCTATTTTATCATCAAGCACAAGAATGAATTAAGATACGTCATCGTTCTTAAGTTTTAACGCGTCATCTTAAATTGTGAAATTAAAATAATCCAAATAATTAAAATAAGTTTCTTTCAATAACAAGTACACTCTTTTTTATTACTTGTGTCGTAAGATGTTTCCACGCTTATGATATCACTTGGGACTATCTATCACGTTTCTCTTTCCACTTTGGCTCTTTCAGTAACAGTTTATTGTTTGCTCGCTGGACTTCCGTCGATGATTGGAGTCTCGCCATACCAATCTAGCACGTCCTTTCTGATTGGCCAATTTCCATCCACATCTGCGTAACTCATTAGGTTTCGTCCTCTCTCTCTTTCTGACGTATTACTCTGATTAGTGGCAAACCCAAAGCTTTAGTTGTTATTATGCTTCGCTATATTCCCGATTTTCCTTGCCATCTACACTGTTTTTTCTAGGAAGACATTTATAAGAACGCAAGTTTTAAATTTTGACTTAAAACAAGCTAAGAATAAGCTAAGTTTTAAGAAATATGTAGCTACGGGGCTAAGAAATCCTTTTTCATTGGTATAGTCTGTCTGATGACGAGTGCGCAAGCGCACGACTGAGAGTTACAGAAGAACATGCCTTCTAATTAGGGGGACATGCTACTGTTTAACTCTATATCCTCGCGTATCTTGACTTCTGCAGTCTGGATAGGCATACTCTACCCGAGTTAAATCTAAGGCTGATGAATATCCATAAAACAAGCAGATGGGAAGCATTCCGATGTCAGACGGGTCCGAAGAGTCAAATTTGCAACAATCAACAAAACTGGTAGAAACATCAATCAGGCTTTCAAAGGAAGTTAGAACAATCTAAGAATTTTTAAGGCTGAAAATAGAGGAATATTGAAGGACAGCTAGCTTCAAAACGAATTTACTTATTAAAAAAGATTGAAGTTGGTAAAAGTGCTCGCTAAAAGAGGTGTTCACGCGATCGAAACCGATGATATGATATCTGAAAACCGCGTTCTACTCATCGATAAGGTCTTATCTTTATTTAGCAAGCATTTCAATCAAAAATAATCAGTCTTTTCAGTGACCCACGGTTTGTTTAAAAAAATCAATAACTTTACATTTTTCAGTCCTGGAAAGTTTTTCGAGAAGAAAATCTATTCGCCCTGCGTTTTCCTGATAAACCGTTCCACATTGGTGTCTAGAAATTATGATATTAAATATTTATCTTATCATCCGATGAAATGAAAAACTCTAAAAACACCAGATATCTTAAAAACCTTATCAAAATTTGGTTTCTAGCGAATAAATGCATTTCCTTGGTTGCTTCATGCCATCTTTAATTAGTGGCTCGCACTATTGCATTAACAAAATCATTATTGTCATCATCGCTATTACGTATCATCAAACCTAATTTGCATCCATAGCGAATTTCAATACTCGCTTCCGAAATCGTCCGATCTAGTAAAAACATGGGTCAGATAAGAGCCCCCAACCCTTCTAAAAGATGCCGTATTTTGAGGCTGATTGATTACCAAATCGTGCAGAAATGAATAAAAAAAGGGCAGAAAAGGACTAATGGAAAATTGTGCAGTGTTAAGTCATAATGAAAACATCGAACAATCGAACATTGATCAATGATTGATCAACATTGATCATTGATCGTCAATCAATCATTGATTATTGATCAAAACATAGAACATTGATCGATACAAAACCTCAATACAGCTAGAAAATTCAGAAGGTTTTTCTATTGTTCTCTGTCTGACGTATTACTCTGTTGAGTGTCAAACGAAAAGCTCAAGTGATTCATGTTTTTGCTTCGCTAAGCTTACGATGTTTCTGGCAATATGAAAACATCGTATGACAAAAGTATCAAAAAGTAACCATCAGCATTGATCAGTTTTTTAGAGCATGAAACTAGAAACCGTTAAGGATCCTGAACAATTTCAAGGCCTCGACAGATAGAAAATTCCCGCAAGCTCCTGGGAACTCCACCCGTAGATCCTCCTAATTGATCCCTACACTGAGATCTGATGGGACTACCTCGGGTATGCGAACGCCTCCAGATGCACAGGCCCCCCGAATGTGCAGGGATAAATTGTCATCAAAATATGACCTGGTTGAAAATGCGTTTTAAAGAGAACGGCTTTACGTTGGCGAACTTGCCGTGTGTTTATCTCAATATTTTCGGAGATAGCCAATAAGATCTGAGCGAAATCTCAGCCAGGTGTTTCACATCAAGGTTGATCTGAAATTATTTCAGTGTGGAATTATTCATTGCTGAGCAAGCATCGCGTCTAAAAATCACCCCGAAGTCCCGACCGCTCGCATCATAACCAGGGAGTCAAATAGCGCGCTAGACAAAGTCGCAATTTGGGAAATCAAAGATATTCAAGATTATTAAACATGATTCGAATTTGAAGTCAAAGAAGTGAATTATTTCTAGAAATATGATTCACGAAAATCGGCCTTACCATTTTGCAGTTGCGAGGTATTTTGTAAGAGAGAAGCCTTCATGAAATTTATCGACTTGGCAGAATCAGGAAAGAGAAGATAGAGCAGGGCTAGCCAGTATTCAGATGAATTTACACGCATACTGGTTATATGCTTTTGTGTATTCTTTGTGCATTTAAAGCAATCTCATTTCGTCCGCTTTGTACAAATGGCATCAAACGTAATGTGCATGTCCAAAGCAGAATTCCTTTGCGATTAATGTTGTTATCTCCGTGAATACACAAAAGCAGAATCAACATGCCTTTTAGTTTTCATGGATACAGACCAGGTCAATTTGATTTCATTCCCGCAAAAGGTGATTTTACACAACAATTCCTGCACAAAATAGATCAAAACTTAGGGCCAAGGAATGTTTTAAGGTAATATCTGGTGGGCCATTTGGCCAAGTAAGGCCACCGGGCTTGCCCGAGCAGTGGAAGAAAAATACCACTTTTGCCCTAGTGTCTTAAGTCAAATGGGACCCTTACAGTATTTTTAATGAATCTTTTCATAGATGTTTGAAAAGAGAAATAATAGGGAATAACCATTTTTTATGATAATACGATTTTGCAAATATAGAATATAATTCATGGGCCTGGTTATACTATATTTCACGCAAAATTATGAGGGCCCTTTTCATATTTTACCCATTAGTGAAAAAATCCTTTAAAAATCCCCTGATTAAGGACCACACCACTGATTTGGCGCATCACTGCACAACCAGCCGAATATCCGAATATTTCATTTTGGAATCGACGAACCCAAGCCAAATCCATCTGACAAATTGTACCACTACTCACCAGATTTAGAGACAAACCTTTCCGGGTCCTTTGACAACTGCACAGGTCCTACCTCAGGGCGATGATTTCCCCAGCAGGTTCATCGCAGCCCCCATCCCCCCTCCACCAGTGGATAGGATTGTTAAGTAAACATTCCACACACGATAAAACAATGCCAAAAATCCAACCAACCTGAAAATTCCAACTTTCCACACACGATCGGATGAGTTTAAGTGTTGTCTCTGAAAT
The DNA here is from genome assembly GCA_963924455.1 of Pelagia noctiluca. Lineage (NCBI taxonomy): Eukaryota > Metazoa > Cnidaria > Scyphozoa > Semaeostomeae > Pelagiidae > Pelagia > Pelagia noctiluca. Next base: position 1,322,587 of record OZ004315.1, on the reverse strand, counting down.
AATGAAAAACCACATAGAATTATGAATTATAGAAGCACAGTCAATGAAATAAAAAGCGAGTAAACACATTTGGATTTATCAAGATTTTATCTGGCAGAAGATTTGGCATGATTGTCATCACTTATCATGACAAGCCTTTGATATTTAGTAGGGCTACGTTTCGGGAGAGATTCGCCTCGCATCACCGGGCAATGAGAAATGCGGTTCAAGCCTTTTCGATCCAAGCTTTGCAATAAATAGTGAACGGTTGCCCAACTAAATATCCAAGGCTTGTCATGATAAGTGATGACAATCATTTCAAATAAGATAAACGGTGTTTGTTTTAATGACCGGGATAGAAGGTACGAGTAGATATTGTATGAGCTATCAAAATCATTAGCAGAAAATATATGAGAGCTACAGCTGCTGTGCTGACATTTACTTTGAAATATTTACATACAAAGTCTTACATTCAAATTCAAACTAAAAAATATGAATAAACAATTGAAAAGTGTTGACAACATTTTATATGAAATCAAACAAATATTTCAATAACCTTACTGGGAAAATTGTAAAAAACAAATTAAAAACTTTCTTTGGATATGTTCAATATTTAAAGATAACAATTCATTGTGAGTTTTTATTTCAGAACGAAAAGGGAGGTGAAATGAATCTCACACTTGAAGGGTTGAGCTAGTGTTCTGCACGGTTACTAAAGCTTTTTTTCACTCATCAGAGTAGTAGGCTAGGAAAAGAACGAAAACGAAACATAAACCACTATCATATCAAGATGTGGATTGAAATTTGCCTATTTGGAGGTGAATGATTGGTATATTGAGAGGCAACCAATCATTACCAGGAGTCAAGTTAGGCGTGAAAGTAGGGGAGGAAGCCAACTCTTTCTGATGGAGAGTCTTGTAAGGGTTGATTCTTGGGAGTTGTCCATACGGACAAGATTGTTCAAACTCTCAGCCCAGAAGCTTAGAGGTAGAATGAAAACAGCACAGGTTTCGTTTTGAGCAATTTCAAGTTCTCTCACCTATTTAATTCCACCTTCCAGTTTCCATCCCAATTTCCAGCTTTCAACCCATCTTCCAGCTTTAACCCACCTTCCAGCGTTTATATGAGAACTCTCGGCTCGAGGGCAGGCAGGTTAAATGGTTTTTGTCACATAAACAGGTCCTAGGTGACACCTTTGTCAATCCTTTGGATATTTTTTTGTAAATTACGTCCATAAAACTCTAAATTATTTAGTGAGTTTTCAAACAAAGAAGAACTCTGATTTAACGTCAATTTCTCTCTGCAATATAAAAACTAATTAAAAAGCTGCGACTCAATTCTAAACTCGGTCGATGTTTAAAAAATTTCATTCATCTACTTCGCTCAGTTGTAGAAAAACTAATCAAAAGGCTGCGAATGGCCTTGGATCCGAGTCGATGTTTTGCGTCATTTTACCCATCACTTTTACATCGTAAACTAGTTGATTAAAGAGCTGCGAAACAACTTCGAGCTACGATGGAGTGTTTTGGTGGTTTCCCATCGAGGGCAGCTGCAAAGGCGACTTCACACTTCCCATTTCACTTGATTTCTTTCTTTCTTGTTATCTCGATCGTGATCTGAAAATTAATATTCTTGATTAATTTGAGAAGAAGCAGGATTTAGGGAATCAATTGAAATAATTTGCGAGAATGAAAATGAGAGTTAGTTTCTCGATGACTGGTAGTGCAATTTGTGAGATTTATGTCGGGGGGGGCTGGGGGGAGGGGGGGCTGGATTAAATAGATTGCTCCGGTAGCTCAGGTGGTAGTGTGGCTGAGGCGCAGACGCTGAGGAGCAGGTAGTAGGTTCGAATCCTACCAAGGGTTCGAATTCTCAAAATCTTATACCATCTAAAAGGATAATAAGAACTGGAATGGGGCTACCTGCAGATGCAATGCATGCCTTCATAAACAAAAGACTGCAAAATACACCACTATACTCTTCATTTCGTATATCGTGTTTTAATTATGTATTATTCAAAAAATTGAAGTAGAATAGCTACATTTGTAGCTAGATAATTTATTTTCGATTTCAAATAGATAAACAGATCTATTCCGGCTTTTATGCTTAACACTTGGAGGCCTGATTTGAATGATAAGTGGCTTTATTATGATTGCTATGCCATGCGTTAAGTTAAGATGATGTCTATTTTCCTTTGTTCACATTATCACTCTTTCGTGAAAATGTTTACTTTATAAAAGTAATTATCGATTTCTTATTGAAGACTTCACAAATTATCTTTCCATAATGCATAATCTATAACATCAATTGCACCTTTGTTATTATTGTGTTATAAAGTAAGCATTTTCATTTGTAGGGGTGGAGTCCAAAGAAGATAGTTTGATTAACCATGATTTGCACGGCGAATACTATCTCTTAGCGAACTATAACGCATTTTCATCCGGTAATTGGGCTATTTCTAATTTCTTAGATGATTTATGTTTGTCGATGATTTTAGATCAGTTATTAGATTATGTTTGAGGAATTGTAAATATCTTTAATAATTTAGATCTTGGATTCAATCTAAAATTTCAACGAGCCTTATTTGATGTTGGAATCAATTAGTTATGTCTTTATTTTGGCTGTGGAACCCAACCATGAATACATCTACCTTGATCAGTACAGGAATTGGGAATGGCAAGAAAAATCGGAAACATAGCAAAAGATGATAGCTACTGAATCTTTGCGTCTGACACTCATCAAAGAAGTACGCAGAAGGAGAATGTAAATGAAACATAACAATTTTCATACCCAGATGCAGATGTGAATTTGGCCGATCAAAAATTTCATAACTAGATGTGAGATTGGCCAATCAAAAAGGAGCTGAATGACTGTTAAAATGAGAAACAACGCATTGGTTTCATTTTCGTTCTTCTTATGTCCTACCACTGTGATGAGTGTCAGACGCAAGGCTTAAGTAGTTATTATATGTTTCGCTATGTTTACTCGCAGTACTGATAAAATTTAAAGAAGTAGTAATAATCAAGCTCGATTCTGATTTCTGTGAAATTTTGCGGACATCAAGGTTTTTTAATAACATATATTGGTTCTAATTCCAGTCTGTCTATTATTTTTTATATGACTTTTCACAATTTCTTACCACCTACCCTGCTCAAAAATGCGACGGAAATACTTCTTCGGGCAAGGGCTTTATTTTGGCAAACTTGCCTTCTGTTTATCTCAATAAATACTTTTCGAGATAGTAAAATTTCTAACACAAATTTCGGCAAGCAAAATTCTCGTGAAAATTGTTCTTATCAAAAACATGCATCAGCTCGATTTCTGCAATATTTCGCAAGCATTAAAGTTTGAAAAATGAACTGTACTTACCTGGTTCTGTGATGTCGGTCAGATTTGTGGTGTTTTCTAGAGCGTGAACGGCTTCTTTCTATTTCCCCTTTTCTTTTATGGCTCAAATCCCTACCATCATCTTCATCATCATCATCATAATCACGTCTCCTTGAATACGATTTGTATCTTGAGCGGCGATCAGCTTCTGAACTTTTTGGAGGGCTGCGGTATCTCTGAAATTCAAAAATATCTCAATTAGCAATATATATGTAATAATCTAAGAATTTCCTTCGTTTAAGGTACAGTTGATGATCGTGCGCTCGTCAAAGGAAAACCAGGCCTACTAAAATACATTGGAATTTACCCAAACTGAATACTGAATTTACGCCTAACTGTAGTACCCCTAGGGGCTAACCTGGACCAAGATTCGGCATCCAAATCTTAGATCTATCCCCACCCTTACTGTTCACCAGTAATTCTGTCCATCAAGTGTATTCATTGCAATTTTCTTAACTATTTGCACAAAAACAAATATATACGAGCTACTCTCCGGGTTCTTGAACTGAGCTAGCCAGGAAAACTGGCCTAGCCCGGCCTAGCTAGGAAGAACTAGCTTAAACTGGGCGAACCTAGCCTGGCTTAGCTTGGTGAGTGTTATTTTTGTTGGCTACATCCCCAACGACTTATTGATTTAGAAACTAAATTCATGCTGACTTGAATTCTAAAGCCAACCTATGTTTCGCTGATTTTTGTGATGCGTTGAATAATATTTACAAACCGGTTTGAATTGAAGAAAAACACATGCGTATGTCGCTTTAATACGCTGTTTACGAATTTCGTTCATATGGATTAATGACGAAAAAACACTAAATTACAACTCAAACTGAATTACAACTCAAACTTGTTTCAACAATCATCTTTCAACAATCAAACATAAAGTCAATATGCAAGCAGCCCTTGGTTGAGGATGTTTTTGCTCTGCAATGGATGAATTGACTCTCTTGGATTACTTTACTAACTTTCTCTTGCTAGTAACATGCAAATAAGAAGATTTTAGTTTATCAGTGATTGAATAGGATGGTCAGCTTTCTTTGCTTTTCGCATGCCATAAGTGTTAGATAGATCGGCAAGTTAAGTTATAGAGACGTACAAAACAAGAGACACAAATGAACGTTTCTAAGAAGATGCCCTGAGAAGCAAACGTTCTCCCATGGCATTTACATGAAATACCTAAACTTGAAATTACATGAATACAACTGAAAACAAAGCATCAAGAATTTTGTGTTCAGAAGTTTGTAGGTGTGTTGGTGGCCGCATTGCGTATAACAAATTGTTTAGAAAATATAATGTTAGCTAAATCCACCTGTTTAGAGGACTGGGTTTTGGTTGATAAATTTTTTAGATACACTTTTTCAATAAGCAGCAAGTCAATCAGCAACCAGGAATGGAATTTCCAGACATTAAGCAACTCCAGGGCTCGATGAAGTAACAGGTAACAGGTAGTCGAGCACCTATTCTCAAGGGGTCAGAGACTTTTTAATTAGGCTAGATTTCATTACCTGAAGAGACATTTGACATTTTCAAGGTTTCCTTACAAGTGCACCAGAAATCAAAGTAGTATGGGATACAGAGCTATTATAAGCTATGCTTTCCAAACTCGAGCAACTTTCAAGCATATTTGAGGGTTGATAATCTGAATTTCTAAAACAACTTTCAGGGCTGGGACCTTAGTTGAGTTAATTAATGAAAAACAATTTATTTTCACCACATAAAAACATTCTTACAGGAGCATTTACTAAATATTTATCTTTTCTAGCAATGGCGAATCCTTGAAAGCTCTCTATTAGAGAGTAATACAATTTAGCACGAGGCATCGAAAAGTTTTCATTCTTGATAAATGCGCAAGAAACGATGAGAAAAACGAGCTTTGGATGAAGTTTTAGCATGAGTATGTACTTCTCTTCAAATCTCATAATTCAGTCCCCTTTATCTCGAATCTAGACCATTTTCAGAACAGTTTGAAATAGTGGCTTGAGCTTGGCTCGAATAGGATTCTTATCAGATATATTGTGCAAACCAGATTAAACCTAGGCATCATTTTGTCAGATTAATGAGGCTATAGCCTCGTTTCTCTCGTAGTTTGAACTCGATTTCATATCAACTTATGAATTCAAAGGCTGTCCTCAATTTCCGTACCGATTAAGACTGTTGTACGGAAGATGAAAAATTCAGGTTTCCTTTAATTATTTGTTTTGCACACCTCTGAAAAGACCATCATCGAAACGAGGCCCTATGGACCTTTTTAAAGCTATCCCTGCCACCGTAGTTGGGAGTATGGTTTTTGTTCTATATTTTTGTTTCAACTATGTTTTTAATACTAACCAATGTACGAAGTCTGTGAGTCAGTTTGCCATGAAAGTGCTCAATACAAAGAGAAGAGCTATATACATGAGTGGGAAACCACGAAACAGGCTTGTCGAGATGGAGAGTTTTGCCTTTTCAGTCTCTTTCTTCCTAGTGTACCAACCAATGTATGTATATATTCGAACAATTTTTGTTTCATATTTTCAACATGGTAAATATTTTTAGTGGCAAATATATACATACATAAATTCATTGGTATAGTCTGTCTGAAGAGTGTGTAAACACGAAACTCAGAACAACAGAAGGTCTGTCTATTTTATAATGTGATCATTCTGCTACACAAATTCATAGCAATTTCAAAGCAATCTCATAGATGGAAAAAAACAAATCAATAAATGAAAAATAAACAGTAAATAAGTGAATGGAAAATATATTTTCTTACCATGTGCCCTCTGCCACGAATTTTCTTCCCAGATCTCGAGATCTAAAAAGAAGATAGAGCTCAGATGAATAATCTTCTTTAATCAAAACAGTACCAAACAGGGTTGAAATAGGTTAATGATACAAACGAATACGACAGAATGAATATCCAAGGATTTTACATACTTTGTCAATCTTTTTGCTTTCGAAATGTCTTCTTGATGCTTCATGACGTTGGTCCTTCCTGTGCAAAAAACGATATTTCAATCCGAGTTCTGCTTCAGGGGGCGAAGGGAGCATTGCAAACTTGGGGCTTGAAACGCTTCAGGGCTTTCAATCAGCAAGAGAAGCAATATTTGAAAGTAAGAAGGGGTTTTCGTGGGTTTCATTGTTTTCGTGAAGTCTTGGGGACTCGTGCCCCCAGTGTAGCCTCTGGTTACTACGTGCTAACAACAAATATTGGTAAAAAAAATCGATATATTTTTGCTCTGGACCAAACATAAATGATCACTTACATACATGAGAAGCTTCAAAAGGCAGCAGCTCGAAAAAAGCATTGACGGTATTCATAAGGGGTAAAAAAGGTTCTTATTGGTCGATTTTCGGTGTTTTTTCAATGCTCGCTTACTTCTTTGAGGTCATAAATGTCACTTTTTGAAATTTGTAAGGTTAAAAATGATTTTAATAGGTTTTTAGGGTCTAAAATCTGAATTTGCAATGAACCCACTCCGAAATGTAGTAACTAGAGTCTCCCCAGGGAAGGAATTCATGTCAGTTTTTGCTTTAAAATCAGTGTACAAGGCCCATGTTTTGCCAACATGATTCTATAACTGCTCAACACAAATCTTAGAGATATCTGATAAAATGGTAGAGAAGTTTGAAAACTATAGGAGAGGGCCCAGTACAAAAGGATCACCCAAGAGAACGTTTGTGCAGTACTGTGTGGGATATTTTGTACTGTTTAGGGTAGTCAGCACTATGTTGGGGAACTACAAGCACTTTGGGTATAACCTCCACAGTCTTTGTGGTTTCCCTCCACAGAAATGATTGTATCCCTACCCAATACTGATGGAATCCGTCTACAGTGCTGATTATATCCCTTACCAGTATTGATGGTATCCCTCTACAGCACTGATGGTATCCTTCCATAATACTGATGGTATCCCTCCACATTATTGAGGGTACCCCTCCACTGAGGAGGTAATAGCCAAACTTCTTGTGGTTTCCTTCCATAGTACAGGGCATCCACCACAGTAATGCAAAGATTTCCCTAGGGTGCTAATTGGAAAAATCCAGTGATCACCCTTTGACCACTTGAATACTAATTTCAAGATCTTGATGATATTAAGTGTACGATGAGCGGGTATTGAGTGGCAAAGAGGTGATATATAGCTGTCAAGTTAAACAAGGAGACCAATTTCTCGATAATTTCCAAGCTTTAGACATCATCAGACACAATTGTATGGAAATTATTTTCACATTAATAGATAATTGCGTATGGACCAGATATATCGAGTTTCATTTGCAAACAAATTATCTGTAAAATCTCTTTCTTTACAGAATGGTGCAGGAGTTTTTCCTGTCTATGATTTTGAGGATGGCGAGGGAAAGGTGAAACACATTGAAACGTAATTACCACTAAAGCTGTGCGTCTGACACTCACTGTGATCTTGAGGGCCAAATATTCGAGCCAATGTCCATGACTGTTAACAGTAATGAATGCTCAAACTCTCATTTAACAATTTTTACTGCGAGCTGGCCTAATTTTTACTAAGACTAATTCTATTAATTCAGATAATCTAGACTTAAACTAATCTTTTACTAAGACAGTGATCTTCTCATCTGCTAAGAACACAATGGAAAATTCCGACATCTGGTCCTTTTGTTCGCCACACAAAAACGACAAAATCACGACAAAGTAATTAGCCGATTCATCAACGTAAAACGGACATAATCATTGCAATTAACTTTTCATTGTTCACTTTCATCAAACTTTCCTTTTAACGGACGTAAATTTTGACGCTAAAATGATTTGTTTTTTTGTAATATTAAAAAGTGACTTATTGCTTTTTCATATTTGTTTTCAGATTTTCTGTAGGCAGCTAACCTGATGCTAAATTATGGATCAAAAATCTTTTGCACGCCTCCGACCAAAATAACTTGACGGAAAATTTGTCTGCAAAAGTTCATGTTAGTGATTTGGTGTAGCCTAGTGGTTAAGGCGCTGGATTTCTGATCCTTGAAGGGTAACCTTTGTGGATTCAAATCCACAAACGGTTGGAACCATGAACTACAAGCCGTCAACTTAGCTCACTATTTCACTCATTGCTCTTCTAGCGATTTGAGCACTCTTTGGTTCTTGAAGATTAACAATATGTAACTGCACATTGTATTCCCAAGTTTATAAGTTGCTACACAGCCAGTGTTGTGATAACTGGTATGGCACATTGGGTCTCAAGATCATATACTTATATTATTATCGTTGTACTGTAACTTCTCCTGCACTCTTTGTATTCTTTATCTAAGCTGCCATTTCTAATCCTAATTCAGAAATGTATGCTTCAAATTAAGCTAGATAAACTCACTTTTTTCGCTTTGATTTCAATTTCCTAATCGGTGATGGAGTCCTACTTCTGCGCATCAGAAAACTGTTAACTGGAGTGTCCGGGAGGTCAACCATTTTCTCATTCGTTTCTCTGAAAACAACAAGATAACGACATGCGTTTAAGTTAATGCGATAGAAGTAAGATGCCTGTTCTGGACGGCGGATTGGTTTTTCCTCACTATACTAATCATTCACCTCCTTCCTGATTGGTCATTTCAATCCAGATCTTGGTATGGAAATGCGTTAGGTTTCTTTTTCGTTTTCTTATGACGTACGTCTCTGATGAGTATTAGACACAAGGCCTTTGTTTGGTAAAGCAAGGGAAGAATGTTGACCGATGTTTATCAAAAATTTCTTTTTGCTTCAATTCTAAATGAAAATTGATTATTTTCATCATAAATATTGTATCGTCTAGATAAATAAGTATTGGAATATTGTAAAACATTTGATGAATAATGCAGTTATAAGAAATCCCCTTCAGGGCAGCCGAAGTGATAACAGTTTTGCAGTCTGAAAGTATTGGCAAAACAATTTAGATTTAAGGTTTTAATCGCTTCTTGTTTATGCTCAAAAAGTGATAATGTCGTTTATCAAAGTCAAAACAAAAAAAACTGATATTCTTTCAAAGAATGTAATTAAAAAATTCCATGCAAATCGAAAGGAAACATCTGCTAAAATTTTTAAAATAGCTCTTTCAAAGTTTACGACGCTTTTACAATAATAATTACTTAAGGGTGGTGAGAAATATCAGAAACATGGCGAGACATCGTCTGACACTCATCACAATAGTACGTCAGAGAGAACGAAAACGAGGCCTAACGAGTTATTATACTCGGATGTGGATCTAAATTTGTCGATTACCACTTCCATTCTGATTGGCCAATTTCGATCAACACATGGATTTTTGCAGATGCAGATTTGTGACTTGACAGATTTGAGAACATATCGTTCTTCATTGCTAAAACATTTTCTGGCCTGCCTAGCATTTTCCAGCTCTCTTAATCAGCACAAATGATGAAGTGAATCACAAGGTATCCATCAATAGAAAGTGCTTGATGTACGCTACTAGCCAATATCATATACTCAGCTTGCTGTCAGAAAGCCTGAACGTATCAGTATAATGCATTGACAACACATGAAAAGGCTTTGGTCCATTACTCACGTAGGCAATCCCCTAGACTTGGAGACACAACCCTAAATTTGAATTCTACATCAAACTGGGTATCTTGTTGCATCTCTAGCTAGTACCAAATATTAATCTCATCAATATTTCCATCATTGATGCTGTATGTGCAACCTGAAATACGTTTCTTGAATTAGGAGTCATGGAACCAAACCAAAGTCATGGAATGGTCTGAGACAAATCCCCAGACCAATACATGGACCAGTCAACCCCTGCTAGCACGAAAAAGGACCTGAATATAAATTCTGTTTGTGAGTGTCTGAATTAGGAGTTATTTATGAAAATGAAAATGAAAATAACTGAATGAATAAAAAAGACATGCATACTCATTGGCTGGTAATTCTTTTGCAGCTTTATCGTTCTTTTTCTTCTTTCTCTTTCGTTTCTTCTTCTTCGATTTTTTTACTTTTGATTCGTTTTCAGAAGACGAGTCAGATGACGACGAAGACGATGACGACGATGAAGACGATGAAGACGACGAGGAAGACGAGGACGAGCTTGATATTGAATGACGTCTTTTTCGTTTTTTCTTTTCTAGAAAATTACAAGTTCATTTTGAGTCAGACTCATATGCAAACCTGTTAGGGATTAATTAATTTCCGCTGGGTACTCGGCATATAAATGGAGGTCCGTTCGCTATTTTTGAGTAAGACTTTTGTAAAAATTATATTTTTTGGTCCCAAAATCATCAGATGCTAATCTATTATTCCCTGGTATCAAATTTGAAAAATTGATATTTCTTTATTAACTGAGGTTCCACTATGTCTTGGAAAGGACATTTAGCTAGAAAACCATAAATTTGTATTTAAATTTGTCAGATGTTTGTGTACAAAATATCGGAGATCTGATATTCTTGGGCGTTTGTGAAAATCAACCGACATTTTTGGGTTACTTGTAAACTTCATGGACTGACCTCCCCTCTTCCGTTTGTCTATGAGCCGAGTGTCCCCTAAGATTGAATTATGATGCAAAATTATATAAAAACAGATGAAAATAAATGACACCTTTTTCTGGTTTATCTGTTTTTGTCTTCTTCACCAGCTCGCCACAAGCGGCGATTCTGACATCTGCGTAAGGTTTGTGATTGCTGTCTGTTTTCTGGTTCTCCACCTCACGAATCAGCTCGAAGCCGGAGATGACATGCCCGAAAATCACGTGAATGCTATGAGGGAAAACATTTAAAATCAATAGCTTTCCACCTAAACTAATCTGCTGTAAGGACAATGACAGGGTTCGTATAGGAAAACGCCTACCAACGGCCTTACACTAATTTTGAGTGATGTCTACGTTTAGGATCTCTACCAGATTTAATTAAGTATGATGTAACTCTTGTGTACGGCCAAATCTCCATTTTCTAATTTTTGAACTGTTTCGACAAGAAAGCTAGCCTCGGTTTCATATTCTCTAAAAGCACTCGGCAAAACGCAGCCTCGTTGAGATCGGTGGTAAAGTAGCACAAGAGCGCACAAATGTGACGTCACTACACCTAGAGATGGGAACACCTACATATAGTACAGAAAAAGAGAGAGAAAGCTTTGAAGTAGAGTAAAAAGTAGAGTATTATTCACACTGACGTATTGATTTTATCAACAATTTTACACACGCCGGACTTGCCATTTAAACTTGATCTGAATTCTCAACAACTAAATAAAAGGATTAAGAATGGAAAACATTTGAATTGACTCACCCATCCAAGTGAGAGGCAGGTTGCACTGTTCTGTCAAGAAGAAGACAAGAAAACTGAGAGAAAATTCAATCATTTCTATCACACGGAATAGAGAGAGGCCTTAAATTGAAGGGGTGGCTAGAAAGTCCCGGGATTGCTCATTGATGCTCCTCTTCAGAGGGTTACATAAAACAGCAGTTTTTCAGGCAATATTTGAAGACAATTTCTATGATAAGACACTTTCACATTCATTTTTCGTCTATCCGAATCTGTCTTCATACAGCGTTAGCCTCGAAATGATGCGCAGCTAATTCCCAAAGCATGCATCGATCTTGAATTCACAAAGCTTTCAATGCATTCCTACAACCAATGCCTGCTTTGGGATTTCACTTCACTTCATGACGAGGCTAACGCTGAGCTGCAATGAAGGTGAAAGTGGTCTTTTGGGGTCCGAAAGTTGCTTTCGTTATATGAACAGATAAACAACAATTTGTCTAACTATACTGTCTAGTGAAGTGATGTATGCTACCGTGCCTCATCAGGAAACAAGGCCTTGCGAAAGCCAAGCAAGCAATTTAAACAAAGACTCTTCCTACAGTACTGAACGCACTCCACAGTAATGATAGTATCCCCCATTTTACTGAGCATCCACACGCTCCACAGTTCTGATAGTATCCCCTTGCAATACAGAGCATTCACGCCCTTCACAGTACTGATAGTATCCCTCCACTTTACTGAGCATCTATACCCCCACAGTCCTGAACATCTTCCACAGTACTGTTATTATCCCCCCTGCAATGAGTATCCACACCCTCCCATAGTACTTAGCATCCACAGCACAGTACTGTGCAGATGATCTATGTAAAGGGGATTTAGTAGAATGGATTTCGTAGCGACTTTTATCGGTTTACAAAAGTTATGAAAGTTTTTACAGATAAGATAATTGAAATCTGGATAATCGAAAAGTTAGGTAATCAAAAAAGTGAGACCGTAATTTATCTAATTAACTTACTCCCAATTTATCATAATTGATCACATTTGACTCATTATTTATCATGGTTAATCACATTCTACTCATTATTTATCCTAACTAATCGCATTACATCTTCTTAATTCATTAAGCCTGGATTAAGATCTACAAATCTAAAACAATGATCATTATTGCTTTTCAATAGAAATGCATTCATTGAATTACTTGTTATTAACGATCTAACAAAAATATGGACAAGCAAATAAAGAATTTCAGATAGACGCTTTTTTATAAGAAACCAATAGAGGCAATATCTTAAGTGTTATTAATGGTATCCCTGATCCCTCCACAGTATCCACTACAGTAAGGACGTTAACTCTTCACAGTACTGAATATCCTCCCAAGTGATGTTGTTATCCCCCTCGCAGGACTGACAGTATGCCCTCACAGTAGTGAAAATCCTCCAATGTACTGATTGAATCCTCCAACAGTACTGATGATATCCTCCACACTTCTAAACACCCTCAACAGTACGGAACATTAACAATGAACATTAACAATGCACCCCCAACAGTACTGAACACCCCTCACAGTACTGAGCACCCTCCACAGAACGGAACATCCTCCACAGTACGGAACATCATCCAATTCTCTGATGGTATCCCCGACAGTACTGATCATATCCCCCCACAGTACTGAACACCCTCCATAGTACTGAACACCCCCAAAGTACTGAACACCCTCCATAGTACGGAGCATCCTCCAATGCACTGATGGTATCCCCGACAGTACTGAACACCCCCGACAGGTCTGAACACCCCCGACAGTACTGAACACCCCCGACAGGTCTGAACACCCCCGACAGTACTGAACACCCCCGACAGGTCTGAACACCCCCGATAGTACTGAACACCCCCGACAGGTCTGAACACCCCCGACAGTACTGAACACCCCCGACAGTATTGAACACCCCCTACAGTACTGAACACCTTTCACAGTGCTGCACAGACGTTCCAAGGGTGGTAATGAATGTGAGAAAACCAAGAAACTTACATGAAAAATTGGGAGCCATTGGTGTTAGGCCCTCTGTTAGCCATGGACAGCAAATATGCCTTTTCATGCTTCAATTCGAATGACTCATCTAAACATAAAGATTCAAAATGAATTGATTTAATGATTTATTTTCAATTTACGAAAATGAGGAGAAATCAATGAGTGACATGATAAGGCAAGATGACGGACCTCGTTTCATGCAGTACATTGTACACGGAATATCCCTCTAAGCAGCATCAATCTTACGATTATGATAGCCCAGTCGGGGGAATACGTTCCCCCGTGTGTGACCATGACCTAAAAGCTAATGAAATAGCTGTGAAGAAGGATTTTATCCAGAACATGAATAAATGCCTCTACTGAAGATAAGACTGGTGCAGGATACACAAGTAGGCTCGTATCAATTAGGGACATTAAAAGAGGGATTTAGTCACTGATCCCTAAAAAAGACTGGATAGAGCTTCCTTGTCAGTTACACAACTATGTTGCCTGTGAAACCTTGAAATTCGCCATCTGAGCAGTTCTACAGCTAGTGTTTGAGACATAGCAGGAGACGCACAGAAATCTAGTCTATGCACTGCTTCAGGCTACATAAAGCACAAATCTGTACAACTGGTCAGAATTCAAATAACATAAGGATGGTAAGGAACATGAAGATGAAAAATGACATTTGATACGAAAATCTTCCAGGTTTCTCACACTCGTATTAGGCATAAATTCAGATATGTTTGCAAGAACAATCATATGGGCTAGCTCACCCTTTGTGGGTGAGGTCCCAAAGTCGAGAACTGTTGGAGGCATATCATAATAATCGTATGACTGAGAATACATTTTTCTAGACTATGCCTCATGAATTTATGCATGCCTCTTAGCAACACGAAGCTACAGTACCAAAACTAATTACTTCAGCTTTATCACAGTTATAAATATTCCACGCCCTTGCAATTTTCATAGCTGTGTAATGCTAAAGAGCTTATTATGATGCATTGAATCATCTATTACCTTTGAAGGTTCCTCCATAGATAGATTCTCCACCAGTTCCGTTACCTACAATTGAAATGAGTGTTAAAGTTAGTTTCAAAAATAACAACAAGGCTCAATTTTACCTTGGACACGGCACGATACGGCATGTCACATTGCTATACGACAAGCTGTAGCATATTCAAATCTTCTGTTCACATTGAATGCGTCATACTTTTTGTGGAAATTCTAGCAACCGTGCTATTTACTCGCGTAACAATTTTTCTTTGTTCTGAAGTATCACTCTCTGGCTAGGCTAGATTTCTCCGTTCAAATGGTGCATTCCTTATTGGGTGTATGGCAAGAGTGTCTTATCGTACCGTTTCCATTCTGATTCTTTTGAAAGGAAATGTTCACACAAATCTATACAGATTTTTGTATTAGTTTAGCGACGAAAAATACAAATACAAATGAATCATTTAATATAGCGCAGTTTCGATACCTACAACATCTTTAAGTGCGCTTTACATACCTGAAAGTCTTTAATAACCTATAAACTATGTGTCAATTTTAAACTTCTCAATAGAAAGGTCTTCAACTTTTTCATAAAGCTTTCTACGTTAACACATTGCTTGATCTCATTAGGGATGTCATTCCACAGTCGTAGTAATGTAACGCTGAATGGATTAGATAGACCAGTTTTTGTGAGTGAAATCCAAAATACAAATGAAAACGAACCAGTGCCTAGACCTGAATAATGGCTCTGGTGCAGAATATAGGCTGAGAGGTTTGTGTGAGTCAACATATGAATAGCAAACCTGTGCTGAAGTCACCACCCTGAATCATGAAGTTTTTGATGATCCGATGAAAGCCGGATCCTTTGTAGTGAAGTGCCTTCTGGGTAGTCTTTCCCTCACCTTTTTCTCCTGTGTGAGATTAAGAATCAAACATATCAAATCTGCTGAAACCGAGGTTTGAGAAGAGAGAGTAGCTATATAAGTTTTATCTCTGAAAACTAACTAAAACAACGAAGACTAAACTGTGCGTAGCCCATGATAATTTCTTGAAGTTTAAACTATATGCGCAAAAAAACGCATAATCTTTGACAGGCTATGGAAAGTCTAGAGTTAATTGTAATAATGAAGCCTGAGAGATTATTATAAATAGATGTGCTAATCTTGATCAATAAATGAGTAGGAAAATACATTAGACTTTGCTTGGGGCTGTTCAATAATTACATTACGCTGAATAGGCCTTTTTAGAGCCACCCACTCCCTCTGTCAAGTTCTTTTACACTATTGTATCCAGTGGCAGATTCAGATCGATTTAATTGCTACCCGGAACTCAGTCAGATTTTCCAAGAAAAAGTTTTTTTATTATATTCAAATAAAGTGACAGTGAAAATTCAATGGCTCACAATTTCATTTTGAAAAATTGACACTATGAATTCATTTGAACATCAAAAGCACGATTTTCCCCGTCTACTAAATGAGAAAACGTTTACTACCTTGCAGAGCACAATAATACTTTGTATCTGCGGTGGCCAAAAATTTTGGAACGCACAGAAATCGGAAATGAAATCTAGGGCATCAGAAATAGGACTCTTGGGCATTGAAAATGATCAGAAAAAAAACAATAAAACATTGATTTGGAACTCTGATGGAACCTTGTCAGAGACAATAGTGGATCTCGGAAATGAAAACCTATCAGAAACAATCATAAGAAAAAAGTCATCGTCGATTGGTCTACCATTGTCCATTAGATGTCTGCTTGGGCACCTCCCGAAACCTCTTGGACACCTGATTTTCATGAATTGCGCAGATAATCGCTGAGGGATATGGTCAAATTTTGAGTTGATGGTGACCTCGAATGCACTGCTTCCAAAAAGATTCAGCGATATCTGGTCAATCTTATGGAAATAAAGAAAAGTTATCAAGACAGTTTGGCTATTTCAAAGGCAAGCAACATTTTCGATCTTGTGTGCCGTTGAGCCGCCAAGAGATTACATGGCAGAGTCATGTTTTAGTGCTGGAATTTGCAAATTGCTGAGAAAATTCCAGTACTGCAGTCATTTGAGACTTTTTTATAGGATGAAAAATAATTATGTTCTGATTTTGTACGTTGAGAAGATGCTATATTATTCAAGCTTGGTTTGTCTAGAAATCTGCTCCACAATTGACTTAAGAATTCTGCAACAATGACTGGATGGCACCCCATAATACCCCTGCTTTGAGTAGATAATACGAATCTAATATTTGGGGGACAGGAAGCAATTAGATTCTTCTTTAAATTTCTATTAGTCATTGAGGGCATTTTCCTGCCTAATTTTCACGGAAAAGGGTGTTGTGGCAAACAAATTTTCTGAGGGGCAGTTGCCACCAGACCCCTTGTTTTTGGAACCAAGTCAGGATTTGGCTGGTTCTGGCCCAGGTATGATATGACATTTCCATATAGCGTCACTAAAATCAGGAAGAAAAACCCATCCCCTAGCGTGACTAAATTATTGAATGACTCTTAAGTAGTTTTGCTTCGATTTTCCTCTCCATCCTGAAAATCTAAATAACTAATGTCTGTGATGGTTTTCAATGGAAAGTAATCAAGGAGAACAATGCTTAAATAGATACTAAGCCCCAAAGCAAGCCTGAAATATGGTTTCTGGCGGAAGAAGGCAAAGAAAAACTTTTCGTCTGATTTGAAAGTTTATTGAAAGTCTGTTCTTGGACGCCATGAGCAGTTCCATAGATTGAACATGCACACAGGGAAATTAGAAATTTTTCTATATTCAATTTCTGGTGTACAGTTGAATAGAAAATAATTCCAGAGCAAATACAGTAAAAAATCTACTATCTGCAACAGGCAAGATTTCATCCTGTTATTTGCAAATATCAAATCCACGTCTTACTGGGATTTGGTGAAGTCAAGTTTTCTAGGCTAAGCACTAATGCAGCATTAATTGACTTTTCTCGTAAGAGATTCGACTAGATTAGATGGTCAAGAAAAGTATAGACGTTTGCCCATTTGTGAAGGGATGAAGACGCGTAGGAATTTCCATGAATTTATCATCTGATTGCTGGTAAAAGAATGAGTTAGATGATGAGAATTAAATTTAGGATGCCAATTGAATTATCCTGAAATTGTTGCTTGTTTTGTAATATTTTGAACTTATGAATAAATCTTAAAACTTTATAGAAATATTGACTATGCCTGGTCAGCATTTTAATATTTTGCTGTTCAAGTGTTATCCAAAATAATGGGCAAAAGAAGTTTGAGTCATAAAAACTAGGAGTTCTATTCGTGACTCCTGATTAGGAATCAAAATGTACTCGCAAGTTTAATCACATTGCATAACAAACGAAAATAGAAAAAAGGAAAGAGAAAAACAAACAGGCAATACCAATAACTAAGCTTTAGTATGATATCAAAAATATTTCTCCAGAAGGCCAAATTTTTGCCTTGCCTCCCAATTGATAGCACACTGAACAACAGCGCGTTCCACTAAAATTGTGAAAAGGCAAGGGTCAGGTTTTTCAACACCTTTTCGTTAAAAATATACCACGGGGCGGCAAATCGCCGTCGCAAATGACGTTAGGAGAGCGATCGCCCCTGGGTTGCAACTCAGTCTAAAGATATTAACCAAATTGACAAGAGGATGATTTCCTAATCATAGATGATTTCTTGATTTTAATCTTTAGTTTTACATGTTTGATTACAACGTGTTGGTTTGGGTTTGTGGCTAAACTAGACTCGAGCAAACACTCAAGTACCTTGGAAAACTGTTTGATTTCAATGGGAAAGAGAGAAACAGATAACTCTAACTAAATCAATACTACAAATCTATTTTAACAAAAACCCGACAACAGAAGGAATAAAGATATATGCAGAGAAAGACAGAGACAGTCCATTTTGTTCACTGTTCTTCTTCAGTGCTCCACTCATCTTAAGTTCCCGAATCAGAGTCAACTTCAACAAAATCCAGCCCCTCGACATCTTCAGCGTAAATAGCCTGTTCGACACAAGGTCTCTTGCTTGGAGGTTCTGCAAGTCTTTTTTGTGTCGTATTTGCAAATACTGGTCAACAGCTCTTTCGAGGATTTCTTCCCATCTTGGTAAGTCCAATTTTTGTCATTTGAGCAAATGAGAAGAATTTGCTCAATCCGTTGGTGCTTCATGGGCAGACGTTTTTCCGAGAGAATGTTAATCAGTGTGCAGAGCACGTGCAATCATCATTCAATCTGAACTAGGGCACAAACATTTGGAAACTCGGACCTCTTGCATCTTAAGAACTTTTTCCAAAGCTCTTCGAATCTATGTTTTGCATCCAAACCCTCCCATAGTTTCTGAGGCTTTTCCACTCAGGGATAAGCTTCTGTTCGTCGAAATGAGATGCAATGAGGGTAGATTTGAAATGGGCTGCAAATTGTTTGAGATCATCGATTCCATTATCAGCAGCATCTATCCTGTTCTTTGGTCAAACACTCTCATAGTATCGTACATCGCATGTCAAAGATCTTGAAACCTCTCATTCAGTAACTTCATTATGTAATCCATTACTTTGATTTTAGCATTGTTTTCCATCTCTCGTCTTGCTCGTCCTATGTAGCGCTTTCCTTCGAATTCAAATAGGAAAAAAACCCACGATTTATGGGTGCTTTGCTTTGAGTTACCAGCCTTCAACAAAGTTCCTGACAGAAATAGGATTTGGGGGTTTCCTTCTCCTTCTTCGTTGGCTCGAAATCGGGAAGAATTGCTATCAAGGAACTAGTCACTTGTCCCAACTTATTCCTTGACCTGTCCGAGCTCCATGTTCGTCAGGTCTACGCATGGCTTCACGTCGTAAGCAAGAAGGCCATCACCTTCAAAACCTTTTGAGGTAGGTTTCATTTTTTCCAACACCTCCCAGGTACGTGCAAACCAAGCACAACTTTCGGTACGACTCGAATAGCTTTACATTTCCCTTCACCTTTGCATGCATAATGATGTGAGCTGAGTCACACAAACAATTTTCATATACTGTATTAAAGGCAGGCCGTATGTCTAGAAGCCATTTGAAAGCTGTTACCCTGTGACCTATGAGTCTTGTCCCGGTCAGTCTTGGAAAAACGTTGTTTTCGAGTCTTAAAGATGTTTCAGCAGATAGAACTGAGCTCTGAAATTTGCCAGACCATTGCACCAGTTTGAAATTCAGCTGGTAGAATTGTTCCACCCTCTCGAATTCAGACCCCTCGAATACCTTTTTCACCGAAAGTTCCACCCTGTGATTAGCACATTAGACTTTAATCACTAACTGGAACGTTTCCCGACGGGCCAAAAATGATTTCAGTGACCAGTGTATAAAACATGAAACTCTCTAAATAAAATGTAGGAATGAAAATTAATGCAACTCACCGCTTCAATCTAACCTTATTAGAAGAATTTCCTTCTATTTTTAGTTTTCCGTGCCTGCGAACCATCAGATAATAAAGACATGGCATTCCTTCTTGCAACCACGGCTGCAACCTTTTCTACGACTGCCTTTAAGATTGCATCAAAGTACTCCCCTGTTGTCGCTTTGCAATCGTCATTTCCACTAATCAGATGTAGTCCATTCATTTGCTGACATTCAGCTAACAGTTGAAAGGTTTACAATGGAAGGTGGGGATTCAATGCTAACTAATGAGCAGTACAGATCATCTTAGCAAATTTCTCTCTCTTGCATCTCTCTTGTAACTCAGTTACACAAGTCGCAAGGTGGTGACGGTCCAGCCCCCAGAAACTTGTCAGGTATTCTACCTCCTCTGTAGCTGGTTTAACTTTCTCCACTTGTAAAGCTAGTCTGTGGCCTGCACTTTTATTGAGATGCCAATCAATAAATAAAAAATAAAAACAACATTTCACAAAAATGGAAAACAGGACGATGAATACTGGCCAAATTCATTTTGTCTAGTATCTTAACTCAAAATTTCTCTCAATATGTTACTAGGAAAAAGAAACTAGTAAGATAGTTTTGATAATTTATAGATTTTTGAGATTTTTGAGTTTTAATAACTTCAGTACTGAAAAATTGTTGGCAAGAGCTCAATTTAAAACTCTCTTAAATCGATTTTCGTAAATTCATGAGAAGTCTAGTATGCTACAGAAAATTCGATATTGCAAGAAAGCCGAAATAATGTTGACAAAAAACATTACACTTACCTGGGACTTTTTCACCCTGTTAGTTCCATCAATGTAGGATCTTGCTGACTCTTTTACTCTTTCTGTTCAGGGACGGATCATTCAATATGAAATCCTTGTTCTTTTGGCAGATTTTGTACCAGATGAAATTAACTTTAGTCTTCCTGCTTTCGTTTGTTGTTTTAAAACCTATTACATCCGACTTTCGGTATTTCATGAACGTTTGTAGTTCTACCTGATTCATTTTTTGACTCATGATATTGAAGACTCGTGAAAACCAAACACAATGCTAAGACTCAGTGACTATAATCATCTGACGAATAACGAAGTAAACTGACGACACAGACTTTGTGATGGTTAGTTGTTTAAAGGCTAATATTGTTCTTCGATCGTTTGATTCCGTACCTTTGCGAATCATTGTATTCCTCAGCGACAGAGACGTAAAATCATCAAAAAGTAAAAAGACCCTTTATTGAAAAAGAGAGTCATTTTCAAAGGTCTCATTTTTGCTTGCGAGATTCAAAATCCTAAACGGAAGACCTTTGGTACAGGCCTATTTATTCTATATCTTGGAAAAAACTATTTAATTTCTGGAAAGAGGAGTGGTAAATAAAACTGAGTTTAGAACTGAGCTGATTAATTTCTATCAAAAATTTTTATGAGACGAAACACGAGTTTGGGAGGGCAATAAAACGTCCTGATTGATTTTGTCAGGGCGTTGGCAAGGGTGATTGCCCGTGTGAAACCAAAAGGCCTAGTTTTCCATTCATCTGCAAAAGAGAGTCTGTTGCAGTGAATTGACAAAGATTTGCTTATAAATTCACCAACACATAGGTATAAAAATTGAGATAATGTGCACTAGTTTAGAATAATTTTGGATCAACAAACGTCTGTGATTCTTTTTGCTCTACCCAGTCTTACAAATGCTCTATGCAATTCATTCATTCACAGTGCTGAAAAACAAAATGTATAATTACCAGTACACAGTGCTCTGAAGTTCTCTGCGGTTTTGGGGCATATGTCCGCCAATAGTTCAAAAATAACTCTACCAGCTGTGAAAGAAAGAACATTAACTTCAATTTAAATTCCAACTTGCAGGAGCTTTCAATTTATCAAAATTATTGTCAATACCCTACATATCAATATTCTTTAACAAATTCAACTATAACCTTCGAGTTTTAGAGGCACGTTAATTCTCGAAAGTTGTGTCATATAAAGACGTGGACAAACACATCAAGCAAAAAAGTCTTTCAGACACATTTTTTGAAATTCTGGACATTAGTATCTTAGACAGAAATATGTGAATGACTTAAAAGCCTATCGAAACTACACAGACGTATTAAAAGTATTCGAACGAGGACGAGAAAATGGCGGTTTAAAGTCTCCCCCTTCCCTTAGGCTGAAAAGTTTGTTGACAGTTTTTATCCCTTCCCCAGTCTCCTCATTCAAAATTTTGCGCCAAAGTTAAAAAATTGCTGACGTCATCCAAAGCGGTCAAATCTAGTTCTCTGTGAGAGTTTTGAAAAGTTTTTCATGTTTAAAAAGATGATTAGGCCGGTAAACAAAATTTCCAATAAACGATCAATGTTCATTAAAATATCAGTCATAAACTGGGGATTTTCAGAAGAAATCTTGATGAATAATGGCTTTAACGAAAGCTGGTAAGTTTGCTGTTCAGAATTCTAATTCAAAGTTCGGGAATCCTTCGTAAAGTTCAGGGATGAAAGAAAATAAACCGAGGCCTTTGAATGAAAAATTTGAAACTTTGATTTTCTGATCCAAGGAATAAAATGGTCTTTATTTGTTAATGTCTTAATGAATTTTGTCTTAAATGTTTTGACTAAAAGTCTGTTTCCTATGCTTCGAATTTCCATAAACATTTCCAGAAGCTCTGTTGCAAAAACAGATTTATTTTCACATTTTATACTTTTATTCAAAAACTCAATTAATTTGTTGAAACCTCCCACCCATTTTCATAAGTTTGCTCTTGCCTTTATAGACCAGGTTAAAATGGAGGTAGGTACCACCTTAAGGCGGAGAAATTCTAACTATGATTTTCATATTCCCAGACACTCCAGTATTTAGGAAAATGGCGGTTAACGGGCATTTGTTGGGGTTTAGGGGGTAAATACGGGGGTTTAATAATCAGAGATCAAAAGCTTTGCCTCTGCGGAGGAGGAAACGCTTTTTCGCCTTTTCATAATCAATATTGGCAGAAAAGCCTTGTTTTTCACCATAATGATCTATATCGAGTTTAAGATGTTGCTCATTTCCATAATCAAGTCACGTGACCATTATTGGCCCCCTTTACCATATATGGTAAATTGTAATTTCATTCGAAGTTGGTGCTTGTTTTGCATTTTTACCTGCTTCACAGTATCTTTTGAGACTTTTCTTAGAACTTTTGTCAATGACTCATGCTGGGCCAGCAAATATGAAATTAATTAGAATGGTATTAATATTCCCCATCCGATTTTTATTTGCTTTCAATAACGTACAATCGAGTAAAATAAAATATAACTGACAATAGTCGGCTATCATCTCCGCTTTGTTTTTTGTTCGCTTGTTAACCTTGGCTAAGCTACCTACAAAAGACAGCATCTTTTAGCTTTCTTTTTGTTCTACTGTTTGATCATTCATGCTCTGATCATTAACCTTAGGCAGCGGTTACACGGGATCGGCTCTATTTGGAACGGTAGCCAAACAGATATGTTTAGGCCTTGCGTTTATGCGGAACCGACTGACTGGAACCGTTTCAAAGAGAACTGCTAGCCGTGCCAAATGGGCCTACATACGAAGTTGCGGAACGGCTCCAGAAGGTCCCGTGCAAAAGCTGCTTTAAAACAGTTTTTCTTTCTTACTAAATTTTTTGGAAATTTAAAAAGAAACGTTACCATAAAGAAGGGCACAAAGGGAAAACCACTGAATCAAATAGAAACATGTTTGGACTTTGCTAGCAACATCAACGAGAAATGGGAGAGCAGTGGATTTCAAGACTGCGCTCCGCTATCCTTTCTGCTCAGTCCCATCAAGTTTTGCTAATACCGATGGTTCTCCAAATGGCATTGCAAAGAGCAAATTACAAAGTATCATCGTAAAGTACTCGAAATAGCCGGTACAGCATTTCAGAGAAAGCCTTCCACCGAAGAACCATAAAAGTATCAACGTTTATCGCTAACTTGATGGTCTGCGTCCCCATCAAAAAGAAATTTCCAGATACTTATATAAAGTTGTAGGGACGTTGCCAAGTGGGCACACCTGCAAATGGACATGGTTCCTGAAAACTATCAAGAACCCTTATCTAATCCGGTGAGCAAGGCAAGAGAGAGTGGTACGAGAATCTGCTGCATTCAGTTTGATACTGTTGGGGTGAGTCACCGTCTCTACAGATCTAGCTTCACTCTGGAACTGGCATGCATCGAAAGGAATTAAATTGAGTAAAAGAGAGATGAGTAACGAGAAAAGATGCTTGATTGGTTTCGATGCCTTCACAGGTAATGGTTATGTTTCCTCGTTTTTCCGAAAAGGTAAAGAAACCTGCTGGAAACTTTTTGAGAAAAATGAAAAGTTTTTATCGACATTTACCGCTCTTGGATCTGATTTAGATCTGATTGAAGAGCTGATAAACGATCTGGAAGAATTTTTTCCACCTTAATGGTTACCGGCAAAATGACATAAATTTTGTCCTCAATACATTATTCGAAGCGAAACAAATTAACAAGAATAAAGGCATAGACATGTCATTTTTACTACCAATGTCAAGCATCGTTGAGACTTTACGCATTGCGCTCAAATGTTTTAGCGAGAATTTGGGAACTCTCCGATGAAAGACAAATTCAAATGCCAGACCTTACTCAACATGGCTGGACGATCGACAACCGAATCAAATGAATTGAAAAGGCATTCCCTGATGAGCTTGAAGAGCTGCTTCAAAATGAAGAAGAATAAGTATAGGAAGATAACCAAGAAAGCGAGAAAGAAAACAAATCAGATTAGCCTCGCGTGGGCCTCGCATTTGATTGTTCACATACCCGCGAAAGCGGAGAAATACTTAATATCAACATTTGTTTATCAACCATTAGTAGTTTTTTACCAACATTATACAAGTATCATTCAAATAAGTGCTCAAAATTTCCGAATTTCACGGTGGTAATTATTCTGAATCCTGGTCGATGAATAGAAAATGATTGCAACTTTTTTAGTTTTACTCTTAATTATTGTGGTTGCAAAAAGCTCTAATCCGATTAATGCATACATAAACACAAACAATTATCATATTTAAGCATTTTAAACTTGTTGAAACTTATTTAAGAGGACGATCGGACTTATTTGAATCATTTAAGGTTTGGAACTCGATTTTTTGAAAGATATGAATATATTTTCAAGTAAATCACGTATACGCCATATATGGTAAAGGGGGTGATGCTAGTCACGTGACTTAGCTTTGTATATTAATAACATCTTGATCATGGTGAAAAAACTAAGCTTTTCTGTCATTATTGATTGTGAAAAGGCGAAAAAGCGTTTTCCTCCTCCGCAGAGGCAAAGCCTTTGATCTCTGATTATTAAACCCCCGTATTTACCCCCTAAACCCCAACAGATGCCCGTTTACCGCCATTTTCCTAAATGCTGGAGTGTCTGGGAATATGAAAATCATAGTTAGAATTTCTCCGTCTTAAGGTGGTACCTACCTCCATTTTAACCTGGTCTATTACAAGACATCTAAATACTCAATTATTATCAAATAGCATCATTTTGAAACGTATTTCTTACTGCATACCAATTTTGACACTTTTTGTTCATGTACCCTATTTTCTAATTTATCAAATGTCGCTGAAAATGTTGGACTGAAATGAATTTTAGAACTGATAACCTCATTCTAATTGTTGTTCAATGAAAGCTAAGTTCAATTGCTTTTATTTCATCAAGCAAATATTACTCATGTATCATGTAGAGTGATCTTAAATTGCTTTGTAAATCTGGGCCTAGTGTGAGTTCAGGATGCTTTGGTAGCCATTTCATCATCCTCGTTCGAATTCTTTTAATACTCAATTGAATTAAGGTCATCAGGTAAAGAAAATACATATTTGACAGAAAAGTAGAAAAAGGAGTTCCAACGGGACGATTGCAGTTTAGCAAGCGATAACCACAGGGAAACTAGATTATGATAAATACAATTAGTAACTAGCATCAAATCAATGGTGATTCTTTTGAACGACCGATTTAAGACCAACAGATCTTGGGAGAAAATGGCCATTCATCAGTAATTGCAATCTTAAGTTGCGATAAAATCTACGAAATTTGCGAAAATATCATCTTCTTTTTTGTTGCGCTCGTTATATCTATAATTGGGGGCTACCACCCCCAAACCCCTGTCGTTTATCATCTGTTAGAGATGCGTTAATGTTCAAAGATTATCCTGACCTGCGATGCGAATTGTTTAGGCTGTTTTGGCTCAGATTCAGAACATGATTTCTCAGCTTGAGAACAACTTTGCATTATAATTTGCCTGTGATATAAGTAAATTTCTTCTTTTCTGTTGTAGGTTGTTTCTTTATTGAGGGCTACCGCCCGCAAACCCCCGTTAGTTAGCATTCAGTAGTAGTTGTGTGTGCTTGTGCGTGAAAGAAGAGCACGTTCTTGTTTCTCGTTATTTTTGACATCGACTAAGTAACTGCGGAAGAGAGGAGACCGCCTGCTACGGACCATCAACATTAACATTAACATTTTGTTTTTCATCGCGGCCTTTGGCCGCAATAGTTCGTCCCCCCTCCCCCTATCAACTATCAACTATCAACCCCTCCCCAATCACAGCCTCATGTGAGTTGGTCAATTTTTGTCTGAGAAGAGGAGGGCCTAAAAAATCTCAAAACGGGAGGCCTTCTTGAATCATCGTCAACAGCGATTTTGAAGGCCTTGTGTGTATAATTTCAACTATGATCTTATAATCAAAATCAAGAATTGAATATAAATAAGCATACACATTCTTGATTGCTTTTTTCATGAAATATTTTTTGTGGTAACTCTCAGCTTGTTTTTTGTTATCTTTCTTCTGCCTTGCAAAATTGCTGTTTGCCAAACGGTTTGTTATCTATTCTATGCACCAAAACCTATAACCTAAGTTGGTTGACTTCTACATTAACTTAATAAACAGATGTTAAAATGAAATTTCTAAGAGTAAAATAAAGAAGATATTCAAAGCTTGAATTTCTTGATAAAATTTCAAAATTAGCTTTCGTCTAACAAAACCTAAAATTGCGGTTTGAGACTCGACCCCCTCCCCCCATTGCGGCCATAAGCCGCGATGAAAGAAGAAACGTAAATGTCGATGGTCCCTAAACTCCAATCTAGCCGTTCCAACAGCAGTAGAAAGTGACTGAATCTAATGAAAGAGAAGAACTCTGATTTGATTCAATTCTGTACGCTCTTTAGGTGAAGGCAACCAAACAAAGATTCCTTTAGTTTGGCAGTCATTAGCCTTTTGCATTGTAGTCTATCATGGGCCTAAACTGGCCTATTTATGGTGATTGAAGCAGTCAGGATTGAATCTAAAATTGAATAATAAATCCGAACCTAAATCTTTATCTCAAATAATAGATACGTACCAGGTACATTATTAATGCTAATGTCAAAAAAGCAGCGTGGTCTATACCCTTTTGCAGCAGGCAGCCATTGTTCGTCCTCCATCTTGATTCCTTAACTCACAATTCAATTCAACTTCATCCAACTCAATTTCACAGTTCAATTCAGTTTAATTCAATTCAATTTCAAAGTTCAATTCTAGAGCTACTAACATTCCAAGGGGGAACTCGGTAGGCGGTGGAGTAAGTTTGAGAATTTTACAAGAAACCTAAAAATTCAGAATTTATTTTCTTAAAAACCCCAAAATAGTGATTTTCTTATATCCTGAATGGTGCCCAAAAATATCAAAAATTGTGACTACATGGACTAATTTGATACACCAAAAAATATCAGAATAGCCTTTAATTTGCATTTTTTATTAAAATTGATTATATTTTCCTCTTCGTATTTATTTCGAATAAATTTCAATTTCAATTTTGTTCTGGGTTTATGTGCAGTCCTATACTTGCAATGTTGCCTAATGTTTTTCTGTGCTGCATACTTGATTAATCATGCCGTATGCTAGTAATTCTATTTGGAAAGATGACACTAATCTTGAAGTAGATATTGAAAAGTATGTCCAACAGGACTTTCGGCGATCAGGGATACTTGACTTCATTTGCAGGGACTACCCTCAATATAACTGGAGTCTTTCAAGTTTGGACCGACGCCTTCACCATTTTAACATATTCTGTATAAGCAATGACACGCCACTTGGCGACGTAGCGAATGCTGCTAGAGAAGAGCTTTAAGGCCGAGGTAGACTTCTTTTTTACCGAGCTTTCAACCAGAAGCTCCGCACCGAGCAAGGGGTTAAGGTCCCCAGGCACTTAGTCCTACAATATGATGGCAAATCTGATCAAAAAGGTTGAGGTGTGTATGGCTGCATTGATATCTTTTCAAGAAAGATATCGTTTCTCTTTGTTTGCTATTCAACCTCAAACCTATTGATCATTGGCAAGAAATACTTCGAGCACGAATACCAAAGAGCGAAACCTCATTTTTACGCATCCCACCACCTTTCTCAGCCGAATCGATATCTGTAATGTAAAGCAGATGGCTGCATTCTATGTCAATTCAGGGTCAAATTGATTCGTCGAGTATGATATTCAAGCACACCCCAAATATCATTTACAAATAGTCTATTGGCTACTTTTATATTTACTAAAATTATATTAATCAACTTTTGATTGAAATGAGCTGACAAGAGTCTTGTTTATTACTATCAAATGAGAAACATATCAAATTCTTGATAACCAACTCCCAGCGCCTTTTTTAACACTAATACTGGGGGGGGGGGGCAAATGCCCTTCCATTCTTCAACTTTGCCCCTCCAGTCATGGCGTTTTTGACCCCATAATATTATCCCTTTTCGTACTGATTTGTTTGAAAAATTCTATTTTGACCTTACATCTTTGCAATCATAAAGGTGTTGTCAATAGGTTTTGTTCATCAGCCACTTATATTAGCTGCTAATACAGTGGCGTTTCTGGGTGCTATTAACATATGCAGCAAGAGAAACTAAAGGATCCTGAGCCATTTCGAGACCTCGGAAATGACAAAATGTCAAGAACTTCCAGGGGCGTCGCCCCCTGGACCCCTACCAAGACCCTGCCCTAGACCCGCTGTGGGGGGGGGGGCTTACAGCACCCCCAGACACCAGCTTCTTTAACTTTATTGCTTGCGTACCTTCAGCAAACCAAGACGAGACCAAAATACCCATTATCCCTTTTTGTAATTCGCCCACCCACTAACAATTTCTTAAAAAAGGCTCTGCCAACACCAGTTGCAAATGAACATCGATTTCGCAATGATAGAATGGGCACCGGTAAGAGATGAATGCATTTATTCATCAAAGCATCAAATCTTGCACATTTTTTTAGCATCATGATAAATTATCAATTAATTGGATTGTTTACTTTTAAATTGAATTGATTGATAGTTGATAGAGCTGATTAAAGTCTTGAGATATATAAAACAAACATCATGAGATATCTAAAACAAACATAGCAGTTTCTTGAAAGATTGAAAATGGACACCAGTTAGAGATAAATGTATTTTTTGACAAAGCACCAAGTCTTGTGTATGTGGTTCATTACAAAATAAATCATTTATCATTTTGCTAGAGCATCAATAGACAGGAGATTTTTATTTTAACTACCAAGAATATTACAACAGTTGATGATTGTCGGCGTTTGAGTCAAGACGTGTTTCCGTAACCACCTTGCGTTAGGCCTGGGAAGTTTCAGCAGGTTAGTTGAGTTTGTCTTTTTGAGGCATTTGATCTTAAGCTTGGTATCGTTACTAGTACTTCAAGACGGGCTGATTTCTTTGCTTATTTCCAATAAATATCTAGTTTCAAAAAACAACTTTTGTTTCTAACTGCTCGTATTGATTTTAGTACCTGAAAAAGTATCACGGATGCTTCTTCCGAAAACGCCCGAAAAGAAGATTCAGTACAAGCTGGCAGTGTACCAATAAGAAACAGAGAAGCAGATTATCTTTATCCTGCTACTATCCAACAATTCAAGTTGATAACACATTAAAAAGAACTTGAATGGTAAGCTTGTGAGCCTCTTATTCAGAGCCGAATCTAACCTTTGTTAATTTGATATCTCAAATCACCTGACATCTCAAGAGGCTAAAGAAAGGATGTACACTGTGTATATGATATGTTGCTTTTCATGCTACGAGTAAGAAACAGTAAGGAACTGATGGACACATTGCTAACTTGTTGCTTGACGCAGGTTTAACGCTCCTTTCGCTATTTGAACAGTCGGGTTAGTTGTCGGGATAGATGACATTATCACAACGATCTGCACGTAATTACTAAAATCTTGCTCTCCTTGTTGCCAAAAGTGGAGAAACTAGTTCTGTTTATTTCATTGTCTACCAAGAAAACATTGCATTGCTTCTATTAAAAGCAAGAAACGACTCATGAATTTTTGGGAACTTGATGCCTTGAGTATTAGTTCGAAGTAAGCAAACATCTGGAATCGGTTCGAATTTGATGATTAGTAAAATCTGTTAGGATACCCAAGATGGTTCTTGGCATAGTGATCTCCCTTCTGCTGCTGTGCGTGGGGTGTTCTGCTGAGGTGGATGAATGGCAGTACATATACCGGGGAGGTAATATGAAACACATAGCAGTAAACAGTGAGGCGTTATACATGATAGACTCCTCAAATACACTTCGTATTCTCGAAAAAGAGTCTGGGTTCGAGGTGGTTGAGTATGACGTCAACTCGGTGGACGTCAATGAAGAGTTCGGCATGTGGTTCGTCAAAACTGACGAGTCAGTGTTCTTCCGCAGTGGCATGACATCCGCCAATATGAAAGGAACCAAGTCGAACAAAATGGATGGCAGCAAGATCCAGATCACAACTGGACGACGAGGGCTTGTAGTCGGTCTCAACGAAGGTGGAAATACTTGGGTTAGGAAAGGAATCTCCCCCAAAAATCTCGAAGGCTCATCGTGGAGTAAGATTGAAGGAGGGGAATTGAGCCATATCAGCTGTGGGCTGCAAGTGTGCTTTGCAGTGACCGCATCAGGAATTCTGTCGACCACAGGGTATCTTGGAAACATCGCTTCTCTACCTGCGACAACCAGTTGGATACACATGAACACCAGCGGGAAGAGCGTGTCAGCGTTTGGTGACAAGACCCTCTGGAAAATCAACAAAGATGGATGCCCATGGGAAGCAACGAATGTCTTGGACTCGGATTTCAGCAATGTCCTCTGGGAACGCAGAGGATATCAAACAACGAAATTCAAGTCGATCGCAGTGACCGATGAAAAGGAGTTTGCGGTTTCAGAAGATGAGCGAATCTTCGTTCGAACCGGATGTCCGATTTTCGACTTTGAAGACAACGACCTCTCAGAATGGCGAAAGACAGGCAGTGCATTTGCTTACCAGCCAGTCGTAGACTTTATTTGGTCAGAGTATATAAAAGTGACGGGAATAGTCGGTAAGCGGATGATAGACACATACTCGAAACGCAGGAGCAAGAAGCAGCCAGCAAGCTCCTCCAGCAAGGTCGGGGATCTACCAACAGGGACACTCACCTCACCAATGTTCCAAGTCAGAACCGAGCATCTTCACTTCTCTCTCGGTGGTGGATCTCCTCCAAATAACTATGTGGCTCTGGTTGTAGAAGGCAGTGAGGTGCGAAAGAGTAATGGTGCAAGCCGTTTTGAAACTACTGCTTTTGGTTGGACATTGATAGCGCGATTTTGGTGGGATGTCCGAGACATTATAAATAAATGTGCCAAAATAAAGATATACGACTTGTCCAGTGGAAATTTTGGTTATACAGCTTTTGATGACCTAAGAGGCTCACCGCCCTGTTTCAACAGCATGAAAGCCATTTTGAGACAAATTGTACCAAATGACGTCATCCATATAGGGAAATTAATAACAGAAAGCATCACTTTGGAAGGGTTCAGCACATCGAAGTTGCGAAAGCTTTTCGTATCAGTTTCACTTCCGGTTTTACAAGGCTTCCCATTGGTTTACATTGAGAAGGTCAACGTCACGTGGACACATTGTCAATCAAATATAAACATGACAACAAACATGATATCTAACTCGACAAACCGTCCTTACAAAATGACCTCACAGATAACTAACCTCCTTTCAGATGCCAGGGTTGAAATCGTAGCACGAGTGTACGACCATGATGCTTTGCAGGCATCTGGAAATAAGTTAACTGGACGGATGAGTTTCACAGTAAATTATGATGATGAATTCATAAAGAGAACGACTAGGATTGTGACAATCAAACAACACGGAAACGAGACGGCTCATTTGGTAGCCAATAGCTCAATCTTAGAGCCTCGCACTTACACTGTTGGGGAAAATCTCACTATAGAAGTCGTCCTATACCACGACTACACATTGTCGCTGAAGAGAGCTCATAACATCCACATAGCATTGAGCATTCCTTCGTTTATGTCATTGTTGGTTGCGCATGGGTGGAATGCTTCTCTTGGCGAAACACAATTCGCGCCCGAAGCTTCCCTACACGTGGTAAGAATCCCTGAACTGTTGCTTGCTGACAACAAAACAGTGAAGTTCAACGTGAGAATCGATGGCGATGCGGAACGCACTGGATATTCAAAGAAAGCGTTGACAGGTGCTGTCATTGTTGATGTGACGTATTGCAAGCGCAGCAACTGCAAAGACAACAATGGCAATGGCGCGCAAGTTTCAGTGGCTCTAAAGAGCAAGACCTTCGAGTTCGAATATTCATATGAAAAGAAGTCAGAGGCTCTTTACAAAGCCTTCGCAGCCATAGTAGAGAAAAGTGGGCTGTTTGTATTCCTCTGTGGTGATTACGAGTTAGCTGCGGCGACACCCAAGTGCTATTTTAAGGATATGACGTCAAAGGCTTGGAGAGGCCTGGGAATGAAGATGACGAATATCTCGTTCTATGACCCAGTCGAGAAGGTGTTGTATGGAGCGCATCATGGTGGAAGTTTTATGAAAATGTCTGGAAAGGGATTTGCGAATAACCAGATGATGTCCACACAGCAGTGGCACTCGATGGTTGCTGCTTCCAGTGACGCGTTCGATAAATCATTCCATGTTGTAGCAAAAATGAATCAAAACATGCTTTTCGCTAAGAACATTGAAATCTTGAATGGGGTGGGTCAGAAGTTTTCCATCGGCCCTGGTGGTATAGCCTCGTTACTGACCGATGCCCATTCATGGATACATGAAGTAAAGTGGCGATGTTGTTTTTGAAACAAGGGCTTCAGTCGATAAACACTTTCTTGCATTATTATGATTCAAGAACGCAGATTACATCCACTTTTTGAATGAAATTAGCCACTTTTTAAATCAAATTATATCCACTTTCTAAATTAATTATATCCACTTTACAAATCAAATTATATCCACTTTGCCCAGCTCCTGGTGGCTAGCTTATCATAATTTCTAACGTGCACACTTAGCAAGTAAGATAATGTTTAACTTGTTTATCTCATTGACTCGTATTTGATTTTTCTCTCTGCTCCGTTCCGATTCAGGCCCTGTAGTCCACCAACCGTGCCTTTTGATGAGATAATTGGTCGCAACATACGTTTGAATTGTGGACAAGGAAAATTCTTGTTTCGCCTTGATTTGCCGGAGGTTTTTCCAAGTTTCGAAAAAGCTGTATTTGTGCTTGATCAAGTCCGGGTAGGGGGTTTATGGTGGAAGTGAGCTGACGGTGGAAGTTAAAGTTTTTTGAAATGATTGTTTATTTGTAGCAATCTCCCCTGGTTCCTTATGAAAACAAAAATGTATTAAACATTTCGGACACTTGAGGCCTTGGTACGTTGTAAATTTGTAAATCATAGATTACTTTTCTTTTGTTTTCAAACAGAGCCCCTATTGGTAACAATGCCCATGACAAGGTTACCCTGCATAAAATCACTCTCTCTTTCCGGTGGAAGATTAAACGAACCAAAAAACGACGCATTGCGCTTAAGAACACCTTCATACACCAACTAAAACAGGTTTAATACAGGTTACGGATAACTATTTCAAGAAAATATAAATATGGCTAGATACAAACACTAACAACTAAAAATTCAGAATTTCCACTTTACATAAACTTTTTCGTAAGTTATCACAAAATCGACAAATGTTTTCCACATGACGACGCACTATACAGGTCTTAAGGTGAAGCAAAAAATGGCCTAAGTGTTTTAAAAACAACATTATTAGGAAACATTATACCAAGATGATAACTTTAAACTAGATAATCTTAAGACAGTTTTATAATGTATTTTGTTGCGTTTTTATTCGTCGTTTTCATTAACACTCAGGCCCTGATGTACTTTATCCTGTAGAAGCCTACCTTTTCTTTGCAAAATATCTGTCCTTACAAAGTAAAATATATTGAAAAAAATCGAATTGTAAGATTCTATTGAATTAGACTTGAAAATCTTATTTTAGTCTCGTTTATTACCAAAAGCAGACTTATCACAAAACTTAAGTGTCCTTAATCGCATCAAACCCAAGGAAATAAGGGGCAAACCTAAAAGGGGGTTCTATAGTCTTCCTTCTGACAGTCATTTAAGCTACAGCAAATGATAAACAACTAAAACAAACAAGTTATAATTACACACGTTATTTGTAACCTATGGATCTGGGCATTATCGAGTTCTTCGATTGCTTTCAAATCTATTCCAAATAGTTAACTAGACGGTCCGTCCAAATAACAAATTTCATCAAACTCACGAAATCATGTTAACAGTGGGAATCATATTGCCGACAACAAACAATACAGCCTTATGGAACGGCAGAATAACAGTTAGGCTCCTAGACTAAAGCTGTAAGCATCGATTTTTTGCAACCTCGCAGCACTTTGAGCAGAAAGCAAGCTGGAAGATGAAGATATCAACTGATGAATCATCGAATAGGTTTATAATGACGCGTGTAGGTGATGGCGTGCACAACACACTGGTTCACAGGCTCAAAATGCAGGCACAAGTTCACGGTCGAAACTGTTTTAGAGATGAAGCACTAATGAATTGGATGGAAACTGATCATCACTGGGAGAAAGTCATCACTGACAAGGGCTAAGCTAGTCAGGAAAATAAATGGGAGAACGAAAATGAACAAAGAATGAAATTAGATAAAGAACGAAATTGCACAATGAATGAAATTGGATGAATGAAAATGAAACCCACTAAAATCAGTTCATATCTCACTCTTACAACTACTAAGGAAAAGCTAAAGAATAGGTCAAAGGAAAATCTACTCACTTTTCAATTTCCATGACCACAAAATACGAGAAACAACGCTATTTAGACTCTGCTGAAGTCATCAATGTGTAACCGACCAAATGAAATTCATCAAGGCATTGATCTGAATCGATTTGAAATCATCAGAATGGAATGAAATGAACGCATGAGTAATCAGACAAAAGAGAAAAACTTGTAACTGAATAAGTCAACTAGAATGTAATGTATGTTGTATGCAAATAAAAATGTCTGCTCACAGTTTTATGACTCAAAGGTCAAGCAAGCCAAAAATGTTATTCTGTTTGTCACCCTGACTCCTGATCATTTGATATTTTGCTGAAAAACATGTCACTCCCTGCGAAAATGTGCTAAATGCTAATTCCAGGGAGTCTACTAAACCAAAACAGGCAAATCTAGCCTTGCATCTTGATAGTATAAGAAAGAAGAATCTTTTCAAACCCACCAATTTCCAATTACAGATCCTTTTTAAAACTCCAAGAAACACCATCAAATCTACCTCAAAATAATCACCGACTTTCACAGCTTATCACAGAGCAATATGATACAAATAGCAATTGGCTGATGCCATACCACGTTCTGGGTTACTAAAGAGGTAGGATAATCCGTTGAAGTTATGAGATAACAGCAGAATTACAAGAGAGGTGGGAATAATACAATAATAGAGTATATACAGTAATGGTTTTTCATCCAGAGGAAGACTTTTCTATACTCTGTTTCTACATGAGTAGGGGGGTCCAAATAGCACTAGCCTAACGCACAAGTAAAATATCTTAAAATAATATCAAATATCAAAAGAATCAGACGTAATTATATAAACAATAAAAAAATCTAATTACTTGGAATACTATTGAGCATCTCACCACAAATTTCCTCTGAGCTTGCTGCTTGCTTTTGACTCCTGAGTCATCTAGAAAAGAAAAAAACCAAAGATAAGGAGTGAAAATATGATTTCATGGACAAGCACAACATTACACACGAGCAGAATGTATTTTAGAGCCACTTACTGGAATACTTTGTTTGGCACGCTGTTTGGCAAAACATTGTGAGCAGTATAATTGAAATTCAGCTAGTGTTGTGCTGGTACACTCATCAGACAGACTATGCCAAATTAACATTCACATATCTATAGAGCTTACTGTTTTTACTGCAAAAACATGGAAAAGCATTGATTTCTGCAATGAGTTACGAAAAAGACCCAGTGATTCAATAAGATTTTGGGTACATATATGATAAAAGCATGTGATTCAGGGATAACGGTGTAGAAAATCTAATATGCTTTTACTCTTGAAATAAATGTGAAATGGCGGTATTTGATTTTTATTATGATATACATTATAGAATTCAATAGAATCAAGATTTATAACAAATAATTCTATTGTCTTGATAGAGTTATCTATTTCCATTGTGCCAGTTTCAAGACCTATCTTGCGACTACTATTCCTGTATCCTCTCAAACACAGTATGGGCACCACTGCACTGCTGGTCTAAACACAGCATGGTCTTAATCATTGAAGTTGACAAAATGCAAGTTTAGTGAAATGAAACTGGTGAAAACCCAACACGAAATATGAATTTAGCCTTATTTGAGCTTCAGACCGAAGACCTTTTCAGATATTGCCTAGAGATTGTACTAAGGAAACGGCAATTAGCGACACAGTAATGGCAACTCCTTGGCATCTAGGTTTACAAACAACCAATAACTTTGCAAAAGAAAGTAAACGGATTTGATATCATACCTAGAGTTTTCTTCCAGCTCTTGGCTTTATTTCCTGGGACTTGTCCCATAATTCTTCTTCTGAGAGGTGATCCTCATAGCCATCAAAGAATTCCAAAATCTTCTCATTCTTTGTGAGTTCATACTGACATTCTTTGAAGCGCCTCACCGTGTCCAAAACATTATACTGTTGCCATCTCTTGACAAAATTAACTTTTCCATCCGGCAGTTCGCTGGGGTTTCCGAGATGAATAAACGTGATATCCTGAAGAATCAGTCCTAAGTAGGGTATGCATGGGGGCTTTGCTTCAGATAGAGCCTGACGGTATGTCTTGAAAGCTGCAGTACTGTCAATCATTTGACAGTATTCTTCCAGGATGTCAGTTAACGGCTTTGGGAATTCAAGTCTTCTCAACGGACTTGAGTCAAGCGCAGATAAGATGGCAAGATATGAACTGAAATTATTCAACCTTCTCAAATGCTTCATGATTTTCAGGTACTTCTTGAATAATTTCTCCCTTTCTTGCTGCTTGGGTTCCTTCATGATGACAGTCCTAACCCAAAATGACATGCGGTTGAAATGATCGATGAATTCTGCGAGATTGGGGCTCACCTGCTCGTTCTGTTCTTTGCCCCAAGCTAGAATCTCAGGCAGGCCAATTTTCAGGAACAAATCAGAGTCAAGAAAAGTCATATGCTGTGCAAGTTCGAGGCTGTGGAAGTCCAGCAACGAGTACTTCTTTGAGGTTTCTGAGGACACAACTACTTTAGGTGATAGCTTTGCCTGCAGTTTCAAGCAATAATTCACAATCTTGTCTCGCAAATGCTTTGCAATCTCAAGTTCTCCCAGATTTATCAGTCGATGTACTTCAGCACGCAACTGATCAAACAATGACTTATCCAGCTCCTCATACATTTCATCAACAATTCTGATCAACAACAAC
The DNA here is from genome assembly GCA_963924455.1 of Pelagia noctiluca. NCBI lineage: Eukaryota > Metazoa > Cnidaria > Scyphozoa > Semaeostomeae > Pelagiidae > Pelagia > Pelagia noctiluca. The sequence continues at coordinate 1,284,872 of OZ004315.1, read as the reverse complement.
AGTGCACCTTGCGTTATATGCAATGTACCTTTGTCTCTGAATCGATTTGAACGATAAAGTAACTTACAAATCAAATCCAAGGGAGACGTAAAAGTTCTGTATGTTGCTACAAATGCTTCATAGAAAACCGCATTTTTTTCTTCAGCACTGACAGCGTAAACAATTAATGAGTCTACGGTACCACCAACCAGTAATGGCCTATTGCGGTCTTCTTTGAAAATGAGGAACTTACTAGGGTCAATGCAATCTAGAGCAGGCACATTATCTTCTTCATACGAAGCGTAAGAGTCCCTTTTCCGTTCCTCTCTGTGACTGCTCCTTGTCTCTGCTTTGAAGCTTCTGGTAGACAGTCGTTCATGCCTTAACTTTGGTGAATTTTTGTTTCGCGGAGTATTTACCCTTTGCTCTTTAACACTTTGACTTTTCTTTGGGGGAAGTTTGGGAGGTTCTTCTTGGCTGGAGAATTCTCTCAGTAACTGTTCTCCATCAATATCATATGCACTAGGCACAGGACAGTTCACATTGTCGTAATATGAAGTTGGACGGTCCCCTTTTGAAGGCTTACCATATTTATGGATGTCAAAATACTTTAGGTAGTTGCTGCGAGGTTGCTTATTTCTTTGCTTGGGGGGAACTGGAGGGAGGCCCCCAAGTGGGGACTTTTCATCAGGTGTTGGCGAGGAGAAAATGGACTCATCCTCATTAGAGAACAGGGACATGGTGCTGCCCATTAAAACTTCATATTTCTCTGAATATTTTTGAATTTGTGAGAAAGTTTCGTCACTCATTCCAACTTCTTCCAGATCAATCTGATCCCCTTGTGAATAAGTTGAATTAAGAGAATACTCCGACTTGTTATGCATTCTGTGCAGATATTTGCGGCTGAGGCTAGTGGTTGAAGGTTCTTCCATGGAACTCACAGATGACTTACTGCTATTTAGGCTGGATATTGATGTTGACGTTGAAACAAATTTTCTACTAACTTCTAAAAATTGACCATGCGCCGTGTTTTTCTGTACATCTGAATTTGGTCGTGGCTTCAAATGCACTGGAGACATTTGGGCTTCAAGGTTTACAGGGTGGCTATTGGTTTTTCTGATGCTCTGTCCAGGGAAAGGTTGGTTCCCATAAAATGAGCGATCCCCAGTTCTTGGAAGGGGCGGCTTTGCAGGGGCTGGAGTAGAGTCTGGTCTTCCCTCTGACAAATCGGTTCTCAACCCCGAGGAGACACTCATTTCACTGGAAATTCCAGAATCACGCTCGTACCCCTTTGGTCTTTCCACGTCAAGTTTTGATGCTGATGTGGATGAACTGCCGACAGAAAACTGGTTTGAATTACTGGAGCTCCTCCTTGATTTCCTGCCAGAGTTTCCCTCCTCCTCGAGTACATCATTGATCGAATTAGAGCTTGAATGAGCTGAGCTAGATTTGTAAAGCGTTTTCAACTCCTCGTTCACTTGCAGCTTCTGTATCCTTGGTAAAATTGCTTCACACAAATCGTTAAGGGAATTAAGCACAGAATCCACAGCGTGGAAAGCCACAGTTTCGTCTGGGTGATAATTTGAGCTTGCATCGAATAGCACATCGTCTGACAAACGTATCAGGTCTGTTACATTCCTGTGCAAGGTTTCTCGAGTAGGCGTCAGATCATCCAGGTTTTCATTGGCGAGTTTTGAATAGTGAAGGCACGAACTAAATATCGTCTCGATGCAGACGATGCTTTCCAACACGACAGTCGCTGTGCCCGGCAGTTTCTGCAGGAACCCTTTTCTGAAGATCACTTTATAATACTGCAAGGCACTCTTGATGTCTTTTTGACAACGGAGGAGTTTCTCTTCCTCACTTTCGACGGGCGTTGTGGGGAGCTTCACGACAGGCGAAGAAATGCTTTTATCATCCGGCGTAGACGGTGAGCTTTTTTGCCGGGCCAGAGTAGACTTCCTAATCCTCTTTAGCAATCCTTGCATTTTCTTACCATTTGGCTCGGTAAACGACTTCATGAAATTCGGTTTCTCCCAGCTAGGCTTACCACCACCATCAAACGTCCCAGCCATTTGCTATCAACTTGGCTGTCTGCTATCAACTTAGGCCAAAGTTCATTTTGTTTTCAACTTTCTGTTTCTGTAAATATCGATAAAAAGATGGCGAATTCCAGGCCAGATGATATGTTTACTCAATCATAATGAAACCGAGATAACCAAGAATCGTATTTCGTCTATTTGATACATAATTCGAGGGTGATTTGATATCAGAACGTCCATCTCCTCATGTGCGTAGTTCCTCTTCCATTTTCCAGTCGTGATAGTCTTTTCGTATTACCGATTTGCAACCCCCGTCCAGAGTTTGTACTACGCTGAATACTCGATTGGAATCCCAACAATGGAGGGGGTTGCGAATTGGGGGAGTCGTTTGCAGCATTGTCAGCCATTAGATGTCAGAACACTTTTTTCAACAAGCCACTTGACTTTGGTCCCAGCCCTCAAAGTTGCTTAGATATTTTGGTTTTTAAGCCCTCAAAGTTGCTTAAGAGTTTCTTAAGTTTTGAAAAACAAACAAACTGTAGACATTTCATTTTAGCCCGAACCGTTTCAATCGATGGTGTAAATGTAAGAAAGCCTTTAAAATGCCAAATATGCTTCTTTTAACAATAAAACATAGTTTGATTACACTTTCAGCGTAGCGTAGTTATTGAGCGTAAATTCATGCAGAAATTCTTTATTGCCACACTCGTTGAATTTCTAGAGAAAGTTGACAAGTCTCTTTAAAGAACAAGGTTTTCGTAAGACATATTCACAACGTTTCTTCAAGAGAAAGTAGTCCCCTCATCAAGTTTTGAAGAACAAGACTTCATAGGATTTCTAGTGAGTTTAAATTGTAAAATTACAAATTCACAAGTTTTCTAAAATACTCAAATAATCAACGAATCCAGGAGAGTCAATGATATATATAACATATCAGGCTTTGAGCAAGATAGATCAGTCTATGCTAGAATACAATATAATTAAAAATAAAATACGTTTGAAAAGTTGTTGTATCAGCATGAGATTTTGTAAAATTTGGGCCGTGACCCCCTCTCACACCCAACTTACCGAAAAAAGAACGTACCCCCTGTCAGAGAGAGATTCATGACAATAACCAGGTGTGGTTTCTGAAATATAGAGATAAGACCAAATCATATTGATTTGCAATTGCAATTGAATAACACAAGAGCTTAGAACGATGAAAAGATATAATTCTCGTAATTTTTGTGGTGAAGGAGAAGGAAAGACGTTTCTCTTCGCAAATCAACCCTACTCGACATACTTAACTTTTGACTTCTTGTTTTCCTGTGTTCTTTAACATGCTGACGTCACTCCGGTAGTGGGATTGACTGGAGTGAGCACAGGAAGACAAGAACTCGTGTCGCAAGACTAAATAGGGATCGGGTGTAAAGCATGTTGTGCGGAATAACGCAAGATGAAGAACTAAGTTCAGAATTTTTGAGAAGTCCTGGGGGAGTTAATTGCGTGGGGATAAGGAGGGGCTACCCTAGCAGATTTTGACAACTTAACTTCTATTCGTATATTCTCAAAGTTAGGACTGACGGTAAGACCAGGACTGGGTATTTCAAACTTGCAGCTGGGTGTCTTGAGGTTGCGAGTTTAAGAGCTGCAGCCGCCAGTCTTGCCGCTAGTCCTAACTTTGAGAAGTTACAGTTTAGTTATCCAAATCTGCCACAGTAGAGGGGTTATCCTTTACCACATACACCCACAAACGCACTCAATGAATCCAGACCAGTTAATACGGTTGGCTATTAACTGACATTATTTCTTATCTAATATAAACGTCACGCATGCCATACCATTCAGCGATTGTTTTCGTTCTCTGGCAATCTCGTCGCTCTTGGCCTTCCTGTTCTTGAGTTACTGAACACAACACAATTGGTCCGTGGCTCTTCTCCATTTCTCGCTTTACAACAGCCGAAAATGCATTTCACCAGCCATTTCCTTGACTTCTTATTTCGATAGAAGATGATGAATGCGTTTATAGCAGCATTCAGGTTGAAAAAAAGAAACGCTGTTTTGCTACATATGAAAATTGCGTCCGGATTGATGTACGTTCCGAAGTAGGAAACCGACAATAAGATAGTGAACACGAATATTGGAGTCCACGCCACAAGCATGGCCGCGAGAAGGATGAGCACCGTTTTAAACAATTGTTTCAAATATTCTGGCTTGTCACTTGAATCGGTACCCTGCCTGTTTATCGGGTTCCGAGCCACAAAGCAACGTATTCGAGAGTAACTACGACCGTACAACAACAGAAGAAGCCCCATAGAAAAAAACAAGACGGCACTGAAATACGCATTCACGTAAAACATGGCTTCAGGAACACGTACTGATAAGAAATACAGACCTAGAACTGTAGCTCCAGTTAGCAAGTGCACAGAACAAACTATGACATAGATATTCGATGTTTGAAATAGTTTGGAAAATCTTGACGGATAACGTTGAAAATCTGGGTTGATATGCAGGTAACGATCGAAGGCAAGAAGCATCGTCATATTCATTGAAACCCCGCAGAAATACAACTGTAAGTACCTTGCAACGACTTGAGGCGTGCAGCTCTCTTGAACGTCATACCGGAGGTGTATGATGCCGAGCATCGGCATCAGAATGGCACCAATAAGAGCGTCTGAAAAGCTGATGCAGACGATTAGAAAATTCAATGAGTTTTTCAGTGATTGTTTCGTAGCAATGAAAGAGGCAACCAACAGTACATTTGCAGTTATTACCAAGGGAGCGTCGATCATAGACATCACTCCAACCACATGGTAAGTATGAATTTGTAAGCTTTCTGAATCGCTCGTCAAACACTCATCCATTTCTCAAACTGCTGAATCGCAAAATCTTTAATCAATTTGATGAACTGTAGCTTCACATAACAGCATTGCAAATTGCTGTATCGTATTGGTATGACTGCTGTATTGGTTACGATATTGCTTTGCACATTTATATTTTCCTTGTTACTCACTATATATTATTGCTGTTACTGTAATGATGTTATGCATTGCACGAAGGCACACACAAACAGACACTACCGTGTCGTTCTTCTAAGCCCGGCTTCATATGCACGCGTTTTCCAATTCATAAACAAATTAGGAATTCATCAGACACGGTTTTTTCTTGGAACACTCGGCCTTGCTTTCAGCCAGCCAGTGATTTTCCGAAAACTTTCCTTCATAAGAATATTCAAAATGTGTTTTTGTCGAGGCCTTTCACGCTGACGTTGAAAATGAAATATATCGACCCGAAATTTAGGATGTTTCTTGTAGTCACTGTTTCTAGCTTAAAGGCAATCTACGGAGTTAAAAGGTGTCTTTAGTCCAGGGGTCTGGGCAACCCATAAATAGCAGCCAATAGGATACCAGGATTTTCGTTGGGTCGAAATTCCATGTGATCAGATAAAAACTGGGATTGCTGTGATCGCAAAAAGAAAAATGGCTGACAAATCGGGACTGCTGCGATACAGCTTGTTGTTCCAGCAAGCAGACAATCAAAGATGAAATGGAAGTTTTTCAACCAGGCATAGGCATGTTTTGTATTCAGATTCTGGATTAGAGTGGCAACTCAAGAAGACAGATATCATCATCGGTATTGGATTAGGCCTAAAAGAGGCTTGCTGTGGAGCAACAGAGGTAAAAAGACTCTTGCCTGAGACGTGATTTCTTTTTTAATTCGCCATGATAAAAGGCTTGGAGTCCAGCATAGTCACCAAGACCAAATAAAATTTAGAGGTAAGTATCCATCTTTCTCGATGTTGATGTCAATATAATAAATTAAACTTATTGGTTCTGTAGGCTAGTTGCTTTATCCTGCTACCTCAACATTTCAAGTTTAGGCTACTTTAGGCCTCTCTTGGGAAATGGAAAATACCATCAAAAATATTGGGTTAAGTATTTCTTTATTTTATGTTAATATTTCAAAGCAACTTTCATTTATTCATTTTCAAGTAAGTGCTAAAAAGGCTAGTGGTTGTAACATTACCAACTCACTGACACCAAACTGTGTGACTCCCTCTGTCAACGTGCAAATTTAAGGAAGGTTCTTTAATCCAGTGATGGAAATTCATTTTTCAGATATCACCCAAACCTCTCAACTTCTCTGACAAAATTGCCAGATTTGATGTTTTCCCACCATCCTGATTAATTTTCCCTAACCATCACTATTTCTAACACTGCATCAAGGCACCCAGATCATGATAACAAAGTGAAGTTGTTATTTTACTGCTCACACCAAAAATGACTTGTAGAATTTGTTCCCTTCTATTAGGCGCATGCAGAGCCTGCACAACCATAGTTTCATCAGAAAAGCTTTTCAGGAAGCTAAACCCCATTTTCAACCAAACCCCCATAATATTTAGATGGACATCGGTAGGAAACAAGACATTTGAGGTAAAAATCATCATATCAGCATCAAAATTATTTTTTAGCAAAATATCAAGAACAGAAGACTCATTAGAAGGAGATGAAACTGATTCAGCATCAACATTTCACATCTTCATGGCTACATCGGCATCCTTGTTCATGGCTGCAACAAAGAAAGATATAACTTGTTGTTGTATAATTATGTAGTATTAGTAATGTTTCAAAAAAGAATAAAATCCTTTCTTAAAAGGGGTCACACTATTTGAAAATATCTCTACGGGAAAGGATCTTAATGATGAATAAAATAACCAGAAGCTTCATTTTGATTCTTTTCTTAAATTTTCGAACGTACAATAAACCACTTTGATAATGATTGTTTTAATGTACGGTCGAAAATTTGGGTCATACTCAATTTTTAATATCTATCAGGGGTCATACTGTATCAGAAATGAATTGTGAATGAATATTTGTAAATCTTTGATTGTTTGATGAAAAACCTTGTCTCTGCTAACTCAGGATACTTTTTTATGCTACTAATTTGATTTAGAAAAAAAGATTCAAAACAAAGGCTAGTAAGGTAGTGTGATAATTCACCAGAACGTGACTTGGGAGTTGAAAATTATTTGATACTTAAGTTACTTCCTACTTCTTACTCATTTGTGTCCTAGAGTTAGGAATTGGCTCTGATTATAACAAGTTTCCTGTGAGGGCAAGACCAGGGAAGGTTCTTAGGCCTGCTGCTATACTTCTGTTGATTATGCAAATGAAAAAAGAGGGGAAGGCCTTGAAATGGCAAAAAGAGACTATTATAAAGGCCTAAAGCTATCCAAAATTTAAACAAGCAGACAAGGACAACCATTTTGACAAAATTCTGTTGCATGTCAAAAAAAATGGAAAATAAGAACTGTCCTAAAAGACGTATAGACCATCTAGCTGCGTAAGCTAACATTGATTACATAATCAAATTAATGGCTTACCTCTGAATTTCCTGCTATCAAGAAAAAGATAGGCGATCTCAAAAGGCTCTCAGCTTCTCCACAGCTTTTCCGCCATTTTGGCTGTTGGTAGGCTTTGATCAAAAAATCTTTCATGTGATCACTTTGCAAAGTTGCGTTTGCGCATGCTCTTATTGAATTGAATCGTGGTCTATTTATAGTTTTGCCTCCCTTATCTCCGTTAATTGCCTTTAATTCTAGCTTCAGACAAAAATAACGGGGCCCCTCAGATTTATTAACTGTCACAAATATAAAATTTGCCATTGCCCAAAAGGCGGTGTTCTCTCATCATTGGGGCCCCAAGTTTGGGATTTCAAATGCACTGGCCAAAGGTGCACTCCCATAGCAACCGAAATAGTTGGGGGTTAGAGAAAAATTGTTTAAGATATTTTCTCCACCAACCAGTGCACTTAATGTCCATGACGGAGACAGATAATCCCCGACATGAAATGAAAAAACGTGGTACAAATTTTAAGGTTGTGGGTGGGTGGGTGAAAGAAATTGCACAGCCAAACGAAACGTCAAACTTTACCACGCCTTTGCTGCTTGTTGCGTCCAAATAGAAATACCTCGAGACAGAATTCTGGTTTAAATAGCAGCGAAACCAAATTGAAAGATTTCCAGACCTATTGTATCTAGAAAGCAAACATACAAAAAGATTGAATGCCAAACTACATATTTCTATGCTTGAGCTGAAACATATTGTCTTCCAAACAATAAATGCGAGGTTGAAAAGTGAACAGACCATCTGCGGGGAATAGAATAATATAATACATTAGAATAGAATGATACATAATGCGTGTAGCTATGCATGTAACAGCTAAGGCATTGCAAAACACCGAGGACAGACTGATCGCTGACAAAAGTTTCTTATGTAAATCATAATGTGACTATGTATAAATCAACAAAGAAACAATCTGCTAAATAAGAGTGATACGTGTCGTACGCATATCACAGACATCGCACACAAGCGATTCATAAACAAACAAGGTGGGACAACTTACCAACAAACGCTTGCAGCATCTTCCGCGAATTAACTTGGATACAAAATTTCATTCTTATCCATATTTAATTCTAGCTTCAGACAAAAATAACGGGGCCCCTCAGATTTATTAACTGTCACAAATATAAAATTTGCCATTGCCCAAAAGGCGGTGTTCTCTCATCATTGGGGCCCCAAGTTTGGGATTTCAAATGCACTGGCCAAAGGTGCACTCCCATAGCAACCGAAATAGTTGGGGGTTAGAGAAAAATTGTTTAAGATATTTTCTCCACCACAGAACACGTGTGTTCCCCCAACCCCCAATATCCGAGAAATTTGATATAACCCTGGAAATACCCCATGTACGATGAGAGAACACCCCCGACGGCAACTCCTGATTGGCTTGGCTTACCACCTTTCTTGAATTTACTCCCATTCGTATGCAAAGCATAGGACATGCACAGAAATTTATATTACCTTAAATTGATGCAAGTATCAGATACAAACCTTTTCCAAAACAATGCATCAAACGCGTGAACAATTAACCACCTCATCTTGGTGGATTTTACATTACATTACATTAAGGTAATCATCTCATTTCAATGATTACCTGGTAGCCATCTCATCTCAACCGCCACCTCATTAACTTAGGGTAACCAACTTAATGGTACCACAATTAACTTCAAAGAGGTAACAGGAAACCGTCTAATCTCAACGATTACAACTGCTGCTCTTTCATGCTGAAAAACAAAACACAAACAATTAAAGCCGCATACTGGCCCTTTTTGCTTACGAACTTGGATCACTGGAGTGATGTGACATTAGCAAACTGCTTTACTTTTAAGATTACGTACCTGCATTCCGCATTGTATGCTAACAACCTGCATTAGTGTGCTTACGTAGCTTTATATTGTACTGTATGCTAACGAACTGGCACGTTTGTGCCTACGTACCTCATATTGCATTACATGCAGTGCCAACGACCTTATTGTGCCTAGATAGCTTCATATTGCCCTGTCTGCTGACAAACTAGCAGGTTTGTGCTTACGTACCTCATATTGCACTGTATGCTAACAACCTGCATGAGTGTGCTTACGTAGCTCTATATTGTTACTGTATGCTAACAAACTTGCACATGTGTGCTTAAATAGCTTCATATTGCACTGTCTGCTAACGAACTTGCATATTTGTGGTTTCATACCTTCATATTTCACCATTTGCTAACGAACTTGCACATGTGTGCTTAACTAACTTCATATTGCCCTGTCTGCTAACGAACTTGCATGTTTGTGCTTACGTACCTCATATTGCATTGTATGCTAACAACCTGCATGAGTGTGCTTACGTAGCTTTATATTGTTACTGTATGCTAACAAACTTGCCTATGTGTGCTTAAATAGCTCCCTATTGCCCTGTCTGCTAACGAACTTGCCTGTTTGTGCTTACGTGCCTCATATTGCATTGTATGCTAACAACCTGCATGAGTGTGCTTACGTAGCTTTATATTGTTACTATATGCTAAAAAAAAAAACTTGCATATGTGTGCTTAGATAATTTTATATTGCCCTATATGCTAACGAACTTGCATGTTTGAGCTGACGTAACTTCATATTTTACCATTTGCTAACGAACTTGCACATGTGTGCTTAAATAGCTTCATATTGCACTGTATGCTAACGTACTCGCACGTTTGTGCTTACGTACATTCATATTGCACCATATGCTAACGGGCTTGGACATGTGGTCTTACGTAGTTTCATATTGCCTTTTATGCTAACGAGCTTTCATGTTTGTGCTTAAGTACATTCATATTGCACTGTATGCTAACGAACTTGCACGTTTGAGCCAACGCACCTTTATATTGCACTGCATGCTAACAGACCTGCACATGTGTGCTTACGTACTTTCAAATTGCACTGTATGCTCAGGAGCTTCCACGGGTGTGCTTAGGTAGTTTCATTTTGTACTGTATGCTAACAGACTTGCATGTTTGTGCTTACGTTCCTTATATTACACCATCTGCTAACGAACTTGCACATGTGTGCCTACGTACCGTCATATGTGCTTAAGAGACAAACTTGCATGCTTAAGAACCTGCATTGGTGTTCTTATAAAGCTGTACTTGTGTGGCTACGAACCTGCAAATTGTATGCCCACACCCTTACACGCATAAGCGTATAACCGAAACAAAAGACCTGTGACCTTGGCATCAAGCCTGACCAGTATGTTCTTATCCTAATGCACTTTTTATTTAAACTTTCTGGAGATAGTATCTCAGTAAAGGAATCTATAATTTAAAGCAGCTTTTTGTAATTCTTTATCTCATCTGAAACTTTGAATTATTTCATTGAATGTGTTCATTCAAGAAACTATATTTTGAATTGTGTTTAGTTTGACAATGACTCAGCATTTGAATCAAACATTGTGCACGCAAAAATGAGAAATTCTACTCCCAGATCTCTTCTCAAATGCTAGTTGTCAACGTATTTCCTTATTGAATAAACTCCTTACAGCCAAACTGAATCCAGGGGGTTTGCATTAAAGCTGAGCCCAGGACGCCTTAAGACACTATTTCAAATACTTTTTTGACGAGGGAATCGAAATATGGCCTTTCCAAGTATGACTTTTAGTACTTGCATAGCAAATTCTCCAAAAGATAGCAGGAACTGCCTGATGCCCACCAAACGTTGTTGAAGATCTAGAATTATATAAAGTCATATTAATTTGGTATCGAAAGTTACCCAAGTCAAGAAATTATGCTTAAACTGCATATAGACCCTATTTAATCTTCGCATTTTACGCTTATTTGTTTCTTTGTTTAATAAACCAATTGACATTCAATAAATTTTCAAAGGTGAAACTTTTTATTGTAGCGCTATTTTGAATTTCAAAAGAATCTAATTTGCCCGTCCAAGATGTAAACACTGAAAGTAGCTAATTAGATATCTTATATTTCATATTTCACCTGGAGACTTGATGTGGCAGTATTTTACCAAAGTGTTTCTTACCTCTTTAATAACTCTTAAATACACATTTTTTGGCAAACCAAAATGTGGCAAGACTCACCATTTGGAATCTGAAGTCTTTCATCCAGCTCTCGAGCTTTAAACTACGAGCACCCCTTCCCACGAGCAACTGCTTTGTAAGCAAGTCAGCACTCGACATGAAAAAAAAAAAACTTAAGCAACTCTAGCACTTAATAAAGGAATGCGAAGCCATTGGAAATTCTAGTTCTGATCCAATTGTCGATGAAAACCGAGCAGCAGCTATTGAGAAGTAGGTTATAGTGGATACCAGTACTCCGGCACACCTTGTATGCAAGATAATATTGACAACTGTTGTACAAAAAACTTCTGAGATAGTATTCCAACGAACCAATCTCCAAGTATAAAGCTAATTAATTGCAAAGCAATTTTTTCTGACCTACCTAAATTTCCCCCAGCTAAACGACTCCGAGTACTGAGCTCGAGCCGAAAGAAATGCGTGCACCTCCCCGTAAACTAGAACCAAGTTAAAAACTCCTAATAATTTACTTCCCTTGCCTAAATAATACCAAGCATAATCACAAATTCTTAAAATTCAAATTAGCCTCGTGATCAAAATTCGAACTGTTACCATTTAAACTGTTTACCACAAGATTTTTAATGCGAACAACAATGGAATCAGGCGTAGGATTATTTAACTCATCTAATTTTCAAGAGGTTTACCCCTCAAGGGGGTGCTTGAAGCAGGTCATATTGATACCCAACTTCAAAATTATTTATGTACTACCTCAAACTGCCTCCAGAGAAATAACACATGCAAATGGCGTACCTTGGGCATTGATCGCAAAAAATACCTGCTGGGTTTAAAACAACCCCTCCTTCGTAAACATCTCCAAGTAGCAAGCCCGCAGCACCTTGAGTATCGAGACTTGTTCTCCACCTTGTGTTCTTTGGTATTAAAATCACAACTAGAGATAGATTGTAAGTAGGCAGCAAAGAAATTGCACAGCCAAACGAAACGTCAAACTTTACCACGCCTTTGCTGCTTGTTGCGTCCAAATAGAAATACCTCGAGACAGAATTCTGGTTTAAATAGCAGCGAAACCAAATTGAAAGATTTCCAGACCTATTGTATCTAGAAAGCAAACATACAAAAAGATTGAATGCCAAACTACATATTTCTATGCTTGAGCTGAAACATATTGTCTTCCAAACAATAAATGCGAGGTTGAAAAGTGAACAGACCATCTGCGGGGAATAGAATAATATAATACATTAGAATAGAATGATACATAATGCGTGTAGCTATGCATGTAACAGCTAAGGCATTGCAAAACACCGAGGACAGACTGATCGCTGACAAAAGTTTCTTATGTAAATCATAATGTGACTATGTATAAATCAACAAAGAAACAATCTGCTAAATAAGAGTGATACGTGTCGTACGCATATCACAGACATCGCACACAAGCGATTCATAAACAAACAAGGTGGGACAACTTACCAACAAACGCTTGCAGCATCTTCCGCGAATTAACTTGGATACAAAATTTCATTCTTATCCATATTTAAAGTCTGTTTTGTTGTTCTTGTTGAAAATCATAAAATTTGTATTCAGGATTATTCAATGGATTAAGCTCCTTGTTTTTTTAAATTCCCGCTTCAGCCAAAAATTGTATTTTTCATTGCAGAAAGCCGCGAAAAACAAACTCATATTGACCTAATGTATCAAATAGATAATGATAAATTATTCCAAGAGTTTTTCAAGTCGGTAGTAGTCCGTTAGGCCTGCATATAATTTCCTTGTACCGAATATGATAAGAATTATGAACTTCTGTTTTTGTCGTAAGACGATGCTGCACATCTAGAATATGTAGAAGTTGGAAGCGTCTTTGATGGTTAGAAGCATTTCTGAGCATGCGTTAATCATATATTGCATACTTTGACAATATTTCTGACCTTCCGTATGGATACATAATTCTTCTAATGAGCCTCAACTATCCCATTAAAGATGCTTCCTATCATCTACAGTTCCTAAATAAGCGATGACAATCAATCTGGACAATAAAAAGAGTTGACAGCCTTTGGTACTATGTAGATATATCATGAAATGCAAAAATTAAACAGTTAAGTACCGAATTTATAGTAAAGATAAAAATTCGGTACTAAACTGTTCAATTTTAGAATCAATCTGGACGGTTACAGGAAGAGAGCTATATCAAATCGTTTTAATTGTATTAATGACATCTTAAGTAATACAAAGACAAAAGACGAGTTTTTCTTTCTCAAAAGCGATTGCTCATTCCCCTTTTCTTTGACTGTACAGCCCGAGACTGCACAACAGAAATTCCTATCAGATTCGATTTTAATTCAAGCTGGGTAATATCAGTTCGTAAAATATCATCTCTAAAAAAAGTCGTGTGGAAAAGAGTTGCAAAAACATGTCCAGCGAAATCAAACAAAACGAATCCTTTTGCAGGTCCTAGATTTAACCAAATCAATTAAAACTATAAGATGTAAACAAAGCAGTTTATTCAGCGGCCCTAGAAATCATAAATATTTATCTTTTTATGAAGAATCAAAAGAAGATATTGAAGATAAGTGCAACCGGTAGCCCTATTTCAAACGAGGAAACATTGGGTATAACAGCGTATCTATTCCAAATGTATTGTGAGGAAGCGGATGTCATGTTTTGTGTTGAAAATCAGAGGGGTGTAATTATATGAGGTTAAGATAGTAGGTGCACTTACCTATCAACTAAGAACTAAAAGTGCGCTGCTTCATAAGTCTTGTACAAGAGAGTCTAGTGCTCAAAGCAAACAAATCAGTATCAAATGAAGTCAAGTGAACATACCAAAAAAATTTGATGAGATTTTCTTCATTAACGAGGTAGCAAGTTGCAATTTTTAGATTGGTTGAAGGAATATTTCAACTTTCAGAACTAAATACTTCAAAAACATTTCAGCAGCTCGAAGTGAATCGAAACATTCCTAAATCTTAATCTCCTATTCTTCGATAAATCTTTAACTATTCATTGGTTATCTTGCCCGTAGAGCTTAAACCAAAAACTTACGGATATAGAAGCATATGTATGAGTTATGTGTATTTATTAGTGATATCTATATTTTGAATAGTTACAGTTTATCTAAGTTGACAAAGTAAATGTTAAAGAAACTTTACAGATCTTCCTCTGCATTGTCCGTTTTTATTTCGAAAGTTCTGGGAGGAAAGTTCTCTTCGACCTCCTGGTCTTCTTCCAAGATGGGAACGATGAGATTTTCTTTCGACATCAAGTTGTATTTCACGACGAAGAGGGTAAAGCGACGACACAAATGAGTCTCGTTCTACAAGAGATTTCGTTTTGATATTATGCTTCTCTTAACCATGATAAGGGATGTTAGGCCATCTCTAAACAATACGTAGTTTGAAACAGATTTCAGCATTGAAAATAACGCCAATCAAATTAAGGAATTCACGAATCATAACTCGTATGCGTTGATAAACGAACCTTGACCTGTGTTTATATGGAAAAACCAAGTAGGTTCCCTTAGTGATGAAAATATTGTTTATGAAGCTTTTGAACTTGTGAGTTGCAGGTTGTAACATGGAGAGCTATTAAGAAAATGAATGTTATTGAACAGGATAATCCTCATGCCCTCATGTGCTATTCTGGCAGATTAAGACCCCGTTTTGACTGCAAACTCTACTTTCTTCGCAAGCCTACGAACTTCAGGTTGTTGACAAAGCCACTCATCCAACCCTCCTTAAGTTAGACTAGAGTGTCCCTATTGGAAATAACGTAGCAGGCTAGCACGTTAAACATAAATTTACTTAGAGATAAGACAATTTATAATAAAAAACATTAGGATGTCCACATGAACATTGAATTAATGTAGTTATCAGCAACTTAAAAGCAGATAATTTGTTGACCTTACCTCGAATTCGTCAAATAGTCTTCGATGGTGAAAAAATGCGTGCGAAAATATTCTGTAGACTCTTCGGCAAACCGAACCAAGTTTATTCACCGAAGAATCCTTGATGCTTACTCTGAAATAAAAAAGCAAACGATAAACAATTTACTCAATTGAGAAGGTATCCTAGAGTGAAGATAGCACAAAAACATCGTTCATAATTACTGGCGTTGAATTCTAAAATCTGAAGGACAGTCAAAAATATTTTAGATTTAAGGGTACGCTTTTTCAGAATCTGAGAGATTGAAGTATTTCAGGCATTGAGTGGGGAAACCCTGTATCACCAAGGACCGTAGCTATTTTCCCCAGGGTTAGGAAGGCATTTTCCTGATTCAAAATTGAAATGAGAGGTGGGTGCGTATGATACCTAGGGGAGATTCTTTAAGATTTTTACGGGTTGGGAAAACATGAAAAGGGGTCCCTAAAATTCAGTGAGGTTTATGGGACGAAGATTAACATTCATAATACCTGCCTGTAAAATATAGTTTTCCCAGGCCCCATGAATTATTATCAATTTTGTTTTGAATTATTATATATATGCAAAAACTTATTGTCACCAAAAACCAACAATCATTCCCAATCATTTTTCTTTTAAACAAATTGTATTTCCTTGTATTTTCTGTACAACAAATGTACTGGGTAAAAAGATAGAGTTTTACAAGCATAAATACTCAATGGAAAATGTAGTGCTAATGGATCCATAGGATTCCTTGTTACTAATATGATAGATACATAGAATCGGTCCTATTTTGACCTAGGCCGCTTGGGCAAAAGTTGTATTTTTGTTCCACTGCTCGGGCAAGCCATGTGACCTACTGGGCCAATTGCCCCCAGTTAATACCTTGAAAAATTCCCTGATTCCTAAATTCATAACTGGGAGTTACCTGCTTGGAAAGTACTTGCTACTGTTCAATAACGAGGCAGCACCATCCAGAGTGTGTCTTGTGTAATCAACAGCTGGGCACTAGTAATGAAACATCAATATTATCTCAATATCATAGCCATAAGCATTTAATACAACAAATTAACGTAGAACTGAATATTTCTTCAATCATTTGGATTTGAGGTCTTAAATTTCTTGAATGTTTCTTGAATCACTTGAAATCTGTACAGTTTGTTCATGAATAATATGAAGAATAGCTAGAAAAAACTAAATTTTCAAGAAATTTTGAACATTTACCGACCTCCTTTGGGGTTTTGTGGGCAGCACAAAGAAATATCCATTGCTCTGTAGCAGTCATTTGTGTACAGGTGTCAGGCTTGCATTCTTCCTAAAATAAATTTGAACAAAATAATAACTTAAATCAATTTTGAAATGATTAATATACTTTCAGACCTTTGGATAAATGATTGGCTTGGCGATAGGCGTTAAGGAGACAAGGGACATCAAATTTCCCTGCAAGTATCCATCTGAATTTTAGGATTGAAAAACTCAATCACAAAAGTAATCTTGCGATTCAATGTTCTTTCCTTAATTGCCTTCAGTTGACAATAGTAATACTATAGAGCTATGTCCTAGTGAGCTTTATCATAAAAAAGATAAACATCTAATTTCAGGTGGAAATTCATCCCAGAGGAGTTTTTTCAAGTCTGGGGATTGAGTTTCATAGTGGAGAGTATAGGGCACGAGATATAAAATGGTAGGTTCAGGTAGTTTATGAAGATGGTACATGGCAGCAATCATTCAAAATTGGTTGAATTAGTCATGTCTCTGCAATATAGTACTTATAAGTTGTTGATATATATAAACTATAAACAATTAAACAATATCAAAGATCTGAATGGTCTCAAAGATATATCTAGATGCAGAGAGCTCTGGAAAAACCTATTTCAACTACAGATTACATTTCTAAGGAATCTTAATATAAAAACATTTTGAATGTATGTTCCTGTATAATAATAATTCAATTTGTAAATAAATGACCACCTAAACAGCCCCAAAAGCAAATATTTTACATTAAAAACAGAATATACCTGAAGTTTAACTGCAAGTCCGTTGAATTCCATGCAAAACTGCCTAAAAAGAGAGTAAAAAAGGATTTCTAGAAAATAATCTCATTATCGAGGAAATATTTTGGTTTTGATCTTACTGACGTTGCAATAAATGGTTGTTGTTTTGTAACTGAGGGTAGTTATATACGCACATTAAAAAAATTACATTGCCCTTCTTAATATGCATAATGTACCATCTTTAGGCATGAGGGGGTTTTCATTTCCTGAAAATACTTAGAGCCTTGGTGCTCTCTGATGACTGTTAAACTACGAATGGAAGATGATATATCATAGCAATACACTAGAAGCAAAAAGATAACAATAATGAATCTCTGTATATTTCAGACTCTAGAACACATCTAAATTTTGGTGGGTAGTTGAAAGGCTTTTCAATACAGTAAAAAATAACATGTAAAGGAACACATAAAAAAATTCTAATTGGCTGAAGAGAAGAGATACTGTGTTCTAATCATCAAGTCGAATGTGCTCTAAAGGGTGGGTTTTGGTGGAAGTTTTGATAAGACCGTTGAGTAGGATAAATTTGAAAAGGATATTATACAGTATGCCATTCCTCTGAACAAATATTGCCTTTAAACTAACCTTAGATGTTCATATTTCCAAACCCCTTCATCTTGACCAACAGGTGGCTCCAATATTGCTTCAATCTTGCTGTTGTCAGATTTAATCATTTGCTGAATGTGCTGTGGCAAATGAAAATAGGTTTATTGGCTATCACTCTGTGCAGAAGTCAAAATTTTTAATATGGTTTATAGGAAGGAATATAGAGAATGTGCATCAACATTATTTCTAACAGCAATCACGACAACAGATGGGACAAAATCTTTTCCCAAAACTGACTAAGGAAGAACTGAATTCACTTTTATTTCTTCTTATGTTTGATGTTTCAGGATTTTTCATGTCTCCTTATCCACGCTTTCCGTTTTCCACCTACCACTAAACATATCCAGTGCTAGGCAAGGGGTTGTAAATTCAAAACTAAATTCATGCTGAAAATATAATTGATAAACAAGTGATTATGTGTGTAAACAGAAACCTGCTGAACAGCTAAAGTGCTATCCATCTCATCCAGTGGTTCATCTGGCCAGGCAGAGAATTTCTGTGAAATAAGAAAAATGATTAAGCAAAAGTTTTAAATTCAAATTGAGTAACTGAGCCCTAGACAGAACTCTGGTATTTGTAGCCAAAGCTTTTAAACAGTTAGATCCAAATTTAGTATACTAAGATCATAACAATAATAAAGGCAAGTGAATAATGATATTCACAAGGAAATGTGGTATTTAATTGGTGCAAAGTTAATTGTGCCCACATTACACATGAAAATAATGCAGTATATGGACCAATTTACATTATTTAATTTGTTTTCCCGGCCAAACTGGACGTGTCACACATCATCTGTAATCAACATAGAATGAACACGGACAATGGTAAGTTTCAGTCATGACAGTAAGTTTCCTTCTCACATAGGTCTGTATTTTACTTTACAGAGTATGGCTACTTTCAACGTGATTTCAGGTGTGGTAGAACATCATATTGCTCTATTATCATCTCAATTGCGCAAGTGTCATACACTGATATATGGAAAGTATGGCACCTTTTGATACAATCCTGTTTGTGCTAGAGCATAATTGTCGTTCTATCAAAACAAAAGAAAAATTAGGGAATTTCCAGTACTGGGGCTACAAGTAGGTTTTTCATGAAATGAAAAGTGTGTATTGTATAGATCAAAATAGACTAATGACATCAATTCTTTTGAAATACTTCTGGATATAACATGGATCAAAAGCTTGCAATGCTCTTAGCATCATGGATATTGCACAGCCCTTTTTGGAATCATATCTCCTAAGTGATGTGTCAAATTACAATTTGAAAAGGGTCTACTGATCCTAACTATAACAAATCAAGCACACCATTTATTGCAAAGTTGGGGTAGAAGACAATGGAAGAGTTTAACAGACATGAGTCTCCGGCAATGGTCTTGGAATCTCTCAATGAGCTGGCTTCACAATGCGTTTATGGTTTATTTTTGATAGAAACTCAAATTGTCCATGCTAGCCTCTCTCTGTAGTACCGAAACAGACATGAGGTTAGCGATTGAGAAAAACATTAATCGATATAATCAAGTTTTTTGACATTATGCCGTTTTACAAAATGAAACAGAATCAGACAGCTGGTGATTTTTAACTATTCTATTGACTATTGAATTGACTTAGGAATACTTTTTTGCCATTTTCACTCATCCCATGTCCCATATATATTAGAATGTTTTGCTAGCTACTCTGTCCTCAATTAATATTTCCTTGCATCTTTACCACCCTGCAAATTTGATAAGCAACTTTCTTTCTTTTGCAGTTCCATTTTTCCAGTGCATTTTGTCACGCTCAAGTAGTTAATGAAGTGAAGAACCTCAAAAGTTGATTTTGTTTCGGGATAATAGAATTTCTAGCTGGGCCTAAAATTCAAAAGGTTTCCAAACTTTTGGGCCTGGTGTTTATTAGGCCCTCGCCTTCTCTGTCATTTCGTTTAATTCCCCAGAAGGCCGTTCCATCAATTTCAATCATATCCAACCGATCCCTGAAAGCGATTTTCATACCTCTGCCTTCACTCCTGGTCTGTTTCTTCTTATGATGATCTGTCCTCTTTCATTGGCCGACATTTTTAACACAAGCTTCAGCGCTGCACCCACCAAAAATTCAGGTCCTATTTAGTCCTCCACTATTGAGGGCTGCCACTCTGCAAGTGGTGATTCTTCTCTACCTACTGCACATGCTCAAGAGTTTGTTTTCCCCTATAATCCCCTACGGTCATCGAATCTACATTTCTCACCAACCACCAAAAGCACAACAGAGTAAAGATACAGTACATGTAACGTATATTAACGTAGCCGAGGGCCATATCACTCACAACAAAGTGTACGAGATTTTTGTGATTTCAAAAATAACGGTATATTTTTGTGATTTTTCTGTGTTTTTTCAAAAAGTCTACGAGACTTTTCCGAGTGATATGCCCCTCGAACGTAGCATTCATCTTTTCTGAGAATTTCCTCTTCTCACATGTACTTCCCTGCCTTTGGCTTTCTATCTATAAGAAAAGAAACTACTGTTCTGACATTATAGATATTGCTTTCTGATTTTTCTGACCTAAGGGGGGGGGGGGGGGTTCTCCCATTGAGGCCTGACGGGGGGTCGAGTTGTCATTTAGTAGAATCCAGTAATAACAATGTTCTGTAAAGTTTGATACCAAAACATGGCAATACACAACAACATAAATTAGCAACATAAATTTCCATAAAATAACAATCTCTTACAAATCTCATGCAATTGGCTGAGCAAACATTCAACTGGTATTGTTGTTCAGGGAGCCTGGATGGGTATTGCATGAAATTTCGAACGGGAAGACTGATTCATTAATACCTATCAGATGGAAGTAAATACCTATCAGCTTTCTGTACGTTATTGTCAGCCCAAATTCGTCTTTTGGCATCTGTGTGAATTTACGAAGAAGAACCAACAAAATTTCAATCGAATTTGCATTGCAAATTTAAAGCAGACACTCTCGATTTGGCCGAGTCCTGTTGTTTGAGTTAATATATATTATTATTTTCCTGTGTTTATTTTATGCATGAAATTTGTCTTACTCAAACAAATATTATGAATTTGAGGTCATAAATGCTCCAAAAAGTTCACAATTATGTCACAAACATGTGTTGCTTACAGAATCCAGTACCCGTGACAGACGAAGATTGTATGAATGGACTATCACCCCTATCCCATCAATCGAGACGAGTTTATCTAGTTGGTGTTAAAATTATATTATTTTTTCGGTTCTCAACTAAGTTTTGACTTCCAAAACAGACAATTACGGTTCTGCTCCACACAGGAACGCCTGGTACCAGATGAGAATAAGCAGTGAAATAATGCAGATTATTGGAATCGCACAATCCCTTGGCTAGAAACCAAGTGCCTTAGCGATTGTAGTAAGAGGTACTGCGTAGCAATTTTCGTGCAGCTTAATTGTCGCACGGTACGTTATTTGGTGCACTTATGTGTGCGCGAAAAATAGTACAACGCGAATTCATATACACCCAAGGTATATGTATTGTTTATTCTCACGGATTGCTCACACCGTTTATGATAAGAAAAGATTGGTACCAAGGCATTTTCATCTATGCCATACCCATTTTATTTCGCATTAAGCATCGGTTTTAGTCCGTTGGGTGCACTTATCTTTAAACAAACAGACCTAACACACCTTAAAGATTCGAGTATCGCACCTTACCAAGATTTACTCGCTAAAGTTCGATATTTGGTCGGTAAAATCACGCAATGACCACGCCTTTCTAAGGTAAGCTAAGCTAATTAGAGGCTGGCTCTCATCATGATTGGTTTGGCTTTCAACAGACGAATAGGATATAACAAAACAGACAGAAAATATATGTAATCCTACTGGATAACCACACTTCAGATGCAAATAAAAAATGAACGTAGAATGTAGAAATAATGACAAAAAGGAAATAAAATAACGCAGTCGCGGACCAGAGAGACATATTAACAATTGCTGATCAAAAAAGTACTAAAAACTATTGCACATAATCATCAAGTTTATTTCTAGATATTGGTAGAAGAATAAACATATTATGTTCTTTGAGCATTTAACATCATTTGTCTCCCCGTTATTTGCAAATCACTAGCAAATTTCACAGCAGCAATGTCTCGCAACAGGATAGAAATTCTGACCTTGCTCAAGCGAAGATCCTCGAGCCATATCTGTCCCAGTAGAAATGATTTTCGATATCATACTTCAGCCAAATGCCTGTTTACATGGACAAAATAACCCCATTCCAACCCTTGAACTAAGGTCTTACCTTCCTATACAAACAATTGTATTCTTCAATCCGAAATTGCCGCGACACTTTCTTAGAATCGTTCTCCACGATGTATCGTCACTCCATCCCCCATAACAATGATGGGATGAAAGCTGGAGGGTGGGATGAACAGGTAAAAGAACAACACAATGAAAGCTGCTCACGCTTATATGGGAAGTTTGATCTCACCTTTCAGCTTCTTTTCGTCCCTCATCTCAACCTTTGGCCTGGTTCGTGGGATGATTTTATCGACATTAAAAGTTTACCGGAAATAGTCAAGATTTCCAATGAGTTCTGGGATTTCTATTGTTATAAAGGAGATTACCACACTAGCAATAAATATTGAACGACTTAATTGGTCCTTCGTTTACCTCCTATCATCTAATTCATTCTTTTCACAACACGCAGATACTAAATCCACGGTTATTTCTACGCGTCTTCATCCCTTCAAAAGTCTGCAAACGCCTATACTTTTATCTGGTGTCAGCCCTGTGTAAAAATAGGAACCTAGTAATTTTCACTATGCTGTGGTGACAAACATCGAGTGGCAATCCAAAGTTGTTAGAAGTTACGGCGGGACACACATCAATGAAAGAAATAATGGAAAATGAATTTCAAAAGCGATTTAGGGGTTGGATTTAGGAAACGTTATACAGAATCATCTACACGTGTGCAGGTATCGATGTGAAATAAATTTTAGTAGAAATGAAAATATCAACGACTCGTTTCAAGGAAAAATTCGAAGGATAAAATTTGTCTCTTGCGCCAGATGGAAATATCCCCGGCTAGATTAGACTATTTTCTCTTTAAGTCGGGAGACTGACAAAGTGAATTGTTCTCAGTTGTTTCTTGACTTCTATACCAATGCTTATTGCCGCCTATTGTTAGTGCAATCTAACTCTCGTTCTGCTCTACTAGCAAAAAAATCGAGAATGAAATGCTTATTGTTTTGGATTCTTGACCGTATCTCTCTAGTGACTACACTCTTTTTTTATAAGAATAAATTTTATCAGAATAATGAGGCTCAAAATCGGTGAAATTCAAGAATATTTTAAGAATATTGCGAGGCCCAGATCTAATGGAAAAAATTAAAGAGTGTTTTTTTTACCTCTGAATTGTTGTACTTTTTACAGGAAAAGGTTTTGAATACACTCAACAAAATCTTGATGCAAGTGTTGATGAGCTCTGTTTTACAGGAAATAAGGATATGTTACTGATTGAAGAAGTTTTGCGTTTTTGGCATTTATGAACATAATAACAATTTATTGTATATCCATGTTTTCTCGCTAAGAATATTCTAAGAATATTCCGAGGCTCAAAATGGCAAAAATTAAGAATATTGAGGCAAAATTAAGTATTAAAAAATTTAGTATTCTTATAAAAGAAAGAGTGTATGCTAATAGTCCGTGAGGTTCAGAAATCCCAAGTCACAACATTAATTGGACAGGAATGGGAATTTTTAAGATAATTTCATTGACTGAAGTGGGAATTTCTCATGATGGAAGCCTTATTAAAACAACTTGTTCAAAAGTGGAGGATTCCCTATGAACAAAACGAGACGAGGAAGTCTACTAGAGACCTAAGAGAAGCGAAACTAAAAGCATTAAAATTTTTAAGTTTATCAATTTGGTATTTGCTTCTTTTCTTCGGAAATTCTTAAACTTCATCTTAGCTTTTCCTACCTCCTTACACATTTCTCTATGAAATATCCGATCTTCTCATGTTTTTAAGCCTTCAAGAATTCCTCAACATACCATAGTTTTTGTTTTTCGGTCTTCGGAAATTCTTCAAAATATTCGGTAATAGCTTTTCAAGTTTTCTGTACAGGTAAAAGAACCGAAAACCGCGTGATTGGCTTTTTCATTTTTCTCTCTTCTAAAACTCAGCAAAGTCGCGTTTTCGTTTTTCTTTCTTCGCAGATTCGAGAAAAGGTAAATACTAGCTTCCTATTTCTTTCTTCGCGATTTCTTCAAAATATCTGCGTTTTCATTTCCCTTCTTCACAAAGTCCGGAAAAAGTGAATATTCTCATTTTCGAATTTCATCGTTTGCAATTTCTTCGAAATATTTTCGTTTTTCTTTCTTCGTTAAGTCCGTAAATAGCGAATATTCTCATTTTCGTATTTCATTCTTTGCGATTTCTTCTAAACATTTGCGCTCTCGTTTTCTTTCTTCGCAATGAGCTTCACTTATGCTCTTCTTATCTTCTATCTTCATGCTATGAAGGCATAAACAATCAAATCTTAATTTCAAGAAAGAAAGAACCTTGTGCTATTAAGGAAATAACAGCCGATTCGGAACATCAATTTTCGACACAACATCAATTTTAGAGTCAATGGTACTAGTCTTTTTCAGCAAGACGGGTTCACTGTCAGATTCAGACGGACGGGTTCAGAATTCCTATCTTGTAAGAAATTTTAATGCAAATTCAACTTATAAGGGATAGAAGGACTGGAAAAAACTTGAAGGAACTTGATAATTTAATATGCAACAGATAAACAACTATGGCAGGAAATACAGGAAATTTTAGTTCTCTACTTCAGCCAAATATAATAACTTATTGAAGACTGAACACAAATAAAATAATATGGAATTCTGCGATAATTCATCTTGCCAGAGGGGGTAAATAATGAATATAGTGGCTATAAAGCAATGCCCACAAGGCAATATCTTATGATAATGCTTAAGTTTATTCTCTGGACTCCTATCCACGCTATCAAAAATGTCACTAAAAATTCCTTCCTCAGCTAAAAAAAATCAAACTCGGCTGTGGATTCGATATTTGAACAGGCCTTGATGACCAAGTTTTAATTTGGAGAAAATATTGCGATCTTTAAAGAAGTAAATTATGTGAGAGGACCGTTACCGTAGCTCCAATTGTGCCTGAAATTTGAGATAAAAGAAGCTGGGAGTTTCTTGCGTTTGCTAAAAACCCCGACATTACCAGTTTCAAGCATGAATAAATCAACATAAACTTACATCAAAACAGACCAAAATTCTAACTGCCACTATCACAATACCAAGCAATATTTGCAAATGAGAACCCAGTATCATATCATTGAAATTGCAAAGAGGGTGATAAGTAAGAAATTCAACGCTGAACTTTGAACTATTTAAATGATATGACATTAGATTCTTTGAAGAAGCCTTCCATTTCTTAAAGTTGAAAGAGATATGCCCAAGGATCTAAAAACTGTTAGAGCTAAATTGTCAAGTAGTTTATTTCAGAGAGACATCAGTAAGTATAATGCTTAGAAATTCTTCAATACTGATATATCATGATACAAGCAAAACTTTCAACTGCAGAATCTATTTTGATCGACTAACTTCACTCCAAAGGTTTATTCTCAAAACAGGATTTTCAGTTCCAATCTGAAAACTTTTCTAAACCTTTTAGAAACACAATCAGTCTACAGCGTTCCAAGCAAATATTTAAGGCTTTCTAGCAAACTGAAAATCAATTATAAGCTTGTCCTTCAATCAAGTTTTGATTAACATATCACTTATCATGAACTGATTATGTCAAGAACGTTTTTGGCTGTTTAGCAGGAACTGTTTATGATTCAAACAAACTTAACTACAAGTAAGAAAGTGTAATCAGTGCTTTACTTTAAAAGCAGGTGAAGCCTCTCGTGGCAGCAACACTCAACTTATGTACATAGCTGGACTTAGTCACCATGTTACCAACATTACCAACGTCCTAAAAAAATAAAAAAGCACTTACTAGTTTTTCAAGAACAGAAATATCGAAGGAAGATAACCTCTTTTAGTAGGTTCAGAAATTTGAACTTGGTAATTTCATCAATGCAAAGTTGATACCCAAGAGCATTTATTAGCATGTTGATTGACAAAAAATTAGTTGGCTAACAAGCGTCACAACCTATGGAGCTTAAAACATGTCCTTGCTTTATTATGCATCAAATTTTTTGGGCCAAGATAGCAAAATCCTTCATTTTGTTATCTGTTGATGAAACGCAAGTTATCTATTTATGAAACGAAAAGGTCATTAGAATATTGAACACCATAGACAACTCGCTTCAATAGTCTGATGAGCCTCTAACGAAACACTTTAAATATCAACCTAGAATGCTCAGAGACCCTAAAAGCATAGCCAGATTTTTACAACAAAGCTTTCTTACTTGGCGATCTGGATCGTGATCTGGAGTACGACCTCCTAGAATAGCGTGGCTTTGCGCTGTATCTGTCTTCCCTATCATCGTCTTTGCGGGAGCTATAAGAAATCAATGGGTATGATAATCACGCATTTGCACTTATAATGTATTAACAATTAATGAGAATATTTTCAAAGCAATACTAGTTTTGTATAAGATAAGTTCTTTAGAGTTTTGTAAAAAAAAATGATAAATATAGAATAAAAACACTCGAATGATAAAGAAAGTCATCTTACTAAGAAGGCCTTCCCATATAAACTCCAGGTGTGGGTGTGTGAGCTCTTTGAGTGATGGAAAAGTCAACTCGGATCCTCCTTCCATCAAGCTCTTGGCCATTCAATCGCTCTTTTGCCTGCAATAAGATAAGTCTATTATTAGTCTATTTGATATTTTCAGAGCTGTCTACAAATAGGCTTCAGCAAAATTGTTTCACAAAATTGTGAAAAAAGCAAGTAAAATTGAATGATTTATCAGTAGTTAATTAGTAAAGTTCAGTAGTTTTTTAAATGCTTTTTGCTATGGCTTTGTCACCATACTTTTCAAAATCAATTAAAACTTATTTTTCAGAGCAGACTTTATCATATGTATAAGTTGGAAAAAATTTCAAAGAAATAGCAGTAATACAAAAATTAGCAATTCTTCCTACCTCAATAGCAGAATCTTCGTCTCTAAAGTAAACAAATGAAAACCCTCTCGATCTTCCAGTCTACAAGCATAAACCAGCATCAAATATTTTGATAAAACACAATTTGAAAATACAGACTCTTCATAAATGGAATTTAACTCATAATAAATCAAAGTTCAAAAGTTCCAAAGCTTGTCCAACTTCATTGACGACAGTTTTCAAAGAGGTCATCTCTGAAATTAAAAGCTTTCAGACACAGAATCTACTTTTATCATCATTGCAGCACAATTTTAGAGAAAATGGATATCCAGACTTGCTAAAATTTATCCAAGTATAAACATAGTGGATAAAAATTGGTAAATAGAACTTGTTAGTCACAAAAATCAATTCAGTACATCCTTGATTATCCAAAACAGGTTGAAATCAATTTTGTGCTGGCTCGTTGGGATATGCAAAAAATTTTGGATAATCAGGGAAGACAGTTTGACCAATTAATCTTGCTAAGAAATTTATTTGTGGCATTTCTAATAGCAATTTTCCAAATTAAAAACTGATGTGTGACGTTTATGTCTCTTTGATTGTCACATCTAAATTTATGTGGAAACTAAAACAGACAACAGATTTTTCATTTAGTTAATGGAACCAGTAATATATTAAAACTTTTGGTGCTCGGATAACCCTTTGCATGGATGTAGTCGCAGATTTGCGACACGTGAGTCACCCCCGCTCCGTGCTGTAGTCGCAAATCTGCGACTTGTACCCAACCTCGGTTAAGATGCGTTTTTCTTAGGTTTTTGTTTGTTTCTTAATGTTCATACGGGACTTTGTGAAATCTACGTAAAACAAGCTTTCAAACCATGCCAAGACATATTGGTGGTTGCAGTGAAGTTTTCAAAGATATGGCGATTTGAAGTTTTGAAATTTTTTCGTGCGTGATTTTCCGATCGCAGTTTGTTTACAAAGTTTCCATGCGTTCATCTTGACTTTTATAAAAGCTTCTTGAAGTTGTATAAGAATGAAATAATATATCAATGGAAAGAGCAAAGCCTGTCTCATTTTGTGGAATGATTTAGAATAAAGTTAGACGATGAAAAGAAAGGGAAAAGAGTTCGTAGAGGTTGATTTAGGCCCATAGTTGGCCGATCCAACAAGAAGAGGCGAAGCAGAGAAGTTTCAAAACACAAGAAAAATATAAATTGATACTTCATTTAGATATAACAATTCATTTAATTATATGAATCTAACCAGATAGCCTTTTCCAGTTTTTTCCCGTTATTAACCCTTTGCATGCTGAAATGTTTTGAACTTCGAGCACCCTGTGCGCTGGATTTTTCTCAACGAAAGCAGGCCTAAGGATGCATAATTTTTGAATGCGTTTTTAAGCATGATAAATATATTCTAGAGAAATATAGAGTGTTATGAAATTGTAGAGTAAATGCTGAACTTTCTAACTGTGTAAAATGATTCTTCATAAACCGAAGTGTTGACAAATTATCAACGAGCTAAGAATATTTTTCCGCCATTTTGTATCTCTTCGATATTTGATGAACTGCATGCCGGACATAGGGTGCTACTAGGGTGGAATCGAGGCTAGTTCAATAGAGCACATTCTGAGCTTCAAAATGAGGGGTCTAGCGTGTTGCTGTGGTGAATTTTCGAAGTTTTACAAATATTTTTACTTTCGACAAATTTGGCTGAGAGAAAAGAAGATAGAGAAGAAGGAAGACATGAATCGGAAAACATATTATATTTGTTCGTTTATAGATTTAAATAGCAACTTAGAGGGAACACGAAATATCTTGATCATCTCATGTCGTTTTACGAACAAATTGGCGAATTTAGGTTCGTTTATTGACAAGAAACTTTCTTTTTTTGCTTGTAGAAAAATGGGGCCTGAGCGACGCCATGTTCAGCCAAACGGGTTGCTTTTCCCTTCCTTGCTGAAATATCACCAGTTTCTTCTTGACTAATAAACTCCTCTCCAAGCCATTGTAAACTTTCTTAAATTCTGCCTTTATCATCAGATATCTTCTGGTTGTATTTCTGCTAAATTCATGTTTGTTTTTTCAACAAAAATAACCGAAAACATTTTCCTTCGATTTTGTTTCATCGGGCCTAATTCGGGGAAAACTCTGCCTTCGCGAGAATGTTTTCGAAAAACTTATAACCACAATAACATGAAATTTTGAATATTGACCTTACCTTTTTTCAGGTTCATATAAGAGAACAAGTAAAAACAATATAGGAAACATCTCATACGATTTTAAACAATAAAGAGAACACGTAGAATAACGCAAAGCATACGAGCTATTGCCATGGTCCAAAATTGGGCCCGCAGCATGGAAGCGAATGCACTGGCTGGGCCCAATTTTGGGCCCGCAGCACGCAAAGGGTTAAATTTGTTCATTCTGGTGAATCTGTGTGTTTTCTACTTTCTCTTATTGAACTCTTCAACAGTCTATCCTTATCACATTCAAATAAAATCCAGAGTTTTTAAGACCAAGAGAAAAATCAGTCTTTCGAAAAAATTTGTAAAAAATTTTCTGAAACTCAAAACCCAGCAACCTTGGGATCATTTGAAAGCTCATTTTCAGCCCTCTAATTTTAAACTCTTCCTGAAGCCCATTAGCCAAGTTTCCACGTAAAACAACGAAGAAAATTCAAGATGGAGGATTCAAGAAGAACGATCAGGACCAGAAACTTTTACTTTCAGATTCAAATTTCTTTAAAACTAGCGTTGTGAGTTGTTGAAGCTGCAATTATACCAAATCTAAGGCTTAAAACTAAATCTTTAATTTATTTTTAACAAATTTGTAACACTTCGTTTTGTTATTCAACCTTCTTATACACCTGAAAAATGCATTTGAACTTGACCATGTGCTTGCTCGGCACTACTTGAAAAAATATTCAGCAACAGCGATATGCGCAGTCCAAAACAATGCAGCACGCAAAGGGATAATGGAGGTTCGGATAATCAAGGATGTAATGTACCCAAAAAAATCACAAGCTGTTAATAGTACTCACTGCATGATCATACACAATCTGACAAGACTCTACTTCTCCATAACGATCACACATTTCTTTGACTTCTCTTTCTGTAGTGTACAAGCTGAGTCCAAAAATTCCAAGACATTTCCCAGTGGGTGGGGCATCCTTCAAAAATAAAACCATTAGTATTAGTGAGACCAATATTTGTTTAACAGCCACTTAATGACCCCAGTATCAAGCATTCCAGGTTAAAAAACAATATGCATGAGATTTACATTTGCAAATATTTGTTGTAAAAAATGGAGATTGGATTCATTTAATGATTATAAACAAATTGGAAACTGTATGAAAATCACTAAAATGGAGACAGGGGTTAATATGGCAAGTGAATCAAATAGGTGCATTTGCTAGGGAGGTCATTACATTACAAGTCATCAAAATCACAGAGATTCAAACCCTTCATATGGAAAGAAACAAGAGGGTTGGAAAGATTTCAAATATCAAAAATAAACCTAATTCCTGAGGAGGTAGCAATGTGCAGGTAGGCATGCAATGACAGAGCCATTGCTTAGAATGGCTTCAGGGACGGGACATTTTCAGCTAGAACACGAGAGTTGGAATTTTTACAGTCATGTAAGCCACCATCTTAGATCACATAGCTTCTCATTCCCAATTGAACTAGACTAACAACAGGGAGAATTCTAAGAAAGTCAAATCAACACTTGTCTTCAGTATGAGTCTTACTTGGATCATTTCATTCATACAAATTATCTTGATTGAATAAATAGAATACAATGTATCAGCTAGTTGACCAGAAAAAACACTTAAGATGGAATGAAGCCCTGAGAAAAATTGAGAACTTACCCTGTCCCCAACATGTCGTTTCCTGTTTGACAATGGAGATCTGCTTCTGAAAAAAATGTGATATGACTTTGTATATTTGCTGAAGCGACAAACCTTATATTATAAAAACATAAATATTTTGCATGTATCTAGAAACCACTAACCTATTCATCAGTAAATTTTGGGAACAATAAAAGGTATTGTGTGCTTTTTTATGTAGTTGTCCTGAGCTGCCTTGACAATATTTTAGGAAACCCCCTGTCCATTTCTAAAATCATTTTGCCTTTGATGATGCTATGCATAGGAATAGGCCATATAAATTTGAACATTTCAAAATATTTTCAGTATCGAAACATCATTTTTAAGTAACAACTAGAAAAACATTAAATTTGTCCTAATAAAAACCAAAAGTGGTGATGTGAAGTGTCTTATTTGTTGTTGTCAATTTATTTTGATTCGATTTAACAGCGTAGCTAACAATATATACATATATACATACATACACAAAGTTAACTAATCAAAATCGAATATACCTATAAAAACAAATTAAATAAATTATGACAAATACATAATCATACTGATAGAAACTAAATCAAGATATTAAACTACACTTACAGGCACTACATTTGCAAGCTGGCCCGTCCCATTTCTTTATTAGATTTTTAAAACTTTTCAAATTTTCTGCTGATTTCAGCTCGTTTGGAAGGCCATTCCAAATTTGTGGCCCAATAGACATCAGACTGTTGGACCCAAATGTTGTTTGATTGGGCCTAACGTGGGCTAAGTTGTTTGGATTTCTCAATGAATAATTTGAAGACCGTAATTTAAATATGTTTTGCATAAAAGGCGGGTTTAACTGTTTCACTGTTTTGAATATTTCAATGCAAAGTATTCTTTGGCGAGCAATAAGCATTGTGCATTTATCTGACTTCAAGAGCAAATTGTTATACGAACTTGTATGATCATTATACAAAAATCTTAGAGCACGTTCTTGTAACTGTTCAATTTTCTGTAAAGATTTGGAAGATGAGAAATACCAGACCAAGGGACAGTAATTAAAATTTGAATATACAAAGCTCTGAACAAGAATCTTTTTCTCATTAAAACCAATAAACGTCTTCAATCTTTTAAGAACATTTAATTGTGTTGCAGCCTTTTTGCAAAGGTTCGAAATATGTGGGTCGAAATCAAGTTTATAGTCCAATGTCACTCCTAAAAGTTTTACAGTCTCCTCGGATTTGATTATTTTGCCATTAATGTTAATCTGTTCTCCACTAGTGTTTGTCTGGTTTTTTCTGAGCAATAATGCATGGAATTTTTCAGGGTTTGCAATCATTTCATTGTTTTCTAACCATGATAAGGCAGCTCCGGTTTCTTTTTCCAAAATATTCACAAGATCGGGCATGCTTTTAGAAAAATAGACAAGTGTGTTGTCATCGGCGTAATTATAAAGCGTTGCCTGTTTTATGAAAAGAAATAAATCATTTATGTAAAAATTGAACAGGATAGGTCCTAGAACAGAGCCCTGGGGTACGCCAGATATAACCTCTTGAAAAGAACTATATGTGTTATTTATCCGAACGCATTGTTTTCGTCTTTTGAGATAAGAATAAATAAGGACTAGTGCATCTTCATCAAATCCATATGCATGTAATTTGGCAATGAGCAGGTCATGTGGGATACAGTCGAAGGCTTTCGAAAGATCCATTAGAATCGTACCTACTAGATAGTCATTATCGAGATTAGACCTCCAATCTTCGATCAGACGTATCAAGACGTGTTGGGTTCCATATGCTTGTCTATAGGCCGCAATGAAGACAGACAGCGTGTTATCTAAATGTTGAATCAGTTGCTGTTTTAAGACTTTCTCGTATATCTTTGAAAAGGTATTGAGAACACTAACTGGGCGGAAGTTCCTTTCTTCTGTGCGATTTGGCTCCCCCTTATCTAATGGGCAGACTGCCGCTTTTTTTGCATCATTTGGAAAACGGGAATTGCGAATACTGCAGTTTATTGCAGTGGTTAAAGCGCTTGTAAGCTCATCTGCAGCTAGAGATACAAGCTTCGGGGGTATTTGATCTTCGCCGGTGGATTTCCTGCCATCCAAGGATTTTAATAGTTTCGCAACTTCTTGATTGTCTATCTCATGAAATGTGAAGGTGCTCAAAACTTGCTCTGGGTTTTGAATAATAGCTAGGACACTAGGGTGGTTTTTATACTTGTCAAGAATCAAGCGAACAATTTGGCAATCATCGGAAATTCCAGTATCTTTAGCAAGGCTAACAGGCTTCTTACCGCTGGATTTCTCTACTATATTTACATAGTGATCGTTGAAAATCTCCGTCAATACCTGGTCATCAGTTATAACGGTATCATTTTTTACAAGAGAAATATCGCTATTCGTAAGTCCCCCTTTATTTGAAAGAAAGGGTTTAACAAGATCCCAAAATTCTTTATTAGACATAGTACCATTTTTAGTTGCTTCTTTAAAGTGGTTTTTCATAGCCTTCTTTCTTATGGAGACACATTTATTTCGTTGCTTTTTGAAATTAGTTCTATTTTCTGCAGTAGGGTTTTTATTTAGTCTTTTTTTGAGCCTTGATCTGGTATAAATTGCCTTTTGTAATTGCTGATTCATGAAAGGGGCAGTATTTCCCCTCTGGACTTTAGTTTTTAAAGGAGCATGTTTATCTACAAGTTTCCGGAAAGCAGATGAAAGATTCCTATAAGACAAATCCGCATCATTTAAATCAGCTTTAAAATCAATATTCTTTACATCTTGCTGAAATTTTTCAGGGTCAAATTTCTTATAGCTACGATATCTAGTAACTTTAGGTTTGAGACGGGGAATGTGTGTTCTCATTAAAGTTAGGACAAGACCATGAAAATCGCTTAGACCAGTTTCAAAAACGGTGGTATTTTGAAAACATCTGGGTTTATTCGTGAGAATGACGTCAATTGACGAACTATGATTTTTTGTGAAACACGTCTTATCCTTTACTAAATTGGACAGTCCAAAAACATCACAGAAGGAAATTAACTTAGTATATCCGGGATGGTGAATATCATGAGTGTCAATGTTGATATCGCCCATGATCATAACATTGTCATATTTGTCCAAGGCTGTGTTTAAGCACGAAGACAGTTCTCTGAAAAATAGTTCAAGGTTGGAGGCATCTGGCGGTCTATAAATGCTAAAAATAGCCCACCTCTTTTTGCAAACCATCAGATCAGAACAAATAATCTCGATGGTGGGACTCTCAAAAGTAGAAACTCTATTGCAAACAACCCCTTTCCTAACGAATTGCATCAGGCCCCCGCCAAATTGATTCCTATCACGACGGATTGGCTTCTGGTAGTTATTTACTAGAAAGATTTCAGTTTTGAAATCTGAATTTAGTTTTGTTTCCTCTATTACCAAAATATCAGGCAAGCATCTTTCCATCACCAATCTTAAATCAGTTATTTTGTTTCGTAGACTATTTATATTCAAGAATCCAATCAAAGGATTGTTTGGATTTTTCGTTCTAAGTTTAAAGATCCCCCCAATGTCACTCGAAGTATTTGATTGAGTGGATCTGTCTGAAGATGCAGAAAAAGAACTTTCACTGGAATCATTTGAAGATAAATGATGGCTTTTTTCTAAGGAGTCTGGTGAAGTACCAAGGCCTGATGGGCATGTTGTATCAGACATTTGTGAAAGACTTAAAATAGAATTTGTTTTTATACTCAAAGCTATCTCAAAGTCGTCTTGCTTAGTAGATGACATTAAGGATGTTTCAGAAAGCTGATTTGCATACGAAAGTTCAGTTGGGCTGTTGGTTAAGCATTCTGAACGAAAAGTGTAATCTGGGTCGAAGAATTCGTTTCTGTCCTTTGATGAATTTGATAAACGTTCGGTCCCAAGAGATAAAGGTCTTGGGCAAGGTTCAAGTACACTAGTAAGGGAAAAGGGGATACTGCTACTCGGACGAAAATTATGTTTACTTAGTCAGATAGTGTTGAGGTAATTAACAAAACTGCCCCCTAAAACATTTGTACCTTCGTTGTTTAAATGAATGCCATCTTCAAATAACAAATAACGCCAGTTTTGATCAAATGTTTCATGTCTAATTAAAGAAATCTGGTTACCTGCGAGTGATTTTTCCAAAAGTGAATTCACCTGAAGCCTTTTTTCTTCCATGAGGTCC
The DNA here is from genome assembly GCA_963924455.1 of Pelagia noctiluca. Classification (NCBI taxonomy): domain Eukaryota; kingdom Metazoa; phylum Cnidaria; class Scyphozoa; order Semaeostomeae; family Pelagiidae; genus Pelagia; species Pelagia noctiluca. Next base: position 1,249,843 of record OZ004315.1, on the reverse strand, counting down.
GAGTCTCCTCGCGCCAATAAGTAATCTATCCCTTGTAAAAAGCTTTTTACAATTCTTAAAGTGAGAACGCAACTGCGTATTGAAAATTTTTAGGGGAATGTTAGTAAATGTTTATGTTTAGGTAAAAGGTTTACTCTTTGAAAAGATCAAAATAGAAAATGAGTGGATACCGTCTATAGGAACCACCAGATCGCCCGCCTCTTCTCCTGGAATATGGTGACCTAGAACGCGATCTTCCATAAGGTGATCTAGATCTGTAATACGGGGATCTGGATCTTGATCTAGAATAAGATTTGGAGTATGATTTAGAGTAGGATCTTCGTCTTCTCCCCCGGCGAGATCTGTATGGTGATCGGCTTCGGGATTTTGAATATGATTTTGAGCGGCTTTTAGATCTTCCTCTGGACCTTGATCTTGAATAACTTGATGCTGATCTGGATCGACTCTAGGAAAATAAATGTTTTCTTTAACTAACTGCAAGAGGTCAGACGAATCTAATATTTTTGAAAAATTGATTTATTACTACAAAGCATAAGATAAGTGTCAGCCAAATTCTTCAGTCTCAAAAGGGGACGCTTATTTGTGGAATTATCTAGGTAAATAAAAAATACATAAAAGTTTCTTCAAGATAACATAACACTTTGTTTCCCACCTCATTCTTGTTACCAATATGACTCTATAAGATAGGCTTCATTGCAAGCGTTAATTCAATTACAGAGAAAGCAGTCATTCATTTTGAGAAGGAACTTGTTCTATGCTTACAGTTGTGCTGATCAAATTGCCAGCAATTAACATAAATGCCAAAGGGGTCAGAAATCAGGCAAATCACCTCAAAAAAGTCTTGCAATGAAACATTTTGGAGCAGAGAAACAAAGAAAGGTTGGAAAACGTTTCAACTATTCAGCACTTTCATATAGCACATGAATAGAGCTTGCTTAATTTTTGCCTGTATTCTAATTTCGATTTATTTGTTTCCTACTGATCTGCCATTGGTAACAGTGACAGTATAAGTAGTAGGCTAGCGCATTTGCATTTGGTACAAGACGATGGATGATGTAGGCCTGTATTTACGCTTATAACTCAAGAACGACTTCAATAATGAGCGAAATGGAAGTTATCATTAAAGACTCATCGGGGTGAAAAGCTAGAAGGAAAGGAATCCAATGAAAAGGACTGAGATAAGAACAGAGAGCTTCAGTGAAACTGCCTAAGATTGACAACGACAGCGAAAGCGAGGGACGGGAAACGAGGCGTAAAGCAAGCAACACAGGGCAATTTTTTAAACTAAGAAACACAATGATATCCAAGAGAGCAGCAGTATTCAAAACACTGTTTTCCCAGGAAACTTACCACGCTTCTTCCCATCTTCAAAGGTTTTTTAAGGCCGAGGTCTGAAACCTTGTATTCCCAAGGCCAACTTGGTCATCCAACAACAGCTGAAAGGAGGAAAACGCCGCATGGCTGAATTGTGTCCCACCATGCAACAGAAGTAACGCAGTAAAAGGGTCTGGACCGGACTGAGACGAAGTCACTTGACTCAAGGACACAAGAAATAACTCTTAAAGTGGACCTACACCTTACACAAAAGTTACTGAAATTGGTAATTCAGACGTTCTGAAAACGAAAAAAATACTTTAAATCCCATTTGACATTTCTATAAGCCCCCAAAACCCCACATAATTAGCTAAAATTTTCGTCAACAACCGCGCACTTGAGGGGCATGGGTTCTAGTCTATTTGATGACGTCCACCCAGGACATGGTCATTTCATCAAGCAGGACGAGCGGCTTTGAGCGAGCATATTTGTGTACGTGTACGAATCTCGGCGCCTGGACGTTTATGAATTTTCGAAAAAGAATGTCTTTCGACGAATTTGATTAACTGAACAGTTCAGAATCTGATAACATTTCCATGTATTCGTTAGAATTCGAAGAAGAAAGTTTCAGCAAAGAACTAGTGGAATTACAACAGGGGGATTGACCTTTTTTTATTTAGGCCTATTCGCGAACGCAAGTCTCGGTAAAAAAAAACTGAATCTTATGTAGCAATACCCCTCTTTCGATGTTTGGTTGACGATTGCATTTTCCTACCACACATTTATTTGCATTCTGATAAATTTGCCCTTTCAAGATTTCTAAATTCTTCGGTAAAGCCAAACACGCGATGCCTACTTGTTTTGTTTTTGTTTCTGCGTTGTCCTGGGTGAACGTCATCAAAACTGTCGGTGCCAGACCCCTGCTAGTGAAACTCTGAGCCCGGCCGTGAACGAAAGAATTTGCAAGAAAGCGCGAAAATGTTGAACTTTGAAAACTTATTATAGGTCAGGTTAAAGCCAAAATGACAAACAAAATACATTTATGAGTTCGATACAGTCATATCTAATCATAAAAAATTAAACTGTGTAAAGTGTAGGTCCACTTTAAAGAGCTATCGAGTCGTGTGCCCTAAATGTCGTATTGAACACAATATGATAATCGATTTCAGTTTGAAATTATTGCGACACAAAAGTAAAAATAGGCGGTAGGCTAGGAAAATTTGTTTTTTAGTGATAGACTCAGAATATAGAACCTTGAGTATAACAAAACTAATAAATCTGCTGATTGATCAGAAATTGTATTAAATGGTTTTGTATTTAATTTTAGCATTATGTATACCGTAGTAAATATTGTTTTTGCTGATAAAAGATTTTGAGTTTGAGTTTGATAGTGGCTACTTGAGTTTGAAGAGCAAAGAGGCTTTGGTGGAGAATGAGAAACTGCAGAAGCAAATATTGCAGTTGCAGGAAGAGAAGCTGGAGATGGGTGAACTAATAGAGAAGATGGAGGACGAGAACTGCAAGCTGAAGAAGAAATGAAGAAGAAATAAAAAATAACTGAGAGGGCGAAAAATGTTTTGGAGAGAGTTCAGGAAAATGTAAGAAATCTTCACGAAGAAGATTATCAAAAAAGATTACGAAAGAAGAAGGGCTTGAGGAAACTGATGTTTTGGAAATAATTATTTTTAGGTTTGCTGTTTTTTACCTTATTTCGAACTGATTGGGAAAAGTTAAGATTATGATTTCAAGATATAAGGTCTATTCTACATTTTTCCTCTTTGTTCCTAGCCTGCGTCACAGACCACAAACTTCTTTGTTCCTTGCTGCATTTAAAGAAAATTAAAAGAACAAAACCCTCACCGCCTATTGTAGAAAACAGAAAATGAAATGAATAATTGTGAATACGAGGCACGAATCACGAATCAAATTGGCGCGAAAGTGAAAAGTTAATTACGAATAAGAGAGATGGTGGATGGTTGTTTAGCTTTTTTTCTCAGCACTATAATTTTCACTGAATAGGAAAATGCGTTTCAGAGCACGAATGACTGAAATTGGAAGAATCCATGGATTCACAAGTAAGTGATTGTGAGAATTTATATTCCATTTAGAAAAAACTAGAGAAGCTCTAGAAAGGTGGGCCTAGGCCAAGCCAAGCCTATAAGAAAAGTAAATAAATAGCCTTAAAGAGGATCTGCAAAAGTTTTATATGTAATAAATATAATATATAAAAAATATAATTCTAATCTCCTCTGTGTGTGTGTCTGACTGTGGGGTATGCATGGTCGGTACGTGGGTACTTCATCATCAAGTGAGTTTACAATTGAACTTCAAAGAACAAAAAATAGCACCTTCCAGCAAAGCCTGGCCACCCCATAAGTTGTTGACATGGTTTGGGGTATACTGTCTGACTTTACAGTAGTCTAAAGGCAAATATGGTTACCAATCTTTTAGCAAGGCGTTGGACCATTTTAAATGTTTACATTTTATGCCTCTTGGTTTCTTTGTTCACTCAAAAATTGGCATTGAATTAATTGTCAAAAGGTGTAACCTTTTATTGTGGTCCTATTTTGTATTTCATAAGAATTTGATTTGCTTCTCCAAAAATTTAAACATTGAAAGTGATCTATGATTTGCTATAAACTACTTTATACGCAAAGCTATATAGGTACTAACTACTATAAGTAAAAAGAAAGGAATGATAAATGACAATTAACAGATTAATAAGAGTTGATATGCTTGGTGATTTGGTCTTGGGGTCCATGTTATCTGCTAGAATAACATGCCTCAGTTGGTCACAGGCAATCAAACTCAAACTCAAACTCAAAGATTTTTTTTCAGCAAAATTAATTAATTACAATATACTGTTAAATAATTTAGATGATACGCTGATGGGCACATGGAAAAAACTCTAGCAGAGCTATCGAGCCATGTGTCCAGTTGACGTGCATTACAGCAATTTTTGAGGTAGCAACAACAACAAAACTATTACGTAATTTAAAAAGAATAAGAATCAACCAATCTGGAACTATAAGGTGGTATGCAACTCAATCAATCTACAAACTGCAGGGATGAAGGACTGACATTGATCATTAACCTCTCACCATCGATATATACCTATGGGCGTATCTCAAAAATAAGGTACACTTTTGAAAAAATCTAAGGGTAGGAACAGAATGTTTTATGGTGAAGTTATTATAAATCTGCAATGTTTGAGCTGTTCAAAAATTATTTTATTGTTAAGATATCATATGTATGATCATGTTCAAAAATAGAAGCCTGTTTTGTGGCATTTCCAATGTCAGTCACATTTTCGTATATGAAATGAGTGATATGGTTTACACACAAAACATAAGTATAGATAAATAGAAGAATTGCTTTTTAATCTCTTTTTGAAGCAAAATAGATTGGTTTACCAAGTTTGAAGATATGGTTGATTACATTTTGAGTAATTTATGTTGCTGACGGTGTTAGTGGCTTACTAAACTACTGATTTCTGAGAAGCCATGAAATCAAACCTGATTGAGATTTTTGAATAATTACTTTCCAACTTCAATCTTAGATGATTGAAATTTGATAAATGAACTTCAATCTTTGATGATTGGAATTTGATAAATTGGGAGTTTTAAGTGGCTGACATAGTAATAAATGAGCAAAAGTGTGGCTCACATTGTTTGAATCAGTATTGGATCAATTTTCATTTCCCATTTTATCTCAACATTTTGTGAATAGTTAACTTGGAACATTGATGTGACTTGCATGATAAATTGTAAAAGGAGCACTTTTTGTGGCTGACAAAAGGAAGCGCAAAATACACAGTAGTTTTCCTGGTTACTTAATAAATTTGTCACCAGGCATTTTTACATTACAATCTTAGATATAATAAGTTACTAGACTGCTTAATCCAGAGTTACAAACTGAGTATTAGACTGCTTAATCCAGAGTTACAAACTGAGTACTAGACTGCTTAATCTAGAGTTACAAACTGAGTACAGTACATCCTCGATTATCCGAACAGGTTGAACTCAAATTTTTGTTCGGCCATTCGGATACGCTAAAAATTCGGATAATCGAGGAAGAACATTTTACCTACTAAACTTGCTATAAAGGTTATTATCATCGTCCTGAACAGTCACAGGATGCTCAAACTGAAGGCAAATTGAAAAGCTTGGCAAAAGGAAAGACCAACATCAAAACTAAGGCAACAGTTTTTTGTAAATTTCAACAACAATTTGTAATGATAACAACGATAACAACGATTTGTAAATGACAATATTAATTAACAAAGAAGTTATTGTTTTTGAAAAAATTTTGAATATGACTTTTATATTGGGCAACAGTTTGAGCAGACAACGGATATTTTGATTGGTTTCTCAAGAACTGGTTTGCAAAAAAAATTCTTTTAATGAAAACTTTCGGCGTTCGGATAATCGTGGTTCAGATAATCGAGGTTGGTTTATCTAATTCAAGACATCAAAGCAAAACGGTTGCCTTCCTTGAAGAAGGTGATATTGAAAAGCAATCAAGTTTCATTATCCAAGAAAGTTTGGAAGCCATAGCTGCTAATGAGTCATCATTAGAACCAATATGGTTCATTTATGTAACTGAAACATGTAACAAAGAAATATGTAATTGCACTGGAGATGGAGCTACTGCTGATGATTATGGTCACATTGTGCCAAATGAAACTCCTTATGGTAAAGCTCATTTCATGGAAAAATAGATTGCGTCCACAACCAAGAGTTAAACAAAATGTCCAATCCCCATACCTAATTGTATGATGAAAGTGTTGTTTATCCTTTTGCCGATTTTGAAGCTGGGACGAAAGGCTTTAAGATAAACCATAGAACCAAAGCATAGCAGTTATATCAGTTGTATTTTCATAAATACATTCTCTATTCTTCTCCCCATTCCTCTGCAAGTTCTGGTACGTAAAAGGTTAGCATTTGTACCCCTTCTACCATGACTGTTGGCGTTTCGATGCACTGCACAACATCCTCTTTTGGATAGTCCAGCACATCAGTTTGTGTTGGCCAATGCCAAATGGATTCAGCAGAATTCGACTTTTGCACGCATTTGGCTCTCTTTCCATTTGTGCCTTCAACTATTCCTGGAAATTTGCTTCCTTCATTCTGTACAATCACATGTTCTCCAACTCGATAAACTCCTTCTCCTAACTTGTATGTTTTTGAATTGAATGTCTCCCTTAATTCGGATATTTCAAAAATTCTAGAACGCACTTCCCATCTTTTATCGCTCGCTTAATGAAATGAACTTGCAATGTTCCTTTTACGTATCCAGTATTGGCTCTGCACTCGTCGTGATAGCTCAAATCCAATTTTTTTTTACGAAAACGACGTTTATTCCCCGACAGATTTCATTAGCATAGTTTGCAAAGTCCTGAGGTGAGACAATGACGACCTGCTTTGACAGCACATGTCGATATACGGCGTGCTTCACAGTGCCACCGATTCCATCAACGCAACCTTTACCATGATTCGCCTCGAAATAATGCCACTCAATGGCAAGCTTGGAATCGAATTTCGACATCAAATAAAAAGCCTACTGACTTCTGAATTGACTAGCGAAACCGTCAGACCAAAACTTGATTGTGTGAAAATCGTGTGCTCTTTGGAGCTTTTCAACCATGAATTTATCAAGACCAAAACTGACATTGCTATTATGATCATTCTCTTGTGTAACTAAAACATAGTGATAACACTTTATCACACCATCCTCATTCAGGTAAATGCATACTGTGTACAAAGTGAATAGAACCCTATCCATATTAGTTTATTCTTGTAGTTTTCAGAATAGTCAACATGAATCATTCATTCGCCTTGAGATCGTCGATGCACTCTTTGTATTTTTACTCTGGGTTCTTCTTCGGTAGAAGTGCTCCAAGAGTTGAGGTAAGGGTTTTCCCCAACATTTCTGACATTTCAGAAACTGTCACTTGAGAAATCACTTTCTCTTGGTACTTATCACCTTTCTCTTATTGAAAGTAGCTAAGAGACTCATAGTCTAAAAGAAACTCGAGATCCAGCTCTAGGCATGGGTAAATATACTAAAAAGTTTAACTAAACAAGATAATATAAATTTTTGAGAGATTTGAGATCTATCCCTCTTTCCGTTGCCAAATCTTGCATTTTCCAAATTTTTTAAAATGGGTACAATATCAATTTATAATTGAATATGTATACTACTTGGCGCTAGAGCAATAGTTACTGAAAGTTAAGTTGTGATATATCATACGAAAATGATTTTATAGTTCAAAACATTTATTTTACCTTTCCTTACTAAATTCAGCATTAGGAAACATGCCCCTCTGTAGCTCTTTTCTAAGTATAACAAAGAATGTTTTAGTCTTTCCAGGAAAGTTCATAAAAACCCCAATATTGTATTACAGAGTTGAGTTAGATAATTCATCACATTAGAACCTAAAGCGCTCTAGATCTATTTTCTGTAATGATTTTGCAAGAACTGCTCCTTTCAGCAATTTGATGATTCTTTAGTATTATCCAATTACTGTTACTATCATAAACTTCTTTTAATTTCCAGAGTTATTGAGCTCCCTTGGTAAGGTATGTAAAGTATGCGTGCTGCATTTGGGAAGTAAGAAACTGGGGTTTGTTTACACAGACAAAGCAGTGAGTGGCGGAACAAGACTCTGGTGTGATATTGAGCAGGTAAGAAGTAGCTATTCAGTTTTTAGCCCTTACCTTATCTTTACCTTGACCTGTCTTAAACACTCTATGCCTGCTTGGTAGATTCGTGTTCCATCTTCTATCTATTCAACATGATCAATATCAAGAATTGTCTTCCTGAATTCCAAAACGGCGATTGCAGAAAATTTGTATTTTGCTTTAGGATAGCAAAGACAAGGAAGCAGACACTTGACTGATAAAATTTACATTGTACCGGAGCAGGCTACTGCAATTGACGTATGTCACCACCGGGTATCGAACCAGGTTATTGCAGCCATAGGCAAGCACGCTATCCACAGTCCTAAACCAGTTGTGTATGGCATATGACAATTGCAGTAACCTGCTCTGGTATAACTTAATTACCCGTGTTAGACTATGCCTTATGAATGATATCATTTTGTTTATTTTCATGAAATATTGAATATCAACACTTTGTTTGCAGGAGAGTTTCTTTGAAGAATATAGAATTGAGGGCAAAGACGAAAAGAATGAGATTTTTCTTGAAATCGTGACAGACAACCTCATCAGAGCAATGAAATCTGCTCAAAACTCACAAGGTGTTAAAATCAAACTTACTAGAAAACAGACAGCATGCTTAACGTTTGAAGTGTCTTTGGTAAGATTTGCATTTCCTTATTTTAATGCAATTTAAAAATCGACGTTACAAAATGCTAAGTTTCCTGAGAACTTGATAGTTCTAGTGGCATACATGGCCTCTTGGCATACACAACCTCTGAAAAATGGGGTGGTTCTGCGCCTTAACTAGGGGGATTTTGAAATAACACCCCTTCAACCCATTTTAGGGAATAATCAGTATTGCATTTTTGCTAGAATCTAATGGGGGACCGGAACTCAAACCCCGAAGTCCCCCTTGCGTATGCAACAGATTATGTCTAATAAAATTGATATAGCAGAGACTAAACTGCAACACAAAGAAAGCAGATAGAGAGTCTAAGACAACCTCTGATTTTAATTTTAGCGTGTTGAAAGTAATAATTTCAACCTGGTTGAAACGACTTGAATATCATATTGATTTTGATCCCAACAACGTCTAGAATTTCCAGTGACTTGTTGCTAGTTTGTAGATGCACCTCACTACATCTATTTGGATAAGGGGATGTCGAAAAAAATCGGAAACATAGCATAACATAATAACTATCAAAGCTTTGCATCGGACACTCATCCAGAGTAGTATGTCAGAAAGAGGAACATCCCTTCAACAGGAGGAACCAGTGAAAGGGGAGGTTCACCTTCTTTCTGATATTGGCCAATTTCGATCAACCTCTGAATAAGTTTCTGATTTTCCCCGTCATCCTCCCTCAAGTTTCCTACCAATTAAAGACTGTCAAATGAATTATATGCAGTGCCTCTAGGGGTAGAGAAGAAGATTTGTTCATCTATAGTTTTCGTATCAAAGAGGGCTCAAGCTAGACTGATTACATGTTGTGCAGTTATCGCTTTTGATAAATTCGACTAACGCTAAAACGACCAGTATGAGCGGACTCCGTTTTATGCTAGCTGCAGTTTCACGTTGAGCGATTTCTGGGACTCGTGTGATAAGTCTGGGCTCAAGTGCTATCTGAACCATTTTCAATCGTCTTTCTAGCCGTCATTGGTGAATCACACGAGGAGTGTTGTGCATGATGTGCCGGTCGGAATCATTCCATCTCGGTTCTGGGGTGACTTTGAGCAACCATCACTACCACAGTATGATGTAAGCCAGTCTTTTTATCCATATTCATTTATATTCTATACGAATCAAAGGTTAGAAATTACAGAATAAAAGCACACTTCGGCCTTTCAAACCTACGTTTTCACCAGGTTGTTTCAATGACATGCAAAACAGCGTGCTTTTGTCACATGACGTCAATTAACAATACTAGTAAGTAGGGACTTCTAAACTGCAGTTGAACCCAGATAAGATTCATTCAGTGTTTTTGACAATGAATCGTCCCCTTTAGAGTAAATCGTCAAGAAACAGTTTGAAGACTATAACTCCACTTATACGGACTGCTTATTCCCTTCACAGTTTTAGTTGAATGTTGCAAAATGTGACCTATCTTTTAGATAAGCATAATAATGCCGAATTTGAAGACTTTGAAGAGTGTGGTGGAGAGAATGAAAAACCTTAGCAGTTTTGTGGTGAGTAACTGTCACTTCACGTGGCAACTTATATTCTACAAAAACGTGCCTTTCTCTCATTAGATGTTAGATGTTTGGGAATCTGCATATTCCATCAAAAACGTGCCATTCTCGTAAAGATAATTTGAATCCAGCATATAGGCCAGTTAAAACCTTTCAATAAATATATAAAATAAAGCGAGACAGGAACAACGCAAAACGACACACACAAAGCCTAGTATTGTGGACTTTCTTCGTTTAAATAAATATATGCCCATAAAATATCCACTTCTCCTTATCTTTTAGTAAGGGAACAGCTTTATCTGATTGGTTTTCGTCCTGAAAAATACAACACACACATTTTCCGCTCTTTGTAGCACAATAAATAATCGAAACATAGTGCTTCTGGGAACAAATATAACAGCCTAAGATGATTTTGTGGATTATTAAAAAAGGAGGGGGTTTATTTGTTTATTGCATGCAGAATATCATTTTTGTCGCTTGCAACTGAAGACAGAATATCGCTTGTATGCGGAGTGAAAAAACAAATTTTGGTTGATGAGCCAATCCCGGGTGGTTTCCCTTACACGTGATAGTAAGCTCATCGTCCTTTAAACTACACACACTTCGAAAGCGAACCTAAACTTTCGTCATCATCATAAAAAGTCGCAAGTGTGCGGAAAACCATTCAGTCTTCTCTAAATTGCAGTCCTTGGCGTTAAAAATCGCTAGTATGCGCTAGGCTTTACATGACCCAATTTTTTCACAACAGGTCCTTGGTGCGAACCGCCTCGGGCAACTCACTCTAGAAGTGGAAACAGACGAAGTTACCATCACAACGTATTTCAAGCACATGGATATCGCTGTGCCTGATAATGACAGCCAAAACGACTTGCCTGATCGACTGCGGAAGGAGCAGAGGTTTGAAGCGAGGGTCGACAATCAGAAACTAAATGCGTTTTTACATTCCCAACAACTGACCCCCAATAGGATTGTCTGCAACATCAACGATGGTCAGTCAGTACATTTGTTGTTGTATACGGATGAGACGGTCATTCATTATTTTTTGCCCGCCATGTTAAGTGTTTAGGCCTGTTAGCTGAGAAACGGTTTAGAATGTTTAACTAAGTGTTTTCCTCCTAATTACTTCTGTTAGATAAGATTAGTAGCAAGTACCGAGATACAACTTTTTGTTTGGGGGGTGGGGCGACGGATTAATCGGTAGGCGAGATAGTGGCCATATTGCTGCAATGATTTTGAGACTGCAATGATTTCCTGGCAAAATGATTTTCACAACAACAGCAACGAAATCAAAGTACATATGGCGCCAAATTTTATTCGGAGCAATTGTATTGAGAATAAATAATGCGTGTGGACAAATAGCCTGCAGAGCTGTACATACTCATACCCCTTTCTTTTGCAATACAGGGTAGATATTGAACCAGACGTAATGTGGAAAGAGTACCTATCTATTTTCGAAAATTCTAAATAAGAAAAAGAAAGCGACTAACTCCCGAAAATGCCTTTTGGGGGGGAGGTCCCCCTATATCTCGGTCCTTGATTAGTTGTCGTGCAGATAGAAATTGTCGGTGGCAGGGGTGTAAAGCCTGGGTCAAACACATACAAATTTTGATGCTAAAAAATATTAGAAGAATAGACAGATTTGACCATAAATAAAATGTTGTTTTATTTCTCGCTTGGACCGTTGGTTGAACTCAACAAGACAAGACGAAACAAAGATAAACTCGCTAATCAAGTAAATTGAATAATATAATTTCCCTCGCACTTTTACCTCGAAATAAACAAATTCATTTACCCCAAACTAAATACGAAATAAAAGGGAACCATCCGCATCAAATGCTAATTATTCAAGATATTTTATTAAATAATTTTAATTGCTATGACAACATTCGCTGAAAGTAGTTACAAATATCGCTTGTTTCATTTTCGCAGTCTCTATTCTAGATATCGTTTGGCCGTTAGGCAAACTGATGTGCCCACCATGATGTGCCCACCATGATGTGCCCACCATGATTAAAATAGCCAATCTTTGTCAGTGGTCTCAAAATAAAGACTGAGTCGAGCATCCGTTCTGCTGTTGAAAAAGTGAAGTAATTGGCAGCCATACTGGGAGGATAAAGTGAATAAATTCAATGTCAAAGAAACATCACAGCAGACGCAGCATTGCTTTGATATGGTGGCCGAGAAGGGCCAATCCAGAAATATATTTCGGAATTCATAAAATCAGAAAATATTTTTCATTATCCAGAGAAATATTTTTAAATCACACTAAATAAATTCCACAATCCAGATATAAATGTCAAAATTGAAATTAATTTCAAAATCACTTTTTAAGAATCTCAATTTCAAAATCGATGAAGTCAGTCATATTGGAGGGATCGATTCTAATAGTGACTGGCTCCAAACATTGGAATATGCAAGTAGCAGAATGCTTGATCCAGTCTTTATTTTCAGATCAGTGACGATCTTTATAAACATGCAAATGCAGTTAAGCTGGACTTTTAGCAACGAATGCGGACAGTCACACAAAAATATCATTAAAGCTTTTTATGAATCTAATAACAACCCATTTACCTACAAAAATATAAATTGTATAAATTCAATGATTATTACAATATGAGAATTCAAATCCCCCTTTAGCCCCCTTTTATGCTATAATAATTGCCAAATCTTCCGAAATGTCGCTCAACCATTTATGACCTTCCGAATGAATTCTAAGGAAAAAATGAAATAATTCAATCAGAGCATGTTGAAAAAATGATTGCAAGGAATTCAAGAAAAGGAAAGTAATATTTACATTGTGATGATAGTCAATATCATTCTGTTGCAAATAAATGATCATGAAGATTGATAAACATTGAAATAAGATTTACCTTCGTAATTGACTTTTCCTGCTCCGTCTTCCATCCCTTGTAATAATATTTCAACTTCATCGTCACTCAGCCTCTCTCCTGATAGAAATTTTTTATTATTGACTAAATTTTGGAGAGCTGTTTCGATGAAGGGAGTTTTGAGGGGGTAGCACTATAGCAACTGCTGATTAAAAACAGGCCCTCAATAGAACATAGTTAACAGGTTCATTAATGGAAAATTGAATATAATACTATTATGGAAACTAATACAATAGAAATACATTTATGGTAGAATCTACCCTCAATAGAGAGACATGTTTTTTGGTTACTCAGAGTTTCTTCCAGAGGGCACTCATCAGACAGGCTACTGACAATACCAGACAGACTATAATATCCCCCTCCCATATCGAGTATTATTATCAGGATAGACGCACTAAAACTTGAGTTAGAAATATCTTTATATTAGTAATATAAAACAATTGTTCCAATTTTTAATTGTACGTGATGAAAATGTTAAAAGAGAATGCCAATTTCACTCAACTGAGTGTCAGCTGACGTTCTTGTGGTATTCTCAGGTCAAGCTTAGTTTTTTTAAGGGAATGAGCAAAAAAACTCTGAATTTCTTTTAAGATTATTTGGTGGATGTCAATATTATATCAAAAGTGACTTGCCTAAGCTTGTGAGAAGATGTCTGATTTCTGCAGCACTTATCAATCCATTTCCATCTCGATCAAAAACCTTGAGGCCCTCTACAAAACTGTCAAAGTCTCCAACCTGTTTCTTTTGTCGATGAGTGTGGTAGATCGGGAGGAACTCTTCAAAGCTTATTCGCTTCTCTCCTGTCAAGGAAACGCTTTTTCATGAGAAAGGGACAATATTTATGCCCTAAAAGTCTATCAATTACAGTTGAGTCCTGTGGTAATTAGCCAGGTCTACAACGTTTTACTACTGCTGAAAAGTGATAAATCGCAGTAATGATTGTCAGGCGATTGTGTCACATCATTATTGAGTATATCTGATACTCAACCAAGCAGGATATTTCTTTGAACAAATGGAGTAGGCAGTGCAGGAAAAACCTCTATCCTAGCATACTTTGTGCACCAGTGCTCTCATCACTGAGCTATCATCTAAATCCATCATTTCAGTTTAAGTGTTTTGAAGACTTTTTTGAGACTTTAAAGATTTCTAAAATTTTTGAGATTTTTATAGATTTCTAAGATTTTCAGATATTTCTTGATTATTTTGCAGATTTTTCAGGCCAAATTTGTAAATATTTTTTAGATTTTTAAAGATTTCTTGCCTAAAGTGTATGAGAGTTTTTTGAGTGATTTGCCCCTTGCACTCAGCAAATGCAGAGATGTATACCATTGCAGTTTTTAAACGGATCTGCTGAAAGGTGACAACTCAGAGGTCATGGCCTAGGCCTACTTTATTCACCTTGGCTCAGTATCAGTGTTTGCAAATTTACAGTCATCATTGAAATAACCATTAAACTAGACAGGAAGCATTCAAAAAACAGGAAATTGCGACCACTTCTTTAGGCTTGAAGTAAATAGAACAAAAATATTTCCCTACTCTTGAGAAAATCTTCTGTTAATTGAGGTTTCAGGCAAAACTAAAAGAATTCAGGCCAGAAAATGAGAGGCTCCCTACCAGTGGGGTCGATGTCTTTTCTTATCTTCAGAACATCAGCTTGCGTGGGGTTGAGCCCCAAGGATCTGAGAATGTCCCCAACCTGCTCCCCGTCAACTTTTCCATCTCCCCTTTTGTCAAACAGGGAGAATGCATCACGGTTATCTAAAACACAGATAAAAAGATTATTCCAATATTACTAAATTTCATTTCCTCTCAATTGCTTACACAGTACCACATTTAAGTTACCTTAAATTTCAGAAGATCTCAATGTTTCTCTTGAAAACTTGACAATCAGACCACGCTTTTACTAAAACATGAAACGAGTAGTAAACAAGTAGGAAACAAGCAGGAACGAGTAGGAAACGAGTGGAAATGAGCAGGAAAGGAGAAGGCTGTCATTAGGTATTGATCCACTCATTTAGGGGGGGATGGTAGAAAAAATAACCTTGGTAGAAGAAGGCGTATCTTCATTTATTTAGTATTGTGTGATATTGGAAAATCCAAAGATTTTCCTCAGCTGAAAATTCAAGAATACACCTAATACTTGGTGAATTAGGCTAACTTTATGAATGAACAATTATACAATTGGGTAACTGCTAATGGTTTACTTATCTTCATTCATTGAAGAAAGATAAATAATAGAGTGTTGTCTTCATGAAACAGTAGCAATGGAGAACAAAAATTCTGCTTCAACGACCTGATCCAGCTTTTTGGGTTCACCCAGCTTTCCAAGGATTCCTAGGAATTTGCTCTTTTTCCAAGCTTTTTTTTAATTCTACGAATCCTAGGAAAGCTAGGCAAATTTTACAGGCTTTTACCCAGAAATTCTCCCGCTTTTCTAACTGAATCTTTTTACTTAGTCCCCCCCCCCCCCCCATCCTAGGATTCCTAGGAGTAGGAATTTGCTCTTTTTCCCAGTTTTGTTTTCTAGGAATCCCAGGAATAGACAGGGAAAATAGCCCAACCATCTAACCAAGTGCCTAACTTAACTTTTTAAGGTATATATCGCTAGAATAGGTGATTCTGAGCAATTTGAGCAAACGTACCATTCCAGGAAATGTTTCATTATCACCTGAGAGATGACGTCATAAAATGGGCCTAAATGTGTATAAAAACGTGTAGGGAATGTTTTTAGAACAATAGGATCTGCTATCGTTTGGGGGGAGCAAAGCCCCCCTGTTTCCCCCAAACAGCTACGTGAGTGCCCCAGTAGCACAGCGATTTGAAAAAGAGTGCCACACTTATAATAATGATGATTTGATTTCTTTAAGGAGGGCCGCCCAATTAATAGAAGCTGATTTTGAAGAGGCCACAAAACGTTAAATACGCTATAATGTTAAAACTAACTTAAACTTAATTTCAAGATTGAAAATAATTACCCGTACTAAAAGAACTTGGGAAAACCTAGAAAATCCTAGGCAATTGCTCGACAAAAGCTGGGTAAACTTCTAGACGGGGAAAATAGCACAACCATCTAAGCAAGTGCCTAACTTAACTTTTTTTAAGGTTTACATCGCTAGAATAGGTGATTCTGAGCAATTTGAGCAAACGTACCATTCCAGGAAATGTTTCATTATCACGTGAAAGATGACGTCATAAAATGGGCCTAAATGTGTATAAAAACTGCTGTAACTTTTGACAAACTCAATATATACACGTGATATTTGCATATTTGAAAACAGAATTCAAAGAGCTTTCGAATGATATATAACATATAGCGAAATTTTGACATAAGGATTTTGACTGATGACGTCATCAAAATATTTTCCGTTGTTTTTGATCTTTTTTGTTTGGGCAATTTGTGGATTTGATATCAAGTTAAGTCATAGAACATAACGTCAGAGATACCGACAATTTTCAGTGGTGTGCTGTTAGCTAGCCAAGGTAGAACAATACTGCGCATGCGTGAATACCGCATGTAAGCAAATAGGACTTTCTGCCCTTCTTTCCTATTGCTTTAAGCCATTTGTAGACTTTTAATCATTTGTAGATTTGTCGAATTTATTCTTTGCTGTTGCTGCCTTTGATCGACTCCATGTGCTTCTTTATCCTATGCATCGTCAACTGGTCTCCAGTGAACCACGCAGAGGCCAGGAAAGTTATCAACCTTTTATGCATCAAAAGTCCAAAAACTACAACCTTCCTATAATTTTGATTTCTTTAAGTGTTTTCAAACACGGGACAGAACTAGTCAATCCGCCAAAGCTAGGTGAAAATTCATCAAATACTGCTTGAAACGTCCATTCCAGAAATTAAGAAGAAATGTTTGAAATATAAACACTTTGTGAGACGTCAAGTATGAATCACGGTTATGAAAGATTTAGACCGTAACTCTCGCAGTTTCTTCATCTTTTTATGAAATCTTAAACATTTATTTGTCAATCAAGCTTGCAAAGGAAGACATCCCTGGAGAAAAATTAGTTCGTACTATAAGATACAATTTAAACGGCCACAACTAAAGTTTCGTAGCTGTGCTACAGTGCAAGTTCACACTGCAGCCGAGCCGTCAGTATTTTTAGCTATGCGTTGCTAAGGGGCATACTCCTATCTTATATAGTGAGATCTACCATCTTATTGAGAGCAGTATAAAGTTTTATTTGCATTCTTCCAGTCAATGACTATACCAACGTTCACTTTGAACCAAATTGCGACTACTAGATCTTGCTTATCGTACCACTTTAATTCATTATTGGAAAATTGTATCATATTGGAATTGATTTAAGTGGATCTCAGCCCGATGTAAACTTGATAGTTTGCTTGTTTCATCACTTGCAGCATCCAACTGAGATCTAAGGAAAGACTCAGTAAAGACTATACATTCATTTCTTGATACAGGCAGATGGCCCATTTTTTCAAAATATATATCTCCTTCCGTTCAAGTGTTGCTACCAGTGCATATAACTTGTCTCGCTTTCTTTGCAGTCAACGGACTACCTAAGACATGTTGTCCGAGGTCTCCAAGCCAATCGGTTTTTTGGTTGCTTCTGATTAGCTTCGTTAACACATTCATTTTCCTACCCTAAATAAGTTGTATGTTGTATTGCGTTGGTCAGGGTATATACTACTGGTAGAGCCCTGCATATTTTGAGCTAAGAAATTTGCAGATTTTACTTATGTCACTAAAATATGTCACTTATTTCACTTATGTCAGTATATTTGGGTATATTTCTTAAGCGATGTATTCTAGTAATGGCCCATGTCAGAGGATGTGGACATGGGAGTCTTTTATGTTCACCAATTTTCAGTATCTACTTGCTAAGTATGCATGGCAAGGCGTGTAATAGCAGGATGCTATAGGTGAACCATACTTTGGTCGTCACCTAAGTACTTCACGAGATGCCACGTCATTTCTTTTTCGTCTCCATTCTTTTGGAACTCTTACAATTTGTTGCCCTGCAGCATAAGCTGATTTAGACCATTTACCTTCTATTTTTATTTCAGATTCACGTTTATAGGCATCCTTTTTCAGTCTGGTTTGAATTACATCAGTAATAAACCCAACAATAAACCCAAAGTTTTTGGTGGTTTTTTAGAGACAGAATTACATTCATTCATCAAGAAGTTTCTGAGAGAAGCTTCGTAAAACTGCATTGACTCTATGGTAGCCACTGCTGATGGAACTGATGTAATTGTATACTTGAATGTTCTATAAGGTAAAATTTCCCAACCATAACACGGAACGAAATAATTCGCATGAATTTTGGGTGAATTATCGTTGAAGAAAATCTTCCAAAACCGTTAGTAATGCTTATCCCAAAGACATACATACTGATTAAGAATAGAACATGACGATCATCGTGAAGTTCTGTACCGGCCAGAGACTGTTCATTGGTGGGAAATGCTGAATTCATATTTATTTAGACTCGTCGTGGGGCAAATATCTCAAAAAATTTTGCAAGCCTCCAAAAAGGTACCAAGAACCTGTTGTGAACAATGTTGCATACAACAAGTATTCACGCATGCGCATTGTATTATTTTGGCTAGCTAACAGCTACAGCAGCTCATTAGAAATTGGCACTCTCTCTCTCTGAAGTAATGTTCTATGGCTAGAATTGATATCACATTCACAAATTGCCCAAACAAAAAATATCAAAAACAACGGAAAATATTTTGATGACGTCATCAGTCAAAATCCATATGTCAATATTTCGCAATATGTTATATATCATTCGAAAGCTCTTTGAATTCTGTTTTCAAATATGCAAATATCACGTGTATATATTGAGTTTGTCAAAAGTTACAGCAGTTTTTATACACATTTAGGCCCATTTTATGACGTCATCTTTCACGTGATAATGAAACATTTCCTGGAATGGTACGTTTGCTCAAATTGCTCAGAATCACCTATTCTAGCGATGTAAACCTTAAAAAAAGTTAAGTTAGGCACTTGCTTAGATGGTTGTGCTATTTTCCCCGTCTAGAAGTTTACCCAGCTTTTGTCGAGCAATTGCCTAGGATTTTCTAGGTTTTCCCAAGTTTTTTTAGTACGGGTAATTATTTTCAATCTTGAAATTAAGTTTAAGTTAGTTTTAACATTATAGCGTATTTAACGTTTTGTGGCCTCTTCAAAATCAGCTTCTATTAATTGGGCGGCCCTCCTTAAAGAAATCAAATCATCATTATTATAAGTGTGGCACTCTTTTTCAAATCGCTGTGCTACTGGGGCACTCACGTAGCTGTTTGGGGGAAACAGGGGGGCTTTGCTCCCCCCAAACGATAGCAGATCCTATTGTTCTAAAAACATTCCCTATTGTTCCCATTGTTGTTGAACAATGTTTGCCCCCCTAGCGTGTTAACCCAGCTAGGTGCCTGGCCTGGGGTCTACATTTCCCACGCACAAGTCGCTCCCTTGCCCTTGCATAGCTTAAGGGGCACTGAATGTATAAAGAATGTCATCTTTTGTTTAATACAGGTGCTGAGACAAACAACAATAACGTCTAGGCCACTCAGCAAAGAAGGAGACCTTAACATCAAATCTTTTCCAAGTAATAAAGTAGACTCTTGAGACAAAGAAAACACAGATAATCGTCTTGTCTTTTCAACAGAGAGAAATTAGGACATGCAGATTTACTTTAGCATGCTCGTTGAGAATTTAATCTTCATTCAATGTTTACAATTCGAAAAAATCGATTTTCGGGGATAAATCGAAAGACTGTTAGGCTTCTCTGAATGAGGGTGGGTTTTGACACGCCGACATGCTGAGGGATTGTTTGCTAGGCCCAGTTCTGACTAAGCTTTTATTAGCTATCATACTTAGTCAAACAAACAATCCAAGGATTATGAAAAACAAATAATTCATGAGAAAACAATAAAATCACCTTCAATGTCGTCCATTTTGACTCGAAGCCAGTAACGAGTAGAAAAGCGACGAGGGAGCTGTGCAAAATGTTTTCCTCTCACGGAAGTGAGTAGTGGGGTTTTCAGGGCGTCTTCTCCCTCCTGTGTCGAGCATTGTTTCGTGATTATCACAACTTCCTTTTCTTTTGTTCTTCTGTTCTCCGCAACCAATCGTAGCTTGCCTAGTTAATTTCATGAATCCGCCCATCGATGTTAATTGGCTTTGCCAAATTCCCTTCTATCTTAGATGAGAAACAACCACAAATATTTTGAATTGTTTTTAACATTTCGTGTCTTGTTTTTGATAGTTTGCAGGATCACGATGGAAACACGACGAAGTGCGTGTCGTGAAAAATCGGTTCACCAACACGAACCAACAGGCACGAAGCCCAGGGGAGGAACGGAGGCCTGGCCAACCTCAAAAATCTTGAAATTGTTTTATTGCAGTACACTTGCTGTTTCTATCGTTCTCAACGATGGATGTTCCTCCAAACATCTTAACATATGTCACCGAGATGTAGAAAGCATTGAAACCATCTTTGAAGGCACGACGCGCTTCTTCCTTGCTTCAAGGGCTCCTTTGTTGCAAGAGGTCCTGATTCAAAACTTTCCTGCCAAAGTACAAACAAATGCTCGCATCATTCAAAGAAGTGGTCGAATTTAGTTCGCTGTGAGAGTTTTCAAGAGTTTTATAGGTCTAAAAAGATAATTAGGCCGGTAAACAAAATTTCTAATAGAAGATCAATGTTTACTAAAAATATCAGTGATAAACTGGGGATTTTTCAGAGGAAATCTTGGCAAATAGCACTCTTTTTTTTTATAAAAACCAGTAAAATTTATTTGAAGCTGGCTTTTCATAAATATTCCTCTATTTTCTGCCTGAAATGTTCTTAAATTGATCTTACTTTTACGATGATTGGGAAGCCTTTTTCGCTATCAGCAGTGTTAATTGTTTAAAAGTTAGACTCTCTTAACCATCTGACATTATCTGTGTGCTGTATGTACATCAGCTTGTTTTGTAATTATCTCTCAGTCTTACATTCGCGTTACATTTATCAGTACTGATTACCTTCTAAAAAGAAGCTTAGCATCAGTTTCATAAAAATAAAACTATTTTAGAACAAAAAAATCAGTTTAATAAACCAAACTTTTTTAGTGGAAGGAAATCTAAGCATATGTTCCGTGCTAATACACGTTTCCTATTTTGTGAGAATGAAAATGACCCGAGTAGGACTCGAACCCACGACCTCTAGATCTACACTCTAGAACGAGAAAGTCGTCGCCCTTCGGCAGGTCCAGTGTAGTGTCAAAGAGCCCGGATAGGTTCGTCTCTGCATTTGGTGAGTGGTGGTGCAACAATTTGTGTGAATGAAATAGCCTGGGTTTCTCGTAGCCCCGGTTGCGCAGTGGTAGCGTTCTAGAGTGCAGATCTAGAGGTCGTGGGTTCGAGTCCTACTCGGGTCATTTTCATTCTCACAAATTATCTCGATTTATGAGAAACCTAGCTTGGGTCCTAGTACTAAAAGTTTCTTCATTTTTCACCAGTTTCTAGTACTAAAAGTTTCTTAAAAGTTTCTTATTTTTAGATACGCACTCAACATCAAACTTTGCGCTTTCCCTCACATATTTCTTGTATTAATGTGAAACCCACCTACTGAAACAAGTAGACTCGACATCCTGTGTTCCTCTAAATAAAAACGTATAGCAAACTTATAGCAAACATAGCGTTCTAGAGTGCAGATCTAGAGGTCGTGGGTTCGAGTCCTACTCGGGTCATTTTCATTCTCACAAATTATCTCGATTTATGAGAAACCTAGCTTCTTAATTTTTCACCAGTTTCTAGTACTAAAAGTTTCTTAAAAGTTTCTTATTTTTAGATACGCACTCAACATCAAACTTTGCGCTTTCCCTCACATATTTCTTGTATTAATGTGAAACCCACCTACTGAAACAAGTAGACTCGACATCCTGTGTTCCTCTAAATAAAAACGTATAGCAAACTTGAATTAAGCAAAAATGTATTGTTGACATATTACTTTCCGGCTCAGAAAGTCCCCTTATTTTTTTCGGAGTTTCTTAAAGATATTGATGTAGTTCTAAAAATTTCTTAAATTTTTGGGGATCTAGTACTAGGTTTCTTATAAACCGGTTTCTTATAAAAAAACGTGTAAACCAATCTTATGGTTATTTCGTAAAATTTCCCTATTGAGCCTGTTCTTTTGGCTAAATTTGAGGCTTGTGTTCTTATAAAATTGTTATTATAGAAAAAAGGGTGAATATCATTTGCTGGCAATAATTTATAAAGCTGGTAAGTTTGCAATTCCAAATTTTAACTCGAAGTTCCGGGATCCTTACGGGGGTACCGGGAAATTTCACGGTAGGCACCTAAAAGCTGATTGCTGGTGAGCCCTTTCTATCCTTATCACACCACCACTAATTTGGCCCTAAACAATATTTTTCCCGGGCCCTTTTTTTTGCTCCCAACACGCCTCCTCATTGTGAGATGGAAGCAAACAAATCGAGGCCTTTGAAGATGAATGCAAAGTGCAAAACTTTGATTATTGACCCAAGAAATAAAATTGTCTTTATTTTGTTAATATCTGAGTGAATGATGTCTAAGATATTTTGACCAGAGGTCTATTTACTATGCTCAAATTTCGATTAATATTTTCAGAAGCTCTGTTGCAAAAACCGATTAATTTCACTATTTTGTATTTTTATTCAAAATCTCAATTAATTTTGTGAAACTTCTTCCCCGTTTTCATAGGTTTCCTCAGGTTTTTACACGGATTCAAGTACCCCCTTTGAATTTTTCATGAAAAATAGCACATATCATGTAAATATATAATATATAATAATAATAATGACTTGCTACACTTACAAGGAGCGTCGTCATGAAGATTAACAATACCAAGGTAAACTAAACTAAACAAACTAAATTTAATAACCAATAACAACTTCAGAAAAAGAAAAAGAGAAGGCAATTACATACTTGGGTTGTTTTCCTCTTGACTGTGATTAAATATGTAAAGTGGAGGTTAGCTGGTATGCGGAGGTAAATTGTCCTGCTCTGCGGGGGTGCCTCAACCCAATGCAATTCAACTCAATTCCAATGCCAGCCAAGTCTACTAACTGTAATGGAAGTCTTCTAACTCACGAAGACACAAACAAAATGGCCCGCGACAGGGGTGCATCACTGCTGACTACGCAGGCAGAAGCAGCCTCATTCTTTGGTCCTAAAATCCCTGATGTGATCAAGAAGATGGTATCTGCCCTTAAACAGACCGAAAGAAGCCTTACTAGGAAGTTGATTCAAGGTATGATTGGGCAACGATATGACCACTTTCAATGTTTACATTTTTGGAGAGGCAAATCAGACTCTTTGAAATGCAAAAAAGGACCACAATGGAAAGTTACACCTTTTTACAGTTAATTCTATGCCAATTGTTCAGTAAATAAAGAAACCAAGAGGCGTAAAATGTAAACATTGAAAGTAGTGGCCTATTACTTTAGGCTTATGGTATGTATATGGATATACCAGATGCTTGGAAAGTTTGCCATGCGCGGGCAATAACTTGCCCGCGCACACGTGAAGAAACAATAGAAAACAATGGGACACATGACTTTTCTTGCCCGCGCAAAATCGCAACTTTCCAGTCTGGATAGATAGTAGTTATACATTGTTGCCCCCATATTACCCCCTAAATACAACCCAGCATTAGGAATTCGTACTAACTTCGAAATCAAGCTTTGCCCCCCAATTCACCCCATCCAATGATAGAAATCTATTGTTGGCTAATTTACATCATATTGTTTCTGTTATTCTAACTTGGCCGTTTATGTGTCAGGCCCTATATGTCAGGCTGTATATACAGGGGCAGACCCAGAAAAGAATTTGACCGCCGCACAAATGGTCTAAATAAAGGTGGTTTGGGGGTTTCAACTTATGAGGTATTGCTGTTCCGAACGTTCGAAACGCACCTTTTTTTTGTCAGTTTGAGGATTCCTGCCAGCCCTTACAGACAACGCACTGGTTGTTTCAAAACTTCGTTAATTTAAATAAATAATTTTACTTAAACGCTCTAGAATCTTCAATATTTTCTCTACTTTTTAAAAAGTTAGACAAATTAAAATAAATTTCCACATGAGAGAGATTGAACCACGTTCACAGTGGTTAGTGCTCACCACACCAAAATTTCTCGTAATTGAGGAGTAAAAATTGTAATTATGGAATATGTGGATAAATATGTGGAATTAATGATAAAGAGAGATTTTACAGTTCAACATCTTTCATACAGCTGAAAAAGTATCTTTATTTCCCTATATCGTAAGACTGTAATCAAAAACACTCACTCGCTCGCGAAATGGCCAAACTTTAGTTCATGTCTTGGTACCTTTGAGCAAGATACTCTCCTGCTTTGCCCGAAACAAACACTCAACCTACTAGAGTTTTTAGTCACATACTGAGCCTAGCATGAAAGTTTTCTCTCTTCTTGGAAGCCTACTTTTCCAAATTATCCACAGGCACTTCTGTGTGCAGAAATTACTCTGCCATTAAATCTTTGTGAGTTCAAATTCAAAACTCAAAACTTCACTTCATTAGCTACCTGTGCAATATAAACAATAGGAAGGGACGTCAATGATAAATTATCAAACAATTGGATGGCATTTGCATAAATTTGACGCAGGCGTGCGCACGATTTGACAAAGGATTTTGGAGCCAAAAGACTTTTCTTTTGTTCTTGTGCGGCAGTCGAGGCGATCTATGCTGAGTAAAGGCAGGAAATCCTATACAATTTTGACAGTTAGGCAAACTCGTTCCCTATTTTCACTGGATTTGCCACCCCTCCTTCCAATCCGGAAAGATATGGGGTGCGAAGAAGATTTCGCTATTGGAAGAAGAGAGTGACAATTTGCGGGACAGATCACTCGTCTGTGATAACCAGTTACCTAAAACATAAAATTAAAGACAACATCAAGTACAGTGATAATATGACTTTTGATATATACTCTTAGCGTAGGAGAGGTGGACGAGGGATCGGGCCTGGGCCTGTGAGCCGAAACTGGGGAGGAGGGAGGGATCGTGAAGTATCTTGCCGGAGAGCTCGTTGCTAGAAGAATGAAACCTGGCATGCTTGTGCTTTTATACTTGGTCTCCTGGGAGTTAGGGAATCTCTTTCCTTTGTTATCTGGGGTGATCTCCCCAGTGAGAATAGTTCCCTATTTTCACTGGATTTGCCACCCCTCCTTCCAATCCGGAAAGATATGGGGTGCTTCGAAGATATTGCGATATCTGATTGAGAATGTGGGAGAACATAGGAAAAAGGCAATCGGGTAGTGGCATAAAATTATATATGATGGATGACCTCTCCATTGCTCAAGTAGAAGCTTGGTATTTTGGGTATTACAGGGTAAGTAGATCACATAACCTTCACATTTCATATATTTTTTATATTGTTAACAAAGTTCCAATTAAAATTGTTTCAAACTTGAAACTGATATAATATGGGTCAAAGATGGGCATGAGAAAGAATATTTTACATATGACTGTGTGCTGCAACGCCAGATTTCAGAGTATTTGAATTAAGGGGGAAGTGTAGACTCAAAACTATATTGTTAGTGTTTTTTGCTGTCACCTATGTGCATGAGAGTCTTCTTAGGATATCCAAGTTATGCGAAATAAGGTTCTGCAAGGGGAATTCCGGGATGGCAAGGTGGGAGACCCCCTCCCAGTTACTCCTTTTTTAAATGTGTCTTTATGTTTCATCCTTGTAAATTTCCAAAAGCTTGTGTTTTGCCTGTAAGGTAATAATTATGGCTAAAGATGAAAATAATCACCTGGAGGGTGTAAATAAGCATTAAAGGGGAGGAGGCCCTCCCACCTAGCCACCCGGAACCCAATCCCACGGATCGGATGCAGGTTATGAGAAGAACCCCCAAGTGGCTAGGCAGAAAAAGCCGTTTAATGTATAGAAGTTACTATTTGGAGGATTTTAGTCCATTTTGCGGGACAAATAAAGATTTTCTGAAATTGCGTGGAGCCTTATTTGCTTGCCTTGTTTTTGGTTCATTTCATTACTGCTAGTGCATGCTTCATAATATTTTGAAGCATTTCATTACTGCTACTGCATGCTTCATTTCATGTTTTTCAATTCACTTCAATTCATTCATTTAATTTCATTTCAATTCATACTTCATTTCATTTCAATTCATTTCATTACTGCTACTGCATGCTTCATAATATTTCAATTCATTTCATTACTGCTACTACATGCTTCATAATATTTCATTTCCTTTCATTACTGCTACTACATGCTTCATAATATTTCATTTCATTTCAATTCATACTTCATTTCATGTTTTTCAATTCATTTCATTACTGCTACTGCATGCTTCATAATATTTCAATTCATTTCATTACTGCTACTGCATGCTTCATTTCATGTTTTTCAATTCATTTCAATTCATTTCATTTCAATTCATACTTCATGTCATGTTTTTCAATTCATTTCATTTCATTTCAATTCATAATTACTTCATTTCATGTTTTTCAATTCATTTCATTACTGCTAATGCATGCTTCATAATATTTCAATTCATCTCATTACTGCTACTGCATGCTTCATAATATTTCATTTCATTTCATTTTAATTCATACTTCATTTCATGTTTTTCAATTCATTTCATTACTGCTACTGCATGCTTCATAATATTTCAATTCATCTCATTACTGCTACTGCATGCTTCATAATATTTCATTTCATTCCATCTCAATTCATGCTTCATTTCATGTTTTTCAATTCATTTCATTACTGCTACTGCATGCTTCATAATATTTCAATTCATCTCATTACTGCTACTGCATGCTTCATAATATTTCAATTCATCTCATTACTGCTACTGCATGCTTCATAATATTTCATTTCATTTCATTTCATTTCAATTCATACTTCATTTCATGTTTTTCAATTCATTTCATTACTGCTACTGCATGCTTCATAATATTTCAATTCATCTCATTACTGCTACTGCATGCTTCATAATATTTCATTTCATTTCATCTCAATTCATACTTCATTTCATGTTTTTCAATTCATTTCATTACTGCTACTGCATGCTTCATAATATTTCAATTCATCTCATTACTGCTACTGCATGCTTCATAATATTTCATTTCATTTCATTTCATTTCAATTCATATTTCATTTCATGTTTTTCAATTCATTTCATTACTGCTACTGCATGCTTCATAATATTTCAATTCATTTCATTACTGCTATTGTATGCTTCATAATATTTCTCAATTCATTTCAATACTGCTACTGTATGCTTATAATATTTTCAAATCATTTCAATACTGTTGTTACTGCTGCTCAATGCTGGTTGGGTGGGGGGAGGGGTATAGGAAAAATAAATTTGAAAAGGGTTCTGCTATTGAATGCTTTGTGATATTTCAATTCATTTCATTACTGCTATCGCATGCTTCATAATATTTCAATTCATTTCATTACTGCTATTGCATGCTTCATAATATTTCAATTAATTTCATTACTGCTACTGCATGCTTCATAATATTTCAGTTCATTTCATTACTGCTATGCATGCTTCAAAATATTTCAATTCATTTCATTACTGCTACTGCATGCTTCATAATATTTCAATTCATTTTATTACTGCTATTGCATGCTTCATAATATTTCAATTCATTTCATTACTGCTACTGCATGCTTCATAATATTTCAATTCATTTCATTACTGCTATTGCATGCTTCATAATATTTCATTTCAATTCATACTTCATTTCATGTTTTTCAATTCATTTCATTACTGCTACTGCATGCTTCATAATATTTCAATTCATTTCATTACTGCTATTGCATGCTTCATAATATTTCAATTCATTTCATAACTGCTATTGCATGCTTAAAATATTTCAATTAATTTCATTACTGCTAGTGCATGCTTCATAATATTTCAATTAATTTCATTACTGCTACTGATGCTTCATAATATTTCAATTGATTTAAATACTGCTACTGATGCTTCATAATATTTCAATTCATTTCATTACTGCTATTGCATGCTTATAATATTTCAATTCATTTCATTACTGCTAGTGCATGCTTCATAATATTTCAATTCATTTCATTACTGCTACTGATGCTTCATAATATTTCAATTCATTTCATTACTGCTATTGCATGCCTCATAATATTTCAATTCATTTTATTACTGCTACTGATGCTTCATAATATTTCAATTCATTTCATTACTGCTACTGCATGCTTCATAATATTTCAATTCATTTCATTACTGCTACTGCATGCTTCATAATATTTCAATTCATTTCATTACTGCTACTGCATGCTTCATAATATATCAATTCATTTCATTACTGCTACTGATGCTTCATAATATTTCAATTCATTTTATTACTGCTACTGATGCTTCATAATATTTCAATTCATTTCATTACTGCTACTGCATGCTTCATAATATTTCAATTCATTTCATTACTGCTACTGCATGCTTCATAATATTTCAATTCATTTTATTACTGCTACTGATGCTTCATAATATTTCAATTCATTTTATTACTGCTACTGATGCTTCATAATATTTCAATTCATTTCATTACTGCTACTGCATGCTTCATAATATTTCAATTCATTTCATTACTGCTACTGCATGCTTCATAATATATCAATTCATTTCATTACTGCTATACATGCTTCATAATAATTCTCAATTTTTTTCAATACTGTTGTTGCTGTTGCTCAATGCCGGTGGGGGGGGGGGGAGGGATAAAGGAAAAAGAAATTTAAAAAGGGTTCTGGCCTTCGACACTTGGAATATGTATTTTTTATATTGGCTGGAGACATTTTGTCGTGGTTAAGGAACACGTAAATTGCATGCAAAATAGGGAGATAATGTCAATAAGGCAGGGGAAAATAATTTGTAAAAAACCTGATAATTGCGTAAATTGTGTTGTGGGCGAAGGAGAACGAAGCTTGCGATATTGGCGTTGCTCGACACGTGCTGATGTGCGTTTGGTTTTTCGGTGCAATTCCCTTGCAATAAATCTTAACAGGAGCCAGTTCGGGTTGTATTGTATCTCTATCAGCAGATTCTGTGGCTTAGGCCTTAACAATTTAAAAAAGGCAATCGGGTAGAAGCAGAGAGGCGAGCAGGCTGGTGATGCGAGAGCTTAGGCCAAAAAATCGTGAAGTGTCTTGCCGGAGAGCTCGTTGCTAGAAGAATGAAACCTGGCATGCTTGTGCTTTTATACTTGGTCTCCTGGGAGTTAGGGAATCTCTTTCCTTTGTTATCTGGGGTGATCTCCCCAGTGAGAATATGGGGAATATATGATTTGTAACAGCTGCCGCACATATCTAATTCAATTCAATAAAGCCAAGTAATCAAAATTATATTCATTTAATTCAGTGAACAGTTTGGATCCGCCCCTGGTTATATGTGTTAGGTCCGTATATGTAAGGTAACGTTACCACCCTCGTTCTTAATACATATATGTAGAAGAATAATAAAGTCAAAAATATACTTGTATAAATCTCCTATATACAAAAAGGGGGAGTCTGTTACTGCAATAGCGGGGCTGAAAGAGGGCTGCCTGAAAAACTAAAAAAGGTTAAAAGACAGGAAAGAAGCGTTACTGTAGTTTGTAGTGAATAGGGACAGTAAGGTGAAAAGGGACAAAAATGGACCAAAGATTTTGACATTAGGTTACAGGTTTCTGATTGTGACCCAACAATATTATGTCTGATTTAAAGATCAAATTGCTTTGTTCCATTTTGTCCCTATTCACCTTCCTGTCCCTATCAACCACAAACTACAGGTAGTTATCTAAATTAGGTCCCCATGAGATAAAGACACAAAATTGGTCTAGGTTGTATATATGAAAAAACAACTCAAAAATACTTCTATTCTAACAAACAATAACAATAAAACTACGAATACAAACTTGCAATTAATTAAACTCTAAAATACAAATATGAGTAATAATTAGTAGAATGAGTTGAAAGATTCTCCTACAGAAACTATAAACCAGATGGAAGGGTGGCAGGGAAAATTCGGCAGAAAATTCTCAAGTGCAGCAGATAATTCTGATAGAGCAATGAAGAGTGGATGAGAACACCCACTACATGTGTGTTCTTACAAAACGTAGCTTCTTACCAAATTTGGCTGCACCAGCCTTCAAAAAGTATCAGAGCGTGAGATAGATGTCTGACTTGTGTCGAGTTATAAAACTGACTGATGATAAATGATATAAACATATAACACATACAAAGACCAAGTTACATGATTAACATAGATTAGCATAATAATAGTCATGCAATTACCAAGCAATCCTGCTACAGCGCACTCTTTAACCTTAAGAAAAAGAAAAGCAGTTTCTTTTTTTGCTTTGTTAAGGGACATCAAAGATTACTGTCAGTGCATGGAAGACAATTTTCTTGTGTTTGAATTAGATTGAGTTTTTAAGGTGGTTGTTTTCAAAAAAGGAATTTTTCTTGCAAAACTTGCATTTCAAATTGACAAGACTGAGGTCGTAGTTTTCCAACGAATTATTTTTTGCTTGATTTGTGACATGAAATAAGGCTTTACAGTCACTTTCACCGCAGCACAAACAAATTTGACAGCGATTAGATATACAGAGTGAAGGTGAAGTTGAAGTTGGCTCAAGGCATCTTGGTTGCTGAAAACTGTTTAAGTCACGACACATATTTTCTGGACATTTCTTCCTTATGAGCTTTAGATAATCTTATATAGAACGGAATGATGATGCAATTCTGCGAGTAAGTTTCACAGCAAGGTGACTTTTGGAGATAAGAATCTTTGTTGCGAGGTATCGATGTGGTACCAGTTGACTGATGCTTGCATACAGCAGGATAGGGTCCTCCACCAACTATAATAGCAGTGATACCTGTTATCTCGAGTAGTGCCAAAGAGCGTGAGAGAGACAAGTTATGTTGGGTATGCCCAAGTACTGTGTGTCCCAAAAAATGCAAGGACTTTATAGAATCTATTTAAACACCTGTTTTACCCCGTTTCTTTTCTTACCTTTTCCCCTAATCATTATAATCTTTACAATTCTACCCTTACCCGCTCATCACCCCATGTCAACCAATAGGGAGGACTCCCTGCTCAAGGAAATGATCGTTAATTATACTTAAGACTCTTATCGAGTTATAAAACTGACTGACGATAAATTATACAGTAGAATCCCGATTACTCGAACAAGCAAGGGACGATCAAAATAGTTCGCGTTATCGAATGTTCGAGTTATCGAGCCTCTCGATAACATGAATAAGGCTCAAGGGGAATGCCAAATCTGTCCGAGTTAACGAGAGTTCGAGTTATCGCATGTTCGAGTTATCGGGATTCACTGTATAAACATGCAAAGCGTTCAAAGATGGAAGTTACATAACGTATAATTAACATAGATTAGCATAATGATAGTCAGAATCCTAGGACCATGACCACGCCCCCTGTACCTCCTTCTCAAGAATATCTCATAGGATTTATCAATAACCAAGGACCATCTACATCTTCAAATTAATCAGTGAAAACCAATAAGGTAACATCTTTGGCAAAAGTGGCGGACTTTTCCCCCCTGGCCCTGTCACCGTGTTAGCGAGCCATTTTCCATTGTTCTGGATCCTTTCTATGATTTAAAAACTGATTGAACTCATGTGTACAAGTGTCACATTCTGTAGGGTTGGTAATTCATAACCACCAGTAGCCCCCAGTATTAACCAGCAAGTATCCAGCCATTAACCAGCTTTACTAATTAATCTAAGAGTGAAGCAACATCAATAGCTGATAATTGATTCTTCAAAAGTAATTCATGTCCCTTTGTTTTGGATAGTTTATTCCTGCTGATTTCTGGCTGCTGGGTGGTCACTGCTCTATGGACTACTCTTACAAAGTGGTTTCTTTGTTATTATGTATGCAAGTTCAAATTGCAAAATCACGAACTCTGATCATAGGTGAAGGAGAAGAACAAAACGAAGGAAATCAATCCATGTCTACTGCCTAGAAAACTTTATCCCCTGGTTCATTTTGAAAAAAATTGTAGATGATGCTTTTTTATAGAGACCAGTAACTTTTCAATTACATTGAGCTACATCTGATTCTTATGTGTAGGCACAGGATGGCAATCAAACCAGTAAAGAAGGTTTATCAGGAAAATTAAAGGAAAAAACCTGATATTCTAGGATTTTCTAAAGAATGATAAGGTGTGCGAAATGGCCACCCATCTAGCCAAATCCTAATGGAGAGACTTGGAACAGGAAAAAACTCCCGTGTTTTAGTCTTTGTATGCATCTATCCCCACTACGATAAAAAGGCCTACTGCATATACATCACTAGCTGAAAGGCTCTTGTCCAAGGGCAAAAGTTTCTTCACTGTCAGAGGGCTCATTTCTGAAATTACTTTCCTCAAATTCACTAACTCAAGACTGTAGGTTGGAAAGTATAAGGTGGGAGAGATTGTATTTGAAAATAACCAGTAACCTTCTTGTGTTGACAACTCCAGGATTATCTACAGCGAGGCATTAATCGGTGCTTCGGTGCCATGATATATTAACAATAATTCATAACGCATTGTCTAACATTAGTTTATAAGGTAACTCATTCTCATGGCTCGCCTGTGTCTGCAACAGCCCGGATTCGAGACATGATGGTGGCAGTTGTCAATTGTAGTAATCGACTCTGGTATAAATTAACTACCCATGTTAGAATAAATGTCTCATCCTTTTGTTTTAGTTGCTGTCAAAGATATAGAGGGTGGAGAAATTCCAGAAAATGCAATAAACATTCTGAGTACTGCTGATATGAATGAAGATGTGATATTACCGATTTATGCTGGCATTCTTCAACTTCTCAAACTTGCTTTTCGACTTCCTACCGGTGCATTGAAACAAGATGTCTTTAAAAAGGAGCTGCTCGAGTTAAAGTAAGTCCATCAGCATTTATGGTTAATTTGATGAGATAGGGTGGTAAATTGATATACTGCAGTAAGAACCCTATTTAAGAAGCCGTATGTAAAAAACTTTTTGGCTCATTTTTCAGAAGAACAATAGGAGAATAATAATATACTTTTGTAGACCATAGGATGTAATATGGAAAACTTGTTTTTAAATGTAGGGCCTTTCTGTATGGAGCAGAGGCAAAATTAAGGATTCGTTTTGCTTAATGAGTGATATTCCGTGAATAAGTGATAATTGGTGCAAGAAGTAGTATTAGCTGCTATGCAGCTTTATCCACAGCACAAATAAGTCTTATTACATCGAGTGGCAGGATTTCTAGCTCAGAGCTTGCAGGAAGAGTGTAGAGTCGATGGAAGGTTGGTTAAGGAGACAGTGTTTTAAGTGGTTTGGGCATGTGTTGAGCAGAGGGAGGACACAGATGTTATAGGTAGGGTCTTAACAATAGAAGTGGCAGGAACGCAAGGGATGGGACAAACAGCAATGCGATAGAAGGATGTGGTTGGGGATGACATGAGGATGGTGGGGTTGAAGAAGGAGATGGCAAGCAATAGAGAGACGCAGAGGAGAAGCATCTGGGAAACCGAAATACAAATACTGTTTGTACGTGTGAAGGACTTCTTATTCTACGCAACAAATAATTCAAGAACGAATCAGAAATGACATAATTATCTAAATATTTTAAACCAAAATCACTAATTTCGGGGAATACCAAGTACACTGCCATCTTATATTGTTCAAATATCAATTGCACCGAATTGCATTTATTGCTGCTTAATTGCTTGCTCATACATATCGTTCACTATCTCAATAGCAGCTTCATAGGTCCCGGGAGAGATAAATTTTTTCCATAATGAAAAATTCTAGGGGAGTAACCTGCCAGGATGAATTTCATCCCCTAATTTTATCTTTACCCCCTGTTTTTGTCACTATGAAATTGCAATGCTCAATGAATCCATGTGATATCAATACACGGACATTAGAAATTTCTGACAAAGATCATCTTATGGATACATTCAAGATGGGTTTAAGATATTTCCGTGACTCCCTTGACCTATCAGCAGGCTTTATTTCCCCATGGTCATCAAGTTCGTAGCCTTTGCGCGGAACAAACTACTTTCAGAGGTGTATGAAAACTACAGTTTATGTATTCAAATCAGTTCAATTCATTTGTAGACGCGCAATATAAGTGTATGTACACTACACTTCTGAAAGTGTCAGGGTCTGTGTCCAGGTTACAATTTATAGCCTAGGAGTGGAAGATTCTAGGCAGTTAACAACTCAAACGAAAACTGAGACATATCGGCCATTTTGACTTTCGGTTTTCCATTATTCAATCGGAATCCAAGAATAAACCAAGGATGGTCGAGGCTTGAAAATTAATAGTATCAGATAACAAAACCAAGAAACTCTATCTATTTTTCTATTTGGAACTTAGAGTCGCTTTTTTTATAAGGAACTAGAATCGTCTAGCTATTGCACCATATGATTATCATTTGCTAGGAGTAGATCCAGAGGTGGCAAATAGGAAATCCTTGTTAATGCAACAGCATTGGAAACAAAATTTAAAGGAGGACCATGGGTTTCAGCTCTTTAACATTAAAAGCAGCATTTTACAATCATTGATACGTAGCTATTGACTGCTGTGCATCTCTCAAAGCTTGCCATTTCTTATATGACTCATATAAGCCATTGTCTTTTGATTAGTTGATTATTTATGCAATATGACAAATTAGTAATAGCCTGTTGTCTCTATATAACTCACTTGAGCGATATCTTTTACTTAGTGAGATGAATAGTTTGTCTGGTAGAAATTCAACGAACACGTCTTTTAAAAAAGCTGGTTAGAAAAGAGAAGAGAGCCCCCCCCCCCTCTTCCTTAAAACTGGCAGGCTTAATCCCGTCTATGGTTGCTTTAATCTTTTTACAAAACTGTTTTTGTTAGTTTCTCAACGCAAGCTTGATTTTCCTCAACCACACATTTCCTTCAAATATAGTTGAGTTTGTCCAAACTTGCTTAATGTCCATAAATAATGTATTATGTCACGTGAATCTCCATTTGCACCAATCAACGATAAGTAAGCTAAGAAGGTCAACTACCACTCTGCAATGCCTTATAGCAATCCGAAGTACTTTACTCGAGTTCCAACCTCTCTCTGTTCTGAGTGTTAGACGTGCTCTATTAGAAATCCTGACTTCGATAATGGGCAGCAGCAAATTGACTTCCATTGCATTGCAACTGACACTGATCGCTGTCTTTCTGCAACCATGCGCAAGCCAAGAAACCGCTTGCAAAAGACAACGACTGGAGTTCTGCGCCTTCCCTGGCGTCCGACAAACGCCTCTAAAAAATCTGGTTGCTCAGTCGGACCAAAAGCAAGTTGCCCTCGACCAGAGATTTAAAGATTTGCAACTCTTGAGCACAACTGGTTGCTCCGATCTTGTCAAACCTTTCGCATGTTCCATTTTCGCTCCTGTTTGTGTGAAGAAATATGGGTTACTGCCACCCTGCAAATCACTATGCGAGAGAGTGAAGAGTTCGTGTAAAGCGTTCCTCGCCCTGGGCAGAAGCAAGCAAGGTGGGTTCCACTGCATTTTCCATTAAATTTCAGCTGAATAACTCATGTAATCAAACATTGACTATTAAGATGAATCATTATTCAATTATTGATTAATCAAGACATGCAAGATCGCCGGAAGATGCACAATTTAAATAGTTTTCATTGACTCAACACGAAGTCAACTCCTTCCTCATTAATTTGGCTGCGTTCACAAAGTTTGAGCAGAGATTTTGTGTTAGAAAGGGTCTACAGATGATAACTAATCCTACGTGAGCACTTGCACGATCCAGAAAGACGTGATTTAAGGGTTTCTTTGTGCTTCATGAAAACACCTAAGGCCTAATCAATAAATATGAATTTTAGTCACGTTCGTTATGTTATGCAACTCTGCGAAATCTTGGCTAAGTAACATACTTATAGCTTACCCTCGCCTCACGTTTTCTCTTCATTATATTTTCTCATCTCATTGCAAATATTTTTCCAGAGTTGGATATTCTTAATGGGACTTAAACTCATTCTAAAGACGTCAAACGTGAGATTTGAAAAAGTATACAGTACTTGATCACTCTGTATCTTTTCTAGGTGAATTAGATTGCAGTTTCTTCCCGGACCCCAGTAAAACAGCCGGCTGTATTGATTGGATTTTGGATTACTTGGAGCCTGTGATGAAAATCAGAGGGACTCCAACCGCAGACCAATGGAAAAACAAAAAGCTCCCAACATTTTATCAATAATATCAAGTCGAATAATGTGAAGTATTGCTGAAAACATTTGAAATATTGCTAGAAATATGAATTATTGCTGAAAATATTAGTATATAAATTGCTGAAAATTTAAGTAGAGGTATTGTTGAAACCATTACTATATGCATTGCTGAGAATATAAATAGAGGTATTGCTGAGAATATCAGTAGAAGTATTGCTGCGAATATAAGAGGAAGTATTGCTCAAAATATCAGAAGATGTATTGCTAAGAATATTAGAAGAAGTGTTGCTCAAATTATCTGCAGTAATATTGCTAAAGATATTAAGTAGAAGTATTGCTGAGAGTATTAGAAGTATTGCTGAGAATACAAGTAGAAGGATTGCTGAAAATACAAGTAGAAGTATTGCTGAAAACATTAGTAGAAGTTTTGCTGAAAATATTAAGTAGAAGTATTTTTGAGAATCTTAGAAGTATTGCTGAAAATATTAAGTAGAAGTGTTTCTCAAATTATCGGCAGTGATATTGCTGAAAACATTAAGTATAAGTATTGCTGAAAATATTAAGTAGAAGTATTGCTGAGAATATTAGAAGAAGTATGGCTGAAAATACAAGTAGAAGTATTGTTGAAAGCACAAATAGAAGTATTGCTAAACGCATTAGTAGATGTATTGCTGGAAAAATTTAGTAGAAGTTTATAGTTGAGAATATGAGTAGAAGTATTGTTAAGAGTGAGAATATGCGGTAAGTAGAAGTAATGCTGAAAATGTTACTAGAAGTATTGTTAAATATATCAATCTGAAATCTATCATCCGTTCTGAATTGTTAGTTTAAGAATAGTCTTGAGGATCAGAAACACACAATTGTGCAGGATATGTTTCTTTAGGGTATGACCAAGCAGTTGATGCAGATGATGTCCACATTATATGGAGAGTTTGGGTATTGAATATTCTCCAGTGCACCATGCAGACTTTCTCTGGGCTGATGTTCTCTAGCTTTCCTAAGCAACCAGTCATTATTAATGGCAGGAGGATGAAGTAGAAGGTATTTTTAAGAATGTTTCGTCTCTTGACCACCCTCAGCTTCATATTGCTAGAATGTTGCCCCTCTAGATCTAAGCTGATATTTTCGTAGCCCCCCCCCCCCCCCCTCATAAAGTAAGAGGAGATCAGCCCATAAACTAGGTAGAAACCAGGTAGGAAAAGTTGGGGGGTTGGAAAAATCTTAAAAAGCAATAAGCGGGAGGGCTGGAATAAGAATGTCCTGGGTGGAAACTTTTCTGAAAATTACTAAAAAGGGGAAATCTGTGAGAGAAAGAGAGTAGCAACAGTGAGACGTTAAAAATATTATGCAATAACTTTACTGATTTCACTTGAAATTCTCAATCTCATAGATGTTTGTAGTGTAACTCTTGTTTTGCTTGACAACTGTTACCAGAATTAATCAGCGGGGGGTTAGGATAAGGATGTCCTGAGTGGAAAATTTTCTAAAAATTAATAAACGGGGAGGCGTCTATTAGAGACCAGAGAGTAATTCAACATTGAATCCTAAGAGCCTGTCACAAATCTGTGAAATGACTTCATGATTTCACCTCAGACACTGGAGGAAATCTTTGGGTTTCATGACAGGTAGCCTAGTGTAACTAAACTGTTGATCGATCATATTTACCTTAATTAGTATCATTTTCAAAGTGACCTGTCATTTAGATGAAGACATATTAAGGTAAATGAAAGGTCAGATTGATAATGATGATAATATGGTAAGTGTGATGACGGGGTTGGTTAACGACGGGGGTTGGTTATGTACATGTTTTGGGTCTGTTACTTAGGACAGAAAGTATTTTGTCCAGCATGTGTGTACCTAAAACAATAAATATTTGGTTAATTTATTTTGTGTATTCAAAAACGATTTTGGGTTTCTGCAAAAATAGCCCAAGATGATCACACCCTTCAGAAAAGTTAACGAGATCCCCCCTAAGGCCCCAGAAAGACCATTCCATCAACAGTCTTTACAGTTTTCAATTTTGACTGAAATTTCTGTAGGTCCCCCTTTGTTTACTAAACTTTCATTTCGCCCTCTTGGAAGCTTGTAAAATTTTCATTTGGCCCCCCCTAGAAGCTTGAAAACTATAGCTAGGTGCCTCCATCAATATCTTCCACCCCAGCCCCCCTCCATTATTCATGACTGGTCCCTTATCTAAAAAACAGTACATCAGAAATGATATTGCCAAGTTTTTTATTTTAAAAGAGTTAGGCTATCAATATCTCTCAAGGGAACGAGCTCCGTTGCTGCTGGAAAAAGGAACTTTAAGATACCATCTACATTGATAACAATAATAATTAATAAATAATTATAGTTATAATGGTGATATGATAGATAAGTATGATAAATAAATGTAATTATGCATATTTACCAATTTTTCGTCTTCAAAAATACGGCATATTATTTCAAATTAATTTCCTAAAAATGGAAACCCAACCCTTTGATCTTCCCCAAGGTTCCATGGAGTAAAAATGTAGTAATTGATGTAACGGGAGTCTCCTGTGGCGCCTTACACACCAGACATTCCTATTCATCGATTGCCGGACGATTTCCATCACTGGCCCAGGACTAAACCTAGAATATGCATAACCCATAGACTTTAACAACGTTAGAATTACCCTCCTTCTTCCCTTTTTCTAATTTTCGCAGCTTCTTTGTTTTATCCGACTCGTATTATTTTCTTATCAAAGTTGCCCCACTTAAAAAAGGTTTTCCCGAACCGGTCTTGCGGTTCTTGTGCAAATTTTGGGACCCACCACTCGACCTCTTGTGCTATTGGAAGAATGTATTTGAACACGAAATTCGCTAATCAGAAGTTGCTGAGTGAAATAGCAACAGCAACAACAATATTTAGGTATCAAGTGTACTCTGTTTTCCACGTCACTGCTCCTGCGAAGGAGCAGCTGACCACATGAGATGCGCGCGCATAGTCTCGAGAACACTTCGCAAGCGTGTCGTCGAAGAGGACAGATAAAGCAAGAATTTTTCAAAGATAAGTAGATTTATTTCTTTTTATATCTTTTGCATCGAACCCTAAATTCTTATTTCATGTCGGATAAAAACAACTCAGACACCCCAGCAGTGGGTGCAAATGAAACTATTGATGCCGAAGGTGATCAAGGGCTGTTTTTGAGGCTTCAAGAGGCCCAACAGCGCAGCCTTGATAACATGAGCGATAGGATTGAATCCTCGGTAGATAAACTGGCTAATGTTCTTAGTCAGTTCATTTCAGGTGCTGCAGGACAAAAACGTCCCTCTAAAACGAATTCTGCAGGTACTGCCTGCAAAATTGCACGCAAAAATGTGCAGGAAGAGGCTCCAAATTTAGCGCCTTCACTTGAAGGGGATTCTGATAACCCAGTCTCTGACTCAGAACCTGAGCAGGATGCTGATAATGTCAGCATACCTGATCATAGCAGCATTGACCAAGGCATTGCAGAGCTACTCCAAACCCCTGACGAAGATCCACAAGGGGAAAATAGTTCAGTCCAAATACTGGATGAAATTGAGGAAGATTTCGATCTCGCCAGTAAAAAGGGAGATGAAATAGACCCTAAGTTGGCAAAAATTATCAACAAGCTTTTTACTGAAAAGCTTCCAGATGATAAGGTAAGGGAGAAAATTAAGAACCTCCTTGTGCCCTCTAATTGCCCATCTGTGGCAGTGCCACGATGTAACCAAGAGATTTTTACTGAAAATCTAACACAGTCTTATAGATCACAGGAAAACTCCCTTCAGAAAATACAAAATCAGTTAACTAAGGTGACAGCAGCAGTGGCAAATAATTGTGATAAGCTACTGGCTTATAAGACAGATAACATCCCAAAAGAGGATGTAAAACCACTCATCTCCAATGCATGTGATGCTCTAGCATTGCTGGGGCACGCCATGCAAGACTTAACACAATATAGACGTGATAACATCAAATTAAAACTTCCTTATAGATATCAAGGACTGGCATCAAATGTGCCTGCAGGTTCCACTCTTCTTTTTGGGGATGAGCTTTCCAAAAGAATTCAGAATATGACATCAACAAACAACGTGCTTAAAAAAGCAAACATGGTTAAGTCTCCTAGACCAAGCTCCTCTTACAGTCACCCCAGAGCCTCAAAAAACAAGTTCACCCCCCATCGAAGCCTTGCCAATGGGAAAAAGGGTTTTCACAAGAGACAAGGCAGCCAGAATCAACACAACAAGTCACAATGGCACGAGAAGAATTAAATATAAATAAGGTGAGTACCGATGAAGTCATACAACAATTAAAAAATGATCTTGATACAGCTATGACAAATTATAAAGCGGGCAATATCACCAATTATTTGGACAATTGGCATAAAATTACTGATGACCCTGTTATCCTTAGCATTGTTAGAGTAGGACTTAAGGTAGACTTTGAAACCCAGCCTGACTTTCATGCTTCCAAGCAATCCAAACTCTCACACGAGGACTCCCAGGCTATTAATAAGGAAGTTTCAAAGCTTCTCAAAAAGGGAGTAATTTCAAAATGCCAAGCTGAAGTTAATGACTTCATCTCTCCCATTTTTACTAGGGAAAAAAGGGATGGCACCCTCAGAATGATTTTAAATTTAAAAAGACTCAATGGCCATGTGACATATAATCATTTTAAAATGGAGTCATTGGAAAATGTTTTGAGTATAATTAGGCCAGATGTCTGGATGGCTAGTGTGGATCTAAAGGATGCATTTTACTCCATTCCCCTGCATTCTGAGCATCACAAATATTTCAAATTTATTTGGGATAAACAATTGTACCAATATGTTGCCATGCCAAATGGATACTCAGAAGCTATGAGAGTATTTACTAAGATACTGAAACCTCCCTTTTCACACTTGCGGGCACAGGGCTTTCTATCAGTAGTGTTTGTAGATGACACATATCTACAGGGAGATACATATGCCCAATGTTTGTCAAATGTGCAAACTACAATTGACACACTGCAAAATTTGGGCTTCACTATTCATGCAGAGAAATCAATACTTGAGCCAAAACAGGAAATTGAATTCCTTGGTTTTGTTATTAACTCTAACAACATGTGTGTTTCTTTATCTGAAAGGAAGACTAATGGTCTTATTCACAAAATAAACAATTTTAAATCTTTGGAAATACAAACCATTAGGCAACTAGCATCAGTCATTGGCTCATTGCTATCCACTTTCCCTGCTGTTCCCAATGGGCCGCTACACTATAGAAACCTAGAACGTTTTAAGATTCAACAACTGAAAGCAAACAAAGGGAATTTTGAGGCCAAAATACATAGTATGCCAATAGAGTGTGACCAGGAACTAGCTTGGTGGGTTGCAAATATAAAATCGTCCTTTAGGAAAATTGAAATCCCAGATATTGACCATACAATATTTACTGATGCTAGCAACTTAGGTTGGGGGGCTGATGATGGAACTTGCCCAATTGGGGGCCGATGGGCAAAATCTGAAATACAGCAAATTAATTTCCTAGAATTAAAGGCTATAAAATTAGCTCTGGAAACTTATTGCAAATCAACAATATACAAC
The DNA here is from genome assembly GCA_963924455.1 of Pelagia noctiluca. NCBI lineage: Eukaryota > Metazoa > Cnidaria > Scyphozoa > Semaeostomeae > Pelagiidae > Pelagia > Pelagia noctiluca. Next base: position 1,208,016 of record OZ004315.1, on the reverse strand, counting down.
CACATTAGAATAATGAGTGACAATAGTACGGCAATTGCATACATCAACAGCAAGGGGGGGACTAAATCACCTCCACTTGATGCTCTTGCTGCAGATATATGGGAATTCTGTAATGAAAAGGGAATTCATATTTCTGCAGCCCATATCCCAGGGGCAAAAAATACAACTGCTGATCACATGTCAAGAACTTTCAGTGATCAAACAGAGTGGATGCTTCATCCAAATATTCTAAATATTTTGGTCAAAGAGCTTGGTTTTAAACCGGAAGTTGACCTATTTGCATCTCGCTTGAATAAGCAGCTAAGTAAATATGCATCCTGGATTCCTGATCCAGGTTGTATAGCTGTTGATGCATTTTCACTTTCTTGGGCTGATATTAAATTTTATGCATTTCCTCCGTTCAGTCTCGTGGGGAAGTCAATTGCAAAGATAATAAAGGAGAATGCTATGGGGATCATGATTATACCCCTCTGGCCCAGCCAATTCTGGTACCCAATGATGCTGAAATACCTCGTCATGCCACCAGTGGTACTGCCACAAACAAAGGCACTGCTTCGTTTGCCATTCAAACCAGAAGAATCTCATCCTCTACTACCGAAACTGCGACTAGCAGCAGTTCTCCTATCTGGCAGCACATACAATGCAAGGAATTTTCCCCTGAAGTATCTGAAATCATTTTAAATTCCTGGAGGAAAACCACAGTTAGCAAATATGACTCAGTTTTAAAGCGTTGGGAAATATACTGCAGAGAAGTTGAAGCGGATCCTGTACAAACTTCAGTAAACACAATACTTGAATTTTTGCTGCGGCTGTACAATGGAGGGTGTATGTACAGTGGACTAGCTGCTGCCCGAAGTGCCCTATCTTCCGTTGTGTGTTTGCCTGGTTATAAATCTATTGCTGAACATCCTATGATTTCCAGGTTTTTAAAAGGAGTGTACAACAAACATCCTCCTCTACCGAAATATTCAAGAATATGGGATATTAATGTAGTCTTAAAATACTATAACTCTTTGCCACCAAATGAATTACTCGATCTCAAACAACTGACTCACAAGGTAGCAGTTCTTCTGATGATATTGGGGGCAAAAAGGAAACAGACTCTTTTGACAATAAATATAGACAACATAACGTTTTCTGGAAACCAGCTCATTATTTTACCAAACTCAGTGCAGAAGCACAATAAGCCGGGTCGACATATTGAGGCAATCACATATAATCAATATGTTGAAAATTAGAAACTGTGTATTGTTAATTGCATGGGAATATATTTACAGAAACGGAAACATCTTGTTCCAGTGGATGTGAAACCACTTTTTATTACATATGGGACACCACATAAACCAGCTAGTAGCGACACCTTGTCAAGGTGGGTCAAAGCAGACCTAAAATCAGCTGGGGTTGACACGAGTGTCTTTCAAGCCCACAGCTGTAGGTCTGCCTCAGCAAGTAAAGCCAAGGAGAAAGGCGTACCAGTTCAATATATTCTAAAAAGAGGTTGTTGGAAAGCTGAGAGCACGTTCAGAACATTTTATGATAAACAAATTATTAACCATGGAACAGAGGTGGAAGAGGATTACGTTAATTTGATTCTAAACTAGTGGAACATTTTTTTGTTGAAATGACATTTATCAACATTGTTGGTTGTTATACTTTGGTTATGTTATATGGTGATGAGCAATATCGGTTTTGTTACAATTATACTATGTTTACTCATTGCCTCTTGGGGATAGTGGAATATATAACATTTTACTGTATGCCCCTATTTGTGTGCTCAATTCAGTCAGAGCTTTAAAATCTCATGTGGTCAGCTGCTCCTTCGCAGGAGCAGTGACGTGGAATCACCAATTACCCGATCGTAGTGAAGGGTAAATGGGATTCCATGAACTGTGAACTGCAAGGAGCAGTAGACTACATGCCACACCCAGAATTCCCTCCCCTTTGAGTTTTTTCTGACTTCATTTCGCTGTTCATTTTTCTAAGGGTTCGTCATTATAGCTTTAAATAGTGTTCTCGAGACTATGCGCGCGCATCTCATGTAGTCTACTGCTCCTTGCAGTTCACAGTTCATGGAATCCCATTTACCCTTCACTACGATCGGGTAATTGGTGAGTCTTTTAGACTTGCTCCACCTTGTCTCCCTGTGTGCACTCAGGTCAATCAATTGCTAGAGTGACGTCAGCATATCAGAGAATGCAGGGAACCAAGGACGTCTAGTTGTTTTTGAGTGACTGAATCTCGCATTGAAGGAGTAGCTGTATCAACAAACTCGTCCTTCGGAATTTGTCATTCGGATTAATTTCTGATATACGAAACTGGGGGTATGCCATTCTTTGCAAACAGTAAGGCGTAGGACTCAAAACCCCAAAGTAATGGGTTCGAAACCAAGCCCTTGCAAAATGGGGATGATATCCTTGGCAAGATGTAAACACAAATGATGCCTCTCTCCAGCCAGGATTATAAAGTCGATCGAGTGGCTCCTGGGACTAAACATAATACCATTGAATTACATCTTTACCATTAACTAAAGGGAAGGGGGTCTCGGATTTGAAATCGTCTACCTCCATACAGTGGGGGTGGGGTATTGTTTGAGTTGGCATTGCGATCGAAAAATGGAATGGCCTCTTGTTTATTGTTTCTTCATACTCAAACACCTCCTGTCTGTTGCGGTAATATACGCTGCCATCTATGAAGAATACTCTGTAATTAATTGGTCAATGTCATTTGAGTATTTTTCTTTTGTAGAATGCCAGAAGAAACTACAGAAGACCTTTGCAGTGTAATTTTTAGTTCAAAGTAAGTTAAGAACCAATCGTCAATCTTCAGCTAAATGAAGCTGCCGCTCAAGAGAAAATTGTCTTACACAAGTCAAACCTTTTTATTTGTTTGTTTACGTCAAAACTATTTCCGTCTCTTTTGATTTCGTTTTCTTTCTATACCGCTATCATCCATATTATTGGGGAATTTTTACTTTTTTCAGGCAAGAAGCGATAGACAAGAAATGTGTTGCAGATCGCACCAGACTTCCCAAACTAGAGTCTTTGAAATGGAGAGTAGATGTGGCGATTTCTACGAGGTGAGTTGCTCTGATTCTAGCTGACATCCACAGCGTTTACTTTATGTAGGCTGTTGATGAAAGTGGATTTTTGAATGCTGCATTTCATAACAGTTTTCTTGAATCTCTTTCAGTGTTTTAAACAGAGTTCTCGAACCGACAATTCTAATGGAAATGAAACTTGAAAATGATAGAACTGCAACATTTGAGGTGAGGAAGAGTTTATTAATTCATATACAGGACTATCTGATCTAATCCAAGCAATTGGTTCCCCCAACTGGAATCTCAATATTATATGATATAAAATAGGGCTGAGAGAATTCCACAATTCAATCCAATCACTGTTAATGCTGACTGAAGATTCTGTGGCTGTTAGGTCAATCCTAGATATTTACAGATTGTGCACGGAATTGTAATTATTCAGAAATCACTAAATTTTAAGGGGTGACTTGCACTTAACAGTTATTTTGCAGTAGTTCTTTTTAGAAGTTAATGTATAGAAACTTACGTTCCTGATAACCACTATCTTATGCGTTTTTGAAAACCCAAGTGTTGCTCTGTGTGAAAATTAAGTCGAATATGTTGTTTGGTTTGCAGGGAGGAAGGTAATAGCCACCATCTTCGACTATCTGAATTTTACGTCATGATTGTTGAGAAAATTTCTTAACCGTAGGGAGTTTCCTATTAAGCCATTTATCTTTTTGCCTCAATTAGTATATACATTGTCAGATGATATTAGTGATTGAAATCTAATGAATCATCATTAAAGAACAAATTTTTCCCTAATAATTTTCAACATCAAGATCACACCAAAAAGTTTTAATATGATCAGCTAGGCTTACTGAGAAAGTTTCAATGACACGTTGCATTCTCCTTCCTGACCTATTGCAATGAAGTGGCTGGTCTAAAGCTAGTGGAAGCAGTATGCAGAGAGTGGTACAACGAAGGGAGAGTCGCCAAAACTTTACGAGGGATTATTTAGAAGAAGGGGGAAAGAGAGACTATGAATATTTCGTTAGGGAAAGTAGAAACTGTATTTTTCTCGTGGGAAAGGAGAAATTGCTAAATTTTGAAGGGGAGAAGGGGATTTATACTCCAGTTCCACCCCCCTGAATATGCATGTATATGAGTTAGAATTCAGCTTTTTACTCCCATGTGGCCGCGGTATAAAGAAATGACTAAGTGTCAGTGCATTTATTAAGCATTTTTCACCGGTGGGAAATTTGAAAAAGGGCACTTTATTACGTATCAAGAACGTAACATACGCCTCTCCAAAGTTTGCTGCAGACTGTAGAGCAAAACGAATTCATACTAATTTACTAGTTTTAAACATTAACCAACTCTATTACGTGTTTTCTGGGAGATACAGCATTTCTAATTTGCCGCGGGCACTTTGTGCCCCCCCGGCCATAATATTCTCCGAAAACTTTATTATACACTAATCTGATGAATGCTGACGGTTTGAAATCGAAATAGCAAACCAAATATCCTCTCTTATCCACAAATATACAAAATGAGTGAAAAATCAGATTTCGCCAAATGGAAAGGGGACCAAAGTAGCGGGCATAAGTTTTCCACTGGCGGTGCAATCGAAGAGGGCAGTGGGCAATTGCGCCACCACTTTCCATGCTAGAAAATGTCCTGCCAGGAGTTGAAAAGATAATGATAGAGATATCAAGCAAAATAGAAAATGGAAATCGATCCTTATTTAAACACACATAATATGTGCTTACATTTCCTTTGTTCGTTTCCCTTCGGTAGCTCTATTAGTAAGGATAATGATAATTATAAGGATATCGTCTCGTTCGTCTATGCTGGATGAAAAAGTGCTCTATGCCACTGGCAGAGCGATATCGGATATCGGAGTAACAACAAAGACACGAGTCTACCTCTGTGTAATTATAATGGTAATAATTTCAAATATGGTAATATAGTATACAGATCTCGCCGATGTAGCTACCGAAGGGAAGCGAAGTATTTTTGAGGAAAAATGAAATATAGGTACATGCTATGTGTGATAGATTAAGGTGCCAAAATGAATTTACCAACTTTTAATTTGCCCCGCAACACATGCGATCTTTTGAAGGAGCAATCATCGTATACATGTAAGTAAAAGAAAAATGGAAATCGATGCATTATGTAAATTAATTCTAAGATTTGCGTTATAGGTTCCCGTTGCAAAATTCCACGAACTCCGATACAGCGTTGCTTCTGTTTTGAAAGAAATGGAGGAACTAGAAGAAAAGAGTATCTTGAAGATTTAGGAAAGACAGCAGTGTAATATTTTATATTGCGAAATTGCACCAAGTCAAGTGATTAGTTTGATCCCAATGAGTACTACGTATTTTCAATAAGCAACCAAAATATAATGTTCCCCACAACACACGCGATCTTTTGAAGAAGACTATGACTCTTGGATTGCTTTACTAGCTTTCCTCTTGTACTATGCAAATAAACAAACTTTTGGGATAGGGGTCGGTAGGTAGTCTGTTAATTTTACCAATATGTTTAGCAATAGCAATGATCTGGAACAGTTGCTTATTGAAAAACCAAGTATTATTTTCGACATGACTAATGGTGGAAGAAAACTACAGAAATGAAAATTGTCAACTAAAGATATTTAGTCATATGAATATGAATATGGAATCAATCATGATTTTGATTGATAAAATGCGACTGGAATGAAAATATTTCATTCACATGGAAAAACCTGATACCCATGAGTGCGCGAAATTACGTACTGCCCGAAAATTAAGCTGCGAAAAAATTGTTACGCATGCGTACAACCAAAAGTCAAAATATCATTAGAAATTCAACCAGTATGTATGAAATGTTTTCATAAGAAGCACTCAACTGTTTATAACCTTCGATCACGGTATCTCGGTATCTCGGAAACTCATGTTCAGTAAAGTACGATTTCGCTTTCTTTTTCATAATGTAGAGAACTCTGATTGGTGCCTCAGATTTGAAAATCTTCAAGAAGATAGGTATTTCCAGACCACCTTGTGGTATTGAGGTATTGGAGACTTCTAAAAGCCTCCATTTTTCCTCCATAGTCGTAATAAAACTTTGAGAAGTGGCTGATCCCCCCTGGCAAACACCTGTTTACACGTTGTCCGTCTATCGTCTATCGTATTGTCTTCATGTGCAAATACAGATTGTCTTTATTTGCGAAGCCCATAAGGATAGTTACTGGCTTTTGCTTGCAGATATCTTAAAAGGCCAATTAACTGAAAGTGCGGGGGAGTTGGTCGCATGGAAAACAATGGAAATATTGTCTTAGTGCCAAACAACATGACGCACAACATACAGCTCTTTGATCTTACAGTAAACATAAGCTGTACAACGTTCCTCCGTCAAAAATCCCAAGACTGGTTTGTGCAGTAAGTATGCATCAAATTCAGAGTTAATATGAACCAGAACATGTCAAGGTGGTCTTCGAAAATCAGTATTTTGAAGCTGATACAGGCCAGATGGTTGTCATCATTTTATGATCCTATGCAAAACCGACCAAATATAGCTGGTAAAGGGTTTTCGAGGGCAGGGATTAACGATTTCTAAGCAAAAGACCGCCAATACGATGTCCCGTTCTTGTGACAAGTTATAATAAACGTTGAAAAATATATTTTCGTTCGAACCGAATTATTTTATCTTTCTATATATCTTCTTGAGTGCGCGAATTCAAGACTGTGCGAAAATATGAAATATTTGTGCGCGAATTTAAAATACGCGAATTATAATACACCACGAAATTTAATACACCTAAGGTAGCTGACAAATAATGGACCAAAATTTGCAGAAAATAGAAAGAACAACTAAACTACTTTATGTTGAGAGGCAAAAGCTTATCTGGAGAATGGTTTTTCATACACGGATTGATAAACGTTAAGCAAAAGCATTACCTATGGGATAGCAAAGCTTTGGTGAACAAAGCCCCCAATCATATTTCAAAATGGATTGCCAAAAACATCTTTTATCCGTGTGGCTTAAATAATTTGGATACTTTCTGTTTGATTATGCCGAAAAAGTCGGATAGAAATTGTAGAATCCCGAATCCCATGTTATTTGGTTTTGTTTAAGATAAAAGGGGCATAGCTAGAGGCTTACAAATCCAGATTAGTCTTGGCAAGTTCATGTTGAGGTAGGCCGGTGTAAGAGACAAAGCTTCAATGAGAGTATGCCCGGGATATCTTCCAATTATACTGCTGAGGGACGTGCTATTTTTAGAGCTGCAAAAAACTTATGGTATTATTTTTACTCAATATGATATATTATAAGGATTTTAAGATGTGACATATGGATTTTAAGACACCCCCATCATCCCCCTATTCAAGTTGTCCCCCGGATAGAACAAGTCACGATTATGAACATACTTCTGGTCTCTATTAGACGTCCCCCCCGGCTTGTTGATTTCTAGAAATTTTCCACACAGGACATTCTTCTTCCCACCCCCTCCCCTTCCCCCGCTTATTAATTCTTGAAACAAGTTGCAAACATTTATGAGATTGAGAATTTTGAGTGACATCAGTGATGTTTTAGATTAGTCCAACCCTCCTACTATTCCAACCCCTCCCGTCTATAAGAGATGAGAGAGAATACGGAAATGTGTAGACACATAATTAGCATAATCGACATAAGAATAGAATTTCAGATTTAAACCGAGAAAGCGCTTCGTTATCCTCTCTTGCTACAACAACTGTCGATAGTCGATTGGAAACACCAGCTCCCTGTGGCTAATCTTCCTCTCTCGTGCCTTGTATCTTTCAGCCAATCAGAAACCTAAATGAAAAGGCGGGAACCAATCGGCACGCGCGACACGCTTTTGACCTCAAGAGTTTCGAATTTCAAATAACAACACAATAACGTTGTTTGATCGTTTTACGTCTGATCGCATCGCAAAAGAAAAGATCAGCACACTATTGGAGGCCCAACGAATAACAGCAGTTGTACGCTCAAATATGAAGCGAAGCTTGCAAGATATAAGCAATCATGATGGGTAGGTCTCGGTTTTGTTGAATTCTAAGGGATGGCTCGGAATCTTGGCATTAAAAATATATCTGTCTGTGTTTGGCGGGCAAACAGAGGTTGTATTGCGGAAGGCCTAAATGCGGACACGATTTCAAAAACACATGCGATTGCATTGATTAGATTTTAAAACTGATTCACATGCTAAGGCTTACAATCTTTGTAAAATTGTATTGATTTTCACCTTAGAAACTAACAGAATCCGAATGTACTTTATTCTTTAGAAATATATAACTTTTCTTGGACTAAAAGGCCCGCCTACCATCTGCTAAGTGAGCTCTTACCTAAAATAAAAGGATCACCCCTCCCCCCTCTGTCAGGCATTGGTCCTCAGCATAGAGGAAGATCACTCTAAAAGTATGCTGCGTTTTAAGATAGAATATCATTCTTGATAAATCCTAATTCGTTTGTAATTTGATTTCATTTTTACACGACACAGATTTGAAAGTCAGTCTTGCAGGACTTCCCCTGAAATTCGAAAACGCAGAAAGGTAACTCTTACGAATTTCATGATTTCTTTCTGAAATATGCAGTGCCGAAGTTAATCAATAATAAACTTGTTGGAATTCTGATCAAGATCTAGGGAATAATTGGGAGTCTTGTATTTTGGCAGATCGAAACTTGCGCGCCTTCTGCATGGTTTGATGTTTTATGTTCCATGTAATGCGTTCAGCGCACGTGGTATCACCGCAAAAGAATGCAAGGAATCCTATTGTTAGCAATTATTGACGTAGTAGCCAATGAGTCAGAATTGGAGATGGTTGATAAGTGATGATGGGGAAATGTGGAAGGACAAGGGAAGTCTAGTTAACAGTTGACTTTAAGACTGTTTTTCGCCAACTCTGTGGAGGGGAAATGTACAATACTTGATTCAAGTAACTTGAAGAGAATGTTCATCTGGTCTACAAAGGGGCATCCAGGCGCTTTTGCGGAAGTTTTGAGGTCAGGGGCCCAACTAAAAGCAAGGGCACATTGAAATTTCTGAACAATACCTAATAACCATGATAGAGCTGGAAATCCTTTTTTGGATGGGGGAAGGGAAGAGATATATCTCATATTATTTCTATTTGGTTTGTGTAAATGCTTATAGTGCAAACCCTTGTTGGTGAGAGCTTCACACTATAAAATAATTTCTTTTTACTTGGAGTTATTTGAATATAAAATAAATTTAGTAGATGATTCTGTAAAGTTGACCCCCCTGGTATCCACAGCATAGAAAAAACACATTTTCTACCAAGTCACCATCTTGTCTCCTTCTGCATGCACTTCTGCAGATTGACTTCCTCCTTATTTCGTAGACTTTTGAGAAATTATAATCGAACACTGCAGGGACAGTTCTTTAAGAGCACTTTTTACAAAATGAAGGGGCACTTTCTCAAAATGAAGAGGCACAGTCATTTGTATTATGAAAAATCTTGGCATGCCCCCTTCCAATTCCTATGTCTTGAGTTTTATGAAAGGTGTTTGCGAACTAGGTTGAAAGGCTAACCCTGCAGCGTGAATGAGAATATAAATAAGGTTAACATGAATGAATATTGCAACCTCCTTTTTAGGCAATGGAGAAGCGTAGAAGAGATAAGATAAATCAATATTTGGGGGAATTATCGCAACTTGTACCAGAAGCAGCAGAGAAAGTAGTGAGTATGGTTTTGTGCTTCTCTCTCCTTTTACTTTCTGTATTTTCAACATTTGATTTTTGAAATTTTTTTGGAAAGGGCATTTGTTAGGATTTTTATGAGAAAAACAAGCAATTCAACAAAAGGTTTTGTGATAGAATTTAGATAATTATTTTCCATTATACACTAGGCTATTAAAATTATCGCACAGGTCGATTCAAAATGGCGGCAAAATTGCAAAGCTGTGAGGGCTAGGCCTAAATCAAAATTCCCATAACTTGTGTCACACAGCTCACAAATACAAGGTTTTGGTGGCAAAATTTAGGAAATTTTACTGACAACATAGCTCATAACAACAAGCAATAATATATTGAGGGAGAAATTATGTATGACTTGGGATTTGAGTGATGGTCAAAATATCAGCAATAAGATTTTGAAGAAGGAGTTGTCATCTAAAATCAGTACAAAAGTGTTGTAAAAAGTCATTAATATGGTAAAAAGCTTTGTTACTTTGTTGCTACTGCTTTGAGGAGCCCCATCCCCAAGGTCAATATAAGAATTATACGAAATAACCACGAAACTGACAAATAATTGCAAAACAAGCAAATTGACAGCACACAAATATATCAGATAGTCAAGAGAGTCCACATTTGAACCAATTTACACAACTGATAGCGAAAAAAGGCTTCCAAATAATTATAAAGTAAGAACAATTTGAGAAAATTTTAGCCTGAAAATAGAGGAATATTTAAGAACAGCCGGCTTCAAATCAAATTAACTGGTTCTTATAAAACAAGAGTGTAAGTACCTCTAAGATTCTAAATCACCAGACCTTCAGAAAATTTTCTCCAGAATCAAAAAAGACTTATAATGCATAATGATTTTTTCCAGTGTGGTAGGGGGGATGGAGTAGAGAAAAATTTGAGGATAAATATTATCGAGCTTTAGAAGGACAGAATTGAAGATGTTGAAGTAGATTAGTAGACTTAGCTTTGGGGTATGATAATTTGTTGGGTTTCCTTTTTGTTCTCCTTCTGATGTACCAGGGTGCATTTCATATACTGAAGCGCCAATTATCTTTAGCTTGAATCTTCCTTATAACAATGGATCTTCAACCCGCAATAATCATTGGTTTTAGTGGGGACGATGGACTTAAGCTTATATACTATTCTGATGAGTGTCAGATGCATAGCTTCAATGGTTATCATGTTTCATCAGAGAAATCAATTCATCTTGATTTATATTAGGGCTGTACAAAACTCGAAAAGTCAGAAGTGTTGGAAATGACCGTGGATTACGTAAAGAGATTGGTTCAGGAACACAGTGGTATGATTTTAGTATTCTATGATGTGTTAAGTTTACTTTTTATTATAGCTGCTGCTGGTTAATACAGAAGAATTATTACAAATTTCTGAATTCTAGGACCACTTCAAACAAGACATTCTGATCCAGAGATGGAACGAAAACGAGGTTTTTTGACATGCATCTCTCATATGAGAAGCTACTTAGAGGAGCAAAGTGGACAACTGAACAGAAAAGATTGTGATGACCCAAAGTTTAACAATGTATCATGCTCAAAGTCAAATTCTTCCATTAGCTTGGAATCCCCAGGGAAAAAAAGAAGGGATTGTTTGTATGCTGATGAAAAACCCCATGGTATCTCTTTGTTCAGCCAGCAAAGTATTTTCAATAAAATTTGCATGGATTTTCTAAAAAATAGTTCGTCACTGTCTTCAATACGGGCTACTGAGAAGCAGCAGAGGATTGAGGAAATTCCATGGCAAAAGCAACAGCAGCCACAAAATCAAAACCAGCAACAACAATCACACAATCAAAACCAACAACAACAACCACACAATCAAAACCAGCAACAACAACCACACAATCAAAACCAGCAGCAACAACCGCAAATACAACAACAACCACAACATAATGTTATTTGGCAAGAAACTCCAAGCCTTGTTTATGAAGGCTTTGATGACTTTGATCTCAAATACGGATCATTCCTCTCGGCTGTAAATTCCCCATGAGTCAAGGATACTCAAAATTACAAAGGCCATAAGCTTCTTTGCAATTGTACAAATTTGGATGACGTCCCTCTTGAAATCGACTGTGTTATCTTGTAATGCATGGAAGTCTTGATAAAGGAACAGTCAAATTTGTGCAAGTGCAAGCAGGCTTGAGTTTGCCTTCAATTTAATGCTTTGAGTGGTGTTCCTGAATTGTTGCTCAACCTTTTTTGAGTTCTGTTCTCAGATGGCAGATTTTCTTACTTAGTGTTCTCTTTAAGAAATTACTAAATAGCATATCCCAACTTGATGGTATAAAAACTTAACAAGGTTTTCTTTCATCCTGAACATATAAATGGAATATTCATCTACTTCTTTGGCTGGACGATGAATCAATGTTTCCATGCATCTCATTTCATTTTGATAAATTATCTGATTGGGGTAGGTAGATTTTTTCCTGAAGAAATTCCAGGTATATTTTGACTGCACCCTTTTCAGGCACTGGCTATTTGAGCACATAAGGACCTCATTTCAGGAACTCGACATTTTGATATTATGTACACATTAAAGACCTGCTTGTAAGAGCTGTATTTTTACAGCTAGCCTCAACATGAGATTTAACTTACTCCTGGGATTAATAAAGCAGATGTCGTTATTGTCTAAGTATCGAAGTTGATTATAAGAACTAAAACTAATCGTTGGAAATCCGACTCCTCTTAGAGCCCTAAGTTCTAAAATTTCTCTTTATGAGTTAGGAAATCTCTGCCTAACAGATTCTTGAAACCCAGGTCCTTATAAGTTGGTCTTTTTGTGTAAGGAACGACCTTCAGTTGTGAATCGACATGTTTTATTCTTACCTAGATTGTTGTTAGTCGTCAGTTGTTGCCAGGATACCAGAGCTGCGGTAAGAAGCTAGAACGGTGAAACCTTCCTCCGTGAATAATGAATTGTAATCAGAACATTGATATTATTTTTTTAAATTAATCTAGTAAGAAGGCATGGAAATTTAAAAGATGTTCTTCATCATCAGCAGAATTATTTTCACTTGTTTTTCTGAATAGAGGATGATATTAACTATACTGGTAAATTCGTAGTCGAAGGAAAAGATAGTCTAGTGGCTAAGAGCAGCCATTTTATTCACTATCTGCCAACGAACCTGATTAGCAGAACCGAAGTGCACACTCACAAAATAGAACTTTGGGAAATTACATGTGACTAAATTGCAAGTAGAACAGAACGAAATTTGCACACTAACAAAAGGACACAGACAAAGAAAACTGAAATGATTTTAAGCGCTCTTGGTTTTTGAGACCTTGGTGAAACTAACAGGGAATGTTTTGGATTCGACCGGTTTCCTTCTGAGAAGCCCCACGGTTCCAAGGTTTTTTGGACCAATTTTTATGTATTGGGATTTGGGAACATTTGTTCTTGTTCAGAAATTTATTGCTGCATTATTGCATATTGATTACTGAAATCCAGGTCCTTGAGGGCGACCTAATCTACACAACTGGTAAAATTTAATTACCCACCTTGCAAAAGAAAACAAAAATATAAGACAATAAAAACGTGTTGATATAACTGGAATTTGTTGATATTGCTCATCGCTCAAAATTCCTTTGCAAAATCCCTTCCATCATATACAGGCGCGGATCCAAGGGGGGATGGGGGGTTATGGCCCCCTTAACGATAAAATTTCAAAGATAGAAAATTTTCAAAAAAACGAAGTGCAACACAATGATAAGGCAGTTAAATGAACTAGGTAATGTTTTGAACATAACAGCGCAACAAGAAAACATTACTAACGTACCTAACATTAAAATTAATTGATCATATTTCATCTTACGTCTCAGGTGGTTGAGTGAATCTCCAAAAATGTCAAGTTTTAAGTATGTCATAATTTTTTTTAGGAAATGAATTCGAAACTAAATCAATTGACCGAACCCAAACCTCAGAAATATAGCCCCAAGTACATATACCACACACATATATCAGCAGCTCTAAATGATTAATTTTCACAGATAATTTTACTTTGAAGCTAATCATGAATTATTTAACTTACCCACTCTCTTTGCGCTCTGGTACCAAGGTTATTTGAAAATGAAAGTTATTACAAGCTCAGTTCATTTGTCTTTGATGCTTTTGCATGGCATTTCTATAAAAAGATCCTATATAGAAACTTACTCCTTTACTTCAAGATTTAGCCTAACCAAATTTTTAAAGATACACCCACTCGTAAGGATTTATTACATAATTTGAAAGAAGGCTTACTTTCTTGTAGAATATTGAAATTACAATTCGTGTAAAAATGACGGAAACAATTCTAATTGGGATGCATAGAACAGAAATTAAAAAGGGCGTCGCCAGCGTTCTAAGCTGGTTTGAAGGGTGTGGCTCCGAAAACTTTTTATATCAGATGGTTTGGAGAGTCTAACTTTAAAACGATTAACAACACTGATAGCAAAAAAGGCTTCCCAATCATTGTACAAGTAGGAACAATTTGAGAATATTTCAGGCTGAAAATAGAGGAATATTTAAGAACGGCCAGCTTCAAAACAATTTTACTGGTTCTTACAAAAAAGAGTGTAGTTATACAGTGAAACCTCCACATAACACACACCATCGGGGCCAATTCTATTGTCCGTCTAGAAAGGTGTTCGCTGTAAAGAGGATGTTTTTATTTCTAATCACTACGTGAATTTTGGGACTAAAGTATCTGTCCGTTGTATAGAGGTGTCCGTTGTGTGAGGATCCACTGCCACTGCATATCATTTGAGATTTTCGAAACATTGGAAGGGATCAACGCAAGTTTCCATTTTTGTGAAGAGGTATTTGAAATTTGTAAAAAATCCTAAGAATCTTGTTTCATTTGATGTTTGATCAGGAATTGAGTTTTCGCTTGTTTCTTTTGTGTTCTGCATGTGCGAAGTGTCCGGTTTCGTGTGTTTGACCAGCCCACGTATGGCCAACGTACTTTTGTCGAAGGAAGTTTCTAGCCCAGGCTAGCAGAGAAATCCAATTTCGTTGCCCGCTTGCTCTATTGTGAAGTTTGAAAAGAAATGAATTCAGGAAATGAATCGGTGAATGAGTCACTGTCAGTTTCTGGTCTGTGCAGCTTATTGGCAAGGATTTAAATTGACCCGAAATAAACTCCAAGGTCAAAGAGTTGAATCCAGAAAGTCTAGAAAGAGGTTGTTAGAAGAAACAGGGCGAAGTAGTGAACACGTTCTCTGGACAGCTAGAAAGTAAACGTTTGCTAGAAAACGAAGAAATATATTCCTTGTTGGTGACTAGAGCTCGTATTTCTTTCTCCTGACATCTCAAAGATCACGGCAAATACAGCAAGTCGAGGAAATCTGAAACATTACGAAATCACAGCCTCGTGGAAATACTGAAAACGAGCTCGTTGGGAATCACGATTTATTTTCCAGTTTAGCTTGTCAGTGATACCCTGGATGTGTTCTGCTATTCTCATAATGCGCTCGGTGAGTAGATTTGATTATGCACTTTCGGTTTTTGATTAACTTTTAATTAATTTCATCTCTCAATCATTTTTTTCTTTAGTTTATGTTGTTGTTGCTACAGTTTCTGTACGATCGGCGAAAGATAACATGCCCAGAATCCAGGTGGGATAAACACTAAGCCTATTATTCGCAATAACGGTTTCAAATTCTACTTGAATAATATTGTGAATTTGCCATTAGAGAACGAACGTGTATTTTTTGAAAGAAACTAAAACTTTGCCCATTGTTAAGAGTTTATCTAATTTTTTGAATTTGACTACTGAAAGTTTCTTAAGAGTTTCTTAAATCATCATGGGTTTAGATTGTGCGAGTGATGCAGGTAATATTATTGGATGAAGATCTAGAAGTTTAAGGACACGCACTCTAATTTCATCAGTAACGACCTTGCACACATTCAGCACTATAATAAAGATGAAGAAAATATCAGCAATTATATGTAACAAAGCGTATAGACGTTATTAGCAATTAGCTTCATCAGACTAGACCTTTTAGTATCGGGTTTAGTGCTGGCCTGCTGCAATTGAATAGTACAGTTATGGGTGCCCTTTGATTGAAGCTTTTGAATCGAAACGATATTATGGGCGAAAATATCTTTGAAAGCCTAAGAAATTTTTTACAAATTTCGATTCCCATTGTGCTGAGTGAGGGTTGGCTAGAAGATTATTTGAAGGGACACCCAATATTTAGATGGAAAATATTGGTTCTGCGTTTTAGCTGCTCCGCCTTGCAATTTTGAAAGGACTTTGCTATGTTTGCCTACATGATTAGCGGAACAACATGATGGATTTTATGCGAGAAATAAGAAAATCCGATTGTTGTTATGTAAATCAAAGATTAATCCCATTTTTGTGCACTGCAAACATTTCAAAATCTTACTATGGTATCACCTTTTTTGATTGAACTCTCTTTAGGCCATTAATGAACTGTAATCAAAGTTGAGCCTAGTAGGCCCAGTTAGCTGATTGGCCTACATTCGTGGTGTCTTGTGGAATGACCTAGAGTTTAGGAATGACTTCGAAGAAAGACAATGTCAGAGATGCTATATATTTTATTTTTTACCAGCTCTCGGCAGTGCTGGCATTGCCTAGCAATTGCCTAAAATTGTGTTAGTGTTTGAGAGGAAGTATTTGTTTTGCACAAGCAAAGTAAACCCCCTTCAAAATTACATCAGTTATTTAGAAATTAATAAACAAGCAACCTCAGCTTCGACATGCTGTTTTGCCAAATCCCAAAGCATGCGTTGCATTCGAGTATTTCCATTCGCTTAGAAAACTTAAAAGCATTTCCATTTGTTGGTATTAGTAATGCACGATTTAGGATTTAGCTACGTATTATATCATATCGAGGCTACCGTTGTTTGAAGATACAATTCTATAGAGCTGACGTAATAGTGAAAGGGTCTATTCAATTCGAAGTTAGAGATGTGCTTCGCTGTTGATCAAGAAATCTTTGCTGCGAATACAAGTACAAACCCATTATCTCATGTATTGCTGAGAGCAATGCACGCTTTTGTGATTTGGATCAAAATGATATCAAGAGTACTGTTAGCCATTCAAGCCAGCTAGGACGGCATTGCTCCCGTGAAGGGTCAACTGTTCCTTTTTGTCTCGAGCTTCGGGAGAAAATCCTTGAAAGCAAAGGCGTAAGAGGGCGTGACATACACACGAAGACCATCCCACTTGAAAAACCGATTTCTGTCATTCTGATCGATTGTGACCAACTTGAAGGGCTTATTCGGAAGAAACTTCGCTTTTGAAAGGGGAACTAAAGCAAGCAGTGATTGACTACGAGTTATTACGAATCAGATTTTACGCTGGTGAGTCAGAAGTTCCATCCTAAGCCTATGCACTGTACGACTCTCGATCTTTTTAGCCTTTCTTTTAACCTTTGTGATTGGATTCCTTTTAGGCAATCAGCCAACACGAGGAAGTCAGCTTAGCGAAGTAACTGGTGAATTCTTACTAAAAAGTGTACGTAAGTATTCATGGGTTTAGTATTTAATTTCTATGGATTCATATCTCATTTTTACTCGCCTTTATACTACACTTGTCATTCAGCAAACATTCTAGAAACAATGATATGAATTCATTATTTGAAATTTTAATCTTGTCGTAATTTTCAAAATCGTATCGTAATTATGTATTCTGTACTTTGATTAGATTTTATTCGACAATTGCGATTGAGCTAGGAATACACTCGAAATTGAATTGAATTTAAGTTCACTCAACAGTAATTTCCCAATAAATAACTGTACAATAAAAAGTTATCCATTCCAAAATGGATAGTATATTTAGAACGCCATAGAACGGTTGTCGATAGCCAATCAGTATACACGCATTTTTTTTTATAAGCAATTTCAGCTCGAGCCCAGTACTGAAAATTGCTTAGCCGGTGGGCAAATTTGAGTACTCAAAATTGCATAGCAATTGCTTAGCTTTTTTTACTTAAAAATTTGTTTCTTAGAATACTATCTCACAAGCTGTTATACAACAAATGTCGGTGGTATCTTGCATACAAAAGGGTGATGGGGTACTAATATCAGCTGTAACCTTTTATTCTATAGCTGCTGCTTGATTTTCGTGGTCAATTGGATCAGAACTAGATTTTCAAATTGCTTAGCATTCCTCCATCCAGTACTGGAATTGCTTAAGTTTTTGTCTTGTCGAGTACTGACTTGCTTATAAAGCAATTGCTTATAAACAAAAATACGTGTATTGGCAATTTGTTTCTTCCATGGCGTTATAAAAACTATAACATTCTCTTACACTCATTTTTTTTGTAAGAATAAATTTTATAAGAGTAATGAGGCTCAAAATCGGTGAAATTTAAGAATATTTTAAGAATATTGCGAGGCTCAGATCTTACGGAAAATAATTTTAGCGAATGTTTTTTTACTTCTGTATTGGTGTGCTTTTTACTGGAATGGCTTTAGATACACTCACCCAAATCTTGATGCATGTGTCGATGAGCTCTGTTTTACAGAAAATAAGAATATTGTTCTGTTAGCCACCATATTTGAAATACTGTTAGTGTGCGTTTATTAGCATTAATGACAATTAGAACAATTTATTGCTATTTCCGTGTTTTCTGCCGCAAGAATAATTTAAGAATATTCCCAGGCTCAAAATATCAAAAAATTAAGAATATTGAGGCTCAGAACAATATTAAGTTTTCTTATTAAAAGAAAAGGGTGTATTCTATTGTATTCTGTGTATTCTAGGCGATCTCTCCTAACAGCAACCATCTCTTATATTACTAACGTCGTATTAACCTAAAGTATTTTTCCTGCACGATCAGTGCAGAAGTAGGAACCTATAAGGCAGGAGAAAGCGTTGTCGATAACTTAAAGACAGCGTAGAATTAACGCAATATAAGGTCAGCGACTCGGTTAGTAAATCGACTTAAAGAGGCAACCGGTATGTGGTGGGTTAAAGAACGCTAATCATCCAGCATCCTTTGCGCGCTCGAAAAATACCAAATCTTGGATGGCGGCCATTTTCGTATAACACAAAATACATCTGAACAGAATCAACCTGCATCCAAAGTTTTCTTTGCATCAATCAAGTCAAGGAAAAGAAAAAAAGGAAGTCTGTTATATTTTGCAACATCCTGGATGAATATTTTTGAAAGATTCAGACTCTTTTATCTGTAATGTCGATGCCAAAGAGAGGGAGGCCAAACCGCTCAGACTCGCTGAAAGTTGTTTATTTGCATACAGAGACGCACAAGTTATGGATGGAAAATAAATTGCAATACTTTGGAGACAAAAGCAATAATGATTTTGCTTAGTGACTGATTGCGAAACACAAGGAGCTTCATAAGATTCAAAGCATTTCTACCCCCAAAAATGATGACAGGCCTAGCACTAGAGCTAGACGTAGAGACGACGACACACTACAGTCAGTGGACGGAGCAGTCAACGAGCTGCTTTATTACGTTTGGTGAGGTGGAAGGCAGAAAAACAAATATAAAGAAGTAACATAGAAAAATAGAGAAGGTAGTCCCAACCCCCTAATCAAATGCCCAGATGGGTCCCAGGGACACAGCAATCTCATAATTAAAAATTAAAGAGAGTGACTTTATTAGAGTTGATAAGGATATATGAAAGTATTATTTAATGGAGTTATGTATATTGATTTCTTGAATTATGATTTTAAGTCAAAAGTTATTTTGGTCTTTATTTTGTGAGAGATATATCTTGGCCTTTTTTATGGTGCAATTCATCAGCCGATGTCCTAACACAGACATTTCGGGGCACTTAAACCAGAATGTCTTGTTGTGTTAGGTGCCCCAGCATACTAGCGTCCTAGTACACCATTGCACCGTGCTAGATGGTTTATTGATAAAGTCTATAAGATAGTTTGAAATTAAGAAAACTTGGAGCGAACCAAGTGTTCCTTTATATTCTTGTTTCTTTTAAGAGCTAAAAAGGGAGGTTTATTCCAGATTTGGTTAAGAGTGTTATCATTTGTTATTATGTGCCAGTGTTTCTTTAGGATTGGGCCAATTTTAATAGTGGTATTATCATAAGGAATGATGAAAGGGAGATTCTTATTTGCTGTGTTGTTACCTATTTTCTTATTAAATAACAATTCATGTTGAGAGAATTGCATTACTCTGTCAAATTGTGATGTGATGTCTGCAAGGTGGTATCCTCTCTTTATAAGATTGTTTCTGAGTTTCTCCAAATTGGTCAATAATTACATATCATCTGTGATTATTCTTCTATATCTCAAAGCTTGACTATAAATGATGCCTTTTTTGCAGCTTTGGGGATGAAATGAGTTGTTCATGTTGTGTAATAATGTACAGATGTCATTGGGTTTAATGAAGAGAGTGCTCTCTAGAATCCCATGGTCATTGAAATAGATGGTTGTGTCCAGGAAATTAATCTTGGAAATAGATTTCTCTGCTGTGAATTTTATAGTTGGAAAACATTGGTTGCAGAACTGCAAAAAGGTTTCCAATTCATCCTCCCCATGTCTCCAGATCATGAAAATATCAACAATAAATCGTTTCCAAATTAGCGGCTTAGAATTATTAGGGGCATTAGAAAGAATGTGTTGTTCACAGTAATGCATAAATATATTTGCAAAATTAGGAGCAAAAGGAGAGCCCATTGCAGTGCCATGAATTTGTAGATAGATTTTTTTATCAAATTCAAAGTAATTTTGTTTTAATATGAAAGTGAACATCTGTTCCAGATGTTGTATAGGTAATGGTAGGTTGTTTTGGTAGAAATGGGATAACCTCTCAAGGCAGCAGTCTATTCTAACATCATGAGGAATGTTTGTGTAGAGAGATTTTGGTTTTAGATAATTTTCTGAGAGTCGGTATATAGACGTCATGTTCGACCGCAATGTTGTAGAAGCTAAAAATGAGATGAGGCTATGTTCAGGAGTGGACCAAGAAAGGAAATGATCAGGTTTTTTGATTAAATAATGTGATTTATTACATCAAGACAGAAGATAAATATTTGGATATTAGTAGTTAGTATGTTATGTTAATTGTTTCAAGTGCGGGAGTGGTCCCTGCCACGTCTTTGTTCAGTTGTTCGCATGTTTCGGATTCTTGTGTTTCCTTCATGTTGTTGTGGGGCTGTCCTGGCTCTTTTTCTGTTATGCTTTAACAGTTGAGCTTTGTTAAAAGCTCTTTGTTTTGCTTGTACCACAATTTCGTTTATTTGATCTTCTCCGAATGCGATCTTCGCATTGTTAATGAGTGTGGTAATCTCTCTCCATTTTGTTTTTGCCATATCTCCATAATTTTCAGCGTGCAAGTTGCATATATCAATTTTCAAGTTCTTGATAAGTACGTCCAACCTATCTGAGCAAGACCGACTGAGTCCATTATGGGGGTCAGTGGGGAATAGAATGGTCGTCATGGAGGGGAAGGGGCCATTATCAGCAAAGCCTTGGAAAATGGGTATTCGAGATCTGAAGTAGAGATAGTTAGAGAAAGCAGTGGTAAGTTCGTCCCCAAGGAATAGGGGATCAGGGGTAAGGTCAAGGTCAAGATCGGGACTGGGTGTACGAGTAGGGGTAACCAGGCCCATGAGAGTGTTGAGATCAGGAGTAGGAGGTAAACGTGCAGGGGGCAGAGTTAGAAAAGATGGGATTAGGATTGGAGGGGATAGGAAAAGGAAATGAGGTAGAAATGGGGGTAGCAGAAGTGGGAATAGGGGTAGTAGAAGTGGGAGTAGGGGCAATGGTGGTATGATGGTTTTTTGCATCTCTGCATGGGCAACCTTCCTTTTTGCCACTTTTTCTGCTGCATGTTGTGTTGCAGTTGCATGTAACCTGAAAAGGAGTGGATAATATGAAACGTGACACAGGGGAAGAATTCCACTTGGTAGGTACTGTATATTGTTGATTTTGACCCCAACCCCCAAAATGTTAACCCAAAAGCCTGACTGCAGAGAAGCGCACTTTTCCCCCAGAACTCGGCTGTGCTGAGAGATAAAAAAAAATGGGAAAGTGCACCTAGGGGCGCCCTTGGCTTCAGATCTCGGGGGCACCATTGACATACTCTGCAGTCTGGACTCAAACCAAACCCCAACCCTACTCGAACTAAACCCTACCTCCTAAACTAAACTGTTACCCCTGAACCTAACCCTAACCCCTAAACTGACATTCAGTGCATGCATGTTTCAGAAACTAAACCTTTTATAACCTTATTTGAAACCTGTGCAAAACTTGATAGCCTACATACAAGTAAAATTTTGTGAAAGGGCCTACCTAACTACTGAACTTATAATAATCAACAATTGCTAAAGTCTTTATAAGAAAGCTCTATACCATAGTAGGCAAAAACCAGCACACAATAATATAATATTAGTCAAGGCTCGTTTATACGTGACTTTTTTGAAATGTGGCTTTTTGATATGTGTTACTTTAGCCTTTTTATGCATCTACTACCAACTTGAACAGCTGAATGCCTACTTTTTAGGCCTATATTATAAACTTATAAATTATAAAACGTATTTATTATAGACATAAACTTACTTTATTCATTTGCCTTTCCACTCCCGCCACAATGGGCTCCCTTCCATCCTCATCAGCATCAGTTGAGTCATCTTGTATCGGTGAACCATAAATATTACACCGCTGCTATGGTTCCATGTTGTTTTTTCCACGACGCACCACTGCTGAAAATTTTTGTTGCGACCGCAAAGGACGATGGATGACATGCGTTCTTTAAGTCAGGCCAAGCTGTGTGGGAAGGAATCCAAGGTTACCATGACAAAATCGATCGAAAGAAAATATGCTGGCAGACATTTCTGGATATGAAGACTGTTGATATGTCGTAAACAAAGCCAGCTCTGGTAGATGGAAAAAAGCCATTTTCATTTGGGCTGTGGTGCCAGTATCTGGCATATAATACGTAGCACGAAATATTATATAATCTATACTAATTCTATACTATACTGATTCTATAATAAACTAATTCTATACTATACTGATTCTATAATAAATACATAATATCAGTATTTCTAGAGTAAAGGAGTTTTATCAAATTTTTCTCAAAGTTATTGAGAACTCTCTGATAATTTTTTTCGCTTGCAGCTACTTGTTTTCAAAGGTACACGAGTTATGAAAATTGCTCTGTTTCATAGCAACAACAACAACGCGTTTAGTGTGAGAAATGTTTTCTGAAATCTCCAACGAGAGACGAGAGCAAAGCTCCCAAATTTGGATCGTTGGGAAAACCCTCAAGTTAGTAGTGGCAATTCATTTAGAGTAGGCTTTTTCGAACTAGTCGGCTAATTTATACCTACAATGGATGGTTCTTCCAGGCATTGGACCCCTAGTTTGACGTCGGTTTAGGGGATAGTGGACTGGACTGTTTATTCAACACCTTGAAGGTAACCTATCCAGACGTTGACCTCACATGACCGAGCTTGGCTTCAGTTGCATACAGCAAACTGCTTTCGCCGCTTGGGCACTCATCCAACTTTCAGTTGCCCTTTAATTCTACAATACGAGTTCCCTCGGCGGGTAGATAACAATGCTTTGCCTCAAGTATAATCTATGCTACGTTTGACCAATTGCTTATTGAGACGGAATCAAAAACAAGGTCCAAGACAGTAAGATAGATATAATTGTTGAATCTTATCAATTCGGGAGAAAATGTAAACATAATTTGCTTTTCATAACGAAATCTGCCAAGAGAAAAAAGTATGACAAACAAGCTTTATTCTCAAGAAAATTCTGTGGTAAAACAGTCCACGGACTTTCTATTCTGAGTTAAATTTCGTTCAACGTAGCTGAAATCCACTTTAAAAACTATCAGCAATATAATTCAATTCAAATATTCAAACTCTAAGCCTTGATCTTACAAATTTATATCCACTTTTTTATTAATATCTTGAGATCATTTTGCCCTCTCTCACTGAAGGTCATCGAAGCCAAAATCAGCATGGTGGCATTTTCAATATTCCATCAAGTTAACCACAGCATAGAATTGGTCTGAGAAGACTTCCGAGCATCGATTTGCAGGTGACCAAGTCTGTTTTTAACCTGCTCAATTTATTTTGTTTGGCTGGCCTAACTGGGAAGACTTGACGTAATCATATTTGGAAACTTGAATCTTTGGAGAAAAGACGGTAAGGGAACTTAAGTTAGTAGTTATTCTACACGGTTATTTTCCAATCATGAATGAAGTTTATAAATGATGTAGTGAAAGTTGGATTGAATCTTATTGGCTGCACGCCTCTGCAGTTTACGGTGCTTGGTCGTCGAAACGAATTATATGAAACTGCTGATTAGGTAGTTGTTGATATGAATGATTAATTCAACCAAGCTCACTTTGATAAATTGGTCTAAAATCGTCTTTTCTCGTGAAATTACTCATGAAAATTATCATCCATCATTCTTCAGAAGTGCACATGAAGCGTCGTGAGTCTCGAAGAAATTTCGGATACTGCTAATTGTTCGGAATTTCGTGAAAGTTCTAGGGCGTACTTAAATGAACTTATTATATTTAATGTCTCTCCCAATCAAACAAACCATATCTGACACATTGATTAGATTCTATTTTGAAAGGTAGTATTTCTATTTTCAAGAATTCGAGGATGGTTTATCATATGAATGCCCTGAAGAACACAGTCTAGTCGAACCTGGCTTGAGGATTTTGTCACATTCGGACATCTTCCCGGCCTTGCCGCTGCTTGTCCAGAGATTATATTCTACTTCAAAGTCCAACTACAGAATGTCGTTAGTAAACTCTACGTACTATTTATCGCGATATACCATATCCGAATCTGCAGTTTTGGCGGTAACACTGGTAGCAATCATGCTGTTTTCGATAATTGGTGGTTTCATAATGCTGTACGTATTATACAACAATGACAGAATGTGGAACAGCACTAATATGCTGATTGGTAATCTGGCATTCACGAGCACCTGTTCAGCAGTTTTTGTCATGCCGTTCAGTTTTTTGTCAGTTGTGCGGCGTGAATGGACGTTTGGGGAAGGCCATGTTTGCAAGATGAGCGGCTTCATGGCGTCGTTGCTTCTTCTTGCCACTATATTCACGCATACAGTGATCAGTATTGACAAGTACTTTGCCGTTGTTAGGCCCATGAGCCGCGCGATGACTGTGAAACGAACTGCGATACTTATCGCCTTTATATGGCTAGCTGCATCAACAATGTCGCTCGTGCCGCTTGTAGGGATAGCACACTATGATTACAACCCCACAACCCTGATATGCGGAATAGGATTCCCGAAAAACAAACTCGACCTCCTATATTTATTGATGCTATCAGTGTTCGGTTTCGTCGTTCCAGTTAATGTGATGATATACGTTTATTTCCGCGTTTATGTCGCTATACGACAACATTCCGCGCGGATTCTCGCACATGCGGTGTTTTCGACTGACGTAATGGCACTTCAGAAGAAACTCATTCTCACGGTCTTTTTCAGTGTGGTCTGCTTTTTCATATGCTGGTCAACCTTTTTCGCCTTGACTGTCACTGCTATTGTGATAAAGGACAGCTCCAAATTACCACGTGGTTTAGGGATCGCCGCATATTGGACGGGCTACCTTAACAGTGCTTTGAACCCAATAATAATATGTTCCATGAGCATACGCTTCAAAGAGGGATTCTTGAATGTTTACAGACAATTTTCAAAGTTATTTCAATGTACCTGTCTACCCAGAGGGCGACTTTTGGAGCAAAAAGTTTGTTTGGGACAAAGTACCGAATTCACTGATTGCTCCTCTCAAGGAACGTTTCTAAGGAAACAATCTACTAATGGACTCGAGGCTGTGGTAGACAAGAGGCCACCAGTTTCAATTCACTTGCAGCACATCTACAATAATGGAGACTTTTGTATAGATAAAGACCATAGTGTTGTATGAATGGAATGTACTGTCAACTCTACAAATCATATGGGAAATGGCAATGCTGTATGTTTGTTTGTACTCTATAAAATGAACACCTCATTAAGATGGAATCTTTTAAAACTCTTGTGTGTGTTTGCTTTGGAGAGAGTTGACTGTAGTTATCTTCCTTTGTTTCTTCCATCGAGGGTACTTATGAGCAGAATCTAGTAACTTGACTTCAAGCCCAATCATTGCAACCTTTCCAAAGCTTATTCACATTATCATGGGACGAACCTCTAAAAAGGGTCACCTCCAAGTAAAAGCTATTCAAATGTGTATATTTAAGTTAATAACGTATTCCTATATAGCAGATTAACCTTGGCCACCTCTAATTATCAGCTGCTTAACCTTGGATACAAAATTGACTGCTTTTAGACAGAGGCAGACAGGCTTGGAAAAAGGGGCCTTGGCGAATTGAAGAATTGGGGCCTTAGACGACGCATTTGCCTTGCGTGCCGTAGGCACGCTAGTGATGATGGGAGGTCTGTCCCACAAACACCTGGTGGTGTGGGGGCGCTATAAGTCCCCCAGTAGATCCAGGGGGCAAAGCCCTCTACCTCGAAAGCTCTGGAGATTTAACTATTTCTAAGGCCTTAAAATGGGTTAGAATCCTTGCAGAGACTGGCTATGGTTACACTAATAGAAAAACAAAAAGCTGATAACGAATTACACTATCTTGGTATGCCCAAAAACTCCTTCTATATCTTCAGATTATTAATTTGAATGATAGTAAGGTTCAGAATTTTATCTCATACACACCATGTTGGATTAGGGACAGTGAATTGCGTTCTTTTTATTTCCAGCAGATAAAATGTAAACAATAAGACCAAAATTCACTGTGATATTTGCATCCACAATGTAACGTGTAGTATATCAGACCGTCGACAAGTTTTATCTGCAGTACTACAGTAGTTAAAAGACTATTAGAGAGTTTTTAAGATATTAAGAGGCTCTAAAAGCCCTAGTTTCGGAGTACCTTTCCTTTTGCTCTAAACCAAGTACAAAAATATAAAAGCTACACTAAAAAGGGGGCCCTTTGCATCCTTAATTGAAGGGGCCCCAGCCCGAAAGCCCAACTGGCCAGTCCGCTCCTGCTTTTAGAGGTTTATCTATTACACAGGTTATACTTCATAACTTATCTTTGTTCTCTACCTTCTGATTGCAATTCTAAGAAATAATAAATACCTTTATTTATCAATTTCAATTCAATGAAACTCGTCATTTTACAGTTTATATCTATTTAAATAACTTAAACTTTTTGAAATATCTTTGAATGTCATTTTTAGGATAAGGTTTGGTTGCAATGCAAGTTGGAAAGTTTTCAGGTTGCTCTAGCCATACCTTATGTTGGATGCCACCCTCTATTAATAAATCTGAAAGCTTCATCAAAGTGTCTTGGTCTTTGGCCTAAAAGGGTTATAACTAAATTGATTGCCTAGAAATAACATAATTTAAGAAGAGACTCAACTTTGTTAGCTGCTTTGGGAACATTGATAGAAAGAATATTTTCCATCCAACTGTGGGGAAAACATCCTGCCTAGAAGGGGTTAGGAATGAATAGGAAACAAGTGATCCACATGGTAGGGGGGCCAGATTAAGTCTTTTCAGTGTCAACTACCCATTTGCTACTCGTTTCTTCTAATTTCCTAAGGTTTTTCTCATGCTTTGACCAGGGTCGTAATATAACAGGCCAAGCTGTATTCTGTGATTTTTCTCCACCACATATCTATGACATTCATCTATTGTTCTTTTGACAGTTCTCTTGTTCTTCTTAGCTCTGTACCCCAAACGTATTGTTAGGAGGGCCTCTGAATACCAATGGATAATGGGGGTTTTCCGGGTATATTAGAACAAGCCCTAAAATAGATAAGGGAAGAGGGAGAATTTTTCCTGAATTAGGGGGAGCAGGGAACTACTGAAATTTTGACAGAATTAATAATGAACAAATTATAATTTTCCAAGGGAAGAGGGGGACAAGAACATCACTGCACTTACAATAACCCCATATGTTACCCTATCTTCAACCTTAACTTAAACTCTTTCCAATGACCCCATGAAAACCCCACATATGAAAACCCCATGAAAATCCCACATCAAGGTTAAAGGGGAACTTCGGTCAAAAAAAAAAAACTCTAATATTGCTGTGAATGTGTTCTAATGTCATTCTAGAATACAATTTGAACACGTACCTTCCTCCGGGTGTCAATAATCCACCAATATCTGTTGCGTAAAGTTGCATGATTTTAGGCCACCATTCTTAAAAACCTGAGCAAGAATGTTGTTGCTGTTTTAGAGGTCATCACGTTCAAAAGAAGAAGTCATAGAGTGAAACACGTACTGAGAAAAAACTGCTTATAATAATTCTGAATCATTCTTTGTATTTATGATACAATATCATGTGTCAAGAATTTAATTTTCAACTAGAAATAAGTTGAAAATTGTAATAGCAATAGAAAAACTCAAACTTGAACGAAAAATAGCTGAAAAAAGTAGAACAACTTAGAACAAATTTGAACATAAAAACAACGAAGAAAGTAGCAATGAAGAAGAATTGTAAGTTCCTAATTTGATTTATTAGAAACCTTTTGATATGGAATCAGTGAGAAAATTGCAGGAAAATGAGCTTGAAGAGGTTGATACCGACAATTCCCTAAATTCGGGCAAAGGAGAAGAGCCTGTTTGGAGGCCTAACATCATGAGACCTTTCGCAACGATTAGAGGATTATTGACACCAGGAGGAAGGTAAGAGATAAAATTGTATCCTAGAATGACTTTAGAACATATGTACAACAATATTGGAAATTACTTTTTTTGACCAAACTTCCCTTTAATTTGGTGCAACTGTACACAAAATCTCTGGCCCATTTAAGATTAGCAGTTTTGCATAGAGGAGGAATTCCTCAGTCATTAAAGTTGCTTTACACATGCCTTTCACAAGAAAGTTCAATAAATCAGATATTCCAAAATATTGAATTACACAAGTTTGGGGTTGAACACTCTAGTAACATAATGGATCAACTTATTGTACACATAGATTCACGCCTTAGGGGACGATTGTGTTAGTTTTCTGTTGTGTAATGATATGGCAAGCACATAGAGTTCATCAGGGAAATTGGGTCTGGAAAATTAAGAATTCCTCCTCTATGCACGATTTCTACCGTACGAAGTCAGTCAGGTATTGGAAGTGGATAGGCCCAATTTACTAACCTCTAAAACAACCTTGTGCATTGAGTTTAAATCAGCAAGGTATTCTTGAGTGAATTTGTCAGTATAAAACAGATGAATTGCAGCAGTACATGCATGGCAAGCCTGGGCAATAACTGCTCCTTTTGGCCAATGCAAACAGCCCAAAAGATCTCCACGGACTACCACGTACTGCACCAGTGAGGCCGCCATGATGTTTTGAACAACAACAACAACAACAACAGCCGCTGCATTACACTCGAATCGAATCACACGAAGCAGCGAGTGTATCCCAGATACTTCGTACACTTTTTCCATTTGTATGTATGTATGTATGCATTAATTCTTTTACGTAAATTACAGGGCTAAGCTAAAGCTTTTTTTCAGCCTGGCTTACAACTTAAAATGAAATTTAAAAAAAAAAAAATCAAAAATTGAAGTAAAAAAATGTCAAATTCATGCAGAAGAAGAAAAAAGATTTTATTAAATGATTGTTATTAAAACGTCCAACTATATTCAAAATGTTAAGCTGATAAAATGCTCATGAGATGTTCTTTGCATTTCTTTTTGAAGGACTCTACAGTTTTGCTGTCACGGATCTTCATTGGTAAAGAGTTCCAGATTTTCATAACCATAGTAACTGAAAGATTTGTGATGGTGCCTTGGACTATGCAAAGAGTTGTTATCTGCGAACCGTGTGTTGTGGTTGTGGCTATGCACATTTTTTGCCTGATTGAATAGTGAAGACATGTAAGGTGGTGCCAGCCCGTTCACAATTTGAAACATCAACGTGGCACATGAAAACTCGATCCTTTGATGTATTGGCAGCCAGTTTAATGATACAAACAATGGTTTACTCCTTGACCGCCTGTTCATTGAAAAAATAGCACGGGCACATCTCTTCTGAAGCTTTAGGCCCCGTTTACACGATACCGTTTTCGTTTCATATCGGATTGGTTTCATATCGGATTGGCCTTCTGTTTACACGATACCGTTTTCATTCCATATCGGATTGGCCTCCTGTTTACACGAGAACGCACCAATCCGATATGCTTCATACCGTTTTCGCGTTTTCGAATGAAAACGCTCTGGAAGTGGCATGAAACCAATCCGCTATGAAATGAAAACGGCATCATGTAAACAGGAGAAATTTTCATATCGGATTGCCTTACCCAATCCGATATGAAATGAAAACGGTATCGTGTAAACGGGGCCTTAGTAGACATTTATTTGCAACATTTATTTGATTTATTAGCAACATTTATTTGATTGGCGCTCATGTTATATAATAGTGGAGAGCAATAGTCCAGATGACTCAGAACCACAGAGTTTGCAATTGAAATGAGGCTCTCGGTAGGCAGAAAAGGTCTCACACGTCTAATGATCTGCAAACCGTAGTTAATCTTCCTACTTAATTCTTTCAGATGCAATGAGTAGTCAAGGTGTTGATCTAGGGTGAAACCAAGACATTTGTAAGATTCTGCATATTCAACGATATGGCCATCAATTTGTAGTTCAATGAGATCTTCAACCGGAACAACTTTGCTCTTTTTGCAAAAGATTATCACTTTCGTTTTGCTTGGATGTGGTAAAAGCCGATTATTTTTTGCATAGTCATTGATCTCATTAAGACTTGCTTGAATATCAGAGGTAACATTTTCGGCAGTTTTACCATGTGATAATGTTGTTGTGTCATCGGCAAAAAGAATAACTTCTCGAGAGGAAACTTGTGATGGTAAATCATTTTCCGATAAAAGTCCGAGAAGTCCGAGAAGTCCGAGTTTTCGTCTTCACGACCTTGCGATGTTAGGCGTCATAAAGGTTTTAAAATTACAAGAATTAGTAATGGTTCATAATTTGTGAAGTTTCTTGAAAATATTGGTTTAGTTCTATAAGTTTCTTAAATTTTGGCGTTCTAGTACTAGGTTTCTTATAAGAAAAGAAACGTGTGTATTTCTCAACATCATTTAATGCGGCTTATATGGGCGGCTTATAAACAAGGGAGGCTTATAGTCGAAGAAATATGGTAAGCATCTGGTCAAAAATTCTTCAGCTTATTCGACATTTCAAATTGAATACCCTTTCCCTTGTTTTTGTCGAATCAAATTTTTAAAATACCCCATGACAAGGAAAGTATAAATAAAGTATTGCATTACAAAGGGCTATTTTCTATGGAAGGAGGAAACTAATCCTAAACAAAAAAACGCTCGTAGTATTTCACTCCTTCAATTCTTATGTGCATTTAAGCGAATGCCACAAATAACGTCTCTGTAACGCTGTTGTGTCTAGTACATTCTTTTTATAGGAACGCAAAAAAGCATCCAGGGCACTGGGCAACACGCAAACATAAAAACAACTGTTCAGTAATATTAGAACTAACAACAGCGCAATTAAAGTACAACTCTATCAGACCTAGCGTAAAATTGGGTTTCCTTAACAAAACTTACAACTACAAACGATACAGCAAGCCTTTTGTTAGTATTTGTTAGCACGATTCTATCATGCCAGTCCAGTTTCTTATAAAAAATGTACAAAGATATAGAAAAGTCTTCTGCCGCTGAAGACAGGTAAAAGCCCCACTACACTACAGTGCGAAACAGCAAGTACTGTTTGAGCCGTTGCAGATTATGAAATAAAAACAAAAAAAAACCATGCGTTGCTTTACAAATTGAACTACAAAGCGAGAACCCGGACTTCTCGTAATTTTAAAACTTTAATGACGCCTACATCGCAAGGTCGTGAAGACGAAAACTCGGACTTCTCGGACTTCTCGGACTTTTATCGAAAAATGAAAGTCCGAGAAGTCCGATAAGTCCGAGAGTCCGAGTTTTCGTCCTGGCCACATTGGGATATCAGACGGGCCAGGAAAGTAACAATCTCCGAGAATTATGAATTATCACAGCCGATAGCAAGAATAAGCTTCCAAGAATAACAATTTCAGCCTGAAAATATATCAATATTTAAGGAACAGCCAGCCTCAAACCAAATGAACTGGTCCTCATAAAAAATAGTGTGGTGCTTTATGTCTTTGCTACGAAGAAGAATTGGTAGAAGAGGCTGTTTCCGACTTTGCTACCAATCCTCCCTCGGTCCCCCGTCTAAAAACGAGGCTGGAGAAGTTAGACCCAGACTGAAATGAAAATAAAGATATAGATCTAGACCTTGACCTATACTCCCCAGTTGTTGTAAAGGGGAGTAGAGCGCCCAAGCCTCAGACAAACGTCCAAGCTACACAGCAGACGAAATTTACCAGCCTACCACAAACACAAGGAAGGTGTCGGATTCTGCCGGGCACATATCAATTCTGGGATTATATTTTGTGCTGAGGAAAGCAAAGTTGAAGAATATCTTTATTTCAAATGTTGAATGGAATTGCTTGGAAATCACGAGATGAACCATCAGTACATAGTAAGGCGCAAGATTAGAACTCCGAGAACGGGTAAATATGAAATTATATTTGCTATTCTTATCATAAATTGCTAAATTGTACTATTTACTATAATGATATTTTCAAAAGTTAGTTATGCCAAATGCATTTCCTCATGTTTGGAAAGAATTTGTTTTGAACAGTTAAATACTTTTAGTCTACTTGTACCATTTGATGGCAACGAAGACACCCTGAAATGCAGTATACTCTTTACTAATAAATAACCGATTGATAAGCAACTCGGGGACTCTGCCCAAACTAATTTTGCTACACTTTTTTTTCATTATCTTCTTCAGTAAGAAGTTTTGAATCTAGCTGTTCTTAGATATTCCTCTACTTTCAGACTGAAATAATCTTCAACCTGTCTTACTTTTACATTGCTTTGGAAGCCAGTTTTCACTAATGGTTGTTGCAAACGTTTAGTCCCTGACTCGTTTGGCATCCGATCGTGCGGCCAATTTTTTTGTATTTCGATCAGAATGTATGTTGTTTTTTGCACTTATTCTCATCAATAGTCTCCTCCATTTTAATTAGACTCTTTTTTTATAATGATCTCAGTGCGAAAACTTTTCCAATATTTTTTGTTCTCTATTGTTTAGAAAAACAATAGAGCCAAAGAATCCATTGTTTCTTACGAGAAATTACAGCAATATAGCTTGTTTTCTCTAAAAAAAAGGCTGTTTAATGATATGTTGATTCCTATGGAAGTTCCTAAACATCTTTTTAATACGAAACTTTGCTATCCACCCCTGTGGCCACACGATACTCGCTTTTCTGAAGCGCTGAAGGCTCAAGTCAGATGTCGCTTAATTTGAAAGGCTCCACTGTCATATCGTACGATCGTACGATGCTCTTTTATCCTCTCATCCAGGTTTCACCTGGGCCCTCTATTATTTATCTTTTCAACAAGGCTTAAGTTTCAGTTTTATTTAGAAAGTGCAGTGAAACCAGCATGGTGGTTCGGTAGTGGGCGTTCGAGTTACAAAGTGTGGTGATCCTGGTCCTGAGGCCGTTTAGAATGTAGCATGTTTGAGGAGAAGCAGGATTTTGAAAATCAATCGAGATAATTTGTGAGAATATGTGAGATAATCGTGGGTTCGAGTCCTACTCGGGTCATTTTCATTCTCAAAAAGTATCTCGATTACAATGTAGCATGTATTACATTTCTTGTGGATAACAGGTCTAAGCTAAAAGCTTATTTACAGCCATACAGCCTGGTTCACAAGTCAAAAGTAAAAAGTAAAATGAAAATACAAATTTCATCTACGGCAATTTCATATTCTTGATCAGATAGAATTTGTCTTTATCACAATCAGAGGCGTTGGACTTCCATTTTAGGGGGCGGGGGGATATCACGAAAAAACTACCAAATTCAAACCCCTAAATTTTTCCTTAAAAGTGAAGAAATCGCAAAAATTTCCCAACTATCCAGTGATTTTGCTTAACTGAGGCCATTGCCCCCTGTTACCCCATGAACCACGACGGTCCTACGAATAAATCTTTTAAGACAGAGATCCAGGAACCTGAAATAGACAAGTGACAAGTCAATGGAGATGCAAGATGAAATGATTCTTGAGGATTCTTTCTTCATTCTCACAAATTATCTCGATTGAAATGATTCTCAAAAACCTGCTCACTTCCTTACACTGGACAGTGAACGAACAAATAAATGTAAATTAAATCTACCAATGATCACTCCTGTGCAGTACACGCATTTTTTATAAGTAATTTCAGCTTGAGCTCAGTACTGAAAATTGCTTAGATAGAGGGCAAATTCGAGTATACTCAAAAATACTTAGCAATTGCTTAGCTTTCTTTTATACTTGAAGATTTGTTTCACAGAGTCAGAATACTTTCTCACAGGTTGTTGTACAAAAAATTGAGATGGTATCTTGCATACAAAAGTGCGCCGGAGTACTTATATCCACTATATGTAACCTACTTCTCTCAGGGCCGTCGCTAGATATATCAAGCTAGGGGGTGTAAACTCTCAATTCGCCGAATGGTGGGCGTCGCCTTTGGACGCACATAGACAGACTCACATAGTTCTTGTAGAGAGGCTCAATTTCTTTTCCATAAAGAAGCCTTTCGATTCAAACGCATCACACTACTTTCCCAGGTCACAAATAATCAGGGCCGCCGAGAGCTAGATTGGGCCCCTTGTTGTTTTTGTTCGATGGGTATAGGGACGTGGAAGACATACATGCAATGACCAAAGGTCATTGCCAAATACAGCTGGGGGTCTGGGGATGCTGGGAGCCCCCCAGTAGGTCCAGGGCAGAGCCATAGTAGCCTTAGATTTTGTCATTTCTAAGATCTAAAAACGGCTAAGAATCCTTTAATATCTCTTTCTAAATATGAAAGTTTGACACGTCCTGTCCTTCCACTAAAATGACTGCGAATTGTGATATCACTAGAGATGTGTAACACAGAAAGAAAAATGTAGTTTTCTCCGGCCTTTTGACGGGCCCAGCTCTGTGATATCAAAACAGCATTTGAATGAAAAAGTCAAAGCCTCAGTTTTCCGGGCCCCTGTTCGGGACCAGGCCCCCGGGGCAGTTGCCCCGGTTAAACCCCCTTCTCAGTGGTCCTGCAAATAATAAGTATGCTCACTGCTGGACAAAAGGAACTGCCGCCCCGGCACCCCCAATGTAGCTACGGCCCTGACTTCTCTATAGCTGCTGCACGATTTTCATTGCCAATTGGATCAGAACTAAAATTTTCAAATTGCTTAGCATTCCTCTATCCAGTAAGTTTTTGTCTTGTCGAGTTCTGACTGGCTTATAAAAAATGCGTGTAACACAGTGGCATTGAAAAAGGAATTGTACTCTTGGAAAGAACAAACCTTTTGCAGCGTTTAGGAATGATGATTTTTTAGGGGTAGGATAAATAACTTCTCTCAAAATTGACGAGGCTCTAACCCGCTTTAAGATTTTCGCCAATCGTAACATCATAAAAGTTTCTCAAAATATAGCACTTGACCATAATTTACCCTTACCCTAACTCGATGTCATTTAACTTGTTAACTTGACAAAGTAGCTTCAGGGGGCAAGAAAGAAAGGAAAGGAGCCACAGTTTGACTTCCCGTGACCTCACCTCAAAACAAATAGATTATCGCGGGTCCAAGGGTCAAACCAAAGCACCTGCATTGGTCAATTGAGGTCTTCGGATGACGAAACGCCGAAGCTAAAGAGAAGATTCGAAAAATTGCGAAATAAAAGGGTTAAGTAGCAAACAAAAGAGAGTTT
The DNA here is from genome assembly GCA_963924455.1 of Pelagia noctiluca. Classification (NCBI taxonomy): domain Eukaryota; kingdom Metazoa; phylum Cnidaria; class Scyphozoa; order Semaeostomeae; family Pelagiidae; genus Pelagia; species Pelagia noctiluca. Next base: position 1,172,543 of record OZ004315.1, on the reverse strand, counting down.
AACATTGAAAACAATGTCTATCACTGCGAAAGACGATACTTTGAAAAGAGGATCCAATCAACAAGGTAAAGTTTCAGCATTTGTTTGGATAATTTCAGCTGCGTCTAAACTAAAGGCCTGGAAGGGCCTAGATACAGTAAAATTCTGAATAAAAAAAATCAAAACAACCAAAAATATTTCTTGAATTTTTCTTTTCTTAGGATACAGAGACTTTCTCGACGGAGCAGCTGGAAGAAATGTTGCAAAAGATTTCAGAAAGAAAGCTGATGTAGGTTATTATATTTGGGACTACACACTTTTTTATAAGAACCAGTAAAATTGGTTTGAAGCTGGCTGTTCTTAAATATTCCTCTATTTTCAGCATGAAATATTCTTAAATTGTTCTTACTTTATAATTATTTGGAAGCCTGTTTCCACTATCAGTTGTGTTCATTGGTTCAAATGTGGACTCTCTTGGCCAGAGGATATATCCGTTGTGGGCCAACAAACTGCTTGCTTTATAATTACGTATTGAATTGAAATTGATTTGTCAGTCTCCTGGTTATTCTCTTTTCCAGGTTGGTTTGTTTTCACTACAGTTTAGAACATGTGACCAATCTCTTGAGTCAAGTTTGGAGCAATAACTCTTTGTAATTAGTGTTGCATTTTGATGCAACCAAATATGTCAAAGAAAAGGCATGTTAGCATCAAAAGATTCAAGTCGCAAAAGGCAACCAATGGAGCAGAACTGTGGTGAAAACAAACCAACCTGGAACAGAGAATTTCGTATAATTCTTATATTGATCTTAAAAGGTCCACCTCAATTTGTTCTGAGCTTGTTCTTAAGTTTTGGCAAAATCTGAGGCTTTTGTTCTTATAAAATTGTTCTTATAGAAAAAAAGAGTGTATATGCTTCATATCAATCAAAGATGTTTGTTTTTAAGTAGGAGGTAACAAGGTTGGGAACTGGTAGGTCTGTAAGAAATTCAAATCATTAGTTCAGTCAAGGAATCTGTTTTTGCCATCCACCCCCACGCAGCATGATTGATAGGAGGAAATTCAGGGGCATTGTGGCCAGGGGCGGGAGGACCGTCCTAGGGGGAAAACCCCACTCAGATAAGCGGCACGTCTAGGGCAGCGGAGAGGGCACTGAAATCTTCCAAATTTGGTTGTTTGAAACTGCTACAAAATGTTGTAATCTGTCCCCTTATTTTCACTATTCTTTTTACGGTTTTATTTGAATTACAGATTAAGGAGATTAAACCTTAGGGAGTCGTCATGCCCATTTACCCCGAATTGTAGGTAAGGCCCCAGGTCCCTAACTTACCTGTTTATGTGAGTGAAAATACCTCACCTGCAAGACCCGGGCTGACAAACGAAACAAATTTCAAGCACTGTTTATATGGGATTTTCATGCTGGACCAAGGAGGCAAGGTAAAATTCTTGACATCATTAACCTTCAACATATCATTGATTTTCCTGAAAAAAAGGTCAAGTTTACTTTATCTCGCAGGCAGTTTAGCGTAAACATTAAAAAAACCTCATTACTTATGAGTGAAACTTCACCGTGTGGTATGAAGTTGTATTTTGCATATATGCAAGCTGAAAAATCAATTGTATTCTATAGGAGGGTGGAGTATCAGTTGCTTGCCCAGGATCTGGGAGGTGAAGTATTTTTTCCCATATAAACAGGCCCTAAGCCATGTGTAATAGAAGATGATGGAATTTTTGTTGCTTTAATTAGGAGCTTCAGTCTCAGTTGTTGGAAAGGTTTGACGCCCAATTCAATGAACTTGTGGAAAGCTGTGTTGATGAACTACAAGAACCTTCTAGCAGTATCAAAAAACACACAAAGTGAGTTGTACTAATGATTCCTTTCTTGAGTTATCAAATGCGTTTAATTTAAGTAATGTCAATTGCATTTAAGCCTGGTTTCTGTGTGATTGCAACAGTTGGGAAAGTGTATAAGCAATTCGTCTGCGATGCGCCTGCAATCGACCGCAGGCAGAAATTTTCCTAATGGAAACATTTGTCTGTGAAACATAGGCAACACCAGGAGATGTTAAGGAGAGCTGAACCATGTTCTACTTTCCCGGCAGTTACGATGCTCTCCCGACGTCTGCGATCCACAAATTTTGAATGGAAACACTCATCTGCAATGGGTTGCCAATGTCCTATTGTATTTTTTCGCATGTGACACCATTTATCCAATTAGAGCTCTTTTCAATAGCCATTGTCCGTCGTTACAAGTTTCCAAAATAGCTGACAACGAAGCTGAAGTTCAATTTGACAGTGTAGCATTTATGAATTGTGCAGGCCCATAGGGAGGTTTCCTGTGAAGATACTCTCTGTCGTACAGCAGAACTCCTGAAATAGCATGTAATACTGCCGAAAGTTTCTTCTCTGGTGATATGTTCTTCTAACCTAAAAACCTGGGCTTTCACTTTGTTTTGTTTCTCAAACAACTGATCCTCATGTAACCAAGAGGCACAACAAGTTTAGCCTTTATCAAAATAGATATCTGATTTATTGCAGGGCCGGATCCAAGGGGGGGCGTAAGGGGCGTACGCCCCCCTTTTTTGGTAGAAAAATAAATGAAATTAGCTTGATAATACCCTATTTCCCTGAGATTATCCTTTGATATGTGTGTTACGCCCCCCCCCCCTTTCTATGGGTGCTGGATCCGGCCCTGTATTGCCACCATTTTCCTTTGTTGCCAGCAGCTCAAAAAAGTTTATGAAGTTCCTTTCCATTCTTAAAAACCGACTAGTTACGCCTAGTTACCCATTGCCTTTGCAAATTGAAACACTTGTCTGCGATGATCCCTAATGCATGGCAGGCGTCAGGGCAAAACCATCGCAGATACATCGCTGATCTGATGCATCGTTGACACTTTCCCGGCAGTTACGATTGTATGGAAACCAAGCTTTAACAAGTTTAAATGAATCATCGGCTTTGTTTGAATCAAGATCAAGAAGGGGGTGTAAGGTGTAGCAAGTATGTATTGGATAATTTCATACATGAATTGTGCACAGCAGAGCTATGGGTATTATAGCTCTACAAAAGTAAGTGGAAATATGCCCCTCTTGGGTCCACCCCTATGAGATAAACAAGCAGTTGTTTTGGCTGTTGCCGAAGATTCATGAAAAACTTTCAGAAATCAATTCATTGGGATAAAAACAGGGTGAGTCAGAAAAATATCAGATGTTTTGTGAAAAATTATTCTCTCACAGGAAACATTCAGATGATATCTTCAATGATTTTCTTTTTCAGTGTATATGATAAAGAAGGAAGAAAAACTTTCATTGCTAGAGAATCACTTCTCACGTAAGTCCATGGATTTATTATTAAGTATGGCTTATTTCACAACCTAACTAGCTATATTTGATATTTGAAATGTGGAAATGGGTTGAACAGGACAGATCAAATATAAACTAAGTGGCTTATAGAAATGAAATAATATTACAAAAACAGAAACCATGAAGATGAAAAAGCAAAGCTAAACCAGCTGAAACAGAAGCAAAATTTTGACACAGTTTAGCACACTAGTACCGATGAGCAGAACAGAACAAGACATGGCAAAGAAGGAAGAAGAATAACCATGGTATTAGAGGATGACAAGGAAAATCGAACCTCAGCCAATATAACTATGTTTACAATATTTCTGATTTTCTTTGCCATCCTCAAGTTCTCTACCAATCAAAGACTGTTCTACCATTGTATTAGAGCATGATAATCAGCATTTGTGTAGCAGCATTAGTTCATAGCATTAGGGTAGAATGGTATTAGCATTGCATTTGCATTAGTTCCATTAATGAAATAAACTATACAATATCAATATGTACTTTAGCATTGTATTATCATTTGTTTAGAATCACGTCAGCATGGCATTTGCAAGTTTAGGCATTATGCATTAGCACGAACAACTAGCGTAATAGTAGCAGATTACTAGCATAGAAGCTTCTAAAAAAAACTCTGAAATTTATTAGTTTGATGTTTCATTCCTTACAGAATGTTTGTCGTCAAATGTGGCTCAAAATAAACCATTCAGAAAAGTGGTAAATGAGTTGTTTTTGGTTTTTTTTCTGAAGTTTTGCTATCAAGGAGTGTCACTGGTTTGTTTAACTGATCAAAATTTCAAAGTTTCACATTTTCTTTCTCCTCATACAGCGAACTACTGGAAGTGAACCACATACAGACCATATACAACATATTTGTGGCATTACTTATCCTCTTTGTCATGAACACTGTCGTTTATGATTACATTGAGACTGGAAGGTATAAGATTCATTCGTTATAAATATGATACATTAATAATACTCTGGCTTGCATTTCCAGTCTTTTGGTCAGCACAGCATTTGAGAAAAGCCAGATATGAAAATTTGGTAATGAAAGGAGGAGCTATAAAAAGATAATCAAGCAGAACTCAAGTCTTTAAACCTCAAATTTACCGCATATGAAGTATACTACTACCTGAGCTAACAAGATTAAATGGATCATACCCAGAACTCCTTGAGCACTATGCCAATCACAAATTTTCATGCCTTAGATTTTCAAAACATTGCCCCCCTCATGTCTATTCCTCAGTTTTGGTTTACTAAGACAGAATAGTCCATCGTGTTTATTTAGACATTGATTGGGTGCTTATTACTTGTAACGTAACTTGTTTTCTGCAACTGATGTGTCATGGAGTTTTGACTGCTCAAAACAACAGGCTTGTCCTGCTCTACTGTTGTGTAGGAATAGGATTCTGTGTTAACAAAGTATAGTGGTGTGCACCCATTCACCTACTATTTTGGCTAGAAATCCTTGATGCTGCGGGTTCTCAACCGTCATGACTTGAACTTAATTGAAATAGAGGGTCTGTCTAGTGGACAGTCATTTCCAATTGGCTCATTCAAAAACTTTTCCAGCAAGAATGAGTACATTCAGACAGCAGGCTATCAGGGGGTCTGCGAATCACAAGGTCGTAGAAAAAAGTTGAAAAAAGGTACAGGCTACAGTGGAAAGCAAACGAAAAGCTAAAGTTCTAAAAATCTAATTTGAAACGCGTAGGCTGTGAAAAGTAGGTTTGTAGCTGCTAGCTGCATAACTTACAATAGGCATCCTACTAAGATCACTGATAACAACAACAACATTGATGACTAAATCTATCTTTCCTATTTTTCAGAGTTGCCATTGATTTCTCCATCATCTTATGGGTGTTTGGAAAATCGTCAGTAGTAATCTCAACTTGGATGATGATGATGATGTATACATTATTGATTTTCCCAATCTTTCAATCGTGGATTGCCAATCAGAGGTCTTGGATTCCCCTTCCCAACATCATGTGGATGTTCTGTTATGGAATCTACATGGCCATATTCGCCTACTTCCCTCTCATTGAGATTGTTCATGCCGATCTGCCTCCTGCCTCCACCGTTATAGTGGTTGCTGAACAGGTTGGTCTTAGTTAATTGCCAGGGATAACCAGGGGTGTTTTCGGTATTTGCCCCACTGCACTGTGGCCAGGCTCTCAATGGAGGGACTATACTATGATACCGAAATGTAACACAAAATGACGATGGTACTGTGCATTTATCTAAGTGTTAGAATTTCAAGAACTTTCCAATGTATCCAAATAATATCCTTAAAAAGGAAGGAAAGATATTTCAAGTAAAGTTTTTGCTTTAGAACATTGAAACTGGTCTGATGTTTTTTCAGAAGATCTTGGTTTATTGGGTATCTCCATGATAATCTACTTTTTATGATGACTGAAGAAAAGTGATGCTTATGGCTCACTTAAAGGAACTAAGGACGGCATTAAGGTGGAGGAGGGTGCAGAGACCGGCCGGTCAGGCTTTTCGGATGATTGTCCGAAGGGCCCGTATTTTCAAGTCATATCAAGGGCCGATTGGTAAAAGTGCAGAAAATAGATTGATTTGAAAATTGAGAATGGGCCATTTTGAGTAAAATTTTCCCGTATCGATAAAACCAGCCAGTCAAGTCCCTGGGAGGGCAATTGCATTCCACAAATGGCCAGGTCTAGTCTCCAGCTATTTCTGTGACTTTTGGTTCGCCTTTAGGTTCGTCTCATGATGAAAGTGCATTCTTTTATCCGGGAAAATTTCGTCAAAGTCTTGAAGATATCAAAGGAAGAAGGTAGCTATGAATACTTACATTCATTATAGTTCATTCTTGGTAATTATTTAATCTAGAGAGTGTGAATAAGTTTCTGTTTAAACGTATAAGCCTTGAATTCGCAATTTTTCCAATTTTGCGGGAAAAGTATGTGTGAACTTCTATGAATTGAAGCTGATTTTGACAAAATATAGGTATTTTTCTGTTTCATGTGTAACGGGGAAGACGGAAGAGATGCATGAAAGAGATGTCAAAGAAAAAATTCACGATGTCTCAAAATCTAAGCTAGCATTTGGCTGTACGTGTACGGTGCTATAAACAAGCAATGAAGATGAATGCATTTATGTTTGCTTGGATTTTTTTAACAAATTCCATAAAGCTTTTTAAATCGATTATAGTGCTGGGTGGACACAGTGTTAACCTTATTCCTTGGTTATTTTATTCATCTTTTTATTTACTATTTGATTTAAATGCTCCATAATGATTTTTAAAGCCTTAACGAGTTGAATATTGAAGATTGAAGAACGCATGTAATTTCTAATGCAGCTGTGCAAGGATATGTACATCACTCCGATTCACTCGTATTTGCTTCGCATTTTTCAGACTCTGATGAAAGGGATGAACAGTTTCAAAATATGCCTGGATTCTCCCAATTTATTTATTTTCTGTTTGTACCTACACTGATTTACCGAGATAGCTACCCAATGTAAGTAGAGTGCAATTTTTGTTTTAAACAGTCACTTATTCTCAAATATTCGCTATTTTGTCCCTTTTTATTTCCTTTCATTTTTTTATATGGCATATAAGATCTATTTGCTATCCATTTTCTATTGAATAGAGGGATCTTGTTCTTGATAATGTTTATGAATAGAGAGAGAAACTTGCGTGGGAACAGAGCGTTTGTAATTTTCTCCAGATGCTTTCTTTAATCGAAACCCTAATGATAACAGTAAACATTGTACTGATAGGTTATCTGGCAGAAATATTCGACTATTTCTTCATTATCATTATTGTTATTGTAAAAAGAAGCAGGATTGGGAATTTCAATGGAGATAATTTGTGACAATGAAAATGACCCAAGCTCAGCCCCCGTTGCGCATTGGTAGCGCACTAGAGTACAAATCTAGAGGTCGTGGGTTTGAGTCTTACTCAGGTCATTTACATTCTCACAAATTATCTCGATTGTTATTGTCGTTATCATAACCGTATCAAAATCCTCAAAAGAGAAATATCTAGAAGCGGTTATTTTCCATCGATTCCCCGTCTATTTCATCGTATCCCTATTTATTGGGATGCAAGTACCCCCCCCCCTATTTATTCTACACCCTCCGTCTATTGAAGTGACTTAGCTTCTTTGATGATGATCGTTATTTTCTATTTCAGGACACCATATATCCGATGGAAATACGTGGTCACCAATGTGGCCCAGGTCATCGTCTGTGTGTTCTTCACTTATTACATATTTGCTAGATTTTGTGTTCCAGTCTTCAGGAACACTGGAAAAGAAAGAGGCAATCTTAGGTAGGATGACTAATTTTCAGATTCCCAAATTTGTGCTTTGAAAGAATATTTGTTCCAGCTTCAAGGTAATTACCGGAAAAATATCAAAGATAGCGTGGCTTTTGAGCTATTTCGTATAGCGATCAGCAGAAAAACATGGCCTTGATAAATCGATGGATGATTATAATTGAGCCTGCTATTGCATTTGTTGTAAAATGTGAGTTTACATTGGTGAGCACCCCTAGGTAAATGGTGATATTTTGATCACGAGCTTAGCAAAGTTGTTAAAAAACCACAAACCTTAGGAAGATCTGACCAAAAGTCGAGCAAGTTTTTCTTCAAAACTAAAATATTTTCATCGCACTACGCTAAAAACCTATTACATTCTACATTGTATTGGCTTTTTTGTTATCAAGTGACCAATATTACCCAGCGAAGGCCACTTCTAGAAGAAAAAAGGTAATATCTCCAATGCGGCCCTAGAGGCAGACCACACAGCTTCGAAAAGATAACACTTGCTCATTATAAAGCTCAGCTGTAGCAGTTATATGTATTGTGCTGGAATGGGAAATATCAAGAGCAAAAACTTCAGGTTTGGAGGAAGATTAAGATTTGATAAGAGAAAAGATTCTTTGCAAATATAGAATTTACAACTTGGTATCCAGCCATTTTACATGCACTATGAGCAATATATGGGCTTGCAGCTAAACATCCACCTATACCACTTCATATTGTTGAATTATTTCTTATTTATTATAGGTCTCTGATGCTATCGACTTTCAGTTGCATGCTTCCAGGGACTCTGGTTTTGATCCTTGGATTTTTCTCCATTTTACATTCGTGGTTAAATGCGTTTGCCGAGATGTTGAGGTTCGCTGACCGTATGTTTTATAGAGTAAGTATTAAGCGCTGGCCAAATACCAATCACTGCTCAATAAACTTACCAAATAACAATCACTGCTCCAAAAAACTTACCAAATAACAATCACTGCTCCAAAAAACTAGCCAGACACCAATCACTGATAACAGAAAATTGCCAAAACACCAAATACTGCTCAAATCAACTAGCTAAAACAACAATCACTGCTCAACAAAGCAAGCAAAACACCTATTACTATGCTCAATAAACAGTCAAATACCAGCCAATGCATCCGAAAATCAGTGAATTCACCTGGAAATCAGCCAAATCCTCCAAGTAGTATCCAAGTCAAAATATTTGTCCCCATTCGAACTAAATTTATCACTGGCTGATGATGAAGATGGATGTTGCCCTACTAAATATCATAAGCTTGATAAGTGGTGGCTATCATGTCAAATGCTTTGTGAGAAAAAGCCTTGATCAGACCGAATGTATTTACTCCACATCGAAACTTTTCTGATATTTTGATATTGATTCTCCTCCGCAGGACTGGTGGAACTCGTTCTCCTTCGCAGGGTATTATCGAATGTGGAACGTGGTAGTGCACGATTGGCTCTTTGCGTACATCTACAAAGACACGCTGCTGATATTTGGAGAGAACAAGAGGGTTCTGGCTTCCGTGTTCGTCTTCGTGTTATCTGCAATCGCCCACGAATACATTCTCATCCTCGCATTCGGCTTCTTTTTCCCTCTGCTCTTTTTCATGTTTGGTGGAGTCGGATGTAAGTGATTGGACTCTCTTTCTATTTACTCACCAATCTAGCATCCCTCATACCCCAATCTGGTTATCTTCATTTACTGCATATAGTTTCGGATGAATTCTCATAAAGACTCTCGGGGTCCTGTTTGAAGATGACGAGCGGTGGATAATTGCCAGCTGCAAATGACCCCGTAACAATAGACCACCTTAAGTCCTAATAAAGTGAATTTTAAAACTAATACTGGATTCAGCCCATTATTAGAGAAGGTTGCTGTCTTCTTTAGAATCTATAGTAATTTTGTGTATGTTACCGTATTTTATTAACGACGAATAGTAAGGTTTTTAATTGGGGTTCAAAACCTCGTGGAGGCGTTTTTCAATTGTGTTTGCACGATGATAATCCACTTTTGAATCATAAGTAGGTTGCCCACGAGGCTTTTTTTAATGTAATCCGTGTGCTATCATTAATGAGGTATTTTAGCAGGTCCCCGAATCATTGTAAGAAAGTTACTGAAGAAGATTTGGTTTTTCGAGACGTGTTGGTTTATTTTTGTCTTTAATGTGATTTATAAACTTAGGTAAATTAGCTCTCGCACTAGCATTTTTGAATCAGCTATAGAAATGTGAGAAAACTTTTAAGTTATGCGTAGCTACTAGATGCAGGATAATCATGGTTAGTTACGTTATTCAAATAAGATAGGCGGTACCGTTTGTGATTGTGATTTTATATTACTATTATGCCATCCGGAACCCTATCATTATGAATTGTCATTTCATTTACTTTTTTTCGCAGTCTTGTTCACTCTGATTGGGCCGAAGAAAGGACAGAGTCAGCCGTCATCGGCTTGGAATATATTCATGTGGGTCAGTCTCATATTAGGCAACGGTCTTCTAATGTGTCTTTATAGTCAAGAGTGGTATGCTAGCAAAAACTGCCCAAGAGATATGGTAAGTCACGTATTCATTCTGATATTCATTTTTTTAATGCAATAGACTGAAGCTGCTAAACTATATTACTATTGGCTGAAAACATCAAATGAGCATATTTCGATGTTATTGTTGCTGCTCCTACCCTCTCGGTTGCATTTTACCTGGCTAAGATTAGTGAGATTAGTGTTCTGTGCGTTAAATGCCGGCAAGTGAGTGCATTGCAAAAATAATGATTTTTTAGATACATCTATTCGCTATGTTATATCAGAGGCTAGTAAATGAACTGTATAGTTCGGTCCTCTCCTGAGACACAGCTAGATTTTAGTTCAATTTGTCTCAATCATTTGGTCAGCAATTATACGGTAAAAAACCCTGATACAGGTTTCAACATGTATAAAACAATAGTATTATTAGCATTTTAAGTGAATCGCCTAATCGCACTAGATTAAACTGCGTACGCATTCAAGACGGCCCGACTTTGACCGCATGTTAATCCATGGGAAAGTGCCATATCTCCGTAATTTCATTAGCTGCTCTCATTTCTTTCAGACAAAAGTAGCCGATGTTCTGATTCCAAGGTCGTGGAGTAGTGATTGTGTTCAATGGCACTGGAACGTGGAAAAATCACAGCCGAGCTCGCCTGTGCCACCTAGCTAACACCAAGTGAGTTCAGTTTCAAACCTACAGTAATAACTCAAGGGGATGTGGGTGAAGTGATGTGGAGGGACTCTAGCAGTAACGTAGAGGATGTGCAGTAATGTGGAGAGAGCTTAGCAGTAGTGTGGAGGGTGTGCAGTAATATGGAGAGACTTTAGCAATAATGTTTGGGGTGTGAAGTAACGTGGAAGGACTTCAGCAGTAGTGTGGAGGCTGTGCAGTAATGTGGGGTACTGTGATTTGTGATTTGAGGTACTTCAGAAGTAATGCAGAAGGTGTGCATAAATGTGGAGGGTGTTCAGTAATGTAAAAGGTGTGCTGTAATATGAAGGGACTTCAGTAGTAATGTAGAGGGTGTGTAGTGAGGGTGTGTAGTTTTGCAGAGAATGTTCTGTAACGTGGAGGGAATTTCACAGTAATGTGGAGGGATTTTAGCAGTAAGTTTGAGATTTTGCAATACTGGGAAGGTATATCATCTGTAACATGAAAGGATAGCTAGATGTTCAGATGTTCAATAATTCTTCATATTATTTATGGTGCTCCTCTACATCACTCCGCACCTTCTATTCCTGAATGGTATCTCTCCGCGCTGTTACGTACCCTTCATATTACTACAAATCTCGTTCCACATCATTTAACATACACATCTTGCTTTTAGATTTTTAGCATAAAAAGCAGAACATTTTTTTACTGACTGTAAGTCTGACCGGTGAGGTTTTGTGACACCAATGGAGATAGGTCTTAGACTCTGATGGATGTAGAAAATTGAAAGCTAGTAGAATTTTATATTTCTCATAAACTTTTTATAGGCCCTGGAATTTGCTTAATCGTGTTTCAGATAGCTTTACGTTAGGTCTGCCTTTTTTATCTCGTTTATGTGCGTATCTCATCATGGAACTTGTTGATTAAATTCGGTAATTTCATCTCTTTTTTTCCAGAAATCATCTTAATAGAAAATACAAAGAATATCACGCAACGAAATCACGCAACTATCTTCCAAAGAATGTAAATGATTATCAATTTATTCTAATTAATGCGATTCTACAAATATTTCTTAGCCTCGTTCAACCAGGTATGAATATCCAACGATATATTCGAGGATATATATTTTTGCTATGTGGGACAAAGTTTTCGAAGGCCCTGTTTGACAGTGATTATTCTAAGGAAAATTTTTAACTTCAAAAATATAGGTTGGAGAGTATAAGTTTGAGCCTCTGTGTAAAATGAAAATTTATACTGGGTTCTGGGGGCATCCATATTGTTTCCGGAAAATTTAGAAATGTAAGGCTCCCACATTGGATTTTTAATAAGATTTCCTTTAATTCTGAAAAAAACCAGATGCTTTCACGAGGAAAAAGACGTTTAACGATTATTATCAAATAAGGTTATATCTTAAAAGAAACAGAAAAATGTCTCATCTTTGCAATTTTAGATGTTTTCAAATCTAGCTTATCTTCATAATCAAAGATTCAAATCCACAAGTTTCATAATTTGTAGATCCGCAATACTTTTTAGAATTCCAAGAAAGACCATCAAATCCATCTTAGATGGACCACTGCTGATTGAACATAAAATTTCAGGGACTCGTCCCCTCAACTGGGCTTCCTATCCTTCTGTTCTTTTCCAACCGACCTGACCCATCCTCCCTGCACTTGCCAATTGGGAGATGCAGCTGTTGAAGTGAATTCTGACAAAATCAGTCTTTTACCCATTATAATCATTACTAATATTCCCCCTTTGAAACTATTAGTTTTATCTACCCTTAAAAATTATCAGGTTAGAGCTACCAATTTAGAATTATCAATTTTATTTACCCATCTAGATTATTAAGTTCATTTACCAATGAAATCGTTACATTTTGCTTGGTAGAGCGAGGTTCATTCAGTTTTCAACTTAAGTTCAAAATATTTTAATTTAATTTTGTTTACAGTTTCTGTTCAACATCAAATAGCTACAGTTATAGCATTCTAACCAAGTACTCTTTTATGTATACGTTTTGAAAAATATATTTTGAAATAATGAATTTTCAAGGGTAAATAAAGCCTGGTTTTCATATGGCCGTAAGATTCACAAGAGCTGCCTACTATGACCCTCCTCCCTAGTATAAAAAGCTTTTCTAATGTAAAGGTATTCTTACCTTACTACCGGCAGGCGATTTGTCTATTGCTGTCAGGGTGCTATTAGCAAGCAGTAAGAGTAGTCAAAATTCAACTGTCTTCCAGTCCGGACAAACGACCCCACGAAGAGTGGAGTTAGGCCTACCCTACACCATAATATAGGCCTAAAATCTGTGCACCTCGCCGAAATCCAGTTGCTTGAATTTAATAATTTGAAATTATAAGCAACGATGGACATGAGCGAAGATGGTGCCAGTTTCTGCCAGAATGATACCGTACCATATTCAAAGTTTGAATTTTGTTTTGCTTTTATATTCTAACATAAAAAACTACGTTATTATTTAATTCATATTGACATGTGTTATATTCAAAATTAAGGATACAGTACGAATTTCTGGGAAACTTGTTGAAGAATGATTCTCTTAACTTTCCTTCTTGTCATCTTGTATTCGTGTTTGTTGGGCATCCAGATTTATCTGATTTAGGGTTCAAATTAGCTGCTCGAATTCCATTTTAGAAAAAAACTGCTTTTTTGGGAAGACTTGCAACTTTCCATACTTCATGAGAACTGCTCTGCTAGAAGTGTCATATCGAACGCTTTTCACCCGAAAGTCTTGCCCAAACGTGGCAGGGAACTAAACAATCCTAACGAATATGCGGACCAAAACAGATCTGAACAACTTAGACAAATACCTTCAAGGTTGGCACTGCAATGGAAATTCTTGAATAGCTTGCTACCCAACATTACGCTAATGATTGTACATTAAAATCCCTTGTTGGCCATTGTAATTTCTCTTCTACAAAGCAACAAAAACATTTCAGAAGTAAAATTGGTTTTATATGTTGGCAGGAGCAGCTTTTGGCTGAGCCACCATTTTCAAGTATTTTCCGTTCCGTTAAACCAAAATAAAATAAGGAAGTTCCTTATTTTATCTTGGTTAAACCAATGCCCCTTTTAAAACCAAAGAGGGTAAATAGAAGTAGTATCCATTGAGGGGTAAAAACATGGGTCATGGGTCTAGAACTTGACTTAAAGTTATAGACTTGATATTCTACTGCTAATAGCTAACGCTTGATGAGGCCATAAAGGAATTGGTCAACTTCTGTCACAGACTAAATCTGATTTGCAGTGCGTCGAAGGAGTAAAAACTTACGTAATCTTTTGGTTGTTTTTCACAAACATGAAGATTTGATATTCAATATTGTTAGATTTAGTATAAAAATTGGTTTTCCTTTGGGTGTTAAAGTGGCACACGCCTACCTATATACCCCCCGGGATGAGGGCACATTCATTGTTTGAGTTGCTCCATTGACCCCTGTATGTAATAACCCCCTGTATCAGTTACCACCCGTCCGTCCCTGTGTCTCGCGAGAAGCCAACGAAATCCCTGGCAGGTGGTCAGCGGTTGTATTGCAGTTTAGGATCAAATCTGCTCTCTCTGTCCTTCATGTTTAGAATATTTACAAAACAAAATGGCGGTGGACGAAGAACTTAAATTGTTTCGCCATTCATCAGCTTCTGCTGCTTGAAATTTAGTAGCGGATTGTACAGCAGGTCTCTCAAGTTCACGCTCAGCTATCTACAAGCGTTTTCAGCAAGCCGCAGACATTTTGTTTCACTGAGAGCCTCTCGACAAAGTCGCAAGAATCTATTTTTGGTAAGTTAATTGTGTTGTTTTCGTTTTGTCTCCTTTTAATTTGTAACTGGTAAATTATTTGCTTCCATTTGATTTAGCTGTAAATCTGATTGTTAATTCAGAGTTAAGTCGATGAAATTAATGCAGTTTCTGCGAAATTAAGGTTTAAGATTTAGTGGCGGGGATGGCCGAGTGGTTCGATCACTTGACCCTTGCTTGAAGGGTCCCGGGTTCGAAACCACCTTCAGACCTGTCACAAAGTGTGAGGAGAGAATTAGCCAGCTCTCTGTAATTCCAGGCAAAAAGGCAAAAGGAATCATGAGGTGTGGTCACATCGAGAGGAAGGACCAGGGTCGCACTGCTCGATTAGTTTACCTATTCAGTGGACCCTTTGTGCTTAGCACATAAACCCATACCTTGCGAAGATAGCGAGTGTATGTGCCTATCAACTAAGATTACGGGACTGCGGTTTGAGGAGTTTCGATGGTGTTTATCAACAATTAAATTATGTTACGGTGCGGTAAAACTGGAGCAAAAGTAGGGTGGCGAGCGTGGGTGGCGATGTGCAAGAAATTTGTCCACCCAACCGAGCTTGCAAAACAATAATGTGTGTATAAATGTGAGGATTTGAAACATGCATGTCCTGATTCTTCATTTTCATTGATATTTGGTACTTTTTCATTTTATTCAATACTACTGTCATACATAGTGTTAAAGCCATTAATAGAAACACACCCCCACTTTTTAATTTTGGAAACTTTTACCACCCACTTAGATCTTATCATGACCCTGCTGTTTTTATTTTGAAAAAATCAAATTCAATACCTTTTTCTGGTTTTGGTTTGGTTTGGTTCTGCTGTCTTTAGGTGAATCTTCACTGTTTTTTATAAGAACCAGTAAAATTGATTTGAAGCTGGCAGTTCTTAAATATTCCTCTATTTTCAGGCTGAAATGTTCTTAAATTGTTCTTACGTTTACAATGGTTGGGAAGCCTTTTTTACTATCAGTAGTGTTAATTGTTGCAAAGTTTGACTCTCTTGACTATCTGATGTGTGCTGCCAATCTGCTTGTTTTGTAATTATTTCTCAGTCTTATGGTTATTTCAGAAAAGTTTTCAAATTGAGCCAAAAATAGTCAGCTTCGGTTTGTTCTTAGCTTGTTCTTAAATTTTGGCCAAATTTGTGGCTGATGTTCTTATAAAATTGTTCTTATGATAAAAAAAGAGTGTAGCCGGAGAAAGTCAACAAGTTTACACATGCGCAGTAGATGTCTGAGAAAAACAGAGGGGAACAAATGAAGCGCTTCAAAGTAGAAACCATTTCTACTTTTTGTAGAATTACCTTCTCGCAAAAAGCTGCACTGAAAATATTGAATCACATGACTAAGTGTCTAGTTATAATTGTTGCACTTGGATTAAAGTGTTGTGAAACATATCACAAAAATCTAGAGATGAGACAGCCCCCTGTTTATTTTGACCCCCTGTTTTTAGTTTATGACTATTTTCCCCATCCACCCTTTTATATCAAACCCCCTTTTCATTATGCAAGTGTAGTAAAAAACAATGAATGGTAGGTCAAGGGGAAAGGTGGAAAATTTTTTTTTGACCAATAAGGACCTTTGTTATAATTTGACCAATCAAATCGCTAAAAAGACAATAGATTTCAAGGATTCAACAGCTCAGGTAATGTGAAAATGGCGAAACGATGTGAAATCTTGCAAAGGACAGCATACAGGGTTCTGTTTCAGCTAGTATTTTTTGAGCAAGTTGTCATGTGGATTTTTACAGCAACTACGTAAAATATTAAACTCTTAAGCAGTAGAAATTTAGAGAAACTATTGTAGATTTGAAAGACATAAGTATTGATAACTTTAAGTGAAAATAAAATCCTGAATGCTATTTTCCCACAGCTTTTGCGTTGTTCCACCATTTTTATGGCATTTGAGCTCTTCAATCCTTGAAATCTATTGTCTTTTCAAAGACTTGATTGGACAAATCATTAATAAACAAATGCCCTGATTGGTTAAAACATTTTTCCACCTTGTTTGGTCAGGGGGCTTATAAAATTCAAGTAATCGTAGACAGAGCGCTGGTGGAAGAAACCAGATATTTCTAGTTGGCAAAGCTTAAAATTCCAGTGCACGAAACAGTGGCATAGGCATGTGCAGTCTCCAAAACATGGGGTGGTCATGGGGTTTCCCAGGGAAATTTCGAAAGGCCACGCCCCTGAACCCCCTTAAGTAGAAATTTTATTATACATTTTTGCAAAATCTCAAGGGTCTTTTTTGAAAAGAGAGGGGTCTAGACCCCAATTGCCCCCTCTTGCATCACCACTGCATGAAGATAGAATGAGTAGATCTGCATAAAACCAATTATTTGCAGAACACATGCCTGTCATTCAAATCTGACCAGGAGACCAGGCTCAGAACATGTGATTTGTAGGATGAAGATATCAAGCGAAGAAATTTACACCTAGGTAAACTCATGCAATCTGCCCTAGTTAATGCTAGCCAAGCAATTCAAGCGATCTGCCTATCAGCCAAATCAGCTATTAAAACTATTTTCAATCCACCCTGATTTTGATATACATCAAGGCCAGACCATTGAGTAACAAAGACATGGCAGTAACATTTGAAGATCTTGCCAACTATTTTGAAAAGACACATAAAATCACACAGCATTTCCCCTCTACCACTGGATTACCTATAATCAGAGATCACCACAATCCGCTCAGTCCTTGGTTTTTTCATGATTGTTATTGGGACATTCCACTTGTTCCTAGTTTTACCAACATCAGATGAGAAACGTCTAAAGAAAATCAAGATTCATATTTAGACAAACATGAACAATTTCGAATTTTTATTCTTGACTGATAATAATAAAAGCCTATTGGGATGTTTGGTCAAATACTGGATATGTGTTTTAACCTTCATATGTATCATTCCTAAACATTCTGAACAAATTTTGTTGGTTTATTTTCAGAGCCAGCATGGCACAGCCTCAAGCTCAATCGAGTGAATGCGCTGCAGTCATTGACATACAATCAAAATTGTCAGCTCCAATTGCCGAGAACTGGTGTTATACAAATGTCAAAGTGGTCAAGTTTTCATACATCTGGACAATTAATAACTTCAGTTTTTGTAAAGAAGAAATGGGTGAGACACTCAAAAGCTCTACGTTTTCAGCAGGAATCAATGATAAAATGAAGTGGTAAGGCTTTCTCTTAAATTTTATTTTTGTATAAACCATGCCGACTGCTCCCTAAGGCTTTTCAAATGTTTCATTCTCCTAAACCAGAAATTCTGGTTGCCCTTCATGGTTCCCCTAATTTTTGTACTCTTTTTAATTTTTCCCATAAATGTTATACAGATCTCTTACAAAGGAAAATGGCACAACCAGAAGAACTCCATACCATAAAATCCATTCTGAGCTTTCAAATATACTGTCCTAGTACTGATTACTGTTTGTCAAGTTTTGCATTCTGGGATATAATCAAGAAGAAGATTTGGAGTTAGCTAAAAAGTTGAGAGGGATGAAGAATTTCTTTATACCTTTTCTAAAACATACAAATAAACTTGATCAAAATCTTTTTAGTATTATCTACATTTTAGACATGTTCATGATTTTTTTCAATTTTTTAGGTGTCTCAGGATGAATCCAAAAGGATTAGACGAAGAGAGTAAAGATTACTTGTCCCTTTATTTGCTTCTTCTCTCTTGTAATAAAAGTGAAGTCCGAGCTAAATTCAAATTTTCAATCTTGAACGCAAAGAGGGAAGAGACTAAAGCAATGGGTGAGTTTCTGCCTTATTTATAAATGTTTGCCAAATTTCTATTTTTTGTTTATACACTATGCTGGTCAACTAAGCTGTTAACGCTGTTCAACCTTTCTTTTATAACCAATCGCTCTATGATAGAAATTTTGAAAATAATATGGATTATTTATTCAGTATAACTTTATAATAACTTATCAATCCATTGTCATAAGTTGATAGTAGATAGTTGATAGGCGCATACGCTTACTATCTTTGCAAGGTATGGTTTTATTTGCTAAGCTCAAAGGGTCCATTGAATAGGTAAACTAATCGAGCAATGCGACCCTGGTCCTTCCTTTCGATGTGACCACACCTGGTGATTCCTTTTGCCTTTTTGCCTGGAATTTCAAAGAGCTGGCTATTCGTCTCCTCAAACATTTTGACAGGTCTGAAGGTGGTTTTGAACCCGGGACTCTATCAACAAGGGTCAAGTGATCTAACCACTCGGCCATTCTCAGAGCTGAGATTACTTACCAGATAATAAAGCAGTTGAGAGTTGATTGGCAAATATACTTACTATCTTTGTGAGATAATGTATTACATTATGTGTAAACTGCAAAGGGTTCACTGGATGCTATAGGCCGACTAATCAGACAGTGAGATCCTTGTCATTTTTCTTGATATGAACGCACCTTGTTGTTCTTTTTGAAATTATTCCCCGCAATTACAGAGAGCCAAAAAAATGACCAAGGGTTTAATGATCAAACAACTCTGCCTTCCTGAAGCAAATCTTGAAGAGTTGCTTCGTTTTTTGAGTAAGCTTTTAATGTCAGATAATCAAAACTTGGATCCCATCAGTGAAGGTTTATAGAAATGATTGTGTTGAATTTGAGTATCTCAATTTAATAGGAAATCTTAAGATTTAATCAACAGTCGCAAGATATGACATTAGCAGAGCCTATATCGCTACAGTTATTTTTATCAAAAATGATGGATTGATACACTGTGTTATGTTCATACACCCCAAAGACTGATATATTCAATGATGATGGAACTGATGAATATCACATTCAACGACTTGCTCAGAAGTGCAATACTAGAATTCTTTTATTAAGCCTGGTCTCTCTCGAATTAAAGCCATTCTTTTCATCATGAATTTTGAAAAAAGTCCCACAGTAGGTTTTGTTTGAAAAGGGGGTCTCTGCAGATTCGGATCAAACTTTACCATCTTGCATACTCAACAATCATCCCCTTAAAGCATTTCAAATTGAGTCCAAATATTTCCAAGATTGAACCAAATTTTCCTTCAAGAAAGCTTATACGAATAGCAATCCAATCTGCAGAAAATTCTATATCACTGGAAACACTCATAATTATAACTTGAACTTTCTTTCTAGAGAGTCAACGTGCGTACAGATTTGTGCAAGGTAAAGATTGGGGCTTTAAGAAATTCATCAGGAGAGATTTCCTACTGGAAGAATCGAATGGGTTGCTCCCCGAAGATAAGTTGACAATATTCTGCGAGGTAATTTGAAACACAATTCTTCATGCCATCGTTCATTGTGGTGAATGTGATATAATGACAAATAGGTAAAAAAATGCTTGAGGGTTAACTCAAAAGGAGCGTTTGATCTTTAATTGAAGCGAGTTTTTTTATGGTAGAAGGTCTTTGCGCATGTCTTTTATCAATAAAAAGGTCTTTCAATCTTCTTTTATCTAGCTAATAAACTTCCAGGGATAAGCTTTTAATACAATCAACTTAATTGATAATTGATATTTAGCAGTCCAACTTGTCACAGTTAAAAGGCTCATGAAAAATTACAGTCAAATGATCACTTTAGGGCAAATTTTAAAGAACACTGGGGGAAATGTTCTCAAAATACGATAAGCGATGTGTAGCTGAATTTTCATGTTTTTTCAATTTCGTCTTTGAATTTTCATGTTTAAATTTCATGCCATTTTTTTCTTTGTAGGTGAGCGTCGTAGCAGACTCGGTCAACGTCTCTGGACAATCCGTCATGGGTAGTCTAAAAGTCCCGGATGACAATCTACACACTGACTTAGGCAAATTACTGGAGGACGGAAGTTTTAGTGACTTTGCTCTAGTTGTGGGTGATCAGCGACTTCCTGTACATAAAGCGATTTTAGCTGCACGGTCACCCGTGTTTGCTGCGATGTTTGGTCACATAGAAATGGATGAGAACAAAAACGGAATTGTACAAATAAAAGATTTAGAGCCAGATGTTTTAAGGGAGATGTTAAAGTTTATTTACACTGGGAAAACGACACAGCTAGAAACAATGGCTGATGAACTTTTATCTGCTGCAGACAAGGTAAACATTATTTTATTTACCAAATGAACTTAAGCCTCTGCTTCAGAAACATCTCAAAAGGTCTATTCACACACGATGCATCATAGTATGGTATGTCATCTCAGCCCAAATATTGTATTGAGTCATGTAACACTGTGCTTTATTATTGCAATTTCTTCAGCAACAGGTCATGATGCCGTGAAGTTGAATGAATCTAGCTTTGCCGTGGAGTGAGACTCAACAAGAAGAATCCCTAAACAAGGAAAACCATTGCTGCCGATCGATCGTTGTGATATGCTATAACGCAATTTAAGCAGCCTTGAAATTTCTCCGCCAGCAAGCATATCTTATGTGGGGTTTGCTGGGCCTAAATCTTACCTTGCCAGAAAAAACGTTATTTACTTTTTAAGATGCCTTAAAAAGGGTTGGAAAAGAAAATTAGAAAACTATTTTTGCTTTCCTCTTCACAATAACGAGGATGTCTGGAAACCAATCTTATTTGCTGAGATTCAACGTCTTGTGCCTGTCCATAGCAAGTTATTCATAATTTTAATTGAACTGAATTGGCACGCAACATAAGAATTACCAAACTCCCAAATCATCTGTGTGTGCCTTAAAGAATTTAACAGAGAACATGGACGCATTCAATTGCATTCAATGTGAAGAGGCACTTATTCAGTTAGAATCAATTGTCTATTTTCGTATCTTTTCCACTTACTGTTCTATTTATTTTTGTTTATAGTACGCACTGGATCGACTAAAAATGATGTGTGAAGAAACGTTGGCATACAATCTATCGGTAGACACAGTTTGCAATGTATTAATACTTGCCGACTTACACAATGCCCAAAACCTCAAGTCAATCGCCATTGATTTCACGAACAGGTCAGTATTTTCTATTTCACATTTTTCAAACATTTCTACATTTCATCAGTTTTGACATTGGTTTTCAGATTTTCCATCATTTTTCATCATCTTTATAGCATGCTTAAGAAAGCTGGCTCTAGCCCATGCTAATTCATACCATGCAGCTAAAACTTTTAGATTTTGTTCTGCATTTGCCGTCAATAGAAATGAAATTATTTTTTTTTCAGAATGTTAAGGAATGGTTATGTATTTCAGGTAAAAGAAAATAGGGCTGGAATTAATTCTTTTAGAAATTTGTATTAGAACTCTGCTTAGTTAACTTGATTAATATGATTGCATTAGGTATCTTTTTAGCCAGTAATATGATTGCATTTTCTTTTTAGCCATGCAACAGAAATAATGGAGACCACAGATTGGAAGAGATTAGTGCAGAACCACTCGAACATTGTCGCAGATGCTTTTAAGGCCTTAGCGAGTCTGAAAGCAACCCCTCCCATCTGGGGACCCCCGAAGAAAAAACAGAAGCCGGGGTAAATGAATCTAAATGTAAATTAATTTTAGTTGTTTATATTTGTCGAGTATTCTGTTCATGATTTGGTTAGATATTTTTATTTTCAATCAGAGATAAACGCAAAATTTACTTGGGAGTCTTTCTATTCTCGATTCTTGAAATTCGGAAGCAGTCTGAAAGGCCGAATATTTTACTCTTCCTAAGAAGCTAGAATTGGATACAGGAGCAAATCACTGAAAAACATGACTAAAAATCTTTAGAAATCCTTAAAGAACTTGAAAATCTTTTAAAAATTGGCTTGAAAAGTCTAAATAAGATTTGGAAAAATTTCCTAAAATCTCCTAGAATATTTGAAATTTTTAAAAACCTTTAAAAAGGCTAAAAATCCCTGAAAATCCCTAAAAATCAGATTGGATCTCTAACGAGTGAAACTACGAGTGAAACTACCGTTTTTGCAGAGAGAAGTTTAAATTTTGATATGGTTAAGCTAAGTTCAACCATGTTAATATTGGCAAAAAAACGACAAAGCCTTGGCAGGCCACGGTTGATAGTAGAGGGTACCCAATATGTTTTTCGGGAAGCGGGAATGACTATTTTTTTGACTCGGTAATCGGGAATCGTGAAATTTTTGTGTGCGGGATTCGGGAATCTGCAACAGCTTTCGGGAAGCGGGATTTACCCTTTGACTTATTATCCCTGGCCCGGATTGGCTCGAATTCCGCTGCCTAGCCTCCTTTTACGTGCCTCGTTTTGGAATAATTTTTGGCGCTGAAAGTCTGAAAGTCCCACATGGAACTTCAACTTCAACCCGCCCTTTCAAGGGAATTTGACATAGTTAAAAGCTGGCCCGGGCCACATTAAAAATATGATCTATTTAATTTGATTCAACGCGTGCAGCTTAGGCATTTTCTATATCCTGTTTATAGCGACGTACAAGATATAGTCCTAAAGTCCTGAAGAAGCCCTGTATGCCAGCGGAAAATATCGACAGCATAAATTTAGTTCTTTGTTTTTCTATGTGTCGCCTGATACTTGAAACAATTATCATTCGACCCATAAATAGTGTGCACACCTCTAGCCTTCCCCCAATAAGTCGCAAAAATGATAGATTTAGGGTTAAATGCACTTCTAGAAGAAAAGCGGGAATTCGTTCAAAACTATGGTCGGGAATCGGGAATTGGGCTAAAAACGTGGCGGGAATTCGGGAATCAGGGGGCCTATTGGGTACCCTCATAGTAGTGAGCAAAGACCAACAACAAAAGGCTTCCAAGCCAATCTGTTCTGTCACCTGTGGTTTCTCTAGAACTGGATAAACCTGACAGCTACTGCGCTTGTCCTGGTTTGGGAGCTTGATCTTGGTCCAGACCTGTTTAAGGCATTTTTCATTGAGTTAGACCATGCCTGAAGCAATTTTGATGCTCTACATTGCCGGAAAAAACTACTTTCCATCGACCTTGCTAAACAAGGTTTGTTTTGTTTTTTTCTCTGACATCAAATAAACCATTATTTGACTCGTAACCAATATTTTATCTATAAATGGGCAACAAACCTAAGCCGTCGACCCTGAATTCACCTCCCGTATGTGTTCTGGCCACCTGTCTTATTTTGGACCTCAATTATGAGGGTCAAAATACACTCGGGTAAAACGCGTTTCCCATGCAAAAACTAAACTTTATCCATCATTTGCAGGGTTGCCATGTAACTCCATCGTAGGCAAACTTTGTCAATTTTGGCCTTTTTTCAGTTTTTTTCTTTTAATATGAATCACCGATGTGTATCATCATAAAAAACTTACTTGAACCATATAAACCTTCTTTTTGCGATTTCCACTAGACCATAGGGACGTGGACAGAAGCTCAGAGGGGCTGTTGACCACTTTTAGCAAAATTGTGGATAATAAACCATAAAACCTGTCATATTCACACTATATCTAATATCTATATGATTTTCGTCAAAAGGGAGGGAATTACAGCTCCCCGTCTCCTTCCTTTAACTACGTCCCTGGTTTTCATTTCTTTAGCATTTTCAGCCTACACTTTTTTTTATAAGAACCAGTAAAATTTATTTGAAGCCTGCTGTTCTTAAATGCATGTTTTCTTTATAAGAAACCTAGCTTGGGTCCTGGTACTAAAAGTTTCTTAATTTTTCACCACTTTCTAGAACTAAAAGTTTCTTAAAAGTTTCTTATTTTTAGATAAGCACTTTTATCATCAAATTTGCACTTTCCATCGCATATTTCTTGTATTAAAGTGAAATCCACCTACTAATACAAGTAGACTCAACATCCTGTGTTCCTCTAAATAAAAACGTGTAGCAAACTTAAATCAAAAAGACCTCTTATTTTTTTGGAGTTTCTTAAAGATATTGATGTAGTTCTAAAGGTTTCTTAAATTTTTGGGGCTCTAGTACTAGGTTTCTTATAAACCGGTTTCTTATAAAAAAAGTGTATTCCTCTATTTTCAGCCTGAAATGGTCTTAAATTAATCTTATCTTATATTGATTTGGAAGCTTGCTATTGCTATTAGTTGAGTTAATTGTTACAAATTTTAACTCTCTTGACCATCTGCCGGATCTATGTACTCTCGCTCTGCTTGTTCTGTAATTATTTGTTAGTTTTATGGTTATTCGATAAAATCCTTGTATCGAGCCAATTAAGCCCAGCCTCGGTTTGTTCTTAGCTTGTTCTTAAGTTTTGACAAAATTTGAGGCTCGTGTTTTTATAAAATTGTTTTTATAAAAAAAAGAGTGTATTTTGGCAGATTTGGCAACTTTGGCATAATTTTGGTACTAGTCTGAACTTCTTTTGTAAACGACTTGTGGCAACCCTGATCATTCTACAGCCAGCTCTTCTCAGCGATGCGTGCATATGGCGGAGGAAAAACAGTATGAAGATCATCTTCTTTGCTATAAATTCTGTTTGACGACTGGATAAATGGTAATTATGATTTGAAATCATTGAATTCATTTCTTAGATCTCCTGTGTTGACGTTTGTCGGCTAAGAAAATACGTGCAGCGCGGTAATATCACCGAATTCGTCTCCTACTCAAGTTCACAACAATAGGCCTAGCTGCCAGAGGATATCGTATAGGCCTAAATGCCATCAACAGTCGAAAGTTACATAAATTCATTTTTACCGTTCTTTCCACAAAGAGTACTTAGGGCTAAAGCTTTCAAGTCATAGATATAATTTTGATGACAATCTCGCTCTAATAGTGCAGAGGGATCTATATATATTTGATAACTTTTGGTTTGATTGATTTTTCTTGTTGTGGCACAGGCCTATCATTTTTTACTGTAAGGCCTCAGTAGTGGTATGCTTGCTTCTGCCACTCAAGCTGTAAATCTTTATCCCTTAGACTAAGTTAAGGAGCAGGGGATGCTGCACCTCCACAATACCCTATCATGAGATTTTGTTGGATAAACGAAGGATTTTACTCACTATATATGTATCTCATGAAACAAAAGAGAAATGGCCACTTTGAAAACATCTTACAACCTATGAAATAGCACTTAAAAGAGATGTTGCTAGATTGCTAAGTTGCTCATGCTTCTACACATGCGTTAACCGCGTTAGTTTATCTTGGTCCTACATTTTGCCTGATTAAAAAACTTAGTTTTCATATCTAGGTTCAACACAGTTCAAGCTGTGAATCAAATTCACAGATCCACTCGTTAGGGAGGTAATCGTGTTTTGTTCAGCCAGGGTTGCACTACTACGGCCATATGCCGCAATGAAAGACGAAACATGAATGTTGATGGTCCCTTATGCACATTTGTTAAAGAAAGTTTCAAATGATCCCAGGACTGAAACTTTCTTAGCAGTTAAATAATCCCAGTACTAAAACTTTCTTAGGAATTTCTTAAGTCTAATTGATTTCTTTTCATTCATAATTTCCCTCTTTCTTAGTTTTGCAAAATATCAACTACTGAACTTCCTTAACTTTTTGATGAATTGAGCACTACTTTCTTATAAAGTGTTTAATATAACTTGGTGTGTCTAGTGTCTAGACTTTTGTGTCTAGAAAGGACAAGGTTTCGAATTTAACAGGGTGGGTTGAGAATGTCCAATCTCAATTAACAGGTAGTCTGAAATGGACGGGGACTAGGCATTTAGCATTTACTTCATAGTGTCTTGAAGACCGTATTATTATCATGTCAACTAATCTTTCTTTTATGAAGGTATGATAGCTTGAAGAGAAAAAAAAAGCAAAAATGTCCTCTCAAGACAGCATGAACATTTTCAATACTTATTACACATTTACAAGCACATTAGCAGATCAAACACAACGTGAGTATTTTCTTATTCCAAGCTAGAAAAAGGTTTTTTAAGGCTGACAGAACAGATGAGGGAGGGAGCTTTAATCTCATTTGCCCAGAAGCTCAGACAAGATAGTCTTCAAATATCTCCCTATAAATGCTTTCCTGCACAGAAAGGTAGGAGAATGGTTGAACAAAACATCTTTGAGCAATTTTTCCGATATATTTATTCAAAGTTTCATCCTTTTCAACCATACAACATTTCCAACAGATTTTCTGCCAGGGGAGCGGTTGCCCCCCAGCTATTATGCCTCTGATTTTGGTGTAGGCAAAAGTTCATATTAACTGTTTGGTTTTTGGGTTCATTATTTTGGCCAGCCAATACAAAACATTCAATACAAAACATTCAATACAAAACAAATAGATGTCATGGAGACTGTAAAGCGGGTGTAGACTTACATGTGACTTAGAATCCTTACTGGGTAATTTCATTTCTACAAATAAATTTTGATCAATTTACATTTTTTGGCAAGAGAGGTTTAATTGTTTCTAATCTAGTGCAATCTAGGGTGTGTGAATATGTATTTTCTGTTTTATAGTTTTCAGAAATTTTTAATGATTCCTTTCATACTGACAGCCTTGAAAGGTAGACTGAGTGCAGCTCAAGCAATAAGTGAAGGATTTGAGGTATGTAAATGATACCTGTATCAGCATTGTAAACCGTCAATGATGTTTTGATTTTTTTAGACTTTCCTTTCTCAAAATTGAAACTTCTTAGAAACAACCCATTCTAAATCTTTGAGTGAGTTAAATGATTAGTAAATTTAGAAAAAACAAAAGTCAAGCAAGCTCATTCTTTAACTAACCGAAAGAATAGAATTATCTCAAATGTCTAAACAAAATCTATTTAGCAATTGCTTTGTCTAACACCGCTTTGTTGTGCTCGATGTAAAAAAGTACAGAGCAACATAGAAGAGAAACAAGAAAGGAAACTGGCTCCCTGTTTCTTTAATTTCATGTTTGCACAATCAGAAATACCATTTTATGATTGCGCAATGAAACTTAAAGTAACATAGAGCCAGTCTCCTTTCTTGTTTCTCATCTAAGAAAGATATTATGAATTTGTATTGATCTATTTCAGAATATTGTCACATCTCCTCATTATTCTGCATTCTTGGAATATGCTGTTCCCAAAATTTTGCAAACACTGCAAGACAGTAAGTTGTTGAATTTAATGGGAATTGACATTGGTTTATCAACAAACTGTGTAACATAAATAGTAACACGCTCACAAGTCCATTCTTTCCTTTCCCTACACATTCAGTTATCAAAGTTTAAACACCATAGACTTATTTCTAATCTGGGGCAAGCCAGCTTTTAACCATTTTGATTCCCCTTTTATCAGCGACTGGGCATATTTTTGATTAGGGGAACTAAAACAAAGAAACAATGGACCACACCCATTTTACCTAAATACAAAACCACCCATTGTATTCTATTTTGGAAATCATTGGGAGGGACAGTGGCTTAACACAGTTTAGGGCATCGTAGTTAAAAAACTAAGGGCCCCCAAGCAAAAAGGAACAAAAGGGGGCCCCCAAAAAATTTATATTGTGTGGTTTTTGCTAAATGGTGCTTTTTAGGTTATCCCACACACCTTTTAAGAGCCCTATCATACTTAATTTCCAAAGCCCCATTTACCTTTGTTATGCCACTTGGGAGAGGGCTATGAAAATATTGTTCATTGAGTACAATTAAAAATGACTTTGAAATGATTGATGGCCTTGTTGATGGAAAAAGCAATTTCTTTCTGTAAGAATTAATTCAGAATTGTTCTATTCTTAGGTGAGCCACAGTTTTTATCTGAAACTCCAGAGCAGGTGAAAACATTTTTAGTATTTGCAATGCATCTGTCTAATATCTTTGATATTCTCGCTTTATTTTGAATGAATTAGTGTTTCGAGTCGGTAAAAAATAATTTCTATTTTTCAGGAGCTGAGGAAGCTTCTTCTAGAAATTCTACACAGGATTCCAACCAATGAGCTGTTGAAGCCTTTCGTGAAAGTAAGTGTGTGATACTTGACCAACGAAAACTTGTACCAGATGGGCCAGAACAAGAAGACACTTTTTTATTAGCTATAATGAATCAAATATTGCCTTAAACATACTAAAAGTGAATAATATCGATGCCAAATAGAATACCTAAGATCTTTAAAATCTTTTTGATGACAGTGATTTACATTAACAATCTTAACATGACCTTATCATAACCTTAGCATTACCTTAAAATGACCTTATAACATCAGCATACCTTAACATGACCTTATCAAAGCCATCATGACCTCTGCATAACCTTATCATAACCTTAACATCACCTTTTTATGACCTTACAGACCTGTGAAATCTCCCAGTTTTGCCAAGAAACTCCTGGTTTCAAATGCTTTCTCCCAATCTCCTGGTTTTTATATTTTCTTCCTGGTTCAAAAGACTCATAGCAGAAACCAATATACAGAAATACATCTCCCGCTGCTTTTATTCTTGATTTTGTGACATATTGTTTAGTTTTTGCGCAATTTATTAGAATTTTCTTGGAATCATGCTTGAAATCGTCTGGTTTACAGAGGCATATTGCACGGTTTGCACTTTTCACCGCAAAACTAAGGGCCCCCAAATTTTTGTTTCAAAAGGGGCCCCTGAGATGTTATTTTTATTCATACCTTATGCTGCTTTATGTTGTTTGTTGTGTTTTTGGGGAAAAAATAGTTAAGTATTGGGGTCCCAGATGACTGCTTTCACAGGCCTGATATCACATGAAAAATGCTCTTTTACCATTTTTGTTTTCAACCCCACAGATATGTCTACTTGTCTCTTCTGATCAACAATAATCACATGTCTCATGATTCTTGCTTGAAATCGATTCAAGTAACAGTTAATTTTTCCTTTTAGCCAATACTCACGTTGATGTTTTCGATCTTGGAGGTAAGAGCATATATTTATATATCATTGATGCGTTTCCAAATAAATTGCAATGGGGTTAATTTCTAATCATTATCAAAAAGTCATGCATACATGCAACTTTACTCACCCCCTACTTCATTATCGACCCCCATGTTAGACATTCTGAACTTCTTTCGAAAAACGGTTTGGCTTGCTAAAGGGAAACAGAAGTTTTCAAAACTTTTATTTTACTTTTATTTTCACCCTCTTCCGATTAAAGTGCTTATTTAAAATCTTCCTTGTAGTTCCATATGACTATGATCCTCCACTTCAAAAAAACCCAGATCTTTATTAGATTTCCCTAGTATCTTTATTTGATATTCAAGGACAACAGAGTACAGTACGTCATTCAAAACACACCCTTTTGAGATTCCTGTCACTTTTGCTAAAATTTCAAATTTGTTTGAAGATAAAATTTTGTTTCACTTAGATTGAAAATGAAGAGAACGTGTTGGTTGCCCTACGAATCATCATTGAATTGCACAAACAATATCGACCTCAAATGCAATCCGAGGTTCAAGGGTTTCTTCTCTTCGTCAAAGGAATGTACAAAGACCTGGCTAGTAATGCGGTAAGAGAGAAAGATTCTTTGAGTTACTAGTTTCTCCTCGTGATGATAATATTGATGATTACTATGCTTCTAAATGATAAACATGTTATTGCTAATAAGGATAGCAATATATATTACAACGATAAGAAAGATATACTGCTCTGAAGATGAATGCAGTTGACTTCAGTAATTGTATACAAACCTGGAATGGATTATGATTATATTGCTAATCATCTTGCGTAAAAATGATGATGATCGACCTTGAACATAATGTCCTTTAGAAAGTCCACTTTGATGTGTCATCCGTTGGACCTGATGGAATGCTTCCCCCGGAAACGATGGATGTGGTTCAAGGTGTAATAGGTGGTGTTGCGAACGCTGGTAAGGTCCCAGAGTCACCTTCAGCAAGCACGGAAGTAGCTGGCAAGACACAGGTTTGTTTCTCGAATTTTGCTTCAAATTTTGTGTAATATTTTATTACAATGTGTGGCATATCTCTGTCAAAAGTATTTGCAAACCTTCATCATTTTTGCAATTTCCTGTCCTATACTTGATATACTATATATATATATACTATAGCAATGTGATACCTTTCTAATTGTTTAATCCAGGAGGTAAAAAATATATATTTGTATTTTATAATGTTGCTTGTAAGCTAAATTCAAAGTTAAAGGAAGATTTTTTAATAGACTCGATAACCTCATATGATCTTTTTGATTTTAATTATTCTTTCAAACAACTGATTCAGTTATGCTTGAATTGTCTATTTTGCAGCCGAATTCGATAGCCAAAGCTACCTCTTCTTTGAAAGTTCTTGCAGAATTGCCAATCATAGTTGTACTCATGTACCAGGTGAGCAATTGCAGTTCTAGTCACAGTTCCAGGTTTTACATCAAATACTTGATATGAGTAATGATAATAATAATGACAAATTTATCTACGTGAGATTGTAGTGTAAAAAGTTGAACGAGTCAAACAGTGTTATTGCATTCGTGGGCTTTTTTCAATCCACTGCTGCTGCCAGTTCGATGCCACCAGCATAAAATACATGGCGCCCGCTGCTACGGTTTCAGCCATCCTTTCCCAGCTAGATGTATCAATATTTAACTTTTTCATATCGTGTTTCGCGACATCCTTGAAGCAAAGAATTGGAGGTCCTCTCCTTCGCACACCCTCACAAGGCTTGCCGTAGAGGATGCACTAGAGCAGCTGGCAGTCTGGCATTCTCTGTAGGTGACCAAGCAAACTGAGCTTCTTGATCATTAAAGTTTGGAAGAGTGATTTGCTACCAGCTCGTTTCAAAACTTGTTTGTTCGATACCCTGCCCTGCCACTTTATTCCGAGTATGTGCCTTAAACAAAGCACATGGAAGGAGTTCCGTCTTTGTCCTTGACGGGCATATGTTGTGCATATTTCTGCACCATATAACATTATACTAAGAAAGAAGGATTCATAAATGCGACAATTAGTTCGTAAATGACAAAGCAAGGAAATTGATGAATTGTAATAGCAAACTGTATACATATGAGACTAAAAGGAAATTAATCAATATTGTTGCGCCGTTCATTGATCAGTTAGATTAAGTGATTTTTGGTGTAAAACCTGAAGCTAGAGAGGTTACTCTGATGTATAGAAACTAACAGGGATCATTTCTCACAGTAGTCATTGCAGCAAGAAACATAAGCTTGCAGTATTAGCCTTATTTAGATTGAAAGATATGAAAACGAGGCAAGGTTTTCTTTTATGTCTTGATGGCCGCTGCACAAAAGAGGCCTACATTGTCCATGGAAATAGATATTGCCCTATTGTAAAAATTTGAATCGTTCTTCAAAGGGTCTTGGGTAAGAGCCCACTTATACTTCCTCACTTCTCCACACAGTCTTGGTTTTTGATAGCTCGACTTTGAAAAATTAAATATGAAATCATTTGATGAAGTCTGTCTGATAAGTGCACGAGCGCACAACTCAGCTTTACAGAAGAAGATGCCTGTTTTTGAGTGAGATTACACTGTAGATTTGAAACCATTCTTTTGTAATTTCTTTGATGTTTTGACTGACCTGAAAAAACTCTCGATTACCCTTCGTAGATTTACAAGCAAAATGTCCAGGGAGTTATAAGTGAATATATCGCTCTGGTGATGAACACAATAACATTGCAACCCACATTAGCTTCTCGGTAGGTGTTATCATTCGTGATACTTACATTTTCATGTTATATTCTTGACACTACCAATGATGAATGATGAAATCCTCCAACGTATTTTAAAGACCTTTGCCATGTCAATGTTTCTAGTGTGTTCTTTGATAGCACTGTTTAGGGCTATTACGGACTGGGACGCCAGAGAGGGGGACATGCGGGGGGGAAAGTGCCCCTCCTGCAGTTTGCTAAGGGGGCACAGCTGTTACGAGCGGGAAGTGAAGTCCCGCGCGGCCTATTTTTTACCTAGTTGAATTATTTGTTAAATATCTCTCATATTACATAAGGCATTCAAAAATAGATAATATCATTCGATTGCTGAATAAATTCTGAACGTATATTAGTTGAAACTAATAGAACAATAAAGCTTTTGCCTTGTTTCCAAAATTTTTTTAATATTGATATCGCTGTTTGCGAGACATAAGGCAACAGAATTTTTCGTGGAGTGAAAATATTGAAACTCAACAAAACAATATAAAAAACCTAAATTGGTTTAGAAAATCATTTAGAAATATTCTAAATAGCTTAATTAATATTATTTTTAAGTTTTTTAGATAATTAAACCTGATTTTATCGGTAAA
This sequence comes from Pelagia noctiluca, assembly GCA_963924455.1. Taxonomy (NCBI): domain Eukaryota; kingdom Metazoa; phylum Cnidaria; class Scyphozoa; order Semaeostomeae; family Pelagiidae; genus Pelagia; species Pelagia noctiluca. Next base: position 1,139,960 of record OZ004315.1, on the reverse strand, counting down.
ATCGTTGAAGGAAACATAAAAATGGGTTTGAAATTTTCTCGGCGCTGTTTTCGTTGTCTGACGCTGCGAGCCGCTGCGCAGGAAAATCCCGAAACCGTTGGAGATTATCCGTGGAGCCCTCAATTTTTCAGTTTGCTACGCTTGCCTGCGGTTTGCATAGTCCTTACAAGAAAGCCGCCCGCTTGCCCTTACATCGCCCCAGTGTCCCTGGTAACGGTCTTGTTTTGAGTTCCTATTCTTATCTTTACCACAGAAAAGCACCAAATTTCAAGGAAATCTATGTTGACTTTACGGCTGCGCAGATCAAGACCTTGTCGATTCTTGCATATTTTGCTAGAATATTCCAGGTATGTATTTCAAAATCGACTTGAATAACTTTTCACTCTAAGCAGAGGTAAGATAAATTGAAATAAACGTTTACATCTGGTTAGGCGTTATGGTCTTTACATTTATATGTAGAGAACATCCATTCAAGTAAGTAACCTTAGATATACTGTAATCAGGAATACATTACTTACAATTGTTTTAATAATCTATCTAAAAGCCTTTCAAATAAGAACCCTTAACGGATTCGACTCTTGAATTGGGCGTATGCCAAAAAATTCAGTATTATATGTCTAATGAGAAATTGTCTTGACAAGAGACAAAAGCTAAGTACCCCTTAGACCACAGAATGAGTACAATAAGATCTAGAGCAAGGTCAGCAACAGTTATTCTACCCCCGGTGGCTTTTAAGGCAGAGTCATTGTTCTTTTCGTGCTACTTTTCCCTTATTTCCTAACAATCCCTTTTTCTACCATATTGTTGAAGGTGATAGGATCTGACTTGAATTAATTTTGAGAGAACATGATTGCTTGTGAAATTTGCAGAGCGAGTCCAAGATTCAGAATTGATCCCGCTGGTATCGTAGTCGAAGGTATAGCCATGTGGCTTGATTACCCGACCCTACATTATTTAGATTTAGGAGAGAGTTGGTTAGTTCTTTGTTATTCAAGGTAGAAGTAATTGGAATCACGAGATGTGGTCATATTTAGAGGAAGGACTTAAGGAAAACCCAAACGGGTGACCTTGTTCGATTAGACTACATCCAGTGGGTCTTTTGCGCTTTGTGCACAAACCAATAACTCACAAAGAAGTAAGCAAATTCGCCTATCAACTATCAACAATCAACTATGTAAAGAAATATGTAAAGAACATAATATTATATGTAAAAAAGATATTTCAAGATTTCCTCGGAACTATTTTTGCAGGATCTTGTTGCGCAGTCTTCAGGAAACTTGGTTGGTGGCATGCTTGGCTTATTCCGTTATTGTCCTAAGGTACTGGACTTTGCACTAGACTTTAGTATTCATATATGACTTTTTGGTAAATGTATTTAAAAATTGGGATTTTGCAGTTGATTTTTTACTGTTACATCGAATGTAGCGAGTTCTGTTGTCGATTAACACAGTCTACATAATTCAAATATTAATTATTATTCTTATTATTGGCATCATGCCTCAGTAATATCACGAGGCAAGCATTTTGCTGAATGGATTACCCTCCCTTTAGGTATTTTAAAAGGAAATATGAAAATATGAAATATGAAGGAAACGTTGATTTATGCTGTTTCTTATGTCTTGCTTTGCAGGAAGTTGCCCATTTGCGCAAGGAATTATTGATTGCCGCTAAACACATTTTGGGTACCGAACTTAGATCCAGTAAGTTGCATTTGAAATTATTATTAGGGAATAGATTATCAAGTGGTTGGATCACTCAACCCTTGTCCAAAGGATTGCGGGTTCTATTGAAGGCTGTGATTAGTTTTTGTATCTATTTTTATACAAGAATTGCCAGAGGCTACTTGATGACAATCTGAGCTTTAATCCTAATCATCCGAAAACAACTTCCCTACTTGCTAGGTTCTAGATATATGTTGTGACCAATTTGATAAGTCTGTACAGGATAGTCAGATTTTCGACATAAACTCCCAACATTAAATTGTATTCCAAAGGAAGCCCACAGGTTTTTCACTTTTAATTTTTTCGAAGATCATTAAGTTGATTCTCAGAAACTTCGCTTAACAGAAAGCTTAATTTTAGGCAAAGGGTCAATTCTTGCATAAATTGTAATCAGTAGGCCAAAACCCCTGAGTATTTCTTTCATTCTGATAGGTATAGAAACCTATTAATTAAAGAGAGGTCTAATTTTGTCCCCACACACCAAACACATCAGCTGCGACAATAATTCCCTTTTGTTCACTCGATAGAATTCGTTCCCCACATTGAGCAATTGTTCGACGAAGATGTACTGATCGGCAATGGATGGACGGTGAACGAAGGTCTACGACCATTGGCCTACAGCACGTTGGCTGATTTCGTTCATCACGTTAGAGCAATGCTGACGTTATCAAATCTGGCCCTAGCAGTTCACGTGTTTTCGAAGAATGTTCATGACGAGTCATTGCTAATAAGCATGCAAAGAATGTCTTGCAAGGTCAGTCATCAATTTTAGAAACTTTATTAAATTGTTGATTTTTCACAACTTCAAAATGAAAATTGATTCTTTTGAATTGATTGTTTTCCATTTGCTTCATGAGGAAAATATTTTGGTCTAGCATAATAGTGTTCTGGAAAATTTGGACTGCAAACCAGTTTTCAGGTGACGGAATCTTTTGTACGTAACCAAGGTATAAAAACCCGGGGATGGCAAAGTGTACGAAACAGAGTATAATTTAGGAGGTGTTGGAAATATTTCATAGAGGTATTTATATCTGTTGCGTTAGCGAAAAATCAGAATTGGAAAGCCGAGCTTTGGGCTGTTTCTTTTGTTTAACACATTTATGATTTTCTGATTTAGTTGCTGCTGAATCTAGTGGAATGCATCAGACAGAAGAGTGACGAACAAGGAGCAGTAAGTTTTACGGTTTCGAAGTTCCTCTTTCTGAGACACTTGGTGTTAATTAGCTGCTTAATGCTCAAATATCACTTTTCTTATCTAATACTCTTCTGCTCAACACTATTTCACAAATTTATTTCTTTAAGTAGCCTAATGTGCTGTCAGATAGCAGATCGAGCTTACGCCTATTACATAGAAATGAATTCTAATGTGAAATGAAAATGAGCTACAATATTAGCAATTTGAAAAGAAAAATACTGGCTGAATTCCTGAACAAAATATCAGACATTATTTGACAATATCTCTAATATTCGCCACACAATAAACACCCTCCCCCTCTCCTATAAAAAATGAGAGTTTCTATGCAAGGAAGGACATTTTATATGTACTTATGGAAGCTGTGAATCGCTACCTTGTTCGAGGCTGTATCCAATATTAGGATTCAGAAAGGTATCCCAAAGTTTACTGCTTTATCTAGGCAATAGCTTGTTTGTTTCAGTAAAAAATCTCCTTGCTTGTGAAGTCCCTTGGCGATTAGTTGAAATGTTTAGTGATTGGAATCTTTATTTTTGATGTAGCGTCTTTTTTTTGATTCACAGTCGCGGGACGTCTGGCCTAGATACTTGAATTACAGGGAAATTGACATGATCGTATTTTTTATAGGGTAGAGAAATATTGATGAAGATGTTGGAGGTCTTTGTCAGGAAATTCAAAACTATCGCCAAGCAGCACATTCCAGCAATCTTAGAAAAATGGTACGATATTTATTTCTTGATTCATAATTCCGATCCTTGCAGTTACTTTTATCTCGCTGGTAGAATAAGTTAACTTTTTTCAGCCTAAGGACATGCTTACAGGCTAAGGGAAACTTTATACTAAAACTTTTGTTTTCATGGGACTAAGATATGGAATTCGTTACCAAGACATTTAAAGGACATAACATCGTTGGAACTTTTTAAATCTAAATGCAAAACTCATTTTATGGACAAATTCATTTCTCAGAGCAATGTAAAATACGGTTTTATAGTTTAGGGTGGACTTATTATTTTTCTTATATTATAATTGATCTTCCTGTATTTTTATTTTACCTTTTTTTTGAATTTGTGAACCAGGCTGTAAATAAGTTCTCAGCTTAGACCTGTTATTCACTGTAAAGAATTATATACATACATACATACATACATACATACATACAAGGGCCTAAATACGCTTGTGCGAAACGCTGCTAACCAAGTCACCCCATTTGTTAATTACATGTGAAAAGTTGACTTGAGTTAGCTCGGATGGCTGTGTTAACCCGCTTTGCTTGCGAACACGCGAGAGAAAAATTAACCCAGGTCAACTCGGCTAGCGGAGTCAACCTACTTTTCTATCTTGGGTCTAGTCGCGTTGCCAAGCCAACCGCCTCATGTTATCGCAAAGTTGTTTTAACAAGCTTTCCAACAAAATGCAGACCAGACATAATTTAGCAAACTGGTATTGGCCCAACCCATGTCAGCTCATTTTGCATAATCAGGCCTTAAGATTCTCGAGATCAGATGATCCTAGAGCGTTGAATTCTAATGAAACAAGGCAATCGTAGCAAATAAATAGATTAAAGGCTTATATCACCTGCGACGTTCTTCTTTCTTTTAAGTCTCCCATCTGATGCTGCCTCGCCTTCCGGCACCAATGCCAAGACTGATGCGAACAGTTCAATTACATCACTGGTGAAAATTGAAGACAGCCAATCAAATGCTGGCGAAACTTCGAAGGAAAAGGTTATTTCAATTGATTTCCCATATTTCAAGTCACTTCATCCTGTTTCATTAATTTTAAATTGGCTGTCTGTTTTTTGGTTGAAAACTCTATCGTGTATCAAATCGTGTTGTGTCACATTATGTTGGCATAGCAACCGAACCCCCAGCCATTTTAAGTTTCCCCTACTATTTCAAACATTAAAGTGGTGAATCAAAGTGCCCATCAGAGGGCTTTTAACATCACTTAGTGCCAAATGTTTTGAAGGATACTGAATTTCTATTTGCCTGTATAAAAGATTGTTATGTTAGAAGTCAAAATATGAAAAATTATGTAAGTGTGCATACTCTGGAATTGAAACCAACTATCCCATTTTGATGTGTCAAATAGAGAGCTCATTTGACCTTAACTTTGTTAAAGTGGTGCCAATCAGCCCTTGTGAAAATTTGATTTTTCTTCTATTAATCTTTTAAATTTTATTTTTCAGTCCAACATATGGCGTGGTAAGATGTTTCTTTATTTATATTTTTTTCCTTATTCAATGCACACTGTTTCTATCATGAATGTTGACATAATTTCATTGTCAAATCATCGTTCGGCTCTTACATTTGATACGACTGAACGTTGCATTAGCAGTCACTGATTGGGATAGTGGTTAGCATGCTGGCCTATGGCGTGAAGGCCCTGTGCTCGAGACCTTGAGGCATGTTATAATTGTTGTAGCTCGCTTGTTAGAATACGTTTATCATTAAGCAGTAAGGGTGTTATTGTGCTCTGTGGCACGCTTTCGACAAGCAACGTTTTACTTGGGAAAAGTTTTTTCCTATGTGTTAATGGATAATTGATTTCGCTCTCAGGATCAAACAGCAAAGACAATTTATCGGTGGCTGACTACCGTGAGATGGTGAAGACTTTAGTTTGTGGAGTGAAAACGATAACTTGGGGAGCTGGCTCCTGTAAACTACCCGAAGGTGAGTGGCTCGCCATACGTTCTTTTCAGGCCGTTTCATCTTTACAAGTTAAGCTACAGTGTTGGAATAGATATGTAAGGCATGAAATAAAGTTCTGAGGATCTGTATCAATGGTTGGTAGATGGTTTATTTGCATAGAGAAAGATTTCATTTATTAAAGGTTAAGGTTTTTTGCTAAAGGTTGCGGTAACATGCACAAAATCTTGACTATGGCTGCTTTCTAACATTGTGCTAGAAATCGTTGATTTTTGTTGTTGTTGGTGGACGTTCCTGCTCTGCATTGTTTTGTCTTGTAATTGTGAACTTTTTTTTGCTCTACAAGTTTTCTGGCTAATGCAATGAGAATACGATGCCAATTGTGTTTTTTCTAATCTGTCCATAATGCCTATTTAGTGACTTGATATCGAATCCTCAAAAAATTCTTATTTGGGTCATAAGCATTATTTATATTTATTTCGTTAAACTCTAATTTGGCAGACGCAAGAATTCCAGTTTATCCGCAAGGGAACAAAGTCTTTCTACCAAGTGAAACGAAAATCTTCATCCGCCTGCTAAAGTATGGTAAGTTATACTTGCAAATGATATGTTCAGTTTTTCATACTCAGACGTTATTCGTTTCCTAAACTAATGTTATATTTACTTGTGCAGCCATAACCTACAATTCGTAATCTAGGCCATAACTTCGTCGCCTTTTTGAAATAAGTTTGAGCTCGCACAGATACAAGGTAAAGTGACGCAAGAAAATATGGCGTCACTGTGCGACATCTTACAATTAGAATGCCCCTCTTCGCACAGGAGAATAGAGGAAGGTTTTGGAGAATTAATACACACTATTCACAATAACGTGTCATTTCACATAACCAACAATCTTACCCACCCCAAACTTTTAAAAGCTAGTTTTCATTGCAGTTGTTATTTTTATTGCAGCCCTTGAAGCCTTGGATGTTTACCAAATCTCTGTCAGTCCAACTGGAAATGGATTTATAAAGATGGCAAAGTAAGTCGAACTTTGTAAGAATTTCCTACTTCTTGTTACTGAGGAATCATGTTGATAATAGTATCATTCTAAACTCTCACCATTAAGTCTTCAATTAAACTCTCACCCTGAAATTACTATCTCTTTGACCAAATTGTTTGATCAATTGATCATTACTAATTTATCACTACCATCACAGGACCAAAATTGTTTTAGCCACCACCAAATAAAGTACATAAATTATTAGTTGTTGCTTACAGCATGGTTTCTTCTGCATGTTTCTTTTCTGTTGCTCAAATATAAGCTGAATTCATTTCTTAATTTACTTTAATATAACGATCCAATACATTCCATCATACTCCGGCCTTGTATGGCCTTTCTTGTCGAATTTTGGGCCCGTTTGCAGCGTTCTGGCATAATTCAGTTGTAGTGTATTCGGCTGGTGTATCCCGACCTAAAATATTGGTTGCTAAATAAGCCTCATGGAGCTAAACAGAAAGTTATTACTTAATGCTAATGATGTCGATCGCTGACTGTTTTGGTATATTTGTTGACTGTTTTGTTATGATAATGACCTTTTGATTTATCTAGCTCTCCGCAACTTATCAGGATGAAAGAAGAGAAAGAAATATTGGAACACTTTGCTGGAGTGGTGAGTGAAAATTGTAGTTTTTATCGCTCGTTCTTCTATTTCCTTTGCCTTTTATTGCCTCTTTATAGCTTTAAAAAACAGTTGTTAAGTATATAAGTACGAACCTACAATTAATGATGTTAATGAATTTCTATTTTCAGTTTACAATGCTGAATACTGCCACGTTTAAAGAAGTATTTACTGCAACGATAGAGGTACGTTTGGTCAATGGCTTTAACTGAATCGTGAACCTAATTAGAAAATATAACGATTCAGTCATGGCTTTTATCAAACTGTTTATAGAATGATGCTTTATTGTGACATGCTTATTCTACTGACAAGGTGTGTCAGGGTTGAAAACGAATCAAGTAATTTGTGAAATTGTATTGATTTAGAAACTCATACAAATGAGTGGGTATGGCTCAAGATATAAATGAGTGATGCTCAAGAAGTTTGTTTTTGAACTTTTCCCTATATGCAAGTGACATTTGTTTACTTGCCATCTATGTTTACCAGCAAATTATTGTGTTTCTTAAACGCAACTTTAGTTGATGAACTTCCGTTGTAAACAAGTTTGGTTTTTGAATAAGACAAGACTTGAGCTTCCTTATCAGAACTTTCTTATATTTGGATATATCATATATAGGGAACTTAAAACAATTTTTCCTGTGAAAGGTGTAACAACTTCTGCCATTTCTTTTCAGTACTTGGTTGACCGTATACACAGCAATTACGCATTGCAGGTAGGCGCTTACGCGTTACATCTAGTATGTTGTGGACCTTATATGCCCCTTCTCTTTCCTAACATTACACTTGTGCTTTTATGGGTTTGAACCAAGGTCTGGGGACAAGAGAATGAGGACGCAACTCTTTTTAGCATTAACTATTTTCTTAACATCCAACACTAAGAACCAACAACTTACGTTGAACATCCGACATTAACTTCCACAATAAGACCAGTCTTTCAATCCTTATACAAGTTTTACTGCAAGTCAACATTTCACATTCAACAGCGCGATCGTTCGATCGACGGTTTTTCGCACGTGCGTTCGCAGAAGTCCAAGCTCTAGGGTCCAAGCCCCACTGGGTCCTAGAGTCTAAGCCCTACACTAAAGCTCGCATTTCTTATAGGGAATCTCTGTTATTTTTGAATTTGTGTTGTGACAACTGTTGATTGTTCTTTCCAGATAATCCCGAATTCATTCCTGGCCAACCCTCATACATCTGCAACATTTGCTACCATATTGGTTCGCTTTCTGCTCAACAAACTTGAACATATGGGAAGTAAGTGCATCATAGAATTCATTGCAATGATATGAAACGCCAATGGGCCTAAATGCTTGATGCGATGGATACGCTTAGCTGAACATACGCTTGTTAGAAACGCTCGGGCTCTATACGGTCGAACCTCTAATAACGGTCACCTTCTGATAGCGCCAATAGCAACCACCTCCGAGTAACAGCCACCAACTTAATGTTTCTAATGCTTCCCTGTATAGCGGATAAACCTCTGAACAGCGGTCACCTCTCATAAACGCTTACCTAACCTAAGATCTCAGATTTGCTGCTTAGAGGCTTGATGGTACCTGTAATAGGGTCTTTCCATTTTTATTTCCATTTTGGTATTTCGATTTTTAGAAAGACATATTTTGGATGAAACAGGATATAGAAAATCTATGAAATGATAAATCGATTAATATTGTATTTATTTACAAGATTTCATTGTAGACCAATCGTTGCTCAAAATAGTTTGTATGCAAATATCTACGGGGCAACAATACCATTCAATCACTCTGTGTGTATATACGTGAAGTATTTTGATTGACTATCAACTTAATGATAAAATGAAAATTTCTTCCAGCAAAATCCGAGAAGTCAAATCTGTTCCTAAAGCTATTCAAACTCGTGTTTGGCTCCGTTTCCTTATTTGCTCAAGAAAACGAACAGATGCTCAAGGTATGGATAAGTCTGTTTTAATTCATTGTTTGAACTTTGGTCATTCCACGTTTATTTCAGAAGTGTGGACATCCCATTCAGAAGTGTGGTTTCGCGTCAGGTCAGGCAACTTGAGTGAATGTCATGGTCAGTAGTGATTAGCATTATGGTCGGATAGCTCAGTTGAAGGAACAGCGGTGTACAAAGCCACACGTTGACCCTTGGTGTGGAAAATCACCTACATTGAAATGCCCAGCCTGGGTGCAAATCAACTGAGATAGTTCCTGCCTTACTTTATCAGATGCTTCGGCAACTTGAGTGATTGGCATGGATCTTACGACTTCGAAGTGTGGTCTGGAAGGAGATGGCCAGTGTTGCAGCAAATCTTTGTTAGAAGGCGAACGCTCAATTCTGTCCATAACCCTGTTTTTCACTTTAGAGTATTCTTTAAGCAAGTACATTCAGACCAGTACGTGGGCCAGTGTTGCATTGTGGGAGTTATAAGGTTGGAAGTTCGATTCTAGCCATACCCTGTTATTTCAGTTCAGTTGATTCTTTAAACAGGATTTTTTTGATTTGAATGTTAAGATTACAAACTTCTTTATAAGCTCCCACAATCGTGGCTTTTTATCTCCATGATTTTTAACTTGGTTTGTGTTCTTTCAATTAGCTTTCGTATCGGATAAAATATCGTTGATAATCTCATTCTTGATTCTACTTAATGCACTTCTTTACATAAGATAAGATGAGGCTGATCTGACCACTACCTCATCTTGTTACTCCTCTTTTGATTGGTTAATGTTGTGTGGGTAATCTGGGCAACCTCACTCACAAAAGATAATCTAAACATTGTCAATATCACAACTACTGTTCAATTTATGTCCTCTTTTAGATGAGGTCTTGCATAACTCTCTGCACGGAGTCATTCGGTTTGGATGGTCCTTTTTAGTGATAATATCGTTCTACGTTTCATTTATGATTTTTCAATCGATGGTTCTGTCCACAATTATGCACTTTATCAACATACGTAATACCCCCTTATAATTTTTTCTATAGTCATGATCATTCATAACGTTTAACAATATCTGACTGATATTGTTACAAATGTAGCCAAACCATCAAGGATGAAAAGGAAAGGAAAAGGAAAATGTTTACAAGACAATGTTTGATCATTTTAGGGCTTTAAAAGAACAACTTGTCCCTTCTTCCTTTGTGACATTCGTTTTTCAGGTTTATAGTCCCAATTTATAATGATGAAATTTCAGCCTCATTTGCATTATATTTCCTTTCCAGCCTCACCTGCACGACATCGTAAACAGATCAATGGAGCTAGCCATGTCTGCCAAAGAGCCTTACAACTATTTCCTGTTATTGCGAGCGTTGTTCCGATCAATCGGTGGAGGTCAGTTTTTTTCTTTCTCCGTTTCGAAACGAAGTGCGTCGACTGTCTCCGAGTTGATTGTCCTTTCATCAAGGCGTATTGTAGTCGAACTCGAAATGAAATGAACCTCTAGTAAATTTATGAGCTTTCGGTTGTTTTAAATTTGATGTCACTTGCATCACCACGATTAAGGCAAGATAGGAATAAATGCCATCTGTGCTTTGTATTATTTGCTGTGCCATTGTTGTACAAAGACAGAGATACAAAAACACCGACGTTCTGGTAAATTTGACATCTGAAACTCCTACGTTTACCATATCAAATGGTCTTGTATCAAATGGTCCCTTGAACAATTTCACCTTATTTCCCAGAAGGCGTTATAGTACCAAATCACCTATCCTTCCAAGAAAGTAAGAAACGTCTTTGCACGGGCTCTCGAGTTTCCTGGGATACTTGTCATCTTAGCAGTTGTCAATTTTCTTCCCTCTTGGTGAGCCTTTGTGCACTTTGAGCAGAATCATGATATATAGATATGAATATAAATATCTTTTATTGTCCGTTCGTTTGTTTTTCCACACTGTTATTAACTCATATATGATAAGTAGCATGAGAACGAACAAGGAAAGATATATTTTTGTTCAGGGTGCACATCCATTCACGACAACTATGTATTATATAGGACTACAACTATACATTATTATTTTAGAAAACAATGCTGACGTCTGAAAGACATTTAGAATTTTACTACTATGATCATTGATTTTATTTGTTGATAGGAAGTCACGATCTACTATATCAAGAGTTCCTACCACTTCTGCCGAACTTGTTGCAAGGTAATTTTCTTACTCTATTTATTTTGTCTTTTCAATATTTCCCTTCTACGTAAGAATAGGTAAGCACAAGGTTTTCTTGTACTTTCTAGAATAGTGTAATTAGAAAGACCTATTTGAACATAGTCTGTGTTTTAATCGGCTAATTCTTCTTTATAATTGCTCTACCCTCGCGAATATCGAGTACTATAGTCTGGATTTGGCACCACAGCATCGTCTGCTGTATTCAAAACATATTTATTATTATCTGAAGATTTTCTGCTTTGAATTTCCATAATGCGTAAACTCTGCAAATTTTGTGCGGAATTTTATGCGGAATTTCATGTTATTCTTCTTATCATGTATCTTCACCTGACATTTACATAAATCTCAAATTATCTTTCTAGGCTTGAACAACTTGCAAAGCGGTATTCACAAGCAATACATGAAGGATCTGTTCGTCGAGTTGTGTCTCACTGTTCCTGTTCGACTAAGGTAAGCTGTCAGACATTTTTAAAGTAATTCTTAGTCTAAGGCACGATCCTCAAACAATCGCTACAAATCTTGTTATCTTCTAATATTTTCAAATAGACGAATGCGAAAAGATTCCCATGAAGTGTTGATGATTCGGATTGTTACAAAATATTTTCACAATTTTTGCAAATCGCATAGCAGTTGTTGTAAAATCATTTTAAAATTGTTGTAAATCATTGCTGATCTTTTCACAATCGTTTCAAATTGATTGTGCATAATTATTGCAAATCTTTTTAGAATCGTTTCCAATTGATTTTACAATCATTGCGATTCTTTTCACCATCGTTTCAAAATCACCAACATCGGAAAAACTCAATGAAATAAACTTAATGACTGGCCTATCATTAGGTTAGACCTGTCAATCCATAAGGAGGTTTTTTAGTAGAAAACTTGAGGATGAATAACTTGAGGATAATTTGAAAAACATTGTCCGAGTGAGTGCTCCTTTGATTTTATTTAAGATTACTCCACGGAAGGAATCTTGGCCTAAACTAAATTTGAATCATTTTATGTACTCAATCTTATATCTACATAAGAATAATAAGGAAATAATCATCTTACTCTCCTATGTTATTGAAGAAAGTTAATCCCACTCCCTGAAACCTCCCTCTCTAACAGAGATGTAAAATGCTTAAATTATGCACAATACGAGGTAAAGTAATTGGATTCGCAAAATTGGCAAAAAAACATCAGATTTAGTTATTGAGGTGTTGCCACGTTTTACAAAACTTGTAACTTTTAATCTCTGTAGGTAAGCATTTGATTTCAGTGGTGAACCGCCGCCTAGTTTCGTTAATTTCAATCGCCAAAGGCATGATAGATGTTATTGCTCGATTGTTAAGTAGTGCTACTCTTGTAGCTAATTAGAATTTAAAGTCACATGATAACGAGATCGTGCCACTCGTCTCTAGAATACTGTCAGCATGCCAATTAATCTCCTCCTTTCATGATGCCTAAAGAAAACGACGTTCATTTCCTCACTAGGGCTCTATTGTTGATAGTTTTAGCCGCACTACTGTACTACTACTATAAGTAGAAATACCCATAAGTAGAAGTAGTACCTATAGTTACTTAGTATAGATAACAGTTTTTTGTCTTAATGCTGTACTGCTACTACAAGTAGAAGTAACTATATGTAGAAGAGGTATCTATAATTACTTGGTAACCATACTTTCTGTAACCGTGTGTAGAATTGGTACATACTCTCTAGCTGGAAACAAGCGCGGAAGAGAAAAAATTTTTAACAGCCTAAAAATAGCATAACCTTTGAACGGGTCGTACTTCAAAACCCTGAAACTTGCACGTTTTTCGGAGAAAGTCCGATATTCATTTGAGTAAGCTCTTTAATTGGAAAGGGCGTGGTAGAGAAAACCTTTATTTGTATGAATACTCAGTTGCCTGCTGCTGGAAGTGTGGATTTCAGGAATTCCAGAGTGGGATTTCAGGAATTCCAGAGTGGGATGTGAGTAGACGTAGGTAGTCACACTGCCAATCGAAATGGTTTGCACTAAAATGAGCCTCCCAGCTTCTTTTTAAAGATTAAAGTGGATGGAATCGATCTTTAATCGGATTAATGTCTCTGACTGGTAAATTCATGAGATTAGTTTTAGCTTAATTCGGCGATTGAATGTCCAAATTCGAACTTGATTTGAAGGAATGCAGGTGATTACGAGCTTGATGGACCTTGAACAAATAACGAGAAATCCCTCGGGGAAATCACTCGGAAATTCAATTGAATGCTGGATCGTGTGTTGCAACACTTTCTGTGTCTTCTCAACCTATTTTGACAAGATTTGACTTGAGCTAATTTACTTTGAAAGAATTTATTTGAGATTCATTGTCGGTATCGTCACTGTTTTTATTGGGGGTAGGAAAGACCTTCCGATTACAATTCTTGAAGTTTGATGTTTTTAGTTTTGCACTTGCATTTCAACAGCTTGTAGTTTTGCCGGCATTCAAATATCTAATGCACGGAAGAAATTTCATGAGGCAAACCTATTCACGAATTTAGTTTGGTTTGCCAACTGTTCCAACTGTTGCAAATTGATAGCACTGGTGGTGTATTTAGTAGTATGTAACTGCATTTACAGTCAGAGCCTCGATAACTCGAGGTATTTTGATCGTCCCTTGCTTGCCCATATTGAAACTCGTATATAAAAGAGCTTAGAGAGTTAGGATACCCCCTGGAACCAGCCACGTCGGAGCGATAAGACAGCGGTCTCTAATAAAACATCAGTCAGATCGACTTAACAGGTCACATGATCAAATCACCCTTGTGTTTACAGATGACAACAGAATTTCTAACCAAAACCTCAATCATATCAGCAATTCATTATCGAAAGTAAAGGCAAGGTTATTCGCGAGGCTCCAAATTCAGACCTTACAAGGGTTGGAAGTATGTAGACCTTAACAGAATCACAACGCGCTGTAGAGGAATACGGTTCATTGGAATTGCAAATAACACATCTACTACCGTAGTTTGTGGATGGTAGAAAAACATTTACTGGCTTGGGTAGAGGAAAACTCTCACCGGAAAGAAATTCAGAATTTACTAGAATTGGAACTATATGAACCCTTAACAGAATCACAAGGCTTAAAAGAGGAATACGATTTATTGAAATTGAGAATAAAGCATTTGATACCGTGGACTGAGAAATGTAGTGAAAAGTTTGCTTGCTCAGGTAGAGGAAACTCTCACTGGAACCGAAATACAGGGATCAGAGAGATCAAAGTTTGTTGATTTGCTCTTAGAAACAAGGAGTACAGTCGTACTTATCGACATATGTGACGGATATTATGCTCGCGGAGGGGATTGTTTGTTTGGGATGGAGATATGATATCAATGCACGATACACGAGTACTGGAAGCTGTAGAAGATATGAAGTCACTATTTGATATCAATTTAATCGAAAGTGTTTTTAGAAATCTCTAAATTCCAGTTTCGAGCAATTGAAACCTTGGTCCGAAAGGGAACTTTGCTGGAAAGAGTAGTAGCAATTTTCATAACAAGATTGAAGAATATAAACATACTACTGGATTTGAAGTTTACTTAAAGGGCAACTCGTATTTAATTGCCAGACTCAAAGCTTAGCCATAAAACGAAATGATGGCACAAATAAACGTGGAAAATGCATTCAAATTGATCTTCTTAACAGTGCTTATAATCCTGTCGACAGGCTCCAACCTAGTGGTCATAGTGACTATATTAAAGAATAAGAGACTGAGAAATACGTTCAACTATCTGCTGGTTTCACTGGCTTTCGCAGACTTACTCGTTGGCCTTTTCGTCATACCGTTCTACATGGTTTTTGTGATCGAAGAGACTTGGTACACGAGCAACGGCAGCTATTTCTATCTGTACGCAGTTTACATCTGTCTGGACATATTCACGGGAATTTCCTCAATATTCAACATCGCCGTTATGAGTTTAGATCGCGCGTTAATGATATTCTCCCCGAACCTACACGCAAGAACATTAGGGAAGAAACGTATAGTCTTGAAGGTTGTCTGCCTGCCGTGGCTTGTAGCAGGCGTCTTGGTCATCCCTAAAATCCTCCAATACCATTCGAAGCAGCAAGGTTCCGATCTAGTCATGATGTATTTCATAGTTGGTTTTGTCTTACCGCTTCTCTTAATCGCAGTTTCTTACATTTATATGTTCGTAAGACATAGGAAGCTGCATATAAATAATGACGCAAGACTCGAAAAAGACATGAAATTGGCCTATATGACGTTGCTGATAGTAATTGTGTTCATTGTCTGTTGGTGTCCGTTCTTCGTCGTGATGCTGTATTTCACGTACTGCAACCCTTGCAAGCGTCTTAAAGCCCTGACAATCTTCGTGAAGTGGATGCAGTTCTTTCACTCGTGCTGCAACCCGTTCATTTATGCTTTGCTGCAGCCGTCCCTCCGGAAGGCCTTCTTCGCGACTCTGTCCCGATGTCTTCCGGGCCACCTATCGAGGCGTATGAGTGTGGAAGAATCGATTGAGATGACCGAGCAGATCTTCCAGTCCACTGAGACATCGAATGAAGAAGATTTGGTCGTGGATGAAGAATAACTCTATAATCTGCCATTTTGTTACAACGAGTATCTGCGAAATAAGATACTTTCAGTTGCCAACACTTTTCAAATGGAGCAAATTAATGTGTTGCCAAATAAGCTCGCTTCAATTTATCAATTTCTGACTTAAACCAAACTCAGGGCATTATCGGACCCGTTAATTAATTATCGAGTGTCGAAATCGAAGAATATTTTAGTTTTCAGACTCGAGTTTCTGCCAGTTGTTCGAAGTTGTCCGTTATGTAAGAGAATCTTTTCTAAAGGTTTCTAGTTCATCAAATTGATATCTTTTGCACAGGGGCGGATCCAGATGGCTGCAATGGTTGCAGCTGCAACAGTCAGATTTTCATACTATACATATAACTACAGAATATTCTTAAAAGAGCAAGTGAAATTCATTTTGAATTTTTGTATAGCGAACAAAATAAACAAAATCCCTTTTCCTTGTAAAAAAAAACGAGGAAAAAATTCTTTCAGGGGCTTCGCCTCCTAACCCTTCATATTTTTCCTCATTCTGCAACAGTCAATAAAAATGCTTTATCCGCCCCTGTAGCATGTTTGCAGTTTCATAGCATCGGGGTAAATTAACAGACTATATCATTCTATTTAATGTCATATTTTCCAGTCTATTTCAAATATCACAAGTGTAGCCTATTACTCTTGAATGTATTCAATCTTTGCTGATTTAACAATCGCTGCGTTCACAATGTTAGTATGAATTAAGTTTAAGGCTATATATGTTTATTTTTGTTAAACTTAACCTCTCACTGTATGAATTATACTAATCCACCTAAGTTTATAAATTATAAAAGATATTGTAAGACAAGTTACAGAAGATAGAAAGACACGTCTTTAAGCATGGTTTATTCTTGCTTTGATCTTAATTATACTAATATTGTTCAGAAATAAACTCCTTTAAATAATTCGTCTCCTCAGTATAAATATTCAAATTATCATATAATAAAATACGGAGCAAATGACGGTTTGTGGTTCTGATAATTGGTAAAATAGTTGGAAAATCCAAGAATCACTTCAATGATAGATAATTTCTTTCAATGCAGGCTGTCTATGTACAAATGTTGTGAAAATTCCATGCCCACGAGGCCTCGGTCGTGCGTTCATGGCCTACCTTGATATTAATTCCTTTAGCTGATTGGGTGTTCCAGATTTAATCGTGTTGTTTATTCATTTCCTAGTTCTCTGTTGCCATACTTGCCAATGCTGATGGACCCACTGGTATCTGCGCTTAATGGAACCCAAACTCTTGTTAGCCAGGTAGGCTGTTGCTAATTTTTGTTACATTGAAATTGCATTGTATCTCAAGCATATGTAATTCATAAGACTAGCATTTACCTAATTTCACTTTACTCTACTTTACTTTACTTTACTTTGCTTTACTTTACTTTACTTTACTTTACTTTACTTTACTTTACTTTACTTTTCTTTACTTTACTTTACTTTACTTTACTTTACTTTACTTTACTTTACTTTACTTTACTTTACTTTACTTTACTTTACTTTACTTTACTTTGCTTTACTTTACTTTACTTTACTTTACTTTATTTTACTTTACTTTACTTTACTTTACTTTACTTTACTTTACTTTACTTTACTTTACTTTACTTTACTTTACTTTACTTTACTTAACTCACTGATTATTGATTATTGATTATTGATCATTGATTATTGATTATTGATTATTGATTATTAATTATTGATATAAGGTCTGATTAAATCTGTAGGGTCTGCGAACCTTGGAATTGTGTGTTGATAATCTTCAGCCGGATTTCTTGTACGATCACATCCAGCCTGTAAGAGCCGATCTAATGCAGGTAAGCAACAACACAACTCATTAAATTGTATCCTGATAGCTCAATTCTTCTTATTCCTTGGCTTCCTTGGATGTAATCATTGTAAATACTGTTTGGGTCAGAAAACAAATTTAAAGTTCGATGAGGCACGGTGACCTATCTTTATGGGATTTTCATGACTTTCATTCTCACATGTTATTTCAATTGATTTTCCAAATCCTGCTTCTTCTCAAATTTACGTCACAACTTTATCCAACGCTGGGGCTGCAACCGTTTTCTTGGTGTGGTAAAGTTGCGCCCCTCAGTAGGCTCTCAGTAGCCGTTTGCTTAAAGAATCTAAATAGGCTCCTCTCTGTGGTGGTCAGTGGGTGGTGCTGTAATTTGTGTGATTGATACCGCTCGGGTTGGTCAATTCATCGGTTACCCGGGCTCAGTTGGTAGAGCAATTGAGGCGCAAACTCTGAGGTTGTGGGCTTGAGGTTCTACCTGGGTGACTTTCATTCACATAAATTGTTTCGATTTTTTGGGATTTGTTGATAATTTATTCATTCGTGGCACAGAAGAAAGCTTAACTTTTATATTGCTGTATGTAATTCACAAAGAGGGCTCCTAAAACATGACGTCATATTTGCAAACTTAATTTGATTTCAGGCGTTGTGGAGGACACTGAGGAATAACATGGAGACAATAGCGCATGTTGCTTTTCGCGTGCTTGGGAAGTTCGGTGGAGCTTGCAGACGTATGCTGAAAGAACCTCAAAAAGTAAGAATCGGCAAATACCATTTCCTTCGCTTTCGAATATTCAATGTTTCACTATTCATCTGTATGAGGCCATATGTGAAATCAGGCTCTGAATTAGTGATAGCTGAGCGGGCGTTTTGTTTTATTTCCATCTTAACATGATACTACATACTGTACTATACGGTAGTAGTCCGTGCTAGGCCCAATTTTTACCACATCTTTCTATAATCTATTTTTGACTCAGGTGGGGCTCACTTGAGGGGTTTTCATTCTTACACTTGAGTCATAGCTCCTACTCTTGAAATATTGGTGTAAAAAACAAAAGAAATAGTCAGAAATCACTTCTAATCCCTTTTTTAGCGCACAGTTCTCAAGATGTTTTGAAAGCTTATACATTTTATCTACTTACAATCATCGGTATTTCCAGCCCTCTCTATCTATTGATTTATATGAAATTTCCATGGAAGCTGAGGTGCATTGCAAATGTTCTACATTGCTAATTAATGTAAGTCGGTCAACATGATTTGTTATCATTGCAGCTGACCTTCCAACCAAGCGAGAATATTGGTCCTTGTCTACTGCTCGCATTCCCGCATACAAGTGAAGAAATAGAGCTTCCGATAGCAAGTGTGAGTAGCGCATTTCTCTCCAGGTATTTCATTTGAAAGTAATAGAATACAAGGACTTGATTGTATTCAAACTATTCGCAACGCCTATCTACTAATTGAAACCATCCAGACTGATCGCTGACTTTTATGCGGATGTGCTTTTTATCGCTGAAAATACAATCACTTCAAGTCATTGGAAGCAGTGTTTATTTTATTTTTCGATAAAAAGCGGTATCTTCTTCGTGGTCTGTCTTTACCTGATTTTGATCTTCAATGTTAAGAAATAAGTAATCGCCAATAAGCGACGTTTTTAATAATTCATTTAAAGTTTCTTCATTTAAAGTTGGTTTCAACAATAGTATAGAAAATACTAATTACTACCAAGCATTTATCTACTTAAAACTAATCAAACAAATAACAAATAAAAACATAGCTTTAAATGAAGGATTAAGTGAATGCGATTTTCATTTGTAGCAATGAATCGGGATACCCCTTCATTTCTATCATGTGATCTTTTACAGGTGATAGAGAAAGCTGGGCATGTACTGAAAACGCCAATGCCAAGTACTTCAGCAGTCAATCAACAAAATAACAACTCATATGACAACACTCCCTTCTACAGACAACAGGCATGGATGATTGTAAACGTAGGTTTTATTTTAGAGTTTTTTCGAGTCGTATCCTTGTAGCCACTTTTTTGAGGCTGGACAATCGTATGTCGATGATATACTAAGTTTATGGTTTATGTAGTACGTGTGAAGGCTTAGTACTTTCAGAGACGCTTGCTGGATGTTATTGTGAAAGAATACCAACTAGATATCAACTGAAGCAGCTTGGTACGAAATGGTTGATAGGCTGTCAAAGGTTATGCATTTTCAGCGCATCCTCTATATGTAGTGCATTGTTACGAGTATCCTAGAAAGATTTGAGCTTGGCTTATGGTTTAATCCTAAAGCAGAATGAACACATTAAGAAACAGACATGTGGGTCTGTGTCTCCGAGTTACGTGCTTACGCACTGGTCAGACAGACTATGGTTCTGAATCTCATGTATTTGAAGCCTTTGAGGTGTGTATTTCGGGATGAGGATATTACTGTTGCATTGACCGGATAAATTATGATGAATTACTGTTTGCATTTGTAGTTCTATATTGCGGCAACTTTGTCTCTAGAAGATGATACGTCATTCTTAGAAGAGGTACTTGCAGATCCTGGGTAAGTAATGTGTGTGTTCCCATTACACGGGCGAATCAGTTATTACCAAGCTAATGAAAGCAGAAGAAAAGGCTCAGTGTATTTTACTTGTATGCCCATTCAGATCATTGGTATTTGTCGGTAGGATAGTAAAGCCAACATTAAAGTCATATGATAAACTGGGTGCATGTCTTTCTTCAATGCTTTGTAAATATATGCAGACTAGGTCAATGATTATTTGAAAGACAGTCACATCATTGGGTATTGATATTGAGAACAGCTTTTATTACTAAATTTTTGCCAAACCATCTTAGCGCATGCCCGAATGCTGCATTTTTACCTTTTGTATGGATCGAAAGAGCCTGGGTACCAGCAAAGGAACAATAGATTTTTTAAGTTCTGTTAAAACGGGCTTACCTAGGGTCATCTCTTGTGAAATCAAAATTGCTGTGTCGAAACAATCAAAGAGTGGAGGGCGTCTCAATGAGTGCAGCTTATAAAACAGCACTAGGTGTGAATGAACTATAGATCAAATAGTCATTTTTAAGTGTAATGCCAATGAATTCCTATGCTTTTTAGTTCTCGCTTGTAAAATTATGAATCTACAGGTTCAAAAACAAAGAGCTCCCTGTGACCGGAAAGCCATGTGTTGCACCCTGTGCCGATGAGCAGGCGAAGAAAACTTTCCAGCAAGCTCTCACTGGGATGTTGTGTAAGTCGGTTCTTGTTTCAATACTTTTGCTGCAAATGCGTTCGATATGGGCTTTGTATCTGTCTGTGTGGCTTCACGCTTCTATTCAGGGGACATTTAACCGATTGCTAAATTAGAGACTCGCTAGATTTTTAATCGCTTATTTGCAAATATCAAAAGGGAATTGACAAGGTCAAAGAGCTGGCCTGCGCCAAGTTAAAAATAAATTGTACTCAACAACTTTGACGCTTGCAATTTTATTTTATGGCAAAAGAAATATCTGGCTTGTGGGCGTTGCTGAGGGCTTTTTGTATCAGCTTGTTTATATGGCTATTATCTTTAAGCCTAAAAGATGAAATGCAGGTCTGTAATATTTGACGGGCCTTTTTAGAAGTAAGCGAATGAATCACAGAGAATAATTGAATTCTCAAATGTGACACTCGATGGAATCGTAGCAAAACATGCTCAGCCAACAAGCTTTCGTCTGAAGCTCATCAGAGAGGTATGTCAGAAAGAGAGCTGAAACAAAAACCCAGCAAATGGTCGTACCCACAAAGTTGAACAACCAATCATTATTGGATCTCCAGTGAGAAAAAAAAATTAGCGAAAGAGGCCTAATGGGAAAACGATGAAATATTGGAACCTATCCATTTTAGTTCTATATTTGACGTACTGCTCCAGTGGATATCAGACAAAAAGATTTCGTGGTCATCATCACTATGTCTACATTTCTATCACTATTCTTTTGAGGCAGTATCAAGACACAATATCCAGATAGTATGCGTTCCAAAACGTAGCCAATATGTGACTTAAAAGTTTTGACGGATCGATTAGAAGTTTCTTAAATTTCAATATTGGAAATTTGTCATTTTCAGTTGCTGCCTCGACGAAGGAATTGCACGAAGATTCCCTTCCCTTCATGGCTGGTGTTTTGCGCCATTTCGCTTTGGTTACAGTTACCCAACAAGCAGGTTCGTTTGTCTATGAATTTCTTTTATTCACATTCAATCGTTAGTCTAATCTCCTTTTCATGTCAATATCGCACCAGGTTTTTTGCTCTTTAGGTAGTACTAGTCGTCTCAGACCTTCATTCTTGTCTTCCAAAGTTTTATTGAGATTTAAAGTAAAAAGCAAAAATACAGAAAAGATTTCTTATTACTAATTCTCTTATATTAATTTCAGGGTCGTTTGCATTCATCACTCAATCAAGGTTTGAAAATATTAAATTTCATCAAAATACGATAACTTGTCTTCTTCCTTCGTTTAACCCATCCATCTCTATCAACCATGCCTTTATCATAAATTCATAAGGCATGGTCTGACACGGGTCATTAAATTATACCAGAGCTGGCTACTGCTATTGACATTTAATTGCAGTAGCCTGCTCTGGTATGATTTAATTTACCATATCTTTGATAGAAATTTTGTACCTTTGATACATACACATGATAGAGAATCTCTACCGAGAAGGAATTTACTCTACGCCTCCTGATGAGTGGGAGACAACAAAACAGGCTTGTCGAGATGTTTACTCTCTTGAGTCCTATCTTCTAAGTACATTATACCACTTACTTCAAAGTATTGAGCACTGCTTTGGCAAACCAAATTATGGGCTTGATGATAGAAGATCTAGATTAACTATGCTTCTGAAATTTACTAATACTCCCCCTTGCATCTGCTTATCCCCAATGCTTCCCTGTCCAGTGTATGAGTCGTGGCATTAAAAGCACAATTCGTGTAATGTAATCTCTCTTTTCCAGTATAAATGGTATGGACGTGCACACTATAATAGACTCGATAGCGGACATCATGTCACATGAAGATAAAGACTTCTGCAAGACGGGAGAGCTTGCCATTCAGATTCTGTATGAAACCATCAGTATTGTACTGCAGGATAAACTTAAGGTGAGTGAGTACTTATCTGTCACAGCAATTAGGTCAAGTGCATGTTCAGCTATCTATTTGTCTGTCTCAGCCATATACGATTCTGCAAAAGATTTCAAGCTTCATTTCATGCACTTTATGATAGGAATTAGGCCCTCACTAACGCATAGCTACCGAAATTTTCATCTTTGAAGGGCGCAGTCACGCTGAAGTCATTAGACTTAGCAGCTTTTTGTCACTTTTTGGACCTGAATGGGAACGGATGACGTGAGCAAATGACCTTTCATTGACGTGACGTGAGCAAATACCTTTCATTGTTTTTAGGCAGCACAGCTTCCATTTTTCGAATATATGGTCGAGAAATTGTGTGGCTGCTGCTATCAAAGGCCTTGGTTCGCCAAGTCTGGAGGGTAGGTTATTTGCGAATTGAATCTTTGAACTAACATGAATAAACTCATCTTGAAGTTGAAAAGTATGTGATGCGTGTGGTCTGTTGTTTACTGATGAGAATAAATTAACAAATAATGTACGTAGTGCCAGAGTAGTTTGGTATTACTTATACAATTTGTTTATCCATTTTCCTTGTATTAGTCACTTAGACATAGACATTTATACTGTGGTGTCTGAAATCCCTTGACAGAAAGGAGATTTTTTGTGAAAATTTGGTTTTTACAGAATTAAGCACAATTTCTTTTGAGTGCGAAATCTGGATGAAATCAATATTCTCACAACGAGGAGGAGGATACAGCAAAAGTGGTAGATCCTTAATTTGTCTTTATAAATTTTATCTTAAAGCAAAAACGATGTTTAGTCACAAAACATAACAATAAGGCTTTCAAAAAATTAAAAGCATTTTATTAAGCTGCACGATTTTCTCTTTCCATACAATATGTTACCTCATTCAGTGCAAAACAACACAAAATCAGAAACCAAAATATTCTGGAAATTGCATTAATTGAAATTATTGACTCATGATTTATTTTGAAAGCTCTTCGAATTTAAGAAGGGCTTTGATTTCTTGTACAAATATACTGCCACTTCAAGATATGGTTTAGATGATATTCAATTCTATATTAAAGCCTGATTTTATTGCTCTGTTGATTTCGACAGGTGTCTGGCGATAAAATTCCTGATGAATCATATGCCATTGCACTGGGTTTTAAGCCATCAACCATCATTCATCACTGCTCTCATGTTCGTCATGATGGATTTGACCAATGAGGTAAGAGAGCAATTGCAGAATGTAATCCAGCCTTTGATCTAAATAACTTACACTACGAAGCCCAAAGCCTGACGAAACGTTTACTCGAAAAATGGGCTCATTAGCTAATGGAAAGCCAGGGGTATTATTGAGGATTTGCTGCTCCACAAAACAGCATGAATCACTTAAGCTTAGCAGTCTAGAATGAGGATGAGGAAGGGGGAATTTACCCTTTTTGTTAATTGGAGAAATGAGATTGGACTTTTTGGACTGGGATTCGGGAACGAAAAAGTAAATAAGGATTGGGATTGTTAAACACGTCAAGATTTAAAATTTCTACATTTTCCTCATTGGCATTGGGATTACCGATTATTGTAATGCTAGGAATTGGAATCAATACCCCCTTCAGGACTCACTAGAATATTGGCCGATCGTCATACTCCTATCACATGCATTTTCTTCTTTATCTTGATATAAAGATATGTTAATTGAATGATAAACTCTAATGACTCAAATCCCCTTACCTCTCTTAGGTGTCTTCGGGAACAGTGGAGGCTGCCAAAGCAATCTTGGTAGAGCTTCTTAAGCGTTGTAATGGACCACTGGAGAATGAAGAATTGACGAATGTTCAAATGAAAGTTTTCCCCCTTGTCGTGCAGCATATGGTGAGGGAGGTGGTTTCTCCCAATCATACCGTCAGAGCACAGGTATCTAGATGTTTTCTATTTTTACTGATTTTTATTAGTTCAATAGAATAAATTGTTGACTAAGGCCGAGGTTTTTCCAGCTGGGGCGCGGTAGCATACTTTATACATCCCTATTTATAGTCGTATGTGGACCTAATTTTTTCATTGCACCCCTTTGCAATACATTATTCTTCTATTTGAAGTTTGATGCATTGTGTTTGAGAACCCACACCGTTCAGAATCTTAAGCACTAAAGCAGGCAGTTTGTTGTTTCAGGCGATACGTGCCAATAATCTGAAATCAGATGGGTCAGATGTATTTTAATATCGGGAAAACGTTAAAGTTAACTTAAAGTTGTGTATTGTTTAAAAATTATTTTTCGCAGGCGAGAAATGCTCTTGATGTTCTTTCCCAATTGACTAATAAAAGTATTCACAGCTTGATGGAGCCTCACAAAGCAGTAAGTTCAACACTTGTATGCATTCTTTATTGTATGCCAGCTCGTGTTAAAAAAGAACGAATTTATGCAGAACTTGATTTCAATGATTTCAATTGGAGTAAGTTGAAAGTAGCCACTGCTTTTCATGTCTCATTATCATAATCGTAAAAGTCATTAAATTAACTCTCTGTTCCTTTTTAGCTTCTAGAAGACATGATACCCCCAAAGGTAGGAATAAAAGAACATATAAAATAATGATAAATATCTTCATTAACTTTATGCTATCTTATTCAAACTAATTTCCTGAATTACTAATTACTGACTAAATACATTGAAGTAGTAACCAACGATTCAATGATGCTGTGTTGTTGCTAATTGGATACAATGATACAGAAAGCTATGATGCAATGATGCAGTATTATTGATGAATAGATGCAATGATGAAGAAACCAATGATGCAATGATGCTGTTTCTGCATTATCATAGTTCCAAAATGTGTCATTATTCTTGTTTTAATTCTTAGAAACACCTCTTGCGACATCAGCCTGCAAATACCCAGATAGCATTAATGGTATGTTGTTGAAAAATGCATTGCTTTTCTTCTACTATTAGACTGGTTTTGGTAACACTTTACTCTTATGGCCTTTTTTCACTTAACTTTCACATAGCTTTAATGGTATGTTGTTTGAAGAACGTGTCACTTTTCTTGTATTATAGACTAGGGCGTTTATTTTTAAGGAGGGTGTTTATTGAATTTCCTTATTCTTCCCAGGCAATTTATTAAAAAAGCATATAATGATCAGTGCACTTGTTATGTTAAACTCTGAGTAACAACTGAAAAAAATCTTTAAAACGTAATTTTTTGCAAATTCGAGTTGAAAAGCATGGAAGTATATCTTTATTGATGGTATCTTTATGTTTCAAATACATCCCCGTTACAAGGGGACGTGTATTAGAGGGGGTGGGTGATATGATAGTGGGGGTATTCATTGGAAAAAACAAGAAATGGGGGCTTATATTCAAGGGGATATTTAAAAGAAGGGGCGTTTAATCGAAGCATTACGGTATCTTAAAAGTAAGCTTGTAGTTGACCTCTGAAGTTTTTTCTTAGGATGGGAATACCTTCTGCACTTCACTAAGTCCGCGGCTGTTTACGATGGATCTCACCATTATCGAACACAAGGTTTTCTTCACCGAGGTAATCTATCATGATAAAAACTTCAAATATAACAACTTAAGTTTTATATACTATGTTGTAGTAAGGTTGTAAAACCAGCTGTAAAAATTGGGGAGTTAATAGGACTTTGGAAATTTGCCGTTTTGATGCTTCGAATTATAAAGCATAAAAGTGGAATATGCTTCCAATATAGGGGAATAATCGAAATGAATTACAGTCGAAACTAACAATATGATTATGTGCAGTTATTAAGCCTAGCTTTTCAGTAAGTAACAAATGATATTAGAACTCGTTTTACGTAAACTCAGTTCGCTTCCGCAAAATGTGTATGCTTCCCCGTAATTCTGATATCAAGTACTCCACTTGAGGAAGAGGAGCCTTTTTATCAAACATTTGTAGTGGCGAATATTTCTTCGTGGTCATCTGCACCCTGGTCACGGAG
Source organism: Pelagia noctiluca (assembly GCA_963924455.1). NCBI lineage: Eukaryota > Metazoa > Cnidaria > Scyphozoa > Semaeostomeae > Pelagiidae > Pelagia > Pelagia noctiluca. The sequence goes on along the minus strand of OZ004315.1, from coordinate 1,113,174 downwards.
TTACCCATCAACTTTTGTTGCTTTGTGATTTATTTGAAAATACTTTATTTTAAAGTTATGAATTCAACTAGTGTCACTTTGAATTTCTGCTAAAAATATAATGATTCTGATTTCACTGTTTTCAGCTTTATACCCTCTGCGAGGCAGACGACAGCCAATTGACGAAGCTGCCGTGCTATAAAAATGTCTCAAAGTTCGCACCGCTCCGAGTCAGTGCACTAGGTAAGAATGTTTTCGTATTTTTTCCGCTCGAGCTTTTTAGAGAGTTGTGAGGCCTTTGCTAAGATATTGGGAGTGAAAATAGTGGCTTAAACAGTTTGAAATGTGCTATCAAAGGCAAGCTTTGTTGTTTGAGGTCAACATCTTGATGTTTAAGATATTTGCAGTTGAAACAGTTGCTTAAACAGCTTGCAATGTGCTATCAAAGGAAAGCTTTGTTGAGGCAGGTCAACATCTTGATGTGTAGCCTTCAAGATAGGGAGCAGGTAACTCATTTCATGGTTCTGCTGGACACTCGGACAACTAGGGGTCTTTAGTCCGATTCATCATATGAATAGGCCTAAAGAATTTCAAATATCGGAAAATAACAGCCTATTTTATATAAAGTAATGCAACAACAGCAAATAATGTCTAATTAAAATTTATGAGCATATGCCCAATTTTTAATTGTTTCTTTCTAGCTGCTTTGACATCTTGCCATTATATAGTGCAGGCAAGAGAGAAGATATTCAATGTTCTAGTTAAGGTAAGCTATTCAGATGTTTGAAATTATCTTTACCTTGTGAAAGCTTTTCGTTTGATAGTCAGTTTAGAATAATATTAGACCGAAAAGCTTTTAGGAGGATGTTTTCTGATGTTCTAGTTTTTGCCAAAGTATCTTATGAAGATCTAATTTTGTGTTGTTCGTGGATTCCTTTTGCTTCCCCCTTCTCACATTATATGTTCTGTTTATGCCAATGTCGAAGAATATTTTTCTTTTAGGCGATCAACTCAGCCGTTCCAGAAGTAATGGAAGCAGGAAAAGCAAATATGCGGAAGGTATACAGAAACACTTGGCTCTACGAAAGTATTGGGTCTAAGAACTAAATAAATCGATTCACGCAACAAATTATTTTCCTATCGACCATATATTCGGCTGTACAAAAAATAACGAGTGAAGTTAATGTACAGTTACAAAAATCAAAAATCTTAGCATGTTAAATAGATATCAAGTAAGTGAATATGCATTTGTTAAATTATTCTCTTCCCTTTTTCGGTTCGTAATTGTTATCGTATTTTCACTAGTTTATAAATGGCGGTGCATTGGACAGTGTAAAAGACCATGTTCGAGTGAATATCCGTCCTCTGTTGCTCCTTCTTGGTGATTTCAGAAGCCTCAACATGAGTGTGCTGCAGGTGAGATGAGTAACGTATATCAATGCAATTTGTGATAGAAATTCTATGTACAATGATTTACGAATTTTACATGTTGTATATACGAATTTGTTACGAATTAGATACGAATTTTATGCGAATTGGAGAAGATTTCTTGTCATAACGATTCCTCTGAATTTTTGAACTACTTCACCAAGCAGATTTGAAATTCCATAAACTGATGGAACAGGTGCTTGTTAACTGATAGTCTACGAGGTCTCCCAGCTCATCATAAGGAAAAAGATTTAGGAAACTCTTAAGTTGACAATTTCCGAGAAATTCCAATCAAGATCCCCTCTCGATGTTTGGGAAGTCTTCGAAAAAAAAGAGACACAAACTGGTGCAAAAGAAAAACAAAGTTCATATCAGCCAAATCGATTCGACTGCTTTTTTAATATTACCTATACTACCTATTTATATTTAACTTACTACGGAGTTCATTTGCTAAACGAACTTGAAAAATGTCTTCGAACGACCTCTCAGGCTCCTGCTTGGTTTCTAATTAAAATTCCATATTTTTTACACAATATCAAATTAATTTCATCTTTCAGAAATTAACCTGCTTTATGGAGCTGTTTCCCGATCTCTTCAACGAAAAATTGTGTGAACAGCTACTGGTAAGACATTTGCACATATAGAACTAACTTGAATTGAATGGGAAGAAGAAATGCTATGCCCGATAAGTTTAGTGTTAACTTTCCAGAGCTAATTATCTTTCAAACAGGTCCTTTGATGAATTAGCGAGTGCAGTACGTCAAAACACTAAATAAACATCTGCTACACTAAATTAAACACAAGGCTGAATTTATACCGATAAAGACAAAAGAATGTGTACCAGTAAGTATGTTCTTAATATGTTTTTGTATCTTAATATAAAGCTTATTTCTTTAATTCGTAGGCGCACTTAACGAGATGGACCGATGCTGCGAAGTCGGCTAATAATTCTCAAAATCAACAGCAAATAAAGCCGGCGCTGAGAAGTAGTGAGGTAATTGCCTTCATGACCCATCATGTTTACAGAATTATAAGATATAAAGGAGGGATTCACGAACCACTTTTCCATGATACTGATATATGCGCTCTGCCGTAGCGATTTGAGGTGCAATATTGTCAGTTTTATAACCCAAAATTGATGTAGAAAATATTTAGTGTTCTCTTTGAGTTAGGGCCTTATTACAAAAGACGAGATGGGTGGGGCTGAGCCAGGTGCCGGGTTGGCTTGTTTTAATTCACCCTTGTTTATCTGGAAAAAAAGACAAGCTCTTTTAAAACCCAGGTTGGCACTAAAAATCAAGAAATACGCATGTGCAAAACGACACAGCTCGTTTTCAAATCACCTTATTAGCGATCACATGAGAAAAGCTAGCTCTGGTCAACTTGACTTGCCGAGTCAACCTACCTCATGTAATCGCAAATTTATTTTGAAAACTTCTCCTACTAAACGCAGGCGAGACACACTGTTCTAGGCAAGCAATCCAGAGCCATAGCCTTCCTTGAATGTAATTTTTTAGAAAGAATACGCTCAACTCAAGGCTTGTTGTCCATTGACTACAAAACTATATTTAACAATTACAGAATTCTACCATGTACAATATCATTTTGCAGGAAATAAAGATCTGTGCGGCAATAATGAACATGTTTCAGCTGTTACCTGCGGCTTCTTCGAAACTCATCGAACCCCTGGTGCAACTCACTGTCAACACGGAAAGGGCCTTGATTCTTGAGGTTTGTGGCTCTGCATTCTTTTACTTTGTCATTGTCAGGTCCGAATTCAGGCACTGACCATCGTCTCGCACCTTTGGGGTTTATCCTCTCGCACCTTTGTTGATTGAGAATAATACCTATATTAAGTCGTTAGTCTCATACAACTCGTTGCTAACAGCGAAAGATCGTCAATTCTTGGAACACCTCCGCAAATTTTGTTATGTTTCAGCACTTACAACATCCCTTCCCTTGTTATGCCTGGTCTATATGCAGGTACGCTATTAGTGTGCATCCTGTAATTCAAAAATAGTAGCTTCCACGTAGTTTACAGGAGTGGGGGTATTTCAAGACGGAAGACACAGCAAAGACGACAAAGCTTAACTTTGTGTATATGTAAGCAAGTACTCAAAGTTTGTTTACATCGAAAACAACTACCCGGATGTTTTCTGAGCCACTTTGTTTATTCCTCTATAACCATTGTATTTATTTGTGTTTGATATGATCCCTTAATGTTTGAATTTAGGTGGCAAGTCCATTTCGAGAACCGCTCGTGAAATTTCTGATGAGATATCCGAGCCACACTGCCGACTTCTTCCTCATGAATATCGCCAACCCTCTCATGAACCGATTCTTTATTGTAAGTTTTACATCTATGAATACTTACCAGTTTCCGAACTGTGAGCGTGTTCTTCTAAACTGATTATTTCTCGGTAGCTTTTTTTCAGATTTTTTGTTGAAATACCATATTCCGAAAACAGCAAGTTTGGGAGTCTATCCAGTTTTTTTGGAATAAGATCAGTTTTCTCCTATCAGACTGAATGTGTTCTTTTACAGGTAGTGTCCCACTTATACACATCGATTTAAGGAAAATGATTTGAGACTCTGATATATTGACTACCCATCTCATGAGAAAAACGTATATATTTGGATTATGAAGTGTCAGAAGGCCTCCGCCTTGGTGTTGAAAATGCTGTTTCTTATATCCTGGACAGTAGTTTAAATGCTGTTATATCTTCTTATGAATATTTCAACCAGAGTGTTAAATCTTGAATATCTTGTTTTCCTATACAGGTTTTACTGTACTCTATCATTGTAGAATTTAAGATTTAATTTTGCTACTAATTGAATGCTTCTTCAACCAACAGTACATACTGAATAGAGAGGACGGAAAATCTCTCAGGTCTGCAGTGGAGGGAAATCCTTTAAAGCTCGTCAACAGCACATTCAGTGCAAACATCGGTCAACCTCAGGTGCGTACATTTCATGTATGTTCTTCATTTAAGTACCAACCATAGCTGTTCTATACGTTTCATCTCATATATGTTCTTCATTTTTGGTCATCTATGGATATTCTATATGTTCCATATCATAAATGTTCTTCATTTTTCGTCATCCATAGATGTTCTATACGTTTCATCTCATATATGTTCTTCATTTTTGGTCAACCAGCATTTTCCATAGGTTCCATCTCATATATGTTCTTCATTTTTGGTCATCCATAGATGTTCTATATGTTCCATATCATAAATGTTCTTCATTTTTGATCAACCAGCATTTTCCATAGGTTCCATATTACATATGTTCCATTTCATCTATGTTCTTCATTTTAAGTACCAAACATAGCTGTTGAATACGTTTCATCTCATATATGTTCTTCATTTTTGGTCATCCATGGATATTCTATATGTTCCATATCATAAATGTTCTTCATTTTTGGTCATCCATAGATGTTCTATATGTTCCATATCATAAATGTTCTTCATTTTTGATCAACCAGCATTTTCCATAGGTTCCATATTACATATGTTCCATTTCATCTATGTTCTTCATTTTAAGTACCAAACATAGCTGTTGAATACGTTTCATCTCATATATGTTCTTCATTTTTGGTCATCCATGGATATTCTATATGTTCCATATCATAAATGTTCTTCATTTTTGGTCATCCATAGATGTTCTATATGTTCCATATCATAAATGTTCTTCATTTTTGATCAACCAGCATTTTCCATAGGTTCCATATTACATATGTTCCATTTCATCTATGTTCTTCATTTTAAGTACCAAACATAGCTGTTGAATACGTTTCATCTCATATATGTTCTTCATTTTTGGTCATCCATGGATATTCTATATGTTCCATATCATAAATGTTCTTCATTTTTGATCAACCAGCATTTTCCATAGGTTCCATATTACATATGTTCCATTGCATCTATGTTCTTCATTTTAAGTACCAACCATAGCTGTTGAATACGTTTCATCTCATATATGTTCTTCATTTTTGGTCATCCATGGATATTCTATATGTTCCATATCATAAATGTTCTTCATTTTTCGTCATCCATAGATGTTCTATACGTTCCATATCATATATATTCTTCATTTTCGGTCAAACATAGCTATTCTATATGTTCTATATCATATTTTTTCTCCACTTTTGATTAACCATAGATGTTCAATATGTTCCATTCCATACATGTTCTTCATATTTGATCAACCATTTGATGTTCTATACGTTACATATCGTGTATGATGTTCATGAATTGGTCCACTTCAAGTGGGCCGTGTCAACAAGTTTTTGAATTGCGAACTTTTTATTAATTTTGGTAGTCTGTCTGACAAGTGCTCTAGCACGAAGGTCAGAGTATTCAAAGAATGTCTGCTTATTTAGTTTATATTCTATTTTAACTTTTCTTGATAAATGTAGTCACGATGGACGTTGCCGAATGGGTGTTTAGGGACCTAGTCCCTCCAAATTCAAGCTTGCAGAACAAGATTAGTGAATGATTTTCCACAATCAAATAATTGCAGCAGATGCACCAGAATAAGTATACCCACGCGCAGCTTTTTTTGGCGTGTATGTTATTATAATTTGTAGATGTGAGCAACTATATTTTTATTCAGTTTCAAATAGAAGCTTACTCAAGTGAAACATTTCTATGAAATAAAGCCTTGCCGAATTAGATTTTTGTATGAAATTATTTGTAGACTGCTGACGAACAGACCTCGGCCAGCAAGAAGAGACAAGAACTCCAATTTCAGGGGATTCTCATTGTCAGGTAATAAATTTCAACCAATACTCTTTAAAGCAGTTGACTTTCTTGAGAAGCTGCTGTTTGAGTAGTAGGTTGTTTTTCATCGCGTTTTGTTATGAGGGAGTCTACAAAACCATGACGCAACTGAGATTGGAAGGTTTTTTCCTTCTACTTATGATTCTCAATATCAAGGAATGTCCAACCTTTTGTATTAATCTCTTACTGATATAAATATCTCTTACTGATAACTACTAATCATTTATGATCATTGATTAAATCTGTTTAGACGCCATAAGGTCGACGACTCCAAAATCTCATTTCGGGGTGTGATATTACTCAAAGCAGACAATCAGGGTAAAGCTAGTTTGAAAGAAAATCAGTTTTAAAAAGGAATTTCAATTATATAGAGAATGGTTACTTTCACTCTTCTAGCACAAAGGGAATTCGTCTTATTTTACGAATTCAAATGAGGTTTTGGTTGGATCATAGCTTTGTTAGCTTCCTATTTGTGTTCCTTATCAAAGTGAGAGTCACCTAGCATTATTATTCACTGCCTGTTCCTGTATTGGTTGTGTTGTTTTAACAAATATTCTTCTGATTCAAACAGAACGTTGGTGAAACATAATGAAAGCTGGCTTGCCCAACAACCTGTACTTGTAAGTGCTTCTTGTGTTCATTTTCTTAATCTATTCAAATTTCATCTTAGCCTTTCTGGGCAAACCTCCTGCTACACCAGCTATAACTTTATAGTTATGTTATTTGTTGCATTTTATTTCTCAAACTAGATTGGGCATTTGAGGAGAATTTGGATGAACGAAGCTTTATTTGAAAAGGCGAAGAGAAATGTAAGTTTGTTTTCCTTGTATCTCTAGATTCTTGCATGGAACAATTTTAGGTGGTTTTTCCTCATTGTGATCTGTTGTGATTGGAAATTTTCATTATTTCAATGCTTAATGGATTTTGATTGTTATTCCCCTTAAGAACCCTCTTGCATTCAATGTTTTGCCATGGTATTCCTTTGATAACCAAATAAACTGCTAAAAAAGAGCCACAAATCTCAATCCAAACCCTCTACTTTTCTCCAGGACACGACTATTAGCCCTAGGCGATGGAGAGAGCCGAAGTTGCTGGCAAAATGTCTTCTGAACTACATCAAGTAAGTCTTATCCCTTATGAATCGTACTCATGCACGCAGTTGCGAGCACTTCTACAGTTCATTTCAGGGAAGGTCGAGCTTATTGTTTATCATGTGTAATTTTATATTGCTTATGAACAAAACACTATTGTTTCTGAAGATGTTGGGGGTAGGGGTATTCAGATCCACTGGCCCTCAAATTGTTCGCCACTACGCATATCCTACTTGCGAACTTAATCGGTGATCGTTGTTGTCTGCCTAAACCCCAAGCCAACATGCGAAAATCTGATTTTGTTGATTTGATTTTCAGACATCGACCGAATGAAATAGAATTGCTCTTCCAAATACTTCGAGTTTACACTGTCCGCACCATTCCTAATTTCCATTTCCTGAAGAAATTCCTTGAAGGAGTGTCGAAAGTAAGTGTATTCCTATTAGATAAACATAGTCTGCTCGTAAAAATCTAGCTGTAATCTAAATTTGATCAATCAAAGTTTATCTGATAGCAAATTTCTATCACTTGCGTTAGACGACTGAACAAAATAAAAATGGTCTTTGTTGAAGAAACAATAATTCCAACAGAAATAATATCCAGAGACTTGTAGTTGTAGTATGGACAACACTTGAAGGATCTAGACCTGTGAATGGACCTGCATTTGCGATATACCACTGTTAACGTCCTGACTCCTCGCAGTTGCCGGAAAACGATATCTTGCCGTGCAAAGAATCAGAATTATTTACCCTTAGAGGTCAAACTGGCCCTCTCTCTTATCACTTTTGAAAATAAGGTCGAGTTGTTTGATTATAGATTACTTATTCAGCTTTCTTCTACTCAATAAATATGAAAGTTTGGTCAACTTTTTAATTTAAAACGATATTTGGAATTTTAGAATACCCCCCTATAAAACAGCACATGTGACAAACAGATCAAAATTAACGAAAAATTGAATGAATTTTCTGCATTTTCAGGGTTACTCAATCGAACGGAAACGCAACGTCTTCTTCAAGTTTGCAGAATGTTTTCTTGATCATAATTATGCCCAAGAACTGAAAGGAATGGTATGTGCAGGCTTTCCAACATTAAATGACTTTTAATGAGTAGCTTCAAACTAAAAAGTACTGGTAAATATTAAAACCTGTATCAAACGAATATTGCAGATTGCTGAGATTCCTGTCCTTATTGTTTAGATTCTGCAGCATGTCATAATTCCGATGTTCAAGAAAAGTTTCCAGGATGGCCAGATCGACCAGGTTGGTCACTTTTTGTATTCTTATCATTATGTCGAGTTATTCCACAAACCAAATGCTTCAGTTATTTCTCACTATGATACGATAACAAGCTAGAGTTTATGGTGAGGTTAGTCGATGGGAAAGATATTATTTTCTCTTCTTGTCATGAGGAACTTTGTTGATAACCTTTTTTACCTTATGGCCCTAAATGAAAGGGACAGTCTTTATATGGTACAAAACTTCAAAATAGCCAGAAAAATCGGAAACATAGCGAAACGAACACATGGATTACTTAAGCTTTTCGTCTGACAGTCAATAGAGTGATACGCCAGAAAGAGAACGGAACTGAAACCTACAAGATTTATATACCTATACATATAAATGAAAGGGCTACAGATGTTGAACTTGAAATGTTTGCCTGTGGTAAAGCATAAAATCCTAACAGTGTATTCCCCTTGCTAAGGGGTCTAATTGAAATTTAGCACTTTTAAGGAGGGCTTATTTTAGCAGAGGTAGTACAAAATTATGTGACAAGACTCTATCAGCAGTTAGTCAATGTTTATATTGTAAGTCTTTGATGTCATAACAACAATTTAACCTGGTCTTTCAACACCCTATCCTTGTATGGTTTTGCGTGATCAGAGTTTTGAAGGGAAGTTTTATTTAGTTTGATTGAAAGGGGAGGTAAAAGAGAAATTAGGTAATCACCTGACAGGATAGTAGTAGGATGTGTTTTTATTCTTTGTAGTTAATTGGAAGTGCTCCGAACCCTGATCACGACAGTACCGACAATGTGATCAGTGTCTTTATCAACAAGATCATCGACCCTCAAAGTCCCTTCTCGACATCGGTGAGTATCTGTGCTGTTATGTGCATTTGCATGTCTATATTTACTATTTTACCCTAGAAATTGAAATCCTTACCTGGAAGGCGATAGACAGTGGGTTAAGTCAATGAGAAAATATCATTCAAAATATCATTCGAATAGAAGGCGGAGGATCTATTAGTTCTGGAAGCCATTTCAAAGGAAACATATCCTCAGAAGAAATAATTTGGGATTGTGTCGCTGTTTTGAAAATTATCTCAGATCTATTATTTCGAAAACAGTTCATTCTCAGTAAGATGAAGGATCTTCGGTTTTGGTATCAGAGATTTACTCTTTGATATATAAGAGAAGCTGTTTGATACCGAAGAATGTTTTGTTTTATTTCTAAAGACCAGGCTTTATCCAAAGAAGGCTTCTATCCAAAAAAGACCTGTATCGAAATGAGGTTTGTATTAAAGGAGGCTTTTACTTAGAAAATACTTGTCACATGTCACGTGATTAATTGTCAATAAACCTGTCATGTTTTTCAGGACTCTGTGCGAATACTTCTCCTCCAGTTTTCTGCACTGCTGGTGGAGTATGCTGCTCCTCACATTCACGATGCAGCTAACAAGTAAGTATTGGCTAATAATCTTCTTTTGTGCTTTCCCCTTCTTGTTGCTGGTTCAGTCACTGATATCTTCATTCTATAATAGGAAACAAGGGTTCAAGTTGAGGCGGCTTTATCAATACGCGTGGCCGTGTCTTCTCCCTAAACAGTGTGTGGTGAGTGAAATATACTTTTCATGATACTTCAAACTACTCAAAAAGCGGAAGCAAAATGAAAGGAGCAGCGACTTCCGTACGCCATCTACGTCATGATCTACCAGTTCCAGACTTCTTTCCTTGAATGCGACATTTAGCTGATAACGTCATGAATTGGCATGTTCAAGTCCTCGAAAATAAGGGGAAAATGAATTTTTTCCACATAAATTTCATGAATTACTCAAAGTTTTAGGTATTAATCTTCGCAATCAATCAAAAAAAACGTTTTGGGTTGAGCAGCCCTTAAAGGTTTGAATATGAATTTCTGCCAAAGGTTATCCTACCAACTTTTAATGATGGAATATGAGGACAAAAAAAACTTAGAATTAAACTTTCCAAAATAATGCTACATCTGTGATCATCAAATATTGAAATATTGATATAAATAGGACATGGTAAATATGATATGATTATTGATGTAATCATCTAATGTTGAAATATGAATATAATATGATAAATATAAGCATCAAATATTGAAATATAAAAATCTCTCTATTTTCGCATCAAGGACCCTGCCACAAAATATCATGGACATTACCTTCAAGCGCAGATCATTGCTAAATTTGCGATTCATAAGAAGTTTGTTCTTCAGGTAGGTGCTAGAAATAGATTATTTATTTTTCTGAATATATTGGTCCTAATTCTTTTACTCCCGTCAAGTTTTACGGACTGTACTTAAGGATCTGCTTCAGTAAAGTCTCGTAAGTAAGAAACCAGGTTTCATAAACTTTAGTGTTGAGAAACCAATAGATAAAGCAATAGTATTGTTTTGAAATGATTATCTATTATCTTGAAACAATAGTCTATTGTCTTGAAACGCAAAGCTTTATGCTTAGAACTGGTTTTGTTGTAGTAGACTTCTATCTACTTTGACTTATTCTTTCTATTCAGGTGTTTCATGGTTTGTTGAAAGCGCATGCTCAAGAAGCTAGGAGTATCGTCCGTCAGGCACTGGATATTCTCACTCCTGTTATGCCGCACCGAATGGAGGATGGGAATGTAAGTGAGGCTACCCACTTTTTGATTTCAAATTTGCAGTGGGATTTCACATTAGTTGTTTCTCTGGTGCCCCTGTCCATGATCAGAAGATATTTTCGCTCGAAGTTTTAATCTTTTTCCACATAAGCTACCCTTTCAACAAATGCCCCTCGGATTAGTGTTCCGGCCCTTGAATGATAGCCTCCAATCACGAGCTGACCTTAATTTGAGGTTTTCGGGAACTGTTCAGCAAAACCCAATAGTCCGATTTTACTTTTGGCTCTTGTGGTAGACTCTGTCGTAAATGTATTTCCCCTATTTTGTAGATTATACAGAAAGGCGTGGTTTTGCAATAGAGCGTTGTATACATGCTAACTTGCATATGAAAATATTTGATACTCTTTCCCGTAGAAAAAGCATGTTAACCTTAACATTTTCTTTATAGCAAATGCTGGCCCATTGGACTAAGAAAATTATTGTTGAGGAAGGACATACAGTCGGTCAACTCGTTCATATGCTGTGAGTTTTTTTATTTGAAGCCTATTGTGCTGAAATATTTGTCGAAATCTCATCAAAGCTACTCAGTTCCATTGGATTTCTACTTCAATGTGCTGAAGCGTTGCTCTGCATGTAAGCTCGAGGAATCCTAGTATACACTCACTTCATATACTTGATGTGGACAAGAGGACGACAATGCAGCAGCGATGATCATCAATTCGCAACGGGAGGTATTATATCGTATTGAAATTGAGAACATGACGTCACTATATTGCACGCTAAAGGTTACTTGAACTGTTCAAAACCCACATTAAATGTCGTTCCTAAAATTTGGCCTCAAAAAGGTTTTAAGTTAAGTCTTCCACAACATTGTGAAATTCTGTCTTCGGGTTGAACAGGATGTAGTGGCTACGTTTGCAGTGACTTCGGTTAATGTGGTATATGCTCTTCTGATAATGTCCTCTTTTTCAGGCAACTCGTCGTTCGCCATCATGAAGTATACTTCCCTGTTAGATTCGATCTCCTGCAGCACATGATCAACTCCATGCAACGACTTGGGTTTGCATCTAGTGTAAGTGACTTGATTACCTTTCTAGTTCTCTCAACCACTGTATTAGGACCTGTTTCCACCATCCCGTCTTGCAAGGGTATCCCGCCTTGCCTGGATAGTTCACCTAGCCAGGAAGTTTTTCCTTTTTGCGTTTACACAGAAACCGAGGTGGGATGTTATAAAAGTTAGTAGCGCTCGTTATGTTTCCCGATTACCATATCAAAAGCTAACCAAAAGACTGATCATCTTGTCATGCGCACTAACGCCAATTTCATCCCGGCAAAGCGGGCTTTCTCGCTTGTTTATGGTTACATGTAAAAAGTCATCCCGGCATGACGGTATATCTCACCTAGCAGAGACGGGATGAAGTCATGCCGGCAAAGTGAGACGGGATGAAACTTCCATGTTGAAATGAAAATTGCATTTGTTTCTATTGGAAGTCGGGTATCCAAGCAAGACGAGACATCACAGCAAAGCGGGATCATGTAAACACGCCTTTGTAGCAGTAACTATAACCATTTATATAATCATTCTATAATCATTTCATTAATCACATAATCATATCACCAACTATAATCATTCCTTTAGGCAACATTGGAGCATCGAAAACTGGCTGTTGACTTGTCTGAAGTTGTGATTGAGTGGGAAAAACGTAATTCAAGAGAAGAGAACGATAAAACTTCTAATGCTGAGGTTGGTTTTTCTCCCCTTTTTCTTAATCTATGTGCATGACGAATGTACTTTCCTACTGAGACACATCTTCTGATGAATGGGAAACCACGAAACAGGCTGGTAGAGATAAGAGTGAGATCTTATGATTCTTGCCTTCCTAGAATATATACTTCTCTGCTTGTATGATTCTGTTTGTCTCTTCTGGATTGATTCAGTGCTCTATGCCTTAGGCAGAGCAGAATACAGAATACAGTAGACGTTCAGAGAGAGCGCATATCTGTGTTACAACTTTAAATTTCACGCTGCGTGGAACTTAAGCTACAACAAAGATGTGTGTTTTTCCTGAAAGGTTACCTCTGTGTATTTCCTTGCTTATTATCTTGGGGAAGTTTTTCAACTGGTTTCGTGTTTTTTTGCAGGCTGGGGACAAAAGACGAGCGTCAGAGTCGGGGCAAGAACCGTATGCGAAGAGACTGTGTGGAACCGGACAGGTAGGCTTACAAATATTAATCATTTACTCAGTTTTGAAAAGGACATAAAATAAGAAAATCATTATTTCTCAGTATTTTCGTCTGACACTGATTTTCTAATGAGTAAAAGAATCCGAAGGGAACAAAGCGATAACGCTTCCAGAAGTAGGGAATTACGGTCGATTGCTGTATGGTGTCCACAGTCCACCACGCTATTCGATTTGAAGTTGTGAATGATAAGAGGTTTTAGAACACCAAATCATAGCTTAGTCGTTCACACATAGCTGCATCTGAGATTAGTCTTTGATCGGTACAGAATCAGATCGGTATAGAATCAGATATGATTGGCTGTTTCTTGCTTTACTAATCATTCACCTCCTTTCTGATAGGCTAGTTTCAATCTACCTGCCTGGGTTTGAAAATTCGTCAGGTGTTATTATCGTTCTCTTTCTGACGTACTACTCCTATGAGCATCAGACTTAGAATTTCCATACAGTGGTTTAGTTTTCATGTTTTGTCAGTGTTCCAATTTTTCTCACTATCTGCAGCTCATATAGATTTTCTGGTCGAACCGGTAGATGCGTATCAAGGACCGAGATACAACTTTTTGTTTAGGGGGGCCACGGGTATATCAGGGCAGATATTCAACCAGACGTAATATGGAAAGACTACCTATCTATTTTCAAAAATTCTAAATGAGAAAAGAAAACATACTGAAAACGTTAAGGCGCGGCCCCCCTTAATCTCGGTTCTTGGATGCGTTGTTCTCAGTGAGGCTGGTGTATAGGATGATAGCTGATTTCATTTTTTCAGACTATTTCTTCTGAGAGATCAAATAATGTTTCACAAGGACGAATGGAAAAGTCTCAAACTGACGCCAACTGCAATTTTCTGTTCCGGATTGCAAGCCAGGTATATACCTTCTCGCTCACTGTCTGTTATCGTCTTTTAACACACGAAATATCCAATCATATTGTTGTTATATTTCATTTTATCTTCTGATATTTTTGCTATTTGCTTTGATACGAGTATTTTTGCTTCATAGTTAGATTATTCATTTTGACCCTATATTAACTTCTTTGATTATTTGTAATAGTAGATTTGTTCATGGCCCTCTGAAAAGCAGCTTAATTGACGGGGTTAACATGTTTGAATAATGTAAAATGAAGGAATATTAAACGAAGTATATTGCCATATATTGGGCCTGTCAGCAGCCCCCATGACAAGGCCCAACGGCAACTTCAGCTCATTCGTTAGCTTTCTTTTCCTGATTTTTTTATATTAAATGCAGGATTAAGAAACCTCCTTTTGGACTGTTATGGTCTAAAGTTACCGTTAGTGTAAAATCTAAATTCTTGGTATAACATTATATAACTGGAATTATTCTAAGCTTGAAACTTGTATTTTTATTTCAGGTGAATGAGGCATCAGCCGCGGGAGCTTCTTCGGGTGAAGCTCTTTCCCGCAGATGTTTCAAACTATTAAAATCAGCCCTGCAACCTGACTGTTGGCCAGGTAGAGACCATGAAATAGCTTTTTTTGCATCAACGAATTTTAGACGTGCTCAAACGTTCAATTATAAAAAATGATTTGTGATTTCGTTTAAGGAAAGTTCCAAGTTTATGAAATCAGTGTCAAAATTAGAGTTCATCAGTGGCATCCCTGATTGTGGTTTCCTACCGAAGATGAAGTGCTCTATCACTTCACAGGCTGTCATTCATAAGTTAGGCCTAAATTCTCTTGAAATTTTGAAAAGGTCATAGCCTCGGTTCGAAATTGTGAGTTTGACCACTCCAAATGAGAAGTGAGGTTAGAGCACATGACGTCATCTGATACAAGCCTGGATTGGGTCATAGCATTTCGTTTCTTTAACGACACGGATTAACTGGTCGAGAAATAAGTACGCATTGCAGCTATAATAAGAAGGACGAATGATTTCAAAGTTCATCAAGCATAGCCTACCTGGAAATGGTCTTAAGTGTATGGAATCTACCCACTGATCTCAAAATAATGACTGGATCGATCATTCTTTTCTTTCTGGAGCCAAATGTTTGGAGCCATTGCATCGGCTTGCACTTGGCCTCCCAATATGGTTGCCATAGAATTACATTGAATTGAATTTTTGTTAACAAAAGCTGCACGATGATTCAGTCTCGTGCTGATTATTCGCAACATTCCAACAGTCATCAAAGAAAAAAGCACTCTCAAGTGTAATCCCAATGTATTGAATTGGACCTCCCGATATGACTGCCAATTGACTTAATTTCAGAACGATAGATGCTCGATCCAGTCTCTACTAAGAGATCAGTAAATCTACCCGATTGTAAATTGTGAGTAAGGCTCCATGCTTAAGACCTGATTCGGATTGCCATTGAGGTAGCCCACTCTAAGGATACACACGTAACACGCACACCCCTATACACACATGACATACATATATACATATTGCATGATGCTAGTATCCAGTTAATTTTCTAGATGCTGACCTGCGAGTGGCTTGGGTCGATAAGCTTTTCAACATGGTGGTAAGTTGATTGTCCTCTGGTTTTTCTGCCTTTGAGAGTCTCCCTTAAAACCTTGGCTCTCGATAAAAGTAGACCAATTGAAATAGTGCACAGCTGTTAACAAGCTGCTTTACTTGGGTTCATTATCGAGAATACGGATTTAACTACTGTATTGGCCTTGAACTGAAAGTGATTTCTACTAAGGCAGGGGTGGATCAAGAATGAATCTGAAGTGGGGGGGGGGGGGGATAGATACTTTATGGGAACGCTAAGAAATGCTACTTTAAGCAGAATCATCAAGAATCAGCTATTTCAATGGGCGCAGAACGTCTGGAAAGTGGGTGCTGAGGGTTGTTTTTATTTATCTCTCCTATCCTCCACTGTACTGAGGCTAGACTCTCCAAAGCAATTGCTGTATTAAAGGGTATTGCTTTTCTAGAAATATGGAGGCTCCCCTAGTGCAGGGTGCAAGGGAGAGCTGAAGGTAAGGATCTGATACGCAGTCACGTGACTCTCTAATTCTCATCATGCGGAGCTGACCTAGGTTTTGTTCCGGTCTCGTGAATGATGCTTCATTTTAATGTTGTTCTATTTTATCAGGAACAAACACCGAATGCGAATTTTGGAAATGTTTGCACTGCATTGGAAATTCTTGCTTTTCTTTGCACTGCTCTGGTTAGTGTCTTTAAAAGCATTTATTTTAGTAAAATTAGCATAGCAGTTAATGCTAGTGGGTTTACTGATAGGAACTATTGGTGTGGCTATAGCTATTCCATAAGATATTTTCCATAACATCTTAGTTGGGCTATTAATCTGTAAGGGGTAGCATCTTGAGTAATTGTTTATTTCTGAGCAATGTAGGGAGTATTACTTAATACTGAATCGAGTTTTCTCTGTGGGAAATTGGTTTGATTATGAATAGAATTATGATGAATATATGTTTATTTCTCGAAATGGCTAGAGAGTCAAAAAATGAGTGAGTGAGTCGAGGCCTGGCCTTATTTCTAGTAGGGGCGTGGTAGCATACAAACACCAGTTAATAAGGTGGTATGAGGTACCTATTAGTGTGTTTTCTGCACTCATTTGCCCTACAGAATTCTTCAAATCGAAAATTACTACCCGTTATACCACTGCGCAACTCTTCAATTTTAAGCGTGATGCATGATGAGCCTCTGTTAAGCTTTGCTAGCATTAAACAATGTACAAAATATCTGGTACTTTAACTACCCAAATCTTCTTGTAAAATTTCTTAACGTCAATGCACTTTTTATGTAGGGTAAAGATGAAGTGTTGGTGATTGTGAAACCTTTGCAAAGAGGAATCGTCAGCTGCATGGCTTGCCAAAATATGAAGGTAATTAACGATGGACAGATTATGTCGACTTTAGTAGTAATAAGAGATTCAGTGAAGTATTGTTGGTCCCATTCTATTCTATTATCATAGAAATATCGCAAACAGCTACCAAATTTAATACAGCAGAATACTTGATAGATACCCTCGGAAAATGTTATAAGCATTTTCTTTCATGAAGAAAACGGAAGATCTGTAACAGTCTTGAATTAATGCATAATCACTACATTTCTGATTCTGATTATATTAGGATCTTTCAAAGTAGCCAGATGTTGATTACTCTTACTTTTATGTTTTAAGGTTATAAAAGCAGTCCATTCTCTGCTTATTCGACTACTAACAACATTTCCAATCGACCAAGGTTTGTAAATCATCATAAACAATTACTCCCTGCATATCAGGAATGAACATGTAAACTGTAAGAATGAACATATGAATATTCTTGTCTGTTCTTCTGGGTATTCATTCACATTTGATTATGAAAAAGTCCCTACATATAAGAATTATAAGGGACAAGAAAGTCTGATTTGATAATTTAAGCTTCTTGTATGTGCGGACTTGTTGTAATTATTATTTTTGAAAATGAAATTCATCGAATCTTAGGTTTCTCAGATTTTTTCAGTGTATTATAGCTAGAAAACCTTTTTTGCCTTATATCCTTGTAAAGCAGTTTAATCTTAAAGTTTTATCTAAAAAGATAATTACAAATTTTGATTGTAGGTATGTCTGGCCAACCGAAAATGGAAGATCTTGACTATCTTTTCAACAACATTGGAAGTAGTATATACGAAGGACTTCTGAGCTACGAGAGGTATAGATTTGATTACAATTTAGTACATTATAGTGGTTGGGCTTTAGCCTCAGATGATTGGAAAAACCGGTTTTTAATGTAAATGAAGTTTGAATGAAATTTATGATTGCCTTTCTTGTTCATTTATCAAACCCTGTATACTTTTTTTAAGGTCCTCAAACTCGACAACAACGATATTATATGGACCGTTAATGCTACTGAAGGCTGCCTGCAACAGCAGCCCAACTTACATTGATAAGTGAGTATGCCTCTCCTTATCGTTGTTATCATTGAAATGGGTTGAAGCGATTCTGCATTGATTTGCAACGAATACGGTACGGATGGCTGAGTGGCCAGATAACTCGACCCTTGTTCAAAGGGTCTCGGGTTCGAAACCATTTTCTGACCTGTCACAAAGTGTGAGAACAGAATTTGCCAGCTCTCTGTTATTCCAGGCAAAAAGGCACAAGGAATCACGAGGTGTGGTCACATCGAGAGGAAGGACCAGGGTCACACTGCTCGATTAGTCTACCTATTCAGTCGGCCCTTTGTGCTTTGGACATAAAAATATTTCTTATAGTAAGCGTAATTACTTACGAACTATCAACAATACAAAACGAATCCACCAAGACTATTTTGGAAATCCCACAACGATTTGCAAGTTAATTCTACTGCGTTTAGGTATCCTTTCAAAGTTTGTGTGATATAGGCATACCTATGATTAGGGTATGATTGACAGACTTTTCGCCATGAAGAGGTGGTGATGAATTGTTTTGAGGCTGAGTCAACTTTTTAAAGCAAAAATCCCCTTCTAGTGTGACATATTTTGATACAAGATATTTTCCTTTTCAGATTTATGGTTCAATTCATGAAAGCACTGAACAGAATGCAAAAAGATCACGTCTCTGGTCAACAGACTGAAACTGGAGGTGAGAAATAATTTCTCTTTCCTATTTACTTCGATCTCAACCGCTTTTTTCGCTAGACAAAGGGAGATGGTTCGGAAACCTGATGGTGTATCATTCTTGGAAGTTTTTCTAGATTTGGAGTTCACAGTGTATTGTTTTACCATTGTTTTACTAGCTAAGAAGGTCGTTGTTGAACAAATAGCTGATTTTGAGAAACGATTTGCAAAGATGCTGCTACGCCTCCACAATAATATAACGTTAAGTCAATGTTTAACGTGCTGGTTTGCGAAAGGCTAGAACCCTTGTTTCCATTAGGGGCACGGAACCCCTTAACGTCCCTTCCGTAGAACGGTGGAGTGAACTGTTAAGTGAACACCCCAAAGGTCACCCACCCAGATGCTGAATTCACACGACTGAGCTTGGCCTCTCATCCCACTAAATGAAGCGATTTTCATGAAGCGTTTCGAATTTTTCAACGTTCAATAATATATTCACGTTCTTTTATTCTAACAACTTTGTAAAGAAAATTTGCAACGATGAATTTTTGCAAACATCTAACTGCGATTTTTCTTTCAGGGCTAACAGAGATGCTGATATTATCCCTTGAACTCGTGAAGAACAGAATGGGTGCCATGCTCGGTGACCTCAGAAGAATATTTCTCAGTAATTTCACAACTCTAATTGAAAAATCACCGGTTGGTGTTCTTTATGCATTTGAAATTATTTTATTGTTTGTATTGTTATATTTTTGAGTTTTCTAATCCTTTTCCAATCTGCAATGTCGTATATAATTTGGTAATGGAAATCTGTACGTTGATTATTGAAATTATGTCAAAACTTTTTTCCCTTTTTAGGAAGCGAAATTGTTAAAAGCAATGACCAAGATTGTTGATGAATGGATGAAAGCCAAACCGGTACGTCCAAATGATTTCATACAGGATGGTCCAAGAAAAGTAACCTCGAAACAAAACGATATATTGACATTTTTCCTGGTGTAACTAAACTGTATTACCGTGTAGGAATATCTTTAATTTGGGCCTCCTATTTAGGCACAATGTGTTGGTAAATCCGTCATATAAAAAAACCCATTGTTTGGCTGATAATTGGGATTTATTTATTTCATTATGTTAGAGAGCAAGCATAACAGAATTGCATGGAGAAAATTTCTGCGATATCAGTAAAGTACCTGATGATGAATTATGAATAGAAAACAGACAGGGAGTAAAAAGAATTTCATCTTAGTTCTCTGAATAAGGACTGGACATTCTTGGCCTAGCCTTTACAACTTGGCAATTGTGATATAAAGTAATAAGCTATGATTTTGATAGGCATTGTGTATGTGTGAAATTAGTTTATTCTTTGTCTGGTTCCATTTACTCGATTTACTTCTAACCCTGCAGACCACACAACACCATTACCCTTCTATCCGAGAGAAGTCTGTCATCCTCTATCGAATGATGCTGAATTTCGAAAAGAGGTTTTCTGATGATTTGGAACTTCACTCGCAGTTCCTTGAAGTCGTTAACTACATTTACAGGTGTGTGAAAATCTTAACATTTTTTCTGATTTGTCATTATTATTATTTTCGTGATTTTACTACCACTGAAGGTGATTTTCCCAAAAGATTTTGCTCATCTTATTGAATATAATGTTTGAGAAGATGATCGGGACTTTGAAAATCAATTGAGATGATTTGTGAGAATTGGAAATTACCTGAGTAGGAATCAAAGCCACGACCAATAACTTGATGCATCATTCCTCTCCCAACTTGGCTATCGGGGCAGGGGAATATAGCCTTTCTTTTTTTTGAATATTCCACTTATAAATTATTACATCCAACTCGAGTGGAGAGTGCCTATCCTGGCTATAGTGCTCGATATACACGAGTATAGAGCAATTATAAGGTAGAATGAACACATTATAGAATAGACATGTCCTTCTGTAAGTTTTGTGCCTACGCACTTATCAGTAGGACTATACCATGTTCTTTCTACTTATGTATTATGGCATATAATCATTTTAATATAAACCAACCTTCGTTTTACTTGGGAGTATGACCTGCAGATCACTCGTTGCTAAGAAAATTTATTTCCATGAATTCTGATTTTAAAGTTAATCTCAAAACATTTGATACCTGTGAAGTTCTTGACAACTTTAATGTATTTAAGAACATTTTTAATAAAGAATCTAACTGTTTAATCATCTATTATTTCTCTTCTTTTTACAGAGATGAATCCTTCGCAGGCAGTGAACTGACTGCCAGACTCGAACCTGCTTTCCTTGCCGGGCTGAGAAGCGTTCAGCCTCAAATCAGAATGAAGTTTATGGAGGTAAATTTGCATCAAGACCATTAACTAGTTGAAATTTTCAAGAAGTATATTTGGAATTTCAGAATTGTTAGGAAAATCAGAAACATAGCGAAACAATATAACAATAGAGTAAAATAGGTGCAAAGCTTCAGTACTTATCATGTTTCGATTTCCTTCGCCATCCTAAAGTTCGCACAGATCATAGACTGATCTTTGGAAGCCCTACTTCGAAGGAACATGAAGTTTTGATGTTATTAGAAGGGTGATTGAAATAGAAGGAAACACTCATTGAATATCTTCTGTTCACTGATCTTCAGAAAGTGGCTGTCGATATTAAGTCGTTGTTCAGTCCTTCTTGCATTGATTATTGTTTAAATGTAATCTTGTATCATCTGTATTTTTCGAATGTTTATTTTCTAAATTTAGTTGCATCGTGCAAGATATTTTTACGGACTTGATATTTTTTCTGACTATGGTTTCGAGGACTATGGTTTCTGTCTTTTTCGCAGGTCTTTGATAAAGGAGTGAAGAGAAAACTTTATGATCGACTCATGTTTATATGTGCCACCCAGGTAACGATACGATACTGATAATTATTATTTTTCCTGCAAAGCTTTATTTTCATTTCTTTAGGAAAAAACATCTACCAACTGGAGAATTACAATTTAGAACTCTCTCGAAGTGAAATGTTTTTGATCTAAAAGAGAGGAAAATTGAGTCATTTTAAAATTTCTCCTAAATTTCTTATCCGAATTTCACTTTCGAATTCTATAGATGTTTTCTTTGGCAGAACTTCTGTAGTGACATTGTGACTCATTCGCCCAAATCACCGCACCCATAAGTGATTGTGTCGGACTGTATTCATTGATTGGTGTGCCTTTCGATTAATTGACTGGTATTCGGTATTGATCAAGATTGAGAGTGCATTAGAAATGTTTTCCTCATTCTTTCGTAGAACTGGGAACATATGGGAAATCAATTTTGGATCAAACAGTGTTTAGAGGTAAACAATGTTTTATCATTTGAATGTTCTCTAACATTTGATGCGTTGATTGCTATTATAGGCCTGAAAGATTATTTTGATGGCGTGCAAAGGATTTTTCTCATTCAGAATTTCATTTAAAGAAAGTGATGTATTGTAGAATTGTATAATGATAGTCCAACTCCTTCTTTAATAACCTCTAAAATAGAAATGATACATGTATGAATAGCGAAGCTCCAAATCAATATCAATAGGTGTACCACAAGGATCTGTATTAGGACCAATTTCCATTACTTTAACGTTGTGTCAGAGCAAAATCCCTAAAGCCTAATCGAATAAGTTTGGTAGCTCTATGTTAAAATTCCACTCATGAGATTTGATTAATTGGATGGAAAAGGTTAATTGTTCAATGACTAACTCGATGGTTCTCTAACTACACACTGCTTAGAAAGTCAATTGCTAGGTCTTAATCTGATGTTTTTTGTTTGCAGCTTGTTCTGGCAGTAGTAGAGAAAGACAGTCAAATAAAATGCAGCAGTGTCTTCAGCAAGCTCTCTTCCCTGAAGTCGGTTTTGCGGCAATCGGATCATCCGAACGCCAACAGAATCCTACGTGCTGCGAATCTCAAGCTGAAAAAAACTAACGAAGTTGATACGAACAACGACGCAGGTCACACGCCTCAAATACCGGCTATTTCAATCAAGCAGGAGATTACTGACTGTGATGAAGCCATGGAAACAAACACTGTCAAAATGGTGACAGATACAGAAAACGAGACCCCGGTGTTTTACTTCAAAGCCAAAACTGCGGCAGAAATTCTATCAAAGTTTGAAGCAAGTTGCGACGTCGGAGTTGGTGACGTTAGTCTGAGTGAGTTTGCTTCGTGCCATGGAGCTTTCCTGCAAGATCTTCGCAGCCACAACACGGGACCGTTCCTCACGTCCTTATCTCAGCTATGCCATCGCAGTACTCTTCTTGCGCACAAAATGTGGGTCGATTTATTCCCCCGTATTTGGGAGCTACTTGAAGAGAAGCATCAGATGGTACTTACTGGGGAGCTAGGCCCGTTTCTGTGCAGTGGCAGCCATTTGCATCAGACCGACTGTTACCGAAGCTCGGTGAATGCGCTGGTCGAAGGGATGGCCAACTGCTCACCTCCTGTCCCCATCAGACCGACCGTCCTGAAATATCTTGGGAAAACTCATAATTTGTGGCACAGAGCAGGCCTGCTGCTGGAAGATGCTAGCGTCGCATGCGAGGATATGATTTCTGTTAACCCTCAGTTGACTATGCAGCAACCTTGGCTTGACTATGGTGAGTGGTGAATTAACTTCGTCTGCTTACTAACTATTTCATTTATATTGAACCATTCTATATGCACTCAAGATAATTGTCATGCTTTGCAAATCACTCAAACAATATTCAACAATATAGAGTATGTGATATTCATTCCTTGAGCACAAATCTACTATTGTCTTTCAATTAGAGACCTAGCTTAGCCATAAGTTGGAAATTAGAATCTTTTACTACATTCAAAATCATTATTTCCAAATCTCGCCGCCTAGCTATAATATACAGTCCACCACGACACTTACAGAACACATGTCCCAACTGTGCCAGCCTTAATTTTTCTACAAATATGATGGAATAGCATCAAGTGGAAAATTGTGTTTTAAATTTGAATTTAACCTTGCCTCATAGGTATGTACGATGAAGAAGTTAGCGAGCTTCCAATTCAAGAAACATTCGACTCACTTGCAGAAATGTACTCCATGCTGTCAGAAGATGACATGTGGGCAGGGCTATGGCAGCGTAAAGCCCGTCTGCCCGAGACCAGCACTGCGATTGCCTATGAACAGCAGGGACTATACGAGCAAGCTCAGAAGGCCTATGAATCAGCCATGGCCAAGGCTAGGGAGCAGTATAGTAGTGGTAAGAGTGACCCGAGAATGCTTTCCGAGTACCGTATGTGGGAGGAGCATTGGGTGAAGGCTGCAAAAGAACTGGGACAGTGGGATATTCTCATGGAATTCGGCAAGAGCAAGGGCCAGCAAAATCCTTATATTGTGTTGGAGAGTGCGTGGAGAATCCCTGATTGGGCTGTCATGAAAGAGGCATTGACGCAGGTACCAACTTTACTAACTATTGTATATCTTGTTAATTGCAGAATGATCTCTTTCAATGGGTACTCTCCTCTCATGTCTCTCAGAACGACCACGTACTTGCCACAAGTCTTTCTTTACAGTAGTGGAAGCGTGTGTCTGCTAGAACGCAGCATGAGGAGGTCAGAATGGTAGAAACAAAGACTCTCGGCAGGCAGGCCTTAAAATAGATCAACAAGGATGCAGGCCACAGAATTTTCCTTTGATCAAAAACTTGTTGACAGGTTCATCCAGGCAGTCCAAAGATTACAACTCTGGGTAACTAGCAGTTCGAGTCTTGTTTTCCCGAAATATAATGGCTTGTTTTTATTCTTTTTTGTGTTCACTTCCAGGTTGAGATGAGTAGCTCCGACTCCCTCGCTTATCGCCTATCTCTTTATCGTGGATTCGTCGCCATTTGCTATCCAGAGGAACACAATCAACAACCAAGCTTGGTTGAAAAGCTCGTCGAATCAGCGACAACGCAGACCATTCGCCAGTGGCGAAAACTACCTAACATCGTATCAGAGATTCATTCACCACTTCTCCGCGCCGCACAGCAGATTATGGAGCTGCAAGAGGCTTCGTCCATCCACGCAGGGCTACAGCCTTTGAATATTGGTCGTGGGCCTAATCTTCATGACATGAAAGCAATTGTCAAGACATGGCGAAATCGCCTACCACTGCAGTGCGATGAGCTGGTGCACTGGAGCGATATCTTCATGTGGAGACACCACCACTATCAGTCCATAGTGGCAGCGTATGAGAATGTGTCAAGTACAATGCCAGAACAACAGTCCAGTAACCACGCCATGCTGGGTGTGCACGCCTCGGCCTGGTCCATCATACATTACGGGCATGTCGCACGTAAGCACGGTCTGACTGGAGTGTGTCTCGACTCTCTCAGCAGGATACACACCATCCCGAGTGTTCCCATCGTCGATTGCTTCCATAAGATCCGGGAGCAAGTCAAGTGTTATTTGCAAATGGCTGGCGTCATGGGCAAACAAGAACTTCAGGAGGGTCTAGAAGTGATTGAATCGACAAACTTGAGGTAT
The DNA here is from genome assembly GCA_963924455.1 of Pelagia noctiluca. Lineage (NCBI taxonomy): Eukaryota > Metazoa > Cnidaria > Scyphozoa > Semaeostomeae > Pelagiidae > Pelagia > Pelagia noctiluca. The sequence goes on along the minus strand of OZ004315.1, from coordinate 1,087,814 downwards.
TTCTCAAAGGAAATGACTGCTGAGTTCTACGCCCTGAAGGGAATGTTCCTCGCGCAAGTCAGCAGATCTGAAGAAGCCAACAGAGCCTTCTCAGAAGCTGTGCAGAAGCATGACACCCTAGTGAAAGCATGGGCGCTGTGGGGGGACTATCTCGATAACCTATTTGTCAATGAACGAAACATGAACCTGGGGACTTTCGCTGTGATATGCTACATGCATGCATGCCGCAGTCAGAACGAGTCGAAGTGCCGCAAATACCTCGCTAGAACTTTATGGCTGCTGTCTTATGATGATGAAAATGGCACTCTAGCAGAAGCATTGGAAAAATACTGCATCGGCGTGCCTTCCACTCACTGGTTGCCATGGATACCACAATTGCTGACGTGTTTTGTTCGAAAGGAAGGCAGCCATGTTCTGAATTTGATTTTCTCAGTGGCCCGCGTGTTCCCGCAGGCTGTTTACTTCCCTATCCGTACCTTGTATTTGACATTGAAGATAGAGCAAAGGGAAAAGCACCGGATGGAACTGAGAGCGAGTATGAACGGGGATAAGGCGGCCAGTAGTGCGACTGTTGCGGATGTGGATAAGAAAAGTGATGGGAACCAAGCTACGAAAACCACTGGTGGTTCGTCTTCAACGTCGTCAACAGCTGATAGCGAGGCAGCCTCCCAGAATTCTGTACCAGGTTAGTTGAAATAGGATTGTTGTCTATTTCTTTTTCCTTTTATGCGCTTCATTACGCATGTATCAAAATTATTTTTTCTGATTGTTGATATGGAAATAAAACTCAACTTGTCTAACTGACCTTTTTTAGTCTCGGTGACTGCAGCCTCGACTCTGGCAATGGTGAGAGTTTTATATATTTTATCCTTACCCCGATTTTTATCTTTCATCTACCATCATGCTTCAACTTATGATGTGAATAGATAACGTTACCCTGCAAGAACCTTAAATTTTCTTTTTATAAGCAATGAGATTACTGAGTACAGACACGAGACAAACTAATAAAGCATAATTGTCCTATTCATGGCAGGGATAGACACATGGTCTTGGAGATCCCACCATGAACAGCACTCACAGTAGATATCAACGGAAGATATTTGATCAAAAAGAAATAATAAAAATGATAACATTACAATAAATACACTACAAACACTGCTTGGGGGCTGCGACAATTGAAAAAACGATATCCTGCAACATCTCAAGGGGCACAAAGTCTGCCCCTGGAGCCTTAGAAACAGGTGCCCAGGAACAATCTTCTGCCCATCTAAATTATCAACAAATACAAAACCACTTCAATTGAATCTCTTTGCTGTTTTAATACAATCGATTGTTTTTTCCAATATGATTAACAAATATATGATGTATGTACTATTACTATTCACTTAGGACAAATCCAAAAAACTATGCAAAATATACAAGAGCTCATGCCTCTATTCCTTTAGCTAAATTTACAAACAGGGGTGATGATGGTGCAAAGATTTTTAAATATATTAAAATAGACTTTTATATCAGGTAAGAGCTGATGTTGAATAGATTTAATTGAATGTACTTGATGTTCTTGTCCATCTTGCATAGGTTGCCTTGACTGCAAACACAACAGTTTCAACAGCCATGGATTCTTCTGACTCTATCACGGTCTCAGCAGCAACAACAACATCAGCTGTCGATTCTAATGCTAATCCAGCCATTTCAACTGCAGCAAGTACTAATACTGGAGGAGGTAAGATTTCAGTATTTGTTTTTGACTACAGTGCATGGCCACAAGTCACATCAGCTCTGTAGTTCAAGAAATATGTTTTATATGCAATGTATCCTTGCCCGAATAGATAATTTTAGATAGCCAATATAGATTTGAAACAGAAAACTTTTGGACCATCAAACCTCAGATAAAACGATTTCTGCGAAAGTTTTCTTTTCAGAAGTTGCCAAGGAGTTAAGTAACAATGTCATGCTCAGAGGCGTTATCAAGAACTATGCAAGTTTTGATATTTTTCTCGTTCGAGTTGAAATGAAGTCGTGTAGCTGGCGAATTCCGATTTGATTGTGATGATTTTCATGTAGGTATTGGAAGTGGAAGCCAGAGTGTCAATGCGTCTGAGACGGGAATGATTCGTGCTCCTGCCCCCATGTGTCGCTGCAGTAAGATAATGCACATGATGCGAGATCTGCACCCAACTCTGCTGTCAGCACTCGAGGGAATCGTTGACCAGGTAAGAATATAAGAAACACTTTCATGACATATAACCATGTTTATCAACTTCAGTTCCACACTTAACAGTCTGCCTGTTGAAATCCTTTTGGCCACCTTCAGAAATCACAAGTGTGGTTTAGTTTTCAAAAGATTTCCATTGCTTATGACACTATCTTCAAACAAAGTTGTTTTCTTAGAAGGATGATGGGAGGCCAAATAAAATCATTGTAATCATCTTAGATTTTGAGACATCGTTCTTACCTGTGTAACAAATCTAGGTATTTTAATGTGCAAAAGTAAAAAACATATTGTCTTCTTAGACCCGATTCTACCGAATCGGATTGCCATCATGCTAGTCTGTTATGTTCATAAATCTTGAAACTGAAACAGAAATAAAACACCTATGCAGAACTTGCTGTCAATTGTTGATGCAGCACGTTATATGACGTTTTGAAATCGAAACATTAGCTCCTAGAAAACTCTTATTGATGGGAATTGCATTTCTCGTTAATTTCTTATTTCATTGAGATTGTCCTGATTTTTCATATAATTACTGGACTACTCAAACGTAGAAATGTCAGTGTGAATTGATGTGAATATCACTGACTGTACTCATGACGTAATTTACGAATTGAAGCTGCTTTCTGCTTACAATTACACGCCTGGCATTTAAATCACATATGATGCTAAGATCTGTTTTGTTTCACCCTTGCTACTCAGTATAAAATTTGCGTGATTGTAGCTTAACGAAATGATTTTGAAAAAATCAATAAATCCTTTTTGTCTTTAGATGGTTTGGTTTCGTGAATGTTGGCACGAGGAAGTTCTAAGGCAACTGAGACAGGGATTAACAAAATGTTACCAAGTCGCTTTCGATCACAGAGGAGATGGTATGTTAAGTTAACAAATTGATCTTCTTAATTTTTGAGCTTTGTGCAGTCTTTGAACGTGATTCAGGATACGTGTGAAATGATACTGTGTATAGAAATGGCCGGAGAAGGAATCGAACCCATGACTTTAGTGCATCCGTGCTCGTCCAGTGGGTACTTAGAGCTTCAAATTAAAATCACAACTTTACAACCATGTCAATCGCTCGGCAGCTCCACACTCATTAAAAATGAAGAGACAAACCGTCACAGCTCTCCAACAGTCACGCATACTTCAGTCTGGTGACGATTCTCCTAACGGAGAAAGCACCCATTGCAACTAGCCATCACCGGATTGGCTGAGAAGTAAACTTGTCACCGTTCAACACAGATCCAGTTTGGATGTCATAATAAATTGAAGCTTACACATTGATATAGCTCTGATTGATATGAATTTTTACATTATTTGTACCATTGTGATGCTGTCAAAGAGATGAAATAATCTCAATAAAATTATTAAGCCTCCTCCGTTATTCAAAGCCCCCTCAGTTTTATATCCCTCAAATGCAACTGTTGCATGGACCGTAGAGAATACCTTTTTCATCATCTGTTCACTATTTCTTTCGTTTCAGTGAATGGTGCACAGATAACCCCTCGTACTTTGAGTTTTGTCAAGAAACTGGTCAGTACGTTTGGTATCGGGTTCGAATCTGGATCAAACGTTTACTCATCATACACCTCCTCTGCTTCCGAGTCCCTTGCGAGGCGTGCTCAGGCCACTGCGCAGGATCCGGTCTTCCACAAGCTGAAGGAGCAGTTTGTTGAGGACTTTGATTTCAGGTAAAGCTTGTTGTTTATTTGAATCGCCAGCGCAGCCTCTGTAACGAGTTAAGCTTGTTAAGGATAGGTCATGAGCAGATTTTTGAGTGGCTGGAAATCCTACTGGACGTATGTTTACGGACAGAAAAGAAAAGCAGAGGCTATTATAAAAACATGAATAAACTGTTTTCAGAAATTCTAGATTTTTAACTTAATTTGTCAAATTTTTCCATCTTCCAAAGCTGTAACACTGAGATGATGAATCGGCAGCCAGCGAATCAAAATCCAACTTAGTTTTTGTGGTGAACTTTTTGTAACTCATTCTCCCTAAACTAAATGTTCATCAAGTAAATCATAACTTGTAACTTTATGCCTCATTTTCCAATTTTGTTGTTTATTTCTTAGTAAACCTGGCTCAATCAAATTGCACAAGCTGATCAGCAAACTGAGAAAGTGGATCAAAATTCTAGAAGCCAAAGCGAAACTTCTGCCAAGGTAAGAAAAGGGTCTTTTTTATTTCATGTGAATTTTGCGATAACATTTAGACATATTGTTTTGAACTATCTATGTGCTAGATAAAGAGGGCAAATTCGAAAAGCAACTTTTAATCACATTTAACATAACTATCTTTTTTCAGAGCTTCAGATAATAGATCAGAATATGAAAAGAGGACTCTTTTCCTTTACATGCGAAAATTGATTATTGGATTCAAGCAATGGCTCTTCATTTTGATGGAATTTTCATATTACTGTACACTTGAATAGTCCATTTAATATTGTTTTCAATTTTGCAGCTCGTTTCTTCTTGAAGAAAGATGTCGTTTTCTGAGCAATTTCTCACAAGCCACGGCAGAAGTGGAATTACCTGGAGAGTTTCTCATGCCGAAAACAACAATCGTAAGTAAAAACGATTTAAAATGTTTCCCTTTCCTAAGCCATTAAAGTTGTCTCGAAAATATTTATTTAAGAAACTTTACCTTCTTTGAAACCACTCTCCAGCTTGTTTATCTCTCAGAATTCGTAAAGCACCTCGGATAAAATATCTTAATGCTAAGGGAAAGCTAAGGGGGAGACCCTCTTTTTGAAGTTGATTTGCGAGAGATATCGAAAAAATGGGCAGGTATTTTTAAGAATCTTTGTGATTCTCAAAACATGATCATTGATAATTTGTTGTTTTGAATATGTTTTGAGATGATATATGTTTTTTTTGAAACTGATATTATGATAATACGAGAGCCCATCCATCACCTAAGTTTATAAAATTCCAATAGATTAATTCAAAAATAAACCATGCTTTGAAACGTTTTGATCAAATCTTCATCAATAAACTATTATAATATATATAAATATAGTTTACTGATGAAGATTTTATCGAAACGTTTTAAGGTATGGTTTATTTTTGAATTAATCTTTTTTTGAATTAAGATATTTGATAAGACATTGATCATATTTTCTTTTCAGCACAATGCATTTTACGTGCGCATTGCGAAGTTCATGCCGAGGGTGGAATTGGTTCACAGGCACAACTTCTCGGCACGCAGACTGACCATTCGTGGCCATAATGGCAAGCTCTACCCCTACCTTGTCATCAACGATGCTTGGTTGACGGAGTCTCGCAGAGAAGAGAGGGTTCTTCAAGTCTTCAGAATGGTCAATCTCTTCCTCGAAAAAAGAAAGGTACGGTTTCTTTGAAATTCTACATTGAAATATGAAAAAATGCAGCCAGCACGATTATAAGTATTAAAAAGTCTTTGATTGGTATAGAATTCAAAAATAATTACTATCGATAAAAATACATGCTATTCTTTTTACAATTTATTTTTGTATCAGAAAAAGAAAATTCCATGAATAAAAATATATTAACTTATTGGGAAAGGATTACTTTTGTGTGAAATAGCTCAATGAAAAAGGGATGATATTAACGGCTTAGACCTGCCCTCATCCCTAATCACCATTATGAGTGGATTATTGGATGACCCAAGACCAAATAATTTATTAATCATGAAAAAAGTCTCACAAACGATAATTATCTATCAGGAAACTGCCAGAAGACATCTTCAGTTTTATGTTCCAAGAGTTGTTGCTGTTTCTCCTCAGCTCAGACTAATCGAGGTAAGTATGAGATCTTTAAACGAACATTAAAAAACTGATTGAAATGAAATAAAATTTTCGTACAAGTTAAAATATTATGGCCAGTGTGGGTCTCGAACCCACGACCTTAGCGTTATTAGCACCACGCTCTACCGACTGAGCTAACCGGCCAGTTATCCACTATGTGTAATTTCTTGATTTTATTCGATGACTAAGCTAAGCAGCGGAGGCGGAGCATAATATATTCAACACGAGGCATATACAACAAACAAAGGTGAATGTTTTTTATAACATAGAAAAAAGAAAAAATATTTTCGATTTTGAGTATTTCTCCTAGTAATTGACTCATCAGTTACTTTGCCATACTGAAGAAACTTTGAATGACTGATTTTCATTTTCTGTTATTTTCGCTTTGCTTAGGACAATCCATCAATCATTTCATTGTGCGAAATATTCAGGGAGGTAAGTGTTATTCAAACATTTAAGTGTCATTTAAGATCCTTCGCCTTGTCTTCCTCTGCGTTTGTCTTTTCCTTTCCCGTTAACTTCCTTCAGTAGACCCCTTTCACAATGACATAGAATATGTTTGAAAGTGAGGCAAGTGATGTGATTCCCTGCTGAGCAAGGATCCTTCATCATATCATTATGCTAAAAGTACAACTACAAAACAAATCTATGCGTTGCTAAGAGCAATGCGTGCCTTTGGGATTAGGATCAACATGATATCGAAGATAGTGGTGTTTCTACAAGAATTTCAAAAGAATTGACATCATTGTGAAAGTGGTCAGTTCTGACATGACAGTGACTTGAGGTGTAAAACACAACCTTACCGCCCTCTGACTTATGATTTTGCACCTGCCCTAATCTCGATTTTCTGCCAGACAGTCTTATACCCAGGTTTGTATAACAAGACAACACTTTGAAAATACTGCTATGAATGATGACAGTCATGTACTCTGTACCAACATTCGACGAGCACAAAGGAGAGGGTCAGGAAGGGGTTAGTTAAGAACTTGGATTCGCCTTTTTATTAACTGGGGAAATGGGATTGATGAACTTGGGACTGGGATTTGGGAATGAAGGAGTAAATTGCGTATGGGATTGTTAAACAAACACGACAATAGAGGGAATTTCTTTATTCTATTTATTGGGATATGGATTTTTGATAATCTCAGTGCTGGCAATTGGGAAAAGTAAGTACCCCCCTTTGGGACCCTCAGAGAAGGACCGTCTCCAATCATTTGCATGCAAATTGAACCGAACCTACGAAAGCTGAGTACCTCCCAGTCATGAAACAGAATTTGTTGCAACATGTTGTTTATTAAATTATTCATTTATTTCCCAGCGCTGTCAGCGAAAGAAGATAGACTCGGAATCAGCGATAACCCATTATTATGAACGGCTTGGCTCGTTGCAAGCTTCCGGTTTCTCCACCAATCATCAAGTCCTTCGTGATATCTTGAAAGAGGTTTGATTTTCAGTTTTTCTCGATTTCTGTACGTTTATTTCTAATTGTTTATTGCTGCATTTGTATCACCTGTGGAGAAGGCTATTCGGTTCTTTTCCTGCAGTTAACGCAGAAATAGATAACTCTAAGAAAATTTAAGAATTTAATGCAATACTCTCTATATCCTCTGTTTCAGAAGCTATAAATTAATGTTATCCATTTAAATCGATTGGAAAACTGCATCCTTGTCGGGAATGACTGATACAACTAAGTGAATGTTCCTTGAATATTCCTCACTGTCTTAGGTGCAGATGAATGTGATTCCGGAGACGATGCTGAAAGAATGGGCAACCTACACCTACCAAAACGCTACGGATCTTTGGACATTCAGAAAGATGGTAAGCCGTGATTCTCCGATAAACCTTTCTTGTTTTACTTCTAATCTGGATTGTAACCTTCATTCGTCAGCCAACGTCATTGAATTTCAATTGCTTGTAATCAAACAGTCGTACTGCAGTTGAAACAGTGATAACTGCCTCAAAAGCACTGGTTACTTAGGGCTACTTCGTGATGCATAAGTAGGTTCATTTGCGTTATAAGGCACTCTGGGTAGGCCCTGCAAATTAATTATAAGTTTCAGTTTAAAATCCCTTGGATGGATGAATTTAACCCTGTTAGTTCCTGGAATACCGATCATGTTGATGTTAGTGAAAGTTCGAGCGACGGATTTTATCAAATATCGAATTAGAGAGTTGAATGCACTAGCAATAAGTTCTTGATAACATCAAGGGAGAAAGAAGATGACGACAATCAGATGATGAAGAAAGGTGAAGAAGAAGGTGTGAAGAATGTAGAAAGAGATAAGAGAGGGTGTGGCTGAAAATTTATTCCAGTTGTTTAAAGAAATATAGATGAAAATTGGAAAGATAGTGAAGCATATAAACCAACTTTTGCGTCTGACACTCATCAGTACATCAGAAAAAAATCGCGAATTCTACCTAATTTATTGTTTATTACGTTTTGCCAATCTATCTCAGGCTTCTGAAGTCCTATACCGATCAAAGAGTCTTCCAATATGAAAGACATTTGAATCGATCTCAATAGCTTTGGTCAGTTTTGAAATTAATCAGCTTCCATATTCATGATTGATTCATCACCACATTAAATTTGTGATTACTGTCGATCTTTTTGCCAGACATGACAATCGATTTCAATCTTCTTGTTTGTTTTTCAATAGTTTACACAGCAAGTTGCTTTGGCCGGCTTCGTAGAATTCACCTTCCACTTGACGCGTCTGAATCCGGAAATGATTAACATAGCACGTGACAGCGGCCACGTGACTTTCAACTTCTTCAAATTCGACTTGGATAACTCGAAAGGTGACTTGTTTTGTATTGATAGTTTTAGAGGCTTTAGAAGGAATACTCGTTTGTTATTTGAGTTTTGGATAGGGGATTTGAACCAGATTTTTTACACCGTTAGTTCAGTGTCTTTGAATAGAATAAGAAAGTAGTCGACCAATTTGGAAATGAATTATTATGAATATTGATAATAAGAGAAAATGAATTCATTTGGGAACTTGTTCTTCATTTGGGGGTAGCTACAGTAATCACAAATTTTTAACTTAGGACATTTCGTTGAATAAAGCAGTATTGTCAAACGTTTGTTTGCGATCATTCCTTCTTCGTTCTTACATAGCTGATTAAAGGTTACCACTGTTTCTTATAGTGACGTCATGTCATGAAATGACACTCAAGATATGGTTAGGCCCGTTCATATGATTTTTCACATAAATAATAACATTGTATTTCGTTTCAATCATTCTCAGGTGAACTTGATGCGAACAGGCCCGTTCCATTTCGACTCACCCCAAACATGTGTGAACTCGTTTCTCCTGTCGGGGTAGCTGGGGTGATCACCCACTGCATGATCGCAGTTGCAAGATGTCTTGTGCAACCCCAGTTCAGTATTTCAAGCTACTTCAAGGCAATTCTCAAGGATGAGATATTGACGTGGCATAAAAAGGTAGCGATTTTTGAGAAGCTTTTTTTACTATCCTTTATTTCTGTTTATATTGACTCTTTAGAATCAATATAAGTTTTTCGAGGAATGTTTCGGGCTAAGTGGAGTTTTTATCAAGTGAGAAAGCATTATTTTGAAATGGCTCAACAATTGTCAAGATATGTCAGAACAAACTTGTTGAAGCTTCTCTCTGAAAATAATTATTACCCCTCTAAATAATCCTTAACTTAACAGTAGCAATCACACTCTCAACCCTGAGACCTAACCCCCTGAGCTTTAACCTTTTGCATAACCTTATAAAACCCCAAATACTAACCCCAACAAGGCTACGTCTTTTGGGACATCTTAGCAGTTGCTGGTCTTTAAAATGAAGAGAACCTACAATAGACTCTCTATCCTTAGGAACTTATGAAGTTCAGTGTTTTTAATGGGGGCTTATAAGGGAAGGGGTGGTAAAAATGTAAAGACGTTACAAGCAATATGTATATTGAGTCTTGGATGTCATAACTTTTAAACCTGATTAAATGCTAAACCCCCTGTATCTCTATACTTTTGCAAAATTTGAGTTTTAAGGGAGCTTGTTAAAACCTGGGCTAAATAGAGAATTTACAGTATGTCGGCAAATTACATTTTCAAGCTTGCTCAGAACCTTTGATTATAGCTATGAAAACCGTTATATGTTTCACACACCCCTTCTGATCGCTAGAGGTACCACGATATGTGTCATCTGACCGCAGCTATAACTAAATATGTTTACTTTCATAGAAACACGACGAAACACACATGACTCAAAATGGTACTTCATCTAACGACATGGAAAACGAGCTGTTGATCACGATGGTTACGAATGCAACAAATGCCATAATGACAAGATTGCAAAGTGAGTCATCTTCTCACCCAGAATTGACCTTACCCTATTTACCCTACCCCTATATACCCCAACCCTATATAACCTAACCCTTAACACCCTAGCCCTATATACCCAAACGCTATATTCTCTAACGTTGTATACCCTAACGTTATACACGCTACTCTTATACAAACTTCACATAGCTTACTCATTTATCTAAGACATTTTTCTCAAGATATACATGTCACGCCCCCCTTTTTACAATGTTAGATCTAGCCCTGAAATTTAGACGAGAAGCATACCACACTGCCGTTGCTTTATTTTTATGAAAAAACTCTCTAAAAGTTTAAAAAAAAAAGTTTTTTCAAGAACAATTTCTTATTTAAGTGAGATAATGCTGTAATATGATATTGCATTTTTGACTGGGAAGGCATACCCGCAATGCTTATTGATACCCAAGTGCTGTAGTGCTTAATTGGAATGGAAATAAGTAACTCAAGAATTGTAGTTAGTGGTTTATTACTGTAGCTGACAGTGTCTATTGGATGACTCATGATACTGTATATTGGCTGAATCATGAAATTATCAGATTTCAAGAATTTTTGATATTTCTGATGAACTTCTCTTTTTATAGATCTTGCACAGTTTGAAAACACAGAATCAAAAGTTGGCACTTTGATTTCTGCTGCCATGAATGCTGATAATTTATGCCGAATGGATCCGGCCTGGAATCCCTGGTTGTAATGACATTACAAAGTACGGAAGCCATTACACGGTATAGAAACCATTATACGGTATTGAAACCATTACACACTGAGGAAGCCATTACACAGTATAGAAGCCATACAGAAACAATTACACAGTATGGAGGTCGTTCAAAACGATGAGTCGCTCAAAACAAAGTTTTGAAACCAGTGTCAGATAAATAAAACATATAACGTTGAAGACTGGATCGCTGGGGAATGATTTTTATTGTACAGAGTTGAATTTAAAATGTTTTTTTTGCATTATTACTGTGTAAGGTTTATGAATATTACGTTTTTCTCGAGAATTGAATGCGCTTCTTTAGTTTTTGGCATTAAGTTAGTTTAATTAAGTTGCTTTGGTTAAGTTGCTTCAAGGTATTTTTTCAAAGGGACTCGCTTCTTCAACATATTTAGCTGAGGCCTTATATCCATAAAAAAATATAAGGAATAATAGATATACCTGATGCTTAGCTCATGTTTTTTGGTCGGAATTGGCCCAGAATAGATGGTTCAAAATAGTCTTTCAATCCACTTAGGAATATTCAGGGAGGAGAAATATTGGGCAATGAAGACCTTAAGAAACACATACAATCACCATAAAAGTCTTTCGGAATCAGCAAAATCTTCATGCCTCATGGTTAGCACATTGTTTTGGTCAAAATTGCCCAAACTTTATGGTGCCAAAAAGGCTTTGAATCTACAAAGGACAGTTCAGGGAGAAATATTCGGCTATAATAGCCTTAGAAAACGCATAAGATAACCGGAAAAAAATCTTTCAAAATTAGCCAAAAAATTGAAATAAAAACTTGATGGTTATAGTCCATGGTTTTGGTAAAAACTAACCAAAAATAACGTCTTCGAAATAGGCTGTCAATCCACTCAGAACTGTTCAGGGAGCAATAATTGGCTATAATAGCCTTAGATAACGCATAAGATAGCCTAACTGAAAAAAAATCCTTCAAAATTAGCCAAAAATTGGAAAAAAAGCCTGATGGTAAGCAAATGGTTTCTAGTCAAAATTTCCCAAAAATAAATTCATCTAAATATATTTCGAATCTATTAAGGACAGTCCAAGGAGCAATATTCGGCTATAATAGCCTTAGAAAACACATCAGATAGCCTAACCGGAAAAAAAAACCTTCAAAATTAGCCAAACATTGGGAAAAACCCTGATGGTTAGTCCATGATTTTAGTAAAAACTAGCCAAAAACAACGTCTTCGAAATAGGTTATCAATCTACTCAGGACAGTTCAGGGAGCAATAATCGGCTATAATAGCCATAGAAAAGGCATAAGATAACCGATAAAAAATCTTTCAAAATTAGCCAAAAAATGGAAAAAAGCCTGATGGTTAGTCCATGATTTAGGTCAAAACTAACCAGAAATAAATTCTTCTAAATATACATTCGATTTACTCAGGGCAGTTTAGGGAGCAATAATCGGCTGTAATAGCCTTAGAAAACGCATAAGATAACCGGGAAAAGGTCCTTCAAAATTAGCCAAAAATTAGAAAAAAGCCTAATGGTTAGTCCATGATTTTGGTAAAAACTAGCTAAAAATAACATCTTCGAAATTGGCTGTCAATTTACTCAGGTCAGTTTAGGGAGCAATAATCGGCTATAATAGCCTTAGAAAACGCATAAGATAACCGGGAAAAAGTTCTTCAAAATCAGCCGAAAATTGGCAAAAACCCTGATGGTTAGTCCATGATTTGGGTAAAAACTAGCCAAAAATAGCGTCTTCGAAATAGGCTGTCAATCCACTCAGAACTGTTCAGGGAGCAATAACCGGCTATAATAGCCTTAGAAAACGCATAAGATAACCGGAAAAAAGTTCTTCAAAATCAGCCCAAAATTAGAAAAAAACCTGATGATTAGTCCATGATTTTGGTAAAACTAGCTAAAAATAACGTCTTAGAAATAGGCTGTCAATCCACTCAGAACTGTTCAGGGAGCAATAATCGGCTATAATAGCCTTAGAAAACGCATAAGATAACCGAAAAAAAGTCCTTCAAAATCAGCCGAAAATTAGAAAAAAGTCTGATGGTTAGTCCATGATTTTGGTAAAAACCAGCCAAAAATAACTTCTTCGAAATAGGCTGTCAATCCACTCAGAACTGTTCAGGGAGCAATAACCGGCTATAATAGCCATAGAAAACGCATAAGATAACCGGAAAAAGTTCTTCAAAATCAGACGAAAATTGGAAAAAACCCTGATGGTTAGTCCATGATATTGGTAAAAACTAGCCAAAAATAACGTCTTCGAAATAGAGTGTCAATCCACTCAGAACTGTTCAGGGAGAAATGACCGGCTATAAATAGCCTTAGGAAACGCATAAGATAACCGAAAAAAAGTCCTTCAAAATCAGCCGAAAATTAGAAAAAACCCTGATGGTTAGTCCATGATTTTGGTAAAAACTAGCTAAAAATAACGTCCTAGAAATAGGGTGTCAATCCACTCAGAACTGTTCAGGGAGCAATAATCGGCTATAATAGCCTTAGAAAACGCATAAGATAACCGGAAAAAAGTCCTCCAAATCAGCCGAAAATTGAAAAAACCCTGATGTTTAGTCCATGATTTTGGTAAAAACTAGCCAAAAATAACGTCTTCGAAATAGGGTGTCAATCCACTCAGAATTGTTCAGGGAGAAATGACCGGCTATAATAGCCTTAGAAAACGCATAAGATAACCGAAAAAAAGTCCTTCAAAATCAGCCGAAAATTAGAAAAAAGCCTGATGGTTAGTCCATGATTTTGGTAAAAACTAGCTAAAAATAACGTCTTCGAAATAGGGTGTCAATCCACTCAGAACTGTTCAGGGAGCAATAATCGGCTATAATAGCCTTAGAAAACGCATAAGATAACTGGAAAAAGGTCCTTAAAACTCAGCCGAAAATTGGAAAAAAGCCTGATGGTTAGTCCATGATTTTGGTAAAAGCTAGCCAAAAATAACGTCTTAGAAATAGGGTGTCAATCCACTCAGAACTGTTCAGGGAGCAATAATCGGCTATAATAGCCTTAGAAAACACATAAGATAACTGGAAAAAAGTCCTTAAAAGTCAGCCGAAAATTAGAAAAAAGCCTGATGGTTAGTCCATGATTTTGGTAAAAACTAGCTAAAAATAACGTCTTCGAAATAGGGTGTCAATCCACTCAGAACTGTTCAGGGAGCAATAATCGGCTATAATAGCCTTAGAAAACGCATAAGATAACTGGAAAAAGGTCCTTAAAACTCAGCCGAAAATTGGAAAAAAGCCTGATGGTTAGTCCATGATTTGGGTAAAAACTAGCCAAAAATAACGTCTTAGAAATAGGGTGTCAATCCACTCAGAACTGTTCAGGGAGCAATAACCGGCTATAATAGCCTTACAAACGCATAAGATAACCGGAAAAAAGTCCTTCAAAATCAGCCGAAAATTGGAAAAAACCCTGATGGTTAGTCCATGATTTTGGTAAAAACTAGCCAAAAATAACGTCTTCGAAATTGGCTGTCAATCCACTCAGAACTGTTCAGGGAGCAATAATCGGCTATAATAGCCTTAGAAAACGCATAAGATAACCGGAAAAAAGTCTTTCAAAATCAGCCGACAATTGAAAAAACGCTGATGGTTAGTCCATGTTTTTGGAAAAAACTAGCCAAAAATAACGTCTTCGAAATAGGCTGTCAATCCACTCAGAACTGTTCAGGGAGCAATAACTGGCTATAATAGCCTTAGAAAACGCATAAGATAACTGGAAAAAAGTCCTCCAAAATCAGCCGAAGATTGGAAAAAACCCTGATGGTTAGTCCATGATTTTGGTAAAAACCAGCCAAAAATAACTTCTTCGAAATAGGCTGTCAATCCACTCAGAACTGTTTAGGGAGCAATAACCGGCTATAATAGCCATAGAAAACGCATAAGATAACCGGAAAAAGTTCTTCAAAATCAGACGAAAATTGGAAAAAACCCTGATGGTTAGTCCATGATTTTGGTAAAAACTAGCCAAAAATAACGTCTTCGAAATAGGGTGTCAATCAACTCAGAACTGTTCAGGGAGAAATGACCGGCTATAATAGCCTTAGGAAACGCATAAGATAACCGGAAAAAAGTCCTTCAAAATCAGCCGAAAATTGGAAAAAACCCTGATGGTTAGTCCATGATTTTGGTAAAAAGTAGCCAAAAATAACGTCTTAGAAATAGGGTGTCAATCCACTCACAACTGTTCAGGGAGCAATAATCGGCTATAATAGCCTTAGAAAACGCATAAGATAACTGGAAAAAAGTCCTTAAAACTCAGCCGAAAATTGGAAAAAAGCCTGATGGTTAGTCCATGATTTTGGTAAAGGCTAGCCAAAAATAACGTCTTAGAAATAGGATGTCAATCCACTCAGAACTGTTCAGGGAGCAATAATCGGCTATAATAGCCTTAGAAAACACATAAGATAACTGGAAAAAAGTCCTTAAAAGTCAGCCGAAAATTGGAAAAAACCCTGATGGTTAGTCCATGATATTGGTAAAAAGTAGCCAAAAATAACGTCTTAGAAATAGGCTGTCAATCCACTCAGAACTGTTCAGGGAGCAATAACCGGCTATAATAGCCTTAGAAAACGCATTAAATAACCGGAAAAAAGTCCTTCAAAATCAGCCAAAAATTGGAAAAAAGCCTGATGGTTAGTCCATGATTTGGGTAAAAACTAGCTAAAAATAACGTCTTCGAAATAGGGTGTCAATTCACTCAGAACTGTTCAGGGAGCAATAATCGGCTATAATAGCCTTAGAAAACGCATAAGATAACCGGAAAAAAGTCCTTCATAATCAGTCGAAAATTGGAAAAAACCCTGATGGTTAGTCCATGATTTTGGTAAAAACTAGACAAAAATAACGTCTTCGAAATTGGCTGTCAATCCACTCAGAACTGTCCAGGGAGCAATAATCGGCTATAATAGCCTTAGAAAACGCATAAGATAACCGGAAAAAAGTCCTTCAAAATCAGCCGAAAATTGGAAAAAACCCTGATGGTTAGTCCATGATTTTGGTAAAAAGTAGCCAAAAATAACGTCTTAGAAATAGGGTGTCAATCCACTCACAACTGTTCAGGGAGCAATAATCGGCTATAATAGCCTTAGAAAACGCATAAGATAACTGGAAAAAAGTCCTTAAAACTCAGCCGAAAATTGGAGAAAAGCCTGATGGTTAGTCCATGATTTTGGTAAAGGCTAGCCAAAAATAACGTCTTAGAAATAGGATGTCAATCCACTCAGAACTGTTCAGGGAGCAATAATCGGCTATAATAGCCTTAGAAAACACATAAGATAACTGGAAAAAAGTCCTTAAAAGGCACCGAAAATTGGAAAAAACCCTGATGGTTAGTCCATGATATTGGTAAAAAGTAGCCAAAAATAACGTCTTAGAAATAGGCTGTCAATCCACTCAGAACTGTTCAGGGAGCAATAACCGGCTATAATAGCCTTAGAAAACGCATTAAATAACCGGAAAAAAGTCCTTCAAAATCAGCCGAAAATTGGAAAAAAGCCTGATGGTTAGTCCATGATTTGGGTAAAAACTAGCTAAAAATAACGTCTTCGAAATAGGGTGTCCATTCACTCAGAACTGTTCAGGGAGCAATAATCGGCTATAATAGCCTTAGAAAACGCATAAGATAACCGGAAAAAAGTCCTTCATAATCAGTCGAAAATTGGAAAAAACCCTGATGGTTAGTCCATGATTTTGGTAAAAAGTAGCCAAAAATAACGTCTTCGAAATTGGCTGTCAATCCACTCAGAACTGTCCAGGGAGCAATAATCGGCTATAATAGCCTTAGAAAACGCATAAGATAACCGGAAAAAAGTCCTTCAAAATCAGCCGACAATTGAAAAAACGCTGATGGTTAGTCCATGATTTTGGAAAAAACTAGCCAAAAATAACGTCTTCGAAATAGGCTGTCAATCCACTCAGAACTGTTCAGGGAGCAATAACCGGCTATAATAGCCTTAGAAAACGCATAAGATAACCGGAAAAAAGTCCTCCAAAATCAGCCGAAGATTGGAAAAAACCCTGATGGTTAGTCCATGATTTTGGTAAAAACCAGCCAATAATAACTTCATCGAAATAGGCTGTCAATCCACTCACAACTGTTCAGGGAGCAATAACCGGCTATAATAGCCTTAGAAAAAGCATAAGATAACCGGAAAAAGTCCTTCAAAATCAGCCGAAAATTGGAAAAAACCCTGATGGTTAGTCCATGATTTTGGTAAAAACTAGCCAAAAATAACGTCTTCGAAATAGGGTGTCAATCCACTCAGAACTGTTCAGGGAGAAATGACCGGCTATAATAGCCTTAGGAAACGCATAAGATAACCGAAAAAAAGTCCTTCAAAATCAGCCGAAAATTAGAAAAAACCCTGATGGTAAGCAAATGGTTTCTAGTCAAAATTTCCCAAAAATAAATTCATCTAAATATATTTCGAATCTATTAAGGACAGTCCAAGGAGCAATATTCGGCTATAATAGCCTTAGAAAACACATCAGATAGCCTAACCGGAAAAAAAAACCTTCAAAATTAGCCAAACATTGGGAAAAACCCTGATGGTTAGTCCATGATTTTAGTAAAAACTAGCCAAAAACAACGTCTTCGAAATAGGTTGTCAATCTACTCAGGACAGTTCAGGGAGCAATAATCGGCTATAATAGCCATAGAAAAGGCATAAGATAACCGATAAAAAATCCTTCAAAATTAGCCAAAAAATGGAAAAAAGCCTGATGGTTAGTCCATGATTTAGGTCAAAACTAACCAGAAATAAACTCTTCTAAATATACATTCGATTTACTCAGGGCAGTTTAGGGAGCAATAATCGGCTGTAATAGCCTTAGAAAACGCATAAGATAACCGGGAAAAGGTCCTTCAAAATTAGCCAAAAATTAGAAAAAAGCCTAATGGTTAGTCCATGATTTTGGTAAAAACTAGCTAAAAATAACATCTTCGAAATTGGCTGTCAATTTACTCAGGTCAGTTTAGGGAGCAATAATTGGCTATAATAGCCTTAGAAAACGCATAAGATAACCGGGAAAAAGTTCTTCAAAATCAGCCGAAAATTGGCAAAAACCCTGATGGTTAGTCCATGATTTTGGTAAAAACTAGCTAAAAATAACGTCTTCGAAATAGGCTGTCAATCCACTCAGAACTGTTCAGGGAGCAATAATCGGCTATAATAGCCTTAGAAAACGCATAAGATAACCGGAAAAAAGTCCTTCAAAATAAGCCGAAAATTGGAAAAAAACCCTGATGGTTAGTCCATGATATTGGTAAAAACTAGCCAAAAATAACGTCTTCGAAATAGGCTGTCAATCCACTCAGAACTGTTCAGGGAGCAATAATCGGCTATAATAGCCTTAGAAAACGCATAAGATAACCGGAAAAAAGTCCTTCAAAATCAGCCGAAAATTGGAAAAAAGCCTGATGGTTTAGTCCATGATTTGGGTAAAAACTAGCTAAAAATAAAGTCTTCGAAATAGGGTAACAATCCACTCAGAACAGTTCAGGGAGCAATAATTGGCTATAATAGCCTTAGAAAACGCATAAGATAACCGGAAAAAAGTCCTTCATAATCAGCCGAAAATTGGAAAAAACCCTGATGGTTAGTCCATGATTTTGGTAAAAACTAGCCAAAAATAACGTCTTCGAAATTGGCTGTCAATCCACTCAGAACTGTTCAGGGAGCAATAATCGGCTATAATAGCCTTAGAAAACGCATAAGATAACCGGAAAAAAGTCTTTCAAAATCAGCCGACAATTGAAAAAACGCTGATGGTTAGTCCATGTTTTTGGAAAAAACTAGCCAAAAATAACGTCTTCGAAATAGGCTGTCAATCCACTCAGAACTGTTCAGGGAGCAATAATCGGCTATAATAGCCTTAGAAAACGCATAAGATAACCGGAAAAAATTCCTTCATAATCAGCCGAAAATTGGAAAAAACCCTGATGGTTAGTCCATGATTTTGGTAAAAACTAGCCAAAAATAACGTCTTCGAAATTGGCTGTCAATCCACTCAGAACTGTTCAGGGAGCAATAATCGGCTATAATAGCCTTAGAAAACGCATAAGATAACCGGAAAAAAGTCTTTCAAAATCAGCCGACAATTGAAAAAACGCTGATGGTTAGTCCATGTTTTGGAAAAAACTAGCCAAAAATAACGTCTTCGAAATAGGCTGTCAATCCACTCAGAACTGTTCAGGGAGCAATAACTGGCTATAATAGCCTTAGAAAACGCATAAGATAACCGGAAAAAAGTCCTCCAAAATCAGCCGAAAATTGGAAAAAACCCTGATGGTTAGTCCATGATTTTGGTAAAAAGTAGCCAAAAATAACGTCTTAGAAATAGGGTGTCAATCCACTCACAACTGTTCAGGGAGCAATAATCGGCTATAATAGCCTTAGAAAACGCATAAGATAACTGGAAAAAAGTCCTTAAAACTCAGCCGAAAATTGGAAAAAAGCCTGATGGTTAGTCCATGATTTTGGTAAAGGCTAGCCAAAAATAACGTCTTAGAAATAGGATGTCAATCCACTCAGAACTGTTCAGGGAGCAATAATCGGCTATAATAGCCTTAGAAAACACATAAGATAACTGGAAAAAAGTCCTTAAAAGTCAGCCGAAAATTGGAAAAAACTCTGATGGTTAGTCCATGATTTTGGTAAAAAGTAGCCAAAAATAACGTCTTAGAAATAGGCTGTCAATCCACTCAGAACTGTTCAGGGAGCAATAACCGGCTATAATAGCCTTAGAAAACGCATTAAATAACCGGAAAAAAGTCCTTCAAAATCAGCCGAAAATTGGAAAAAAGCCTGATGGTTAGTCCATGATTTGGGTAAAAACTAGCTAAAAATAACGTCTTGGAAATAGGGTGTCAATTCACTCAGAACTGTTCAGGGAGCAATAATCGGCTATAATAGCCTTAGAAAACGCATAAGATAACCGGAAAAAAGTCCTTCATAATCAGTCGAAAATTGGAAAAAACCCTGATGGTTAGTCCATGATTTTGGTAAAAACTAGCCAAAAATAACGTCTTCGAAATAGGCTGTCAATCCACTCAGAACTGTTCAGGGAGCAATAATCGGCTATAATAGCCTTAGAAAACGCATAAGATAACCGGAAAAAAGTCCTTCATAATCAGTCGAAAATTGGAAAAAACCCTGATGGTTAGTCCATGATTTTGGTAAAAACTAGCCAAAAATAACGTCTTCGAAATTGGCTGTCAATCCACTCAGAACTGTCCAGGGAGCAATAATCGGCTGTAATAGCCTTAGAAAACGCATAAGATAACCGGAAAAAAGTCCTTCAAAATCAGCCGACAATTGAAAAAACGCTGATGGTTAGTCCATGATTTTGGAAAAAACTAGCCAAAAATAACGTCTTCGAAATAGGCTGTCAATCCACTCAGAACTGTTCAGGGAGCAATAACCGGCTATAATAGCCTTAGAAAACGCATAAGATAACCGGAAAAAAGTCCTCCAAAATCAGCCGAAAATTGGAAAAAACCCTGATGGTTAGTCCATGATTTTGGTAAAAAGTAGCCAAAAATAACGTCTTAGAAATAGGGTGTCAATCCACTCACAACTGTTCAGGGAGCAATAATCGGCTATAATAGCCTTAGAAAACGCATAAGATAACTGGAAAAAAGTCCTTAAAACTCAGCCGAAAATTGGAAAAAAGCCTGATGGTTAGTCCATGATTTTGGTAAAGGCTAGCCAAAAATAACGTCTTAGAAATAGGATGTCAATCCACTCAGAACTGTTCAGGGAGCAATAATCGGCTATAATAGCCTTAGAAAACACATAAGATAACTGGAAAAAAGTCCTTAAAAGTCAGCCGAAAATTGGAAAAAACTCTGATGGTTAGTCCATGATTTTGGTAAAAAGTAGCCAAAAATAACGTCTTAGAAATAGGGTGTCAATTCACTCAGAACTGTTCAGGGAGCAATAATCGGCTATAATAGCCTTAGAAAACGCATAAGATAACCGGAAAAAAGTCCTTCATAATCAGTCGAAAATTGGAAAAAACCCTGATGGTTAGTCCATGATTTTGGTAAAAACTAGCCAAAAATAACGTCTTCGAAATAGGCTGTCAATCCACTCAGAGCAGTTTAGGGAGCAATAATCGGCTGTAATAGCCTTAGAAAACGCATAAGATAACCGGGAAAAGGTCCTTCAAAATAAGCCAAAAATTGGAAAAAACCCTGATGGTTAGTCCATGATTTTGGTAAAAACTAGCTAAAAATAACATCTTGGAAATTGGCTGTCAATTTACTCAGGTCAGTTTAGGGAGCAATAATCGGCTATAATAGCCTTAGAAAACGCATAAGATAACCGGGAAAAAGTTCTTCAAAATCAGCCGAAAATTGGCAAAAACCCTAATGGTTAGTCCATGATTTGGGTAAAAACTAGCCAAAAATAGCGTCTTCGAAATAGGCTGTCAATCCACTCAGAACTGTTCAGGGAGCAATAATCGGCTATAATAGCCTTAGAAAACGCATAAGATAACCGGAAAAAAGTCCTTCAAAATCAGCCGAAAATTAGAAAAAACCCTTATGTTTAGTCCATGATATTGGTAAAAACCAGCCAAAAATAACGTTTTCGAAATAGGGTGTCAATCCACTCAGAATTGTTCAGGGAGAAATGACCGGCTATAATAGCCTTAGAAAACGCATAAGATAACCGAAAAAAAGTCCTTCAAAATCAGCCGAAAATTAGAAAAAAGTCTGATGGTTAGTCCATGATTTTGGTAAAAACTAGCTAAAAATAACGTCTTCGAAATAGGGTGTCAATCCACTCAGAACTGTTCAGGGAGAAATAAACGGCTATAATAGCCTTAACATCTGGTGGCAAATGCAGGAGCAACACAAAGAAAGGCACACAGGTTGGCGTGTAATGGGGGTCGCATCATGAAAATATACTTCCAAATCATTTTGTTCTGATAACCAACAACAATATACACAGTCTTTGTTAGGTATTGTCTCGTTTGGGCTATACTAACTATAGCAGAGACATGAAAGATAATTAGGAGCTCGCTTTTGATATACACAACTCTACAAAATACATTAATCACGTGTTCCATCATTAACAGCAATTAACACTAAATACAACTTATGAATACTTTGGGTTGAAAGGGATTCATTCCTACTCATTTAGATGACCTGTCACCATTAGAATGGTGACCAACCGCCAAAGTAACGCCAAAATAAATGATGCGCCCCATCCCACCAACCTGGACAGGAACGGGTGCCAATGGAAGGGGGAAATAGAAAGGGGGAGGACATAGCTACGGCTAACATGGAATCAAATTTAACCTAGGCCAAAAGTCACCTACAGGAATTAGAACAAATTATTTATTTTGCATGTCATTCGATCTTTACTTCAAATCCCCTTTTCTCTTAAACCATATACTTTAAACAATACTTTTCATAACGTTTTCATTCGATCCTTCACTTTTAAACCTCATTTCTCTTAAACCATATACTTTAAACAATACTTTTCATAACGTTTTCATTCGATACTTCACTTCTTAACATCATTTCTCTTTTCATTTTCGTTTTCATTCGATACTTCACTTCTTAACATCATTTCTCTTAAACCATATACTTTAAACCATACTTTTCATAACGTTTTCATTCGATCCTTCACTTTTAAACCTCATTTCTCTTAAACCATTTACTTTAAACAATACTTTTCATAACGTTTTCATTCTATACTTCACTTCTTAACATCATTTCTCTTTTCATTTTCGTTTTCATTCGATACTTCACTTCTTAACATCATTTCTCTTCAACCATACTTTTCATTTTCATTTTCATTCGATACTTCACTTCTTACCATCATTTCTCTTCAACCATACTTTTCATTTTCATTTTCATTCGATAATTCACTTCTTAACATCATTTCTCTTCAACCATACTTTTCATTTTCGTTTTCATTCGATACTTCACTTCTTAACATCATATCTCTTCAACCATACTTTTCATTTTCATTTTTATTCGATACTTCACTTCTTAACATCATTTCTCTTCAACCATACTTTTCATTTTCATTTTCATTCGATACTTCACTTCTTACCATCATTTCTCTTCAACCATACTTCTCATTTTCATTTTCATTCGATACTTCACTTCTTAACATCATTTCTCTTAAACCATATACTTTAGACAATACATTTCATTTTTGTTTTCATGCAATACTTCACTTCTTAACACCATTTCTCTTAAACCATATACTTTAAACAATACTTTTCATTTTCGTTTTTATTCGATACTTCGCTTCTTACCATCATTTCTCTTCAAACCTACTTTTCATTTTCGTTTTCATTCGATACTTCACTTTTTACCATCATTTCTCTTAAACCATATACTTTAAACAATACTTTTCATTTTCGTTTTGATTCGATACTTCACTTCTTAACATCATTTCTCTTAAACCATATACTTTAAACCATACTTTTCATTTTTGTTTTCATTCGATCCCTCACTTCTAAACCTCATTTCTCTTAAACCATATACTTTAAACAATATTTTTCATATTCATTCGATCCTTCACTTTTAATCCTCATTTCTCTTAAACTTATCAATTGCATTGAACGAGTACTGGTTAAGTTCTTTGGTATTCAATGTTGCCTCGTTTGAGTTATATTTGCTAAATACAACAGAGGCGAGATATTTGCATATGATCAATCATCTGAACAAATACTTTTGCTTTGTTTCCACCCAAACATTCACTTCTTTCTTTCTTAACAAGCTACTTTAATAATACTCCTTATTGCCCGACTTTGCTACTAAACTAGCTACTTTCTATGTTGCCAGAAGACAACTTTCTTTAAGAGGACAGAAGCTGCATTCCGTGTTTCAACTGCCAGGTGGATGCCATTCGTATTTACTTGGTTGACGATGTAACTCGCGAAGGACATACAATAGAATGCAGAAAGACAATATATCAGAGTAAAGTACCACCATAGGACAAATTATAATGTAAATGTTTTTTTTTTTTTTTGTGTGTACTAAACGTAAGAGCCCGTGTAATCAGATATCTTTGGAGAGAAATAGACAATATTGAATATAACATGAAAGTGAAAGAGGTTTTCTTGTGACGCCAGACATACCGCTTAGATTCTCTGAATACGGCTGGGAAGGAGCTTTACTTTGCATTGGGGCCATTTGATGAGTATATAGGGCTTTCATTTTGGTATGTTGGTTGAAACCAAGGCTTTGAGACATGAAATAAATCCTAAGAAAATTTTAAATTTGAGGTGTTGGATGAAAAGAACATTGTAATGCAAATTTAAGCACCAAGAAGAGTATTACAAAGAGGATGCTGTGGGAAAAAAGTGTGGTTCTTGCTTGCTTGAGAGAAGTGATCTAGATCGTTGTTTGCTAAGCTCATATGGATTTTTTTACAATTGACATAGGTGAAACTTTGCATGATGGAATTGCGAATAAAACCTGTATGTGTGGTTTGCTAGTAATGCTAAGTTTTAAAGCCATTTTTAGCTATTTTGATAAATGCTCCTGTAGCTGTATGCAGTGTAGCAAGCTATTGGTATTATTATGATTTTGGTTATGATCATGTACTTACACTGCTGCCAATGCTCTGAATACAGCCTTGTGAAGACATCCTTCAGTACGTAGAGCAATCTGATGATTATTGCGGTTTTGATGGTGGATGGGACCAAGGCAAGTCAACATGAAATAAAATAGAGAAAAAAGTTTAATTTTTGGTCTAACTTTAAACAAATGCATTCTGAGGGGTACAGGGCTCAAAATCCCTATGGTTTATGCCATTTTCCTCGAACACAGAATTGTAAATTCACAATTGATTCCTTCCTTGTAGTATGGGAGGTAGCTGCTGTATACTTAAGATCATGAATTTTAAGATTGATGTTCAAGTAAATTGATTTGGTTCAATTAACTAAGAAAAAACCAGACGGGCTTAAATCGTACTTACACTGTAGCTGTTTGTGCCAAATGTGCCAGACAAGGAGAGAAATTTTGTTGTTGTTGTTGTTGTGAAGTAAGTCTGGTGTTGGGGCTAGCGTCAGTTCATCTTTACATAAAACTGATGAGCATGAAACCATTATCAGCGAGGAAAGTTCACAATAGTCCTTTCATTACAATGACAATTGATTATCAAGCAGGAAAATGTTCAGGCATTCATCTCATGCATACATATACAGCTCTTGTGTTTCACCGCAACTGCTTTTTGTTAACTTTTCCTTGGTTATTGCAGCAAATGTTAATACAGTGTTCGTGTTTGTTTGCCATCTTGACTTTCAAACTGCCTTTCATCATGTTTATCATGTGACACAATTCTTGATTCTCAGATGTCATGCAGCGATTGAATTGACAAAGGGGTGCCAGTCGAGCTGTAAGGGGTGCCCGCATACCACAGAGCTGAGTTGCGTGACGATGCTCCGAAATCCTGACTCCGCGTTGGTGACTTGCTGAAGTTTTTGTTCCAAATCCTGGACGTAACCAAGGACGTTACCAGGTTCTACCAATTCTTGGACAGATACGCGGGGGGCCAGGACTCGATTTGCTGATTAGAACTCCAATATCATCCATCAATAGTCCAGTGAATTCCTAAGCAGGTTGTCCTGTCCGGTGCGGGCATTCTGTCAGATCGCGTGCGTACAGAAGTAAGCCCATATCATGTTACCAAATTTCATGGGTGTTCATCTTGCATCTTGCGAGACATTTGTAGGCAGTCAAACTCGAAAAACAAGGCTAGTTTATAAGTAATTGTAGTCACCTGAGGCATCCCTCCTACTTCGATGAGACTTCAGCGAATTCGAGATATAAAGAAAGAGAATTTCTAGATCTCTTAGTGTACTCCAACGATAGTGCACGAGAAAGGAGGAGCAGCGAGATCTTACGCTGAGTCTTGTGATCGGTGTAAATCTTCGAGAGGGCGAGGGCTGTGAGTATTGTGCTTATATCTAGAGGGGACTGGGGATAGGGATGGAGTAATGCTAGGAATTTGTGCAAAGGAACACAGCGCAAAGATCACTTGCCTTGACGTTAAAGCTCATTTACTTCGTAAATGGTACATTAGAAAACGCATAGGATAACCGGAAAAAAGTCCTTCAAAATAAGCCGAAAATTGGAAAAAACCCTGATGGTTAGTCCATGATATTGGTAAAAACTAGCCAAAAATAACGTCTTCGAAATATAGGCTGTCAATCCATTCAGAACTGTTCAGGGAGCAATAATCGGCTATTATAGCCTTAGAAAACGCATAAGATAACCGGAAAAAAGTCCTTCAAAATCAGCCGACAATTGGAAAAAACCCTGATGGTTAGTCCATGATTTTGGTAAAAACTAGCCAAAAATAACGTCTTCGAAATTGGCTGTCAATCCACTCAGAACTGTTCAGGGAGCAATAATCGGCTATTATAGCCTTAGAAAACGTATAAGATAACCGGAAAAAAGTCCTTCAAAATCAGCCGAAAATTGGAAAAAACCCTGATGGTTAGTCCATGATTTTGGTAAAAACTAGCCAAAAATAACGTCTTCGAAATAGGGTGTCAATCCACTCAGAACTGTTCAGGGAGCAATAACCGGCTATAATAGCCTTAGAAAACGCATAAGATAACCGGAAAAAAGTCCTTCAAAATCAGCCGAAAATTGGAAAAAACCCTGATGGTTAGTCCATGATTTTGGTAAAAACTAGCCAAAAATAACGTCTTCGAAATTGGCTGTCAATCCACTCAGAACTGTTCAGGGAGCAATAACCGGCTATAATAGCCTTAGAAAACGCATAAGATAACCGGAAAAAAGTCCTTCAAAATCAGCCGACAATTGGAAAAAAACCCTGATGGTTAGTCCATGATTTTGGTAAAAACTAGCCAAAAATAACGTCTTCGAAATATAGGCTGTCAATCCACTCAGAACTGTTCAGGGAGCAATAATCGGCTATAATAGCCTTAGAAAACGCATAAGATAACCGGAAAAAAGTCCTTGAAAATCAGCCGACAATTGGAAAAAAACCCTGATGGTTAGTCCATGATTTTGGTAAAAACTAGCCAAAAATAACGTCTTCGAAATATAGGCTGTCAATCCACTCAGAACTGTTCAGGGAGCAATAATCGGCTATTATAGCCTTAGAAAACGCATAAGATAACCGGAAAAAAGTCCTTCAAAATCAGTCGAAAATTGGAAAAAACCCTGATGGTTAGTCCATGATTTTGGTAAAAACTAGCCAAAAATAACGTCTTCGAAATTGGCTGTCAATCCACTCAGAACTGTTCAGGGAGCAATAACCGGCTATAATAGCCTTAGAAAACGCATAAGATAACCGGAAAAAAATCCTTCAAAATCAGCCGACAATTGGAAAAAAACCCTGATGGTTAGTCCATGATTTTGGTAAAAACTAGCCAAAAATAACGTCTTCGAAATATAGGCTGTCAATCCACTCAGAACTGTTCAGGGAGCAATAATCGGCTATTATAGCCTTAGAAAACGCATAAGATAACCGGAAAAAAGTCCTTCAAAATCAGCCGAAAATTGGAAAAAACCCTGATGGTTAGTCCATGATTTTGGTAAAAACTAGCCAAAAATAACGTCTTCGATATTGGCTGTCAATCCACTCAGAACTGTTCAGGGAGCAATAATCGGCTATAATAGCCTTAGAAAACGCATAAGATAACCGGAAAAAAGTCCTTCAAAATCAGCCGAAATTGGAAAAAACCCTGATGGTTAGTCCATGATATTGGTAAAAACTAGCCAAAAATAAACGTCTTCGAAATAGGCTGTCAATCCACTCAGAACTGTTCAGGGAGCAATAACCGGCTATAATAGCCTTAGAAAACGCATAAGATAACCGGAAAAAAGTCCTTCAAAATCAGCCGAAATTGGAAAAAACCCTGATGTTTAGTCCATGATTTTGGTAAAAACTAGCCAAAAATAACGTCTTCGAAATAGGGTGTCAATCCACTCAGAACTGTTCAGGGAGAAATGACCGGCTACAATAGCCTTAGAAAACGCATAAGATAACCGGAAAAAAGTCCTTCAAAATCAGCCGAAAATTGGAAAAAACCCTGATGGTTAGTCAATGATTTTGGTAAAAACTAGCCAAAAATAACGACTTCGAAATAGGCTGTCAATCCACTCAGAACTGTTCAGGGAGCAATGACTGGCTATAATAGCCTTAGAAAACGCATAAGATAACCGGAAAAAAGTCCTTCAAAATCAGCCGAAAATTGGAAAAAACCCTGATGGTTAGTCAATGATTTTGGTAAAAACTAGCCAAAAATAACGACTTCGAAATAGGCTGTCAATCCACTCAGAACTGTTCAGGGAGAAATGACCGGCTACAATAGCCTTAGAAAACGCATAAGATAACCGAAAAAGAGTCCTTCAAAATCAGCCGAAAATTAGAAAAAAGCCTGATGGTTAGTCCATGATTTTGGTAAAAACTAGCTAAAAATAACGTCTTCGAAATAGGCTGTCAATCCACTCAGAACTGTTCAGGGAGCAATAATCGGCTATAATAGCCTTAGAAAACGCATAAGATAACCGGAAAAAAGTCCTTCAAAATAAGCCGAAAATTGGAAAAAAACCCTGATGGTTAGTCCATGATATTGGTAAAAACTAGCCAAAAATAACGTCTTCGAAATAGGCTGTCAATCCACTCAGAACTGTTCAGGGAGCAATAATCGGCTATAATAGCCTTAGAAAACGCATAAGATAACCGGAAAAAGTCCTTCAAAATCAGCCGACAATTGGAAAAAACGCTGATGGTTAGTCCATGATTTTGATAAAAACTAGCCAAAAATAACGTCTTCGAAATTGGCTGTCAATCCACTCAGAACTGTTTCAGGGAGCAATAACCGGCTATAATAGCCTTAGAAAACGCATAAGATAACCGGAAAAAAGTTCTTCAAAATCAGCCGACAATTGGAAAAAACCCTGATGGTTAGTCCATGATTTTGGTAAAAACTAGCCAAAATAACGTCTTCGAAATAGGGTGTCAATCCACTCAAAACTGTTCAGGGAGCAATAACCGGCTATAATAGCCTTAGAAAACGCATCAGATAACCGGAAAAAAGTCCTTCAAAATCAGCCGAAAATTGGAAAAAACCCTGATGGTTAGTCCATGATTTTGGTAAAAACTAGCCAAAAATAACGTCTTCGAAATAGGCTGTCAATCCACTCAGAACTGTTCATGGAGCAATAACCGGCTATAATAGCCTTAGAAAATGCAAAAGATAACCGGACAAAAGTACTTCAAAATCAGCCAAAAATTAGAAAAAACCCTGATGGTTAGTCCATGATTTTGGTAAAAACTAGCCAAAAATAACATCTTCGAAATTGGCTGTCAATCCACTCAGAACTGTTCAGGGAGCAATAACCGGCTATAATAGCCTTAGAAAACGCATAAGATAACCGGAAAAAAGTTCTTCAAAATCAGCCGAAAATTGGAAAAAACCCTGATGGTTAGTCCATGATTTTGGTAAAAACTAGCCAAAAATAACGTCTTCGAAATAGGCTGTCAATCCACTCAGAACTGTTCAGGGAGCAATGACCGGCTATAATAGCCTTAGAAAACGCATAAGATAACCGAAAAAAAGTCCTTCAAAATCAGCCGAAAATAAAAAAAAGCCTGATGGTTAGTCCATGATTTTGGTAAAAACTAGCTAAAAATAACATCTTCGAAATAAGGTGTCAATCCACTCAGAACTGTTCAGGGAGCAATAACCAGCTGTAATAACCTTAGAAAACGCATAAGAAAACCGGAAAAAAGTCCTTCAAAATCAGCGGACAATTGGAAAAAACGCTGATGGTTAGTCCATGATTTTGGTAAAAACTAGCCAAAAATAACGTCTTCGAAATAGGCTGTCAATCCACTCAGAACTGTTCAGGGAGCAATAACCGGCTATTATAGCCCTAAAAACGCATAAGATAACCGGAAAAAAGTCCTTCAAAATCAGCCGAAAATTGGAAAAAACCCTGATGGTTAGTCCATGATTTTGGTAAAAACTAGCCAAAAAAAACG